>CM057350.1:115422934-116885337 GCA_030015575.1 Agapanthus africanus
AAAACACACGTCCAAAGGCCCGCTAAAATCTCATGTCATATCCCAAATACGAACCACATTATATCACTGATCTCATGGCACTATGCCCAATCTCATCGACTCGTCTCCAAATATCATACGCTATCCTCATCATCCAGATATAAGTACAACAAATAAGCAAGTGTGGGGGGGGTGTAAACCTATTCTAGGGTTCGCAACTAGGAAACTATACTAGTTTACTTCTAAACCCTATTCTATCCATAGTACACCTAATCACATTTTGAATATCTATGACACAGATAACACTATCATATATATAACTATAGTATATATCTAGTATACTAAGTATAGAACTTCGGGGGTGCTATACGCCATCCACCCGACTTCCCCCATAGATATAATCTACTCACCTTGCATCCTGCGTGTCGGTGTCGATGTCACCTTCATCTTCTTCATCATATGAAGCCCTTGAGAAGGTACCTACAAGATAACACAATCGCAAATGTACCTTAAAATCACATCGAGAAAACCAAACGACGCGGTAAGGCATATAGGTTAGAACATATGGACTACGCTTTCACAACCATCAAACAATCCTCGATATCGTCGTACAAACGTCAAGTGATCGAGCTAAAACAAAATACTAGAATTCCAGAATTCAAAATACGCAAAACGAAACCCGAATCAAAACAACCACTATTGAAAATGGTCCCAGATTTCACCCTAGGTCAAATTGGTCAATTTTGCATATACCAAGGGTCTAGTTTAGATGAAATAAAGCTACAGAACAACCACAGATCAAAATGGTGGGACCCACACCGCAATTTGCGGCCATACAGATTAAATATGCGGCCAGAATTAGGAGATAGGGGCTGGGGTTTTGGGGTTAGCTTCCTGGGTGCCTGCACATCTCTCTGTGTTTGCAAAAAAAATTTCAGAGTGTCCGAGTGATAGCAGATTTCAATTAACCCTCACAGAATCCACAATTTTCCGATATCGGCTTTTCTAAATCCGTATCCCGGGGTTCTAGTCTCTGGTTTAGGTCTGAATTCTAGCACTAGGGGGTTTGTGTGGCCGCTACTGAGCTTAATTACACATTACAACCCAAAGTTTCCCTAAACCCTAACTAGAGTTTTCAAAGTTCACCCAAACCACACGATATCGGTTCTAATCTAACATGGGGGTAAAAGTAATGGAAATACCAAGCTAAAGGTTCGGAAAATACCTCATTTGGCAACTCAAGAATTTTCTTGAGTTGCCCCAAGTGTCCAAAATTGGATTTTTCTTGGTCCAAAGTGCTTCCCTTGAGCTTGTGCATCTTTTTAATGAAATGGGATTTGGGTTTTGAGGTGTTTACCATGGAGTTTTGAGGGGTTTTGTAGAGGAGCAAGAAGGAGCAGCAGCAGCAGCAGCTAGGGGAAGAGGGAGAAGGGAGAGATGTGTGAATAATGAAGGGGAATGGCTCAAGACCCATGTTGACCCTCACCCACTCTCTCTCTCTCTCTTACCCATACTTGCATATTCTATTCTTTTCTTTTTCCCTTTTCTTTTCTTTTCTCCTTCTCTCATCAATAGTAACCCCAAAACAAAATCCATGCACAAAAGTAACAAGTGTAAAAATGATATGGTGCATGTTTGCACAAAATACGCTTAAGGCCCGATTAGCGATTTTTAATCGCGATTAGCACTAAATTAGCGTATAATTAATCACAAAAACTTAAAAATTGCATAACTCCCTAAAACACTCTCTTTTAGAATTTTCCATAATTTTCCAAAAATTTTCCCCATTTATCGGTATTTAATTATACCGCCTTATTAAAATATTCAATATTTTATTATTAAATTATAAAAATTCCCAAAATAATATTTTAATTTTTTGAAATGTTACAAGATTACCCGGGGACACGCCCGACGATATTTTCGAAAAGGAGCTCACCTCGGGTGACCCGGTAGACCACTCTCGACCCGACCCGTCAGCTGGTCGGGACGAGAGTGGGGGACTAATGATGATGCTCGATATCGGTGATCTCCCAGATCATAACACGTGGCAGATGACGTGTCCCAGAGCATGCAAGAAAGGACCTACAGTGGCCGACCCGACCACTCCTATGCCCGTCCTACAAACAAATGATGGCTCACCTCCGAGCCCCCTGCACAATTGGCCTCCTCGGCCTCACAGCTTGTCTCTGGGCTACCGCAGAACTAAGATACCTCGGCTCTCCCGCTCGTCCGCGAGCTCTCCCGTCGAGGTCATCTTTCTCGGTCTCATCGACCGACCAATGGCATCGCTCACAGGCGCAACCGCCATCCCACGAATCTCTCCATGCGCGAGATATCTGTCGGCCACATCCCACGTTTCACGCCATCACGATCCCCCATTAACGAGCATGTCTCGCCATTAATGGGAGATCCCGCTCATCATGCGGGCGTGACATCGGGAGCGTAACGGCCGGCGTGATTCTCGCGCCTGCTTTGTCTGCTGCCACCGCTATATAAACCCTTTCTTCAGACGGCTCAAGTAAGCCATTTTTACTCCACTAAGCATTTACTCTGCTCGGATTTCCTCTCTAACTTAACCGTCGGAGGGTCCTCGGTGGTATAACCATCCCGGGACTTCCTTGCAGGTAGCTCGGCAACAACCAACCTCAAACCCATTGAGATCCACACGCTTCAGGAGCTTGCCTCCATATCCAATATCATCCATCCATCGCCACCATCAGCAGATCAACGGAAGGTAACATCTTGGCGTGATCCAGGTCGCGTCACTTAAATGCCCTAAAGTACAAACATTAAGGATTTTGTTTCAAATAGTGATGGATTTGATGGTCAACTAAATGGAGTAAAATATTAACGGTTTGTACTTTAAGCTATATAAATGCAGCGAAACAATCAATAAGGTATATAAGTGCAAAGTAGGTGAAACATTAGGATATTATTTATCAATTAACCCATAAATCAAAGCCATTAAATTCTAAGGCCATGTTTAGGAATGAAGATAGGTTTTCTAAACCGCGGTTTCATAAAGTTTGCAAAATTAACTTAAGGCCAAAATTCTAATTTTGACTTGTTTGGCAATCATATTGGAGTCGAGATAACTACGGTTATCTTAGCCTAAAACTTGAGATAGCTGCAGTTATCTCGACTCCAATCTGACCAATGTTTTGTAAATCTCTATTTTTATGGAGTTTTGGGCTTGCAACCCATCTCCTAACTCCAATTAAAAATAAACCACAATTATCTAATCTCCATATCAAAACAAGGCCCAAGTAATTTTTCTTAATTTTTGGGGGCGAAATATGGTTTCAAACCGTGGACTTAATACATGCATCATATATAAAACTTACGCGCAGAGGTGTTGGTGGATTTCGTTGATGGGTGCGAAGGACTGGGTGGTGCCTGTCGCCGCCTCCAGCAGCGACGTCGAGATCTGCGTCGGCTCCCCTGAAACTTCTACATGACCCCCCTTTGATGCCATCTCTCTCTCTCTCTATCTCTCTCCCCCCCTCTTCACTGTTTCTCTTTCTAGCTAGATCTCTTATTATAGAGGTGGTGTTCCCTCATTCCTCCGCTCTTTTAAGGCGAGGGGATCCTTCATGCATGTCCCCACGTGGTCCTCTACCTGGGACACGTGTCACACTGATGGAGGCCCTTTTCGGGTCTCCCTCAGATGTTGTCTTCCGTCGATCTCCCGGTGGATTTGGAAGGTAGTCTCCTATTTCGTGTGGGTCTCAGTGGGTTTTGAGGAGATTGATGGTTTGAGGTGTTTAGCACCGAGTACCTGCAAAGAAGTCCCGGGGTGGTTTGGTACCACCGAGGACCCTCCGACGATCAAGTTAGAACTAGATCCGAGCAGAGTAACGGCTAAGTGGAGTACAAATGGCTTACCTGACCCCTCTGTGATGAGGGTTTATATAGCGGTGGTGGCACGCAGCAGCAGGCGCGAGAATCTCTCCGGCAGTTACGCTCCCGACGTCACGCCCGCGTAGAGAGCGGATCACCCATTAATAAGGATCGTGAAGGCGTGGAACGTAGGATGTTGCTAGCAGAGAATCCGCGCATGGCGAGATTTGCGGAGCGGCGGTTACGCCTGTGAGCAGTGGAGTTGGTCGGAGGACCGAGGAAGACGGCCTCGGCCCGGGGGCTCGGAGACGAGTGAGAAGGCCGAGGAGTCTTGGTCTTATGGCAGCTCGGGGCGAGCTGAGGGACCGAGGAGGCCGATATGCAGGGGGCCCCGAGGAGGGCTAGCTTGTGATTGCCGGTCGGGTACAAGGGTGGCCTGGTCGGCCTCTGTGGGCCCTCTCTTCTGAGTTCTGGGACACGCCATCTGCCACGTGTCCTGATCTTGGGGATCGCCAATATTGAGCATCATCATTAGCCCACCACTCTTGTCCCGACCAGCTAGCGGGCCGGGTCAGAAGTGGACTGCCGAGCCGTCCGGGGTGAGCTCCCTCCTAAGGTTTCGTTGGGACGCGTCCCCGGGCCGTGAGTTGTCTTTTCTGCCAGCGAATCAGGGCGAGATCTCTGCATTTAAGGGAGGTGCGCCGGTTCGTGCATCTTGCCTTTGAAGCGACGGTCCACGTGTCAAGCTTCGGTTGGCTGACGCGATATTTCCTTTCTTCTAAGTCTTAGCTGCTCGGCGCTCTTCTTCTTTAGGATACATGGTTCGCTCCCACTCTTTAGGTCGCTCGTTCCGGAGGGAGGCCAGCGACGCAGCCGTGCCCCTGGTTGGCCATGTCCCGCGTCGAACGTTCCGCCGGCTATAGGGTCGTCCGCTTCGTCGAGGCTCCTGGTGATTGTTCCAGTGACGGTCAGATACGCCCACGGTCATCCGAGCCCCGGACGGGAGACGGAGGGGAGGGCGAGGACGGGGTCCCCTTAAGAGGAAAAAGACAATTTCTCGTACGCCGCCGTCGATGGTCCCTGAGCGGATCCCCGTGCAGGAGGGTGATGCCGTCTTCATGGTTCCGTCTGGGCTTTCCGTCGCTGCCGGCCTGCTCGCCGGGATGGAAGAGTCGGCAGGAGGAAGACTTCCGTATGGCACCCTGAGGGCCCAAATGGAGGCCTTAACCCAAGGGGCGGTCCAGGTACGAACTCCTCCACGCGTTGTTTTTGGCCTTCCTTTCTTGGGCCCGAGCGCCTCCCAGTTTCTCATCCGCTTCCCGTCAGGTCCTTCAATACTGTGCCATCGCTACTCGTATGGAGGCCGAGGGAGCATTCCACGCACCGAGGCCAGTAGAAGTGTTTCCTTCGGAGGTCGAGGTCCTGCGGCGTGACCTGCGTCTGGAGAGGGCTAGGGTCGATGTACTGGAAGCCCGTGCAGAGGCTGTGGAGCTCGCCAATTCAGCGAATCGGGGCGTCCATCGTCGCCTGAGGGCGTCCCATCGGGTTGCTGAGAGGAAGCTGGCGGACCTGGCCGATCGCTTCATGGCCATGGAGAAGGAGAGAGATGCCAGCAGGAGGGATGCCGAGGCGGCGCTTCTGGCGGCCCAGTCTGCTGAGGTTCGGGCTAGGAAAGTCGTGGCCGATTACAAGGTATAAGAGCAGTTTTACGCCAAGCTTGGTAAGTATTCCGCCGTCGCGTGGAATAAGGCTTTGAATGCCGTGAAGGAGCAGCTTCCCGAGTTCGCCGATGGCGAGCTCCGTGCTCAGGTCCCACTCCCGGTGGCCAGGCCTCCGGCTGACAACGATGAGGGAAGTGAGGCGCGCCCCTGGTGGCAAAACCTCCGGTGGTGAAGCCCCCAGTGATGAGGGAAGCGAAGCGCGGGGGGGTTGCAACTTAAACCTTTTTTATATTTCCCCGTCCCTCTTTTGTAAGCCTCCGGGCAGTTTGTAAGGTTGGGGAGCCCGAAATACCCTTTGTAAAGATTTTGCGCTTGATAATAAAACTTTTTCTTTGGTTTCATCGGTTTGCAGTGAAGAACGCTTGTAAAATATCCCTGCTTGCGCTGTTGGGCTTTTATGTCAGGTCGGCCATCTGTCTAGCGATCGTTCGTCGAGTTGATTTCGATCACTTGCCAAGCGTGCCAAGCGCTGCCGAGAGGGAGGCGTCTCCATGGCCCCGAAGTCGAGGGGTCGATCGTGCAGACTTGGATAGACCTGACGCCCCTTGTTGGGGTTTCGGATTCTCTGCATGTGATGGGCGGAGGGCTATTCGCCGTATTTGTGCCGAGCATGAATGGGAAGCTGCTCGGTTGCCCCTTGTCGGGGGCGTTGGTCCTCAGCGTTGGAGGGGCTGTAAGAAGCCCACTAAGGATGACTGGGAAGTGAAGCTGCGCGGTTGCCACATGGCGAGGGCTTTGATCCTTCAAGACGGGGACCGAGCAGGGTTACTGCCCGGTGCCTCTGGGCGAGGACTTTGATCCCCGTCGGTTGTGGTAGGAAGCTACCAGCCGGGGATAGCCGAGCAAGGACTCGACTGCTTCTGGGAGGACTTTGGTCCTTAGCGCTGGAGGGGTTGTAGGAAGCCCACTAAGGATGACCGGGCAGTGAAGATGCGCGGGTACCTCTTGGCGAGGGCTTTGATCTCTAGCGTCGTGGGTAAGCAACTACCAGCCTGGGATGACCGAGCGGGGCAGCCGCTCGGTTGCCTCTTGCGAGGGCTTTGATCCTTCAGGACGGGGACCGAGCAGGGTTACTGCCCGGTGCCTCTTGGCGAGAACTTTGATCCCTATCGGTTGTGGTAGGAAGCTACCAGCTGGGGATAGCCGAGCAAGGACTCGACTGGCTCTGGGAGGACTTTGGTCCTTAGCGCGAGAGGGGCTGTAAGAAGCCTACCAAGGACCCTTGGCCGGGCGGGGTCACTGCCCGGTGCCTCTTGGCGAGGGCTTTTTTCCTGAAGGATAGCCGAGCGAGAGATCCTCGGGCTCGACTGCCTCTGGGAGGGCTTTTGATCCCTGTCGGTCGTGGTAGGATCTACCAGCCGGGGGTGGCCGAGTAGGGTAGCTGCTGAGCTGCCTCTAAGGAGGACATTGGTCCTTAGCGTTGGAAGGGCAGTAGGAAACCCACTAAGGATAACCGGGCAGTGAAGCTGCGCGGCCGGCTCTTGGCGAGGGCTTTGGATTGTAAAGACAGAACTCTATTCGAGATGCTCTGGCCTTGACCTCATTGGTATAGCTTGAGCTTCTCGGCATTGTAAGGCCGCGGGGGGGGGGCACACACTTGCTGGCCTTGACCTCATTGGTATAGCTTGAGCTTCTCGGCGTTGTAAGGCCGCGGGAGCTTGCGTCCGTACACACTTGCTGGCCTTGACCTCATTGGTATAGCTTGAGCTTCTCGGCGTTGTAAAGCCGCGGGAGCTTGCGTCCGTCCGCGTCTTGTAGGCAGTAGGCTCCGCCGGGGAGCGCCTCAGAGACGAGGAAGGGACCATCCCACTTCGGGAAGAACTTGTGAAGCCTGCCTTGGTCAATGAACTCGTTTCGCCGTAGGACCAGATCCCCGGTCTTGAAGGAGCGGTGCTTGACCCGAGCGTTGTAGTATCGGGCCGTTTGTTGTTAATAAGCGGCAGCCCTGATCTGAGCCCGGTCTCTCTTCTCCAACAAGATGTCCAGGTTGGTCCGTAGCGCCGAGGTGTTTGTATCATCATCGAAGTGCTCGCCCCGGTGACTGGGTAGCCCGATCTCCGCTGGGACCATTGCTTCGGTCCCGTAGCAGAGGCTGAAGGCGGTCTCCCCGGTGGGAGTCTTCTTTGACGTGCACAGGGCCCACAAGACCCGGGGTAGTTCTTCGACCCAACTGCCTTGTAGCCCTTCTAAGCGGGGCCGGAGACCCCGGAGGACATCTCGATAAGCGACTTTAGCCTGTCCGTTGCATTGGGGATGCGCGACCGCGGCGAACTTCATGAGGATATGGTATTCTTTGCAGAAGTCCTTCACTTTCTCGTTCTCGAAATTCGTCCCGTGGTCGGTGATGATACATCTTGGGATGCCGAACCGGAGTATCAGATTGTTTTGCAGGAACTTGATGGTTGTGGCGGCGTCCGGTTTCCTGATGGGGACGGCCTCGACCCACTTGGTGAAGTAGTCTACTGCGACGAGGACGTATTTATGCCCGCCTGTACCGGTAGGGAACTGGCCGATCATATCCAATCCCCACTGGGCGAACGGCCACGGGGATGTTAGGGCAGTCAGCTCGGTAGCGGGGAGGCGAGGGATGCTGCCGTGGAGCTGGCAGCTCTTGCATCTCCTGACTAGCTTCTGGGCGTCCTCGTGAATAGTGGGCCAGTAGTACCCCTGGAGCAACATCTTTTGGATCAAGGTTCGGGCCCCTTGGTGCGCACCACCAACTCCCTCATGGATTTCCCGAAGGACGTAGTCGGCTTCGTGGAGGTCAACGCACCGGAGCAGGGGCTGAGTGAAGGCCTTCTTGTAGAGGTTCCCATTGCTCCAAACGAAATGGGAGGCTTTGGCCTGGAGACGGCGGGAGGCTTCTCGATCTTCTGGGAGCATACCGTCCTTCAGGAATTCTACGAGGGGCTTCCTCTAATCTTGGCCGCCCTCCTGCGCCGCATATACGTGGAGTGTTGTCGTTCCGTCTTCCACGCTGGGTTGAGGCAAGGTTTCGAAGAGGATAGACCGCTTATTGTTGGTCGAGTATGACGAAGCCAGCTTGCTCAGGGCGTCGGCTTGGGCATTAAGCTGCCTGGGTATTTGTTCTACTTGGACTTCGTCAAAATTCCTCCGGAGTCTCCTCACCTCATCCAGGTACTTCATCATCAGAGGCTCCCGAGCTTCAAAGCGGCCGGTCACTTGACCGACAACAAGGGTTGAGTCGCTGCGAATTCGAATTATCTTCAGTCCCAGCCCGGCGGTGTTAGTGTATATGCCCTAGAGGCCATTACTGTATCATACTAGTTTGTATATTACTTAATGGAAGCTTGGGATATTCACCTTGTATGTACAATCTTGCTCAAAATAGTAGTATGCTACTTGGTTTGTTTCTACTTCAATGTGTACATGTGTTTATTTTTGTATATCGCCTATACACATTAGTGGAGCCCTTAGGATTTTTGCTTGATTACCAGCGATGTGATGGTCGTCACACTAGTGGGGCTGGGTAATCTATAAGCACATCCTTTTGCAGGTCCCTGGTCGCAGGACTATCGAGACAGGGCATCGATACTCCGGAGTAGACCAGCGCATGCGCTTCTCATCCCAGTGTGGGAGACGGTCTGTCCCACAGCCGTCAGTACGTCGTACTTGAGATAGTATGCGGGTGCTCGTTAGGTTACGGGTACACTGGACAGGACTCATCGGGAACTGACTAGTTGGTATTATGCCTATCGTCAGTTATCAGTTCCCAGGTGACATGAGTACAGCTTAGTCCGCTGACTTGACACTGTCACTTCGCCTCGAGTGTGTTCCCACTGTACTTTGATCACTATCCTACCACGGCTCAAAGGAGTCGTGCAAACAGGTAGTGGTTGGGTGCAGTCCCGAAGCAGTTGGAGGCAGTGACGGTTAGACAGGATTCGTCTCTCCCGGTATTGGGGGTTGACATCGCGCTGTGTTTAGGAGAGCCATTACACGAGTAGTCCCTGGCCAGGGCAAACGAGATATACTGGTAGGTTTCCAGTGTTATCTCAGGGTGTTTTGGGCTTCGCTCCGGCACGACTTGTACCGCTATTGGGGGACTGACATTTACCGCCCCCTAGGCCCGCCATGCGATGTATCAGACGAACAGACCGGACTGTACGGAGAATGTCACACTCAGGCTCAGTAGGAGTTCAGATGGGTTTCGCCTCATCGGTCTTCTTGTCGGCATTACCTGGGGACCGTTACGCACAGCTAGTGCCGCTTGCGGTCTGTGGTTAAACCCACTGCCAGCGTAGTGTCGAGTCTTTAGAGTCCCACACAGAAAGCTTTTCGCCTTTAGGCAAAAGAGTAGAGGTCGCATGGTATTGCGACAGGTCGCATGGTTTTGCGACAGGGTTCGGTCACATCCGTGCACTTGTGCACGTACAGTGTCCGGACAGTTTACACTAGCGGGCTTTGGTTTAAGCCAGATCCTAGTGTACCTTTTGGGATTGGATTTATCCAGTGTGCATTCGTGTTCCTCGGAACGCGGATGCGGGTGCGTATGCACAGTTGACAGGGAGACAGAGGCAGCGGATTCCCATTAGGGTTGTTGACAGTTGACCGTTGACTATTTGACTTTTTGTTCAACCCTAATGAGAATACGATATGTGATTAACTATTATATTAATTAAGTATTATGGTGACATGGTTGTTGACTTGTTGACTTTGTTGACTTGTTGACTTTTGTTGACTTGTTGACTTTGTTGACCGGTTGACTAGGCTTGACTAGTTGACCATCATGATAACCATAGCCATCATTTCATGGCAAAGACTTTTGCTTGCTTGCTCATTTGTGTAAAATGAGTGCATGAAATGATATGGTTATGGTTGCTTCAACCATCACATAAGACTTATTTGATATGATGAGTTATCATGACTTTGGATTATGAGAGGGTGAGAGACAAAAGACTTGCTCATTCTTTCTTGCTCATTCTCTCTCTTGTTCTTGAGCTCTCTTGTTTTGCTCTCACCTTCTTGCTCTTTTTCCCTCTCTTTAATCTATGGTTCTCTTGTCTCATGAGTTGAGAATCAAGAACCATAGATAAAATCCCACACAAACTATTCTCTACTCATTCTAGTTCACAAGGTTTAGCAAACCGAGTGAACTAGTTTCTTCAAAGAACGAAGAAGGAGCCAAAGGTTGGAGCTTTCAGGTGGATCTATTTTCGGCGTACGGAGACGACGGGAAGAAGCCAATCCGGACCACCATCGGAGCTTGAAGACGAAGGAGTTCAAGACAAGCAAGGTATAACCCCCTAACCGAGTAGCTAGAAACTCGTAGTTAGGTTGCTAGATAGATGTTTAACCAAGATCCGGGTTTTAGGTCCATGTTACCACCTCCGTAAAAATCGTTTTTTACCAAATTCCGCATTCCCGAAAGTACCGGGAGAGGTAGCATGGACTTACAGTGGTATCAGAGCCAGGTTAAACTCTATCTAACATGTTAGCAAGTAACTAGAAGATCGATCAAAGAAAAAGTCCCGAAAATGAACCCCAAAAATTCGAGTTTCTGTCGATTTTTATACTGTTCAAAAGTTGATTATTTTCACACCTAAAATCGGCTCAGGGTTTTTAAAAGCCACTGTAGAAAAATCACCAAGAGATCCCCCTAAACGACCGCGGAAACGCGGCAATAGCTTCCTATTGCCGCGGTTCCGCGGCCTCCTTGGCCCCTCTCTGGTGTTTCTTTGCTACAGTGTACTTGCAGGGGTATTTTGGGATTTTTGGAATATATATTTTCTACCCAGATTTTCCAGAACGAAAATTTTATTTTGGGGTCCCGAAAATCCGTATTTTTGATCGAACTTCTAAAAGACATAAGCTAACGGGTTTTTCTGTAATGTGATATTTGTATTGAACGTCTACTAATCGCTATATGTCGATTAGTGGGGGTTATACAAATCTGTGATCTGTAATGTTGCTGGAATGTGGATATGAATATGTTGGATTGTCGCGGGTGAATAGCCGGGGGTTGTGAGACGAGAGTTTTCTTTTCTTTCAATTCATGTAAATTTGTAAATTGATGTAATAATTATTTGTATGGCCGCACAACCGGGTCGGGGTTGTAGCCGTCATTGTTTAATTTCTTTTTACTGTTTTTGCTCCTAGGATAGACCCATGGAGGGGGTGCACAAACTACCGGGTATGCCGAAGTGTCGAGTGGCCTACTCATGGAGATGAGGGAGGTTACTACGCTTCGGGTACTTGGCGGGTAGTTTGCCGCACCCGTAGGGGTCTTGGGTGGGGTATTTGGCTATTCACCGCGACCGTGTAATCTGTTTTTCGTTACAGGCTCGTGCGAATTACAGATTCCTAGTATATCCAATGTATTCATCTGTGATCTGAAATGTTTATCATTGCAGTATATCTATATATGATATTATTTAGGCGTTGCTTATGTTTTACAGCCGCACTAGCCCAGCCGCCGCTCTGTCGTTAGTTAAGTAACCTAACGGGTAATGACGGGGCCCCGTGGCGAATGCGAATGGCATAAGCGTACGTCATATTTTGGTTGTTTTCTGCAATGGTAGGATTAAATGATGGGACGCATTAAAAGAACTAATGCAAGAATATCACGCATTAAAAGAACTAATGCAAGATAATAAACCAAGTTAAAGTCGTTGGAACACTTTCGAAAAACCACTCGGTTCTTTTCAAAACCAACTTTTAAATGCGGAGCTTGAGCCACTTCTTTTAAAAGCTATCTCGTTCCATCGACCAAATCAAGTTCACTACGTTCACGGTTTTGCCAAAACCATTCGTAGCCCTCCGTCGTTTCACATGAATAGTCAATAGTATTCAAGCTGTGTTTGTTGGCCAAAGTCAAGGCATAGTGATTGGTAGCTATTGGGTATTCATGTGCAGCATAGATAGATGCATTGGTTTGGAACAGTCGCACTGCCTTGTTGGCCAAAGTCAAGGGTAGGTGCGGGTGGATTCAAATTAACCTGGAGAACGACGGGTAGAACTTGACATGTGACTTATGATTTGTTGGCCAAAGTCAAGGTCATAAGAGCATGGGGCAAAAATCCACATCGGGAGTTTCATAAGTACTGAAACTTGCTAGATTTGCATACCATTTGGAGTGTGATGATTCTGGTAGGATTCCTTCAGTTTCGTCACGCGATGATATTTGGATCCCGATCCTACTGTGAGTATATGCTACTCCTCGGGAAATTTCTCACTAAACGATCAATGCTATAAACCTAGTAGGTGCCTAGAAAGGTGTTAGCGGGGCTATGCCCCCAGGGAAAAGAGGTTCTTTAATTAAGGAACTTCGCGAAAGCGTTGGAAAACCTCCCTCGAAGTACCGACACCGGCCTGGCTGAACAGTTAAGCAAGTATTGTGCGGTGGGATTGATCCCGACTAATTCTTCCTTTATGGTTTGAGGAGGGATTCGAGAAACAGTGGGAGCCATCCTGTTTAGACAAACTAAAAACCACTCTAAACTTGCAAGAGCATCATGCTGAGTGTTTCTTCTTCTCTCTCCTAATTGCAGCGACCAAATCGACATGACTGGACTTAAGTTACTCCTAGATAAAAACAAACTGACAGGGCCAAACTACAAAGATTGGCTCAGGAATGTCAAGATAGCAATCACTTACGACAAGCTGGGGTATCTTCTTACCACCAAAGCTCCCCCTGCCCCTGGTCCCACTTCCAGCGTCGCGGATAAGGAAATCCGCAAGACTTGGGAGATTGATAGCGTGAAGGCCAAGTGCCTCGTACTTGCCTCGATGGACAACGAACATCAGAGGAGGCACGAGAATATGGACCTTGAATCCATATTTCTCCATACAAAAGAACTGTATGGAGAGCAGTCACGTATCGCAAGATACGAAGCGTCGAAAAAGTTATTTTCGGCAAAGATGGCCGTCGGATCATCAGTAGCCGAGCACGTGCTAAAGATGATCGGCTACATTGAGGAGCTCGCGGACCTAGGGACCACATTGGAGAGTGAACTCTATACGGATATAGTTCTCCAGTCCCTTCCTTCCACTTACGCCCAGTTTATACTGAACTTCAACTTACAAGAAAAAGAGGTTGAACTTTCAGAGCTCCTCAACATGCTGAGGAGCGCAGAGGGCACCCTACAGAAAGGTAGGGAAACATCCACTTTGTTTGTAGGAGGATCATCTTCTTCTAGGTCCAAGGCGAAAGCCAAGGGAAAGAAGAAGAAAGCCCCCGCCAAACCAAGGGGCGGTGTTAGTAAAGTGGATACGAAGGGAAAAGCTAAAGCAACAAAGATAGCGGGGAAGCTTGTGGATAAGGAAGAATGCTTCTATTGTCATAAGAAAGGACACTGGAAGAATGATTGCAGGGCCTGGAAGGCCAGAACACAGGAATTGAAGCAGGTTGCAGCTTCAGCTTCAGGTGTGTATGCTATTGAAAACTGTCTTTCAATAAACTCTACTTCCTGGGTATTGGATACCGGATCAGGATCTCATATCTGTAATTCTTTGCAGGCGTTGAGAAACCGTAGGGTTTTGAAGGCAGGTGACATGACCCTCAGAGTTGCGAACGGAGCTAGCATGGATGCTAAAGCCGTGGGGGACTATCACCTGGGAATGTCAGATGGACATGTTTTGGTTTTGCGTAATTGCTTTTTTGTACCCAACGCAACTTATAATATCATTTCTGTATCTTTAGTTTCTAAAGAAGGTTATGAATTTGCGTTTGTAAGTAATGTTGTAAACATTCACCTTAATCAAGTTCTGATTGGGTCAGGTACATTGAGTAATGGTATATACGTATTGAACCAACCACAGATTTTCAATGTCCAGAATACACACAAAAGAAAGTCTCCAGAAATAAATCAGACTTTCTTGTGGCATTGTAGACTGGGTCACATCAATGAGAGAAGGTTGACTAAGTTACATACAGAAGGATATTTGAATGAGTTCGAATATCAATCGTATACCACTTGTCAATCTTGTCTCAAAGGAAAGATGACAAAGACTCCGTTTACTGGACATGGAGTAAGAGCGAGCGAGTTCTTGGGACTCGTACACAGTGACGTGTGTGGTCCAATGTCTACACATGCGCGAGGCGGCTATTCTTACTTTATTACTTTTACGGATGACTTCTCAAGGTACGGTTATGTCTTCTTAATGAAACATAAGTCCGAAGCCTTTGGAAAATTCCAGGAGTATAAGAATGAAGTAGAGAAACAGACCGGCAAAAGTATTAAGATTCTAAGATCGGATCGAGGAGGAGAATACTTAAGTGCCGAGTTCCTGGACTATTTAAAAGAGAACGGAATTCTCTCTCAGCTTACTCCTCCATCCACTCCGCAACATAACGGTGTATCGGAAAGACGGAACCGCACCCTATTGGATATGGTGCGGTCCATGATGGGTAACGCTGAGTTACCGCGATCATTCTGGGGATATGCGCTAGAATCAGCCGCATATCTTTTGAACCGAGTTCCTACTAAGATTGTGCCTACTACGCCATATGAGATGTGGTGTGGGAAGAGACCCTATCTTAAACACATTAAGACATGGGGATGTCCAGCTTTTGTCAAAAAGCAGCATGCGGACAAGCTCGAAGCACGCTCAGTACAGTGCAAGTTTGTGGGATATCCAAAGAATTCCAAAGGATATTTCTTCTACTGTGAAGAGGAACAAAAAGTTCTTGTTTCTCGTCATGCCTACTTCTTGGAAACTGAGTTTTTGGAAAACCAGATAAGTGGGAGCACAATAGAACTGGAAGAAGTTCCAGAACCACGGACTATTACTGAAAGTTTAGTGGAACCAGAGAGTTCAAAAGAACAGGACATTCCTTCGCCGCTCCGCAGGAGTAGTAGGCAGACTCATCCGCCCGAGAGATACTACGATTTTCTCATAGACGGGGATAGAGAGGATTGCATCATAGATTATGATGAGCCTACTAGCTTCCAGCAGGCCGTTCAAAGCGTTGACTCAGTGAAATGGCTGGATGCAATGCGGACCAAAATGGAGTCCATGTACACCAACAAGGTATGGACGTTGGACATTGCTCCAGACGGGGTAAAACCCGTAGGATGTAAGTGGATCTTCAAAAGGAAGATTGGTGTAGATGGACAGGTTGAGACCTATAAAGCTAGGCTGGTAGCAAAGGGTTTTCGTCAAAGACCTGGCTTGGACTATGACGAAACCTTTTCTCCAGTAGCCATGCTGAAATCCATTCGGATCCTTCTTGCCATTGCTGCCTTCCACGATTATGAGATCTGGCAAATGGACGTAAAGACCGCTTTTCTAAATGGAAATTTAGAAGAGTGTGTCTATATGGACCAGCCAGAGGGTTTCATTCAGAGTGGGAGCAGCGGAAAGGTGTGCAAGTTGCTTAAGTCCATCTATGGACTAAAGCAGGCATCGCGGAGTTGGAACATCTGCTTTGATGAGACGGTCAAAGAATTTGGCTTTATCAAAAATCCAGATGAACCATGCATCTATAGTAGATTTGTAGCGAGAACTGTAGTATTCCTCGTTTTATACGTGGATGACATTCTCTTAATAGGAAATGACATTCCTATGCTACAATCTGTCAAGGGGTTCTTGTCACACAGGTTCTCCATGAAAGACCTGGGTGATGCCTCATACATCCTGGGGATCCGGATCCATCGTGATAGATCCAAGAGGATATTAGGACTTTCACAGTCCAGGTACATCGACACCATACTGAAAAGATTCAGTATGGAAGATTCCAAGCGCAGTAACCTACCGGCTTGTCACGGGATCACCCTCTCTAAAGAGATGTCTGCCAAGACTGATTTGGAGAGGGATCGCATGTCTATTATACCCTACGCTTCTGCGGTAGGCTCTATAATGTATGCGATGTTGTGTACCAGACCGGATGTAGCTTATGCACTGAGTGTGGTAAGCCGGTATCAGTCAAACCCTGGGGAGAAACACTGGATAGCGGTAAAGAACATTCTCAAGTATCTGAGAAGGACTAAGGAGATGTTCTTGGTGTATGGTGGAAAAGACCTCCAGATCGAGGCCTTTGCTGACTCCAGCTTCCAGAGTGACAAGGATGATTCCAAGTCCATGTCGGGTTTTGTCTTTACCCTCAATGGAGGGGCGGTGTGTTGGAAAAGTTCCAAACAAGAAACCGTTGCAGACTCGACGATGGAAGCGGAATACATCGCTGCATCTGATGCCGCAAAAGAAGCTGTCTGGATGAGGAAGTTCTTGAAAGAACTTCAGGTGGTTCCGTCCATTGTTGATCCAATACCTCTGTATTGCGACAACAATGGGGCTATAGCTTTAGCGAAGGAACCCAGGTCCCATCAGAGATCCAGGCACATCTTGAGGCGGTATCACCTGATCAGGGAGATCGTAGATCGCCAGGAGATCGAGGTTCGGAGAGTCGCTTCAGAAGATAACACTGCAGATCCATTCACCAAGGCCCTGCCCCAGACTCAGTTCGAGCGGCTGATCGAGATGATAGGTCTTCGATACGCCAGTACATGGCCTTAGTGCAAGTGGGAGATTGTTAGTGTATATGCCCTAGAGGCCATTACTGTATCATACCAGTTTATATATTACTTAATGGAAGCTTGGGATATTCACCTTATATGTACAATCTTGCTCAAAATAGTAGTATGCTACTTGGTTTGTTTCTACTTCAATGTGTACATGTGTTTATTTTTGTATATCGCCTATACACATTAGTGGAGCCCTTAGGATTTTTGCTTGATTACCAGCGATGTGATGGCCGTCACACTAGTGGGGCTGGGTAATCTATAAGCACATCCTTTTGCAGGTCCCTGGTCGCAGGACTATCGAGACAGGGCATCGATACTCCGGAGTAGACCAGCGCATGCGCATCTCATCCCAGTGTGGGAGACGGTCTGTCCCACAGCCGTCAGTACGTCGTACTTGAGATAGTATGCGGGTGCTCGTTAGGTTACGGGTACACTGGACAGGACTCGTCGGGAACTGACTAGTTGGTATTATGCCTATCGTCAGTTATCAGTTCCCAGGTGACATGAGTACAGCTTAGTCCGCTGACTTGACACTGTCACTTCGCCTCGAGTGTGTTCCCACTGTACTTTGATCACTACCTTACCACGGCTCAAAGGAGTCGTGCAAACAGGTAGTGGTTGGGTGCAGTCCCGAAGCAGTTGGAGGCAGTGACGGTTAGACAGGATTCGTCTCTCCCGGTATTGGGGGTTGACATCGCGCTGTGTCTAGGAGAGCCATTACACGAGTAGTCCCTGGCCAGGGCAAACGAGATATACTGGTAGGTTTCCAGTGTTATCTCAGGGTGTTTTGGGCTTCGCTCCGGCACGACTTGTACCGCTATTGGGGGACTGACGTTTACCGCCCCCTAGGCCCGCCATGCGATGTATCAGACGAACAGACCGGACTGTACGGAGAATGTCACACTCAGGCTCAGTAGGAGTTCAGATGGGTTTCGCCTCGTCGGTCTTCTTGTCGGCATTACCTGGGGACCGTTACGCACAGCTAGTGCCGCTTGCGGTCTGTGGTTAAACCCACTGCCAGCGTAGTGTCGAGTCTTTAGAGTCCCACACAGAAAGCTTTTCGCCTTTAGGCAAAAGAGTAGAGGTCGCATGGTATTGCGACAGGTCGCATGGTTTTGCGACAGGGTTCGGTCACATCCGTGCACTTGTGCACGTACAGTGTCCGGACAGTTTACACTAGCGGGCTTTGGTTTAAGCCAGATCCTAGTGTACCTTTTGGGATTGGATTTATCCAGTGTGCATTCGTGTTTCTCGGAACGCGGATGCGGGTGCGTATGCACAGTTGACAGGGAGACAGAGGCAGCGGATTCCCATTAGGGTTGTTGACAGTTGACCGTTGACTATTTGACTTTTTGTTCAACCCTAATGAGAATACGATATGTGATTAACTATTATATTAATTAAGTATTATGGTGACATGGTTGTTGACTTGTTGACTTTGTTGACTTGTTGACTTTTGTTGACTTGTTGACTTTGTTGACCGGTTGACTAGGCTTGACTAGTTGACCATCATGATAACCATAGCCATCATTTCATGGCAAAGACTTTTGCTTGCTTGCTCATTTGTGTAAAATGAGTGCATGAAATGATATGGTTATGGTTGCTTCAACCATCACATAAGACTTATTTGATATGATGAGTTATCATGACTTTGGATTATGAGAGGGTGAGAGACAAAAGACTTGCTCATTCTTTCTTGCTCATTCTCTCTCTTGTT
This sequence comes from Agapanthus africanus, assembly GCA_030015575.1. Classification (NCBI taxonomy): domain Eukaryota; kingdom Viridiplantae; phylum Streptophyta; class Magnoliopsida; order Asparagales; family Amaryllidaceae; genus Agapanthus; species Agapanthus africanus. The sequence goes on from CM057350.1 coordinate 115,441,675, forward strand.
CTTGAGCTCTCTTGTTTTGCTCTCACCTTCTTGCTCTTTTTCCCTCTCTTTAATCTATGGTTCTCTTGTCTCATGAGTTGAGAATCAAGAACCATAGATAAAATCCCACACAAACTATTCTCTACTCATTCTAGTTCACAAGGTTTAGCAAACCGAGTGAACTAGTTTCTTCAAAGAACGAAGAAGGAGCCAAAGGTTGGAGCTTTCAGGTGGATCTATTTTCGGCGTACGGAGACGACGGGAAGAAGCCAATCCGGACCACCATCGGAGCTTGAAGACGAAGGAGTTCAAGACAAGCAAGGTATAACCCCCTAACCGAGTAGCTAGAAACTCGTAGTTAGGTTGCTAGATAGATGTTTAACCAAGATCCGGGTTTTAGGTCCATGTTACCACCTCCGTAAAAATCGTTTTTTACCAAATTCCGCATTCCCGAAAGTACCGGGAGAGGTAGCATGGACTTACAGTGGTATCAGAGCCAGGTTAAACTCTATCTAACATGTTAGCAAGTAACTAGAAGATCGATCAAAGAAAAAGTCCCGAAAATGAACCCCAAAAATTCGAGTTTCTGTCGATTTTTATACTGTTCAAAAGTTGATTATTTTCACACCTAAAATCGGCTCAGGGTTTTTAAAAGCCACTGTAGAAAAATCACCAAGAGATCCCCCTAAACGACCGCGGAAACGCGGCAATAGCTTCCTATTGCCGCGGTTCCGCGGCCTCCTTGGCCCCTCTCTGGTGTTTCTTTGCTACAGTGTACTTGCAGGGGTATTTTGGGATTTTTGGAATATATATTTTCTGCCCAGATTTTCCAGAACGAAAATTTTATTTTGGGGTCCCGAAAATCCGTATTTTTGATCGAACTTCTAAAAGACATAAGCTAACGGGTTTTTCTGTAATGTGATATTTGTATTGAACGTCTACTAATCGCTATATGTCGATTAGTGGGGGTTATACAAATCTGTGATCTGTAATGTTGCTGGAATGTGGATATGAATATGTTGGATTGTCGCGGGTGAATAGCCGGGGGTTGTGAGACGAGAGTTTTCTTTTCTTTCAATTCATGTAAATTTGTAAATTGATGTAATAATTATTTGTATGGCCGCACAACCGGGTCGGGGTTGTAGCCGTCATTGTTTAATTTCTTTTTACTGTTTTTGCTCCTAGGATAGACCCATGGAGGGGGTGCACAAACTACCGGGTATGCCGAAGTGTCGAGTGGCCTACTCATGGAGATGAGGGAGGTTACTACGCTTCGGGTACTTGGCGGGTAGTTTGCCGCACCCGTAGGGGTCTTGGGTGGGGTATTTGGCTATTCACCGCGACCGTGTAATCTGTTTTTCGTTACAGGCTCGTGCGAATTACAGATTCCTAGTATATCCAATGTATTCATCTGTGATCTGAAATGTTTATCATTGCAGTATATCTATATATGATATTATTTAGGCGTTGCTTATGTTTTACAGCCGCGCTAGCCCAGCCGCCGCTCTGTCGTTAGTTAAGTAACCTAACGGGTAATGACGGGGCCCCGTGGCGAATGCGAATGGCATAAGCGTACGTCATATTTTGGTTGTTTTCTGCAATGGTAGGATTAAATGATGGGACGCATTAAAAGAACTAATGCAAGAATATCACGCATTAAAAGAACTAATGCAAGATAATAAACCAAGTTAAAGTCGTTGGAACACTTTCGAAAAACCACTCGGTTCTTTTCAAAACCAACTTTTAAATGCGGAGCTTGAGCCACTCCTTTTAAAAGCTATCTCGTTCCATCGACCAAATCAAGTTCACTACGTTCACGGTTTTGCCAAAACCATTCGTAGCCCTCCGTCGTTTCACATGAATAGTCAATAGTATTCAAGCTGTGTTTGTTGGCCAAAGTCAAGGCATAGTGATTGGTAGCTATTGGGTATTCATGTGCAGCATAGATAGATGCGTTGGTTTGGAACAGTCGCACTGCCTTGTTGGCCAAAGTCAAGGGTAGGTGCGGGTGGATTCAAATTAACCTGGAGAACGACGGGTAGAACTTGACATGTGACTTATGATTTGTTGGCCAAAGTCAAGGTCATAAGAGCATGGGGCAAAAATCCACATCGGGAGTTTCATAAGTACTGAAACTTGCTAGATTTGCATACCATTTGGAGTGTGATGATTCTGGTAGGATTCCTTCAGTTTCGTCACGCGATGATATTTGGATCCCGATCCTACTGTGAGTATATTCTACTCCTCGGGAAATTTCTCACTAAACGATCAATGCTATAAACCTAGTAGGTGCCTAGAAAAGTGTTAGCGGGGCTATGCCCCCAGGGAAAAGAGGTTCTTTAATTAAGGAACTTCGCGAAAGCGTTGGAAAATCTCCCTCGAAGTACCGACACCGGCCTGGCTGAACGGTTAAGCAAGTATTGTGCGGTGGGATTGATCCCGACTAATTCTTCCTTTATGGTTTGAGGAGGGATTCGAGAAACAGTGGGAGCCATCCTGTTTAGACAAACTAAAAACCACTCTAAACTTGCAAGAGCATCATGCTGAGTGTTTCTTCTTCTCTCTCCTAATTGCAGCGACCAAATCGACATGACTGGACTTAAGTTACTCCTAGATAAAAACAAACTGACAGGGCCAAACTACAAAGATTGGCTCAGGAATGTCAAGATAGCAATCACTTACGACAAGCTGGGGTATCTTCTTACCACCAAAGCTCCCCCTGCCCCTGGTCCCACTTCCAGCGTCGCGGATAAGGAAATCCGCAAGACTTGGGAGATTGATAGCGTGAAGGCCAAGTGCCTCGTACTTGCCTCGATGGACAACGAACATCAGAGGAGGCACGAGAATATGGACCTTGAATCCATATTTCTCCATACAAAAGAACTGTATGGAGAGCAGTCACGTATCGCAAGATACGAAGCGTCGAAAAAGTTATTTTCGGCAAAGATGGCCGTCGGATCATCAGTAGCCGAGCACGTGCTAAAGATGATCGGCTACATTGAGGAGCTCGCGGACCTAGGGACCACATTGGAGAGTGAACTCTATACGGATATAGTTCTCCAGTCCCTTCCTTCCACTTACGCCCAGTTTATACTGAACTTCAACTTACAAGAAAAAGAGGTTGAACTTTCAGAGCTCCTCAACATGCTGAGGAGCGCAGAGGGCACCCTACAGAAAGGTAGGGAAACATCCACTTTGTTTGTAGGAGGATCATCTTCTTCTAGGTCCAAGGCGAAAGCCAAGGGAAAGAAGAAGAAAGCCCCCGCCAAACCAAGGGGCGGTGTTAGTAAAGTGGATACGAAGGGAAAAGCTAAAGCAACAAAGATAGCGGGGAAGCTTGTGGATAAGGAAGAATGCTTCTATTGTCATAAGAAAGGACACTGGAAGAATGATTGCAGGGCCTGGAAGGCCAGAACACAGGAATTGAAGCAGGTTGCAGCTTCAGCTTCAGGTGTGTATGCTATTGAAAACTGTCTTTCAATAAACTCTACTTCCTGGGTATTGGATACCGGATCAGGATCTCATATCTGTAATTCTTTGCAGGCGTTGAGAAACCGTAGGGTTTTGAAGGCAGGTGACATGACCCTCAGAGTTGCGAACGGAGCTAGCATGGATGCTGAAGCCGTGGGGGACTATCACCTGGGAATGTCAGATGGACATGTTTTGGTTTTGCGTAATTGCTTTTTTGTACCCAACGCAACTTATAATATCATTTCTGTATCTTTAGTTTCTAAAGAAGGTTATGAATTTGCGTTTGTAAGTAATGTTGTAAACATTCACCTTAATCAAGTTCTGATTGGGTCAGGTACATTGAGTAATGGTATATACGTATTGAACCAACCACAGATTTTCAATGTCCAGAATACACACAAAAGAAAGTCTCCAGAAATAAATCAGACTTTCTTGTGGCATTGTAGACTGGGTCACATCAATGAGAGAAGGTTGACTAAGTTACATACAGAAGGATATTTGAATGAGTTCGAATATCAATCGTATACCACTTGTCAATCTTGTCTCAAAGGAAAGATGACAAAGACTCCGTTTACTGGACATGGAGTAAGAGCGAGCGAGTTCTTGGGACTCGTACACAGTGACGTGTGCGGTCCAATGTCTACACATGCGCGAGGCGGCTATTCTTACTTTATTACTTTTACGGATGACTTCTCAAGGTACGGTTATGTCTTCTTAATGAAACATAAGTCCGAAGCCTTTGGAAAATTCCAGGAGTATAAGAATGAAGTAGAGAAACAGACCGGCAAAAGTATTAAGATTCTAAGATCGGATCGAGGAGGAGAATACTTAAGTGCCGAGTTCCTGGACTATTTAAAAGAGAACGGAATTCTCTCTCAGCTTACTCCTCCATCCACTCCGCAACATAACGGTGTATCGGAAAGACGGAACCGCACCCTATTGGATATGGTGCGGTCCATGATGGGTAACGCTGAGTTACCGCGATCATTCTGGGGATATGCGCTAGAATCAGCCGCATATCTTTTGAACCGAGTTCCTACTAAGATTGTGCCTACTACGCCATATGAGATGTGGTGTGGGAAGAGACCCTATCTTAAACACATTAAGACATGGGGATGTCCAGCTTTTGTCAAAAAGCAGCATGCGGACAAGCTCGAGGCACGCTCAGTACAGTGCAAGTTTGTGGGATATCCAAAGAATTCCAAAGGATATTTCTTCTACTGTGAAGAGGAACAAAAAGTTCTTGTTTCTCGTCATGCCTACTTCTTGGAAACTGAGTTTTTGGAAAACCAGATAAGTGGGAGCACAATAGAACTGGAAGAAGTTCCAGAACCACGGACTATTACTGAAAGTTTAGTGGAACCAGAGAGTTCAAAAGAACAGGACATTCCTACGCCGCTCCGCAGGAGTAGTAGGCAGACTCATCCGCCCGAGAGATACTACGATTTTCTCATAGACGGGGATAGAGAGGATTGCATCATAGATTATGATGAGCCTACTAGCTTCCAGCAGGCCGTTCAAAGCGTTGACTCAGTGAAATGGCTGGATGCAATGCGGACCGAAATGGAGTCCATGTACACCAACAAGGTATGGACGTTGGACATTGCTCCAGACGGGGTAAAACCCGTAGGATGTAAGTGGATCTTCAAAAGGAAGATTGGTGTAGATGGACAGGTTGAGACCTATAAAGCTAGGCTGGTAGCAAAGGGTTTTCGTCAAAGACCTGGATTGGACTATGACGAAACCTTTTCTCCAGTAGCCATGCTGAAATCCATTCGGATCCTTCTTGCTATTGCTGCCTTCCACGATTATGAGATCTGGCAAATGGACGTAAAGACCGCTTTTCTAAATGGAAATTTAGAAGAGTGTGTCTATATGGACCAGCCAGAGGGTTTCATTCAGAGTGGGAGCAGCGGAAAGGTGTGCAAGTTGCTTAAGTCCATCTATGGACTAAAGCAGGCATCGCGGAGTTGGAACATCTGCTTTGATGAGACGGTCAAAGAATTTGGCTTTATCAAAAATCCAGATGAACCATGTATCTATAGTAGATTTGTAGCGAGAACTGTAGTATTCCTCGTTTTATACGTGGATGACATTCTCTTAATAGGAAATGACATTCCTATGCTACAATCTGTCAAGGGGTTCTTGTCACACAGGTTCTCCATGAAAGACCTGGGTGATGCCTCATACATCCTGGGGATCCGGATCCATCGTGATAGATCCAAGAGGATATTAGGACTTTCACAGTCCAGGTACATCGACACCATACTGAAAAGATTCAGTATGGAAGATTCCAAGCGCGGTAACCTACCGGCTTGTCACGGGATCACCCTCTCTAAAGAGATGTCTGCCAAGACTGATTTGGAGAGGGATCGCATGTCTATTATACCCTACGCTTCTGCGGTAGGCTCTATAATGTATGCGATGTTGTGTACCAGACCGGATGTAGCTTATGCACTGAGTGTGGTAAGCCGGTATCAGTCAAACCCTGGGGAGAAACACTGGATAGCGGTAAAGAACATTCTCAAGTATCTGAGAAGGACTAAGGAGATGTTCTTGGTGTATGGTGGAAAAGACCTCCAGATCGAGGCCTTTGCTGACTCCAGCTTCCAGAGTGACAAGGATGATTCCAAGTCCATGTCGGGTTTTGTCTTTACCCTCAATGGAGGGGCGGTGTGTTGGAAAAGTTCCAAACAAGAAACCGTTGCAGACTCGACGATGGAAGCGGAATACATCGCTGCATCTGATGCCGCAAAAGAAGCTGTCTGGATGAGGAAGTTCTTGAAAGAACTTCAGGTGGTTCCGTCCATTGTTGATCCAATACCTCTGTATTGCGACAACAACGGGGCTATAGCTTTAGCGAAGGAACCCAGGTCCCATCAGAGATCCAGGCACATCTTGAGGCGGTATCACCTGATCAGGGAGATCGTAGATCGCCAGGAGATCGAGGTTCGGAGAGTCGCTTCAGAAGATAACACTGCAGATCCATTCACCAAGGCCCTGCCCCAGACTCAGTTCGAGCGGCTGATCGAGATGATAGGTCTTCGATACGCCAGTACATGGCCTTAGTGCAAGTGGGAGATTGTTAGTGTATATGCCCTAGAGGCCATTACTGTATCATACCAGTTTATATATTACTTAATGGAAGCTTGGGATATTCACCTTATATGTACAATCTTGCTCAAAATAGTAGTATGCTACTTGGTTTGTTTCTACTTCAATGTGTACATGTGTTTATTTTTGTATATCGCCTATACACATTAGTGGAGCCCTTAGGATTTTTGCTTGATTACCAGCGATGTGATGGCCGTCACACTAGTGGGGCTGGGTAATCTATAAGCACATCCTTTTGCAGGTCCCTGGTCGCAGGACTATCGAGACAGGGCATCGATACTCCGGAGTAGACCAGCGCATGCGCTTCTCATCCCAGTGTGGGAGACGGTCTGTCCCACAGCCGTCAGTACGTCGTACTTGAGATAGTATGCGGGTGCTCGTTAGGTTACGGGTACACTGGACAGGACTCGTCGGGAACTGACTAGTTGGTATTATGCCTATCGTCAGTTATCAGTTCCCAGGTGACATGAGTACAGCTTAGTCCGCTGACTTGACACTGTCACTTCGCCTCGAGTGTGTTCCCACTGTACTTTGATCACTACCCTACCACGGCTCAAAGGAGTCGTGCAAACAGGTAGTGGTTGGGTGCAGTCCCGAAGCACTTGGAGGCAGTGACGGTTAGACAGGATTCGTCTCTCCCGGTATTGGGGGTTGACATCGCGCTGTGTCTAGGAGAGCCATTACACGAGTAGTCCCTGGCCAGGGCAAACGAGATATACTGGTAGGTTTCCAGTGTTATCTCAGGGTGTTTTGGGCTTCGCTCCGGCACGACTTGTACCGCTATTGGGGGACTGACGTTTACCGCCCCCTAGGCCCGCCATGCGATGTATCAGACGAACAGACCGGACTGTACGGAGAATGTCACACTCAGGCTCAGTAGGAGTTCAGATGGGTTTCGCCTCGTCGGTCTTCTTGTCGGCATTACCTGGGGACCGTTACGCACAGCTAGTGCCGCTTGCGGTCTGTGGTTAAACCCACTGCCAGCGTCGTGTCGAGTCTTTAGAGTCCCACACAGAAAGCTTTTCGCCTTTAGGCAAAAGAGTAGAGGTCGCATGGTATTGCGACAGGTCGCATGGTTTTGCGACAGGGTTCGGTCACATCCGTGCACTTGTGCACGTACAGTGTCCGGACAGTTTACACTAGCGGGCTTTGGTTTAAGCCAGATCCTAGTGTACCTTTTGGGATTGGATTTATCCAGTGTGCATTCGTGTTCCTCGGAACGCGGATGCGGGTGCGTATGCACAGTTGACAGGGAGACAGAGGCAGCGGATTCCCATTAGGGTTGTTGACAGTTGACCGTTGACTATTTGACTTTTTGTTCAACCCTAATGAGAATATGATATGTGATTAACTATTATATTAATTAAGTATTATGGTGACATGGTTGTTGACTTGTTGACTTTGTTGACTTGTTGACTTTTGTTGACTTGTTGACTTTGTTGACCGGTTGACTAGGCTTGACTAGTTGACCATCATGATAACCATAGCCATCATTTCATGGCAAAGACTTTTGCTTGCTTGCTCATTTGTGTAAAATGAGTGCATGAAATGATATGGTTATGGTTGCTTCAACCATCACATAAGACTTATTTGATATGATGAGTTATCATGACTTTGGATTATGAGAGGGTGAGAGATAAAAGACTTGCTCATTCTTTCTTGCTCATTCTCTCTCTTGTTCTTGGGCTCTCTTGTTTTGCTCTCACCTTCTTGCTCTTTTTCCCTCTCTTTAATCTATGGTTCTCTTGTCTCATGAGTTGAGAATCAAGAACCATAGATAAAATCCCACACAAACTATTCTCTACTCATTCTAGTTCACAAGGTTTAGCAAACCGAGTGAACTAGTTTCTTCAACGAACGAAGAAGGAGCCAAAGGTTGGAGCTTTCAGGTGGATCTATCTTCGGCGTACGGAGACGACGGGAAGAAGCCAATCCGGACCACCATCGGAGCTTGAAGACGAAGGAGTTCAAGACAAGTAAGGTATAACCCCCTAACCGAGTAGCTAGAAACTCGTAGTTAGGTTGCTAGATAGATGTTTAACCAAGATCCGGGTTTTAGGTCCATGTTACCACTTCCGTAAAAATCGTTTTTTACCAAATTCCGCATTCCCGAAAGTACCGGGAGAGGTAGCATGGACTTACAGGCGGCCATGCGCAGCCCAGCCAGGAGGGCCTCGTACTCTGCCCCGTTGTTCGAGGCCTTGAAACCGAGCTTCAGAGAGTACTCCATTTCTGCTTCGTTCGTTACCCGGATAATGAGGTTGGCACCACAGCCTTCCTCGGTTGAAGACCCGTCGACGTAGATGACCCACTCAGGAACCGAGCCAGGCCTTTCCGCGATGGGACACTGAGTTCCGAGGGGCGGCGTGGACTCCGGTTTCTTGCTAGGGATGGTGCATTCTACGATGAAATCGGCCAGGGCCTGCGCTTTGATGGCCTGCCTCGGGCGATATTTTATATCAAACTGAGATAGTTCCCACCTGCACTTTTCTAAGCGGCCCGAGGATTCTGATGATGCAAGGATAGCCCCCAACGGGCACTCGGTGAGGACGATGATGGTGTATGCTTGGAAGTAGTGCCATAGATTTCTTGAGGCCACCACGAGGGCTAAGACAATTTTCTCTATGGATGGGTACCTCATTTCTGCGTTCTTAAACACATGGCTCACATAGTACACCGGCTTCTGCGCTCCATCGGCCTCCCGGAAGAGCACCGAGCCTGCTGCTTGGTCAGATACCGCCAGATATAGCGACAACTCGTCTTTTTCAACTGGTCGAGTGAGAAGTGGTGGCGTCGCGAGGCGCTTCTTCAATTGGTCGAAGGCGGCTTGGCACTCCTCCGACCACTCGAATCTCGGGATCTTCCTCAGAGCCTTAAAGAACGGGAGGCATTTCTCCTCTGACCTGGACATGAAACGGCTCAGAGCGGCGACTCGTCCCGTAAGCCGCATGATCTCGACGTTGGTCTTGGGCGCGACCATGTTGAGGATAGCGTCGATTTTCTCTGGGTTAGCTTCGACCCCACGGTGAGTGACCATGAACCCAAGGAACTTTCCCCCGGTGACTCTGAATGCGCACTTGGCGGGGTTTAGCTTCATCTTGAACTTGCGGAGCACTTCGAAGGCCTCGCCCAGATCCCTAGCATGGTCGGCCGACGAGACGGATTTGACGAGCATTTCATCAACGTAGACCTCCATATTCCTGCCGATCTGTGGCTTGAACATGCGATTGACCAACCGTTGGTACGTGGCCCCGGCGTTCTTGAGGCCGAAGGGCATCACCCTATAGCAATATACCCCCCGGTCCGTTGTGAATGCGGTGAGATCTTCATCTTCCAGATTCATACGGATTTGGTTGTAGCCGGAGAAAGCATCCATGAAGCTCAACAGCTCGTGACCGGTTGAGCTGTCGACGAGCTGATCTATCCGAAGGAGTGGATAGTTGTCCTTGGGGCAGGCCTTATTGAGGTCGGTGAAGTCGACTCGCATGCGCCACTTCCCGCTTGACTTCTTGACCAAAACTATGTTCACCAGCCACTCCGAGTAGGGTACATTCCTGATGAAGTTGGCGGCGAGAAGCCGATCAACCTCTTCTTCGATAGCCTTTTGTTTGACCGGGGCGAAGTTCCTCTTCTTCTGTCTGACGGGTCGAGCCGCAGGATCAACCCCGAGCTTATGGGAGATGATTTTAGGATCAATCATAGGCATGTCAGCAGGTGCCCAGGCGAAGACGTCGGAGTTATTTCTGAGGAATTTGACTAGGTCATCTCGCTGAGTCTCCGTCAGGAGTGATCCGACTTGGACGGTTTTTTCCTGGTCCCCTCCTGTCAGGGGCACCTCGGTTAAAGGTTCAACCGGCGTCCCCCGGACCTCCTTCCGCTCGTCTCGGGTGTCCAGGGATCCCTTGATGTCGTTATTTACCTCAGCGTCGTCGGACGGCCGCTCGGACGAAGACGTTTCGGTAAGGCATATCTTCGCGACCCGCTGGTTCCCGTAGACCCGACAAGGTCCAAATGATCAGGCAGCGAATTAAGACGGCACAGGATCGACAGAAGAGTTGGGCAGATACCAGCAGGAGAGCACTAGAGTTTGAAGTCGGAGATCACGTGTTCCTGAAGATTTCCCCTACCCGTGGAGTTATCAGGTTCGGAGGTCGGGGAAAGCTCAGTCCCCATTTTATCGGAACTTTTGAGGTGCTAGAGCGAGTAGGAGAGTTGGCCTACCGACTTGCCTTTCCTCCATCGCTAGCTGGTGTGCACAATACCTTCCACGTATCACAATTGCGGCGTTATGTTCGGTATGAGAGCCATGTCCTGGACTATTCGGAGCTAGTTTTGGGTACCGATCTATCATACGAGAAGCAGCCCACCACCATCCTCGACCGCAGAGAGAAAGTGCTGAAGAACAAGGTCATTCCGTTAGTCCGAGTGTCTTGGGGCGGTCGTTCCCCAGGAGAATCTACCTGGGAGCGGGAGGAAGATATCCGCGCACGTTTTCCACATCTCTTTGGGTGGTACTTTTGTTTTCTTGTATCTTTGTTAAATTTCGAGAACGAAATTTTTGTAAGGGGGGTATGTTGTAAATCCCCGTTTTCATCAATGAAATTTCCCTCTATTTTTCCCAATCTCCATTTTTCCCAAGTTCCCGAATATTATCCCTTTTCCCCGTATATTTTTACTTTATGTGAAAATTGGTTGCTTAAGTTTCAATATTTAAATTTTTTCCGAAACCTTTAAACCAATCAAAGACCAAACCCAAATTATAAACCAAAACATATATATTAAACCACTGCCCAGCCCAACATTAAATAAATAAATTCCCTTTTAAATTAATCAAGCCCAAAATGAAAATTTGTTTAAACAAAGTAATTTTCCAAGCCCACTCCCCTCCTCAGCCCACGATAAAAAAAAATGGGATTTATTTAATCCGCCGGCCCAGCCCAACAATCCCTTTCAAATCCTTCGCGAACCCGACCCGACCCGCTCCTGTAGCCTCCTCTTCCCCAACGTACACTTTTTCCAGATCCCCTTGTTGCGCCGATCCTCGCGGCCACGTCGCCGTGCCGTTGCCCCACGACCCGCGCACCCCTCGCGAACTCCTCAACCTCAAACCCTTACTCCTCACTCCCTCAATCTCATCTCAACTCCTCACACTCTCTCTCAAATTCTCTCTCTCCCCCTACGAACCCCACTGCTAACTTCACCCGCTCCCTTCGACGACGAACCTCTTTCGTACTCCTCCCTCGTTTCTCCCATACCCACACCACTACCACTGCAACCACCTCCTCCATCAACCGAGCACCCCTACCAAGCTCCCCTGCACACCTAACCCACTCGCCACCGAGCTCGACCACCACCGGCACCCACGACGCCGGCGAGCCCCCACTGCACCTGAAACCTTTCGTCAACCCCCTCCGTCCTCAACATCATCATCTTTATCACTAACCCGAGCTCCACTGCCCCCTCTCTCTCCAAAACCGTGACCTTCCCCCTCACTGCGAGCCCCAATGTGCACATCGCCGGAGCGACGCTGCCGACCGTCGTCGACCCCAGCGCACTCACTGAGATCTACTGAACACCCCCTCCGCTTCCAGCAAGCACAAGCCATCTCCGGGCAACTCCGACGTCGCACCCGAATCGCGAGCCGAGGCCGTGAAACCAAACCACGCCGTTCGTCGCGCGTTCGTGACGTTGCCGCCGCCGTGCATCGCCGGAACGTTTCCAGGCAAGTACCCTACTTGCTACATGCTAATTTATTTCTGTTACAACCTGAAATCGTATAAATTCCGTGTTTACAATTCACGATAAATCATAGGACGTAACTGTTCGATGCAAGATCCCAATGAAAACTTTCATTTAATTTGACGGAACTCGATTGCATATTTTGGCCCGTCTGGCAGTGAACCTTGTGTAGAAATTTCACTAAAAAATATGACTGTTAACAACTTAAACGAACACCCCCAAATACACCTGTAAAAACTGGGAATTTCCCGCATCTGAAAATTGTTAAAATCACCATAAAATATGTACATATAGAAATGATGCGTTCGAGGGCTCAAATCAAATCCGACTCGACGACCTACAACCCTATGCAAGTTTCTAATGGTTTTTGTACTGAAATTGTGACGATAATTGGTTCGGAGAGCGGCTCTGGACTGCAGTCCAGAGCAACTCTGGTTATTGTTTTCTGCCCCGTAATGTTTACCACCTTGTTTTCTGAACTCGTATGTTGCGGAACCCTGCATTTTATTGAAGATCAATCTGTTAGCTAAATAACGCAAGTGATTTCACCCCATTATAACGTCGTTTGTTATTTTACACTACAATTTAAAAGATCAGGACGTCTAGCTGCCCCAAACAGAATCAGAATTGACATACTAGTATTGAACAGTGCATAACTTTTGAAGTACAGACGCGATTGGGAATCCGTCTATTGCGTTGAAAAGCCTATTGAAAACCCTAGATTTTATTCAACTGTAGAGTCGCTAAATTCTGAACCCAACTGGGCGAAATTCGTGTCGCGAAACGGAAGTTCAGTTCATAAACTGAATTTCCTGCAGCGAGCACTTAAAATGAATCGGCTGTAACTTGAATACCGGAAACCCGATTGAACTGAAACAAATTTTGATGAACTTCTGACAGAGTGTACTTATTATCGTATTTGTATCATTTCATTGAAGTCTGAACATATGAATTACTGCAATTTTTGTAAGCTTATGACGTGCATATCGGTTCATATCATACATGACTTGTTAACTGCATATATACACATACCTTACCCAATTGACATATACATAGTATTAGTGCGCGTCATTATTCAGTGGACATTGCATTATCGTGCGTGAATGATATTGGTTTAGGAGTGTCAAGTACACCAATGGAAAGTGAATGATTCGTGACAGTGATTAATACAGTGAACAGTGATAAACTGTGCTATTGGTATACTTGTACACGACTAAACCATAATCATCAATAGTGTAAACCTGGAAAAAAGGGGAAATCGAAGTGGAAAGAGTATCGTATTTAGCGGGACCGTGTTTTAGAGGATGATCATTCGAGCAGTGATATATATATTAGGTAGGATCTAGCGATCCGGCTGACAGGGTTATGTACCGGGCATGTGGGCCGTTGTCTCGGGTATGTACGAGACTCCTGTTAAACATGATCCTCCTTTCCACTATACGATTTCAAACATGACTTAGAGACCGATAGGGACACAGATCATACTTGCATCATTTAGTGACATTGTGATTACCCGCATTTTACTTTCACTGTTATTACCCTATTTACCTGTTTCACCTCATTATTATAACATTGCTATTACGTCGCTCTGACGACCTGAGTGTGCATGCTCAGACCTCGAGGAAGGACCAGCGCAGGAGTCGGATTTACCTTTCGAGCTGGCGGAGATCTAGGCTGGAGTACCTTTTCTTTCTTTTCAGCTTTCCCTAAAAGAGATCGTGTAATTGAACTTGGTTAGTAGCTCTTCTTGTTTATTTGTAAATTTGTGAACAATGGACTTTAATGTAATAATTTAGCGATGTATTTTCTTTACCGCTGTGCTTTGTTTACTGATTACCATGTAATGCTAGAAGCCGAAGTGTGACTATGGCGGGATTATTCCTTGACCGTAGGAGCATGGTTGGCCTAGTCATCCCTCGTTTTCCGTATTTTGGGAAGCGGGGCATGACAATCCACCTGCAACACCCCAACCGACCCCCTCCAAACCCAACGAATCCCTGCACCGCCGCCATTACTGCCTCCACCACCGTCGACGAACCTCCTCCGACGAGCCGCTATGACCTCCCCCTTCACCACCTCCTTCCAGCAACCGAACTCCCCTACAACCCCAACAGCCGCCACCATCATCTTCGGCTCCCCACTTCTACACCGTCAATCACCGCAGTTCCAGGCCACCGCCGTTGAACCCTAGTCCACCACCTCCATCCACCGTCCAAGCTTGCCGTCATCGCCGGCATCCCCTGTGCAACACTGAGCCTCAACTTCCCTCTCCATCAAGCACAATCGAGCCCCGACATTTCATCAAACACCTGTTGCAATCTCAATTGTCGCTGTTCCAACCGTCGTCAACGCCGTACAAGCCGTGACCTCGACCAATCTACTCGTCATCGTCGTCAACGCAATAGCTGTCGCAACATCGCGCACGCTTGTCGTAAACTCTATCGCGCTCGACCCTAGTCACGTTGTCGTGCCGCGTCCGTATCGCGTTCGTGCCGTTGCCGCTGCCGTACAGTCGTTAGGTAAGTGTATTACTTGCTTCATGCTATTAGCTTGTATTTAATCCAGTTAGAGTAAATATCGTATATATATAGTTTCGTGCGCTCCAATGAATATAAGTGTTCGAGATGAAACTTTAAATGAAAAATTAACTTTAAATGGCAGAACTTATAATCATTAGACCCGTCTACTATTTACCGATGTGCTGTAGAAATTTGGTTGGAAACCACGGTCGTTTCACCTATGAAATGTTAATCCCAATAATCATTACGAAATCTGAATTTCATGAACATGCTAGACCGTTAAATTCACATTTAATCTTTTACGAATCGGTTTTTGGCGTTCCCTGGCTTGAATCGAAGCCAACAGAATAAGCTACAGAACCCTATTTTTGGTACCAAAATTTGAACTAGTTTTGATAGAGAAAATTGCGTAGAATTACAATTCTGAACTGCAGTCCAGAGCGGTAATTCCAGATGACTCCTGTTTTTAACTCACTGTATTATCCTTATTCAAATGAGAGAATGTGCGGAACCCTATATCGTTACGTAGAAAATTAAGTTAGCTTTCTTACTCCACTGGTTTCACTGGATTCCTGTTCTGTATGATATTTTTAACACATTTTATAATGTCGATATGTTCATAGTCACATAATTCGCGAATTATTCGCCGAATTCGTGAATAATTCGCGAATTTTTGACCAACCGACTTAATCGCCGAATTAATCGGCGGGCCGAATAATTCGCGAATTATTCCCGAATAATTCGTGAATTATTCCCGAATTATGTGATAAAACATCGAATAATTCAAAAAAACAGCAAATAATTCACAAAATCAAAACCTAGCATCTCATATATTAATTTCTTGCTCGAAATCCTTCCCGAACATTTCCCGTACACTTACCGAATCTTTCCCGAATACCTGCCAATTTTTTCCGAATAGTTCACCGAATCCGAATTTTCGACCTCGCCGAATTATTCCCGAACGACGAATTTGTGACTATGGATATGTTCTGCTGAATTCTGCAGTGACAGATTTTACACATCGAACATGACCTGTCCATAGCTCCCTGTTGATATAGGCTAGTACTGATCCGCCAATTGCGTTGGAAACCTAACTGATAAACCTATATTTTATTCAACTATAACGTCGCCTAATTACGATCCCAACTGGGACTAAAATGTGTTACGAAACGGACTTCCAATTCTGAAATCGGATTTCCAGCAGTGAACAGTTAAATTGAAATGACCATATCTAGCGAACCTGAAACCCGATTGACGCGAAACCAATTTTTATTGATAGATAATTAAACATATTGTTTACCCCCTTTACATTGTTGCGCTTAATTCTGCATGTATGATTTATAGTAAATTATGCAAGTGGTAGGACACGGACTGATGATATTCTATCCCTATCGTAATTATTGTATTCTCATCATATCATATAGATGTCATTGCATTGGTAACCTAGTGATCGTGTGCATTACCCAGTATTAGATATTAGTGTTTTGGTTTTGGCAAGTACGTAGTGATAAAGTGTGAATGAATAAGTGAAAGTGACACGTACTTGTACACAATCAGCGGGCCCTATTAATTTATTGCATTGTTGACGTCTATAGGACGTGTATAAGTGTAACCATAACTGGAATGGGACGGTTATGGAGTACTTATATTAGTGTCATAGGTAAGGCACCAAATACTGTCCATTTATCTTGGGTACCAGTCGAGACATACTTGATGGAGATCCTGTCTCCAGTTATCGTATAGACTTGTCATGGACCGACTAGTATTTGAGTATATGGTTGGTGTTTGATATAGACCACGGGGTGTGGGTGTAAATCCCCGTTTCCATTTTAATAAAAATTTCCCTATTTTCTGAATTCCAGTGGTTTCCTTTCTTTTTCCCTTCGTATTTGAATTGGTTGTTTAAGGTTAATATTTATTTAAACCTTATTTTTTCCAATTCTTTTGAAATCATAGTCCAAACCCTAAAAGCCTAAACCCAAGATTTAAATCAAAACCAAAGTAAACTAAAACCAAAATGTTGCTAATAAAATTCTAACCCAAACATTTTAAATTTAAACCCCAACCTTACTTTAGCCCATTATTTAAAACCCTCGGCCCACTGTAAGAATTATTTTCAAACCAATAAATTAGCTTAAGCCCGTTTTTCATTCTTCAGCCCATAGTTTAATTTTTTAGAAAATTTAAACTGAAATCTAATTTTCCCGGCCCGTTTATCCCCTCAGCCCACACTTTTTAATAAATCACTAATTTATTTTTCCCAGCCCGTTCTCCTTCAGCCCGCTTCCTCAATACCCGACCCGGTCCGTCCCTATGCATCTTCCCCAACGGTAACCTCCCCTTTCCGCTCGCGATCCCCTTTCTCCGCCGCGTCTCATGCCCACGCCCACGCCCCCGTTCTCGCAACGTTCACCCACGACATTCAACCCTCATTTATTCCTCACGCCCTCATCTCTCTCTCTCTTCTCCCTCATTTCAGAAATCTCTTCACCTCTCTCCCTCTCGAAACCCATATCGACCCAACTCCAGTCGACCCCTCCGATGACGACAACCCCCTCAGCGATCCCTCACTCCTCCTCCACCAACCTTCTCCCTCTACGACTCCACCCTCATCAACCCGAGCCTCTGCCGAGCACCCCTGCACACCAACCCAGTGCACCCGAGCCGACCACCACCTTGCACCCTCAACGCCGGCGAACTCCCCACCACATTGCCGACCACCCTACGACCTCCTCGTCATCAGCATCAACATCCACACACCCCTACACCCACACCTGGGCACCACCATTGCTCCCTCTCTCCAAAAAAAAAAAACTACACAAAACCCATTTTTGTTCCAAGCACTCACT
The DNA here is from genome assembly GCA_030015575.1 of Agapanthus africanus. Taxonomy (NCBI): domain Eukaryota; kingdom Viridiplantae; phylum Streptophyta; class Magnoliopsida; order Asparagales; family Amaryllidaceae; genus Agapanthus; species Agapanthus africanus. The sequence continues at coordinate 115,459,346 of CM057350.1, forward strand.
GCGGCCATCGCCGGAGCGACGCCGTTGACCGTCGTCGGCCCCAGTGCACTCGCAGAGGATCATCAAGCACCCCTCAACCTCCAGTGACCGTGCAACGACTCCGGACAACTCCGACGCAAAATCCGCATCTCGATCCAAGCCCACGCAAATCCGTTTCACGGCGTACCTCACGCGTTCGTGACGCCGCTGCTTCCGTGCGACCCGAGACGTTTCCAGGCAAGTGTTTACTTGCTTCATGCTAATATAGTTGTGGTACAAACCTAAATCATATAGTTTATAAATTTTCCGATTACCGATATATTATGTGACCCAAGTGTTCGATGCTAGTCTCCAATAAATATAATTGTTTAATTTGACAGAAATGAATGTTTTCTGTTGGCCCTCATAATGATAAGTATCGTGTATGAATCTCACTGGAAAATACGATTGTTAGAGACTAAAATTGATACCCCCAATTACGCCGATAAAACTAGAATCTTTCCCGTATCTGAAAACGATTAAAATCACCGTAAATTATATACATACTGGAATGATGCGTTCAAGGGCTTAAATCGAAGCCGACTCGACGAAATTTAACCCTAGGTAAAATTCTAATTATTTCTGTTCTGTAACTGCGATGATAATTAAATCGGAGTGCGACTCTGGACTGCAGTCCAGAGCGACTATGTGTATCGTGTACTGTACCAAAATGTGTGTCACTGTGTTTCCTGAAGTCGCATGTTACGTAACTCGGCAGTAGATTAAAGATAATTCTGTTATCTAAACAAAACAAGTGGTTCCATTCCGTTTCATTGCCGTTTGCTATTTTAAACTGTATTTAAAAGGGCAGAACGTATAACTGTCCAGAACAGATTCAGAAGTGATATAATGATATTAAACTGTGTATAACTTTCGACGTATAGACGCGATTGGGAATCCGTTGCGTTGAATACTCTCTCGAAAACCCTAGATTTCATTCAGCTGTAGCATCGCTAAATTCTGAGCCCAACTGGGTGCAATTCGTGTCGCGAAACGGACGTTCAGTTCTGAAACTGAATTTCCAGCCACGAGCACTTAAAATGAAACAGCTGTATCTTGAAAACCGGAATCCCGATTGAACTGAAACAAATTTTGATGAATTTCTGACTGAGTGTTCTATTTATCTTACTTGCATCATTTTGTTGAATTGTTAACATATGAATTTATGCAATTTTTGTAAGATAATGACATGCATATTGATTCATGATGCACCTAACTTAATGATGGCACACATACATATATCATTATCCCATTTGCCATGTACATAGTGTTAGTGCGTGTTAGAGTCAGTGGACATTGCATTATCGTGCGTGGTTGATGTTGGTTTAGAAGTGACGAGTATACCAATGGGAAGTGAATATTCGTGACAGTGATTGATACAGTGAACAGTGATAAAACCATGCCATTGGTATACTTGCACATGACTGAATCAAGATCACAAATAGTGTAAACCTGGGAATAAAGGGGAAATCGAAGTGGAAAGAGAATCGTATTTAGCGGGACCGTGTTTTAAAGGATGATCATTCGAGCAGTGATATATATATATTAGGTAGGATCTAGCGATCCGGCTGACAGGGTTATGTCCCGAGCATGTGGGCTGTTGTCTCGGGTATGTACGAGACTCCTGTTAAACATGATCCTCCTTCCACAATGTGATTTCAAACATGACCTAGAGACCGATAGGGACACAGAACATATTCTGCATCATATAGTGACATAGTGATTACTTGCATTGTTCTTACACTAGTATTATCTCATTTACCTGTTTCATCTTATTATAATAATATTATTGTGTCGCTCTGACTACCTGAGTATGCATGCACAGATTCCGTGGAAGGACCAGCTCAGGAGACGGATCTACCCTTCGAGTTCACGGAGATATAGTCTGGTGTACCTTCTTCATTTACTGCTTTCCATAAAAGTGATCGTGAGATTGAACTTGGTTAGTAATTGTTCTTGTTATCTGTAATTTGTGAACAATGGATTATTAATGTAATAAATTAGTGATGTGATTCCTTTAATACTGTGCTTTATTTACTGATTACCATGTAATGCTAGAAACCGAAGTGTGACTACGGCGGGATGATTCCTTGACCGTAGGAGCATGGCTGGCCTAGTCATCCCTCGTTTTCCGTATTTTGGAAGCGGGGCGTGACATGGTTTAGATGGTATCAGAGCCGGTTCCTCGATAGTAGGTCTGTAGTTCGAGGACGAACCATTGTTCAAAGGTGGGGAGAATGTCGGGACCCGGTTCTTGCTCACGGAGCAAAGTGCCACACGGAACAAAGTGCCACGCCAAGTGTCATATTTAAGTGGGCGGGGGCCACCTCTTGAATCCGTGGGGGCCACCTCTTGAGTCCGTGGGACCCACTGTAGAACAATGGGGACTCTTCGGAATACATTCCAAAAGAGGGCAGATCTGTACTATAAATGGAATGATACCACTCTTCAATACAGAGGCGCCTTTTAAGTGAACCGGAACTATAGAAGCTTGAGAATTCCGTAGTTAAGCGTGCTCGGGCCAGGGAAGTCTTGGGATGGGTGACCTCCTGGAAAGTGGCCCCTGATCGGGTCCGGTTCGCTCTAAAGGGAAAAACCGTGCGGTTTCGGCCAGAGCGGACAATACTCTCTGTATTGGGGGTGGGGCGTGACAGTGGGGTAGTCTGAGTGTGAGTTCAAAGAATCTCAGGAGTCCCATTGCCGGCACATACAGCGATTCTGGAGATATATGGGTGATATTACTGATTATTAACGAGCGACTCGGCCCGTGTTCCCTTGTTCTTGGGTCCTACCCTTGGGTGGAAGATACTCACGAGTGGTTGATGTAAGTCTACGGTAGCGCCCCGGCCGTCAATCTGACGCCAAATGCGGAACAAAAACTTTTATAACTGGCGCTATCGCATACTATAACCCGGATCTGCCATTAACGCTAAACTAACAAACTGCAAAGTGGGTAGAAAGGTTATACCGAACGATCCGAGTCCTTCGTTTTTTAACCATCATCTCACGCTCCGTTGCGGCTGCTCCGATCTCCTGGCTCCTCGTCGAGGTGGCACCACATCTACGGATCTTTAAACGGGCTCCCGCCTCTATACCGAGGCAACTCGGTCATCAAGTTTGCTAAAAGAGATGACCAAGATTGATGTAGAGAATGAGTAGAACAGTTTGTCTCGCTTCATCCAAAACCAAGGATGAACGGTTAATGAAGTTGCCTTTTGAATCGGGTGATGGAAAAATGAGCTATATGAAATTTCATGAAGCAAAACTATCATAATCTTTTTTCCAAAAATTCCTTAGCCTCCAAATGATTTGGCCGACCAATATAAGGTGGGGGGTGAGTGTAGGAGCAAGGGAGAAGGTGACCATAAACAAGAATCCTTATCATAACACTTAATGAAAACAAATGAGTCACTAATGACACCTTGCATTCATTTAATGCATACAATGAACCATGAAAACACATCATCATATCATTAAATGAACAATTAATGCACAAATGAGTCATGAAACCTAGTCACCATCTAGAAGCTTCTAGAACCTTCCACACTCATGACTCACCTCAAGAAAAGATAAATCCGTATTTAACCGAATGTTTAATACGGATGATAGAAAACTGGCAACTTCCAAAAGTTATCCCGAAACGAATTTCAGGATAACGCCGTAACTGTATAAATATACCCGCATTTGTATTACGACCGAATACAAATGCAACTGAGACAAAGATATTATATCTATACTGTATAATACATGGATCCGGCTTAAACCAAAGCCCAACAGTATTATCTGCCCGAAATATGACACGTGCGTAAACGCACGTGCATTTTCCGAACCCTGCTATAAAACCATACGGCCTCTACAACGTTTCGCCCGAACTTGGGAAACTATCTGTGGGGGACTTTAATGACTCGTCAGTACCCTGGCAGTGGGTTTAACCACAAGCCGTCAGCGGCACTAGCTGTGCGTAACGGCTGCCCATGTACTGACCTCAAGGGAGGCCGATGAGCGAACTCATCCTGAAACCCTACTGAGCCTAACAGTGACAATGTATATACAGTCCGGTCCGTTCGTCTATGAGTATCGCATATCGAGCCTAGGGGGCTGGTAACGTCAGACCCCCAAAAGCGGTATAAGTTGTGTCGGAGACAGGCCCTGAACATCCTGAGAAACTACCGGAGTACCTACCGGTAATTCTCACCTGCCTTGGCCAAGGACTTGGTGTAATGGCTTTCCTAGACACAACGCGATCTCCACCCCCAATACCGGGAGAGACGAATCCCCTGCCGATCCGCTCACTTGCCTCCATGTGGCTCGGGACTGTACCCAAAAAATACCTGTTTGCACGACTCCCTTGAGCCGTGGTAGGGTAGAAATCAAAGCACAGTGGGAACTCACACGAGACAAATGACGACATCAGGTCGATGAACTAATCTGTACACATGTCACCAGGGAACTGCTATCTAACGATAGGTATAATACCAACTAGCAGGTTCCCGGCGAGTCCTGTCCGGTGTACTCATAACTCAATGAGCACCTGTATACATTTTAGGTGATCCAACTGACACCAGTGGCTTATGAGACCGGCCACCGCCCCTCGTCGGGGTCTCGACTGTATACACTAGTCTACTCCGGAGTATCGATGCCCTGTCTCGAAACTCTCACGACTAGAGACCACTATTAAGGATGTGCTTATAGACTACCCAACTCTCACGTATATGATCGCCATCATACTGTTGGTAGTCAAGTAAGATCCTAAGGGCTCTATCAACGTGTAATCGTGATCAGTCACCTGAACCTATACACGACTGATAAAGGCAAACCAGATAGCATACTATCATCTCGAGTAAGACTGTGCTACCGGTATAGGTCCTCCTCAATCATTGCAATCACGTACCTGCGATCCAATAATTGACTTTGAGGGCACTATATCCAACAGTTGACTCTCACACTTGGACTGACGATAGGTTTAGCGACCTATACAGTGAGACTTAGAGACTGATAGGGTTAGTGACATTGACATGCATTGATTACTGATTCAATATACCTGCCATGTTGTTTACCTGTTTTACTGTTTACCTGTACTGGCTACTTCATCCTCATGTTATTACTTCCTGCGTACTGTTTCATATTCATCATTATTGCACGTGTTCACATTTGTATTTATATATATTGCTATTGTGTCGCTCTGACGACCTGAGTATGCATGCTCAGAGTGAGAAATGGATTTAGCTCGGACCAGGACCTGACGTATCTCGGGAATATTGCGGACATCTTGATCAGCGACTCAGCGCTATCTTTCCTTGATCTCTATCTAGTTAGTTTTGTATCAGTTTTGATTTAATGACTGCATTTCTCATTACCTGTGCTTTGATTACTGATTACCACGTAGTGCTAGAAGCCGAAGTGTGACTACGGCAGGATTTTTCCTTGACCGTAGGAGCATGGCTGGCCTTGTCAACCACTCGTATTCCGTATTTTGGGAAGTGGGGCGTGACAACTATGTTTCCAAACAGGGCCTGATTGGTTTAGGTTTGGAAGCTATGGTTTGGGAAATCATTCCCGTCCGTGTAGCCAGACAAGAGAGATATAAAATAGAAGTGTGGTCCGCACATGTTGCTCAAGACTGTCCGAAATTCTTCCCTCTTTCTGTTTCTGGATGTATTACACACCTGAATAATTTCTCATGTTTTGGGAGGATTCCTTGTTTTGATTATGAATACCTTGGCGCCGGTTTACTTTGCCCGCTAGCTTAAAATCCTACCACAATATATCCAAGAGACAAAATGAGGAAGCCCACAACCGCTTGATTTTAGTGTCCAACAAGTGCACCCATGATGTTTGTCTCTTGGGAATAGGTTTCGGTAGATATTTTTCGGGCATTCTAGGTCAAAGCATTCTTCGGGCTTTTATCATAAAAGCCACGGCACAAAGGCAGACAGCAGGGTTTTATCAGACCCAAAACATGCGGATTTTGCAGAAATCTTCACCCAAAAAATTATAATTTTCTTTTTTTTTATATTAGGAAAATCAGGGTAAGATGTCCAACTCATAAAAGCATTGAAAAAGTATAAGTATTATGCAAACAAAGATGCTAAATATCAATTCTTGGCGAATAAAATAATGGCCATGAATGTTTGTGGTTTATCATCGGTAGCAGCGTTTACGCAGGCCGCCGCCTAGGAGTTAGAGGTCAGTACTGAAATTGATGAAGATATTTTAATCATCTGAGAGTATTGGAAAACAAAACTCATGAAAGAAACAGATTAAATCGCAAAGACGTGCATGGGTAACTATCAACCTGAAAGCAAGAGCAGCAGCAGAAAAGCTCACCAATTCTTTTCGATAAGATGGCAGTAATTTTCTCTGATCTCACACACAACGGAGAATTGGGAAAAAACTTCATAACCCACTTTCCAATTTTCTGTGGCTTCCTTTCTGGAACCGGACACAGCACGAACTGAACCTTACTCACATCATCATCATCCAAAAAAAAAAAGGAAAAGAAAGACATGCAAAGTTCATTTATATAAGCTAAGAACAGCCATTTAATTCAGGGGAATTTAAGGCATCAACAACACTGACCAATCGGAAGATTACACGAAAATGGAATGTTTCATGCACCCAGTTTTTCAAAACGACCTGTGCAATGCAGGCAAATAGATTGGACATCGACTTAACTATGAAATTACACGAAGGAAGGCGAGATTTAAATATCTGATATTTTTTGCTTTATTCCAACTCAGACTTGGAACACAAATGATGCCAACTTTATAACATCAAGCTCTAGCCGCTTATCATGCTTTGGCAAGTTCCTCGAGTTTCTTGTTGATCTGAGATTCTGACAAGCCATCCAATCGAACACATCTCTCAACACCCATATCTGCCCAAGAAATCAATATAAATCAGATCGGATTAATGAACAATGTATGTTGCTAAATAGACCCAAACTAGCCAAATAAGCAACAAAGAGTTGGTTTTTAATATCAACTTAGAAACAAAAAGCTGGTTGTATCTTTTATCTATTATTATGTATTAAAACAATAGGCAATAGACTCATCACTCATCCAGCAATGCATTCTCACGTGTCTACTTCCTGTATGAAACTTTTACTCTAGTATAGATGTGAATGCCCTGAGCATCGCAAATGATGGAACCTTACGTCTTGTATCAACAAATTCAATTTTCACGTGTCTACTTCCTGTATGAAACTTTTACTCTAGTGTAGATGTGAATGCCCTGAGCATCGCAAATGATGGAACCTTACGTCTTGTATCAACAAATGAATTTGTTTTCCATTCAGACCAAGCGTAAATACGCGGAAACAAATTTCCTTAGCACTGTAAGCGGAATTGATGGTAAGATGAATACTTGATTCATGATTTTGACCAACTGAAATTGTCCACATGAACCAATAATTTAATGAAAATTATCAGGTTTCCAAGCCATTCCATGGCTTTGAAGAGTGAAATGATTTTCCCTACTTTTGATGAGTTGGCATGTTGCCACATCAGATACAGGGAAAAGTATTTAGGGCATGTTTGGTTCCCTGAAATTGGTTGGGGAAATGAAAATTTGTGTTGCCACATGCGACCTTTTCTTGTTCTAATGCTTTTGTCCTTGTTTGGTTTGAAGTAAACATTTTCCCCACATATGATATGGCAACATGCCAACTCATCAAAAATAGGAAAAAGCATTTCCCTCTTCTAAGCCATGAATTGGCTTGGAAACCTGACAGTAATTAAATTATTAGTCATCTTAATTGATGGAAAGAAAGAGAATGGCCTTTTGGAAACAAACAAGTAATTAAATATTCAATATTTCTCTTTCCTTGCACCAATTCATTACCCATACCAAACAAAGGAAATTTGGGTTTTTTTTTGAAATAGGTTGTTTTGAATTTTTAATTATAAAAATAGAGTATTAAGATTTATAATTATGTAAATAGGGCGGTTTGTGGGTCCCCCGTATTTTTTTTCTTTTTTTTTTTTACAGAGGGCGGGTTCTGCGCCCTCTTCACAAATGAGGGAAGGGCGGGTTCCTAGAACCCGCCCTCCCCGTAATAGGTAGAGGGCGGGTTCTAGGAACCCGCCCTCTACACTGGGGTGGGGAAGGGGGTCCACCAAACCGTCCTATTTTCATAATTATAAATCTTAATACCCTATTTTTATAATTAAAAATTCAAAACAACCTATTTCAAAAAAAAAACCAAGGAAATTAAAAACCAAACAGAAGTTGCATGAGGAAACTATTCACTAGCAAACAAACAAGGATTTGCATTTCACAACTTGATGAGGAAAAGCCTTCCCTCTGACACAATACAGTGTTGGCACTTTTTTGCCCCTACTTGATACCAATCAGAGACAAGAGCACCAGAACAAGGAAAAATCCTATGTCGCAATACAAAACTTCATTTTCTTAATCAATTTCAAGCAACCAAACAGCCCCTAAATGTTAACGAGGGGTTGCATGCCTCGGGGAGCAGACAACATATAAGGCGACATAGTATAGGGCATTATAGAAGATGAAAATACATACTAAATGCATATAGAAACTACATTATATATACATTAGTAAAATTAAGCCTAAATGTAAGAAAATAGTCATCAGACTAATAACCCAAGTCTAACCCAAATGTGAAAGTAATCAAAAGCAAATTTATCCAGATGCACGGTTTGTGGAAAAGAGAATGAGGAAGAAAGAACAAAGTTTTGGTCATGGTGTCAGGATGCTATGATGTCACGGACAATGCTACAGATGCCATGGGGAGAAGGATGCTACATTTAATGAAGGGTATAAGCCAATCTTCTGCAGCCATTGGGTAGCCTTTTCCAATGGTTGTTGCCAAGCTTGGATTGGCCTTCAAATGTAGAAAGTGGTCGGAAGAGAGTAAAAGGGCGAACTCAAAAGGAAATTACAACATCGCAATTTTCATATCTTAAAATTTTACTGCAAAATATCTGTGTACATGAAAGTCTAATAAATACAAACGTTTGCTTATAAAGTATCGCCTACAAAAAAAATATAGTGAACAATCCAAATGGGGAATCCAGACAACTGTTATGGTCTACACCCTCATAAATCACATGTTGTATAAAGTGGAATAAACACTCCAGACCATCATCTATGAATATATGAACTCAAATTTAATGCTATTGAGGATCCAAAATATTAAAAAAATAAAGCGTACTTGATCCATAATGATTCCATATTTGGAAGTTACCTAACCTCGTAATCTTCGTTTTACACCATCTATAATTATTGCTTCCAGAATGTAAATTGTTTGGATTGGAATATCTGTACAGGTTGCCCAACATGGTTGAAGCGTAAACCACAAGGATCATCTAGAAAGGTGTTGAAGGGAATATCAAGACTAGGATGACAATGGGAACTAGGTAGCAGGGTGGAGTGATGATTCCATACAAAGAAAGGAATTTTAGATGCTCGTTGTTTGATGTATAACCATGATCACTCGATCGCAAGGTTGAGAAATCCATTTTGCTTTAGGTTTTGGTCCTTTTGGACTCTCATTGATTTTCAATTCAAATTGGATCTAACAATGCCAGTTACCTTTTAAAAGATAAAATCATATGTTCCTTTTCGTTCTCCTCCCAACCTCTGGGCATTTTTTTAAAAAAATTTGAGCCATTGTTTGAAAGGGTGAACTATATTGATAACCAACAAGCATTATCCTAACTCTAAATTGTCGGTGGTTAATCCTTATAAAAGAATTATTCAATTCTTATATACAACATCCATCCATATTATAAGCATGGTTAACGTGCACATTAAAACCCACAAAGTTACATAATTAAAATAATATCAAGTACTTGGTTTCCTGGCAACTTAAATCACCCTAAAGTTTGTGTCTATTCCCTATGGATTCAATGATTTGTAGCTAAAAGTCTATAATTCCTCTCAGATTTAATATTCACTTCATTATGAAACAAAATTATAAAAATACTATGTATATCTCTCTTCTCCCTCTAATTAATAAAAAATTGCCTGAAGTCCATTAAACTCCAAAAAGATTTGGGTAAATCCCAAGAAACTACCAAAAAATTTCTAAATTACAAAAACTATATAACTAACGGTCAAACGCTCACGGTGTTAACGTAAAATGACTATGTTGCCATTTTAAATAAACCAAGTTAATTAATATTATTAAATTTAATCTTGGTTAAAATAATGATGATGAAGTTCATGAGGAGGGGTTTGGAGGGGGAGCTCGACATGGAGGCGGGTGCTTGAGGCAGATGAGGCGGGTGCTTGGGGTTGGAGGAGGCGGGTGGTTGGATGGAGGATGATAAGGAGCTGAAGAAAGAGGAGGAAGATGATGAGCAGTAACGAAGGAGAAGCATGCGACGGGCGCCGGAGAGGGTAAGAGGCTAGGCGGTGGCTAGAGGATGAGGGGAGTTAAGGCTGGGCAAGGATTTAGGCTAGAGATGGGAGGAGGAAAGTGAAGGGATTTTATGAAATTTTTTAATTTTTTGAATGATGTGGTATCATAATGACGTAGTGATGAATATGATAACGTATCGCCATTAGTTATGGTAGTTTCTTGTAATTTGGAAATTGCTTGGTAGTTTTATGGGATTTTTTTGGAGTTTAGTGGACTTCAGCCTAAAAAATAACATGTTTTGGGGCAACAGAAAGTGGATGTAGTGATGGTATGTGTGGAAGTGGTTGTAGTGAGGTAAAATAAGAGGTGAATATGGCGAAGAGATGATGATGCACAAGTAGGGAGGTAACAGTCCGGCAATGGAAAGGGTGGAATAAAAAAAAGAGTGATGGTGGAGAGGTGTTTGTGAATCATGGCGGTGGACAAAAATAGAGTTGGTAAGAGGCGGTGAGCATGGGGTGCAGAGGAAAGGGTGTGAAGGAGGTGGAGGCGGCAATGGCAGAGTAGAAGAATGAGAAGTAGACGATCATTACAAGTGGAAAGAGTAGTGATGCCGAAACCAATAGGTGGTAGTGGTATGAAAAACAAGGAGATGGTTTTAATAGAGTAAAGAATGTAGTGATGGTCATGGATAAAGAGGTGTTGATGATAAAGTTGGTAGAAATGATAGAATATAAGTGAAGATCACAACTTTAAGACGGAGGATGAGGTGGTGGAGGAGAAGATAGAGGTAAAGGAGGGTATATGGGTGGTGAAGACGAAGAATGAGGTGTGAAGGAGGAGAAAGTGGTGAAGAAAGAGAATGTGATAGCAAATAACGGATGAACGTGGCACTAGTGCAGGTAGAGGTGGAAGAAAGATTAAGAAAATAAAATATTTATCTAAATTCAATGTTTTCAAATTCTAATGTTCTTAAGAAATAAGAATGACTATCCTAATTACAAAGTTACTTCCAAAGGATAGCAAGGGAAAGAAAGACAAGTCTTAAAAGGAGTTGTGTGTTACTTCCAAACTTCCAACTTCCACCTAAAATCAGGCTAAATGAATGCATCAACTTGAAATCATGGAAAAAGAAAGGATCGGTGTATTAAAAAAGCGGTCGCTTAAGCGCTTGCTTCCGAGGATTGGCAAGGGGAAAATACAGAAGTCTTAAAGAAGTGTGCATCAATTCCAACTTCCACCTACGAACAGGCTAAATGAATGCATCAACTTGAAATCATGGAAAGAAACAAGGATCAGTGTTCTAAAAAGCGGAAGCTTAAGCGGCAAAGTGCTCTTCGTCGCTCCAGTTTTCACCGCTAAAGCAGGATCAATGTTGAAAAATACGTCATATACAGGCGAATATGCAAATGCGCCCCCTAGATGCATGAAAACGAGTGGTTTTCTTGGTATATGCAATGAAAAAGTTTGCCTTGATGCATAGAAGATGCTATGCGACCGCATATCGCATTATATGGCTGCATATTGCATTATGCATCCACATAAAGGGCATAGAAACTTGAAATTGAGTTGGGTTATGAAAAGGATGTGGGATTTTTATTATACCTGTATAAAAAGGCCAAACCCAATAACTTAGGTACATCTAGGGATGTAAATGGATATGAATAATCCGAATAGAATCTGTATTCGTATCCAATTTTTATCAACTATGAATATTGATTTTCAATTCCAATGACTATTCGTATTCGTATCTGTCAACGATAATCAGATATGGATATTGCAACACCTATATTCATTTCGTATTCGTATCCAATTTACTGACTTATTATATTATGTATGATATGTCCGTATCCGAATTTCTTCAAATACGGATAATGGTTTTTCATCATCCTTATTCATATTCGCATCCATCAACGACTATCGGATACGGATATGGTTACATCTATATTCGATCCGTTTGCATTCCTACATCTATATAACCTCTCCAAAAGCCAAATAAATTATTTCTACTTATTCATCCTTTTCTCTCCCGTATCAAATTAAGGATTGCCTCAAGCCTCTTCTCCTTTGCTCTCCGATAAAAACTCCGGCAAAACTTCGATTAAGACACCGCCTTTTTAGGCAAGAAACTTGAGAAGATTTTTGGCTTCTCAACAAAAAAAATTATTTTTTCTTCAATTTCATGTTTATTTTTTCAAAAACCCTAAAACTTCATGTGTTTTGATCTTTTTTCTCACCAAAATTTGATTACTTATAATTCAATAATAATCATTAAATTAAAATTATAGACACTATATATTTTGAACTCATATTTAGCATTTTTTCTATATTTTTTTCATTTTTATCATTAATATATTTTTTTGGAATTTGTAATTTAAATAATGCAAATCGCATATGCAACGAATGATCGCTTATGTGCTATGCGGTCTTTAGGCGTATGAAAACGCATATCACATCCCATAACATTGAGCAAAATAATATTCTCACCAACCAATTGGGTAACTATACTCTGTTTTTTTATTGATTGGGTGCATTTAAAGATTTCTGGGTGTGGTTTTAGTACGTATTGATGTTTACAGCCTATAAAGTCGTATCTGAGTAAATATGTTTGGATTTGGTGTGCTAATAATATCTAAATTAACCCTAGATCCTAATTCTTTTCATGTCTTTTTTTCTCTGACCAGGTTTCGAGACTTCGACTTCGACTCGTCGGCTTTGACTTCGTGCTTGACATTTCGACTTTAAGTTAGAGGCTTCGACTTCGAGCAGTTAGGTTTTCAACTTGGAGCGGCTTGGCAACTATTAGCTAGGGTCTTTGACTTGAAAATTTTGACTTCAAGTTTGGAGATTCACCTTTGATTTTGAAGCAAGGAATTGGGCACCTAGGGTTTTCAAGTTTTGATTTTGCTAAGGTCTTGCTTCAGATTCGGCTTAAAGCATTGACGAGCTTCTACTTCGACTTTTAGATTTCGACTTCGAAACTAAACTCGATAAGTGCACAGAAGTTTTAAAAATAGTGAAAACCACTACTAGAATCAAGGTTGTAAAATATGTATTCGGTATCCATTCAATCGGCCGGTGGATAAAGGATAACCGAATTATTCGGTGGTTGGCCACCGATATTTTAATATAAATATTAAATTTTGTATGTGCATAAATATATAATTCATATGTTTAATGACGCATTTTCACAAACACTTGGCGGAACTGATGTAAATTATGATTTATGAATTTTGTTTTTGAGAATAATGGAGGAAAGAGGCCTTATGAGTCTTTTTCGTCAGGTGGCGTCAAAAAATACACCCTCCATTTTATTCGACGATTGACACCGTCGATCTTGATTTCATCATCTAATATATTGATACACCAAATTTCATGTGATTCTAACACCTTTTCACTGTTGATTTAATGAGTGCAAAATTAACGGTTTATCGACAAAAGAACTTTTTACATTGCTAAATCAACAGTGAAAGGTGTTAGAATCACATGAAATTTGGTGTATTGACATATTAGACGATGCAGATCAAGATGGCCGGTGCCGATCGTCGAATAAAATGATTGACGAAAATTTTCTCCAAAGGCCTCTTTCATCCATTAGCAATATAGCGTAAATAGATTACAAATAATAATGAAATAAGAATTAAAAAACAATCAAATATCCTCAAACCAATATGACCGGTTAATCATTATTCAGCAGAATAACCAGTTTATTCGACGGATATCGATATGGGCCGGATAATGGATTTTTTGTTCGGTTTGCGAGCGAATCCGGATAACCTGTGGATTTTCTTTTTTTGGTATCTTGATTAGAATCAATGTTAACACGCAAAGTAAAAGAAATAACAAAATCAAACCAAAACATGGCTGAAATCTGAGCGGACGTTTAAACGTTCAGACACTCCGGCCGCTCCGCTTTCTTTTTACCGCTTTTAAAACACTGACAAAGATTTTAGCAACGAAAAAAATTAAACAAAAGTTAAGACTTTATTAAATTGAAGGAGGCATAAAAGTTGAGGTCATCTTCGTGCAAATCACCCTACCTACCTACATATGTGTTTTTCGACGCAAACGCAAGGTTACACTGTTTAGGTTTTAGAATTCATCCGCACGGATACAACAGTTCATGTAGAGAGCAATTGATTCTTCTTTTATTTTTCAATCTTGTGTTCATCGGTGAGGAACACGGCTAAGCATTTTTATCACTGCTTGATGAAATCGGAATCCAGTAAGCATTCAGATGCTTAATTCAAAATGAAAATAGAGTACCCCTATGATGAGAGTGCATATACCGTATCTCGCCCAGAGCTGAGGCTCGACTCCGCTGCACTCGCGGATCAAAATAGGGAGCTTGGGGTTGAGGGTCTTGATATCTTTGTAGTTCTTCACGACAAATTCTCTGCAAAAAGATCAAGATTCGAAACAAGAGGGCGACAGAATCAGAGATCGAATTGATTGGGGATCAGGTAGCTCAAGATTCGTACCTCGTCTGAGTGCTCGCCGGAGAGGTCTGGCAGAAGAGGAAGCGGAGCTCCTTGATGTTGCGAGATATATTCCCTCTCCACGCCATTTTTTCTGCCTTCTAGGGTTTGATCTGATCCCTGGTGTTTCCTCTCTCTCTCTCTTATCGCCTCTATTGTTTCTCTCTCTCTCTTTTTCTTTCTGGGTTAAGTCTAATTGCACAAAAAACCCTTCAGTTTACTCGGTACAGCAATTTACTCCTCAGCGACTATTTACTAGAGCAAACACTGACGCAGGTTTTGGGGCGTGCCGTGCGTGTGGATGTATAGCAGTAAATTTCATTTTCGCATCCGAAAAATATACTATAAATGTTCAATATATGTGTGTGGTTAAAATAAATTTGTGTAATTTATATATCATGATTTTTGAATGAACTTACAGGCATGCCTCTATAAATTGGAAGTGATGAGTACTTAATTAGACGGGTTGGGGCAAAAATATATATACTGGTTTTTAGCATGTGCGATAAACATGGAACAAAACATGTTTATACTTCGTTTAAAATAAAAAATTGATTTTTATAAAGCATGCATATAGAAGTCATATATTATTGTCATTGATTATAAAGACACGGTAATAAATTATTTTAATTTTATTTGTAATGTAAGATTTGATTATTATTTGTAATGTAAGATTTGATTATTATTTGTGCTAATTTAGGTATAAAAAATCTTTATTGAGCTAAATATTATAAAAAGTTATATGCATTCAAATCTTTTATTTTTCAAGTTTTAAAATGAAATTGTAAAACTTTTTATGGACCATATGAAAATAGTTTTTTTCCCTTTTAAGAAAAAGATAGGGGATGCAGCAAGAGAAGGAAAAAAATCCTGTGTCTTCTGTTGTTGTTTTTTATTTTTGGGTATTTTTTGGGTGGGCTGGATGCGGGGTAATGGAAATTTATGAGATGGATGGTCTAGAATGGATGTATTTATGAGAGGATTTTTCTCTTTGTGTATTTATGAGAGGATTTTTCTCTTTGTTTATAACTATTTGCCACAGAAGTGGATGTCTATTATACTTACACAAAATCACAAAATTAATTTAGGGATCCAAAAGAGTTTGCATTGTTATGTTTATTTATTGAGTTATACTAGGGGCATTTGAAATTTGAATTTAAAAGGGTCAATTAAAATATTCAGATGGGGAGATAACGGGAATAGCTTGAGAAATAAATTGTTAGGTTTTTCTTGTTTCCAAAACCCTTTTATTACAAAGGAGGGCCATTGATTGATAACATGATCTACACATTTTCTTATGCGGCTTCTCTAGGAATCAAACCTGCAACATCTCGCTTTGGAAAGAAATGTTATACCAAACGAACCATGCCTGGTCAGTATCCATACATCCTTAGAGCTTGGCATTATAAGTGCAAAAATAAAAGCCGTACACTTAAACTAGACAGTCATTAAGTTTTTTAGAATTAGATCCAAGTCGTTCTTTTAGGTTTTTCATTGATCAACGGAGATATTTACACTAATAAATCACTGGAGTGGATAAAACCGATGACAAAAACGGTGTTCAAAATCAATCGGCCTTTGGTTGATCAACACTGTTTTGTCTTCATCTTCAGGGTCCAATTCATGTGTACATTAAACCTCCATCACCTATGGTCTGTTTGCAGCATTACCTCCCTCTCTTTCAAAAAACTTGAAGGTCCCCCGACCCCCGGCACCCTTTACTTTTGTTTTCTTTTCCATCCAAAATTCATATGACTTGACCAAAATACCATTGCATAATTAAAAAATAAAAAATGCTTTTTTATCACACTCGCAAACTTTGTGTCCTTGGTCTGGCCCTAATCCGGCGATCTCATCCCACAAACTTTGTGGCCTTAGTCTGCCCCAAATCCAGCGAACCCAACCCCACTCCGGCGAGCACGCCCAGCCCGACGAACCCAATTTCTTCTGACAAGAAGATTGTTTGATTAGGTTTTGATCTATTGAAATCATATTGCAATTCCTCATCCAAACTCTAATTGAAAACCCAAACCAAAATCCAATTAGGATGTGATCCATGATGAAGAGAAGTTGTAAAATAATTTTTCTTTTAAAAACCTTTAGATCCGATCCGACGAGGATGTGCTCATGATGCCACAGCAGTGGGTATGGCAAGAATGTGAAGACGGAAAAGTAGGATAGATGGTCGTTGCTACGAGGTTGTGGAGGTAGATTGAGTTTTGTTTCTTTGGTGCGGCATGCAGCAACAACAACAACAACAAGATGACGATGATCGTGGAAAAGCCATTGATCTTGATGTTACCAGAAACGGAAAAGTTAACGGAAGCTAAGCGGGGGAGACAGTATGCAGGTTTTTGAAAGTGAGGGAGTAATGCTGCAGAGCGGCTATAAATGAGGGAGGTTTCCTGCAACTTAAAATGGATCTAGTGATGGGCCATTAGAGCTCTATTTATTTCATTAAGGTCTGGGCTCTAAGCGCAAATTGATCCATTCCCAATGCAAGCTCCACCTCTAAATCTGGGCCTAAGAAAGCAAACATTTACAATCCCAGGGTTTAGGGCATCCCATCTCCTTTGTTTGTTTTCCTTATAAATTCAGCAATTCTGCTCTCTCTTCTCACCGCCAGCTACTAGGTACTCTTCATCAACCCAAATCTTTTCTTGTTTTTTAATAAAATTTTTTTTTATGTAACTTTTCAATGATAATAGTAATGGTATCTTCAATGATGATCAAAAAATAAACTTTCGTTCTTCCGAGTTCGGTAATTTACCATCCATGCGGAAACGATATTATGGAGACCTGATCTGAGGAGACTATTTTTCCTAATTTTCTATTTTCTATTTACACCGATTTCTATTATGATTTTAATACCCATGTACCGTTGATTTGGTAGTGGAAATGTTTTATATGGGTAAACTGTTAAATTTTATGTTTTATGATGCAAACGCAGGAAGCATCGAATTCACATGATTTTTTTAATGCCTGCACGTCATTAAAAGAGCTAATAAATTGTTTACTTTTTGAACGATTGTATGCATTTGCCGTTTGCCAACCTTTCTCTAACTTAATCTATGGATTTGTTCACTATTATGATCTCTATATTAATTTTATGGAATTATGGTGTCACCTATGATGGTCAAATTAAAACTTTTCGTTCTGCGGAGGGTGTGTGATTAACCACCTATGCGGAGAATTTATGAAGATCTGAACTGAGGCGACACTTTTTAAACTGTAGTTTCATACAGTTAGCAAAACCTAAATCAAAATTTCTAGCTTTGTCCTATTCTGCATTCATTTCAAGCAGAGATAGCTGCGGTTTGTTGAGACAACTGCAGTTATTTTAAAATTCTGATCTGATCTAAGTCTCTTAAACTCCATTTTCCCAGACACATCTATTATAACAAACGGCTCCTATAACTTAGTTTGATTTTGGATTCTTTAAAGCATTCTATTTTTTTTTAAAAAAAATAGTTGGCTGGCTCCTATTACTCAAGTTAAAGCTCCCGATGATTCAACTCAAATCTAGTTTCGGCCTTGTCTGAAATAATTGTTCATGATGAAATCTTAATTATGTTCTGGGGGAGATGGATTGCTTTTCTGATTCAACTATCATGGTTATGATTTAACGCATCCTTTCCTATGCTCGTTTGCAAGCATTGGTGCTTCTTTGGTGAAGTTTGTGAACTTTCTGCAACTCGTTAGTGGATTATCAGTTGGCGCTACTATAATTTACCAGTTTTACAATGAGATTTGTACAATAAAGTCGTTTTGCAGAATGTTCTCAATTGTCAGGGATCCGTAATCCATGAAAAGCGATGAAGCTGTTTGATGATGCTCTATATTGGCGACCTTCCAGATCAGGACACGTGGCAGATGACGTGTCCCATAACTCAGAAGAGAGGGCCCACAGGGGCCGATCAGACCACCCCTGTACCCGATCTACAAGCACAAAGCTGGCTCACCTCAGAGCCCCTTGCAAATTGGCCTCCTCAGCCTCTCAGCTCGCCTCCGAGCTACCGCAGGACCAAAATATCGCTCTCGCTCGTTCCCGAGCTCTCCCGCCGAGGCCATCTTCCTCGGTCCCTCCGACCGACCAACTCCACTCACAGGTGTAACCGCCGCTCCGCAAATCTCGCCATGCGCAGATTCTCCTCCAGCAACATCCCACGTTCCACGCCATCACGATCCTCATTAATGGGCGATCCGCTCTTTATGCAGGCGTGACGTCGGGAGCGTAACAGCCGGCGAGATTCTCGCGCCTTCTACTGCGTACTGCCGCCACTATATAAACCCCCATCACAGAGGGGTCAAGTAAGCCATTTTTTTACTCTTTTAAGCCGTTATTCTGCTCGGATCTCATCACTAACTTGATCGTCGGAGGGTCCTTGGTGGTACCAAACCACCCGGGACTTCTTTACAGGTACTCGGCACCGAACTCCTCATATCACCTCTTCCACCAAAACCCATTGAGACCCACACGCAACAGAATGTAACCACCTAAGTCCATCAGGAGATCAGCGGAAGACAACATCTGACGGAGACCTGAAAATGTGCTCCATCAGCTGGCGCCGTCTGTGGGAAACGAAACTCCACAAAAAAACAAAGTTGGCCTTCCGATCTCGATCGCCATGGCAAGCGATCACCCTGATAATCCAGATACCAGCCGCCGCCTCCCCCTCACCGGAGGCGCGTGTAAACCTCCTCCGGCGACCGTCATCAACGCCCTCGCCGGCCGAATAGACCGACACCCCCTCCCTTGACGGGTAGCACAGATGGGGCTCGCCACGACGGTTCGAGGGCCACCTCGTCCAAGGATCTAAGCCCCCACTAAGAGGCAGCCCAGCAGCTACCCTGCTCGGCTATCCTTGGCGGCCAGCTTCCCTACCGCAACGCTAGGGATCAGAAAGTCCTCCCAGAGGCAGTCGAGCCTGAGGATCCCTCGCTCGGCTATCCCTGGCGGGTAGCTTCCCTACCGCAACGCCAGGGATCAGAAAGTCCTTCCAGAGGCAGTCGAGCCCGAGGATCCCTCGCTCGGCTATCCCTGGCAGGTAGCTTCCCTACCGCAACGCCAGGGATCAGAAAGTCCTTCCGGAGACAGTCGAGCCCGAGGATCCCTCGCTCGGCTATCCCTGGCGGGTGGCTATCCTACCGCAACGCCAGGGATCAGAAAGCCCTCCTAGAGGCAGTCGAGCCCGAGGATCCCTCACTCGGCTATCCTTCAGAACAAAAGCCCTCGCCATGCGGAAACAATATTATGGAGTCCTGATTTGAGGAGACTATTTTTCCTAATTTTCTATTTTCTATTTACACCGATTTCTATTATGATTTTAATACCCTTGTACGGTTGATTTGGCAGTGGAAATGTTTTATATGGGTAAACTGTTAAATTTTATGTTTTATGATGCAAACGCAGGAAGCATCGAATTCACATGATTTTTTTTAATGCCTGCACGTCATTAAAAGAGCTAATAGATTGTTTACTTTTTGAACGATTGTATGCATTTGCTGTTTGCCAACCTTTCTCTAACTTAAATCTATGGATTTGTTCACCATTATGATCTCTATATTAATTTTATGGAATTATGGCGTCACCTATGATGATCAAATTAAAACTTTTCGTTCTGCGGAGGGTGTGTGATTAACCACCTATGCGGAGAATTTATGGAGATCTGAACTGAGGCGACACTTTTTAAACTGTAGTTTCATACAGTTAGCAAAACCTAAATCAAAATTTCTAGCTTTGTCCTATTCTGCATTCATTTCAAGAAGAGATAGCTGCGGTTTGTTGAGACAACGGCAGTTATTTTAAAATTCTGATCTGATCTAAGTCTCTTAAACTCCATTTTCCCCAAACACATCTATTATAACAAACGGATCCTATAACTTAGTTTGATTTTGGATTCTTTAAAGCATCCAATTTTTTTATAAAAAAATAGTTGGCTGGCTCTTATTACTCAAGTTAAAGCTCCCGATGATTCAACTCAAATCTAGTTTCGGCCTTGTCTGAAATAATTGTTCATGATGAAATCTTAATTACGTTATGAGGGAGATGGATTGCTTTTCTGATTCAACTATCATGGTTATGATTTAACGCATCCTTTCCTATGCTCGTTTGCAAGCATTGGTGCTTCTTTGGTGAAGTTTGTGAACTTTCTGTAACTCGTTAGTGGATTATAAGTAGGCGCTACTGTAATTTACCAGTTTTACAATGAGATTTGTATAATAAAGTCGTCGTTTGCAGAATGTTCTCAATTGTCAGGGATCCGTAATCCATGAAAAGCAATGAAGCTGTTGTGATTTATTACTTATCCTGTTGCTGTTTTGATGTACAAGTGTTTAGATTTACCTTAGTGTGTATAATGCAAGTTTAGTGCATGATGGCTTGAATAAAGAAAAGCTATGAGGATGTAATATATTTTTTATCTGCTGCTATTCAAATGAAATTGGCTGTGGTAAGCTGTTCCATGTAATTCCTGATCATAATAATTTACATGTTTCATGATAAAGTTTTTGCCCTTTGGTTTTGCTTTACATAAAACTTAGATAGTTGAACCAAATGCCTTTAAAGGATGCAGTATTTGCTGGTTGCAGGTGGGTTATGTAGGGAGACCCATGAACCATGTTGAGAGATTTTTTTAGCCCTTTATATGACATCTGGAGTATATATTATCTTAGATTGCTCTTTCTTGTTGTCCACAACTTGTTTGTATTCTTTTCCTTTTCATTTACTTGTTTTTTATTATTATTTTTTTATGCGGTCTTTTTGGAAACCTAAGCTGTGTCCTCTCCTCTAAAATAAAAGTTCAATCGTAAGAGCCATGCTTATAGGAAAATGTAGCGATTGTATTGGATGCTCCTTTAGTCCTCCGCAAATTTGCATGTTCTTGAATTGGACACTTATGGAGAATGTAGTATTCATTTCAGCAATCGGTTTTTGTTCATGATAGTAGAATTAGCGTTACCAACGTATCTTGGTGAATATCAAAGAAGCTAAATCATCATAACTTTTTTTATGTTTAGCAATATTATCATGTGACGAGCATGTGACTAAATACGATCAGGTCTTCCTCTTATCTTTTTGAGTTAGTCAAATCATTTTTTAGTCTACTTGTTAAAACTCCTCTTTTCTTCCCCTGTTTGAGAGGGAAAAAAAGAAGAAGGTTGGTATAGCTAAAAAGTCAAGTTTTTGGACGTATATAACCAACACTAAGACTGAACGGTTCTAAATATATAATCAAAAAGCTTTAAAGCAAATAGGGTTTTTTTTGGATTTTTTTCCTCGGAGGAAAGAGCCGAACTCCAATAGAGCTATCGTCATGTCAAGCTTTATTTTTAAAATGCAAAACCCAAGCACAATATGTAGAGGACAACAAAGATCTTAGCAGCACCCTTATGCGTTAATTCAGTGAAATAATGTAGCATTTGATTTATCAGTAATTCTATATGTACACAAGAGCATTGCATCTGCCGAGAGTGCTGGTTTCACATAGCTATAAACATAAAATATAAACGGCCTTTTTTTTCTTTCAAATAAAAGGTATTTAATGCTCTTTGATTTACCGGAACAGGGAGATACCATTTTTCCATTTGGCAGGAGGTTTAGGATTCGAAACTGTTAGTTATATGTATACCCTAGAGGCCATTACTGTACATATGATGTATATTGTAATGGATGTTTAGACATATATAGGGAGGACTTTCTTGCTTGACATGATAGTATGCTATCTGGTTGTACTTTATCTTAACATATACTCTAATTGTCTCTATGTTACATGTTGATAAAGCCCTTAGGATATGAACTCGACTACTGGGACTATGATGAGATCATACTAGTGGGGCCACGGTAGTCGACGGGTACATCCTATAACTGTTCCTAGTCGAGAGTGTATCGAGATAGGGTATCGATACACCAAAGTAGACTAGCGTATACGCATCTTGACCCATATGATGGGCGATAGATGATCCCATATCCATCGGTATTTGACATCAAGAATGGTGTACGGGTGCTCAGTAGAGACTGGGTACACTAGACGGACTCGCCGAGAACTCCCAGATGGTATTATATCTCACGTGAGATGGCAGTTCTCCGGTGACGCCGGTACAGAGTAGTCTGGTGACCCGAGATCGTCATAGAGTCTTGTGTGATTCCCACTGTGCTTTGATTTCCATCATACCACGTCCAAAAGAGCGTGCAAAAAGGTGGCTTTTGGGTACGGTCCCGAATCACATGGAGGCAATGAGCGATAGGATGGGATTCGTCTCTCCCGGTAAAGGGAGTTGATGTTGCGCTGTGTTCGATTGGCTATAACTGGAAATCTCTGGCCAGGGTTGCTGAGATTTACTGGTAAGTGTTATCAGTAGTTTCTCGAACTGTTGTAGACCTAATATCGACACGACTTATCAAGCTACTGGGGTCTGACGCATACCCCCCCTAGGCGAGATATGCAACATATCAGACGACGAGACCGGACTGTACGGGAGTGTTACTGATTGGATTCACAGGAGAATGTACATGCCTACTTGTTGATCTTCTGAGCGCTCAATACATGTGTGGCTGTTACGTTTAGCTGACCGCTTGCAGCTTATGGGTGTTTGATATGATCATCACCTACTGCCGGCGTATTGACGATTCTTTAGAATCCTACACAGAGGTTTCTTGGCTCAGGCAAAACGGAGTAGGGGCACATATGTGATATGTGCACGACCGAGGATAATACGATATGAGATACCGTATTATATTCTTGCGATATTTAGATATGAGCTGGGTCATCGGATCAAGTGTTGATTCGATGAATCGGTACATGATATATTAGTCGGTTATATTCGAAATAGCCGGATTGTCGGATCAAGTGTTAATTCGATAATTTAATGTATAATAATATATATGATATATTGCATTATATTATCTAATATTGGCTCGCTTTATTGATTCATTTTCTCACCGGATAATACATTGATATATATGCGATATATGTTAATTGTATTATTTTCTTTTATTACAAATATATAATATATATGTGATATATATTATTGTAACATAATATGATTACTAATGTAACATGTTTAATGGAGATTAAACAAGCTTAGGGTTTGAATTGGGTTAGTTCTTTCATGAACCTTCTAGAAGATTTTCTTTTGTCATGAGTTAAGATATTATGGTTGATATTTTCTAGTGACTCATTCTTAACCCAACCCAAACGCTTGGCCTTAGTTAATTCTCTACATGGGTTAGTCTTGTCATAGTTGACCATGATTACATTATTAATCATATATCATTTCATTATTCATCACAAAAGGATTTAATTCATGATTTTTCATCTTCTTCTTCCTTGAGTTCTTTCATAAAAAAGCTTTCTAGATTTTTATGAAGTGATGATTTTGAGTGAGTTAAAGAAAACAAAAGAGAGCTAAAATCCTACTTCATCATCCTCATCTATCCTTGCCATTTAGATGAGGGTGTTCACTTAATTTAGTGAGTGAGAGCTTGTGTTAATGAAACTTTAAGGTAGATCATCTTTGTTATCGAAGATCGGAAGCAAACTTGCATCTTTCTCTTCGTGGAGCCTCTCGAGAGTCCGGAACTTGATGATCGCAGCGAAGGGACTACAAAACGGAGCTTTAGAAGTGAAGGACAGGATCTACAAAGGTTGTAATCCCTCTCACTTAGTGTTAAAGTGTTTAACATGTTTTGTTTCGCCTAATCTCTAGTTTAAAGATCTTATTAAGGGTGGTTCGGCACGGCTAAATTTTTAATCGGGCATGGTTGATGCCTCGTAGACCCTTGTTAGAGTGTCTAGTAACCCTACAGTGGTATCAGAGCAAAGCTAGAGCTTTAGGTGAAGTCTGGGCGAAGTTTAAAGTCCGATCAAACCCCGAAACCCCAAAACATACCCTTCTCTGGAAATTTTGTAAAAATGTTGATTTTTTTCATATTAAAAATACTCAAAAAAATCAGCAGGGAAATACAAGAATTACCGTGCAGCACGTGCCTCCAATTCCTTTAATGCGCCGCGGAACCGCGGCAATGACCTGGCTTGCGCGGCGGTTCCGCAGGCAAACAGTAACATTAGGGTTTACTGTTTGCACAGTAATGTCCGTATTTATTTCCTGATATTTTTGGGAATTTTTTATTTCTACTCAAGTGTTGACTTTTCTGGGATGTATTGGGGACTCGTTGATTCGATCGGATAATTTAACTTCGTTTATGTTTTTTCCGGATAATTTTAGAAACTGTTAAAAAGTTCGAACGAATATCAATAGCTCACTTTTTCTCCTGTCGGAAATTTTTTCAAAAGTTGGATTTTTTTCTCGAGTTTGAAATTTCCGGAAAATCATACAGGTAACGCGGTGAACCCTCTAGAAGAACACAAACCTTAACTTGATTATGTGACCGTCTGAACCGCCTCTGAACCTTAGGGTTTGGGGCAGTACGGCGTTGCCACATGTGAGGCGTTGGCTTGACCCTTCTACTGCTGGACCATTGGTACTGTGGCATGTGATGGATATTTTTTGAACTCCGCTCAAGTGTTGAGCTATTTGGGAAAACTTAGGTGTTTGATTATTCGATCGGAAAGTTTAACATTGTCTATTTATCTGGAATGTGATACAATATTTGGAATCCACATGTAGTTATGAGATAACTAATTTGAATGTTATAAATCTAGCAGTTCAGTCTCAATTGATCGGTTGCCACGGAATTTTAATGTGATCAAAAGTCCGTTGCAATCACGTAGCGTACGCGGATACTCGCCGGGTAAACTTAATAGATAGCCACGCCCCATAGCCCCGACCAAGTGACTGTAAGAGAAACCCCTGTTCCCTTTCGAATGGCGGCACACAGGACCACGATGTCCTGACACTGAGATTCGGGGCAGATGCTATTTGGTTTTATCCGTCCACCTTTCCGAAGATACCAAGTTGATTTATGGCACCGTGTATCGGAGGTTTAGACGGATGCGGCCGATGTAGCAGACTTCATCAGATTCCCCCTCGCTTGAGGGGTTTTTGATTGTGGCAATGCTCTTCCCTGCAGACGCAAGCCCCTGTAGTTAATTACGCTACCGCATCACGGTAACAACTTTCTCTTTCTCCAGAATTTCACTTCGTGTCGTGTGTGTTTGTTTTGTTTGTGGTTGCCCGTGGATTGTATACGGAGACTAAGTAATGTCGTCGCCCGTAGGACGTGGATTAGTCCAAATCCGTATTTACTTAGATTTGGGTTTGGTGTTTTTAGTTTAAGGATGCATTAGTCGCGTTGCGGCTAAGATCAACTTAAACTTTCGTTAAGGATACGATAGTCCTGTTTGAGACTAAGATCAACTTAACGTGATAATCCATTTAATATCTGGCCATCGGGACTCGTCACCTCTCTAACGTCGTTGAAGGATTACAACGGCAGATGTCAGAGGAGTTCAGAGATGTACCCTTGAACCAAGGTTGATTTGGAGTTTTATAGTCCGTTTGAATGTTTAAGGATACGTTAGCCGTGTTTGGGGGCTAAGATCAACTTAAACGGGATCGTTTAGATCCGGCAAAAGAGAATTTGGAGGCTCTATTGTTCCAGTTTAGGGATGTAGTGGTCCATGCTCCAGTTTAGGGACGTGGTGGTCCGACATTAGTTTAAGGACGTTCCGGTCCAACATTAGTTTAAGGACGTTCCGGTCCACGAGTTTAAGGACCCCGCAGTCCGTATTGATGCGTGGTCGTCGGGACCCGTCACCTCTCTGACGTCGTTGAAGGATTACAACGATGGGTGTAAGAGGAGTTCGGAGATATACCCTCGAACCGGATATAAATTAATTTAAGAGAACAGCTGTGCTCAGTCAATTTAATTTGAGGACTTACGGTCAAAATTGGGCTAAGTCCAGTTGAAAATGTTCAACACCCTTATTTATTTTTGGTCTATTAGACATGTGCTAGGGTTTTGCCCACACTTAAATAATGCATTGCATTACTTCTATTTTTTGTTTGGGCTCTGCCCATAAAAGATGCAGAGCATCAATTTCACTTGGGCTCTGCCCCCTTTTTATTGCTTTGCAATTTATTTTGGCCTACTAGGCCCCTCTGATTTGGGCCTGGCCCTTTAGTAAAAGAAATGCATTACATTTGTCAGGCGCTTTGCACCAATCACTGAGCGCAAGCGCTTGTGGTGAGGACACGTGTCATGCTCTGGTGAGCGCAAGCGCAAAAGCGCAGTGCGCTGCGCTGTTACGCTGCTGACATGTGGCGCGCTCTGGTGAGTTGCGCCAATTACAGAGAGCAAAGCTCTATTTCAAAAGCACGTAGCGCAAGTTGTTCTGTAGCTGACACGTGGCGCTCTCCTAAGAGCGCAACAGCGCAGTTTGCAAGTGCAAAGCACTAAGAATTTTTGTAGATTCAAGAACAGAAGTGCAAAGCACTATTTGATTTCTTGATCTAATTTAGATCAAAGAAAAATAAGTTTTTCTTCTTATTTCAAGAACCAAAGGTTCATAAAAGTGCAAAGCACTATTTTTTTTTATTTTTTTTGTTTTCTTGTTTTAAAGAACCAGTGGTTCATAAGAAGTGCAAAGCACTGTTTATTATGCGAAGATCATTGATCTGGTTTATTAAAAGAGATTTCTTCTCTCTCGTGAAGGTTTTTACCTTTTTCTTTGGAATTTTCTCAGAGTTCTCTTGTTTGAAGCTCTTGACTTTTTTCAAGAAAAAATGTTCATGCCTTTGAATTGAGGCTTGGGGTCCTTTTTATAGTGCTCATAAATTAGTTAAATTTGTTAAAGAGATTTTTCTCTGAGTGATTTGGGGAATTTTCCCCACCGTTGGATCTTTAATCCAAGGGCTTCTATTTTACAGAAGAGAATTTTCTTGTTTTAACAAGAACAGAAAGATTTCTTTAAAATCTTTATTCTGTTTGGCGCAAATGCTCCAGCGCGTGACACGTGTCGCGCAGCGCACAGTGCAGCGCAACTGCGCTAGCGCATCTGCGCTGACACGTGTCGCGCAGGGCAGTGCTTGCGCAACTAAAGCGTTGCTTCCTTTAATTTTGCTTAAAATAGAGTTTTGCTCTGATTGGGCGCGCCTTCTTGGGCGCTGCGCTGACGTATCAGCGCCCGACATGTGGCCCGTTGCGTCCGAGATTTGAAGCGTTGCTTCAAAATTTTGAATTTTGAATTTCAACAGAGCTTTGCTCTGATTGGGCGAAACAACCCCGTCGCCAAAAGCATCCGTCGGGGTGCTCGCGGCAGCGGTGTTCCGCCTTAGTGCACTTCATCGACGGCATCCGGGGGTGCGGCCGTCTAATAAAGTTTGCGACGAGCATTCGATCAGGTCATCAGGAATCTTGTTGAATTGCCCGACTTGATATTGAAAAGAGTTTTCGATAATGAGACTAAAATGCGGGGTTTATAATTGTTAGGCATGCGATATCTAAGGAATTCATTTGGTTAGGCATGCGATGTCTAAGGAGGTTGCGGATTCCAACTGTTGTAGTTTTACACTTTCTTTTCTGTGACCGTAAGCGTAGTATGTGGTGTATCGCCGGTTTCGTTGCTATACATCAACGACAATCGGGATACGCATACTTGCTTACGTTGATGATATGAGATATTATATGTTGCTATGGTATGTTATATTGGATCGTCGTGTTCTGAATAGCTGGGGGGTTTATGTGAGATGAGAGTTTTTCTTTTTCATTCATGTAAAATTCATTTGTATGTAATATTCTTTTATTAGGGCACTTCCGGGCTGAGGATGATGTCACCATTGTATATTATTTACTTTTTTGCATTAGGTAGACCCAAGGCGGGGGGCACAAGTAACCGGGTTTTGGAGTCCAGTGGGAGACCATCTCGAGGAGTCGAGACCGGGTCTCCTAACCCTAGAATTGGCAGTGTTGCTTGCCGCTCTCGTAGGGGTCTAGGGATGTGGGTTTGGCTATTCATCGCGACCGTGGAATCCGTGTTTTATACAGGCTCGTATTAAAACACGGACGTTCTAATATATCCAATATTTCATATATGTTTTTCTGCTGCAATGTTCTGTGATGAGATCATATTACTGCCTGAGACAAATGTTTATATTATATATATGAGATATATGTTATATTGCAGATTTCGTTTCAAATGTGATGCTTGTGAAGCATAATAATATGGGACTTCATTAATGAGATTAATGAAACTAAAAGAAACCTAAAGATGTTGTAGAAACTTGTTTAAAAACTGATAGCTCTAGTTCTTGCTTTGCATAGCGGTGTTCCTTGTAGAGCATCCAGCACCTTATTCGATAAGGAAAGAGCCGAGATCTTTTCACCGGGAGTGACCTCTTTAGTGAAACTAGCAGATGCTACAAACTCGGTTTGTCTTTTGATTGCTTCTATAGTTCTTGCTTTGCACAGCGGTATTTGTGAAATATCCTGCACCTTATTCGATGAGGAAAGAGCCGACGATCCCTTCACCGGGAGTGACCTCTTTAGCAAAACTAGAAAAGGCCTCAAAAACATTCTATTCAAAATCACTCGATTCTACAACGATATCAAGTTCATTACGCAAAGGGTTTTCTTAAAAACCTGTCGTAGCCCTCCGTCATTTCAGATAAGTACTACTTAGTATTCGTGCTACGTTTGTTGGCCTGCGTCAAGGCGCAGTGTGCGGTAGTTAACTAGTGCTTATCTGCAGCATACGATGTGATTGGATTAGGGTCGTCGTGCGACTTTGTTGGCCTGCGTCAAGGGTCGTGGGGGTGGGTTTAATTCAATCAGGAAATATACGGGTTGAACTTGACTAGCGGACTATGGTTTTTTGGCCTGCGTCAAGGTCACAGGACGCTAGGGGTAAAATATTATTGGGAATTTCAAGAGTTGAAATTTGCAATGAGATTGCATACCTTCTATGAGATAGTTGGATCCCGATACCCGCTGCGAGTAAGAGTTACTCCCGGGAGAGTTTTACACATTACAATTAACCGATCAAGTAGGTGTCTAGAAAGGTGTTAACGGGGTTACGCTCCTGGGAAAACAATGTTTATTTTAATTAGGTCCGTGCGAAAGCGCGGGGAACCTCCCTCAAAGTACCGGCACTGGCCTGGCTGAAAGATTGGCGAACTTGTATAGTGTAATTAATCCCGGCTAGTCTTTCCTTTTAGGGTTCGAAGGAAAATTTGACTAAAACAGTGGGAGACATCCTGATTAGATAAATTGATAACCAATCTAATCTTGTAAAAGCGCACGCTGAGTGTTTTCTTCTCTCTCTCCAGGTAGCGACCATGTCACGCCTTAATTAAGATAATAATACGGATGTATTGACCGAACCCGCTTTTTATACTGAGTTGGGAAACGTTGGTCCCGCTCCAACTTATAATTGTTATAAAACAGAGCAGGAAATAGGGGATTACCAGAATTCCCATGCCACCCAAACAAAGAAAGTGCATGCTGATGCATCTTCTTCGGGTGTGTTCATTACACAGAACTGTTTCTCGGTATCCTTTACATCCTGGGTATGAGATACCGGATCAGGATCCCGTATATGTAATTTGTTACATGGGCTACAGATAGATAGAGAACTGAGAACGGGTGATAAGTTTCATGAGATAGAAACGGTGCAGGTGTTGCAGCCAAGTCTGTTGGTAGTTATCACCCTGTATTATCAGAAAACATTGATTCTGAACGAATGTTATTAGATACCGAACCTGATGTACAACATCATATCAGTCTCTTTATTAGTAAAGAAGGATATAATTTTGTATTGTTGGATAATATTTTGAACATTTCCTATATCAAGAGTTGATTGGTTCAGGCACGTTATCTAAAAGCATAGACGTTCTAAATCAAACCACAGTTCTTAAAGTACAGAACACACACAAGAGGAATAGTTCAGAAATGAACGAATCCTTCTTAAGATATTGTAGACTAGGTCATATCAATATGACCCGACTAGCTGAAGTTACATTTAGATGTATATTTAAAATAGTTTGAATTTACATCTTGTGAAACTTGCCGGTCAAGTCACAGAGATAAGATGACCACAGCTCCGTTTATTGAAAACAGAGAAAGAGTTAGTGAACTCTTAGGATTGATACATGCTGATGTATGAAGGTCCCCTGTCTACACATGCCAAGACCGGTTCTTTGTACTTCATTACATTCACTGATTATCTCTCAAGATCCGGACATATATTCCTGTTGAAATACAAGTCTGGAACTTTTGAGAAATTCAATGAATATAAGTTAGAAGTAGAGAACCAAAATGGGTATAAGTATTATGTCCTTTGATGAGATCAGGAGGAGAATATTTGAGCACGGGATTCTTGGACTATTCTAAAGGAGAATGAGATTCTCTCTCAGCATTACTCCTCCGAATACACCATAGCACGATGATATATCGGGGCGGAGCAATTACACCCTATGTGATATGGTGTGCTCTATGATGAGTACTACTGAGTAGCCTATTCCTTTTGGGAGTTATGCACTCGAGAAGCTCCATACCTATTGAATAAGGTTCAAATCAAATCAGTTACCTACCGTTTCATATGTGATATGGAATGGGAAGAGCCCATATCTTAAGTTTGTTAAGATTTGGGGTTGTCCGGCCTATGTCTAAAAGCAAAATCCGGACAAGCTCGAGGCAAAGTCAGTTCTGTGGAAGTTTGTTGGATATCTCAAGCATTCGCAAGGGAATATCTTCTACCAAACCGAGGAACAAAAGATGTTTTGTTTCTCAGCATGCCACCTTTGTGAAAGGGAATTTCTTGTGAAGAAATTATTGGTCATGAGGTAGAACTGGAAAGAGTTCCAGCTATACAAACTGCAGCTGATGATTTGGTAGAACCAAAGGATTCAATAGTTTCCGACGAACCTCAGCCTCTCCGCCGATCTAGTAGGGTTCCTCACCCACCTGAGAGATACTTCGGTTTCTCTATAACAGTGGGAGCGAGGATTGCATCATGAGATGATGACCCAACTAGTTTCGAGCAGGCCATCAGGAGTGGGACTCTGTAAGAATGGCTGGATGCTTAGTGATCTGAGATGGAATCCTTATACACCAACAAAGTATGGACTTTGGTTGCTTTATCTGAAGGGTTAAATCCCCATCAGGAGCAAGTATATCTTGAGAAGATTACTTGGTGTACATGGAAAAGTTGAGACTTTCAAAACCATGCTTAAGTCCATCCAGATCTTACTTGCCACTGCTACATACCATGACTACGATATCTGGTGGTCGGGTATCATGACTGCTTTTTCTAAATGATGTTTTAGAAGAGAGCGTCTATAAGTACACAGCCATAGGGCTTCGTAGATAGTAGGAGCAGCGGAAACGTGTGCAAGATGTTTTATGCGATAAAGCAGGAATCGCGGAGTTGGAACGTCTGTTTTGATGTGGTAGTCAAAGAGTTTGACTTCATCAAAATGGTAGATGAACCTTGTATATACAAAAAGGTAGTAGGGAGTATAGTGGTGATCCTCATAGAGTACGTGGATGACATACTCTTGATAGGGAAGGAGTTTCCTATGCTACGCTCGGTCAATCTCCGCTTATCACAAGGATTCTCCATATAGGATCAAAGTAATACCTCCTGAATCCTGGGTTTTGATCTATGAGATAGATCTAATTGGATGTTAGGATACTCACTAGTTGTAGTGAGATGGTATCAATCGATCCTGGGGAGAATCACTGGAAAGGTTCCAGGGTGATAAGGACGACTGAATGTCAGTCGCAGGCATTGTCTTTACCCTCAGTGGAGGGATGGTATGTTGGAAGAGTTCCAAGCTAGATACCGTGACTTACTAGACGATTAAAGGCAGGATACATCGTTACCAAGGATGCTACCAAAGAGGCAGTCTGGATATATATAAGTTCACGAGATGAACTTCGTTCCTACCATTGTGTGGCAATGGACTTGTGGCTTTTGCCAAGGAACCCCCCGTCCTATCAGAAATCTAGATATAATTCTTAGGCAGTATCACCTGATCATGGAGATGGTTGATCTCCAGGAAGATCGAGATTAAGAGAGTAGACACAGAGGACAACAGCGCGGATCCACACACAAAGGCCTTTTTCCCAGTAGAGACTTTTATGGGATGGTTACGTATGAGATACTTCAACCACAGCTAATTGTTGGGTATGTGATACCACAACAGATGGCCCTAGTGCAAGTGGGAGATTGTTAGTTATATGTATGCCCTAGAGGCCATTACTGTACATATGATGTATATTGTAATGGATGCTTGGACATATATAGGGAGGACTTTCTTGCTCGACATGATAGTATGCTATCTGGTTGTATTTTATCTTAACATGTACTCTGATTGTCTCTATATTACATATTGATAAAGCCCTTAGAATATGTACTCGACTACTGGGACTATGATGAGATCATACTAGTGCGGCCACGGTAGTCGACGAGTACATCCTATAACTGTTCCTAGTCGAGGGTGTATCGAGACAGGGCATCGATACACCAGAGTAGACCAGCGTATACGCATCTTGACCTATATGATGGGCGATGGATGATCCCATATCCATCGGTGTTTGACATCAAGGATGGTGTACGGGTGCTCAGTAGAGACTGGGTACACTGGATGGACTCGCCGAGAACTCCAAATGGTATTATACCTCACGTCAGATGGCAGTTCTTCGGTGACACTGGTACAGAGTAGTCTGTTGACCCGAGATCGTCATAGAGTCTTGTGTGATTCCCACTGTACTTTGATTTCCATCATACCGCGTCCAAGAGGGCATGCAAAAATGTGGCTTTTGGGTACGGTCCCGAATCACATGGAGGCAACGAGCGATAGGAGGGGATTCGTCTCTCCCGGTATAGGGAGTTGATGTTGCGCTGTGTTCGATTGGCTATAACTGGAAATCCCTGACCAGGGCTGCTGAGATTTACTGGTAAGTGTTATCAATAGTTTCTCGAACTGTTGTAGACCTAATATCGACACGACTTATCAAGCTACTGGGGTCTGATGCATACCACCGCTAGGCGAGATATGCGACATATCAGACGACGAGACCGGACTGTACGGGAGTGTTACTGATTGGATTCACAGGAGAATGTACAAGCCTGCTTGTTGATCTTCTGAGCGCTCAATACATGGGTGGCTGTTACGTTTAGCTGACCGCTTGCAGTTTGTGGGTGTTTGATATGATCAACACCTACTGCAGGCGTATTGACGATTCTTTAGAGTCCTACTGTAACACCTTAGAATGTGTTTTGTAACTAATTATATTTTATATATATAGTTTTTAATAAAAAGTTTACCAATTTGGTTTTTAAATATTTTATCCTATTTAATGAGTATTTTATTAGAATTTTCCTAGGCGCACACACGCACACTTGTGCATGATAACTAGGTTGTTAAGTGTGGTCTAACCATTTCTATAATCTAGTTTTAAGTTTTGTTTAGGTGTTATGGGTTGTTAAGTGTTATGGTTTTATTATTCATGGTTGTTTTAAAATGAAAATGAATTTGAAAAAAAAAAGGATTTAAAATTATGGTTGGAGTGTTGACTTTGGGAGAGAGAGAGAGGGAAAGCATGGGGCAACATAGCTCATGCCATGCTCATTAAATGAGGGAAGAGAAAGAGAGTGGAGGGTTTTTTTTGAATTTCCTCTCATTTCTCTCTTTGTTCTCTCTTTTCACTCACTCTCTCACTCTCACAAACACACACACACACTCACCTGAGAGAAGACCTGCAGCAGCAGCCCCAGCACAAGAAGAAGAAGCAGCAGCAGCACCAACAACAGAAACAACATCAGCATCAGCAGCAAGCAGTTGTAGCAGCAACAGCATTAGCCTTAGCAGCAACAAGAGCCCCAGCAGCAGCATCAACCCCTCATCCACTTCTTCACCTGCTCTTTAGGGTTCTCTAGGGTATATTTTCTGAACCCTTTCCCTAGTTTGCTTAGCTTGTGTGTTAGTTTAGCTTCGATTAGTGTTAAATTAGCTAGTTTAGTGCTAAATGAAGGTGATTTGTGTGGAACTTTGATTATGTGGTGATTGTGTTGGTTAACCCTACCTATTTAAGTGTTATTAGGGCCACTTGAACTGAGATTTAACCCAGATTACACTAAAATACCATAGGGTTTTCCTTTTGTGCTAAATTGGTGATTTTAAAGCGATATATTAGCATTCTATGATCTGCTTTTGACCCGGGGTCTTCAGGTTAAAATTGAGGATACTGGAGCATGTACACTAGGTCTAGATACCACCACCTGAGCACGAGACCCTATCTCCTAAAGTAGGCCGCCGGTTTATTAGTTCTGGCCGCAATTTGCGGCCAGGTAGGGGACTGGGGTATTGGGTTTTTGTGTGGGGTAGTCTACTGCTATGTGTAGTGTTTTGGCATGTCTAGTTTTGTAATATTTGGCCTGTAGGAAAATCTGGGATCATATATCGTTTTTGTGTCCGTTGTGTTTGCGCGATACGCGCGATACGTGAGTGGGTTCTGTGATCCAGCGTATCGCGGCGTGTCACGATGGTTTTAGACGCGTATACACACGTTATAGCGTATCGTGCACACGCGCGTTTAGTTCGCGACGCGAGTTTCTCGTTTTGGTTCGATATCGCGTTTTGCGGAATATTTGGCTTATATATGATTTCCATGTCTTATTTGCAGGTTTGCAGGCAGGGACTACGGACACTACTACAGGGGGGAAGCAGATGGTAGGATTCACCTAGCGTGGAGCGTAGGTGAGTAGATTTAACATCTACAGGGGAATCGCCCGCATGGCGTTATGCGTTTGGGCTAGGATTCAAATACCTGTCGCACATTCTACGTCATTGTTAGAATTGCGCCTTTACTTTATTTCCTTGATATAGTTATACTGTGACTGGCAGCCGTAGGACACTGCACATATTATTGACGGTTCATGTTGCACGAGCACGGATTGTATGCTACACACACACCGTCAATAACTGCCATGTCACACACTAACCATTATAGATACTATTGCTTGTCACACATGACATCTAGCTTATCGGTGTACCTTACACATATTTTAGTTATACCGGGGGGATATCCTACATATTTTACTTATACCCAGGGGGTATACGACATCAGTTCTTATAGGTAAATACCTATACATTGCTACACCTGTATGTTACACACATATTCAATTGCAGTTACATATTTACCTTTACTGATATTACTTAGCTGTACCTTTTTGGTTTCGCATACATCTGGTTTCAGCTACATATTCTCATTTATATGCTCGCGTTTCAGATATATCGCATATGTTTATTCCTGGATTGCGCATTATTATTTGGATTTTACATGATATTTTCTGGATTTGGGAACCGCGGGAGTTCATGAAATTATGCATACATTGAAAAACCCGGTTTCCTCGATATGATATTTGCGCATCCACCATGGGTTTTATCGGTGCTGATTATTTATACCCCATGCGAGGAGGCGTAGAGGCCGCATGAGGGTACATGGTGGGGCCCGGTGGTATCCCGGGGCGAGAACGGATCGCTGGATTTGTTAGACGGTGAGCCTGTCAGGGGAACCATACCGTCCGGTGATATTACCTTTTACTCGGCGGTTATCTTGGGGATACCGACCGGAGTCATGTACGTATGCATACGTCGAAAGGCGAGAGTCAGAGCTAGGCACTCGTGCTTTCGGGACAGCGTATGATACGTACCTATCAGGATTTCTGTGTCGATGCTTGGCACATTGTTTTCATGATATTTCTTTTAAACACCTTTGTATATATAACAGGGGATTAGCCGTTGTTATATATACCCTTACACCAATATTAGTGGAATGGGACGCTAATATATGTGTATTGCCCCCATCATATTTATTTCTGCAAATATATATACCTTTAAGATGTTAGAAACTTACTTGAGATTCGACTTGGGATATAGGTGATTCATTGACATTGGATATTGGATATGAAAGAGATTGTTGATTTGTACATTCGAGATATAGGAGAGCTACTCGATATTGTACATTGAGATGATGTGAGACTTATGATGTGAGAGCCCAGTTTGGGGGCTGATTTGAGAATTTGGGATTTGAGTGTCTTGATGGATTGTGATCCTACCACGATATCAGGTTTCCGTGGAAATGACATATTCCACCCCATACCTCACACTTATCTATTCTATGCACAGATTCATATATTGGTAGTACCTGTTAGTGTACCCTTATGATAGTTGCATATTTACATTCTCATATCCCTATTGCATGGTTATTGCATATTATTGTCATGTTACTATTGCTTCACATATTGATTGTACCTGCTAGTGTACTTCCCTTTATTCAGCATTTGCATGACATGTTATTACTGTAATCGCATACCTTAGATTCATGCTGTACGTACATTCCTGCGATTACCTGCATATGTTATCTACTATTCACGAGTTGGCAACTCACCTCCGTTGTGCCACAGGTGTTTCAGGTTGTTCCCCAGAGTAGTCGAGGCAGGCTATTCAGCTTTTCAGCTATCATCTTTTGCTACAGATACCGCATCAGCTCACAGTACTATTTTGCTTAGGTGGGTTTTGGTGGTTATCTGTATTTTGTATTGTACATTCGTTGTATCTTGTACTCTCCATCTACTATTATGTTGTTGACTTAGAGACTTGGTGATGACGATAATGTATATTATTTGTGGGGTTGTTGTCTTTTATATACAGCTTTCTCTCTATTGTCTTTATTTCTTCGCTAGCGTCATATTTTTTGTGTTGCATTCATCTTGGTTAGTTTTTACAAAAAGGGGGTGTTGCTAAAACTTTAAAGAAATAAAGTAGGACTTTTAAAGAATTTGGGTTGCGATTTCAAATGTTTCAAAAACTTATATTATCTTTTCCGTATTTTTATGGTTTAGATTTCTGGGTTCGGGCTTTCTTTTACTACGTTACGTCTGAGGGCGCTGCGTAGTACTAGGGCCGTCACGGGCCAATTTTGGGTCGTGACACCTACACAGAGGTTTCTTGGCTCAGGTAAAACGGAGTAGGGGCACATATGTGATATGTGCACGACCGAGGATAATCCGATATGAGATACCGTATTATATTCTCGCGATATTTAGATATAAGCCGGGTCATCGGATCAAGTATTGATCCGATGAATCGGTACATGATATATTTGTCACGCCCCGCTTCCCAGTGTACGGCGAAGTGGACGCGACGAGGCCCGCTACGTATATACTCAGAAGTACATACGCTAAGCGTAACTAAGCAATATAAAGTAAATCACAAGAGACGAATGATATAGGAATAACAGCAACTTTTATTGATAACATTCTTTTGTACAATGCATGAAAAGAAAATACAACTGAAATTAAAAGCGATGCCTAAACAGTGGCATAACAGGAAATACAGAAAAGAACAAGGTACAATATCTATAGCTCGGGATCTTCGTGGAACTGCTCCAAATCTTCACCGGTGGGCTCGATCTCAGCTCGGTCCAACGCACCCGACGACATTCAAAGAAGAAAGAAATAGAATGTCGTCAGCGAACAGGTCGCTCGGTATGTCCCAAAGATAAAGGGAGAAATAGACAGAGAGTAAAAGAGAGAGAGAGAGTAGTTTGTATTGTATTGTCATATTATATTAGTATGGTGTTAACGCTGTTGTTATAGCTTGGTACAGAAGGATGCCAGTGTATACGAGAGGGGTCTCAGTATGCTAGAGACCAGGGCAAATGGAAGTACAAGGCTCCGTTATACAACCCGGAACAACGGCAATTGGATTCAGGTTAGATGTCTTAATCTTACCATCTCGTGCCACCTTTAACACCTTCCGTACCAATCTACCCCTTAAACCCCGCGATGTCTTGTTTGTATTGTTATCTTGTAAAATTGTATTGATTGCATGATTGACTGACCGACTGACCGAAACCATGATATCAGGAAACGGTTATAACCGTGGAGTCATGTAAATGGAATACTGGGAA
The DNA here is from genome assembly GCA_030015575.1 of Agapanthus africanus. NCBI lineage: Eukaryota > Viridiplantae > Streptophyta > Magnoliopsida > Asparagales > Amaryllidaceae > Agapanthus > Agapanthus africanus. Next base: position 115,498,059 of record CM057350.1, read on the forward strand.
ACATGTAAAAGGAATATCCATGGTTCGGTTCAGTCAAGTTATATAGATTGTTAACTGGATTCAAGGATTCATGTATTCATATTGAGTTGAAATATAAAAGAATATAGATTGACTTAAATCATATTCAAGTCAGAAATAATCAGACTCAAACCCGAGTCAGACTAAAAGAAAGGTAATTTGAAGTTCAATAATTGTTAGGGGCCTTATTGTAATTTATAAAACTTGAGGGTTTTTTATGTAAAAGTATTATTGTATAGTTTTCAAAATACACCTCAAGTATTTATTATCCGTCTTTATAGTTATAATGAGTGTGAATTTTATTTGTGTTATTCTAGTGAATATATCCTAATAAAAGTATTAATTTATTTATTTGAAATTCATGGTATTTTAATGTAACTTTTAATCTTGTAATTTTAGAAAAAGTGGAAACTTTATCTTATGATAAAATAGGTGTTTAAATGATAATTATATATATATATTAACACATGAATAATTTTTAAATGAATATTTTATTTTCAAAAATCTCATTTTTTTCTTAAATGTCGTATTTTAAACCTTTCGAGACCGAATGCTCCTTGCGGAGGTCTGAATCTCGCACTACTAGCCTGCGGGTGCACGATGAACCGTACTATCCCTAACAGGTTCCCCAAAGATGGGTTGTAGTGGCACTTTGCTTAGGCTTTATAAATACTTTTCATTTAGGAAAACGGTTTTATAAATATAAGGTATTTATTTGTAAAAGGGTATAAATTTCCGTATTTTTGTTTCTAAGGTTTCCTAAGCCAACTAACCTATTTCTAAGGTCTAAACGACAAGTCATTAGAACCCTCAAATCGCCTCTTCACCGTCAATTGCGGCCAGGTAAGTGCCAGGTAAGTGGGAAGGAACCACAGTCGTGGGCCTAATTAAAAACCACTAGCCTTAGACACACTTGCCTAGACACCACAAGACAGTTTAGATAAACGATCAATATCCATGACATATCGTACTTTCATTTTTAAAAGATTTTATTTAGAATTGTGTAAAACTTAAAGCTTTCAAGAGAGATTTATAAAGAATATTGTATTTTAGTGAAAAGTCATGTATTTTCGTATTCTATGTTTTGACGTTTATCAATTAGGGTTATATTTGTGTGTGTGTAGAGGTAGGTCATTACGTCGTGACTTATTTTAAGGTTTAATGAAGTTTTAGAGGTTAAATATGACATATTAAACTTGAAGGTATTAAAGCGCAAGAATACGGTATTTGAAAACATTATCATTTAATGTGTGAAATTTTATTCAAATTGATTTCTACAAGTTTAGTGATCAAGATAAACATATTTAGGAGTGAGGGATTTATTTAGAACAATAAAATAAACTCTATGGTATTTTTATGAAAAGAATACGGTTTTACAAGAAAGCTATCATTTCATGTGAGAAACTTTATTTAAATTGGTTTCTATATGATTAATAGTCATCATGGATATGTTTAGGTATTGTGGATTAAGTGACAGGTGGAAATTTGTAGAAAAACCGAATCGGAAACCGGTTTGTTCCGATTTTCGTCGGGTTCCAAAAAAGTCGAATTTTTTATTAAAAGAAAAGAGAGATAGAAGAGATGGGACTTACGGGTTTGGACAAACTAAGGAGGCTAAGGAAGTGATGGTTGTCGATGCGTCGAAAACGTCGCGAAGGTTCTAGTCCGATCGCCGGAATCCGTCGTCGGTTTCGACAGCGCTTCGCTTCTCGCTCTTTGTACCGTGTTCTCGAGAATTTGAGAGAGTGGACTTAGAGTTGTAGTGTGAAATGGTAGAGGGTAGGGGTGTTTATATAGGGCTAGGCTAGGGTTAGGGTTTGGATTAAAAAAAATATTTAAAAATGTAAAAATTCATTAAAAATCATTAAACTTAGGAGTAAAAGGGATTTATTGGCCAAATTAAAACCGATCCAGCTATAATGAGTGTGCAAGAGGGTTGATCAAGTCAAGAGCCAACTTTTCTCAGTTGGTGACTCGGCCGTCCGGCCAAGTCCGGCCGGCGGCGCCGGACCGAGTCGGCCGATTCGCCGGCCGGCGGCGCCGAGTCGGGCCGAGTCAGGGTTCCAGTGGCCGGGGATTTTCTGGGGGTACAATTTGGTATATTTACTTTTTGTTGTCCAGTATATATTTTGGGAGTTATGGCCTTTTTACTGTTGACTTCCAAAAAAAATTAAAACAAAATAAATACAAAAATAATATGGGGCATGGGATTTGAACTCCGGTGGCTTGGTTCAGCAGTGCAAGGTATTACCAATGAGCTACAAGCTCCTTCTTGTAATTATTGTGGTTTTTAATTACTTAAACTGATAGCAGCAAGAATAAATACTCTTAGTATTCATTAAATTTAAAGTAATTTCTTGTACACTAAAAATGGAGTTATTTCATTCTTGTAGCTTGTAATTAAAAACAAAAATAATTGCCTAAATCTTGTGCTCAGGCTTAAATACCCCTTTGTGGATTTTTAAAAAAATATTTTGAAAAAAAAAATTTATAGGGAAAAAGTGTATAAAAATTAGGGTTGTTACATTCTACCCTCCTTATAAAAATTTCGTTCTCGAAATTTGTAAAAGGAAAGTGTAACAGTGCAAAAAAGTTTGGTGGTTGTGGTATAGATAGTGTATAAATAACAAAGAGATACAAGGGTGAAAAAGGCTTACCGGTGTTACCTTGACCTATAGTCTCGGTTTCTACGGCTTCCAATGTGAAGGTCTGTCGCCGTGGTACATTCCTTCTGGCTGGAGGCACATTCTGCCTTTGGGGCCTGTTTCTCTGCCCTCTAGACATGTCCCTCATTACCTGTTGGAATTGGCGAGTAGGCTGTGCAGGTGGTAGAGCAGGTAGTGCAGGACGAGTTGCAAGAGCCTGGATGGTTGGCCGCTGCGGTTGGTTGGTGTGTGTGTGAGATGAGTTGCTGTTGTAAGGACAGTTTCCAATGCCGTGGTTGGATGCGCCACAAATTAAACACAGGCCTTTTGCGCGCCTACAGTCCTTCCACAAATGTCCCTTTCTATGGCAGTAATGGCAAATTTCTTCAGTCCTCCTGGGTTCAAACAATGGCCTGGAAGAGGCTCCACCTGCCATCTGGTTGGCAGGGCGCTTGACTCCTGCAGACTGAGATCTGCCCCTTTCCTTTATCACTGCCTCATAACTGCGGGCAGCTTCTAGGGCTTCCTCATGAGTCAAAAACTTTCCTGTGGCTAGAGCAGCCTTAATCTCTGTGTCCAATCCTTGTTGAAAGCGACGGGCTCTGATCTCGTCCGTCGGTATCAAGTGTGCCGCGAATCTGTTTAAAGTTTGTGTTAGCTGTGTAGTATGTGATATCTAAAAATTGAACTATTGTGACATATCTTACCGGCTCAACATAGTGAACTCAGCATCGTATTCATTTACCGATTTGTCCCACATTGATCCTTGCTGTAGATGAATAAACTGCTGCTCCATAGCGAACCTGGCAGTCACAGGGAAATATTTCGCGTCGAACTTCTCGCGAAATGTTTTCCATTCAATCGGCTGTACCAGACGGGTTTCTTCCGCCTTGCACCAATTGTGAGCATTATCCGTGAGCTGTAGTTTTGCTACCCGGACCCAAGCGTTGTCTGGCACTTGAGCTGCTGCCAGATCGTCTTCGATACTTTGTACCCATTCTTCTGCTTCAAGAGGGCTTCCTTTACCAGAGAACTGCTTTGGGTGCAAAGCCCTGAATTGCTTTACTCCCGGTGCATCGGTCTCAGGACGGTTCAAAAGTTGTTGTTGTCCCTCGAGAAGACTGCGGATTGCCTCAAATAGCATCGTTTGCTCAGTGGATGGTGCAGAGTGCTGAAGGGTTGTTGTTGACGTTGGTGCTGGTGTTGTTCGGGGAATCCATAACCCTGAAGAAAAATTTGGATTATGACAGATTCAAATACATGAAATGATAAGATTCAAGGAATAGAGATTTGCAAGATTCAAAGAACATGAATTGTAAAGAATGTTTTACTTGCTGGTTCTTGTGTTATATTGCTTAGGTTGTTCACACAGACCAGAACTGCATGACAGGGATTCATACAGCTCTGACCTGCATGGGCCACCAACAAAACCTGTCACGCCCCGCTTCCCAGTGTACGGCGAAGTGGACGCGACGAGGCCCGCTACGTATATACTCAGAAGTACATACTGTAGGGTGTTTTTTGTCACCCCATTGAGATGGGAATACGCGCACGCGTCTCAGGCGTACTACAGATTCCTCCTGCCTAGGGTAGGCCGGGGTTTAATGATTGTGGGGATCCGAATCTCCGGCAGCCGCGGACTAAGCTGCCGTTAATTACCCCTCGCCTTTGGGGCGAGGAAACCTCCGATTAACGGGTTAAACTGGTCATGCGAACTCAATGTGCAGTGTACGTGTGTTCTGTTCTGAAAGGGGGGTTTTGGATATATCGGGAGCCACGCAGAGTTTTTACGGGGGTCCCGCTACCCGGATAGCGGGCTGGGGGTCAAGGGGGCTAGCAGCCCCCTTGCGGGGTGCGGGGCAGCGCCCCGTTAGAAATTTTTTTCTAACAGGGACAATGTCGCGGAGTATGTGTATGTGTACATTTGTATACATATGTATATATATACATGTATATATAAGTAAAGGGGAAAAAGACATCCAAAGGATGCGTGGGGCCAGCGCCTAGGCGCTTGAGCGCGAGCGCGCCACGTGTCGGCGCGTGGGCGCTTTATGCTCGAGCGCAGAGTGCTGGAGCGCAAGAGCGCCACGTGTCGGCACGAGGGCGACTTGCGCTCGAGCGCTTGCGCTGGAGCGCAAGAGCGCCACGTGTCGGCACGAGGGCGACTTGCGCTCGAGCGCTTGCACTGGAGCGCAAGCGCGCCACGTGTCGACACCGGGGTGACTTGCGCTCGGGCGCTTGCGCTGGAGCGCAAGAGCGCCACGTGTCGGCACGAGGGCGACTTGCGCTCGGGCGCTTGCGCTGGAGCGCAAGCGCGCCACGTGTCGGCACGTGGGCGCTCTGCGCTTGAGCGCCGGCGAGAAAAAGAGGCCTTTAGCCTAAAAAGATTTCTCTGAAGAGAAATCAAAGAGGAGTTGGACTCCTGAGTGTTTTTTTTTTTTTTTAGGGTTTAGTGAAAGGGGTTCTTCTTCTTCCTTCTCTGTTAGCTGGATCTTGAAGATCAAGAGATATGGGATTTTAAAAATCACTCCTTTTTGAGATCTAATGGAAGATCTGAGTTCCCCTTGATGGGTTTTGTTGTGAAAAACTAATTTGTTTTATCAAAAGGAGAGTAGAACTCTTGATTTAATTCAAAAGAAAGAAGAAGGTTTTGGAACCTTGGAGAAGAAAGAAAGATCTCAGATCTGAGACTTTTTTTGGAGAGAGAAAAAGTTATGAGATATTTTCATTATCCTTTGCCTTTATAGGCTATACATTTTACACATAGCCCCTTGGGCTTCACAAAATGGCATTTTGCCTATCCTATGGCTCATGTGCCATTTCTTTTTGCACATAAGTCATGGGTTTTACAAAAATTTGGCTTTATGCCTATTTTTCTTACATTTATCCATAAAAGAAATGCAACAAAATTATTTATTACAAAATTTTTATCTTAGCATGGGGGAGGCCGGCCGCTTCATGTTCTGGCTCGACCCGGGCATGGGCCCACTGGATCTGGGCTTGGGCCCACTTGGCTTGGGGTTGACTTTGATTTTGACTTGGTCAACCGGGGTGTAAATTTTTACCCCAACAAATTGCCCCCCATCAATAAATGCACACCACATATGTGGGTCGTGTGCATGAAATTGATGGATCTTCTTTTACTTGGAGGCAACCTGATTTCATTCCCGCTTTTTGGGAAGCTGGCACTGCCCTTTTTTTACGACATGGACGGTCGTTGCTTGACATGTCTCCGAGACGGAGTGTCCGTGATAGACGTTTACTTGGCCCGGAGTAATCTGGTTCCCGCTTTGTAGGAATCCTGCACTGCCCTTTTTATGACATGGACGGTCAATGCTGCCCTTTTTGCGACTTGGACGGTCGATGCTGCCCTTTTAGCGACTTGGACGGTCGATTCTGCCCTTTTAGCGACTTGGATGGTCGATTCTGCCCTTTTTGCGACGTGGACGGTCGATGCTGCCCTTTTTGCGACTTGGACGGTCGATGCTGCCCTTTTAGCGACTTGGACGGTCGGTGCTGCCCTTTTGGCGACGTGGACGGTCGGTTCTGCCCTTTTTGCGACTTGGACGGTCGATGCTGCCCTTTTAGCGACGTGGACGGTCGATGCTGCCCTTTTAGCGACTTGGACGGTCGGTGCTGCCCTTTTAGCGACGTGGACGGTCGGTTCTGCCCTTTTTGCGACGTGGATGGTCGATGCTGCCCTTTTTGCGACTTGGACGGTCGATGCTGCCCTTTTAGCGACTTGGACGGTCGGTGCTGCCCTTTTAGCGACGTGGACGGTCGGTTCTGCCCTTTTTGCGACGTGGACGGTCGATGCTGCCCTTTTTGCGACTTGGACGGTCGATACTGCCCTTTTACCGACTTGGACGGTCGGTGCTTGATTTGACTTGCTCTGCTTCTTGCAGTGTCAGAGGTAGACTTGACTTGCTCCGCTTCTTGCGGTGTCGAGATTGGATTTTGACTTGCTCCGCTTTTTGCGGTGTCGGAGTGAAAGTTGACTTGTTGATTTTGATTTAGGTTGACATCAGCATCGCTATACTGGAATGTGGTACCAGGAGCGAATCATCATCTGTCATTTAGAGGATTTGGGATTTTGGTTTTTGTTTGGCATCTGCATTGCTGCACTGGTATAATGCCAGGAGCAACTCATCATTTGCCCCGGGAGGATTTGGGATTTTTTTTTTGGGACTTTGAATGTGGTCTCACCGGTAGGACTTGGGAGAGGTTGGGATTGTTTTACGCCCGTGGATTGTATACGGTTTTGCAGGATGTATGATCCAGACCGTAGGGCCGGAAAAATTTCAGGGCTTTGTTGGCGTCTGCATCGCTGGACTGGAATGTGGTACCAGGAGCGACTCATCATTCGCCGTTGGGGTATGGGATTTCGAATTTGGTTGGCGTCTGCATCGCTACACTGGAATAATGCCAGGAGCGACTCATCATTCGCCACTTTGGGGTTGGGGACTTGGAATTTAGATCTTGTTTGGCATCAGCATTGCTGCACTGGAATAATGCCAGGAGCAACTCATCATTTGCCTTGGGAGGACTTGGGATTTAGGTTTTTGGTCAGCATCAGCACCGCTAACACTGAAGCGAAATGCCAGGAGCGACTCATCATTTGCCGTTGCCCGTTGGGGAACGATGGCTTAGGAGACAGGTTTGGGTCCCTATCACCCAAGGCTTTTCAATTTTATGGGCCGTGAGGGTCCCATAAAGCATTTTCTCTCTACGAGTCGTAAGGATCCCGCAGGTGTATTTTCTCCTTAGGAATCGTGAGGATTCCTAAGTGTGTTGCTCCATTGTGAGTCGTCAGGATCTCACGCAGGGGTTTTCTCCTCACAAGGTCCAGAGGACGTTGCGAGTGTATTTCATCTCTTTTCACGAGTTTGCCCCCTTTCGGGTTTTCACAGACTCGCCGGTAGTCCTGCTGTTTTTACTCACGGAGCCCTTTCGGGTTTTCATTCGTGCCCGTTTTGCTTGTGGACATACCGTTTATTTCTTCTTCTTTTTTTTTCTTTTTTCTTTCTTCTTCTTTTTTTTGCCGCTGGTGGGACTTTAAAAGTAGTCTCACCGGCAGGATTTGGGAGAAATAGGGGTCATTTACGTGTAGTATTTCTTGAGATATCGGCCATTGATGGGTGGTATGGGCCTTTCTCCATCGGCACTTATTAGCTGGTAGGATCCTCCGTCGAACACTTTCTCGATGACATATGGTCCTTCCCAGTTTAGCTCGAATTTTCCCTTGGCATGTCGATTGGGGATAATCGGTCTTTTGAGGACCAACACCAATTCACTTTTCTTGAAAGCGCGGAGACGAGTTATCTTGTCATAGGCCCGTGACATTTGGGCTCGGTATAGCTCCAGGCTCTGCTGCACCGCGAGCCTCTTTTCTTCGAGGGCATCGAGTTCTTCAAGTCGAAGGAGCACGTTTTCCTCCTCCGTCAACTCATGCTGAACGGCCATTCTTAAGCTTGGAACTTCGACTTCGAGGGGGAGGACCGCTTCCACTCCGAAGAGCAATGAGTATGGAGTGGACTGAGTTGGAGTACGGTGCGTGGTACGATATGCCCACAACGCCTCGTGAAGTTTGAGATTCCAGTCTCTCTTGTTGGCTGAAGCATTTTTCCTCAGGAGCTTGCATAGAGTCTTATTGAAGGCTTCGGCTAGCCCGTTGGCTCTTGGATTATAGATGGAGGAATATCTCCAGTCTATCTTGTGCTGAGTAGCGAACCTTGAGACATTGAAGCTCTTGAAAGAAGGCCCGTTGTCAGAAATGATTCTTCTTGGTGTGCCGAAGCGGTATAGAATATTATGCTGGAAGAATGTCAGAATATCTTTTGTCTTGACTTCTTTTAGCGGGACAGCTTCAGCCCATCTGGAGAAGTAGTCTGTCGCGGCCAGTATGAACCGATGGCCTTTGGATGACGGAGGATCAATTGGGCCAACAATGTCGGTGCCCCAGACTTCGAAGGGCCACGACGCCACCGTAGGATGCAATGGATTGGGATGCTTGTGAATAAAATCACCGTTAATTTGGCAGATATAACATTTCTTTGCATGCTCTCCGCAATCCCGTATCATGGTGGGCCAGTAATACCCAAGCCGTTTAATTTGCAGTCGCATCTTAGGGCCAGACTGGTGAGCACCGCAAACGCCTGAGTGAACTTCTTTCATGACTCTTTGGGCTTCGGCCGATGACAGGCACCTGAGCCAGAGTTGGTCATATGACCTGCGGTATAGCGTGTCATTTACAAACACGTATCGGAGAGCTCTCTTCTTCAGCTGAATCCTCGCAGATTTTTCTTCGGGCAGCCTGTCGTATCGGAGGTACTCTATGAAGGGTTCTCTCCAATCGGGCTCGTCTTGGATGATCGAAGTTTCTTCGGCAGGACTGCTCTTCTGTTCCGCGCTTTCCTCTTCTCGTAGAGAGACTGGGGATAGAATTTGTCGGCTCCTGACTGTGATCAGAATTTCGTCCATGTCAGGATCAGCCAGCTCCTTGGCTAAGCGAGCGAGTACGTCAGCCTTTCCATTCAACGCTCTAGGGACTCTCATTAGTTCAATGTGAGTGAACCGTTTCATGAGTTCCACCACTCGGCCTCTGTACCGAGCTAACTCGGGTTTGTATATCTTATAGTCGCCGCTTACTTGGTTGACGACAAGCTGGGAGTCACCATAAACTCGTAGCCGAAGGATTTCCATTTCTATGGCGAGTTCCAAACCAGCTATCAGAGCTTCATATTCAGCTTCATTGTTCGTTCGAGGCTCGGTGAGAGCAAAAGAACGCCGTAGGGTTCCCATTGATGGTGTGATGAACACCAATCCTATCCCTGCTTTTATCTCCGGGATGCTTGATTTACTGGAGGTCCTTATTGACGAGGCTCCATCGAAGTAGAGCTCCCAACATGGCTCATCTTCCTCAAGGTGCAGCACTTGTTCATCGGGTAACTCACAATTTAGCGGCGACCCTTCTGGTATGGGATGAGCAGCGAGAAAGTCTGCAAGAGCTTGCCCTTTTACTGCTTTCTGAGGGGTATAAACTATGTCAAACTCAAGTAGCATGACAGCCCATCTTGCCATTCTGCCGGCTAGGCTTGCTTTGGTCATCAAGTGTTTGAGCGGGTCGACCTTGGAGATCAGCATAACCCGATGAGCGAGCAAATAGTGCCTCAGCTTCTTCACAGCAAATATCAGAGCCAGGCATTGCTTTTCGATTGGGGAATAGTTGTGTTCCGCCCCGACTAGAGTTCGACTGAGGTAGTAGAGGGCATTTTCCTTTCCCTCCTCGTTATTCTGGGCGAGGAGCGCACCGAGTGACTTATCTAGCGCGGCAGTATAGAGAATCAACGGTTTATTTGGAATGGGAGCAGCCAGCACTGGAGGGTGCAACAAGTATTGTTTGATGCTTTCGAACGCTGCTTGACATTCGGCATCCCAGATAAAGGGAGCTCCTTTCTTCATGAGCTTTGAGAAGGGCCTACATCTCCCCGATAAATTTGAGATAAACCTCCGTATATAAGCAAGCTTACCTTGAAAAGACCTTAGCCGCGTCAGATTCTTCGGAGGGGGCATCTCCATGATGGCCTTTATCTTTGATGGGTCAACTTCGATCCCTCGATGTCGGACTATGAAGCCCAGGAATTTTCCCGATGACACGCCAAAAGCGCATTTCAGAGGATTCATCTTCAGGTCAAATTCCCTCAGTCTGGTGAGAACGGTCCTCAGATCCTGGATATGATCGGCCTTGGTTTTAGTCTTAACGACCAGATCATCAACATAACATTCGACGACTTTATGAATTAGGTCATCGAAGATATTGGTCATTGCCCTTTGATATGTAGCACCTGCGTTCTTCAATCCGAACGGCATCACCTTGTAGCAATATATTCCGATCGGGGTTCGAAATGCTGTGTGCTTCTCATCCTCAGGCGACATCTTGATCTGATTATATCCAGACGAGCCATCCATAAAGGTGAACAACTCGTAATTTGAGGTGTCATCGACCATCATTTCCATGACCGGTAGCGGAAAGTCGTCTTTAGGACATGCCTTGTTGAGATCCCTGAAATCGACACAAACTCGGATCTGCCCATTTTTCTTCTTCACTGGGACTATGCATGCGATCCAGTCCGCGTATTTCTCTTCCCTGATGAAGCCGGCATCGATGAGCTTCTTAGTTTCCTCGATGACCTTTTCTTCTAGTTCCATTCTCATTCTTCGAGGAGCTTGTTTGACTGGCTTAGCATCAGGAGATATAGCCAACTTATGTACGGCCACTTCAGGGGAAAGGCCAGGCATTTCTTTGTATGTCCACGCGAAGCAGTCGACGAACTCATGCAGCAGGGCAATTATCTGCGCTTTCATTTCCTCTGACAAGAGCGAGCTAATATAGGTCGGCCTTGGATTATCGGGCGTTCCTAAGTCGATCTCGGTTAGCTCGTCAAAGGTTGCTTGTCCGCCATCTTCGAGCTCTTGAGGAGCTTCTTCTGGCTCGGCTATCTCGTCATCATCATTTGATCTTTCACTGGCCTCACCAACATGGATCATGTAGCACGCTCTGGAATCAGGTTGAACGTAGCCTATGCCCCGTTTATCTGGAATTCGCCCGTCGATGAGTGCTCGGACCTGGGGAGGATGCCATAGTCCTTCGTAAAACTTCGCTTCGGACTCCGTTTGATATAACCGGCATCCGCACTTTTTAAAGTATTCCCGCATCTCGGGCGCATAGTATCTGGGATTGAGGACGGCTCTTATGCCTCTCTCATATGGAAGGCACGCGACAGACAAATCGCCCGGGTGCACAACGGGGTTTGACCCATAAAACATGATGCCCTTCTGTCCACTTTTCCTCCCGGGAACGTAGAAAGTTTTCAGCTGGTCCACGGTGGAGATTGATAATGCATCGAGCTCTTTGCACATTTGCTCTGGTACCTTTGTAACGGCTAGGGACCCTTCTGCAACTTCAAAGGTCTTTCGTAGTTTCGCTTGTTGCGTGGGGGTCCAATCTGCACCGCTGTTGCACGACAGGTCCTCCTCCTCTGACTCTTCAGTGTCGCTGCCAAGATGAGGGCGGACTTTACTGCTAGATGGGCTTTCAGTAACAGATTCGTCCGTATCGCTTCCGAAATGAGGGCGAGTTTTGCGGAGGGACGGGCTTCCAGCGTCGGACTCATCAGTGTCGCTGCCGAAATGCGGGCGCACTTGGGTATTTTTGCTTTTAAAAGTGATAGCCGGCGCAGATTTGCTTTTGAGTCTTGGGGCCGGTCTATCCTCGGTTAGTTGTGGCTTAGCATTTTGGTGGTTCATAAAGTACCGAGAATCTTCATATCGGACTTCATGCACACCAAACGGCTGGATGTCTCCGTCAATGCGTCTTTCTTCGCCATTTTTAGTATACTTCATGCATTGATGGAGAGTTGACGGAATGATGCCGTAATCGTGGAGCCACGGCCGCCCCAAGAGAATCTTATAAGACGTGTCGGCGTCGATCACGTATATCTTAGCTTCAGTTTGCAGATCCCCGAATTTGATTGGCAAAGCTATAGACCCCAGAACTTGCTGGCAATTTTGGTTGAAGCCTTGAATGACAATCCTTTCCCTTGACAGGTGTCGGACGTCCATAGATAAACTCTTCAGAGTTCGCAAGTTCATGATGTTCACTGAGGACCCCGGATCAATCAATATGCGATTAATTCGATCTCCGTCGCTGTACCCGGTCACGTAAAGCGGCCGATTATGCTCAGCCGTTCCCAGTAGCAAGTCTTCATCCTTAAATGTGACTGCGGCGGCATGCAAAGCATGCTGGGCTTCTTTCATATTAATCTCCGCAAAGTGAGCCTGATACCGCTCGGGGTTTTGTAGAGCGTGAATGAGAACATCTCTAAGCTCCTTAGATAGGACCAAGGCGTCGTAGATGCTCAGGAGAGACGGAAGCTTCCGGAGATGTGCCAAGACATTATAGTCCACCGAGGAAGGACTTATGTTTTCACCAGCCGGTTCTCTGCCATCTTCTTCATTAGCGACTTGTTTTTCCTTCCCTTTTGGGGCGTTGCCCTGATTTTGCGGTAGAGCCCTGCCGCTTCTGAGCTGGATTTGATTGGCCTTTGTGGTGAGCTCCTCGTCCTCTTCGGAAAAACAGAGCTCATCCTCGGAGTCGCTGCCAAGATGGATGGCATAGCAGGTCATTACTGGGATCTCTTCATTGGAGTCTTCTTCTAACTCCTCCAGAATTTCAGCCGCTTGTACAGGGAAGAACTCCTTCAATTGAATCAATGTTCTTTCCTTTTGTTCATATTCTTCGAGAGAATCGATATATTTTTGAATGGTCGATCTCCCTGCAGACTCTTTTTCGCGCCGAGCTGCACTTTTCTTCTTCTTCAGCTTCTTGGATTTTGAGCCTGATGGAGCTGCATTGGCAGCTGGACTGGTAGGCTTCTTCTGCCCTTCCCATTCCGTCCTGGGTTCTTTCCGAAGTAGCTTTATCATCTTCTTCGTCTTATTAGATATGTGCGTACTCCACGGAGGCCGCGATGAGTCCGTTTCATTTCTCAGGGAAGCGGGTTCGGCTGTCTGCTCCCAGAAGGCTTCAGTTTCTGTCTGTATAAAGTTGGTGGTTGCAACTTGATTATTCACCAACACACTTTTGGACAGCTCGATCTCTCCAGCCTTGTACTGCTTCTCGACCCAGTCTTTGAAGATATAGCAATCCTCGATCGCATGGCTCACTACTCGGTGGTACGGGCAATACAGGGGATTGTCGGTCATTTTTGCTTCTTGGGGTGTTTTCGACTCCGGCAATTGTAGGCCGTTGTTCAAGGCATCTTTAAATATCTTACGGACCTTGTCCCTTCTGAATGAGTAAACCTTGTTCTTCTTCTCCTCGAGGGAAGGCCCATCTCCTCCCAGCAATGGCTTTCGAGACCGGTTAGTTTTGGATTCACCCGCCCTTCGCTTTTCTTCATTGTCGGACGCATTGAAGACATTGGTACTGCTGGAACTCCCGCTTCTACGGCTGTCGTCCCGCTTGCTTTTCCAAGTTTTGTCTCTCTGAGAGTCCGGCGGGTACTCTTGCTTTGAGCGTTCCAGCATTTGGACTTTCTTGGTTAGCTCTTGAAACGTCTTGAGGCCTGCTGTACACAAGAATGGGACCATCCAATTGCTGAGGTTCCCAATGAGAAGGCTGACAGACTGGTCCTGCTCCAGCGGCGGTTCGCACTTGACCGTGAGATTACGCCATCGGGCAATAAAGTCGGTGTTGCTTTCATTCTTCCCCGGCTTGGTCCTCACAAGGTCGGCAATGGAGGTTTTATCACTGACACTCATGAACCTTTGCCGAAACAGGGACTCCATTTGGGCAAAGGTAATGATAGACCCGTCTGGTATGCTCGCGTACCAGTCGAAAGCGACACCGGTCAGGCTGTTGACAAACTGACGAAGAAGGAGTGCGTCATTGCCCCCTGTATTTCCGCACGATACTTTGAAGTGGGCGACGTGCTGATTTGCATTCCCCGTTCCATCAAATCTTCCGAACTTAGGAATGACGTAGCCGCTTGGGAACTCAATAAGGTCGTATTGCGCGGGATATGGCCGCCCACTACTACCGATTTCTTTCTGAGCTTCAGCTTCGGCCACCAATATTTTAACCTTGCTGGTGACCAAATCCATTATCCGATCCTGTGTTAGCGGGATAGTGCTATCTGGGGCCAAGGCGTCCCCAGAAGCGGAGTGTGGACGGCTCTCATGTGGCTCGACCAGTCTTGGACCCGAAGGAACAGGCATTGGCTGCCTCGGATTGTCATCACCCGGCTAATTAGTAGCGGATTGTGCTTGATTGGGAGGCGCTCGAGCAATTTGAGCCGTAAGCTGCATCACCACGTTCGTTAAGTCGTCAATCTTCGAGTAGAGCTTGGCCATCTCTTTATCTTTGCTCCTGAGCTGTTTTCGAAGCTCTTGAAGCAGCTCTTGCTCCGCGGTCCTGGGGCGGAAAGTCGGCTCTTCCTCGCTGTCCGAGCTTGACTCTGCATGGATCGAAGGGTCTTTCTGCCTATCATCCTCATCGAGAGGGTTTTCTTCATCCAGCGGGGATGGCTGTTCTTGGGCAGCGGCAACCACATTCAGGCTAGATTGGGCTTGAGATGTGGTGGCCCCATCCTTGCTTTTGCTGCGAAGGTTGTCGCTGGGGCGACCGCCCGCCATATAGACCGTATGGATGATATATCCGGCCGTCTTTCTATCATTGGCAGCTGATTTCACGGATTGCTGTCTTGACCCCCTTGTTTCGGTTACTGGTAGTCGATTGAAGGCGGCTGGCCTAACCAGTTTCTTGAGTGGTGATGGCGCTTCTTTTTTGGATTTTCCCCGCTGCTTTCGTGCGGCACAGAGCGCCTGATAGACCCTTGAAGAGACAGTGTCATACTTTTTATGTTGGGGCCAGGACACGTCTCTTTGTAGCGCTGTTCGGACCGCTGTCTTCTTGATCCTGGCGGTCATGGCATTTTTCTGAACCCACTTCAGAGGCTCGAAGGAATTGCTGATTCTTACATCCGACTCAGCCGTCGTCGCGGGACAACCCTGCACTTGGAACTTCACACGATTCCATTTGGCCGAAGCCTTGGCCCTCTTGTTGGCTCGATACCTGAGCCGCTTTTGCCTTAACTTCTCTGTTCTAAGCACCTGGCAGACTTCGGCTCTTTGGGAAGATGCCGTAGACCGGGCGATGGAGGATTTTGGAGATACAATCGATTGTGCACTTGTTGGAGTCATCGCCTGAGCTCGTCCGCAGCATTTGATGTTGCCTTTCGCACCAGAAGCCTTGCCCCCAGCTAGAGCGCCAGGGAGTCGTTCAGATACAGTCTTAAGTTTCGGTTGTGGTGCCTTGGCGATCACGACATTCGGCCTCTTGCCCCGTGAGACCGGCTTGGCCACCTGTTCCGCTGGGATCTCCGCCAGATGAGCGCTCCCGGCAGGGTAGATGATGACGGAACCAAATTGGCGGGACGGTTCCTCCCACTGTCGACTGAGGCTCGCGGGGAGAACCACACGAGCATTGATCTTAACCACATACGGAATCGGGGTCACGTTGGAAGCTGAATTCGTCTGGGGAGACATTGTCGTCGAAGGTTGATTGCTGCATGGAAAAAAAAAGAACATCATTTCAGTATAGGCAATCGATATGTATATTGATTGAGTTCGCATGAACGTTTAACCCGAAATATGGGAGGAGAGATTGGTCCCACCGGGCGTGCCAGAATCTGTAGGGTGTTTTTTGTCACCCCATTGAGATGGGAATACGCGCACGCGTCTCAGGCGTACTACAGATTCCCCCTGCCTAGGGTAGGCCGGGGTTTAATGATTGTGGGGATCCGAATCTCCGGCAGCCGCGGACTAAGCTGCCGTTAATTACCCCTCGCCTTTGGGGCGAGGAAACCTCCGATTAACGGGTTAAACTGGTCATGCGAACTCAATGTGCAGTGTACGTGTGTTCTGTTCTGAAAGGGGGGTTTTGGATATATCGGGAGCCACGCATTTTTACGGGGGTCCCGCTATCCGGATAGCGGGCTGGGGGTCAAGGGGGCTAGCAGCCCCCTTGCGGGGTGCGGGGCAGCGCCCGGTTAGAAATTTTTTTCTAACAGGGACAGTGTCGCGGAGTATGTGTATGTGTACATTTGTATACATATGTATATATATACATATATATATATAAGTAAAGGGGAAAAAAACATCCAAAGGATGCGTGGGGCCAGCGCCTAGGCGCTTGAGCGCGAGCGCGCCACGTGTCGGCGCGTGGGCGCTTTGCGCTCGAGCGCAGAGTGCTGGAGCGCAAGAGCGCCACGTGTCGGCACGAGGGCGACTTGTGCTCGAGCGCTTGCGCTGGAGCGCAAGAGCGCCACGTGTCGGCACGAGGGCGACTTGCGCTCGGGCGCTTGCGCAGGAGCGCAAGCGCGCCACGTGTCGACACCGGGGCGACTTGCGCTCGGGCGCTTGCGTTGGAGCGCAAGAGCGCCACGTGTCGGCACGAGGGCGACTTGCGCTCGGGCGCTTGCGCTGGAGCGCAAGCGCGCCACGTGTCGGCACGTAGGCGCTCTGCGCTTGAGCGCCGGCGAAAAAAAGAGGCTTTTAGCCTAAAAAGATTTCTCTGAAGAGAAATCAAAGAGGAGTTGGACTCCTGAGTGTTTTTTTTTTTTTTTTTTTTTAGGGTTTAGTGAAAGGGGTTCTTCTTCTTCCTTCTCTGTTAGCTGGATCTTGAAGATCAAGAGATATGGGATTTTAAAAATCACTCCTTTTTGAGATCTAATGGAAGATCTGAGTTCCCCTTGATGGGTTATATGGTGAAAAACTAATTTGTTTTATCAAAAGGAGAGTAGAACTCTTGATTTAATTCAAAAGAAAGAAGAAGGTTTTGGAACCTTGGAGAAGAAAGAAAGATCTCAGATCTGAGACTTTTTTTGGAGAGAGAAAAAGTTATGAGATATTTTCATTATCCTTTGCCTTTATAGGCTATACATTTTACACATAGCCCCTTGGGCTTCACAAAATGGCATTTTGCCTATCCTATGGCTCATGTGCCATTTCTTTTTGCACATAAGCCATGGGCTTTACAAAAATTTGGCTTTATGCCTATTTTTCTTACATTTATCCATAAAAGAAATGCAACAAAATTATTTATTACAAAATTTTTATCTTAGCATGGGGGGAGGCCGGCCGCTTCATGTTCTGGCTCGACCCGGGCATGGGCCCACTGGATCTGGGCTTGGGCCCACTTGGCTTGGGGTTGACTTTGATTTTGACTTGGTCAACCGGGGTGTAAATTTTTACCCCAACACATACGCTAAGCGTAACTAAGCAATATAAAGTAAATCACAAGAGACGAATGATATAGGAATAACAGCAACTTTTATTGATAACATTCTTTTGTACAATGCATGAAAAGAAAATACAACTGAAATTAAAAGCGATGCCTAAACAGTGGCATAACAGGAAATACAGAAAAGAACAAGGTACAATATCTAGAGCTCGGGATCTTCGTGGAACTGCTCCAAATCTTCACCGGTGGGCTCGATCTCAGCTCGGTCCAACGCACCTGACGACATTCAAAGAAGAAAAAAATAGAATGTCGTCAGCGAACAGGTCGCTCGGTAAGTCCCAAAGATAAGGGAGAAATAGACAGAGAGTAAAAGAGAGAGAGAGAGTAGTTTGTATTGTATTGTCATATTATATTAGTATGGTGTTAACGCTGTTGTTATAGCTTGGTACAGAAGGATGCCAGTGTATACGAGAGGGGTCTCAGTATGCTAGAGACCAGGGAAAATGGAAGTACAAGGCTCCGTTATACAACCCGGAACAACGGCAATTGGATTCAGGTTAGGTGTCTTAATCTTACCATCTCGTGCCACCTTTAACACCTTCCGTACCAATCTACCCCTTAAACCCCGCGATGTCTTGTTTGTATTGTTATCTTGTAAAATTGTATTGATTGCATGATTGACTGACCGACTGACCGAAACCATGATATCAGGAAACGGTTATAACCGTGGAGTCATGTAAATGGAATACTGGGAAACATGTAAAAGGAATATCCATGGTTCGGTTCAGTCAAGTTATATAGATTGTTAACTGGATTCAAGGATTCATGTATTCATATTGAGTTGAAATATAAAAGAATATAGATTGACTTAAATCATATTCAAGTCAGAAATAGTCAGACTCAAACCCGAGTCAGACTAAAAGAAAGGTAATTTGAAGTTCAATAATTGTTAGGGGCCTTATTGTAATTTATAAAACTTGAGGGGTTTTTATGTAAAAGTATTATTGTATAGTTTTCAAAATACACCTCAAGTATTTATTATTCGTCTTTATAGTTATAATGAGTGTGAATTTTATTTGTGTTATTCTAGTGAATATATCCTAATAAAAGTATTAATTTATTTATTTGAAATTCATGGTATTTTAATGTAACTTTTAATCTTGTAATTTTAGAAAAAGTGGAAACTTTATCTTATGATAAAATAGGTGTTTAAATGATAATTATATATATATTAACACATGAATAATTTTTAAATGAATATTTTATTTTCAAAAATCTCATTTTTTCTTAAATGTCGTATTTTAAACCTTTCGAGACCGAATGCTCCTTGCGGAGGTCTGAATCTCGCACTACTAGCCTGCGGGTGCACGATGAACCGTACTATCCCTAACAGGTTTCCCAAAGGTGGGTTGTAGTGGCACTTTGCTTAGGCTTTATAAATACTTTTCATTTAGGAAAACGGTTTTATAAATATAAGGTATTTATTTGTAAAAGAGTATAAATTTCCGTATTTTGGTTTCTAAGGTTTCCTAAGCCAACTAACCTATTTCTAAGGTCTAAACGACAAGTCATTAGAACCCTCAAATCGCCTCTTCACCGTCAATTGCGGCCAGGTAAGTGCCAGGTAAGTGGGAAGGAACCACAGTCGTGGGCCTAATTAAAAACCACTAGCCTTAGACACACTTGCCTAGACACCACAAGACAGTTTAGATAAACGATCGATATCCATGACATATCGTACTTTCATTTTTAAAAGATTTTATTTAGAATTGTGTAAAACTTAAAGCTTTCAAGAGAGATTTATAAAGAATATGGTATTTTGGTGAAAAGTCATGTATTTTCGTATTCTATATTTTGACGTTTATCAATTAGGGTTATATTTGTGTGTGTGTAGAGGTAGGTCATTACGTCGTGACTTATTTTAAGGTTTAATGAAGTTTTAGAGGTTAAATATGATATATTAAACTTGAAGGTATTAAAGCGCAAGAATACGGTATTTGAAAACGTTATCATTTAATGTGTGAAATTTTATTCAAATTGATTTCTATAAGTTTAGTGATCAAGATAAACATATTTAGGAGTGAGGGATTTATTTAGAACAATAAAATAAACTCTATGGTATTTTTATGAAAAGAATACGGTTTTACAAGAAAACTATCATTTCATGTGAGAAACTTTATTTAAATTGGTTTCTATGTGATTAATAGTCATCATGGATATGTTTAGGTATTGTGGATTAAGTGACAAGTGGAAATTTGTAGAAAAACCGAATCGGAAACCGGTTTGTTCCGATTTTCGTCGGGTTCCAAAAAAGTCGTATTTTCTATTAAAAGAAAAGAGAGATAGAAGAGATGGGACTTACGGGTTTGGACAAACTAAGGAGGCTAAGGAAGTGATGGTTGTCGATGCGTCGAAAACGTCGCGAAGGTTCTAGTCCGATCGCCGGAATCCGTCGTCGGTTTCGGCAGCGCTTCGCTTCTCGCTCTTTGTACCGAGTTCTCGAGAATTTGAGAGAGTGGACTTAGAGTTGTAGTGTGAAATGGTAGAGAGTAGGGGTGTTTATATAGGGCTGGGCTAGGGTTAGGGTTTGGATTAAAAAAAATATTTAAAAATGTAAAAATTCATTAAAAATCATTAAACTTAGGAGTAAAAGGAATTTATTGGCCAAATTAAAACCGATCCAGGTATAATGAGTGTGCAAGAGGGTTGACCAAGTCAAGAGCCAACTTTTCTCAGTTGGTGACTCGGCCGTCCGGCCAAGTCCGGCCGGCGGCGCCGGACCAAGTCGGCCGATTCGCCTGCCGGCGGCGCCGAGTCGGGCCGAGTCAGGGTTCCAGTGGCCGGGGATTTTCTGGGGTACAATTTGGTATATTTACTTTTTGTTGTCCAGTATATATTTTGGGAGTTATGGCCTTTTTACTGTTGACTTCCAAAAAAAATTAAAACAAAATAAATACAAAAATAATGTGGGGCATGAGATTTGAACTCCGGTGGCTTGGTTCAGCAGTGCAAGGTATTACCAATGAGCTACAAGCTCCTTCTTGTAATTATTGTGGTTTTTAATTACTTAAACTGATAGCAGCAAGAATAAATACTCCTAGTATTCATTAAATTTAAAGTAATTTTTTGTACACTAAAAATGGAGTTATTTCATTCTTGTAGCTTGTAATTAAAAACAAAAATAATTACCTAAATCTTGTGCTCAGGCTTAAATACCCCTTTGTGGATTTTTAAAAAAATATTTTGAAAAAAAAATTGTATAGGAAAAAAGTGTATAAAAATTAGGGTTGTTACAATATTAGTCGGTTATATTCGATATAACCGGATTGTCGGATCAAGTGTTGATTCGATAATTTAATGTATAATAATATATATGATATATTGCATTACATTATCTAATATTGGCTCGCTTTATTGATTCATTTTCTCACCGGATAATACATTGACATATATGCGATATATGTTAATTGTATTATTTTCTTTTGTTACAAATATATAATATATATGTGATATATATTATTGTAACATAATATGATTACTAATGTAACATGTTTAGTGGAGATTAAACAAGATTAGGGTTTGAATTGGGTTAGTTCTTTCATGAACTTTCTAAAAGGTTTTCTTTTGTCATGAGTTAAGATATTATGGTTGATATTTTCTGGTGACTCATTCTTAACCCAACCCAAACGCTTAGCCTTAGTTAATTCTCTACATGGGTTAGCCTTATCATAGTTGACCATGGTTACATTATTAATCATATATCATTTCATTATTCATCACAAAATGATTTAATTCATGAATTTTCATCTTCTTCTTCCTTGAATTCTTTTATAAAAAAGCTTTCTAGCTTTTTATGAAGTGATGATTTTGAGTGAGTTAAAGAAAACAAAAGAGAGTGTTCCCTGATTAAAAATCAGGAAAAAGCTTCAGAGGAAGCATCATGTACTAGCACGTGACCAGCGGTCACGTGTTGGCACGTGACGTTTAAAGCAGCGGCACAGAGCAAGCGCAGAAGAGAAGCCCATTCAAGGGGTCACGTGCTTACATGTGACCGAGGGTCACGTGGCCGCACGTGATCGAGGGTCACGTGACCGCACGTGATTGGCTTTAAAAGCCCTGCTGTTCAACAGAATTAAATTCTTAATAAGATCATTTAAATCTTTCTAAAATAGAGAAGAATTATATGAAACCGTTGGATTAAAAATCCGAGGGTGATTAAATATCACCAATTTATGGAAAAATCTTGGACATGGAAAGATTTCCTCCTAAATCTAACCGAAATACAAAAGAATATTTTTGGATTTAAAATCCAACGGTGAATAAAATTCACCTAATAATTTAAAGGTCCGGATCAACGATGAAAATAAATCAAATCTCTCAATAAACAAATCAAATCTTTCAATGATAGATTCACTAAACAGATTGATTCTTCTCCTTCTCCTATAAATAGGTGCCAAGGGAGAGAGTTAAGAAAAGAGAAAGGGGGGAGAAAAACAGACAGAGAGAGATATATAGCCTTAGAATCTTGAAAATCCAGAAGGAAGAATTTGATTCTCTGCATAGAAAAACCTTAGGTAAGAAAAGAGAGGCTTCAAAAAGAGAATTTAATTCTCAAAAGAGTTTAACTCTTCTATAAAGAAAAGAACTTAGTTCTTTCTCTAGTTGAAGATCTGCAAAGTGCACATCTTCCTATAAAATGAGAATTTAATTCTCTTTGGGTTGAGATTCTGCCATGCAGATCTAAAACATAGAGGAGGAATCGAGTTTTGAGAATTTAATTCTCACAAGAGTTATAGGAATTTAATTCCTTTGAGATAAAATTAGGGTTTAACTCTATATTATAGGAATTTAATTCCTTCAAAATGGACAGAACTAGGGTTTAAACCTAATTGAGAACTTAATTATCTTAAACTTAAAGGAATTTAATTCCCTTAAAAAGGAAATTAGGGTTTCACCCTATGCCAGAATTTAATTCTTTACATATATGGGGAATTTAATTCCTGCAGAAAAGAAATTAGGGTTTAACCCCATCTAAGAATATAATTCTTCAAAAGAAAAGTGGGAATTTAATTCCTTTAAAGTTATTGCTAGGGTTTAACCCTATGAAGGATTTAACTCTTAAAAAGATAAAGAGATCTTCACACATGCAAAGAACCAGAGTCACGTGCTACTACGTGACCCCTGTAAAGATCCACAAAAAAGAACTTTGAGACAACGCCTCACGTGCCCCACGTGACCCCTGAAGCACACAAAGCAAAAGTAAAAGAAACAGAAGCTATGGGCGCTCTCACGTGCCCCACGTGACCCTTTGGCAAAAGCTTTAGCAGACAAATACCCAAATTCCCACCGCGTGACAGCACGCGATGCTCCAAAGTATTCAATACTTTTGACAAAACAAAATAAAGGGAATCAGGGCGCTCTCACGTGCTACACGTGACCCCTCTTTCTTTAGTGTTTAACACTAATTTGAGATCTCTGTTTCCAGTGTTTAACACTGATTTTCTTAGTGTTTAACACTAATTTGAAAACACTGTTTCCAGTGTTTAACACTGATTTTCTTAGTATTTAACACTAATTTGAAGACTGTTTCCAGTGTTTAACACTGGTTTTCTTAGTGTTAAACCAGTGTTTCCAGTGTTTAACTGTAAATCCCCGTTCTCCATCTACAAGAATTTTTCCCTGTATTTTCCAAATTCCTGAGATTAACCTTGCCTCGTAATTATTCTGTAGATGGTGGTAGCTGAATCCCAGTATTTATACTTTTCCAACAACCTAAAAATCAAATTAAAACTAACAAATTAATTCCTTAAACTAACCCAGTCCACTCGATCCTTTAATTAAAATCCCTAAATTCATTTCAACCCTCAGCCCAAAATTTTTCCTTAGCAATTAAAACCTTATCGACCCTTACTTTTCTCCCCAGCTCATTCAAATTTTACTTTACATAAATCCTTTATAAATCCGTCAGCCCAATACCTTTTCAGCCGCACACACTTAACTAATAAATTTCCTATATATTTTTCCCTGGCCCGTTCCCTTTATTATCCCTCAGCCCACACATAAAATTTTTAAATCCCTATTAAACCCCGGCCCGGTTCACCCTCAGCCCACTTTCTTTCTAAATTCCTCACTATTTTTCCCTCGGCCCAATCTATTATTTCCCAGCCCACACTTCATTTTCATCTCCAAATAATTTTAAATCCTCAACCCTGTGCCCACTCGGCCCAGCCTTCTTCACCCACAGTACATACTGAAATTAAAAATGAGAATTGCCCAATCCCTTTTTCTATTTTTCCTCACTGTTCATCTTCCATTCAAATTTCCCCCCAACGGTAACCCCAAACTTGCGCGCGCGACCCGCCTCCTCCGCCGTCGCTCACGCCCACGCACCCGTCGTGCGACGTTACCCTCGCACTCCTCTCTCTTAACCGTCGCCCTCACCTCTCTCTCACTCACCAACTCATCTCCCTCTTCTCTTCTTTTGGGAAAAAAAAAATAAAAATAAAAATCCACCGAGCACCCCAAAATTTCTCTCAAACCCATTGCCACCTCCACGCCGGCGATCACCCCACCTCGTCGTTCGACCCACGTCGACGACAGCCACTCAATCCCCCTCCTTCTCCCTCCACGACTCCTCCCTTCATCACCCGAGC
This sequence comes from Agapanthus africanus, assembly GCA_030015575.1. Taxonomy (NCBI): domain Eukaryota; kingdom Viridiplantae; phylum Streptophyta; class Magnoliopsida; order Asparagales; family Amaryllidaceae; genus Agapanthus; species Agapanthus africanus. The sequence continues at coordinate 115,522,178 of CM057350.1, forward strand.
ACCCACCAACCCGAGACCCGACCCACTGCACCAAGCTCGACACCCCTCGAAGCCGGCGAACCCCCACCACGTCGCCGATCTCCCTAAGACCTCCTCAACATCATCGTCATCACAACAATTCCTAGTCACTGATCAACCTATTCCCCCTCTCCACAAATTCCAAAATCCAATTTCATTTTCAAAAACAGTTTTTCCTCACTGTTAACCCCACGGTGTCCATCACCGGAGCGACGCCGTCGACCGTCGGCAACCCCAACACATCTCTGGCGAATCACAGAGCACCCCTAGGCTTCCAGCGCACGCAAGACGACTCCGGGAAACCCCGACGTAAAACCCGTGTTTCGATCTAGGCTCGCGAGAATCCGATTCATGGCGCATATCACGCGTACGTGACGCCACTGCTGCCGTACGACCCCGAGGCGTTCTCCAGGCAAGTGTTTACTTGCTTCATGCTAAATTATTAGAGTTACAACCTTAAAATCATATAAATTGAAGCTTACCGAATAACTAAATATATAGTGACGTATGTGTTCGATGTATGATCCCAATGGAAATATTTGTCTAATTTGACGGTAACCTATACGTTCTGTTGGCCCTTTTAATGATGTATAACGTGTGCGAAATTCGCTGGATAATACGATTGTTCGTGACAAAAAGTGATACCCCCATATATGTTGTTTAAACTAGAACTTTCTCGTACCTGAAAACGAATAAAATCACCACAAATCATATACATATTGGAAAGCTGCGTTCGAGGGCTTAAATCGAATCCGACTCGATGAAATTTAATCCTATGTAAATTTCTGATCATTTCTGTTTTGTAACCATGAAGATATTCGGATCGGAACACGACTCTGGACTGCAGTCCAGAGCGTTTCTGATCAGTGTGTTCTGTCTAAAGTCCTGCGTCCCCGTGTTTCCTGAAATCGCATGATACGGAACTTTCAGTAGTTATAATATATACCTGTTAGTGAAAGAAAACAAGTGGTTCCATTCCGATTCATCGCAGTTTGTTATTTTAAACTTATTTTAAAAGGCAGAACGTAAAGCTGTCCAGAACACTTTCAGAAATGACATTTGAGATTGAACTGTGTATAACTTTTAACGTACAGATGCGATTGAAGATCCGTCTGTTGCGTTGAATACTTTATCGAAAACCCTAAATTTCATCTAACTGTGACATCGCTAAATTCTGAGCCCAACTGGGTGTAATTCGTGTCGCGAAACAAACGTTCAGTTCTGAAATTGAAATTCCAGTCGCGAACACTTAAACTGAAACGGTTATATCCTGAAAACCGAAACTCCGATCGAACTGAAACAAAATTTGATGAATTCCTGACTGATTGTTCTATATATCTTACCTACATCATATTTGCTGAATTCGTAACATATTAATTTGTGTAATTCATTTTGGTTCGTGACATGCATATTAATTCATAACATACCGAGCTTATTTGGTAGTTTACAATACATATATCATATCCTTGTCATTTACACAGTGTTAGTGCGTGTGGACATTGCATTATCGTGAGTGATAGATGTTGATTTAGGAGTGACGAGTACACCAATGGAAAGTGAACATTCGTGACAGTGATTGATACAGTGGATAGTGGTGAAACCGTGTCATTGGTATACTCGTACACAACTAGACCAATATCATAAATAGTGTAACCTGGGGAAAAAGGGGAAATCAAAGTGGAAAGAGTATCGTATTTAGCAGGACCGTGTTTAGAGGATGATCATTCGAACTGTGATACTTATACGTGTAGGACAGGATCTAGCGATCCGGCTGACAGGGTTATGTCCCGGGCATGTGGGCCGTTGTCTCGGGTATGTACGAGACTCCTGTTAAACATGATTCTCCTTCCACTATGTGATTTCAAACATGAGCTAGAGACAGATAGGGACACATATCATCTTCTGCATCATATAGTGACATAGTGATTACTGGCATTATTCTCATACCAGTATTACCTCATTTACCTGTTTCATCTGTTAATAATATTATTATTGTGTCGCTCTGACGACCTGAGTATGCATGCTCAGATTTCGCGGGAGGACCAGCACAGGAGACGGATTTACCCTTCGAGTTCACAGAGATATAGCCTGGTGTACTCCGTATCTTTATTGCTTTTCTTAGAGTGATCGTGATATTGAACTTGGTTAGTATTGTTCTTATTATCTGTAATTTGTGAACAATGGAATTTTAATGTAATAAATTAGTGATGTGATTCTTTTAATACTGTGCTTCATTTACTAATTACCATGTAATGCTAGAAGCCGAAGTGTGACTACGGCGGGATGATTCCTTGACCGTAGGAGCATGGCTGGCCTAGTCATACCTCGTATTCCGTATTTTGGGAAACGGGGCGTGACATGGTTTAGTTGGTATCAGAGCCTGTGTTTAGTATCAAGGGATAACATTAACTAAACTGTATTACGTTATACTTGTTTCACTACTCTTGATTTCTATCCTTGAATCTGAACCTATTCTTTTGAATCTTCCAGTGATATGACGTCCCCGAACGACCCCTCCTCGGACTCCAGCTCTCAGGACCGCACGGAAAAAATACTCAGTGCACTGACCACTCTCGCGGAAGCTCAGGAGAGGAAGACAGATTTGCTTACTGAGGGACTCAGAGCGATTACCGCTGCAGGAGGACCCTCCGCACTTATTACCGCCCCCGAGGGCGCTACTCCACCAGCTTATCAGGCTAGGGCTGGTACTGTGTCAGACTTCCGACGGTTACACCCAGATGCGTTCACAGGACTAGCTGAACCCCTTGAGGCTGAACAATGGCTGGTAAACATGGAAAATTTATTGACGGCTGCCAGGGTTCCAGAGGAAGACAGAGTGGATGTAATAAAGATACAATTAGAAGACGAGGCCCGTACATGGTGGTCGGTAGAAGAAAGCAGACTTGAAGGGCCGATCGAATGGAGCAAGTTTAAGGAGTGCTTCTTAGATCATTATTTTCCTCCCACAGCCAAGGCAGAAATGGAGGAAAAGTTTATTCTTTTAAAGCAGAATGGACGCCCAGTGGACGTTTATGCGGCAGAGTTCAACCGTCTAAGCCGCTTTGCTCCATACATGGTCAAATCAGAAGTCACCAGGGCCAGGCGATTCCTTCAGGGGTTAGATTTTGAGTTGCAGCAGCTGATTGTATCGTTGGATCTACAGACTTTCGCACAGGTACTCAACGCGGCGAGAGTTCAGGAACAATTGATTAACAAATTCAGGAGACCCCCAGTCGTTCCAGCACGTACCCACGTGCCTTCTCGAGGAGCCATACCGGTTCATAGGGCAGGGACGACGCAAATGAAACGCCCGTTTGTACCACAGCATCGCCCCCAGAGACAGGGCGTAACTTGCGGCTATTGCGGTAGAGGAGGACATACTCAGAAGGACTGTCGCCGTGCCAAGGGACAGTGCCTGATTTGCGGTTCCAGTCAACACAGGATTAACAGTTGTCCTGAGCGAGCAGAGATACAAGAAAGTTCTGGATCGTCACAGCAGAGGCCGCAGGAACAGAGACAGCCATTTACAGGTCGCGGTCAGGGACGGGCTTTCACCTTGACCGCAGAGCAGGCAGAAGCGTCAGGAGATGTGGTTACATGTACTCTACTCGTACATTCCTTGCCAGCTAGAGTACTTTTTGATTCAGGAGCATCGCATTGTTTCTTGTCTGAGCATTTCACAAATACACACTCAATACCACATGAACCACTAACCAAGGGATGGGAAATTCATACGGGTAATGGCATTATTATCTCTAGTCGAGAATGTAGATTATGCCCGGTTGTAGTGTGTGGCAGGGAATTCTATGCGAATTTCCTTCTGATCGGGACAGGCAGTTACGACGCAATTCTCGGGATGGATTGGATGAGCACTTTCCATGCAGTTATCGACTGTCGTGCAAGGAAGGTGATCTTCCGCATTCCCAATCACCCGGAGTTTATTTTCGAGGGCGGAAGCGAATCTTTGGAACCAGCTAAGTACAGAGCAAAGCCTAAGAAACTGACAACTATGGAGATTGATAAGAGCCCAGCCCCAGAAATTGTTCGGGACTTTCTAGACGTATTTCCTGAGGATCTACCAGGTCTACCACCTCCTCGAATTTTAGAGTTCTCAATCGATTTGATTCCAGGTACAGCCCCAGTATCCAGAGCCCCATACAGAATGGCACCGGTGGAATTGGCGGAATTGAAGAAGCAGGTTGAAGAACTATCGGAGAAAGGATTTATTCGGCCAAGCGCTTCGCCGTGGGGTGCACCAGTTCTATTAGTAAAGAAGAAGGATGGATCGCTGCGAATGTGTATAGATTATCGGGAGCTGAACAAGGTCACGATAAAGAACAAGTACCCAATACCGCGCATTGATGACCTATTCGATCAGCTAAGTGGAGCCAAGGTTTTCTCGAAGTTGGACCTCCGTTCTGGATATCATCAAATCAGAGTAGCAGCCGAGGATGAATGCAAGACGGCTTTCAGAACCCGATACGGACATTACGAGTTCCTTGTGATGCCGTTCGGTGTCACCAATGCCCCAGCAATATTCATGGATTTAATGAACAGGGTGTTCGCAAAATACTTGGACACGTTTGTCGTTGTGTTTATCGACGACATACTTGTCTATTCGAAGACCCGGGAAGAGCATGCTGAGCATTTGCGCACGGTACTGCAGGTTCTTCGGGAAGAGAAGCTGTATGCGAAGTTAAGCAAGTGTGAGTTCTGGCTCGACAAGGTGCAGTTTTTGGGACATATGGTTTCGGGCGAAGGCATCTCGGTAGACCCGGCAAAGATAGAATCTGTCAGAGATTGGCCGACGCCAAAATCAGTAGCAGAGATCAGGAGCTTTCTGGGATTGGCAGGTTATTATCGGAGATTCGTCCAAGATTTCTCAAGAATCGCAGAACCATTGACACGGCTGACACGGAAGGACGTGCCGTTTACATGGACAGAGGAGTGCACTCAGGCATTCGACACACTAAAGCAGAAGTTAACTACAGCACCTATACTTACAGTACCAGATAATTCAGGTGGTTTGGTGATACACAGTGATGCCTCAGGGAAGGGTTTAGGCTGTGTTTTGATGCAGCACGGCCGAGTGGTTGCTTACGCCTCTCGACAACTGAGAAACCACGAGAAGAACTACCCTACGCACGACTTGGAGTTAGCTGCGGTAGTCTTTGCATTGAAGATTTGGAGGCACTATCTATTGGGTGAGAAAGTGGAGGTTTACACGGATCATAAAAGTTTGAAGTATGTTTTCACCCAGAAAGAACTGAACATGAGGCAGCGCCGATGGCTAGAGCTAATGGCAGATTATGATCTGGATCTTCAGTATCACCCGGGGAAGGTCAATGTTGTACCGGACGCACTCAGTCGCAAACCAGCGGTCATGATGTTGACCGATCAGAGGAGTATTATTGAGGATTTCCAGAGACTTGAACTTGAGGTCATTACTCCGAACACACTTAGCCAATTTTGGCAACTACAGGTGCAATCTTCCCTGGTGGATCGCATCAAGAGTGCACAAGCGGATGATCCTCGATTACAAAAGTTCAGAGAGCAAGTGGAAGCTGGATTGAGAACGGATTTGATTATACATGAAGATGGCTCTCTGAGATTCGGTAGCAGACTCTGCGTACCTAAAGGTGATGTACGAGAAGAAGTTTTGGCTGAAGCACACAGTTCAGCTTATTCTGTGCATCCAGGAGGTACAAAAATGTATCAGGACCTAAAGCAGCACTTTTGGTGGAACGGAATGAAGCGGGAAATCGCGAGGTTCGTATCCAGATGCTTGGTATGTCAGCAGGTGAAGGCGGAACATCAGAGAACAGCAGGGTTATTACAACCATTGCCGATACCTGAATGGAAGTGGGAGCACATTACTATGGATTTTGTGACGGCCTTACCACGGAGCCCTAGAGGCAATAACGCTATTTGGGTTATCGTCGATCGCCTTACAAAAGCTGCACACTTTCTACCTTTCCGAGTGGGACAGTCGACTGAATCACTGGCAGAAAGATATATGCAGGAGATTGTGCGACTTCACGGTGTTCCAGTCAGCATTGTGTCAGACCGGGACACGAGATTCTTGTCGCACTTTTGGAAGAGCTTACAGGAGAGTTTGGGAACCCGCCTTAAATTCAGCACAGCTTATCACCCACAGACGGATGGACAATCCGAGCGTACAATTCAGACGCTCGAGGATATGTTGAGAGCCTGTATGTTGGACTTTCAGGGTTCCTGGGAGGACCATCTGCACCTAGTCGAGTTTTCTTACAACAATAGTTATCAGGCTAGTATTCAGATGGCTCCTTTTGAAGCGCTATATGGACGGAAGTGTCGATCCCCAGTATGCTGGGATGATGTGGGAGAACGAAGATTACTGGGCCCCGAACTCATTGTTCAGACAGTCGACAAGGTTCAAATGATCAGACAACGTATTAAGACGGCTCAAGATCGACAGAAGAGTTGGGCAGATACCAGCAGAAGGGCACTTGAGTTCGAAGTCGGAGATCATGTGTTCTTAAAGATTTCACCTACTCGTGGAGTTATCAGGTTCGGAAGTCGGGGAAAGCTTAGTCCCCGTTTTATCGGACCTTTTGAGGTGCTAGAGCGAGTAGGAGAGGTGGCCTATCGACTTGCCTTGCCTCCATCGCTAGCTGGTGTGCACAATACCTTCCACGTGTCACAGTTGCGGCGTTACGTTCAAGATGAGAACCATGTTCTGGACCATTCAGAGTTAGTTTTGGGGACTGATCTGTCATACGAGGAGCAGCCTACTACCATTCTCGACCGCAGAGAGAAAGTGCTGAAGAATAAGGTTATTCCGTTAGTCCGAGTGTCTTGGGACGGTCGTTCCCCAGGAGAATCCACCTGGGAGAGGGAGGAAGATATCCGTAATCGTTATCCACATCTCTTTGTTTAGTACTTTGTATCTCTGTATCTTTGTTAAATTTCGAGGACGAAATTTTTGTTAAGGGGGGGTATGATGTAAATCCCCGTTCTCCATCTATAAGAATTTTTCCCTGTATTTTCCAAATTCCTGAGATTAACCTTGCCTCGTAATTATTCTGTAGATGGTGGTAGCTGAATCCCAGTATTTATACTTTTCCAACAACCTAAAAATCAAATTAAAACTAACAAATTAATTCCTTAAACTAACCCAGTCCACTCGATCCTTTAATTAAAATCCCTAAATTCATTTCAACCCTCAGCCCAAAATTTTTCCTTAGCAATTAAAACCTTATCGACCCTTACTTTTCTCCCCAGCTCATTCAAATTTTACTTTACATAAATCCTTTATAAATCCGTCAGCCCAATACCTTTTCAGCCGCACACACTTAACTAATAAATTTCCTATATATTTTTCCCTGGCCCGTTCCCTTTATTATCCCTCAGCCCACACATAAAATTTTTAAATCCCTATTAAACCCCGGCCCGGTTCACCCTCAGCCCACTTTCTTTCTAAATTCCTCACTATTTTTCCCTCGGCCCAATCTATTATTTCCCAGCCCACACTTCATTTTCATCTCCAAATAATTTTAAATCCTCAACCCTGTGCCCACTCGGCCCAGCCTTCTTCACCCACAGTACATACTGAAATTAAAAATGAGAATTGCCCAATCCCTTTTTCTATTTTTCCTCACTGTTCATCTTCCATTCAAATTTCCCCCCAACGGTAACCCCAAACTTGCGCGCGCGACCCGCCTCCTCCGCCGTCGCTCACGCCCACGCACCCGTCGTGCGACGTTACCCTCGCACTCCTCTCTCTTAACCGTCGCCCTCACCTCTCTCTCACTCACCAACTCATCTCCCTCTTCTCTTCTTTTGGGAAAAAAAAAATAAAAATAAAAATCCACCGAGCACCCCAAAATTTCTCTCAAACCCATTGCCACCTCCACGCCGGCGATCACCCCACCTCGTCGTTCGACCCACGTCGACGACAGCCACTCAATCCCCCTCCTTCTCCCTCCACGACTCCTCCCTTCATCACCCGAGCACCCACCAACCCGAGACCCGACCCACTGCACCAAGCTCGACACCCCTCGAAGCCGGCGAACCCCCACCACGTCGCCGATCTCCCTAAGACCTCCTCAACATCATCGTCATCACAACAATTCCTAGTCACTGATCAACCTATTCCCCCTCTCCACAAATTCCAAAATCCAATTTCATTTTCAAAAACAGTTTTTCCTCACTGTTAACCCCACGGTGTCCATCACCGGAGCGACGCCGTCGACCGTCGGCAACCCCAACACATCTCTGGCGAATCACAGAGCACCCCTAGGCTTCCAGCGCACGCAAGACGACTCCGGGAAACCCCGACGTAAAACCCGTGTTTCGATCTAGGCTCGCGAGAATCCGATTCACGGCGCATATCACGCGTACGTGACGCCACTGCTGCCGTACGACCCCGAGGCGTTCTCCAGGCAAGTGTTTACTTGCTTCATGCTAAATTATTAGAGTTACAACCTTAAAATCATATAAATTGAAGCTTACCGAATAACTAAATATATAGTGACGTATGTGTTCGATGTATGATCCCAATGGAAATATTTGTCTAATTTGACGGTAACCTATACGTTCTGTTGGCCCTTTTAATGATGTATAACGTGTGCGAAATTCGCTGGATAATACGATTGTTCGTGACAAAAAGTGATACCCCCATATATGTTGTTTAAACTAGAACTTTCTCGTACCTGAAAACGAATAAAATCACCACAAATCATATACATATTGGAAAGCTGCGTTCGAGGGCTTAAATCGAATCCGACTCGATGAAATTTAATCCTATGTAAATTTCTGATCATTTCTGTTTTGTAACCATGAAGATATTCGGATCGGAACACGACTCTGGACTGCAGTCCAGAGCGTTTCTGATCAGTGTGTTCTGTCTAAAGTCCTGCGTCCCCGTGTTTCCTGAAATCGCATGATACGGAACTTTCAGTAGTTATAATATATACCTGTTAGTGAAAGAAAACAAGTGGTTCCATTCCGATTCATCGCAGTTTGTTATTTTAAACTTATTTTAAAAGGCAGAACGTAAAGCTGTCCAGAACACTTTCAGAAATGACATTTGAGATTGAACTGTGTATAACTTTTAACGTACAGATGCGATTGAAGATCCGTCTGTTGCGTTGAATACTTTATCGAAAACCCTAAATTTCATCTAACTGTGACATCGCTAAATTCTGAGCCCAACTGGGTGTAATTCGTGTCGCGAAACAAACGTTCAGTTCTGAAATTGAAATTCCAGTCGCGAACACTTAAACTGAAACGGTTATATCCTGAAAACCGAAACTCCGATCGAACTGAAACAAAATTTGATGAATTCCTGACTGATTGTTCTATATATCTTACCTACATCATATTTGCTGAATTCGTAACATATTAATTTGTGTAATTCATTTTGGTTCGTGACATGCATATTAATTCATAACATACCGAGCTTATTTGGTAGTTTACAATACATATATCATATCCTTGTCATTTACACAGTGTTAGTGCGTGTGGACATTGCATTATCGTGAGTGATAGATGTTGATTTAGGAGTGACGAGTACACCAATGGAAAGTGAACATTCGTGACAGTGATTGATACAGTGGATAGTGGTGAAACCGTGTCATTGGTATACTCGTACACAACTAGACCAATATCATAAATAGTGTAACCTGGGGAAAAAGGGGAAATCAAAGTGGAAAGAGTATCGTATTTAGCAGGACCGTGTTTAGAGGATGATCATTCGAACTGTGATACTTATACGTGTAGGACAGGATCTAGCGATCCGGCTGACAGGGTTATGTCCCGGGCATGTGGGCCGTTGTCTCGGGTATGTACGAGACTCCTGTTAAACATGATTCTCCTTCCACTATGTGATTTCAAACATGAGCTAGAGACAGATAGGGACACATATCATCTTCTGCATCATATAGTGACATAGTGATTACTGGCATTATTCTCATACCAGTATTACCTCATTTACCTGTTTCATCTGTTAATAATATTATTATTGTGTCGCTCTGACGACCTGAGTATGCATGCTCAGATTTCGCGGGAGGACCAGCACAGGAGACGGATTTACCCTTCGAGTTCACAGAGATATAGCCTGGTGTACTCCGTATCTTTATTGCTTTTCTTAGAGTGATCGTGATATTGAACTTGGTTAGTATTGTTCTTATTATCTGTAATTTGTGAACAATGGAATTTTAATGTAATAAATTAGTGATGTGATTCTTTTAATACTGTGCTTCATTTACTAATTACCATGTAATGCTAGAAGCCGAAGTGTGACTACGGCGGGATGATTCCTTGACCGTAGGAGCATGGCTGGCCTAGTCATACCTCGTATTCCGTATTTTAGGAAACGGGGCGTGACATTAACACTGGTTTTCTTAGTGTTTAACACTAATTTAAAAACCCTGTTTCCAGTGTTTAACACTGATTTTCTTAGTGATTAACACTAATTTGAAAAAACCCTATCTACAATGTTTAACACTATTACTTTCTAATGTTTGACACTACATCAAGAACTATATTTCCAGTGTTTAACACTGATTGTACTCTTAGTGGCTAACACTGGTTTAAGGAATCTATCTCTAGTGTTTAACACTTTTGATCTTTAGTGTTTAACACCACTCTTAGCCAAGTTGGCTGATTTTTCAGAGGCAAAGCCTTTCCTTCAATGGATCAACAGAGGGCCAATATTCCAAACATGATTGGATTTAGCCCAAGAAGGCCATAAGTCCTCAATCCAGACTCAACTGAGCCAATGTGCTCATAACCTAATGAATTGGTCTTGGTTCCAAATTGGACTACAGATCATTTAATCTACTTTGGTTCGAGGGTACATCTCTTCACTCCTTTGATACTTGCCGTTGTAATTCCTCAACGTCTTCAAAGAGGTGACGGGTCCCGACAACCACACATTGATACGGACTGTGGGGTCCTTAAACTCATGGACTATGATGTCCTTAACCTTGACCGGGATGTCTTAAAACTAACAACGGACTGTGGGGTCCTTAAACTCATGTACTATGATGTCCTTAATCTTGACCGGGATGTCTTAAAACTAACAACGAACTATGACGTCCTTAACCTTGACCGGGATGTCTTAAAACTAACAACGGACTGTGGGGTCCTTAAACTCATGGACTATGATGTCCTTAACCTTGACCGTGATGTCTTAAAACTAACGCCGGACTGTGGAGTCCTTAAATCCTCGGACTATGATGTCCTTAACCTTGACCGCAACGTCTTAAAACTAACATTAGACCGCAATGTCCTTAAACTACCTATTGACCGTAATGTCACTAAACTAAACAACATGGCTCCCTTAATTGCTCTCTTGTTGCATCTAAACGATCCCGTTAAGTTGATCTTAGTCTAAAAACTAGACTAACGTATCCTTAACAAACGTTTAAGTCGATTTTAGTCTTAAATGAGGCTAACGTATCCTTAAACCCAAACCCCCAAACCCAAATCTAAGATAATATGGATTTGGACTAATCCACGCCCTACGGCCGACAACATAATTTAGTCTCCGTATACAATCCACGGGCAACCAAACATGAAACAAACACCCACGACACGAAGTAATCATCTGGAGAAGGAGAAAGTTGTTACCGCGGTGCGGTAGCGTAATTAACTGCAGGGGCTTGCGCTTGCAGGGAAGAGCGTCCCCACAATCAAAAAACCCTCAAGCGAGGGGGAATCTGACGAAGTCTGCTACATCGGACGCATCCGTTTAAACTTTCGATACATGGTGCCATAAATCAACTTGGCATATTCGGAGAGGTGGACGGATAGCACCAATTAGTATCTGCCCCGAATCTCAGGCATGACAGTCCGTCTTGCGCGTCTTTCGGAGGGGAACAGAGAGCTAAAATCCTACTTCATCATCCTCATCTATCCTTTCCATTTAGATGAAGGTGTTCACTTCATTTAGTGAGTGAGAGCTTGTGTTAATGAAACTTCAAGGTAGATCATCTTTGTTATCGAAGATCGGAAGCAAGCCTGCATTTTTCTCTTCGTGGAGCCTCTCGAGAGTCCGGAACTTGATGATCGCAGCGAAGGGACCGCAACACGGAGCTTTAGAAGGACAGGACAGGATCTACAAAGGTTGTAATCCCTCTCACTTAGTGTTAAAGTGTTTAACATGCTTTGTTTCGCCAAATCTCTAGTTTAAAGATCTTGTTAAGGGTTGTTCGGCACGGCTAAATTTTTAATCGGGCATGGTTGATGCCTCGTAGACCCTTGTTAGAGTGCCTAGTAACCCTATAGAAACCCCACATTTGCAACGACAAAATCGATTTTAACCAATTATAAGAAAAAAGGTTCCCATGGCCCCACAGGGCCCAACCCCTCTCCTCCAAAGCCTGCCGTAGACAATATTTGTTTCCAATAATTTGGTTCCGCATCGAATGTTGTTAGAGGTTAAACATGAGTGGGGAGATGTCTCTAGAACCCTAGGGTTTTAGTTGTGACATGACCCATCGTGGGGGAACTGTATTATACATCATCTAATCGTTTATTGCACAATACCTTAATTACTCAAATGATTGATGTAACACATGCTTATGAAAAAGAGACAATTTCCCCCCTTAGATCTGGAATTTATTTGGAGTTCTTAATGGGTCGATATGCTGTATTAGTCCTTTTCTCTCCAAATACATTTGCATAATTTATGTGCCATATTTGCTATTTGTTTTCTTCCCTTTTAATCTAGCTTTGACGGTAACCGTAACCAATTAAGCAAAGCTTACTGTACGTATGAAGCCCACATGCACAGTCCTGTAAAAAGCATGCACGGATGGGGAGAGGGATAAGTCATATTCATGTGGACAGTATCTTGACCGTGCTTTCTGCCTACTTCCTCAGACACTGGATTTACAGAGTTTTACAGTCCATTTTCATCAACCAAATATTAGAAAAAAGATGAATAAAGCCGTAAGTATGCGGAGTCTTTCTAACAAGTAATCTTCTATACATATTTATTTTGTTTTCATAAAAATAAAATATATCTTTTTGTTGAGACAACATCAGGGACTGGGTGATGAACTTATAAAATTCAAAGCACATGTGAAAATTAAACCCATTATTATTTTTTGCAATTGGTTACATGATTTGGTATATGTTTTCAACTCTATTGACATTTTTTCAACTTTATCTTAAAAAAAGTTTTTGAAAATATCATGCAAAAAAAAGAAGAAGAAAAGTCCCAAAGAAAGTATAATTGTCACTCTATTTTATGAAAATCCATCACCCCTCAATCTCAAAATAATATTTAGTAGGTTAAAAATGAAAATAAATATTACCGAGGAGATGAATATTTGCTGGAATATTCTGTCGGAATTCTTTACAAAAACGCGAAAAAGGAGGGCGCTATCGTAAAAAACGAAAGCTCACAAGTTCCATGTTTATACACATCACTTCTTAACATTTCCGTCAATTTCTCCGTTAAAATTTCCGCTGATTTCTTATTAAAAGCCTCATCCGTTAGCAAACGCCCGTCACCTCAAAATTTTTTTCGGACAATTGAAGAAAGAGAGCAACGAGAGCGAACATCGAAATCTGCGAATTTTTTGATCCTCGATCCAAAAAAATTTTAAAAAAAATTATTACAAAAAGAAAGCGAGATTCTACTGTCCTAGAATCGAAAGCCTCTTCGTTTCTCTCTCTCTCTCAGAATTTATTGATTGTTGGAGAGAATGGGGATTTGGTAGTGGATCCATGAGTAATTTCGAGGGATTGGAGGCGATGGATCTGGAGAAGAGCGATTTTTCAGAGGATCGAAAGGGGAGCTTGTCGGCGTCGTGCTCGATTTGCCTGGATCTCGTGCTTGATGGAGGGGATAGATCGATCGCCAAGCTCCATTGTGGGCATGAATTTCATTTAGGTGAGCGATTTATAGCCTCTTTAACTTTTTTTTTGTTAAATTAGTCAGATTAGATGGAAATTGTTATATTTTTTTTATTCTGCTGATTGTTTGATTTGGTAAAGATGCCTCCTTTGTTGAAAAAGGTTGAATTTTTGACTTGTTGGAACGATTTCAGTGTTTTTTGTTTGAGAAGACAACCAATTTAGCAGCTATTGGATCCACACAACCTAAAAATATAGGATGTGAATTTTATGAATTGCAGCACACGATGTAATTTTTGGCTGAAGAAGCAATGAACAGAAGATATATAATCCCCCCTCCTCTTGTTAAGGTATCACTATGGACCAGAAACTTTATTAATTGCGCTTTTGTAGCTGAGAAATATAGTTAGTGAACGAGCTAGTTTCCTAGTAAGCACTAAGCAAACATCTGAGAGCTGGTGTTAGAATGCCTGTGATTTTGGCAATATTGTTAATTGTGGTTTCTATGCATTTGATTGCCGTCTGATGGAATTTTGGTAGGCATAATCGAAGGAGAGTTTGATATGTGGTGTAACCGCACTCGAGAAAGGTTCTGCTGTATTTGTTATGGAATCTACTTCTAATTGTTGTCCAAAAGATCCATGCTGGAATCAATTATTGCTGTTTGGAGATGAGAATTGAAATCAAATTCTAGCATACTACTATGATCGGGCAGTATTTAGAAAAGCCTGTTCTCATTTCTGTTGAAAATGGACCCTCTTTTCTGACAACTAGACCTCGAAAACCTGAACATTAATGGTGGTAGTCTATTGGTAGGTTCATGTAGAGGGTACTCCTTTTCTCTCTTGCATGATAAATGTAGATATGGGGATCATGCATGTGAAAATTAACTTTAGGAATATGGGAATATGGTGGTATGTAACTTAAAGTGGATTCTTGATGTGGAAAAGAAAAAGCATTTAACTCAAGGTTAAAAATTAAATATACCGGTTGTAGGTAATGGATGGAAACATAAATTTTTTGACTTAGGGCTAAAAAGCATTCTAAAATTACTTGGAATTCATGCAAGTTGAAAGTAATATGTGATTTGATAGATATAAATAGATGATATAATTGCCAAAGTTGATGATTATAATGTTCTTACCTTTTACCATATAACTATATGCATTGGCCTCACAATTAACATGCATGATCTGTTATATAGTAAAAGGACAATGCGATGAATTTTAACACTCACACAGCTCTTAGTTTTACTAGTATAGTAACAAGAGCAAAACAACCGCAGGGAGAGTAGTGTTTGATCAAGTCTGACTAGCACCAATCTAATGTGTAACATGGTATAGATTGCGTACATCCATTAGTTAGTGAATGCTGAAGTAGTTTATATGGCATATACTTGGGTTCTGGCGGATCTAAACAATGAGTTGTGGGGGCACATGTCCCACTCAATATGTATAAGAAACCCCCCTAGTATTCCTAATTCCATCCTAATCCCATATCACCTTATAGGCTAGCCTATATAACCACTTGGTCCTATAAAATAAAAAACATAAGCACTAAATATTACTTCCCCTCCAAGCGACCCATATTCCCTAATTTAAATAGACTGAATTTCCAATTCCAAATCCCAAGAGCACCCAGTTTGTATTCTCACTCTCAGTCTATCACGACTCACAGAAAAACCCGAGCAGTGGCTGCGTCCCTGAAAATTTGTCATAGTCTATCGCAATTTCCAAACCCATGCGTCTGGATTGCATTATTATTTGATAACATACATTGATAGAGATATGTTTGATACCATTGAAAATGAAGCTATCATAAAACACTTTCTAGTTATGAAATATTGGAAAATGTTATTTTAACATCTACGACCAAATTAGTTCAGAATTTTACCGTCTTGTCTTCTATCTATATGATGGTTTTTAGATATATTTAGTTGGGGCTTTCAATGGATGTTGGAAGCTTGTTTGTACCCCAACTATCTAAATTTTTTGCATCTGCCACTATTAGTGATGCTATTTACTTGCAAGAATGAGATATACATCATATCATAAATCAGAAGATGCAGGCAACCCTGATGAATTAGTAGATGCAGTCAAGATCTTCTATTTCATTCCGTTAACAATACCCATGAAATATCTCATTCGAAAGTCAAAAGCAGCCCTTCCCTTGAGTTCCCGGTCATACGGACACTTGCATACATGCTACTATGCTAGCAGTTTTAATGAATTTGCCGTATGCTTTAGTTCATAGTGCTCAGATGGGTATGATACATTGAATGAGACCGCAACTCCATGCAATACAAAGGAAGCGTATTGATATTTGGGATCACACCACACTTTGGAGCCTCCACCAAGGGCATTTAATTATTCTGCAAGTGAAAGAAGAGTTATTGCGCACATTCATAAAACTATGGAAGCATAACATAAGAATCATACTGACAGCAGCTTTGGTCTTTTTAATGTTTGCAAAGCTTATAGCTACTATTTATTCAAGAAATAGTATCAAACTTCTTTGAAACAGAAAAAAATGATTTGCCACTAAGGTCTGACTTGGTGATTCAGGGTGGCGGGATTGCGCTCTGGGATATCTTGAGGTTCAATCCCATAACAAGCTAAGATATCTTTGGAAACTAAATAAAATGAAAATTATAATTAAAGTAATGATGAAAACATACAAATCACAAGTTAATCTAATAAGGCAATTTTAATACTAAATCAAAACACACAGAAACAAACACAATTGCTATCTTCCTTTAGCTATTTGATGGTCACTTTTGGCAATTCGGATGAGGAACGCTTCATGAATCGTGTCACAGGAAGAACTCGGAAGATGTGAATTAGGTAACATTCTTCTAGATGCACAGAGTTGGAGTGGTGATTTTACCATTAGCAAACACGTGACTGCTATCCACTTCACCTTTCCCTTGCTTCACTGTTAAGCACTTTTCATTCCGACATCTGGCAGACGTTTTGGATACATCTTTTTCTCAATTCATATTAAACCCCTTCAGATCTCTTGTTCTATCCATCCTTCTGAGGTCTATAACAGACCCATAAGCCATTTTGGAATCTGATGGATGTTGAAGTGCCTAATATTTCTCAGGACGGTGAAGAGAGTTTGGGTGCACCATGCTCGATTTGCCTTGAGCCCTTGACAGATTGCGGCGAGAGGTCGATTACAAATCTCCGATGTGGTCATGGATTCCATTTTGGTGATCAGTTGGTTTTCCTATCTAAGTCAATTCTTTGGATGCTGCATGTTTTCCTGATTTCCATCTGACCAGGGGTTTCCCCCCTTTCTTTTGGTTTTTCTCTTTTTATTATTGACCCTGTTGATCTGACTTTTGCATTTAGATATATAATTATCTATGCTTTAAGATCCATGGTTGTTGAATATAGTATATTGAGATTTTGCATGTGGCATGACTAATAAATTTTCCTCTTTCATGAGAAATCTCATCTTATTTCTAAATTGTATTCTATTTCATCAGAGCTGATGAGGAATTCAAATAATAGAAAAACGAGAATTTAAGGAAATATTCTATCTATGGTAAGATGACCAGCATTCAGTTTATTCTATATGGTTAACTGAATAGTGCAATAAAATATGTCCATATAGTTATTTACTATGAAAAAAGTTCGGCATAGTTTACTATAGGTTCCTTTGCTGTCCGGTAAATACAACGAAATTTTCATCTTAGGAAGGAATAAGATTTCGTAATCTATCAGTCTCCCCCCCTACCCAGGCCCGGGGCAGAGATTATGCTCAAAGAGCTACCTGAGATCAATTGGATTTGCTTTACATGCATTCGAGGTGCCTAAAGGAGGAGCTAGTTTTCATTCCTTTTTTTTAGAAGAAAGAAACGAAGGAGCCTGTTTTCTAGCAAGCATGCAAAGTGTTTTCACTGAGAAAAGCAAGTAACATAACTGGGAAAAAGTGCTAACAGGAAGTTAGTAATTATTCGAAGTTATAATTGTGTTATCAAATTATCTACAGGTGGAATTCATAGTCTACTTCCACTGATTTTTATATGCAGTGCAAATTACTGAAACATGGTTCACATGTATCGATCCTATGTTTCAGGCACTTTGTTGACGTCTACAGAGGAGAAATGTCCAAAAACATAATTATAACGGTGAACCAACATTGGATACTTATTTTGTTCCAATGGTTGATGAGTGTAGCGTGTTCATTGAAAGAACTTTGATCATATGGTTGAAGTGGAGGCTTTCAACTTATCAAATAAAAAAGAACATGATCCTAAGAACACGTCTGAGGTATGCTTCTACATGCATGGTCATGTAGAGTGGGCATTCATCTCTCTCACATGATCATTCATGGAGACATGAAAGAACACATGGGAAAATAGAGAATAAGAGGAGAGATTATTCTTGGAGCCCTAAGTATTTGCAGTGAAGTAGAGTGAAGGAGAGAACAAGACACTGGGAGCATAGGAAAATTTATATAGCAATACTTTCCCTACCCACCTCCCATCATATCTGCACTACCTGAGAGATAATGAGGTGGGGCTCACACCATTTAGACATTATTGCTATACAGAAGGAAGGAGTGCATCTTGCTTTTCTCTTGGGCGGACATGCAGGCTGGCATAAGTGGGTAGGAAAAGTAATTCTTAAAGATATATGCTTGCATAGAATTCTGTTTGTGTAAATGTGTATGCATCATGTCGATGTGAAATGTTTTGGTTAAGATGCAACAATTATATATGTTATGTAAATACATAATGACTGCAAATACTTGGAATGTATGTTTAAAATTTAAGTGCATAGTTGGAATGTTACTTAATATTTAAACCTTTCCTCTGTTCACATGATAATATAGGCTGTCCACAAATGAGTAGGGTGTGAAGTTCTTATGCATTTATTCACCAGTTCTTCTAGTTAAAGAATTTGGTATTTGAAAGTGACATGGAGTTACACGGAATTAAACCCAGCAATTGATCAATACTTGTGTAGATACTAAAGCAACCCAAATGCATGGAGGTAATTGATGATTAATTGATGAATTAAGTACTGAGATACGCTGAGATGGAGGTCTCTGAATTGCATTCCATATTTGACTATGGATTTTAATTACTATATGTATGGATGAAGTGGTATCTGTAATCAGCAATATGGATTTTGATTGCAATATGATGGATTTATGGAGAGGGGAAAGATCTTGATTGAAAAAGTTACATATTGTCAATGATCGCATAGTGTCCGAAGATCATTTTAGTTTGGTCATTGGTTTTTTAGCTATATAATGTTGTCTTTATGTGCAGCATAGTTACAAGTCGACCCAGCTTCTTGCATTGATACTAGTGAAGCAACATGAATGCATGGAGGCAATTGATAATTCATTGATTAATCAAGCATCAAGATTCATTGGGGCCAAGTCAACCCACCGTCTTGCATTGATACTAGTGAAGCAACATGAATGCATGGAGGCAATTGATAATTCATTGATTAATCAAGCATCAAGATTCACTGGGGCGGATTTCTGGAAATACTTTCTATGATATGGATAAATGATTTACACTAGGGATTTCAAATTTTCAATTACAAGATGGATAAATTAAATAGTTTCATCCAAAGTTTTAATCAGCAACCATTTATATTGTAATCAACAATATGGAGTCTGATTACAGCATGAATTGATTTAGTCTATGGATTCCGAGTGTAGAAGGGAAACCCACCGTTGCCGGTCCCAAATCCGGATGAGAAAGAGTGAGGGTTGTGGTAGACTTGTGACAGCCAACGTAAAATTTTGTCACATTCTATGACATGGACCATAATAAAAATATCATTAGGGCGTCCCCTACTCAGCGACACGCTACATCGGATCCCTGATGTAGCGTTAAATATATAAGGACTTCTAGGTCGTCGTCCAGAAACGACGCACCACATCGGACCCCGAGTGTAGTGACAAATAAGCAAGGGTTTCATAGGATCCGTCTAGCTTCTTGGAACATAGATTTCCTTACGGGTAGACTAACAGAATTAGTGGAAGTGATGATTAGGAGGAGAGTTGGTATTCTGTGTTTGCAAGAAACTAAGTGGGTATGTGAAAAGAGTAGAGTCATAGAGCCTTAGGGTTATAAGATTTGGTATACGGGTAGAGATAAAAATCGTAATGGGGTAGGCGTAATCATAGATAGACGGTTGCTTGAGAATGTAGTTGAGATTAGAAGAAAAGGTGATAGGATTTTACTGGTTAAGTTTATTCCAGATGGGGAGATCCTTAATGTTATTAGTACTTATGCATCACATGCAGGTCTTGATGACGCTAGTAAGCGTCTGTTCTGAAAGGATTTAGATGAGATGGTGTAAATGATGCATAGTGTAGAGAAGTTATTTATTGGTAGTGATCTCAATGGACATGTAGGTACTAGTCGTAGTGGGTTTGATACTAACCATAGAGATTTTGGTTTTGGACAAAAGAATAAAGCGGGTAGCTCGATTCTAGATTTTGCCTTGTCTTACGACTTGATCTTAACAAACACTTGATTTAGGAAAAGAGAGTCACCTTATCACCTTTAGGAGCGGATAACGTGCAAGTCAAATAGACTTTTTTCTAACGAGAAGGATAGATAGAGGTGGTTGTATCGACTGTAAGGTAGTGCTAAGTGAGAGTGTAACCACTCAATATAGACTTTTAGTTCTAGATTTTCGATTTAAAAGAGAACCTAGAAATATTAGACGTAAGGTAGAGCTTAGAATTAAGTGGTGGCGATTGAAAGAAGATAACTAAAAGGTTTTTATAGATCGTGTAGTCCAAAAGGCGGATTGGCAGTCTGAAAACGATTCAGAAAGAATATGGAACCAGATGGCTAGTTGTATCAAGTGGGTGGCTAAAGATCTACTAGGTGAGTCGAGAGGTGGTGCTCCACCATTTAAGGACACATCATGGTAGAACGAAAAGGTAAAAACTGCTATTAAAATCAAGAGGGATTCTTATAAAGATTTGAAAAAACAAAATTGTGGAGAGATTTGAGAAGTATAAAATGACTAAAAAAGAAGTTAAGAAAGCTGTTCGGGAAGCTAAACCTAAGATCTATAAGGAGGTGTATGAGAAGTTGGACACTTAGAAGGCTGAAAATGATATATACTGGATTGCTCGGATGCGGGAAAGGAAGACCAGAGACTTATGTGGTGAAGTGTGTTAAAGATGAAAATCAAAAGGTTTTAGTTCGAAATGAGAATATTAAGAAAAGGTGGAGAGATTATTTTGACAAATTGTTCAACGAGAGCTTTATTAAGAATTTGGATGAACTTGTCATTCAATCTCAAGATATAAACCGTGATTTTATGCGTAAAATAAGAATATCTGATGTTAAAGAGGCTTTGAAGAGAATGATATCAAGAAAAGCGGTTGGTCCAGACGGGATTCCTATCGAGATTTGGAGATGTTTAGGAGAAATAGGCGTTGAATGACTAACTAATCTGTTTAATAAGATTTAGCAGAACAAAAAAATACAAAATGAATGGAGTATCCATTTACAAAAACAAGGGTGACATTCAAAGTTACTCAAACTACTGTGAAATAAAACTTATGTGTCACCATACACAGAAGATGCACGCAGCGAAGATGCGCATGCTTCGTTGGTTGTGTGGTAACACTAGAAAAGATAAGGCGCGAAATGAGGATATTCGTGCAAAATTTGGTGTAGCAACTGTGGAGAAGAAGATGCGGGAAAACCAGCTAAAATGGTATGGTCATATACGACGCAGACCTATGGAAGCACCGGTTCGACGAATGGATACTCTCGATATAGGCAATGTCAAAAGGGTGAAAGGGAGACCGAAGAAAATATGGATGGAGGTGATACGAAAAGATATGGTTGTCAAAGGCCTCAATGAAAGTATATTGTTTGATAGGAGTGAGTGGAGGCGGAGGATTCATGTGCTGGACCCGGCGTGATTCTCTTGTTGGTTCATGTAGCCTACCCCATGTGCTTGGGATAAAAGGCTCAGTTGTTGTTGTTGTTGTTCTGAGTGCAGAAGGGGAAATTGAGTTTATGGAAGAACCGAAGAAGTAACTTGTTGTCCAGGGAAAAAACCCTAAACCCCTGATTTTGGGTTTAATTGTGTTATATGGCTACAGAGGAAGGACATGTGCATGCTGGTGCAGGAATTAAGAGAACTTGATGATTAAGTCACTAGATTTTAAGTGTATCAAGACATAAAAAAGGATCTTCTGCACTCTTTTAGAAGTAATTAAATTTGGATCTCTACATTTAAGCCATTGCAGGTGAAGTCTTAGGGAGAACTGCTTGAGATTTTGTAACAGTTAGATGCAAAGCTAATGAAACCCTAAGGAAAAAAGTAGCAGTAGTTGTTGTAATTCCTTGGTGAAAACTTCACTTAAATCTACCATTAAACGCAGAAAGATAATACTATCATGAGAAAGATAATACTGTTATGGGTATTTTTGTGGGCACTGTTTGCTGAGCTGATCTTTGTAAAGGAATGTTTGTTGCTTGGTTTTCATTTATGTTATTTTGGATGGAATCATGTTTGATTCTTGTCCTTGTTTCTGGAAAGGAAACAGAACAGGTGGTGAAATAAAGGAAGACGAAGAGGATTGCAAGAACACTCTAAAGT
Source organism: Agapanthus africanus (assembly GCA_030015575.1). Taxonomy (NCBI): domain Eukaryota; kingdom Viridiplantae; phylum Streptophyta; class Magnoliopsida; order Asparagales; family Amaryllidaceae; genus Agapanthus; species Agapanthus africanus. Next base: position 115,544,656 of record CM057350.1, read on the forward strand.
CTAAATTGGAATTATATAATAATTTGACCAAAATAACCGTCAGCCGATCCGCCAGTATTGGCTTATCTGAACCTGAAAGGTGTCTTATTAATTTTATGACCGGGTGTCTTCATCAACTGGATTCTATATGATCATCAGATCATAAGCAAATTCCTCATAATTATCTGAATGTTCACAACATGCGCATGCATGCGTGTGTCTTTGCACGTACGTTTGGATGCATGGTGTGTGTATTTTTTTTTCGGGGAGGTGGGGGTGTGGAGGTTTCTCTCCAATGTTGGTGAAAAGGTCAACTCAACATATATATATATATATATATATATATATATATATATATTATGATTGGCGTTGTCCATCTTGATCTTCATGGTCCCCCCCCCCCCCACAAATTTTCCATGTGACTTTGATATTGTTTGCCTGATGATCTAGTGATGGAAAATGTTCTACGATCAGTGAACTGTTACTGCAACCATCTGATTCAAGAGCAAGGTGCATCAAAACCATTTATTTTTTTGATGTGGATTCTTTTGAATATGTTGATCAAGATGAATGACGCCGATCATAAAAATATACTCGATCGAGTTGGCTATTGACCTACTGACCCCCATGTTCCCCCGACACACAGAAGTCGTTGAGTTCTGTCCATAAGATGGTTCATTACTTTAATTTCGCCCAATACTTACTGCAGCTCTATGACTGTTAGTTATGGCTTTGCCTTTGATTTAGAATGATTATTGAAGTATTGAACACTGGATCTCCTATATGTGAGGAAAGGCGATACCATGGCCAAGCTCATTTACTTGCACCAATATAAATTATTTGGTCTGCAGTTGCCTGTTTCAGTCTGATCTAGATTGTTTTGGATATTTATACCATAGTCAAGCTCAGGGATAATAGAATTTCTTCATATGTCTAGAAATAATATAGGGCTCCCACTGGCTTAGATCAAGCAAATGCTCTTCCGGTACTGACGTTGACTTGTTTGAGTCACGAGTATTGTCATTTGTCAATTGATGAAAACTCCATGGTGCAAAAGAGATCTTTGAAACCAGAACAGCTTGACTTTAGAGTCTCCTGAATTTTTTTCTAATTATTTAAAAGGACTTCAGGAATAACATCTTATTGGATATGTGAATATCACCTCAAACGTTTAGAAGGCAAACTATTCCAAGGCCTTAGCCATATGTTCTTTTTTAGGTGATGGTAACATATGAAACCATCCTAAAGCAGCTTGAAGTATATTTTATACCCTAAAAACTGGCGTAAAGTTGAATATACTCATCTGGTTGCACAATGTATGGGATCATGAATGTATTTTTGTACATATCGTGTCACTTACCGTTCCTGGACATTTTTAGTTCTTTGAAAGCAGCCCAGAATACATTAGAGTTTCACATTATTGAGAATTAGAGAAATGCATGGAGATTGTTCCTTATCGGACTTATAAATATTCTGCCCATTCAATAGGACAAAATATTCTGGTAATGCAATTGTCTTATGCGAGCTGAAGCTCCTCCCAGTCAAATCTGTAATGCTGAAATTATCCTCATATGGTAATTGCTTCTTGCGAGATGTTCTGTCATTAAAGTGTGCCTACATGCCATCAGAATTTTTTTCAGTTTTCTGCTATACCTTTCTTTTGTAAATGTTTTAGTTCACTGCCAATTGTGATCATTAATTGCAACCATATAGTTATACTGGTGGAAAATATACGTCATTTATTCCGGTGATAATTATTCTTCAATTCACATGTTATTACACACCCTTGAATTCTCAGCAGTTAAATAAGTAACCGGCTACATAATTTTCATACTGAAATGGCACTTGACTGCTATCGGTGCAGATTGTATTGGGTCTGCATTTAATGCAAAAGGAGCAATGCAGTGCCCAAATTGCAGGAAGGTTGAGAAGGGCCGGTGGCTTTATGCAAATGGGCATCGTTCATCTTCTGATTTTGAAATTGATCCCTGGATGACTGATGACTTTTATGATGTCAGTTATTCTGAGCTGGTAATTCTTCCTATCATACTCAAACTTTCTATGGAATCATGTTCATTGCAACATAGTGTTATTTCGGCCATACTTTTTTGTGTGCATAGATTTTGAATATCTTATAGTAACTTGACTTACATAATTTCTTATTTGATTATATGAAACTGCATAGCAGGCCTTTTAGGCAGCAGTATATATGCATTTACATTTTCATGCTTAACTCCTGTGTTACGTATTATAGACTCCTGGATCTGAGGATCTATTTGACATCTTAAATTGAATATTACTTTGCAGTTGCAAAATTTCATATGATTTCATCTTCTTTTGTCTAAAACTTCTGCATTCTGGTGAGTGGTTTTGTAATTTCCTTTTCTACTCACAGGCACTGATTAGCTATAACAACCTCTGATTGCGGCTTCAGGGATTTCCATATACAGCCTTCAATACCATTTATTTTCATTTTGCCATCTACGTTTTTTTTGGGGATCTGTGACTTACATCATGCCTCGGAGATGAATCCAAACCTCCTAAATAGTTTTCCTCATCTCCACCTCTTCTTTAAGACTTTTCTTTAATGAGATTTCTGGACTGTTTCTAACTGGTTGAATGGGCAACTCCTTTAACCAATAAAAAAATTTATTTTCTTGGACATGAGTCTGGCATTAGAAGTCCAAACTCCAAAGTGTTGATATTGGGTGAATAGCTGTAAAATATCATGAAACTTTTAGTGACTCCTTTTTTATTTTTAGAAGCTTAGAAATAAGAAATGATGATCATCTCTTAACACGTGACATCTGTTATCTAAATAGTCTCTATTTTGACTATGTACAGACTCCCCCCTCTCTATGCGTGCGTAGCCGCAAGAAGGTTACATGGTTTTAACTACACCGTGCTCCAAAAAAAAAGTTTCGTTACATGCAAGGTTCAAGAACTCGGTTTCGGTCTCATAATTTTATTAGTTCCGCTGGGTTTCGGCTAGTTTCGCTAATCTCGGTTCGGGTTTCGGTTTCGACAGTAATACAATATACATAAGTGTAGATATATTAAACACTTAAATTTATGGTTCTATATTACAAGACAATGATTCTAGTGTTCAAAAATCCAGCCATAATGCAAAATATATTGAAAAATGTACTTAGATAAGTATTAATATAGGGTTTGGATTCACTTTTTTGCGGTTTTCTAACAATGAAGGTTTACAATGATCATAACGACAGTAAATATGGTATACAAAAGTTTTTAAAGGTTTCAGTCGAAGCAATATTGTATGGTTGGTTTCGGATTTCGTATCTGTCTCCACCGAAACCGATACAAAATCACCACGTATCGGTGGTTTCGGCCGAAATCTCGAACCTTGGTTACATGTTTTTACAACCCTCATTAAGTCGTAAGCAAAAAGAGGTGAAAATGGTTTACTTGGTGCAATACCCAATACCAGCGCAATACCAATTACATGTCAAATTTGTGCAAAATATTTTCCATGTCACCAAATCATGACTATTAGTGTAGTTTTATTTTCATCTCTAAATAATTAAGCTGATAACTATTTTACATTGTTTATCAAGTAATTGATGTAGTTGAAAAAACAACCTTATCAAACTCTGGAATGCAATTCCTGTTATAAAATAGCCTACTTCGAATCCGGCGCGGTGTATCTCAAAGGATACACTCAAGCCCAAAGTAAAAACAAATGATAAAAGTGTGTAGCGGAATAACCCAAGTCGTCAGAATCAAGATATAAAGAAAAGAATTTGTGAATGACTACAACACAAGCACAAGAATAGAAAAGAACCATACTAAAGAGCAATCGATACAAGATATACCCAGGTTTGGTGTCAAGAAGATCTAGTCCAGTTTTCGTGATGAGATCTTCCACTAGATATATATTACACGAGATTACAAGTTTACCTAAGTCACTCAAATACAATATCACTTTCAAAATTATCTCCTTTCTTCTCGAAACTTTTTAGATTTTAGATACCTTTTTTTTGACGGAATACAGATAATGAAAAATAAGAAATCCTAACTATAACATAGCTATTTACAGTCTGAGTCTTTACTTGGAGAACAATTAACTTCAAGTGGGTTTAAACAGCAAATCCGATCCGGATTTGCACTACCGCACCCGCTCCCTAAACCTTCACGAAGCGGAGCCGTCAGATTGCTGACACGTGGCGAGATCTATAGCTCATGCTTGCGCTCGAAGCGTTGCGCTTGTGAGGAGCTCGCCACGTTGCCTCCACCCGCAAGGCGACAAGTGTCCTGAGGAGTGAACGGTTCCCACGAGAACTCATGTTCCTCACGTGCTCGTCATCGAGCACAACGATTCGAGCGCAAGCATGAGCCATAGATGTCACCACGTGTCAGCGATCTAACGACTTGACGACTCTACTTAATAGAGGTTTGGGGACTGGGTGCGGCAGTGCAAATCCGGGTCGGGTTGCTGTTTAAACCCACTTGAAGTTAATTGTTCTCCAAATAAAATCTTAGACTATAAATAGCTATGTTTTAGTAAGGGTTTCTTATGCTTCATTATTTGCATTTCATCAAAAGGGAGGTATCTAAAACTTAGGAAGTTCTGAGAGAAAATGAGCCAACTTTGTAAGTAATATTGTATTTGGGTGATTTGGGTAGGCTTGTTATCTCGTGTAATACCTATCTAGTGGAAGATTTTATCTCGAAGGCAGGACTAGACGCATCTTGACATCGAATCTGGGTATATCTTGCGTCGATTGCTCTTTGGTGTGGTTCTTTTCTATTCTTGCATCAAAGGCGGGTCTATACATTTTGGGAAAAAGTGGTGAGTGACAAGGGAGGTTCGAGCGATGTTATGTACGTTAGAGACCGTTCGGATAAGCGGTTGGAAGGTGGTTCCAAGGATAAGTCGAGATCTAAATCTCGAAGTCACAAAAATGACATGCAAGCAGAAGGGGCATTGGAAAAGAGATTGTCCGAACAAGAAAGGGAAAGGCAAGCAAATAGATATCTTTATTACAGCTGTTGTGGTGGAGGACTCAGATGATGGCAGCGCCGGTTCGGTATTATTCGTGTGCAGTTAGTGATGTGCATGATACTTGGATGTTGGACTCCGACAATTCATTCCATATGACTCCACATCAGGGGTTAGTTTTCTACGTATCGTTCTCTTGATAGAGGTTCTGTCCTGATGGGGAACAATGTGTCGTGCAAAACAGTTGAGACTGACAACGTTCAGATTCACATGCATGATGGGATATTCTGGACCCTGACTGATGTTAGGCATGTGCCGGATCTGAGGCAAGTGTGTAATTGATGGTGGTTCTCAAAAAATTTCCATAGGCACTCTCATAGTCATGAAGGGAAAGATAGTGAGGAACCTGTACTTCCCACATGGACAGTCAATTTCAGGGGATGTAGCTGCAGTTTCTACTAGCTCAGGGGATTCAGACTTTGTCAAATTGTGGCACCTTCCTTTGGGGCACATAGAGGAGACAGGGTTTGAGGTGCTTCGAAAGAGGCAGATGCTTAGAGATGTAGATATGGGTAAGCTTGATTCCTGTGAAGACCGTGTTTTGGGGAAGCAAACGAAGGTGAAGTTCGGGACAGCAGTTCGTAATACAAAGGATATTCTCGACTATGTCCACACCGACGTTTGGGGTCCGACACCGGTATTTTCTCGAGGTGGAGCCAGATATTTCATTTCTTTCATTGATTACTTCTCGAGGAAGTGTGGGTATACGCTCTCAAGTCTAAGGCCGAGACTTTTAAGAAGTTCAAGCAGTGGAAGGCTATGGTGGAAAAACAGACTAGTAGGTCCGTGAAGGTTCTTCGGTCTGATAATGGTGGAGAGTTTATTTCACATGAGTTTGCAGAGTTTTGCAAGTCGAAGGGGATTGTGGGTCATTTCACCACACCGGGAGAACCTCAATCAAACAGCATTGCAGAGCGGATGAATCGGACACTACTTGAGAAGACCATGTGTTGCGGATTACTGCTGGGCTTCCGAAGGAGTTTTGGGCTGAGGCTCTGTCTACCGCCGTGTACCTCATCTATCGTTCACCATCGTCGGCAATAGATAAGAAAATTTCTGAGGAAGTCTGAACTGGAAAGGTTAGAGATTACTCGAGGCTTCAGATATTTGGGTGCCCATCTTACATTCATGATAGGAGCGATAACTTAGAGCCAAGAGTTAGGAACTGTGTCTTTCTCGGCTAAGCCAGGGGTACAAGTTGTGGTGTCCTGAGATCTAAAAGACAGTGATTAGTCAACATGTTACATTCGACGAGTCGGTGATGCTTCGAAAAAATCAGACTCAGATGGTGAACTGAGAATAGATACCCCACCGAGCAAGGTGGAGTTCGAGGCTCCAATCCAGGATATGAGGGGTGATGAGATGGATGATACTCAGATTCAGGCGGAGGGCCCGATTCAGGCAGAGGAGCGAAGGTCTGCGAGAGCTAGACGTCCACCGATCTGATTTGGTTTCGAGTACATGATCATAGTTAGTTTCGACAACATGGCATCATATGCACTGACCATAGAGTATAGGGAACCGTCCAATTACAGAGAAGCTGTGCAGTCGGGTGGCTTTCCTAGTTGGAGGGTGCGATGGAGGAGATGGAGTCTTTTTACCGGAATGATACGTGGAATCTTATTGCTCTACCAGAGGGCAAATACGCCATCGGCTTCAAGTAGATCTTCAAGGTTAAGGAAGGTATCTCGGAGGCTGAAGGCATTAGGCACAAAACGAGATTGATAGCTAAAGGGTTTGCACAGAGGAATGGTGAGGACTACAACGAGATCTTTTCTACGGTTGTTCGACACACTTCGATCCACATTTTATTGGCCATGGTTGCGAGTTATCATATTGAGCTAGAGCAGCTAGACGTCAAGACCGTATTCTTGCACGGTGACTTAGATGAAGAGATCTGTATGCATCATCCAGAGGGCGTTGTGGTCGAAGGCAAATTAGGTCATGTTTGCAAATTGAGGAAGTTGCTATGATTTGAAGCAGACGACAGTAGTACAAGTGCTTCGATCAGTTTATGTTGGCTATCGGGTATACAAGGAGTATAAAGGATCAATGTGTTTATGTTAGAGTACTAGACGATGGATCTATGATTTATCTTCTCTTATATGTTGATATATTGGTGGCTTCACGCAGTGTATCGGAGGTCAATAGGTTGAAACAACAGTTGAGTCGGGAGTTTGATATGAAAGATTTGAAGGCTGCGAAAAAGGTTCTTGGCATGGAGATAGTCAGGGATATGAGGCGTGGAGAGTTGCGTCTATGAAATAAACAATATATCAAGAGGGTTTTGCTCGGTTAGGGAATAGAGAAGGTGAAGCCCGTGTCTACTCCTTTGGGGGCGCACGTCATGCTTTCAGCCCAGAGACAGATGCAGATAGAGAGTATGTTTCAAGTGCTGTATGCGAGTGCAATAGGCAGTTTGATGTATGTGATGATATGCATGAGGCCGGATGTTGCACAGGCAGTCGGAGTTGTTAGCAGATATATGGCAAATTCGGGCAAGGCATTGGCAGGCTGTGATGTGATATTTCTTAATGTTAAATTTATACCGTAAGTGCCAGTTTATCGTCGAAGCAATAGTGGGTTGATCCACAGAGAGAATGTGAACTTTAATTAGATTTAACGAATTAAAGAGAATTCTTTGGAATAAAATAATTAAAAGCAATAATTAAAATATTTATAAAATCTAAACAAGAACAACCTAGGGTTTTGAATCCCCGAAATCAAATCATGGTGAGATTAATTAAGTTGTTCTTTTCTTGATGTCTACTTGTAGGATGATTATCTATCAAAGATTAAAAGAATAAAACATGTGTACATCACAATAAACCATCAAAACATAGCAAGCATGATTTATACGAACATCAAATATCCTATCAATTATCAAAAAGGGAAAGAATTATCCAAAAGATTAAGTACTAATTAATTAGGACTTAGTTTGATCTATGCTTTCACTAGAATCATCTTGGTTGTCAATCAGAAGTCTATTAAGTTTTATCGGATAGTCGCATTTAACCCTAAATTAATTAGATCAACTCTAAACTATAAAAACCTTTCTTTTATATGCCTTTCCTTAATGAGATCTCATGGTTATCAATCATGAGTTCATTAAGTTTATCGGTGACATATTGATAAAAATAGATTATTATAATTAAGAGAGTTGTCATGAAATATGATAAAGAAAAACTAAACAATTAAGAACAATCATCAATCATTGATCTAGGGTCATCAAACTTTAGATGGAAGAATTAACTACTCATGGCCTAAAGATAAAAAAACAAGGAATTGAAATAGACATAATTAAATTAAAATAAAATAATTAAAGTTAAGATGCTTACAACCTAGACTTTGCTCTTGAAACCCTGGCCGCCAAATAAAAGTAAAAGAGAAGATGACCCAGCCTTTTCTATTCGATGAGTATTTATAGGGTTTTTATCGAATACATGGTACCAACAATATCACAATGAAATTACAAACAATCAGAAAAAATCGAGAATATTTAACCAAAGGGGGTCGGCTAAAAGCCTAGTCAAGTTGGCTAAAAGCCTAGTCAAGTCGGCTAAAAGCCGACTAAAATTGTCCAAGTGGGCCCCACTTTGATCTCTGGCTTCCCTGCTATGAATTGATTGTTTTTGGTTATTTAGATCATTGTAAATTTTTTCCAACGCGCTTCTGTTCTCTCTTTAACTCATTTTGTCAATGTGAACCGCGCGTGTTGGTTTCTTTTTTTTTCGCTCCTTTTGCAGTTAAACCCCTGTCACCTGCAAATATCATAAAATACCTTGCGCAGCATTAATTGTGACAAAATAAAGTTAAGTATGGCTCTATAATATGCATTAAAATGCACCAATCAGGCTTTGAAGTGGATCTTGAGATACTTGAGGGGTATTCCAGGGTTCGCCTTATTATTCAGCAAGGGCAGTAGCGATGGATACATTGTGACGGGCTGTTGTGAGTCGGATTTTGCTGGTGATAGAGACATGCTACGATCGACTTCGGGCTATGTATTCATATTGGGCACTGGCGCAGTGTCATGGAGATCGACTTTACAGTCAGTCGTCATATTATCAACGACAGAAGCAGAGTTGATGGCTGCTACTGAGGCAGCTAATGAAGCTATCTATTTGCGTAGGTTGATGAGTGATCTCGGTTTTTAGGTGGAGAAGGTGACAGTGATAGAGTGCGATTCACTTGGTCAAGCACCAGGCTTATAGTTCGAGAACTAAGCACATCGAGGTGAAAAACTTCTTCATCGAGCATGAGAAGGTTATTTCTCTCACCAAGATTGATACCTGTGTGAACCCAGCAGACGCATTCACGAAAGTGGTTCCCGTTTCGAAGTTCAAGCTTTGCTTGGACTTGATTTTCCTATTTGATTGTTGATGGGCATACCACGATGAGAATCAAGTTCCAAGATTGATCAAGTGACAAGAGTTTTGGGGATTTAGCACCAAGATGGAGATTGTTGATTTTGGTGTCCAAATTCCTTAAGTACTTGAGCCTAGCATAGCCCAAAATGAAGCAGCAGCATCAACCCACTCACATGAATTAGCCAAGAGCTAACACAGCAGCAGTAGCCCAGCAATCAAAGCCCACGAGAAGCAAGGCCAACAGCAGTTGCTTGTTGATGAGCACGTGAAGAGCATGAGTTCTCGTGGGAACTGTTCACTCCTCAGGACACTTGTCGCCTCGCGAGTGGAGGCAGCAACAACGTGGCGAGCTCTTCACGAGCGCAAACATGAGCCATAGATCTTGCCACGTGTGAACGATCTGACGACTCCGCTTAGTGGAGGTTTGGGGAGCAAGCGCGGCAGTGTAAATCCGAGTCGGGTTTGCTGTTTAAACTCACTTGAAGTTAATTGTTCTCCAAGTGAAGGCTTAAACTATAAATAGCTATGTTTTAGCTAGGGTTTCTTATGCTCCATTATTTGTATTCTATCAAAAGGGAGGCATCTAAAACCTAGAGAGTTTTGAGGGGAAAGGAGATAACTTTGTGATTGATATTATATCTGGGCAACTTGGATAGGCTTGTAATTTTGTGTAATACTTATTTAGTAGAAGATCTCATTGCGAAGGCAGGACTAGGTGCATCTTGGCACTGAATCTGGGTATATCTTGCGGCGATTGTTCTTTGGTGTGGTTCTTTTCTTTTCTTGTGCTTGTGTTGTAGTCGTTCACGGATTCTTTTCTTTATCTCTCGATTCCGACGACTTGGGTTATTCCGCCGCGCACTTTTATCATTTGCTTTTACTTTGGGTTCGAGTGTATCCTTCGAGATACACCGCGCCGGATTCGAAGTAGGCTTATTTTATAACAAATGGTATTTAGAGCAATCTCTAAACTTAAAATGATACATCCTTCATTAGTCCATATTTTAACGAAATTTTAAGTTATAGGCCTGGTGAAATTTGCCTACCAAATTACTGTTGACTGGCACTTTATTAACGGCGTAATGTATAATACACATGCCCAATTCACCGTATATTGAAGAAAACGATTTTGTTTAATGTTAGGATAACCATGATTCCATGAGTCAATGCGGTTACTCCAGTATGTATGTAGGTTTTGATATTTTACAAGGTAATTAGCAATCGGTCAACAATAATTATTTTTGCTAATTATCATGCTTTCTTGTCTGCTACTATTGTTAGGGCATAATCAGCTGGGCATCACATTTAACAATTAATTACTAAAGTTTATCTGGTTGTGCTTAAAGTAAGCGCTTTTATGGATCCTGATGTATAAAAACCGTGTTGTGAGAAGTTGGTGCATTGCTATTATTTTTTGGACCTTGTTCGAACCATAAACCTAAAACAATGGTTGAGTGAAGCCAATATCAGGGACTGTTTGGTTTGCAACAAATAGGAAAAGCAGCATTTGGTGCATTCAGCAAATGCTGCTATGCAACATATTTTTGCTAGTGAAAAAACTCTCGACTACGTTGTTTGAAAGCTATCAACTTTTATTGATGGATTTCCAATTCTGAACATGTTGTGTTTGGTTGAAGAATAAACAAGTGAACGCCCCCCCCCCCCCTCCCCCCAAAAAAATAAAAAAATAAAAAAAACACTTTTGCAAACTTGCATATGTGGTTTAGTATAATTTTAGGCGGCGCCCCTAATAATTGTTATGGTCACATCTCCCAAGTTTGCAACATTCAGATAATGGTTTTAACATTAGCCTTGATTTTGTCACTAATTGTGCAAACAGGACACTACATCATTAGTCGTAACATGCCTTTTACCAAGTTCCATTATTCATATATATAGAGCATAAATAGCTGTGATATGTTAGAGAGTGTGCAGCAATGCCAGTAACTTGGTTTTGGCAAGCTGTCAGTTATAGCTAATCTGTTATGAGTTTATTAGATGAAAGGGGCAATCTTGTATGTACATTCTCATAATAATAGCTATGATATGTTAGTGAGTTCGCAATAATGTCAATAACTTGGTTTTGGTGAGCTGTTAAATATAAGCTGATTTGTTACGAGTTTGTTAGATGAAAGGGGCAATATTGTATGTACATTCTCATATTACTCTGATGTGAATTGAGAGAGCTTCCAAATTTATTATCTAAACCCTAAATCCCTTGACTGTATATGTTATATAGCAGGTAGTAGCTCACATGTACAAATTTATCGGCAGTAAAAATTTCATCCAGACCCAAAAGCTCAGCAATTAAGATATGTATGATTGAGCAATTTTTAGAGTGGGGACGATTGGAAGAGAGTCGGTCATTTGCAATCACCATAGGTTTACACCAATCATCGTCATTAAGCCCTTATCTCTTTGCATTAGTTATGGATGAACTTACTAGGCAATTTCATGATGATATGCCATGGTGCATATTGTGTGCTTATGATATTGTTTTAGTAGATGAATCTAAAAAGGTTAAGCTCTATATTAGAAAAATGGAAAGATGCCTTAGAATCTATAGGATGTAGAGTTAGCAGAACAAAAACTAAATATGTGGAATGTAATTTCAAGGAAACAATGTGAATAAATGGTTGTATGGTGCAAATTGATGGCCAAGCAATATTTAGAAATAATCATTTTCGTAACTTACGGTCTATAATTAATCATGATGAAGAAATCGAGGAGGATGTAGATCATAGGATCTAAGCAGAATGGTTGAAATAGAGAAATGCTTCAGGAGTACTATTTGATCGTAAGGTGCCTTTGGAATTAAAATGAAAATTTTATTAGACGGCGACAAGGCCGATGCTTTTTTTGGATCAGAATGCTGGACAATTAAAAAACATGTATAAAAATTAAAAAACGAGTGGCCGAAATTAGAATGTTAAGATGGATGAGTGATAATACACTAAAAGATAGGATAAAAAACAAGTATATTTATAACAAGTTATATGTAGTTTCCATGAAGGATAAGATGTGGGAGAACCGATTGAGATGGTTGGTCATATATGCGACGGAGACCGATCAATGCTCTGGTTAGAAGAAGGGACTAAATTGTAATTAATGACACAACCGGCGCTAGGGATAAGTCCTAAATGAACATGGATAATGGCAATTATAAATGATATGTTAATTGTTAATTTAACCCTGGAGACGGCCCTAACAGTGGGGAAAAATGATTCAAATAGTGGACCCCAAAAATTTGGGTGAAGGCTTGTTGCTGATGTTATTGTTATAGTTAAGTTACTCAAGCTTAGCAGTAAACGTGAGGAGTAAATTAGTACTTCCGTGAACAGCTGATTTAATTTTTGCCGTTCACCAAACCTATAAGGAAGTGATCCAGACCAAAAATTAGCAATAAATATGAGGAATAAATTATCGCATTCATTAAAAGTTGATATACATCTAGCTGTCCTCCAAGGAAGCTGTGCATTATTCGTAAGTTATAATACTGACATTTGCGATGTGTGGTCCTTGTTGTGGATATGTACATTCTAAATTGTGATTGAAAAGCAACTAGTGGGATTTTACCTTTACTTCGATAAGAGTTGAGGGAGAAGTTCATAGAGAAGAAGACGTATCCAATCTCAATTTTTACTCTAAATTTTTGTGAAAGCCTCAGTTGGCTCTCGTGTTGGGCCTGAAATGTAATCTAGCATCATTTTGGGTGACCACATTGGAAATACATCGGGAACAGTATAATCACTACTCCTGACAGTAGTTTTCTTTTACAGGCTTTTGATCTGAACACCAGATGTTACCATTCAGTTTCAAATATTCAACAAGCATATTTTCATGCTTCTTTGAAATGTTTATAGTTTGCAATAATCCTGTGGTCTTTGCAAAGGCTATCTTACTATAGATGAACTGCTATCCGTGATCTTCCCTTTTCCTTTATTCTTTAAATATCCTTGTTCATGACTTCACAAGTAAGGTGATTAATTTGGCTGTTGTATTTCTTCTATTTTTTGCAGCCATTTGGATTTCAGTGGTGCCCTTTTCGGGGAATTACACAGTTAGCATCATTGTTTGAGTAAGTTTGGCATGCAACTATATATAGAGTTCTTTTGCCTATATATTTATATTTCCTAAGAAAAGCTATTTTATGTGATGAAATTTCATCTTCTACTTTAGATAGCTGGCTAATTTGACGTGCCAAACAAAGTCGTTTAACCTTTTTCAATAAATCTGACCTGGCAACTGTTCATCTCTTCCTATTTTCCAGCAAACACTTGATATATGAGAGTTGCGGTTGGCTTGTAACGTGAACACACATACAACATACCCTCGTTATTCTTCAATTATATCATGATATCCTGTATTAGAGAATATAGGAGATTAATTTTGAAGGTTTCTATAGATGTACTCCATGTTGAAGAAGCTTTGACATTCACTTTGCCACATCCACATGGAATTCAGTCATGACATAGACATGGTGATGATACAAATCTAATGTAGCACTGTGACACCAGGGACATAACAATTAAAATTTTATATGATGAATGTAAAAAAACAAAAAAACAAAAACAAAAACTGTAATTCTCATTAAAAGAACAAAAACTATAATCTCTTTTTTTCGAAAATAAAAAAATATTTTCATCTACTCTCGTTGACTGGGTCTCTTTCAAAGAGGCGAGAGAATTTAAAATGTTTCTCTATGGTTTGTGTTACTTGCATGACTTAGAAATGTTATGTCTGCCTATGTGCTATTGGAATTTGATTAGGCTTTCTGCATAGTTCCTTGCAATCTGATTACAAATCATGGTCGTTGTTGAGCTATGTTGGCTTGGAATTCTGTTCCAGGCCCAGTCTCCCACCTCCATATTTAGGACAATTTTTTAAAATATGCTTATTTTATAAAATAATAATAATAATAATAATAGACTTTCAAAAATTATTACAAATTTAGGCCCACGTCAGCGCTTTCGCAGGCGCTTTTATAAAAAAATATTTCTATATGGCGCACTATGAAAGCGCGTCCCATATAATTTCCCATCTCAATGTATGGGACGTACTTCGAAACTATGCTCCATACATTATACTGAGGATCACCAACTGAAATGAACGAGACACACTTTAGAACTGCGTCCCATACATTTTAGTTGGGGAGCCATAGTAAAATGTATGGGGCACACTTTTTAACAGCGCCCTATACATTTTTCAATGGGGCGTAGTTAGCAAATGCACCCTAAATAAAAAACAAACCCTATACCTGGTCTGTTAAGTAATCTCTTTCTCGATCTCTTTATCTCCCTCATCTCGATCTCTCGGTCTCTCTATCATGCAAAATTTATAATTTTTGTGTTATGCCAAGGAAGATGTCCTTGGTATGATTAGTAAAGCTACGTTAAATACAATTAGTAAAGCTACATGGCATGCTTTAGATTTCAGTGATAACAATGACATTTGACACTGTATGAATGTACGTTTATTTCAATGAATGTAGATGCTTTGTTATTAATATTAATTGTTTGACCAATTTACAATTTGTAAGGAAAAAATAGAGGTGAAGTTTTAAGAAAAGAAACGGACGGAACCTCACGGAGCTAACTCGGTGTCCACATGGCGGAGACACAATCCACGCAAAATATATGACGCCTAAAGATGAATAACAACAAGAGGAAAGCGATAAACGGTATATATAAATAAAGTCAAGCCGACTCCACATGAGTTTGACTACAACAACAATACGTTTAAGATCTCGACTTCGCCATCTAATGCAGTCGCCTCACCCCGTACGGTGTCCGCTTCTTTTTGGCACAAAGCAAGGCTGTGACGGTCCGACTTTGTCGGCGCCAAGTCACTGAGACGGCTCAAACCGTGATGGTCTATGCACGTACTCATCGGGATGCTGAGACGGTGGTGGCTGAGATGATTCTTCTTGTGCTTGTTCACATCTTCTATGTGAATATGTGATCGATGGTGTAGACACGGGAGGTGAACGTGTGAATCTGTGCCTTGTGAACACACTCTTGATGAAGGACTTGATGTTCATACATGCGCTTTTAAGGTCCCTAGTGCCATGAATCCCATCGTCAGCGATATCCTCCAAGTCGTACATGGTTTGCACCTATATTGATGGTAAATAAGATAATGAATTTTGTTAAACTAAGATTATAGTTTTATAAGATTTGATATAAAATTACCAAATCTCTCTCTATCGATACTCGAGGCGTATATGTGTTGGCGGAGGGACGCCCGTGAGGATAAATCTGCGTGTAATCATCCAATACTAGGTAAGATATTCTTCTATTGGTCTGGATGCTTCAACCTGGATGTTGTTTACCCGATCGTACCAGAGATCCATCCAAATATGATATTCCACGACCCAAACTTCTCCAGCTAGTGTTCCACCTTCATGCGGTGTCCGCTCCACCGCGACTGGTATGTGCTGCCTCATACCGAACCGGCGAAGGACATGGTCTGACTTGTGCATCTGAATAATCTCGTTATAGATGATCGGTGTTCTCGCACGCCAAAAGTCGGCGCCTACCAAGCACAACAGAGATAGAGTGGCCAACAGGTCATGTGTATGGTGTCTACGTAACATGTCTCTTCCATTACGTCGAACTCATTGCGGTAGAAGCGGATGCTGTGATCCGGTGACATCCCATGACCTGGGCACGTTCCACCTGCATACAGTTTGCACACAAGTTAGTATTTAAAAAAACTTGAAAGTTTAAATATGCAATAGGTTAAACTACTTACATGCAGTCATATGACCTTTGGCCATTAAGAGCAAACTGGGTTGTAATGGTCGGGCAACCAATAGTGAGATATGTCTATGGCCATATCTAAAATAAAATATGAATTACAATGAATATCAATTTACTTCAGCAAAATAAGAGTAATTCTCAATTAAATATTTTATACCCGAAGAAGCGTCAAACAGCCCTAAGGACCTTCTCCATCAATGCAGCTATGCTCAGTTCGTTATAAAGAAATGAAAGGACTGCACTCCTCCACGATAGAGTGGACACTTATCGAGATCCTTTAACAGTGTTAGCCACTTAAGACTAACTCTGCTCTTACTCCGGACGAACCCCTATCTGATGCAGAATATAGGCGCGCGCATGCCGCTCAATCTCCACAGACGTAGCATCTATAGGAGGCTCAACATTGAATGCCTCCCGCAGCCAACTCAACTTAATACTGTTGCCTGTCCTCTCCTGTGGAGTCGTACCCAACAAGCGGCTGCACAAATCTGCCCAATCGTGATTGAAGTTTGTGGCAACCACATCTCCGTCTATATTGAGACCGAGTAGCACAACGTCCTGCATGGTGATAGTCATCTCACCCATTCTGGAATGAAATGTGGAGCTCTCCGGTCTCCATCTATCTACCAGCGTCGTAATCACCGTAATCAGGTGTCTATCTAGATGTATATACTCCAATCTGGACAGGAGATGAAAGCCGGCCCGTTGCAGCTGCGCCTGTACATGAGGATCTCCAAATTGGATCCTGCTGATCTTGCGTGAGTGGTCAACACATGTAATTGCCTGATGACTGCCAATTACAATAAAATGATTTCTATTAGCAACATATAAATAGTATATGAAATTCGATATAAATATTACAATTCTTTATCTGTACTAATGCGGCGTTGGATGGCCTGTGCTCAGTCTGCAAGTACATAACACTCGTATCTATAGGTTCAGGATCCATATGTATATCTGCATAATGAGAAAGTCATATTATATGTAGTTTGAAAAAATGAGCATGTATATCGAGGACAAGTACGTTTGCATGTTTGCATGTATTAATGTGTACATATATATTTGTGTGCATTTGTGTGCGCGCATATATATGTTTGTTTTTGTGTGTATGTTTGCATATATTTGTAACGCCATAGTAAGGCGTAAGTCATCGGTTCAAATCCGATAAAGGGCTTTTTCGTGAAACTAAAGTCTTAGTCTTCGTTTTTCAACAGAGAATACGGATATTGTTGATATAAAAAAAAAATAAAGAAAAAGACAACCACCATTATAATATAATGAGTTCTTATTATTATGATTTTATGATTTATAGTTAAAAAGTTGAACATTTAATCATTATCATAATGACTAATTGAACTTATTGGAGGATTCTACCCTGTAGTGACATAGTAGTCCTCTTCATACTGTTCATCTTATGTGCGTATGTTTGTTTGCATGTATATATGAAAGTATGTAATGTGATTACTAATGGTGACGTGCGGGAGGATTTTTGCATCGTGTCTTGTTATGGCCATACTCGTTGCAGATGCCACATCTATTTTTCCTACGTCTTTCTCATGTTTCATCCATAACACCTTTGAAACGAGTAGAACGTGGTCGTTCTGCCGGTCTCCTACCGGTAGGTGGATATATGGATGGATCGTTGTACCCATCCCAATATCGATTATCAGGTACAGGATGGAACAACGGAGCATAAGCAGTTCTGTACTTGGAGACAGAATACCACTTCGAAGCAAGATCGTAATGTGCAATGTTTCCTTCTTCTCGTGTACAAGCTGAAATTATATGTGAACAAGGTAACATTTGTAACTTAGGGATATTGCACGTACAACCGTGTTTTCTACCATCAATGACTACAGTGTATTGTTTTCCACTTTTGTCAGTCACCTACCATTCAGACTGGCTGAATCTTACGATCCAAACATACCTAGCATCGGTAGCCCTGCTTGTTATCAACTGTTCGAACTTAGGACATAATTTCGTCGGCCACGTTTGTCCTTCCTCACGTCGTGTAAAGAAGTATTTGTTCGCATGGTAAAACGTCCGTGCTACTAAGACTTGAATAGATAAAGAGCGACATCCTTTTAAGACCCCGTTAAAGTTTTCTGAAACATTCGTAGTCATCATGCAAAATCTTTTACCACCATCTTTCGAAAGAGCCCATATGACTTCTTCATTCTTAGGACTATTTTCAATCTAAGCATTTACTCTTAGACATACTTTTAAGTACGTCAAATTATCTGGTGCACATACAATTTGGGAGAACAAATTCTGCAAGGTTTTGTCATGAAATCCGGCAATTGTGAAGTTGACTCTGATACGTCGTATACAATAATGATGACTATAAGGTTCCGGCTATGACTTTCTTAGTGCAGTCGGAATCCTTTTTATCCGATCAGATATGAAAGTAATATGCTTTCGCCGCACGGATAGAATGTAGTTATAAATGCAAGTAACGAACCACTCCCAATTGTCTGGGGTTTCACTATCAACTACGACATATGCTAAAGAATAAAGATCGTCATTTGCATTAGCATCGGTAGCAATTAGCAAAGCCCCTTTATATCCGCCGAATAAAAATGTCCTATCAATACTGAGAATTGGATAGTAATGAGTGTAACCTTCAATGGCCGGTCCAAATGCCTAAAATACACCGGTAAAATATCCTATATTTTCTGATAGTGGTGTGTCGGTAATTTTGAAGATAGTCCCGGGATTAGTTGACCTGATGGCGGCAAGGTATCGCGGCAAATTATCATACGACTCTTCACAATCTCTGTAAATTTTAGACAATGCCTTGTTCAACGCTTTCATACTTTCATATAATTTATATCAATGGATAAGGTTTCTTTTATGAGCACTTGAATCGTTCAAGGAGTCGTCGACATATGCTTTCACGAAAGGCAAGATCCTGTTATACAGAATGCAGAAGTGGCATGTTTATGATTTGAATTCACTACAGAATTCATACAAGTATGATCACCCGCATACTTTTTTATCATAAAATATCATGTCTGTGATTTCTTCGAAATATATGCATGAAACCTCCAAGGGCAGTTCGCGTCAGTTTTACAAATGACAGTGTACTTGGTCGTGCTACTCTTGGTTGGTCTAAAAGAAACTCTGTGTTTAATTGACCAAACATTGATTGTCTGAATTAACTTCTTATTCTCGAACACATCGTCAACTTCAATCCATTGTAGGTATCAACTACTGAAAGCCTATCATCATATTATCGGCAAGTGGATTTTCAAACGCATCCATCAAGTACATGTGCAATTATAAAGTTGACATTCTCCGTTACAACTGTAGATAACATGTGAGCATCCATCATATTATCGGCAAGTGGATTTTCAAACGCAACGAAGTCATTCACACATGAATTGGTAATCCACTGCCTATCATTCTCATCATCAAGTACATGTGCAATTTGCATGCTATTTTATGCTTGAATCTCGTCGTCATCAGCATCATCATCACTATCTTCTTCATTATGCTCAAACACCGCTGGATCCGTAGCAGGTATATCGGTTGCATGTATGGAACCAACATTAGGGACTTGCATGGTGTTTGATGTTCCTGTTGCATACCGACGATATCCTGACCTATCAACTGCAATCGATACCCATCCCATATTATATGACTACATGTGTTCGGTATTTTGGGGAATAAAATTGAAGCCAAAGTTTGGTGTTGGCATGTAATTAAAACCGACGGATGGTACAAAAGAACTGCACACAAATTTATGAATACTAAGTAAACTATAGCATACCTCCGTCACTCGAAATAAATAGTATTCTGCTAAATGTACACGCGGTATAAAAGTATGCAAGATAATACTTCATAAACTGCCAATTCACTGGCGTTCCACTTGATTTGGCTTCATCCATGTAACTTTGATCTCTATACCGGTCATTATTGGTGGGAGATAAAGCCGGTAGAATCAGCATTCATATCGAGCATGTGGGAATATTCTTCTTGCGGGTCATGCTCGAACGCTGAAAAGAAGGATTCGACACTTCTGAAGAAGATTCGGGTAGTTGAGCGGACGTCAATATATCCTTCACAAACTGCTTGATCGTTTTCAATCTCGAACCAAGCATGACTTATGTATCCTCGTCATCGGATACTTCAATGGCAGTGTATTCATGCTCCGTCGACCATTTGCATATTAAGGAAATATTGAACTCTAGCGGGTTGATTTTTGTAGTTTTGTACACTACTTGGTTCAACTCGCTGTATGTGCTAGACTTTTTGACTTTCGTGATCTTACTTTTTCCTCCCACATATTTAGAAATGTTATTTTCTTCGATCGATAATTGACCAGCAAAATAGCAAATTAGAGTAATATAATTATCCGTCATTTTTCCACATGCCAGAAAACTTGACTTATATTTTGAAAGTTATCATCAAACACTCTACTTATTTATCTTTACATTTATACTCACCTAATTACTTAAATTAACAACTAAAATATACAAATTAACAACCTAAACATAATTTCATAAAATAAAAAATTGACTATTTAACAACAAAATTTGGGTTTCTCAATTGTAAAATTGAACAAATTAAATCGATGAATGAATTTTAAAGAAAAAATAGGGTTTTGCTCAATTCAGTCGCGGTGCTGCACTTGATTCAGGGACAGAAAACCTCTGATGTTTTGATGGTGACAGTGGTGACGGTAATGGTGATGCTGGTTGTGGTAACGGTGATGGTGGTGGTGAATTTCCTCTTTGCGATATCTGAACCACAGAAAGATCGAGAGAGACAGACCAGAGAGAGATCTAGAGAGAGCGTGATGAGAGAGAGAGAGGGAGAGATGATGGAATCTTATCAGAGAGGAGAGAGATCGAGCCAGAGCGAGATGAGAGAGAGATAAAAATCAACAGATCTAGTCACGGGTCCATTATTTTTTTTAGCGCAGTTGCCAACAGCGCCCCATGAAAATATATGGGGCGTATTGAAAGCACGTTCTATATATTTTAGATAGGCCTCCAAATAAAATGAATGGGGCGTATTTTCAAATTTTGAAAGGCAATTTGCATGGGGGCGCAGTTGGCAACTGCGCCCCATTGAATTTAAAAAAAAAACAGGCGTTGAGCTGACGCATGTGGCAGAAAGTGGCCTAAATTTGTAATTATTTTTGAAAGTTGAATAAATTTAATAACATTTTTTAAAAAAATGCCTAAATCAAAAAATTGCCCCCATATTTATGGAGAAGGCTTGATGGTGATTATCGCAGCGAAACATTGCACAAGAGTTGCATGGGTGCCTTGTCACAGTAGATGGAATAATACAAATTGCATATTATCAATTATTTTTGTATTAGTTAGAAAGAAACACAACATTTCAATAAATGGAGATCAGGGATCTATTTATCTCTGTAATCCATCTTACTTGCTCTACACTTCTAGTAAATATCTTCTACTATAATCCTTTCTTGCACAAAATCAAAATAATATTTAGGAATGGATTTTTTCCCCTTGGTCTCTGGCCTATTACTCTTTCCGTAAAGCTCTGTTCCATGGCTCATAAGCTTGGTGATATGGTTGTTTGAATATTTTCATGTATGTCATATGAAAAGTGATATGGTTGTTTTCGCCAGAGATAAATATGAATCATATGATATGGTTGTTTTCGCCATAAACATTTGGTGAAAATTGATTTTAACATGTTAAGAAACACAACATTTCAATACAGATTGGTGAAAATTGATTTTCATGTATGTGATATGATTGTTTGACTATTTTCATGTGTGCCATAAAATCAAAATGAATATTTTTAATAACTGATTATAGTTAAGGTCGCTCATTTTTTACCATGTATCAATTTCTAGATCACTTTATTTTCGCCAGAGGGGGGAGGGCAAAATGCCCAAATCTTTGATCACTTTAGAAGCCAAATTCTTGCACTCGCTCTATTTTTATCTATCTTAAATCTTGATTTGATAAATGTAAATTGATATTCACGGATCTATTTCTGCCTTCAGGGAAGGAGAATCCCAGCTAAATTCTTGTAAGCAACCTAGCAATCTTAATTTTTTGGCAGTTTAGTAGAGATTACTCCTCAATTTCCCCCCCTTCTTGGTTACTCTATTAACTTCTGCTACTTGTTATTCTCTTTTATATTTATGCCCCGAAAGATCATGAATCATTTGGTAGCTCTACATATGGAGACCACTCAAGTGCTTCAAGCAGCACACACATGTGCCCTTACCTCGCCCTGCATGGACATGCTCATGCTATGCATTCAACTGCTTCAAGTTCTACCGATTCTGTTCCAGAAAACAATTTGTTTCCTCAGCATCCGACCAACTTGGGAGGAGGGCAACCACCTGCTGATATGTTCAATTCCCATGGGTTTGCAGGCATTGAGCCTCAGAATCACAATTGGCAGCAGCTGCATTCACGTCCCTTCTCTTCATTAGCAAATGTTGCTGATCAATCTGCATCTCAGTTTGGTCCAAGATTATCTAGAAGTGATGCCGGCAGCCACCAGAGGTTAGGATCCTTGGTGCATTCACATCCGCTCTTTCATGGGTGAGCTGTTAGCAATTTGCTTGTGTCTCTTTATCTATGAATATTTAATTTTAAAGGTAAAGCCTCTGCGATTCGTTGAACGAAAGTTTTAACGAAACTACGTATCAAAGAGAAGAAAAGGAAAAATAGAAAAAGGAAAAAAACAACAACTTTGGTCTCAACTCAACATACATAAAACCTCACACAGCTTCTCACAAAAGTACAAAAAGATCCCTCTCCTCCTAGCCAAACCCCTTGATCAAACCCCTCGATCACGGCTCCTGATCCTGCTCATGCACCTGTTTTTTCATACCGACTCCATTCCAATTTACTTGTCCTTTTGGCCACCCTTTCTTGATTTCAATATTTGAGTATCTACTCTTATAATAAATGCATTTACTAGCAAATTACCAAAACTGAGCGTAAACTTCTTGGAATAAGATAATGTGAAACAATACTATAAGGGTAGTATAGAACTTTTACATCTCTATTGTTTTCTTTGTAAGATAAATTACGCTTTTTAAGTAGTGTGCAATTTGACAAAGGACAAGTGGAGCATATGAAGTACAAGGTTTTATGTGTAGCATATAACCCTCCTTAAACTTAGCAGATATCATATGAACCCCTCGCCCCTTCAAGAAGGGTTTTGTGGTCTTCAACCAAGTTTCATTCCCAGTATTTCAATTTCCAATAACTCTAAAGCTCTCATCAACCCCCCCCTCTCCCCCTCCCCCCCTCCTTTTCCATGTATTCTCCCTTGAGATTAACCTTTCCATGAAACAATTTGGTGATTTTAGATTTCTTGGATGAGGAAGACTGAAAATAGGGGAGGGCGGTTTAGAATTTTCGGATTATCGGAGACATACCCTAGGAGAAAGAAATTGGGGATTTTATTTTTCTTTCTTTCTTTGTTGTTTTTTTGTTTTGTGGGTTTTTTTTGGGGGTGGGGGGTGTTAGGCTGGGCCTAAATAGTATTGACTTAAATGTGATTGGGTTCTGGCATAATTAAGGACTAGCATGATACTAGCTAAGTTTAGGGGGATTAGACACCCAAATTAAAAACCCTTCATATGTTGTTTGGTGAGACTATTCTTCTTGTGCAGGTCTGGGTCCCGCAGCAGAAGCAACCTAGTGACATCGATGGACCCACCAGTCATGGGAGAGCCGAGGGGTCAGGCTCACACCCAAACGCATCGGCTTAGCAGTAATCCCATCTACCAACCATCCATTCCTCATTCAAACTTGCGATCTGCCCCATTTATGCCTTCTATTCGAAGGTCGTCAAGACCCAGGGGCACTGGATTCACTCTTGTCTCTTCTTTAGCCACAACTTCTTCTTCCTCCTCTGCCGAAACCGGTAACTTTTACGGTTTCACCTCAGTCTCAAGCTCGGCCAACCGGGCCCACCAGGAATCGGATCGTTTCTATGGATGGGCCAGCGGTCGGGATGGGGTGGTCCCACTTCCTTGGATCCCTCTAGAAGGCGAGTCACAATGGTGGGGCCCGTTCAATCCGAACCCGGGTCCGCAATTGGGAGTAGGCTTTGCTCAGAGGTCTAATAATGGTGAGAGGAATGGCCAGCGAATGCCGCCGACACCTAGGATGCCGCCGCCATCATACATGTGAGCGGAACTTAATCTGAGACGATCCTTGAAATTTGAATTATTATTATTGCTGTCTGTCTGTAATATCCCTGGTAAACATGATGCATGAGAACTGCTTGAGCTTGGACTTTGGAAACTGGTGATTCGCTGGCAGTTTCGGTATTATTGGGGTTTGGTGTCTGTTATTGGCATTGATGCCTGAGCAACTTTTCTAAGGTTTTATGCTAAAACTGCGCTTAATGTTTTATGGTTTGGGCTGTGAAATTTATCTGCTTCTGCTTGAGGATGATTGTCTACCTCTAAAAAAAACTGGGACTTTTCTTGAATGGAATATTTTATAGGGAATGGATGGGTGGTATATATTGCAGCAGGATATGGATGTTGTGCTTTGCACATGATTGACCCAGATTTTGAAATGAGTGTTTTATCCTTCGGTGGTTCATAGGTTAAATTTCTATAAACATCCATGTTGATTTTTGGCATTATAGTC
The DNA here is from genome assembly GCA_030015575.1 of Agapanthus africanus. Classification (NCBI taxonomy): domain Eukaryota; kingdom Viridiplantae; phylum Streptophyta; class Magnoliopsida; order Asparagales; family Amaryllidaceae; genus Agapanthus; species Agapanthus africanus. Next base: position 115,569,404 of record CM057350.1, read on the forward strand.
GAACATGATGTTTCTTGGTTTCTCTTTGTTTCTTCTTTCGATTGGGTTTTCGGATTTCCCCTTTCCACGTTTTCTTTGAGATTGAGTTATGGTGTCGTAAGGTTTGCAGCTTGGTGTTTCGCATTGCTGAATACCAGTACCAGTTAAGCTAGGCAGCGCTTCACACCATTCTTTGGCCCGCATCAAAGGATGACGCACAGGCTCAAAAGAGTATGGATATAGGATACCAATGTTCTTAAAAAAATATTGATGTTGCCATATCTGTCTCCTTGGGTGCTGACGACGGCAGATATGAAAACTGATAGTCATCAGTACTGAAATTCATTATTTCTAAAAAATTTCAGATATAGATATAGAGTCAGCTTGGATTATCCGTACATCTTGAATGATCCGAATACCAAATGGTTTGAAAACCAAAACCCCTTTACCAAAGAATCCAAGTGGAACGGATCCTATCAAAATGACAACGGAACCGCAAGTCCATCTTTTATGATCCGACCAACCCAGTGTCACCTCCATCATCCACAGCGTTGACTCCTTTTCTTCCAATCTCTCTGCTCCTCAGCCCCAAATCCGGCAGTTCGATCGATTCTCGCCTTGGCCTCTCTCTCCACCGCTGGCTCCTCCATCGCCGCCGCAACTCAACCGTTCAAATCTAACACAAAAATCAAAACATTCCTCTTTCGAAGTCCCCAATTTCATCCCTCTCTCTAATTCCTGCCTAACTCACTTCAGCGGCTCCCAACTCACGCCAAAGACTCCTAATCTCTCGATACGATGCTTCTCAGGTTCCGATCAATTCAATTCTCTTGTTTCTTTCCGTTTCTTTTGATTTCATCTGATTTCTTTCTGTCACGCCCCGCTTCCCAGAGTACGCTAAGATAGGCACGTGACAGAGCCCACCATGCTACCTGTGGATAGGAAATATTCCTCCACATTCATATTACGGCTGTAGAGATATCAAGAACGAGAATAATAACTATCTAATACATGTCCATGAGCCAGAATAACGAGTCAAGAATAAAATAATGCGGAAGCAGAAAGATCCAATACAATAATAAACTGGAATGTACGTCCCATAATGCGGGCTCACATCAGGAATGAAAATGCTGAAAGGAAAGTAAAATAAACTAATAACAGGTCCTCACTGCTCGGCCTGTTCACTGAAATGCTCCGGCTCGGCCTGCAGCAAAGGTAAAGAATCTGGGCCATGCAAAACCCAGACATCAGTGCATCATAATATCAAGCAATAATACATCAAGGAGTAGCAAGTCATGCAGGTATGAGTATGAACGGTAAGACAGGTATAACAGTAACATAAATAAGGACAGTGAAGGGTAAGGCATAGGTGATGTGCAGTAAGTAATCTAGACTGGTCTACTGGTTTAACCACTCTCAAGTCTTTGAAATCAATTTGATGAATCGTCGATGTAACTCAATAGTATCCCGTGCGTGTCCGGGACCACGGTCAAGACTCTCGGGCTGAATCCGAGACGTGCCGCTAGGCAGTAAAAGATAATATGTAAAGACGAATGATGTCAGTAGCATCATTCCGGGGCTGGCCTAGCCCGTAAGACTGATCAGTAAAGGCATCGAACTGTCGAGTTACAAGTCAGGTTTCATCATTAATTTCCCCATACCCCCAAGTTATGTGTTCAAGTCAGGTATTGATAAATCTGGAGTTAATGCCAACACAGGATCAAGCAGGTACAAGTTTGTCTGAATAGACAACAGGAAATGTTCGTAGGGACAACAGGTCAAGATTGTCGGCATTAGTAACAAAATCAGGTAACATGTCAAGCTGTGATACATCAGGTCATGTCAGGTGGTGTACATGTATCAGGTCATGTCAAGTAGTGCATAGGTATCAAGTCGTGTCAAGTAGTAATGTACCAAGTCATGTCAGGTAGTGCACAAGTATTAAGTGGGTGCTCATAATCAAACTGTAATAAGCATGGGTACACAAAAACAAGTATGGGTACCAATAACAATAAAATGGAATAATGTGATATGGTATGCAAAAAGATATAAATTCAAAGATATGGATGCACAATTATCGATTAGGGTTACATTTATAGTTCCAACACTAATTAGGATGCTCTTTATTAAACATGGGGTATTAATATCACAGTGTTATGTATTAATGTGATCTATGGATGCAGTTATATATATTATAAATGAGATGGACGCAAACGGTATCCGAAAAGCAGTAAAGCTGTACAATGGTAATGTGGGATGCACAACTAAGCAATATGCGATATAAATATTGACATGGATGCAGTATAATGTAATCTAGTATGTCACAAGATAAGTTTTCATAAGCTAGATCTGAAATGATATAAACGGATGCAAACGGAATATCGAAACGTTATAAAACTAAAAATGGGGCACTAGATTTAAACTACAGGTATGGTATTTATTTAAATAGGTATAAAATGAGTTATATAGCATGTAGCAAGATTAACTTGCCTCGACGGATCAAGAAACGGATGTGTACGGAACGTCTCACGTCGGTGAAAAGTCGCGACGCGCGCACGGTACACGGAACGAGTCCAAATAACGCACGAGGGTGATCACATAGTCAAGGCACGTTCGCTGGATCGTCTAGATCTTCGGCGTCACGCCCGGCTCCGGCGAACTATGCAAACAGAAAACAGATTTTTAAAGAAAGAAAGAAAGGAAAAAAAGAAAGAAAGAAGAAAAGAAGAGGAGGAAGAAGGAAGGGCAGAGGCTCACTGGAGTTTGGTGCTCTGGGATTTCAGGGGACAGAGAAGACGAGGTAGTGGTGTAGGGTTCACCGGCGGTGAGGGGCGATCGAGATGGAGGCTAGGGTTTCGGTGTTTAGGGTTTGGGTTTTGGTTTGCTGGGTTTCTTGGCTGGTTTAAGGGTGCAGGGTTCTGTGAGGGGAGAAGACAGAGGAGAGAGGAGAGAAGAAGAACGAGATGGCGACGGGATGAGGTGGTCGGCGGCGACGAGGTGGGTTTCTTGGGTTGAGATGGGTGTGCATGGGTTGCAGGGTGCTCGGGAGATTGAAGAAGGTGGCGAAGGAGAAGGAGATGTGACGAGGGCTCTGTTGAGGTTGAGGAGGCAATGGGGATTAGGGTTAGGGTTTGAGATTGGGAGCTCGGCGATGGGTTAAGGAGGAAGGAGATGGAAGCTCGGGTTAAAAAGAGAGAAGGAAAAGAATTATGAAGGAGGGAGGTGACGGGATTTGGGGGAGGTGACAGGATCGCGAGAGGAGAGAGAGAGAATCGAGAGGAGAGAGATAGAGATAGCGAGAGGAGAGAGATAGAGTCGTGAACAGTTAGGAGATATAAAGTTGGCTATTTGTGGAAGAGAGAGAGAGATTACGAGAGAAGAGAGAAGGAGAGAAAGAAAGAAAGAAGAGAGAGAAGAGAGAGGGAGAGACGTGTGGGGGCCACGGATCAGAGGAAGAGAGCTGGGTGTGCTGTTAGGAGTTAGGATTAAAAAAAATTTAGGAAATCTTTTAGTTAGTAAAAATATTAGTTGTTAACGAAATTTAAAAGCTGGATAAAAAATATAAAGATATTAAATTTAATAAAAATTTGAATTTTGGCGGGATATAAAATATTCCAAAATATGCCCGGGCTGGGTCTAAAAATTCCGATTTAAAATATGAAAAATATTTGTGAATTTCAAAATTCAAAATGAATGCTCAAGTAACGAAAATGCATACCCCCAAGAACGGATGCACGTACGTGCGTGTAGCCATCCAAACACGTCCGTTTCACTGAACGGGACGAGAACAAGATGCGCAGATGCTACCACGGGGTTAGGGGTATCATGCAGGCTATGAAATGCAATTTTAAATTATTATCTGTGACTTAAAATATTATATGGTAAAATATGCGATGCCTGATGAAATACCAGTATGTACTAACATGAGAATGCACAGTCTACATAACAAGTCAGGGTAATTCATAAATATGAATCAAAAAAGGTTCAAGCAAGCGGGTCGGGTCGAATGCAAAGTAAAATGTAAAATACCATTCACACCCAAAGCACGATAAATCAAGAAAATACCACAGATAAGTAAATACGGGAACTGGAATTGGTATAAGTGAACTAGGTTGTTACATTATATCCAACTACAAAAAGAATTTCGTCCTCGAAATTCCAAGAACAAGAAAGGATAAACAATCAAGAAACTACAAGAATAGATGTGGAAACTTTTGTCGGATTTCATCTTCTCGTTCCTAAATTGATTCTCCATGTGAGGGATTTCCCCAAGAAACAAGTACAAGAGGGATAAGTTTGTTCTTAAGAACCTTTTCTCTTCGATCCACAATCGACATCGGTCGCTCCTCAAAAGTCAAATCTTCTCGTACAGTCAACTCCGAATGATCCAGCACGTGTGTTTCATCTCGAACATACTTACGGAATTGAGATACATGAAATACGTCATGAACATTCGCCAAAGATTGCGGTAAAGCCAATCGATACGCCACTTCTCCAACACGCTCCAAAATCTTGAAAGGCCCAACGAATCGAGGACTAAGCTTTGCTCGACTCCCAAAACGAATCACTCCTCTAGTCGGTGATATCATCAAAAATACTAGATCACCAACAGGGAACTCTAGACGTCTTCTCGATGTATCGGCCCAACTCTTCTGCCGATCTTGTGCTGCCTTCATATGATTCCGGATAGTGTTAACCTTCTCTACTGTCTGCACGATCAAATCCGGTCCCCAAAAATCTTCGTTCTCCAACATTATCCCAACAAACAGGTGAAAGACACTTGCGACCATACAATGCTTCAAATGGAGCCATCTGAATAGTCGCCTGAAAACTTTTGTTGTACGAAAATTCCACCAAGTGTAGATGATCCTCCCATGAACACTTGAAGTCTAACATGCAAGCTCTCAACATGTCTTCAAGAGTTTGGATCGTTCTCTCTGACTGGTCATCTGTCTGAGGATGATAAGCTGTGCTAAACTTCAATCGAGTCCCTAAACTTTCCTGTAAGCTCCTTCAAAAGTGTGATAAGAAACGGGTGTCACGGTCGGACACGATGCTCACCGGTACTCCATGCAATCTCACAATTTCCTGCATGTACCGTTTTGCCAAAGCTTCTGTTGATTGACCAACTCGAAATGGTATGAAATGAGCTGCCTTGGTCAATCGATCAACAATCACCCAAATAACATTGTTGCCCTTTGGACTCTGCGGTAAAGCTGTCACGAAGTCCATGGTTATATGTTCCCACTTCCATTGAGGAATCGGAAGTGGTTGCAATAAACCAGCAACCCTTTGATGTTCAGCCTTAACTTGCTGACACACCAAGCACTTCGCTACAAAGCGGGCAATCTCCCGTTTCATGCCTTCCCACCAGAAATGCTGTCGTAGATCTCGGTACATCTTCGTGCCTCCTGGATGTACGGAATATGTGGAACTATGTGCCTCTTTCATAATGTCTTCGCGAATATCTCCCTTTGGCACACACAAACGGCTACCATATCGCAACGAACCATCTTCATGAATCAACAAGTCCGTTCGAAGCCCAGCTTCAACCTGTTCTCGAAACTTCTGCAATCTTGGGTCCTGTAACTGCGCTGCTTTAATATTCTCGATCAACGTCGATTGTACCTGCAGCTGCATCAACTGTCCCGAAGAATGCGGTAGCACAACTTCCAAATCGAATCTCCAAAAGTCTTCAATAAGTTCCTTTTGTGCAGTCAACATCTGTATTGCTGGCAACCGACTAAGCGCATCCGGCACAACATTAACTTTCCCCGGATGGTACTTAAGATCAAGATCGTAGTCAGCCATCAGCTCCAACCATCTACGCTGCCTCATATTAAGCTCTTTCTGTGTGAACACATACTTTAGGCTTTTGTGGTCGGTGAATACTTCGACCCTTTCGCCCAATAAGTAGTGTCTCCAAATCTTCAAAGAGAAAATCACTGCTGCTAGCTCCAAATCATGAGTTGGGTAATTCTTCTCATGGGTCTTCAACTGCCGCGATGCGTAAGCTATAACCTTCCCATGCTGCATCAAAACACATCCTAAACCTTTTCCAGATGCATCGCTGTGAATCACCAATCCTTCGGAATTGTCTGGTACGGTCAAAATAGGAGCGGTTATCAATCTCTGCTTCAACGCCTCAAAAGCTGACACACAATTATCCGTCCATACGAACGGTACTTCCTTACGCGTAAGCTTGGTCAAAGGCTCAGCCAAACGAGCAAATTTCTCCACGAACTTTCTGTAATATCCGGCAAGTCCAAGAAAACTTCTGATCTCTGCTACATTCTTCGGAATCGGCCAATCTTGAACTGCTTCAATTTTCTCAGGATCAATGGCGATTCCATCCCCGGATATGACATGCCCTAAAAACTTCACTTCTTCAAGCCAAAACTCTCACTTGCTCATCTTTGCATATAATCTTTCTTGCCTCAATGTCTGCTGTGCGATCTTCAAGTGTTCTGCATGCTCCTCTAGGCTCCTCGAGTAGACCAGAATATCATCGATGAACACCACTATAAACTGGTCCAAGAACGGTGAAAAGATTTGGTTCATCAAGTCCATAAATATCGCCGGTGCATTCGTGACTCCGAATGGCATCACTAAATACTCGTAGTGTCCATACCGAGTTCAGAACACAGTCTTGCAAATATCCTCTGATTTAACTCGAACCTGATGATATCCGGATCGCAAATCCAGCTTCGAGAATACCCTCGCGCCACTAAGCTGCTCGAACAATTCGCTAATGCGAGGGATCGGGTACTTGTTCTTAATAGTCACCCGGTTTAATTCTCGATAATCGATGCACATCTTCCTTGTGCCATCTTTCTTCTTTATTAAAAGAACTGGAGCTCCCCAAGATGAATTGCTGCTGCGAATCCAACCCTTCTCAAGTAATTCGGTAACCTGCTTCTTGACTTCTTCCAACTCCACCGGTGCCATCGGATAGTACGCTTTTGAGATTGGCGCTGCACCAAGAATAAGATCGACCGTGAACTCCACATCTCGTTTTGGCGGTAAACCCGAGATGTCCTCGAACACGTCCATGAACTCTCGAACCACAGCTGGCGCTTCCTCCTTATCAACTTCCATTGTCGAAAGAACATTATTTGTCGGCCTAGCCCTAAACTCGACTGGCCCGACAGAACTGCTTCCTCCAGTAAAGATAAACTCTGGATGTCCGGGAATCTGGAAAATTACTTTCTTTGCCCTACAATCAATGTGAGCGTGGAAAGTGCCGAGAAAATCCATTCCCAAGATGACTTCATAGCTGCCGGTATCAATCACCAAGAAATCTGCAAACAGCTCCCGTCCGCAAACAACAACTGAACAATCCTTACATTCTCTACTAGCTATGATCTTCCCATTCCCAGTGTGTATGTCCCAACAACTAGATAAGGTAGTGCACGGAATAGAGTGTGTAGCAATAAATTTGGACGACATAAAACAATGGGTTGCACCAGAATCGAATAACGCTAATGCGGGAAAACCATAAACAAGTAGGATACCTGAAACAGCTTCTCCTGAAGCCTTAGCTTTCTCAACCGTCAGGGTAAATGCTCGAGCTTGATTGAGTCCCTGAGTTAGCTGCTTCTGTCCCTGAAACTGCTTCTGCGGTGGCCTCTGAACATCATCTTTTGTGCGAAGCTTTGACGGACAAGCGTTGATAGTATGATCCGCCGATCCACAAACCAAACAGGGTCCCCGCATCCTTCGACATTCCCTTTGCACATGTCTAGGTAAATGGCAGTAGTCACAAATCACGCTCCTTCTTTGATCAATAATGACAGGCTTCTTCATAGGTGTTACGCCACGTCGGTTCACCGGAATACCTCTGCGTACATGCGCTCGGTTCGGTGCAAATGCCGGCTTCCGCACTGTAACTGCTTGTTGCTGCGCACTCCCAGTCTTCATAGATAGGCTCTGCTGCTCTCGGGCCGCTGTAAGTACTTGTGAGAAAGTGGTCAAACCCAGGGATATAATTTGCCTCTGGATGTCCACATCCAAACTTCGCATGAACCTCCTTGCCCTATCAGCATCTTTGGAAACCAAAGGTCCAGCGAATCTACTGAGCCGTGTCCACTCAGCTGCATGTACATCCACAGGTGCGCCGTTCTGCTTCAAAATGATAAAATTTTCTTACATTTCCTCCCGTGCAGTCTGCGGGAAGAACTTCTCCAAGAAACTCTTCGAAAAATCCGCCAAACTAATCGGCTTGGGCAAGCGGGTCTCTTCCACAAGCCACCATTCATGGGCATAGTCCACTAATTGGATGCGTACCACATCCACTCTCTTGTCCTCTGAAATCTGTGCCACAATGAGCAAATTCTCCGTATCAACCAGCCACTGCTCCGTCGGCAACGGCTCTTCCAGGCCAGTAAAGACGGACGGACCAAGTCTCCTGAAATCTGCCACGGTACCCACACGATCAACTGGTCTGGCCACAACATTGTTTACGGACTGCTAGACGGTCCGCAAACCTTCCTGAAAAGCTTCGGCTTGCTGCTGGTTCAGCTCGGTCTGCCGTTTCTGGTTCTCCAGCATCCCACGAATTACTCCAAGCAACGTGGCTTCATCAACACGCTTCTGGTACGTTTTCAGATTTCTGTCTGCCATGTTCCTGAAACCAAAACACCGAAAGGATTAGTATGATGACAGATTCAAAATATAGATCAAGGATACGAATCAAGACTAGAAATCCAAGTTACTTAAATAGAGTACCGCATTGTAACTATGCCACGGTACATAGCTACAATTACATAACTCCACCCAAGTCGCCTAAGTTCTAGAGATAAACAATAGGAAACCAAGTTTCAAGTCGAGATGTAAAGAGGTTTGCATATCGTCAGGGTAAGAATCAGGAGGAAGTTAAGATTCAAGAATGGCAAGATGGTAAAGTGGTAGGACATGTTCCTAATCACGAGTATTCGGATTCGTGTATTGGGTCCAATACCCAACTACAAAAGAATCAAACCCGATTAACCTAGATCTTATGGCTCTGATACCAAACAAATCCTGTCACGCCCCGTTTCCCAGAATACGCTAAGATAGACACGTGACAGAGCCAACCATGCTACCTGTGGATAGGAAATATCCCTCCACAGTCACATTACGGCTGTAGAGATATCGAGAACGATAATAATAACTATCTAATACATGTCCATGAGCCAGAATAACGAGTCAAGAATAAAATAATGCGGAAGCAGAAAGATCCAATACAATAATAAACTGGAATGTACGTCCCATAATGCGGGCTCACATCAGGAATGAAAATGCTGAAAGGAAAGTAAAATAAACTAATAACAGGTCCTCACTGCTCGGCCTGTTCACTGAAATGCTCCGGCTCGGCCTGCAGCAAAGGTAAAGAATCTGGGCCATGCAAAACCCAGACGTCAGTGCGTCATAATATCAAGAAATAATACATCAAGGAGTAGCAAGTCATGCAGATATGAGTATGAACGGTAAGACAGGTATAACAGTAACATAAATAAGGACAATGAAGGGTAAGGCATAGGTGATGTGCAGTGAGTAATCTAGACCGGTCTACTGGTTTATCTACTCTCAAGTCTTTGAAATCAATTTGATGAATCGTCGATATAACTCAATAGCATCCCGTGCGTGCCCGGGACCACGGTCAAGACTCTCGAGCTGAATCTGAGACGTGCCGCTAGGCAGTAAAAGATAGTATGTAAAGACGAATGATGTCAGTAGCATCATTCCGGGGCTGGCCTAGCCCGTAAGACTGATCAGTAAAGGCATCGAACCATCGAGTTACAAGTCAGGTTTCATCATTGATTTCCCCATACCCCCAAGTTATGTGTTCAAATCAGGTATTGATAAATCTGGAGCTAATGTCAACACAGGAACAAGCAGGTACATGTTTGTCTGAATAGACAACAGGAAATGTCCGTAGGGACAACAGGTCAAGATTGTCGGCATTAGTAACAAAATCAGGTAACATGTCAAGCTGTGGTACATCAAGTCATGTCAGGTGGTGTACATGTATCTGGTCATGTCAAGTAGTGCACATGTATCAAGTCGTATCAAGTAGTAGTGTACCAAGTCATGTCAGGTAGTGCACAAGTATCAAGTGGGTGCTCATAATCAAACTGTAATAAGCATGGGTATACAAAAACAAGTATGAGTACCAATAACAATAAAATGGAATAATGTGATATGGTATGCAAAAATATATAAATTCAAAGATATGGATGCACAATTATCGATCAGGGTTACATGTATAGTTCCAACACTAATTAAGATGCTCTTTATTAAACATGGGGTGTTAATATCACAGTGTTATGTATTAATGTGATTTATGGATACAGTTATATATATTATAAATGAGATGGATGCAAACGGTATCCGAAAAGCAGTAAAGCTGTACAATGGTAATGTGGGATGCACAACTAAGTAATATGCGATATAAATATTGATATGGATGCAGTATAATGTAATCTAGTATGTCACAAGATATGTTTTCATAACGTAGATCTGAAATGATATAAACAGATGCAAACGGAATATCGAAACGTTATAAAACTAAACATGGGGTACTAGATTTAAACTACAGGTATGGTATTTATTTAAATAGGTATAAAATGAGTTATATAGCATGTAGCAAGATTAACTTGCCTCGACGGATCAAGAAACGGATGTGTACGGAACGTCTCATGTCGGTGAAAAGTTGCGACGCGCGCACGGTATACGGAACGAGTCCAAATAACGCACGAGGGTGATCACGCAGTCAAGGCACGTTCGCTGGATCGTCGGCGTCACGCCCGGCTCCGGCGAACTATGCAAACAGAAAACAGATTTTTAAAGAAAGAAAGAAAGGAAAAAAAGAAAGAAAGAAGAAAAGAAGAGGAGGAAGAAGGAAGGGCAGAGACTCACTGGTGTTTGGTGCTCTGGGGTTTCAGGGGACAGAGGAGACGAGGTAGTGGTGTAGGGTTCACCGGCGGTGAGGGGCGATCGAGATGGAGGCTAGGGTTTCAGTGTTTAGGGTTTGGGTTTTGGTTTGCTGGGTTTCTTGGCTGGTTTGAGGGTGCAGGGTTCTGTGAGGGGAGAAGACAGAGGAGAGAGGAGAGAAGAAGAACGAGATGGCGACGGGATGAGGTGGTCGGCGGCGATGAGGTGGGTTTCTTGGGTTGAGATGGGTGTGCAGGGGTTGCAGGGTGCTCGGGAGATTGAAGAAGGTGGCGAAGGAGAAGGAGATGTGACGAGGGCTCTGTTGAGGTTGAGGAGGCAATGGGGATTAGGGTTAGGGTTTGAGATTGGGAGCTCGGCGATGGGTTAAGGAGGAAGGAGATGGAAGCTCGGGTTAAAAATAGAGAAGGAAAAGAATTATGAAGGAGGGAGGTGACGAGATTTGGGGGAGGTGACGAGATCCTCTACAGGATCGCAAGAGGAGAGAGAGAGAGATAATCAAGAGGAGAGAGAGAGAGAGATAGCGAGAGGAGAGAGAGAGAGTCGTGAACAGTTAGGAGATATAAAGTTGGCTGTTTGTGGAAGAGAGAGAGAGATTACGAGAGGAGAGAGAAGGAGAGAAAGAAAGAAAGAAGAGAGAGAAGAGAGAGGGAGAGACGTGTGGGGGCCACGGATCAGAGGAAGAGAGCCGGGTGTGCTGTTAGGAGTTAGGATTAAAAAAAATTTAGGAAATCTTTTAGTTAGTAAAAATATTAGTTGTTAACGAAATTTAAAAATTGGATAAAAAATATAAAGATAGTAAATTTAATAAAAATTTGAATTTTGGCGGTATATAAAATATTCCAAAATACGCCCGGGTCGGGTCTAAAAATTCCGATTTAAAATATGAAAAATATTTGCGACTTTCAAAATTCAAAATGAATGCTCAGGTAACGAAAATGCATACCCCCAAGAACGGATGCACGTACGTGCGCATAGCCATCCAAACACGTCCGTTTCACTGAACGGGACGAGAACAAGATGCACAGATACTACCACGGGGTTCGGGGTATCATACAGGCTATGAAATGCAATTTTAAATTATTTTCTGTGACTTAAAATGTTATATGGTAAAATATGCGATGCCTGATGAAATGCCAGTATGCACTAACATGAGAATGCACAATCTACGTAACAAGTCAGGGTAATTCATAAATATAAATCAAACAGGTTCAAGCAAGCGGGTCGGGTCGAATGTAAAGTAAAATATAAAATACCATTTGCACCCAAAGCACGATAAATCAAGAAAATACCACAGATAAGTAAATACGAGAACTGGAATTGGTATAAATGAACTAGGTTGTTACACTTTCGCTTTGTGTTGATTTCTGAAGCGTTGAGCCCTGGGATGAAATCTACGCTGGAGACGGTGGTGAAATCGCACAAGGTGATCCTTTTCATGACGGGGACGAAGGATTTCCCTCAGTGTGGCTTCTCCAACACCGTGGTTCAGATATTGAAGTCGCTGAATGTTCAGACGATGAATATCCTCGAGAACGAGACGCTGAGCACGCTGCGGCAGGGGCTGAAGGAGTACTTGAGCCGGCCTAGGTTTCCTCAGCTTTATATCGACGGCTAGTTCTTCGGGGAATGTGACATCACCGTTGGTATGATAAAAATTTGGTCTTCATCTCTATTTTTTGGTAAATTGTCAAAAAATGCACTTTTTTCCACCAACAAAAACTTTTGTTGACCTTGACAAAAACCTCTGTTGACCTTGAAACGGTAGTCAAAAACTCCTTAGAAGAAAAGAGCAAGCTGAAGTCAGAAGTCTATGAAATAAGTTATCTTATCCCTAAACAGTTATTTTAGTCTTTTCTAAATGTCCAACAACATCTTAGTAGATGTCACGTCCCGTTTCCCAAAATGTGGAATACGGAGAGCAACGAAGGCCAGCCGTGCTACCTATGGTAAGGAAAGTCCTTCCATAGTCACATAAAGACTGTCTAGCTAACCTGTCAAAGATAATATCCAACAACAGGAGAGATAACACTGATAATCATGTTGCAACGAAACCATAAGGAATACTAAAAATAGGCCCACTAGATAATCGATGCAAATAAAGATCCGATACAATAGGATCGAAATAAGAACAAGATTCGAAAGTATATACATAAGTCCTAATGTCCCACAAGAGTGCACATGCCAAATACTAACAGAAAAGAAATAAATTTACGGGTTTCTGATTTTCGGCAAAGTCCTGATAGCCGCTCCGATCCTGCTCAGCCTGAAAATCTGCCTTTAAACCTGAGATGGCAAATCTCAGGGATGTCAGAACATCCCGGCAAGTACTCAACGTATAAGGTGTGTGTGTGTGTATGGAGGGGGGGAGGGGTATGATAACATGAATATATGAGTCTAGTGAAGCCCTTGTGCGCAAGTAGAAATAAATGTGTACATATATATGCATTAAAATTATGAAACAAGCATGTAAACATGTCAAGTCATAACCTAACTGGTCACTAGAAGGTAATCTATCATATCGTGAGTTCGTGTATGTGCGTTAACCTCTGCAGGAGTATTCCTAACTCAAGGGTAGAGCCCCAGGGGCTAGAAAACACGGGCCCAACTGTGGGATGAACATGCAACCAATATAGCCCGGTACGAGCTGTAATAAAATGCGACCGATATACCCCGGTACGAGCTGCCGGCATGGGACTCCTGAGATCCTGTTGCACGAACGCACACTGAAACTACCCCTACACCTCGTGTGTTCATATCTACCATGGTAATAACTAAATCACTAATTAAGAATACTGAAAAGACCGGAACTTGTAATATGGTAATTATATAAAAATGAAACTGATAAATAGTAGTGTGTATCATGGCATGTAGCTTAGCATCATAATTAGAGATCTCTTTATTAAAAGACTAGAGTATTGAATAGTTATTTCATGTCAGAGGTAATTTCCATTTGGTGATAGTAACTGCTTGAAGGTGATGTACAAGCTGGTATGAGTCATAATTGTTATCTTTACCGTTAACCTTAATATGGATATAATAATTACAAGCTGGCTATATATATATATATATATATATATATATATATATATATATATATATAAGATAGGTTGACAACTCTCGAATTTTAATTGTAGTTAAAATAAATTCATTACAGATCCACACTCAGTCAAATTTCCTTTTATCGCTTTGTTGCATCAAGGACTATATTTTTCTAACGATATGAAATAATTGAATACTAACACTTTTCTTTCTATTTTAACAGTGCATAAACACACACACACACACACACACACGAGGGTTGCCGATGTGCATCGACCAAAAGTAAAACAAGAATACTTTCCTTGAGGATAAGGATCGCGGGAAAACGATATACGAAGATGCGAGGCACGATCTCAGCTAAAGTTCGACTTGGGATCTGAGTTATACGCTCCGTCTAGATTGATTTAGCCATAAGCCAACAGTATACCGCACTTAGCATATAATTGTATATAACCAAACATGCACATTATATTTCAACTGTTATATTAATTTACTCGTGGTTCACAAATACAGAAAAAAATAAGAATGAAACTTACACTGAGAGGAGAAAGAGATGGCTACACTGTAGCTGGGTTTGAGTCTTGATCTGGTGCAGCAGCGGCGATAGGGGATGACGCAGGTGATGGGTGCAAGCAAGGGGATGTGTAAGGTCTGAAATTGAGTCGAAGGGGCACAGATGGCTACTCGGATTTGGAGATGGGAGGGCCGGGGTGATGTGTGGCGGCTGTGGCGAGGGGGAAAGGCCGGTGAAGAGGGTTGGTGCTGTGATGTGGAGGGTGGTGTTGATGGTGGTGCGGTGGTGTTGGTGTCGCGGCGGCTGCGGTGCTGGATTTGGGTTGCTGCTGGGGGATCGGTGATGGGGGCTAGTGGTGGTCGAGGGAGAAGGCGAGGGCGACAGGGGGTGACAATCAAGGAAGGTGGCGACGGTTGTGAGATGGAGATGAGTGCAGGCGATGGGTCGTGGAGAGGGGAGATGGTGACAACAAGGGTGGAGGCAGCGAGGGTGGTGCTCGGGAAGCAGCGATAGGGTGAAGACGAGGGCGGAAAGAGAAAGGAGCGGTGGTTACGAAGTTGGGGAGTGGTCTGCGGCGATCGACGAGGTGAGGGAAGGGGGAGTCGGGGTGCACGGCAATGGTGGCGACGAGAGTTTTGGGGTCTCGGGGAGCAGAGGAGAGGGGAGAGAGATAGGTGTACGAGAGAGAGAGGTGAGTATATATGATTTGAGAGAGATATTTTTTGTATATGGATTTAGAGAGAGATATTGTTGTATATAACAAAATATATATACAGATATATATATCTTTATATGAGTGTGTTTAGAGATTTGGTATGGATTTTTCTTGTCTCATATGGCAAAGAAAAATATTTGCCAACCCATTATTAATAGATTAGTTTAAGAATTTTAAGATATGAAAATATTATTTTGTTGCCACTAAAAACTGACGTATATTATCTAAAGACTGAAGATTTTCATATTAAAATTGTATATGGAGAAGTCAAAATAATTATATTGGCAACCAACCATAAAATAAGTTCTGAAATTATAGGAATTTTTTTTATAAAAAAATATCTCGATAAATCTAGAAGTACTGTATCCAAACTAGAGTGTTACATCCTATCCACCTTACAGAAAATTTCGTCCTCGAAATTGGAAGGACGACTACAAGATTAAGAAAACAGGTGTGGGTACTTTTGACGAATCTCGTCCTCACGTTCCCAAGTGGATTCCCCATGTGAACGTCAGCCCCAAGATACAAGAACTAAAGGGATGATCTTGTTCCTCAACACATTCTCTCTACGGTCGACAATGGCTGTAGGTTGCTCTTCATACGAAAGATCAGTGCTCAAAGTTAATTCAGAGTGATCGAGAACATGACTGTCATCGCGAACGAACTGACGCAACTGTGATACATAGAATACATCGTGCACATCAGCCAAAGAGGGTGGTAAAGCCAATCTGTATGCCACTACTCCAACGCGTTCCACAATCTCGAATGGTCCGATAAATCGGGGACTGAGTTACCCACGACTACCGAATCTAATCACTTCTCGAGTCAGTGAAATCTTAAGGAAAACATGATCTCCTAACCGAACTCAAGAGGTCTTCGACTAGCATCTGCCCAACTCTTCTGACAATCTTGTGCTGCCTTGATACGGTTTCTGATTGACTGGACTTTTTCAACGGTTTGAGTTATGAGCTCTGGTCCTAGTAATCTTCACCCACCCACATCATCCCAGCAAAGTGGGGAACGACACTTACGCCCGTAAAGTGCCTCGAACGGGGCCATCTGAATACTCGCCCGGTAGCTTTTATTATACGTGAATTCCACCAAGTAAGTGATCCTCCCACGATCCCTTGAAATCTAGCATACAAGCCCTCAATATATCTTTTAATATCTGTATCGTACGTTCAGACTGTCCGTCTGTCTGAGAATGGTAAGCTGTGCTGTAATTGAGACGAGTGCCCAAGCTCTCTTGCAAGCTTCTCCAGAAATGTGAGAGGAATCTCGTGTCCATGTATGATACTATAGTGATAATCACCCCATGCAACCTTACGACCTCCTGCATATATTTCTCTGCCAACGTCTCCGTCGATTGTCCCACTCGAAAGGGTAGAAAATGGGCTGCCTTTGTGAGACGGTCGACGATGACCCAAATAGCGTTATTGCCCTTAGGACTCCGCGGTAAAGCTATCACGAAGTCCATAGTGACGTGTTCCCACTTCCACTGGGGAATGTGAAGTGGTTGCAAAAGTCCGGCCATTCGCTGATGTTTGGCCTTCACTTGCTGGCACACTAAGCATTTCGACACATAGCGGGCAATATTCCACCAAAAGTGTTGTTTAACATCCCTATACATCTTGGTGCCACCCGAATGCAATGAATAGGCTCAACCGTGCGCTTCCTTCAATATTTCTTCTTGAACCTCGCCCTTTGGTACGCATAGTCGACTGCCGAATCTTAAAGAGCCATCTTCGTGTATCAATAAATCTGTTCTCAATCCGGCCTCTACTAACCCGCGGAACTTCTGCAATTGCGGGTCCCTAGCCTGTGCAACTTTAATACAATCTACTAACGAAGACTGCACTTGTAGTTGCCAATACTGTTCGTGTGTCCCATGTTCTACCACTTCCAAATTGAGTCTTCGAAACTCATCAAGGAGTTCCTTTTGGCTAGTCAACCACATCGCTGTTGGTCCGGTACCACATTTACCTTCCGGGGGGTATTGCAAATCAAGATTATAATCATCCATGAACTCCAACCACCTGCGCCGTCTCATATTTAGCTCCTTTTGCGTGAGTACATACTTCAGGCTCTTATGGTCCGTATAGACTTCCACTCGTTCTCCTAAAAGATAATGCCTCCAAATCTTCAGAGCAAAGATCATTGCGGCCAACTCTAAATCGTGGGTTGGGTAATTTTTCTCGTGCGTCCTCAATTAACGCAAGGCATAAGCTACAACACTCCCACGCTACATCAAGACACAGCCTAACCCCTTATCGGAAGCGTCACTATGAATCACTAGTCCTCCTGTCCTATCTGGTACGATCAATATGGGTGCAGTTGTGAGTTTCTCCTTCAATAACTCGAACGCTCGGTTGCATTCTTTTGACCATACGAACGGAACCCCCTTTCGAGTAAGTCTTGTCAACGGCTCAGCATGCTCCTCCTTGCTTTTGGAGTACACAAGCATGCCGTCGATGAAAACTACGACAAACTGATCAAGGTACTGCGAGAAAACTCGGTTCATTAAATCCATGAACACGGCTGGGGCATTAGTATCACCGAATGGCATCACTAAAAACTCATAATGACCATATCGAGTTCTGAAAACTGTCTTGCATATATCCTGTTGGATATGTATGCCCTAGAGGCCATTATTCTATATGTATACATGTGGATGCTTGGACATATGTATGTACAGGACAATCTTGCTCGATATGATAGTATGCTATCCGGTTTGTCTTTATCTTAACATGTGCATATGTTTTACTTGTTATTACGTATCATCTATACATGTTGATAAAACCCGTAGGATCATTGCTTAACTACCTGCGTTGTGATGGCGATCATACTTGTGGGAGCTGGGTAGTCGATAAGCACATCCTTAAAAGGTCCATAGTCGTGGGAGTATCGAGACTGGGCATCGATATTCCGGAGTATACTGGTGTATACGTTTCCAGACCACGACGGGGGGTGATGGTTGGTCCCACAGCCATTGGTCTTTTGCACCTAAGATCGTATACATGTGCTCAGTGGGGGTGAGTACACTGGACGTACACACCGAGAACTTCTAGATGGTGCTATACCTATCGTCAGATAGAAGTTCTTAGGTGACATGAATACAGGTTAGTCTTCAGACCTGAGATCATCATTTATCTCGTGTGAGTTCCCACTGTACTTTGATCACCACCCTACCACGGCTCTACCGAGTCATGCAAACAGGTTTTGATTGGGTACAGTCCCAAGCCATATGGAGATAGTGAGTGATTGTTGGGGATTCGTCTCTCCCGGTATAGAGAGTCGATATCGCACTGTATTCGATTGGCCAGGACCATAAGACCTTGGCTAAGGCAGTTGGGATTTACTGATAGGTTGATCAGTAGTTTTCCGGATTGGTCCTGAGCCGCATCAGCACGAATTATCGGGTTATTAGGGTCTGACGTTTACCACCCCCTAGACCTGGTATGCGATACTCTTATACGAAGAGACCAGACCGTACGGAGATTGTCATAGATAGGCTCAGTAGGGATCCGGATGAGTTTGCTCATCGGCCTTCCTTTTCGACAGGTACCCGGGTAGCCGTTACGTACAGCTAGTGCCGCTGACTGCTTGTGGTTATGGATTTATCCAGTAACTTATTGCCGGCGTACTGTCGAGTCTTTAGAGTCCCACACAGAGGGTTTCCCCGGTTCAGGCGAAATGATATAGTAGCCGTATTGGATACGTGCAGGGTTCCGATCGATCGATAGTACTATGTACCTGGACTTTCGATCGGATAATTGATAATACTAGCCGGCTCGAGATTGAACCGGATTATTAAATCAATTATTGATTTAATAATTTACATATATTAGTTTTGATATGTATATTCTAGTATTATGTTCTTTGTGTTATTCTATCTTTTTGGGTATTCGTATTTTTATACAAATACATGTATGTATATACAGTAGACTGTAATCTGTATTTATACGGAAAACATTCTAAAAGGCGGAAACCTCATTTTAGTCTTTTTCATTTATCTTTAAATGGAAAAATGAGGTGTAAATAAGGTGAGGGGAGTATGGTGAGAACCATGCCTCAATAGTATTGACAAATGAATTTTATATTCATTTGTGCTAACTATTGAAGCATGATTGGTTTATTATATTGCGAAAAATTGTTTTACAAAACCAAGTGTGAAGATTTTCTCTCACATGCTTGATTCATTATTTTCCAAGCTCACCATTTGCTTCACTCTCCTCTCTTGTTTCTTGAGCTCCTCTACCTTCATCTCCTACCTCGTCTCTGCACTCTCATGTGTTGAGAATCAAGAGAGGAGGTGAGATAGAAACATACAAAGAACCTCACACTACATCCTAGACTCTTTAGACTCGCAGTCTAAAGTCTCTAGTTGCTCCACTTGACACTTAGTGTGGAGCTAGAGCCATGGACTACATCTCTCGGGTGGATCATCTTCGATGGAGGGAGATCGATGAACAAGAGCGATCCAGGAGAACCGAAGGAGCAACGAAAGAAGAACATGCTCGATCAAGGAGATCACTAGGAGCAAATAAAGAGGATAGAAGACTGAAGGACACGGATCTTTTGGTGAGGAACTTCTATCATAGTAGTTATATGATCTCCTCTTGTTAGCTAGTTTAGGTTTATGGTAGATCCTTAATCGGGTTATTCTAGCGTCGGATTTTTGAACTTGAAAGTTTTATTCCGCAAACGGCCACGGTAGATGGTCAGGACGCTAGTATAACCTAACATGGTATTAGAGCCAGCTCATAAACCCTTAACCAGCAGTTTAAACGATGTATAAAGTTACGAAACCGAAATAACTCCAAAACATCGAAACAAGAATTCAAGTTTCTGTCAATTTTTAAGAGGCTCTAATTTTTTTTAAAACAATTGCAGAGTGCTCTTCTTCATGTAACTAGATCACCTGAGAAAAACGAGGCCAAGCATAAAAAATTTGGCTCGCCAAAATGAGGAATTTCCTGGCCCGGCCGGCCCCTTCATAAATTTGGTCTTCGATTTTGTTTGGTATTCTGGAATCTTGGATTTAGGGTTTCAGGCGCTGTTTGTTTTTGCCCAGATTGCATATTCTGTCATCTTTGGTTTGGGGCAATACGGAGTATTTTGAAGTCGCCATTTTAACACCGTTTATAAGTTTCAGTGCATACATTACTATCTGCGATCGTGAATGTCATTGAGCGGTATAACCCGTCTAATTGCTATATGTTCTATTAGACGGGTTTGCGAACATGGCATTTACGTTGATGTTATGTGATTGTGCTGATATTATGGTTGGATTGTCATGGTGGATAGCTTGCTGCGCAATGGTAGTAGTACAATTAAGATTCATTTGTATATTTGTTATTACGGGGCGAGCGTCCGACATGTGGACAGCCGTTTCTGCCGTGTTGTATATTATTTGATTGGGGCACGACCGGGTTGAGGTCGATGTCACCTTTGTATATATATTTTCCTTTTCTGTACTAGGATTACCCCACGGTGGAGTGCTCGAATAGCCGGGTTCTAGAGAGCAACGGGCCCGTATCTCATGGCGTTGAGACGGAGGGGGCTTTACTCTAGAATTGGCGGGCTATTCGCCGCACTCGTAGGGAGTATAAGATGACCCACGGAGGGACGCTCAATTTACCAGATCCCATGAAGTGCTGAGTGGCCCATTCACTGTAGGGTTGCTGGGCACGCGCACAAGGGTCTACGGGGCATCAACCATGCCCGATTAAAATTTTAGCCGTGCCGAACAACCCGAATACGGATCTTTAAACTAGAGATTAGGCGAAAACTAACATGCTAAACACATTAACACTAAGTGAGAGGGATTACAACCTTTGTAGATCCGGTCCTTCACTTCATATGCTCCGTGTTGAGGTCCCTTCCCTGCGATCATCGTGTTCCGGACCCTCGAGAGGTTCCACGAAGAGAAAGATGCAGTCTTGCTTCCGATCTTCGATACAAAGATGATCTACCTTGAAGTTTCGTTAACACAAGCTAACACTCATGAAATGATGTGAACACCCTCATCTAAATGGCAAGGGAAGATGAGGATGATGAAGTAGGATTTTTGCTCTCTTTATTTATCTTTTTCTCACATATTTTCATCACAAATATCAAAGCAAGAAAGCTTTGCATGAAGAACTCAAGGAAGAAGAAGAATAGTGATCCATTTTCTTTTGTGATGAACAATGAAAAGAATTCATATGATAAATAATGCAACCATGGTCAACTAAACTCATGTAGAGAATTAACTAGGGTTAGGGTTTGGGTTGGGTTAAAGCATGAGTCATAACAAAATATCTTTATCATGACAAAAAGAAACCTTCTAGAATCAACTAGAAGTCTTAACCCTAATCCAAACCCTAATCATATTTAAACTCCACTAAACATGTTGCATTAGTTATCATATCATGTTACAATATTATATATCACATATATAATATTTATCGTAACAAAATAAAATAATACAATTAACATATATCGCATATATATCAATGTATTACCCGAGTGAGGAAAAAAAATCTTTTAGTGAGCTAATATTAGTTAATGCAATTTTTAATATATCATATATATTATTATACATTAAATTATCGAATCAACACTTGATCCGATGACCCGGCTGATATCAAATATCGCGAGAATAGAATACGGTATCTCATATCGCATTATCCTCGGTCCCACACATATCACATACGTGCTCCTACTCCATTTTTCCTGAGCCAAGAAACCTCTGTGTAGGACTCTAAAGAATCGTCAATACGCTGGCAGTAGGTGATGATCATATCAAACACCTACAAGCTGCAAGCGGTCAGCTAAACGTAACAGCTACCCAGGTATTGAGCGCTCAGAAGATCAACAAGCAAGCCTGTACATTCTCCTGTGAATCCAAACAGTAACACTCCCGTACAGTCCGGTCTCGTCGTCTGATATGTCGCATATCTCGCCTAGGGGTGGTAAACGTCAGACCCCAGTAGCTTGATAAGTCGTGTCGATATGAGGTCTATAACAGTTCGAGAAACTACTGATAACACTTACCAGTAAATCTCAGTAATCCTGGCCAGGGATTTCCGGTTATAGCCAATCGAACACAGCACAACATCAACTCCCTATACCGGGAGAGACGAATCCCCTCCTATCGCTCATTGCCTCCATGTGATTCGGGACTGTACCCAAAAGCCACCTTTTTGCACGCCCTCTTGGACGTGGTATGATGGAAATCAAAGCACAGTGGGAATCACACAAGACTCTATGACGATCTTGGGTCAACAGACTACTCTGTACTAGTGTCACCGGAGAACTGCCATCTGACGTGAGGTATAATACCATCTGGGAGTTCTCGGCGAGTCCGTCCAGTGTACCCAGTCTCCACTGAGCACCCGTACACCATCCTTGATGTCAAACACCGATGGATATGGGATCATCCATCGCCCATCATATGGGTCAAGATGCGTATACGCTAGTCTACTCTGGTGCATCGATGCCCTGTCTCGATATACCCTCGACTAGGAACAGTTATAGGATGTACTCGTCGACTACTGTGGCCTCACTAGTATGATCTCATGATAGTCCCAGTAGTCGAGTACACATCCTAAGGGCTTTATCAACATGTAACATAGAGACAATCAGAATACATGTTAAGATAAAGTACAACCAGATAGCATACTATCATGTCGAGCAAGAAAGTCCTCCCTATATATGTCCTAGCATCCACTACAATATACATCGTATGTACAGTAATGGCCTCTAGGGCATACATATAACTAACAATCTCCTACTTGCACTAGGGCCATCTGTTATGGTATCGCATACCCAACAATTAGCTGCGGTTGAAGTATCTCATACTCAACCATCCCATAAAAGTCTCTACTGGGAAAAAGGCCTTTGTGAGTGGATCCACGCTGTCGTCCTCTGTGTCTACTCTCCTAACCTCGATCTCCATGGAGATCAACTATCTCCATGATCAGGTAATATTGCCTAAGAATTATATCTGGATTTCTGATGGGACGGTAGTTCCTTGGCTAAAACCATAACTCCATTGTCACACAATGGTAGGAACGGAGTTCATCTCATGAACTTACAAATATCCAGACTGCCTCTTTGGTAGCATCCTTGGTAACGATGTATCTTGCCTTTAATCGTCTAGTAAGTCACGGTATCTAGCTTGGAACTCTTCCAACATACCGTCCCTCCACTGAGGGTAAAGACAATGCCTGCGACTGACTTTCAGTCATCCTTATCACCCTGGAACCTTTCCAGTGATTCTCCCCAGGATCGATTGACACCATCTCACTACAACTAGTGAGTATCCTAACATCCAATTAGATCTATCTCATAGATCCAAAATCCAGGATTCAGGAGGTATCACTTTGATCCTATATGGAGAATCATTGTGATAAGCGGAGATTGACCGAGCGTAGCATAGGAAACTCCTTCCCTATCAAGAGTATGTCATTCACGTACTCTACGAGGATCACCACCATACTCCCTACTACCTTTTTGTATATACAAGGTTCATCTACCATTTTGATGAAGTCAAACTCTTTGACTACCATATCAAAACTGATGTTCCAACTCCGCGATGCCTGTTTTATCATATAAAACATCTTGCACACGTTTCCGCTGCTCCCACTGTCTACGAAGCCCTCTGGCTGTGTACTTATACACGCTCTTTTCTAAAACATCATTTAGAAAAGCAGTCATGACACCCAACCACCAGATATCGTAGTCATGGTATGTAGCCGTGGCAAGTAGGATCTGGATGGACTTAAGCATAGCTTTGAAAGTATCAACTTTTCCATGTACACTAAGTAATCTTCTCAAGATATACTTGCTCCTGATGGGGATTTAACCCTTCAGATAAAGCAACCAAAGTCCATACTTTGTTGGTGTATAAGGATTCCATCTCAGATCGCTAAGCATCCAGCCATTCTTACAGAGTCCCACTCCTGATGGCCAGCTCGAAACTAGTTGGGTCATCATCTCATGATGTAATCCTCGCTTCCACTGTCATAGAGAAACCGAAGTATCTCTCAGGTGGGTGAGGAATCGTACTAGATCGGCGGAGAGGCTGAGGTTCGTTGGTTACTATTGAATCCTTTGGTTCTACCAAATCATCAGCTGCAGTTTGTATAGCTGGAACCTTTCCAGTTCTACATAACAGACCTTGCCTCGAGCTTGTCCGGATTTTGCTTTTAGACATAGGCCGGACAACCCAAATCTTAAGCAACTTAAGATATGGGCTCTTCCCTTTCCATATCACATATGAAGTGGTAGGCATCTGATTTGATTTGAACCCTATTCAATAGGTATGCAGCTTCTCAAGCGCATAAGACCCAAAAGGAAATAGGAAACTCAGTAGTACTCATCATAGAGCACACCATATCACATAGGGTGGTATTGCTCCGTCCCGATACACCGACGTGCTGTCGTGTATACGGAGGAGTAATGCTGAGAGAGAATCTCATTCTCCTTTAGAATAGTCCAGGAATTCCGTGCTCAAGTATTCTCCTCCTTGATCTCATCAAAGGACATAATACTTATACCCGTATTTTGGTTCTCTACTTCTAACTTATATTCTGTGAATATCTCAAAAGGTTCGGACTTGTGTTTCAACAGGAACATATGTCTGAATCTTGAGAGATCATCAGAGAATGTAATGAAGTACAAAGAACCGGTCCTGGCATATGTAGACAGGGGACTTTCATACATCAACATGTATCAATCCTAAAAGTTCACTAACTCTTTCTCTGTTTCCAATAAACAGAGCTGTGGTCATTTTATCTTTGTGACATGACTGGCAAGTTTCACAAGATGTAAATTCAAACAAATTTAAATATGCATCTAAATGTAACTTTGCTAGTCGGGTCGCATTGATATGACCTAGTCTACAATGCCTCAAGAAGGATCCGTTCATTTCTGAACTCTTCCTCTCGTGTGTGTTCTGTATACTAAGAACTGTAGTTTGATTTAGAACGTCAATGCTTTTAGATAACGTGCCTGAACCGATCAACTCTTGATATAGGAAATGTTCAAAACATTATCCAACAATACAAAATTATATCCTTTCTTTACTAATAAAGAGACTGATATGATTTTGTATATCAGGTTCGGTATCTAATAACATTTGTTCAGAATCAATGTATTCTGGTAGTACAGGGTGATAGTGACCAACAGACTTGGCTGCAACACTTGCACCGTTTTCTGTCTCATGAAACTTATCACCCGTTCTCAGTTCTCTATCCATCTGTAGCCCATGTAACTGATTACATATGCGGGATCCTGATCCGGTATCACATACCCAGGACGTAAAGGATACTGAGAAACAGTTCTCTGTAATGAACACACCCGAAGATGATGCATCAACATGCACTTTCTTCGTTTGGGTGGCACGGGAATTCTGGTAATCCCTAATTCTTGCTCTATCTTATAACAATTATAAGTTGGAGCGGGACCAACATTCCCCAGCTCAGTATAACAAGCGAGTTCGGTTAATAATCCGTATTATTATCTTGATTAAGGCGTGATATGGTCGCTACCTGGAGAGAGA
This sequence comes from Agapanthus africanus, assembly GCA_030015575.1. NCBI lineage: Eukaryota > Viridiplantae > Streptophyta > Magnoliopsida > Asparagales > Amaryllidaceae > Agapanthus > Agapanthus africanus. The sequence continues at coordinate 115,595,135 of CM057350.1, forward strand.
GAGAAGAAAACACTCAGCGTGCACTTTTACAAGATTAGATTGGTTATCAATTTATCTAATCAGGATGTCTCCCACTGTTTTAATCAAATCTTCCTTCAAACCCTAAAAGGAAAGACTAGCCGGGATTAATTACACGCTACAAGTTCGCCAATCTTTCAGCCAGGCCAGTGTCGGTACTTTGAGGGAGGTCCGCCGTACTTTCGCACGAACCTAATTAAAGTAAACCTCGTTTTCCCAGAGGCTTAACCCCGTTAACACCTTTCTAGACACCTACTTGATCGGCTAATTGTAATGTGTAAAACTCTCCCAGGAGTAACTCTTACTCGCAGCGGGTATCGGGATCCAACTATCTCATAGAAGGTATGCAATCTCATTGCAAATTTCAACACTTGAAATTCCCAATAATATTTTTCCCTTAGCGTCCTATGACCTTGACGGAGGTCAACAAACCATAGGTTGCTAGTCAAGTTCTACCCGTCATTTCCTGATTGAATTAAACCCACCCGCACGACCTTTGACGGAGGTCAACAAGGCCGCACGACTACCCTAATCCAATCTGCATCATATGCATAAGCAGATAAATACTAGTCAGCTACCGCACACTACGTCTTGACGGAGGTCAACAAACATAGTACGAATACTAAGAAGGACTTATCTGAAATGACGGAGGGCTACGACAGGTTTTTAGGAAAACCTATTGCGTAATAAACTTGATATCGTTGTAGAATCGAGTGATTTTAAATGGAGTGTTTTTGAGGCTTTTCTAGTTTTGCTAAAGGGGTCACTCCCGGTGAAGGGATCGTCGGCCCTTTCCTCATCGAATAAGGTGCAGGATATATCATATATATCGCTGTGCAAAGCAAGAACTATAGAAGCAATCAAAAGACAAACCGAGTTTGTAGCATCTGCTAGTTTCACTAAAGAGGTCACTCCCGGTGAAGGGATCTCGGCTCTTTCCTTATCGAATAAGGTGCTGGATGTTCTACAAGGAACACCGCTATGCAAAGCAAGAACTAGAGCTACCAGTTTTTAAACAAGTTTCTACAACATCTTAGGTTTCTTTTATTTCATTAATCTCATTAATGAAGTCCCATTTCATTATGCTTCACAAGCATCTCATTTGAAACGAAATCTGCAATATAACATATATTTCATATATATAATATAAACATTCGTCACAGGCAGTAATATGATCTCATCACAGAACATTGCAGCAGAAGAACATATATGAAATATTGGATATACTAGGACGTTCGTGTTTTCAATACGAGCCTGTATAAAACACGGATTCCACGGTCGCGATGAATAGCCAAACCCACATCCCTAGACCCCTACGAGAGCGGCAAATAACACTGTCAATTCTAGGGTTAGGAGACCCGGTCTCGACTCCTCGAGATGGTCTCCCACTAGACCCTAGAACCCGGTTACTTGTGCTCCCCGCCTTGGGTCTACCTAATGCGGAAAAGTAAATAATATACAACGGTGACATCTTCCGCAACCTGGAAGTGCCCCAACAAAAGAATATTACATACAAATTTTTACATGAATGAAAAAGAAAAACTCTCATCTCACATAAAACCCCCGGCTATTCAGAACGCGACGATCCAATAGAACATATCACAGCAACACATAATATCTCATATCATCAACGTAAGCAAGTATGCGTATCCCGATTGTCGTTGATGTATAGCAACAAAGCCGGCAATACACCACATACTACGCTTACGGTCACAGAAAAGAAAGTGTAAAACTACAACAGTTGGAATCCGCAACCTCTTTAGACATCGCATGCCTAACCAAATAAATTCCTTAGACATTGCATGCCTAACAATTATAAACCCCGCATTTTAGTCTCTTTATCGAAAACTCTTTTCAATGTCTAGTCGGGGAATTCAACAAGATTCTCGATATTCTGATCGAATACTCGTCGCATACTTTAGTAGACGGCCGCACCCCCAGATGCCGTTGACGAAGTGCACTAAGGCGGAACACCGCTGCCGCGAGCACCCGAACGGATGCTTTCGGCGACGGGGTTCTCCTACAGTCACTTGGTCGGGGCTATGGGGCGTGGCTGTCTATTAAGTTTACCCGGCGAGTATCCGCGTACGCTACGTGATTGCGACGGACTTTTGATCACATCAAAATTCCGTGGCAACCGATCATCTGAGACTAAACTGCTAGATTTATAACATTCAAATTAGTTATCTCATAACTTTTTGTGGATTCCAAATATTGTATCACATTCCAGATAAATAGACAATGTTAAACTTTCCGATCGAATAATCAAACACCCAAGATTTCCCCAATTTATATCAACACTTGAAATCAGTTTAAAAACATCCATCATATGCCACAGTACCAATGGTCCAGCCGTAGAAGGGTCAAGCCAACGCCTCACATGTGGCACGCCGTACTGTCCCAAACCCTAAGGTTCAAAAGGCAGTTCAAGACGGTCACATAATCGAGTTAAGGTTTGTTGTCTTCTAGAGGGTCCACCGCGTTACTTGCACGACTTAGAACGTTCTTAAACTCGAGAAAAAATCAAACTTTTGAAAAATTTTCCGACAGGGGAAAAAGTGAGTTATTGATATCCGTTCGAACTTTTTAACAGTTTCTATAAATTATCCGGACAAACTAAACAAAGTTAAAATATCCGATCGAAACAACAAGTCCCCAATACACCCCAGAAAACCCAACACTTGAGTATAATTAAAAAAAGCCCAGAAGAATCTGGAATTAGCTACGGAGGTTATTGTGCAAATCCTATCCCTCAATCCTTCCTTCTTGCCGCGGAACCGCCGCCAATACCAGGGTTTGGCCGCGGTTCCGCGGCGCTTTGGACGATTTAGGGGGTCGGGTTTCATAGTAATTCCTAGAATACCCTGCTGAATTTTTTGGGTATTTTTAATATGAAAAAATCACAGTTTTGAAAAATTTCCAGAAACTAGGGTATATCGGGTTTTCCGGGTTCGATCGGACTTTAAACTTCGTCTAGACATCGCCTAAAGCTCTAGCTTGGCTCTGATACCACTGTAGGGTTGCTGGGCACGCGCACAAGGGTCTACGGGGCATCAACCATGCCCGATTAAAATTTTAGCCGTGCCGAACAACCCGAATACGGATTTTTAAACTAGAGATTAGGTGAAAACTAACATGCTAAACACATTAACACTAAGTGAGAGGGATTACAATCTTTGTAGATCCGGTCCTTCACTTCATATGCTCCGTGTTGAGGTCCCTTCGCTGCGATCATCGTGTTCCCGACCCTCGAGAGGTTCCACGAAGAGAAAGATGCAGTCTTGCTTCCGATCTTCGATACAAAGATGATCTACCTTGAAGTTTCGTTAACACAAGCTAACACTCATGAAATGATGTGAACACCCTCATCTAAATGGCAAGGGAAGATGAGGATGATGAAGTAGGATTTTTGCTCTCTTTATTTATCTTTTTCTCACATATTTTCATCACAAATATCAAAGCAAGAAAGCTTTGCATGAAGAACTCAAGGAAGAAGAAGAATAGTGATCCATTTTCTTTTGTGATGAACAATGAAAAGAATTCATATGATAAATAATGCAACCATGGTCAACTAAACTCATGTAGAGAATTAACTAGAGTTAGGGTTTGGGTTGGGTTAAAGCATGAGTCATAACAAAATATCTTTATCATGACAAAAAGAAACCTTCTAGAATCAACTAGAAGTCTTAACCCTAATCCAAACCCTAATCATGTTTAAACTCCACTAAACATGTTGCATTAGTTATCATATCATGTTACAATATTATATATCACATATATAATATTTATCGTAACAAAATAAAATAATACAATTAACATATATCGCATATATATCAATGTATTACCCGAGTGAGAAAAAAAAATCTTTTAGTGAGCTAATATTAGTTAATGCAATTTTTAATATATCATATATATTATTATACATTAAATTATCGAATCAACACTTGATCCGAAAATCCGGCTATATCGCATATAACCGACTAATATTTATCCGTACCGATTCATCGAATTAACACTTGATCCGATGACCCGGCTGATATTAAATATCGCGAGAATAGAATACGGTATCTCATATCGCATTATCCTCGGTCCCGCACATATCACATACGTGCTCCTACTCCATTTTGCCTGAGCCAAGAAACCTCTGTGTAGGACTCTAAAGAATCGTCAATACGCCGGCAGTAGGTGATGATCATATCAAACACCCACAAGCTGCAAGCGGTCAGCTAAACGTAACAGCTACCCAGGTATTGAGCGCTCAGAAGATCAACAAGCAAGCCTGTACATTCTCCTGTGAATCCAAACAGTAACACTCCCGTACAGTCCGGTCTCGTCGTCTGATATGTCGCATATCTCGCCTAGGGGTGGTAAACGTCAGACCCCAGTAGCTTGATAAGTCGTGTCGATATGAGGTCTATAACAGTTCGAGAAACTACTGATAACACTTACCAGTAAATCTCAGTAACCCTGGTCAGGGATTTCCGGTTATAGCCAATCGAACACAGCACAACATCAACTCCCTATACCGGAAGAGACGAATCCCCTCCTATCGCTCATTGCCTCCATGTGATTCGGGACTGTACCCAAAAGCCACCTTTTTGCACGCCCTCTTGGACGTGGTATGATGGAAATCAAAGCACAGTGGGAATCACACAAGACTCTATGACGATCTCGGGTCAACAGACTACTCTGTACTAGTGTCACCGGAGAACTGCCATCTGACGTGAGGTATAATACCATCTGGGAGTTCTCGGCGAGTCCGTCCAGTGTACCCAGTCTCCACTGAGCACCCGTACACCATCCTTGATGTCAAACACCGATGGATATGGGATCATCCATCGCCCATCATATGGGTCAAGATGCGTATACGCTAGTCTACTCTGGTGCATCGATGCCCTGTCTCGATATACCCTCGACTAGGAACAGTTATAGGATGTACTCGTCGACTACTGTGGCCCCACTAGTATGATCTCATGATAGTCCCAGTAGTCGAGTACACATCCTAAGGGCTTTATCAACATGTAACATAGAGACAATCAGAATACATGTTAAGATAAAGTACAACCAGATAGCATACTATCATGTCGAGCAAGAAAGTCCTCCCTATATATGTCCTAGCATCCACTACAATATACATCGTATGTACAGTAATGGCCTCTAGGGCATACATATAACTAACAATCTCCTACTTGCACTAGGGCCATCTGTTATGGTATCGCATACCCAACAATTAGCTGCGGTTGAAGTATCTCATACTCAACCATCCCATAAATGTCTCTACTGGGAAAAAGGCCTTTGTGAGTGGATCCGCGCTGTCGTCCTCTGTGTCTACTCTCCTAACCTCGATCTCCATGGAGATCAACTATCTCCATGATCAGGTGATATTGCCTAAGAATTATATCTGGATTTCTGATGGGACGGTAGTTCCTTGGCTAAAGCCATAACTCCATTGTCACACAATGGTAGGAACGGAGTTCATCTCATGAACTTACAAATATCCAGACTGCCTCTTTGGTAGCATCCTTGGTAACGATGTATCTTGCCTTTAATCGTCTAGTAAGTCACGGTATCTAGCTTGGAACTCTTCCAACATACCGTCCCTCGACTGAGGGTAAAGACAATGCCTGCGACTGACTTTCAGTCATCCTTATCACCCTGGAACCTTTCCAGTGATTCTCCCCAGGATCGATTGACACCATCTCACTACAACTAGTGAGTATCCTAACATCCAATTAGATCTATCTCATAGATCCAAAATCCAGGATTCAGGAGGTATCACTTTGATCCTATATGGAGAATCATTGTGATAAGCGGAGATTGACCGAGCGTAGCATAGGAAACTCCTTCCCTATCAAGAGTATGTCATCCACGTACTCTACGAGGATCACCACCATACTCCCTACTACCTTTTTGTATATACAAGGTTCATCTACCATTTTGATGAAGTCAAACTCTTTGACTACCACATCAAAACTGATGTTCCAACTCCGCGATGCCTGTTTTATCATATAAAACATCTTGCACACGTTTCCGCTGCTCCCACTGTCTACGAAGCCCTCTGGCTGTGTACTTATACACGCTCTTTTCTAAAACATCATTTAGAAAAGCAGTCATGACACCCAACCACCAGATATCGTAGTCATGGTATGTAGCCGTGGCAAGTAGGATCTGGATGGACTTAAGCATAGCTTTGAAAGTATCAACTTTTCCATGTACACTAAGTAATCTTCTCAAGATATACTTGCTCCTGATGGGGATTTAACCCTTCAGATAAAGCAACCAAAGTCCATACTTTGTTGGTGTATAAGCATAGCCCTCCGTCATTTCAGATAGGTACTACCTTGTATTCGTGCTATGTTTGTGGCAAGCGTCAAGACATAGTGAATGGTAGCTGAGTGATATTTATTTGTTGCATGGATATGCGATTAATCGAGACAGTCGTACAGCTTTGTTGGCAAGCGTCAAGAGTTTGTGCGGGTGGGTTCGAGTTAATCCAGGACAATGACGGGTTGAACTTGACTAGTGGCCTATAACTTGTTGGAAAGCGTCAAGGTTATAGGTCGTTAAGGTCAAAAACGACATCGGGAGTTTCAAACATACAGAAAACTTTCTAGTGTTGCATACCTTCTGGAGTGTGGTGACTAGAGTGGTTTCCATCTAGTTTATCATGCAATGATAGTTGGATCCCGATCCCACTGATGAGTAGGATTACTCTTGGGAGATATTTTTCACTTCACAATTAGCTAACCTGTTAGGTGTCTAGAAAAGTGTTAACGGGGTTACGCCTCTGCGGAAACGAGGTTTATTTTAATTAGATCCGTGCGAGGCATGGGGAACCTCCCTTGAAGTACCGACACTCACCTGGTTGAACGGTTAGCGAACTTGTGAGGTGAAAATGATCCCGACTAGTTTTCCTTTTATAGGTTTGAAGGAAAATTCGAGGAAACAGTAGGAGCCATCCTGATTAGATAAACTAATAACCAATCTAATTTTGCAAGAGCGTACGCTGAGTGTTTCTTTTCTCTCTCTCCAGATAGCAACCATTTCACGCCCTAATCAAGATAATTAAATGTATCGCTTGACCGATCCGAATTCTTATTCGGGGCCGGGAAACGTCGGTTTGGCTCTAATTTATCACAACAGTCATGAGAGTGAGCAAAGGAAAGAGGATAGCATGAATTCCTTGTCGACCTCAACGAAGAAGAAGCATACTATTGCATCTCCTTCAGGTGTTCTTGTTATTGAGAACTGTTTTTCGGTTAGTCCTACCTCCTGGGTACTAGATACCGGATCAGGATCTTATATCTGTAATTTATGGCAGAGACTGAGAAAAAGTATGATGGCCGGACCTGGTGATATGTCACTCAGAGTAGGGAACGGAGCACAAGTTGATGCTGCTGCCGTCGGTGAATATCACCTAGCATTGCCAAGTGGCAATACTATGATTTTGAACAATTGCTACTATGTACCTTCCATGCTATGCAGTATCATATCAGTTTCTTTACTTGATAAAGATGGATATAAGTTTGTTCTTGATAGAAATATCATGAACATTTACCTTAATCAGGTATTGCTTGTAGAAGGTACACTGTGTAATGGTATCTATATTCTAAATCAAAACATAGTTTTCAATGTACAAAACATACGCAAGAGCAAGAGTTCAGAAGTGAAAGAATCCTACTTGTGGCATTGTAGATGTTAGTTATATGTATGCCCTAGAGGCCATTACTGTACATAGGATGTATATTGTAGTGGATGCTGGGACATATATAGGTATGACTTTCTTGTTCGACATGATAGTATGCTATCTGGTTGCTCTTTATCTTAACATGTATACTTTCAGTCTCTCTGTTACATGTTGATAAAGCCCTTAGGATGTGTACGCGACTTCCAGGACTATGATGTAGATCATACTAGTGGGGCCTGGGTAGTCCATGAGTACATCCTTCAATGTTCCTAGTCATGGGAATATCGAGACGGGGCATCGATATTCCAGAGTAGACTAGCGTATATCTTCTCGACCCATGTGATGGGCGATGGATGATCCCATATCCATTGGTGTTTGACATCAGAGATGGTATGCGGGTGCTCAGTGATGACTGGGTACACTGAACGGACTCGCCGAGAACTCCCAGATGGTATTATACCTCACGTCAGATGGCAGTTCTCTGGTGACACTGGTACAGCTTAGTCTGTTGACCCGAGATCGTCATAGAGTCTTGTGTGTCTCCCACTGTGCTTTGATTTCCACCCTACCACGGCTCTACCGAGTCGTGCAAACAGGTGGTTTTTGGGTACAATCCCGATTCATATGGAGGCAATGAGCGATAGGAGGGGATTCGTCTCTCCCGGTATTGGGGGTTGATGTTGCGCTATGCTCGACTGGCCATAACTGGAAAATCCCTAGCTAGGGTTGCTGTGATATACTGGTAAGAGTTATCAGTAGTTTCACGCTTGTTATGGACCTTATATCGGCATGACTTATCGAGCTACCGGGGTCTGACGTTTACCGCCCTTAGACGAGATATGCGACATATCAGACGAACAGACCGGACTGTGTGGTAAGTGTTACTGGTTGGATTCATAGGAGTGTGAGTGGGCTTGCTCGTTGATCTTCTGATCGCTCAATACCCGGGTGGCCGTTACGTTTAGCAGAACACTTGCGGCCTGTGGGTGTTTGATATGATCATCACCCGCTGCCGGCGTATTGACGAGTCTTTAGAGTCCTACACAGAGGTTTCCTGGCTCAAGCGAAACGAAATAGGAGTGCATATGAGATATGTGCGGGAACGAGAATAATGCGTGTATGTGATACCGTATTCTATTCTCGCGATGAATGTATCGATTGGTTGTATGCGATATAACCTAGTTATCGAATCGAGGATTGATTCGATAAGTCGATACATTGGATATTAGTTGGTCATATGTGATATGACCGGATCGTTAAATCAAGTGTTGATTTAATATTTAATGTATAATTATATATTTGATATATCACTTTACAGTAACTAGTATTTGTTCACTTATGATGGATTTTCTCACTTGATGTGCACATTGTATATATGATATACTTTTGTGCACTAGTTTGTATCATGTTTGATGATACATGCAAACTTGGGTGTGTATGATTAAACCATGATTAGGTTAATGGTTAGGGTTTGATTTACTTATTTATTTATTCTTTTTATTTATTTTTGGGGCAAGAAATAAAATGGTGATTCTTTTGTTTTTACTTGAAGCTTCTTGAAGCTTTGAAAAAGCTTTGACCATTTTGTCTCTTTTCTTAACCCTAACCATTTACATAACCCTAGTTTATTCTCTACACTTGTTAACTCACCCATGGCTGCTAAATGATAACTATCACTTCATTTTCTTTTTGAAAAATAATTATCATTCTTTTTCTTCTTCATCATCTTCTTCTTCAAGTGAAGAAAAGAAAAGTTTTCTAGAAAAATGTCAAGTGATGAAATCAAGTGAGAAACCCAAATCCAAAGTGAACCCACTTCCTATTTCTTCATCCTCTACCACTTGCCATGTAGTATAGGGTGTTTTCTTCACAAGTTTCATGACTCGGTGAAGATGGAGCTCGAGTTAGAGTCGCCTCGACGTAGATCATCTTCGGCATCGAAGTCAACGACATAGCCCGATCTTTTCTCCGATGAAACCACCGCGAGAGTCCAGGATTCCGATGGTTGCAGCGGAGGGACGTCATCACGGAGCCAAGGAAGTAGAGGACCGGATCTACAAAGGTTGTATTTCTATTCACTTAGTAGTTAAGTTGTTAACTTGCTTGATGTTTCACCTATCCTCTAGTAATCGATCTTGCATTAGGGTTTCTCGGCATAAGAAAAATTTGAATTTGGCATGGTTGATACCTTGTGGAACCTCTTGAGTGTGCCTAGTAACCCTACAGTGGTATCAGAACCTAGCTAGAGCCTTAGGCGAAGTGTAGACGATGTTAGAAGTCCGATCGAACCCGAAACCCTAATCCATTAACCCTCTCTGTACATTTTTCAAATATGTGGATTTTTGTGAATTAAAAATATGCTGAAAATTAAGCAGGGTTTTCTAAGAGTTACTGTGCAACACGAGGGCATAAGTCGATTAAAGCGCCGCGGAACCGCGGCACGAGCGGCGGTTCTGCGGCCATGTAGTCGCTTCATTCATTTCTGTTTGCACAGTAATATTCTTCTGTCACTCCTAATTCTTCTGGATAATTTTAATTTATACTCAATAGTTGAGTTTTTTGGGGTGTATTAGGGACTCGATGCTTCAATCGGAAAGTTTAACTTCGTCTACGGGTTTTTCGGGGTAATTTTAGAATATGTTAAAAAGTTCGACCGGATATAAATACCCAATTTTTCCCCTGTCGGGAAATTTCCATGTGTTGGATTTTTCCGTGGTTTAAAGACGTTCTAAGTAGTGCAAGTAACGCGATGGACCATCTAGAAGACAACAAACCTTAACTCGATTATGTGACCGTCTTGAACTGCCCTTTGAACCTTAGGGTTTGGGGCAGTACGGCGTGCCACATGTGAGGCGTTGGCTTGACCCTTCTACGGCTGGACCGTTGGTACTGTGGCATGAAGTGAATGTTCTTAAAACCTATTTCATGTATTGAGCTGTTTCGGGAAAACTTGGGTGTTTGGATGTTCGATCGGAAAGTTTAACATTGTCTATTTATCTGGAATGTGATACAATATTTGGAATTCACATGTAGTTATGAGATAACTAATATGAATGTTATAAACATAGCACTTTAGTCTCAAATGATCGGTTGCCACGGGATTTTGATGTGATCAAAAGTCCGTCGCAATCACGTAGCGTACGCGGATACTCGCCGGTAAACTTAATAGACAGCCTCACCCTATAGCCCCGACCAAGTGACTGTAGGAGAACCCCGTCGCCGAAAGCATCCGTTCGGGTGCTCGCGGCAGCGGTGTTCCGCCTTGGTGCACTTCGTCGACGGCGTCGGGGGTGCGGCCGCCTACTAAAGTTTGCGACGAGCATTCGATCAGTATGTCGGGAATCTTGTTGAATTGCCCGACTTGGTATTGAAAAGTGTTTTCGATTTTGAGACTGAAATGCGGGGTTTATAATTGTTAGGCATGCGATGTCTAAGGAATTCATTTGGTTAGGCATGCGATGTCTATGCAGGTTGCGGATTCCAACTGTTGTAGTTTTACACTTTCTTTTCTGCGACCATAAGTGTAATATGTGATATCGCCGGTTTCGTTGCTATATGTCAATGACAATTAGGATGGGCATATTTACTTACGTTGATGACATGTGATGTTATGTGTTGCTGGATATGTTATATTGGATTGTAGTGTTTGAATAGCCGGTTTTTTTTATGTGAGATGAGTGTTTTTCATTTTCATTCATGTAACAACTTGTATGTAATATTCTTTTATTGGGGAACTTCCAGGTTGCGGAAGATGTCACCGTTGATGTATATTATTTACTTTTCGGCATTAGGATAGACCCAAGGAGGGGAGTACGAGTAACCGGGTTCTAGGGTCCAGTGGGAGACCATCTCGAGGAGTCGAGTCCAGGTCTCCTAACCCTAGAATTGGTAGGGTTACTTGCCGCTCTCGTAGGGGTCTAGGGGTGTGGGATTGGCTATTCATCACGACCGTGGAATCCATGTTTTATACTGGCTCGTATTAAAAACACGGACGTCCTAGTATATCCAATATTTCATATGATATTTTCTGCTGCGTTATCTGTAATGTGATCATGTGATATGTTCAGATAGATATTGTATATAGTATATATGATATATTATATAGACGTTGCTTATGTTTTACACCCGCGCTAGCCCTGCCCCGCTCTGCCGTTAGTTACTTAACCTAACGGTGCAGACGGGACATCGAGACGAATACGGATGGCATAAGCGTACGTTATATTTATCTGTGATGTTTAGGTGGACTTAAATGATGGGATATTCATTAATGTGATTAATGAAAGAAAATAAACCTAAAAGATGTTGTGGAATCGAATTTCAAAAATAAAACAGGTAGCTACAGTTCTTGCTTTGCATCGCGGTGTTCCTTATAGAACATCCTGCACCTTATTCGATAAGGAAAGGACCGAGATCCCTTCACCGGGAGTGACTCCTTTAGCAATAACTGGAAGATGCTACAACCCTCGGTTTGTCCTTTGATTGCTTCTATAGTTTTTGCTTTGCACAGAGGTATATATGATATATCCTGCACCTTATTCAATGAGGAAAGGGTCGACGATCCCTTCACCGGGAGTGGCCCCTTTAGCAAAACTAGAAAAGCTTCAAAAACACTCCAATTAAAAACCATTTGATTCCGCAACGAGATCAAGTTCAAAGCGTTAAAGGTTTTCTTAAAAACCATCCGCAGCCCTCCGTCATTTTAGGAAGTAGAGTACTTAGTATTCGTGCTACGTTTGTCGACCATAGCCGAGGCGTAGTGTACGGTAGCTAAGTGATGTCTTCCTACACCGCATATGATGCGATTAGTTAGGACAGTCATGTGGCTTTGTTGACCTTAGCCAAGGGTCATGTGGGTAGGTCTAACTAATCACGAAATGACGGGTAGAGCTTGACTAGTGCTTATGATTTGTTGACCTTAGCCAAGGTCATAGGTGCTAGGGGTAAAAACCATTATCGGGAGTTTCAAGTGTTGAAATTTGCAATGAGATTGCATACCTTCTATATGATAGTTGGATCCCGATACCCACTGCGAGTAATTGTTACTCCTGGGAGAGTTTTGCACTTTGCAATTAGCCGATCAAGTAGGTGTCTAGAAAGGTGTCAACGGGGTTACGCCTCTGGGAAAACGAGGTTTACTTTAATTAGGTCCGTGCGAAAGCACGGGGAACCTCCCTCAAAGTACCGACACTGGCCCGGCTGAAAGATTGGCGAACTTATAGAGTGTAATTAATCCCGGCTAGTCTTTCCTTTTAAGGTTTGAAGGAAGATTTGATAAAAACAGTGGGAGCCGTCCTGATTAGATAAAATAAATAACCAATCTAATCTTGCAAGAGTGCACGCAGAGTGTTTTCTTCTCTCTCTCTCCAGGTAGCGACCATATCACGCCTTAATCAAGATAATAATATGGATGAATTGACCGAACCCGCTTGTTATACTGAGCTGGGGAACGTTGGTCCCGCTCCAACTTATAATTGTTATAAGACCGAGCAGGAAATAGGGGAATACCAGGATTCCCATGCCGCCCAAACGAAGAAAGTGCATATGATGCATCTTCTTCGGGTGTGTTCGTTACACAGAACTGTTTCTCAGTATCCTCTGCATCCTGGGTATTTGATACCGGATCAGGATCCCAGATATGTAATCAGTTACATAGGGCTACAGAAAGGTAGAGAACTGAGAACGGGTGATAAGTTTCATGAGACAGAAAACGGTTCAAGTGTTGCAGCCAAGTCTGTTGGTCACTGTCACCCAGTATTCCAAATACATTGATTCTGAACAAATGTTATTAGATACCGAACCTGATATACAAAATCATATCAGTCTCTTTATTAGTAAAGAAATGATAAAATTTTGTATTGATGGATAATGTTTTGAACATTTCCTATATCAAAAGTTGATCGGTTCAGGCACGTTATCTAAAAGCATTGATGTTCTAAATCAAACTACAGTTCTTAGTATACGGAACACACAAAAGAGGAAGAGTTCAGAAATGAACGGATCCTTCTTGAGGTATTGTAGACTAGGTCATATCAATGCGACCCGACTAGCTATGTTGCACATAGATGTATATTTAAATCTGTTTGAATTTACATCTTATGAAAACTTGCCGGTCATGTCACAAAGATAAGATAACCACAGCCCTGTTTATTGGAAACAGAGAAAGAGTTAGTGAACTCTTGGGACTGATACATGATGATGTATGTAAAGTCCCCTGTCTACACATGCCAGGACCGGCTCTTTATACTTCATTACATTCTTTGATGATCTCTCAAGATTCAGTCATATGTTCCTGTTGAAACATAAGTCCAAAGCTTTTGAGATATTCACAGAATATAAGTTAGAAGTAGAGAACCAAAAACCGGGTATAACTATTATGTCCCATGATAAGATCAAGGAGGAAAATACTTGTGCATGGAATTCTTGGACTATTCTAAAGGAAAATGAGATTCTCTCTCAGTATTACTCCTCTGAATACACCACAGCACAACGGTGTATCAGGACGGAGCAATCACACCGTATTAGATATGGTGTGCTCTATGATGAGTACTACTGAGTTACCTATTTCCTTTTGGGGTTATGCACTTGAGAAGTTGCATACCTATTGAATTGGGTTCGAATCAAATCAGTGCATACCACTCCATATAAGATATGGTATGGGAAGAGCCTATCTCTTAAGTAAGTTAAGATTTGGGATTGTCCGGCCTATGTCAAAAGCAAAATCCGGACAAGATCGAGGCAAGGTCAGTTCTGTAGAACTGGAAAGGTTCCAACTATACAAAACTGCAGCTGATGATTTGACAGAACCAAAGGATTCAATAGTCCCCAACGAACCTCAGCCTTTCCGCCGATCTAGCAGGGTTCCTTACCTGCCTGAGAAATACTTCGGTTTCTCGATGACAGTGGGAGCGAGGAATGCATCATGAGATGATGACCCAACTAGTTTCGAGCAGGCCATCAAGAGTAGGGACTCTGTAAGAATGGCTGGATGTTTAGCGATCTGAGATGGAATCCATGTACACCAACAAAAGTATGGACTTTGAATGCTGTATCTGAAGGGTTAAATCCCCATCAGGAGCAAGTATATCTTGAGAAGATTACTTGGTGTAGATGGAAAAGTTGAGACTTTCAAAGCTAGACTTGTTAAAGGTTTTCGTCATCGACCAGGCGTGGATAATGATGAAACCTTTTCCAGGAACTATGCTTAATCCCATCCAGATCCTGCTTGCCATTGCTACATACCATGACTACGATATCTGGTGGTTGGGTGCCATGACTACTTTTCTAAATACTGATTTAGAAGAGAACGTCTATAAGAACACAGCCAGAGGGCTTCGTAAACAGTGGGAGCAGCGGAAACATGTGCAAGTTACTTTACAGAATAAAGCAGGCATCGCGGAGTTGGAACATCTGTTTTGATGTGGTAGTCAAAGTGTTTGATTTCATCAAAATGGTAGATGAACCTTGTATGTACAACAAGGTAGTATGGAGTATGGTGATGATCCTCGTAGAGTACGTGGATGACATACTCTTGATAGAAAAGGAGTTTTCTATGCTACACTCGGTCAATCTCCGCTTATCACAAGGATTCTCCATACAGGATCAAAGTGATACCTCCTAAATCCAGGGATTTGGATCTATGAGATAGATCTAAATGGATGTTAGGCTTCTCACTAGGTTTAGTGAGATGGTATCAATCGATCCTGGGGAGAATCACTGGAAAGGGTCCAGGGTGATAAGGACGACTGAATGTCAGTCGCAGGCATTGTCTTTACCCTCAGAAAAGGGACGGTATGTTGGAAGAGTTCCAAGCTAGATACCGTGGCAGACTAGACGATAAAGGCTGGTAACATCGCTATTAAAGATACTACCAAAGAGGCAGTTAGGGTGTATATTGGTTCATGAGATGAACTAGGTTCCTACCATTGTATGACAATGGAAGTGTGGCTTTGGCCCAGGAACCCTGGTCCCATCAGTGACCCAGACATATTCTGAGGCAGCATCACCTGATCATGGAGATAGTTGATTTCCAGGGTGATCGAGGTTAGGAGAGTGGACTTAGAGGACAACACGGCGGATCCACTCACAAAGGCCTTTTCCCATAGAGAGACTTATATGGGATGGTTGAGTATGTGATACTGCAACCACTGCTACAGATGGCCTTAGTGCAAGTGGGAGATTGTTAGTTATATGTATGCCCTAGAGGCCATTACTGTACATAGGATGTATATTCTAGTGGATACTGGGACATATATAGGTATGACTTTCTTGCTCGACATGATAGTATGCTATCTGGTTGCTCTTTATCTTAACATGTATACTTTCAGTCTCTCTATTACATGTTGATAAAGCCCTTAGGATGTGTACTCGACTTCCAGGACTATGATGTAGATCATACTAGTGGGGCCTAGGTAGTCTATGAGTACATCCTTCAATGTTCCTAGTCGTGGGAATATCGAGACGGGGCATCGATATTCCAGAGTAGACTAGCGTATATCTTCTCGACCCATGTGATGGGCGATGGATGATCCCATATCCATTGGTGTTTGACATCAGAGATGGTATGCGGGTGCTCAGTGATGACTGGGTACACAGAACGGACTCGCCGAGAACTCCCAGATGGTATTATACCTCATGTCAGATGGCAGTTCTCTGGTGACACTGGTACAGCTTAGTCTGTTGACCCGAGATCGTCATAGAGTCTTGTGTGTCTCCCACTGTGCTTTGATTTCCACCCTACCACGGCTCTACCGAGTCGTGCAAACAGGTGGTTTTTGGGTATAGTCCCGATTCACATGGAGGCAATGAGCGATAGGAGGGGATTTGTCTCTCCCGGTATTGGGGGTTGATGTTGCGCTATGCTCGACTGGCCATAACTGAAAATCCCTGGCCAGGGTTGCTGTGATATACTGGTAAGAGTTATCAGTAGTTTCACACTTGTTATGGACCTTATATCGGCATGACTTATCGAGCTACTGGGGTCTGACGTTTACCACCCTTAGGCGAGATATGCGACATATCAGACGAACAGACCGGACTGTGCGGTAAGTGTTACTGGTTGGATTCACAGGAGTGTGAGCGGGCTTGCTCGTTGATCTTCTGATCGCTCAATATCCGGATGGCCGTTACGTTTAGCAGACCGCTTGCGGCTTGTGGGTGTTTGATATGATCATCACCCGCTGCCGGCGTATTGACGAGTCTTTAGAGTCCTACACAGAGGTTTCCTGGCTCAAGCGAAACGAAATAGGAGCGCATATGAGATATGTGCGGGACCGAGAATAATGCGTGTATGTGATACCGTATTCTATTCTCGCGATGAATGTATCGATTGGTTGTATGCGATATAACCTAGTTATCGAATCGAGGATTGATTCGATAAGTCGATACATTGGATATTAGTTGGTCATATGTGATATGACCGGATCGTTAAATCAAGTGTTGATTTAATAATTTAATGTATAATTATATATTTGATATATCACTTTACATTAACTAGTATTTGTTCACTTATGATGGATTTTCTCACTTGATGTGCACATTGTATATATGATATAGTTTTGTGCACTAATTTGTATCATGTTTGATGATACATGCAAACTTGGGTGTGTATGATTAAACCATGATTAGGTTAATGGTTAGGGTTTGATTTACTTATTTATTTATTCTTTTTATTTATTTTTGGGGCAAGAATTAAAATGGTGATTCTTTTGTTTTTACTTGAAGCTTCTTGAAGCTTTGAAAAAGCTTTGACCATTTTGTCTCTTTCCTTAACCTTAACCATTTACTTAACCTTAGTTTATTCTCTACACTTGTTAACTCACCCATGGTTGCTAAATGATAACTATCACTTCATTTTCTTTTTGAAAAATAATTATCATTCTTTTTCTTCTTCTTCATCTTCTTCTTCAAGTGAAGAAAAGAAAAGTTTTCTAGAAAAATGTCAAGTGATGAAATCAAGTGAGAAACCCAAATCCAAAGTGAACCCACTTCCTATTTCTTCATCCTCTACCACTTGCCATGTAGTATATGGTGTTTTCTTCACAAGTTTCATGACTTGGTGAAGATGGAGCTTGAGTTAGAGTCGCCTCGACGTAGATCATCTTCGGCATCGAAGTCAACGACCTAGCCCGATCTTTTCTCCGATGAAACCACCGTGAGAGTTCAGGATTCCGATGGTTGCAGCGGAGGGACGTCATCACGGAGCCAAGGAAGTGGAGGACCAGATCTACAAAGGTTGTATTTCCATTCACTTAGTAGTTAAGTTGTTAACTTGCTTGATGTTTCGCCTATCCTCTAGTAATCGATCTTGCATTAGGGTTTCTCGGCACAAGAAAAATTTGAATTTGGCATGGTTGATACCTTGTGGAACCTCTTGAGTGTGCCTAGTAACCCTACAGTAGACTTGGTCATATAGGAGAGAAAATATTAAGTAAGTTGCATAAAGATAGATATTTGAATGCGTTCGAATTTTCATCTTATAAAACTTGTTAGTCTTGTCTCAAGGGAAAGATGACCAAATCTCCGTTCACCGAACACGGAGAAAGAGCAGCAGAGCTCTTGGGACTCATACACAGTGATGTATGTGGTCCGATGTCTATACATGCAAGGGGTGGGTTCTCGTACTTCATTACATTCACTGACGATCTCTCAAGGTTCGGACATGTGTATCTTTTGAAACACAAATCTGACGCTTTTGAGAAATTCAAAGAATATAAGAACGAAGTAGAGAACCAGACTAGCAAAAGTATCAAGATCCTCCGATCTGATAGAGGAAGGGAGTACTTTTTAGGGTGTTTTTCCTCACCCCATTGAGATGGGAATACGCGTCGCTTGTCAGGCGTACTACAGATTCCCCCTGTGTAGGGTATGCGGGAATTTATTGATTGTGGGAATCCAAATCTCCGGCAACCGCAGACTAAGCTGCCGTTAATTACCCCTCGCCTTTGAAGCGAGAGAACCTCCGATTGACGGGTCAAACTGGTCATACGAACTCAATGTGCAGTGTGTGTATGTGTGTCTTGAGGGGTTTTGGATATATTGGGGGCCTCACAGAGTTTACAGACTTCTTGGTCTTCTTCTTTTCTTTGAAGACTTTGAAGGCCCGACTTGGGGATTTTGCCCTTTGTCGACAGTTTTCGGTAGGGGACGCAGTTTCAGCATCCCTTCGATGATTTCCGGTTCAAGCGGGATCTTCCACCTGATTGCCGGACATGCCTGGAAATCCTTCATCATTCTTTTAGTTTTAGCTGAAAGGACGACTTCCCATGGAGCTTCTTCTACGAGCGAGCATGATACCCCCGGTGTATCCACCTTTTTAGGAGTATGATTCTATGGCGGGTTCACCCTCCAGTTCTCAGAAAGCGTGAATTTCCCCCGTTGATACTGGTCCTCGACCCAATTTTTGAAGACGTTGCAATCTTCAATTGGGTGGCTCACCATTCTGTGATAAGAGCAGTAGTTAGGGTTGTTGACATCACCTGGTTGCGGTGGACATCGTGGGTCCGGCAATGTGATAAGTTTGTTGCGCACTACCAGCTCGAATAGTCTTCTCATCTTGTCACGGGGAAACGAGTAGGCACGTCCTAGCCTTTCTTCCAGGGATAGGCGTGGACGTGCATTGTTTTGGCGAGCAACCGATTTTGGGTCACTTGGTTGCTGTTGAGTGCTGGTAACGAAGGCCGCTTTCCCTTTACCCTTGGTATTTCGAGGGTCTATTTTTGAGGAGGAAGGCCCGTGGCCCATCTGGTCCATTTGGGCCAGTTTGTCGATCAGCGCCTAGAAGATGGTCGGCTTGAAGAACGTCATGAACTGGGACATCGTCGTTTGATGATCTAGTGTCCCAATGAACATATCCATGGCATGAGATTCTTTGATACGTTGTTCGCATTTCGATCATAGGTTTCGCCACCGGATCGCATATTGGACCCAGGTTTCTCCTGACATCACCCTGGCATTGATTTATACCGTGATCGGGGTGCGCTCGCTTGCGCTGGCGAACCACTGTGTGAACAGCAGTTCCATTTCTGTGAATGTTTTGACGAAGTCATTTGGGAGCTCCGAGTACCATTCAAATGCTGTTTCCGACAGGCTGCCAATGAACTGGCGAAGCAGCAATTTATCGTCGCTTCCAGTATTGCCGCACAAAACTCTGAACTGAGAAACGTGCTGATGAGGATTGCATGTCCCCTTGTACATATGGAACTTGGGGATTGTATATCTTGGTGGGTACTTGATTTGATCGTACCAGCCTGGGTACGGTCGCCCGGTTCTGACGACTTGGCCGGCTGCTTCGTTGGCTTGATGAGCTCGTATTTGTTGAGCTATGTAATCGTCAAGGGCAGCTTTGGAGATTGTTTTCTCCTTGGCCACTGATAGCGTCGGAAGGGGGTTTGATGTTTCCCCTTTGTCATCCTAGATGATTATCGGCGGATCTTCAGCTAGAGGTTCTGGCTGGATCATCATTCCAACCATGTCTTGGAACAAAAGCTCCATTTGCTAGCAGCTTGTTCCGCGGCCTTCTTGTCTTTTCTTTCTAGCACCTTTCACAGGAACTCTGTATTGGTCTCCTGCTCCTGGCGCTGTTCAGATGCCGATTCCGGGCTTTCTTTCTGCCCGGTGAGTGCTGACATTTTGATCAGCATTTCTTGGAGCTTTTGTTGTTGCTCCTGAGCTTTTGTCAACGACCGAGTTTGCGGTCGATGACCCACGGAAGCGCGACTTTCCTCTTTCCCGGAAACCATGTAGACCGTATGGATGATCATGCCCCTAGACTTGGGGCGTTTGAGTCCAGCGCCTTTGGAATTTGCAGCAGGCAATGGGATTTTCTCCGGCCTCCTCCTTTTGTGGGAGGTCGAGGTTGAAGGAGCCGTTATAACAGGCGCCTGTGTAGAGGAAGTCCCTCACTGTATGGTGGGGGGATGGTCTTCCTCTTACCGAACCTTCGATTTCTTCGGTCGACGAAAGTGATCTTTGCTGATCACAGAGTCCTGGACTTTCCCATACCCTGTGAATTTGGAAGGAGAGCTGTTGAAGGGACTGCTCCGGTTTTGCCCGCGTCATGTTTTCAACAGGTGGGGGAGATTTCTTCAGCACCGCGGTTGGAGAGTTCTTTTGCACCCTCCTAAGCAGATCAAAGGTATTCCCGGTTGGAACAATAGCGTCAACTTCCACCATTGGAGCTAGTGGAGTAAATTCAGAAAGGGATTTGCCCCCGGCTTTCCTCACTCGGCGCCAGTGGCGACGTCGAGCGTGTCATGCAGACGGGACTACCTCAATTGTGGAAGTGGCTCCGTCATGCCCCCAATTTTGCTGAGGGGCTACTGTTGGTGCCAGCCTGTCGAAGACTGACGTCCGTTGAGAGGGAATGACCAATCTTTCGAAGGCCGACTTCCTGGTAGGGGAAGCACTTTTGACGACTTCACCTGCAGCAGGAGTTGGAACGACCAATCTGTCAAAGACCAATCTTTTGGTAGGCGAAGCACCTTTGACGACTTCACCCGCCGGAGGAGTTGGGAGGACTATCCGTTTTGGGATAACCCCTTCAGGTATCGCGAGCCTTTTTATGGGCCCACTTGAGCTTTGGCTCAGCCTGTTGAAGACTGAGGTGGCAGACTTGGACGACCCGTTGAGAGGGACCGTGGTGACTTCTTCTGAGCTTCCTGTGGTGGCACTGGGGCGCTGAAGCTTGCTGGCGGAAGCATGGTCCTGAAGAACAATCTAGTGGTGGCTTGAGTCACCTACCCCACTGGCATTGAAAAGTTGGAGGCCGTATTGAGCCCGTAAGTCGCTCCTCCAGTTGGGGAGGAGCGGGAGTTGTTGTTGCAGTTTTTGCAGCTGAAAGCCATTGACCTTTTTCTTGCACAGGAGCAAGACACCAAATCTTAGTACCTCGAATCTAAGAGCAACCATAGAAAACCGCGATTTTGTCCGCGAAACACGACACACGATGTGTGGAGTGGAAAGAGGAAAAGGTCCCACTGGGCGTGCCAGAATCTGTTCACCGCCGAAAATAGAGACGAACTAGGATGGATCGTCTTGCATGAGTTTGGGGGCACATGCTATTTAGATTTATCCGTCCACGTTTCCGAAAATGCCAAGTTGATTTATGGAACCGTATATCGAAGATTTGAACGGACGCGACCGTTGTAGCAGATTCATCAGATTCCCCCTCGTTTGTGAGGGGTTTTTGATTGTGGGGACGCTCTTCCCTGCAGGCGCAAGTCCCTGCAGTTAATTACGTTACCGCATTGCGATAAACACTTTTTCCTACTCCGTAAGTTCACTTCGTGTCATGTGTGTGTGTTTTTTTGTTTAGATTGCCCGTAGATTGTATACGGAGACTAATTTATGTCGTTGGCCGTAGGGCGTGGATTAGTCCAAATCCATATATTTTAGATTTGGGTTTTTTATTTAAGGATCATTAATTTGGTTTGAGATTAAGATCGACTTAAATGTATGTGAGCATTTGGGGCTCGATTTGTTTTTGTTAAGGATACATTAGTCCAATTTGAGACTAAGATCCACTTAACAAATTTTAAGATCATTTTTATTTCAGATCCAACAAAAGAGTATTTAGGCTCTATTGTTTTAGTTTAAGGACGTTTCGATCCATTGTTGCCATTTTGGAGGTGAATATTAGTTTAGGGACGTTTCGGTCTGTTATCGCCATTTTGGAGGCGAATATTAGTTTAGGGACATTTCGGTCCATTGTTCAACTTGTGCGCACGGTATTTGTTACGTGACGAAGTGAACAATGGTGATATGGAATGTTCCCAATTTGGGGCACGATTCGATTTGAGGTGTGCACGTCAATTTAGAAATGCATCAATGTGGGATGAAAGGAGTTGTTGGTCGCTAGGACCCGCTACCTCTCTGAAGACGTTGAAGAATTACAACGACATATATCAGAGCTGTGAAGAGATGTACCCTTAAACCGAATCCCGTATTTGAGGGAGAAAAGTTATGGCAGCCTTAAGAATTTTTGTTAAGGATACGTTAGTCCAATTTGAGACCAAGATCCACTTAACAACATTTTAGGATCTTCCTTATTTAAGACCCAACAACAGAGCATTTGGACTCAGCTGCAAGTCTTTAGCAACTTAGCCAATTTGGGCTTTAGTCTGCTTAGTCTCCCCTCTTTTTTGAAAAAGTGATGAGCACTGGTTTGGGCTCCGTTTAATCATCCCCTTTTTTATGCAAAAGTGCTGAGCACTTATATGAGTTCTGACGTCTATAAATGATAATGTGGAACTGTCAGTCATGGGGGTTGCCCAATAAGTGTCGAACATTTTACTTCTTTTGTCTTTATATGGAGTGTTAGACACTCTTTATGGCGTCCACGTGGGGAGTGCGTGAGGCGCTAGGCGCTGTCCAATGAGTGCTAAGCACTCCTTCTGTGGCGCCCACGTGAGGAACACGTGCGGCGCTGCTCAGTGAGTGCTAAGCATTCTTTTCTTCTGTGACGCCCACGTGAAGGACACGTAAGGCGCTGGGCGCTGCCTAGTGAGTGCTAAGCACTCTTTTCTTCTATGGTGCCTATGTGAGGGACACATGAGGCGCTGTGCGCTGCCCAGTGAATGCTAAGCACTCTTTTCTTCTTTGGCGCCCAAGTGATGGACAGTGAGGCGTTGGGCGCTGCCCAGTGAGTGCTAAGCACTCTTTTTTCTGTGGTGCCCACGTGAGGGATACGTGAGGCGCTGTGCGCTGCCCAGTGAGTGCTAAGCACTCTTTTCTTCTGTGGTGCCCACGTGATGCACACGTGAGGCGCTGGGCGCTGCCCAGTGAGTGCTAAGCACTCTTTTCTTCTGTGGCTCCCATATGAGGGACACGTGAGGCGCTGGGCGCTGCCCAGTGAGTGCTAAGTGTTAGTGTTATATGCCTTAAACGCCATTATTGTATCATACTAGTTTGTATATTACTTAATGGGAGCTTGGGATATACATGGATATAGTAACAGTCATACTCAAAATGGTAGCATGCTACCTGGTTTTGTTTCTAC
Source organism: Agapanthus africanus (assembly GCA_030015575.1). NCBI lineage: Eukaryota > Viridiplantae > Streptophyta > Magnoliopsida > Asparagales > Amaryllidaceae > Agapanthus > Agapanthus africanus. Next base: position 115,618,834 of record CM057350.1, read on the forward strand.
CTTAATACGTGCATATGTTTCCTAGCATATCGCTTATACATATTGGTAGAGCCCTTAGAATCTTTGCTTGATTACCAGCGTTGTGATGGCAGTCACACTAGTGGGGGCTGGGTAGTCTACAAGCACATCCTTATTCATGTCCCTAGTCGTAGGATTATCGAGACAGGGCATCGATACTCCAGAATAGACTAGTGTATACGCTTCTCATCCCAGCAGGGGAGATGGTCTGTCCTACAGCCATTAGTACGTTGTACTGGAGATAGTATGCAGGTGCTCATTAGGTTATGAGTTACACTAGACGGGCTCATGGGGAACTGTTAGTTGGTATTATACATATCGTCAGATAGCAGTTCCCAAGTGATATGAGTACATCATAGTCCGTTGACTTGACACTGCTGCTTCGCCTCGAGTGTGTTCCCTCTGCTCTTAGATTACCAGCCTACCACGGCTCTATTGAGGCGTGCAAACAGATAGTAGTTGGGTGCAGTCCCGAAGCACTTGGAGGCAGTGGCGGTTAGATAGGATTCGTCTCTTCCGGCATTATGTAATTAGGAAATGAGGTGGATATTGCATGAATTTTGACATGGCTTCTTTGGACACTTGTTGCCTTTTCAAGCCATGAGTCATTTGTTGACTATTCAACTCTTTTACTAATTATTCATTATGCTTTATCTCATGAATATAAACAGAGTTCAGTTCATAACAAATGAAAAATATAGACTCACTTCCATTTTCATTGGAAGAGCTCACTAGCTTTTCCTTCTTCATCTTCATCAATCTCAAAACCATAGTACACTCATGTGTTGAGTAATCTAGGGTAAAAAGAGATAAACCAATCCACTCACACACTCTACACAGTCTAGGTCATCTAGTGTAGCATACTAGAGGTCCTAGTTTCTTCGGTTGTTGAAGAAGGAGCCCGGTGCACAAGCTCTCGGGTGGATTATCTTCGATCCAAGAAAGCCGACGAGGAGATGACCTCCGCACCACTCCAAGGAGCTCGCACAGGTGAGGATGACAGTGAGGAGAAGAAGGACTGGTTACGTGAGGTATAACTTCTGTTCATGTAGTGTATACTTCATTTACTTTGTGCTAGTTTAGGTTTAGATACGATCTTGGCCGTTCGTCGATGCTACAAAGCTTATAATTTTCGTATTTTATATTTTCTGCTTCCCCGCGATTCCGCGGGGTGTGTAGCATGGACTTACACTAAGCACTCTTTCCTTCTGTGGCGCCCATTGATGATCAACTTTTCGTTTTTTAAGAACCAAGTTCTTTTATGAGGACCAGGTTTCTCTTATATGCTTCGTTTCAAGGAATTCAATTCCTAGTCCTTTTCTGAATCTTCGATTCTTAAGAACAAATTCTTCCCGATGAGAATTAAATTCTCAACTTATGAGAGACTTGTCTTGTGGATCTCAGATCCAGAGAAAGAACTAAGTTCTTTTTAAAAGGGTTAAACCCTTAGATATGTAAACGAGATATTTTGATCTCTGTTCTTTTTATTTACCTAGAGTTCTTGAGGAGGGAGATCTTCTTCTCTGTTCCTTTTTAAAGCTTTCTGCTTTAGTTTTTAGAAGCTTATAGGGGGGTTCCTCTGTATCAGACTTGAAGTCTTGGGTCCTTTATATAGTAGAGGCAATTTGTTAATTAACTCGGAAGAAATCTCTCATTAAGAGATCCCAATTGATTTGAGAATTTTTACCCATCATTGGATCTTTGATCCAAGGGTTTATGTTTTACATAACATATTTTCTTGTTTCTAACAAGAATGGGAAAATATTTTCCCTTACACATAATTTATTTTGTAAAACGGTGATTTTTTTAATCACCGTTGGATTTTTAATCCACCGGTTCTCTGTTTTACAGAGGGCAGTTTTTCTTGTTTAGAAAGATTGAGAGAATATATCCCAAAATAGAATTTTATTCTATAATCCAATTTGGGGGATGTTTTCTCCTTACGTAATTTAATTTTTTATTTTTGATGATTTATCATCTCCGTTGGATGTTTGATCCAACGGCTCTGTTTAAAAGAGAGTAGAATTTAATTCTACTTGGGCGCGACGCTCACGTGTTGTGCACGTGGGCGTTACTTATGTTTTTAGTTCTTATAATGGGTATTCATGTGCTTTGCACATTAGCGCCCGCGTTGCACATTGGCGTCTGCGTGAGGAGCACGTGAAGCGCCACCATAGGATTAATTCCTATCAGATTGGTCTTGGCGCTGGCGCCATCGTGGGAAGCACGTGAGGTGCTTTCTCATTTTTTAACAGAGCTTTGCTCTTTTATTGGGGAAACAAATATCCCCCCATCGTTGCGCTCTCGTGGCTCGCACGTGAGTGCAGCGGTGGTATCTTTTCCACCGTTCAATCTCCTGGGGAGTTGAACCATCTCCTTGTGTTTATAAATAGGGCCTTTGGTCTTTGAGATAACTGCTGTTCATCTTCTTTAGTCTTCTTCCTTCTCTGAGAATTTAATTCTCTTTTCAGAGCTTAGATCTCTGTCCAAAGAAGCTTCCCCCAGAGTTAAAACTCTATCAAAAGTTGGTAAGAATCATGCTCATGATTTAACTCCTAAAGAAATCTTTGGAGGAATCTTTTCGTGTTCTAGGGTTTTTAACCCATTAACAGAGCTTTGCTCTTCTTTTGTGATGATCTCTTAGAGATCTAAAACTTTTACTTGAGTAGATCGTAGATCTTAAAGATCTTTAGGGTTTTACCCTGTTATTAACTGTGATTTTATTTAGAATATAATTCCGTTTCTTGAGCGGAGTTCTGGGATGTTATCCTATTGTTCTATAGAACTTGACTTTGAAAATTTTCTTTTAAAGAAATTCTTTTGGGAATTTTATTCCCTTTCTTATTTTCCTTGCAGATTCGAAATCTGTTTGCAGGACACATTTCTCAAGAGAGTTTGACTCCATAATATTTTCTCATTAAATGAGTGACTGTCCCATCATTGATGGGGTGTTACCTTAATTTTGTGGGGTCCCCTGTCCCTTTCTCTTTAAACTGCGGTGCAGTACAATTTTAGGTGTAAAAGAATGTTAAAGTCTTGAATATCATGTTGATACTTAACCCCTCCCTTTTTGTGCAGGTACTATGGCTTTCGATTCCTCCTTTCCCTTCGTTCTCTAGGAGAGTGCTTTCGCCGTTTCGCACTTATTCGGGACCATGACCCAGAGCAAAAGTCTCTTCATTTGTGGGGGTCATGGTACAATCAAATTATTCAGGGCCGGTGTAGTTTTACTTGCGCAGCGCCTTCAGAACCAATCCCGGCGATCCATTATGCCGATCCGCCGCCGGTGACCTACGCAGTAGAAGAGGTCAACTGGACCTCGGAAGGTCGTCTTCAGCCTTCCATGGCCTTAATACTAGTGCAGCCGCTGATAGCCTTGGACATTTTAGGGTGACGCATATGCCAAGAAGAGTCACGTCCTTGGTGGAAAGTTTACATGATAGGAATGACTCTCTGTCATTCGGCTGGCTATTTACAGCGGGCCCGATATATCCTGTCGGTCAAGAAATCGCTGTAATTAAAGACCGGGTTTATCCCGCGATCTACCCATCCCTCTTTCACTACCATGCTCCTCATGTGTGGTGGATCAAATCTTTTTTGGAACAATGGAACATCCCGATCCATACATTTCTTTTATCAGATCGGGAGGTTTCGATTTCATTGGAGGAGTTTGCGGAGATCTCCGGCTTACCTGTCAGGGGGGAGCACTATGAGGAGCTACTCCCCCCCGACGGGTATATCTTCGCCACCAAGTCAGTGGTAATGGGCCTTACTCCGGAGATTGCCATTCAACATCAGTTCCCGAGCTTGATCAAGTTGTTGAACATGTACGAGAGTTTATTCCTGGAGTCTGGTGGGCACGAAGTTAGCTTCGCAGATTTCATCACCCGCTTTCTTCGTCCAGAGACTCTGTCTAAATAAGCCGCGAGGTTTGCCAAACTCGACGACCCGTTCGGATTTGGTTCAGACAACTTGCCGACTGCGGAGGTGGATTTAAAGAAATTCTTTATTCCAGATACTCCAGTCATCCCTTTCGCAGCGATTGCCGCCCCGGATGTTGATGAAGAGCCGCTCTTTATAGGGTTTGTTGGCTTGTGGTTGAGCTAGTTTGCGCTTTCGACGCACCCCTGCTACATGAGACCATCTGTTTTTTATCCGGCTCATCGTATCGCCATAGGGACGCACGTGGCCGTTGGGGTCGCAGGATTAGCTCACTTATATCAAGGCCTGAGCTTAGCAGCCGACACTATTCAGCCGGGTCTGAAGCCCGTCAATCTCCCACTGCATTACTTCACCTCATGGATTGAGATGCATATACTGGGTGCCTTTGGTATGCATAAACGACCCAAATTTTACGAAGGATACAATTTTCCTCGGGTCATGCACTTGGTCGATACTTCTTCACCCGACCCGACACAACGGGAGGCTCGGCGACTGCTCCTTCGCCCACGCATGGTCAGGGATAGCATGGCCTTCGTCAACAAGGTCCTGGCCATTGGCGAAGAACTTTTAACAGCGGTCCAGCCGTTGCACAATGTTTTAAAGGATGGGGCTTCTGTGTCGAGGGCTCGAGAGGTTATGCACCTGTATTCTATCAGGCTAGGTTTTCTAGTATTTAGACAGAATGCTTCGTTGCTGTTTATGAGATATAACCCGCATCGCTTCACTCAGCAATTGGGTTACAACCAAGGCGTTCCTCTCGAGGCGTTCATCGTGGACCCCGTCACTACTGAGAAAGGTATTCGTAACGCGACGCATCACTTCATGCGTCTAAATACGGGGTCCCACTTCCTTGTCAGTGAGCCGGGTTATACTCCAAAGGCATCGAATGCTTACGTTGCTTGGTATCAACATGCAACTGGTGCTATCATTAAGGAAGAGAGGCCACTGCTGCTTGACCATAAGGATGCCGTTCCTGCTAGTAATCTAGCGGTCCCCTGAAGCGACGGACAATCGTTCGTCCTATCTTAAGGGAGACTGCTACGGCTGTAGTCCCACGAGCTTTTCCTGATAAGCTTCGACCGGATGTTCCTGCGACTGCGGTAGCCGTAGCGTCCTCGGAGTTGGGCATTGGTTCAGAGATTGGGACTCGCCGTCCGAAGAGACCCGTCAAGCAGAAACTCTTATCAGTGGGTGTTGGCGCTAGTTCCCAGAAGAAAAAGAAATCCTTATTTTCTGCTGACGTCGTATTCGACCAGGAGCCCCATGCTCCCTATAGTGAGGGCTTGTGCGAGTATGGAACTAATGTCGGTCTGTTTGATACGCCTGTGACTGATACCGATCTTCAGGCCGCCATTGAAGCGTTGAAACGACTGGCCCGTGAACAGGTGGCGTTAGCCTTTATTGCGGAGTCCGATATACTTTATTTATACTCGCCTGTATATATCCCCTCCCTTTTTTTTGAATTTATTATGTTTTACTAACGCTCTCTTCCTTAATAGGTATTTCTGCTGAAGAGGTTCTCTCGGCTTCCCTCAAGACGTTTGAGGAGGAGGAGAGGCTCCGTGCCTCCTTGGGTCTTGGTATGCTTCGCTTCACTACACCTTTATATTTTTAGTTCCTTTTATTTATGATCTGACCCTTTTCTTTATCCTATTACAGGAACCACCACAACCTAGGTTTTTCCGAATGTAATGCCATCCCTGGGTGGTGATGTAGAAAATCCTTTAGAGACATCGGTTACGGCTGAGGCCCTCCTAAGGCCACCGCAGGAGGTGTTGCTGAAGCTGCCTATTATGGATGCCACAGCGGATCCGGAGGCCGAGCTCGGTTGGATGACGACGTCCCCCTGTCAGAAGTTTTAAGGAGGTCAGTTCATATAGCCCAGGCTGAAAGGATGCGTAGAAAGCATGCTGCGAGGGAACGTCAGGCTATCTTGGCCGCGGGCACAGGTTCGAGTGAAGTTCAACCTTCTATCGTTCTCATGGCGGATGTCCCTTCTGACTTGTCTATTGCTCATAGGCGAGTTGCGCGTGCGGCTCGGGAAGAGGCCGAGCGGTTGCTTCAAGGTATAACAACACGCAGTCCCTTATTAGAACATAGTAACCTCTTTTCCTCGAATCATGACACATTTTTTTGTTTTAAAGCAAGGCCAAGTTCTGGTGGTGGCCTGGAAGATGAAGTGCCGGCGACTAAAGAGCCTGAAGTGGCCAATCTTTCTCTGGAATCTGAGACCGCTCTGACTGTCGCTTCTTCTCCCTGTGGATCCTTGATATTGGCTGGGGATGCCAGCATTACAACTACCCTTATCGAATCAGGGGATGAAGGTGGGGGTGCTGAATCCACTTTCCCAGTGGCAACCGAGGAATCCGTCACAACTGGTGACGTTTCGGGCACTGTCGTTTCTGCTCTGTCAAGTACTCCTTGAGTTATTATTTTTGAGATTTTAATCCTACTAGGCATCTAATGATATCTCCTTTATCCTGAGTATAGGTGCAGTAGACCCTAATGTTGTATTGACTGAAGAATTGTCACCGGTCATTGCTCTGATTACCATGGTTCCACCCCTTTCTTCCGCGTCTCTCTGAACTCTGGAAGGTGAAGATTTCTCATTTCTTTGCTTCAGTATACATACCATTTTCCTGTATTGACCACATATTGTTGCAATCCTGCAGAAGTGCTCTTTGATCGCTTACACCAGGTGTTAAGCCCGCATTTTGGCTTCCAGTCGGAATTCGTTCCTCCTTTCGGTATTGGTTAGTATACTCCTTGCTTGGTGTTTCTTATTTTCATTATGTTACCAAGCTTTCCCCATATTGACCACAGTACCACGGCTCGAGGGAGGAAGTGAAGGGATAGCTGAGTCTCCTGTGCTTCCTGTCATGCCGCCTTCAACAGATGGTACGGTAGATCTCGTCCATCAGCCGTCTTCTTTATTTTTTCAAATCGAAGTTTGACCCTAATTCGTGCACGATTTATTTTGCAGCGAATACACCGGTTTCGGTTCTTTTTGAGTTTCGCATTCACATGTGTACGGGGTCTTTTGCTAAGCGTCAATCTTCCAGGGGTGTGACAACTAGCAAGCGGATGTTACGTGAATTTATCGAAGATCTTGAGGCCGAGGCTCTCACCTCTGCTGCTGATTTCGCTGACGAAGTCAATCCTATGTTGGCGACGCTTGTAAACTTCCATAGCGAAGATTTCGTCGGCTTTTGTGTTGACTATTGTAAGAGGATCGAGGCCTGTCTGCATGAGATCGAGCTCAAGCGTCTCGCTCCTGAGGTATTGACCATGAAGGCTCAGCGGGTCGCATGGATCAAGCAAAGTGCCGATTTCATTCAATATTTTGAACAAAAGTTGACTCTGAAGCGAATGGAGCATGAGACGGGTTCTGGCGAATCCATCAAATTGTGCGCCAGCTTGAAGCGAATGCCGTGCAGCTGCAAGTTATTTTCGAAAACCTCCAACAATGTATTTCTGATGGGCTGGCGCTGAGGCAGAATCTGGATTTTACCTAGCGGGGCATGCAAGATTGCGAAGTTTCCAAGCAGGAAATCGCTTAGAAGCTTTCATCATGCTAGCAACAACGTGCTCAAATTGAAGCGGGGTTGGCCACAGTAGAAGCATGCAAGGAGGCGCTGCGGGGAGCGCGTGAGCGGGTTGCCAACTTATTAAAAGCCCCGCCTTCTTAACAATTGTAATTGTATTCCCCTTTTTGTATTAATTGTATCTCTTAAACACTTTGATTCGTGAATAAGAATATACATTTTTTGCATGCGCTTATCTTTGTCTTAATGTGGCGCTAATCAGTTTATTTACTCTTTTCGGAGTTTGTAGTTTATTCACTCATTTCGGAGTTTCTAGTTTACGTACTCATTTCGGAGTCTGTAGTTTATTCACTCGTTTCGGAGTTTTTAGTTTATGGACTCATTTCAGAGTTTGTAGTTTATTCACTCATTTCGGAGTTTGTTTAGTTTACCTCCCTTGGGTTTACAGGCAAACTTATCCTAACATTATATATAGATAACCCTTTTTTTTGCGACAGAGGTCCGTTAGGTTTTGTGGTACTAGGGCTTTGGTCCGTGGTACCGTCGCGTTGGCTGATGTATTCCTCGATATACAGTCTTTAAGTTGTTGTTCGAGTAGCCTCGCAACTGTCGTGTCTCTGATCCCTTCGGAGGCTGGACAGAACGTCTTCAAGTAATCTCCTTAGGCTATATGACCGTTGGAAGAGCAAGTGTTAGGAATTTTCCATGTCGCTTTTTACTTGAGGTTAGGCTCAGTTTGGAGCCCCGATGAGTCATAACTACTCTGCACTGGTGTGGGATGATCTCCGATAGTCTCTTAGACTTTATATGACTTGTCGTCGAGACCCTGAAGCTAGGAATATGCCATTGTTTCAATTTGATTTGGCTATTTGGAGCCTTTGTTGACATTGCGTTTGATGTAACGAGAAGAATGTCGAGCTGGAGCTGGGATTTTACCGTCTCTCCTTTTTGATTTAGCTATTTGGAGCCTTTGTTGACATTCCGTCTGCTGTAACGAGAAGAATGTCGAGCTGGAGCTGAGATTTTGCCGTCACTTCTTTTTGGTTTGGCTATTTAGAGCCTTTGTTGACATTGCGTCTGCATCCTGCTGGAGTGAGAAGGAACGCCGGGGTAGTCTTTAGATTGTATATGAACCGTCATCAAGATCCGGCTCTTCCTTTGAAGGAGCCTAGTGGGAAAATATGGTACCCTTTCTTTCATTTGTACCCATGGATTGTATACAGGGGTCGGTGTGGACCTACCTACAGGGTAGAAAAGTTTCATTTTTGTTTTTTTTTATTTCTTTCCGTGATGCTCTATCTTTTCAGTTTTTATGTCGCGAAAGTCGCGATTGCCCAATCATTTCGGCTATTTTTCGCGGTGCCCAATCATTTCGGATATATATATATATATATATATATATATATATATTTGCTCGTTGATTTTTATTGTGAGTCGCCCCATCATTTCGGCTATTTTATATGCATTTTTTTGCTCGCTGATTTTTGTTGCGAGTATGGAACTTAAGATCTGATACCAATCTTGGCATCAGCATCGCTGTGACTGGAATATTGGCAGGAGCGAATCATCATTTGTCTTGAAAGGACTTGAGGTTTGACACCTGTTCAGACATCAGCATCGCTGCGACTGGAATATCGCCAGGAGCAAATCATCATTTGTCTGGAAAGGACTTGAAGTTTGACACCTGTTTAGGCATCAGCATCGCTACCATTGGAATATTGCCAGGAGCGAATCATCATGTACTTTTGTCGATTTGAACAAATATGGCTTAGTAAACAGAGTTAGGATCCTGTCGATTAAGGTTTTTTGACTCTATGAGCCGTAAGGGTCTCACAAAATTATTTCTCCCTATGAGTCGTGAGGATCTCGTAGGTGTAGGTTCTCCCTAGAAGTCGTGAGGACTCCTAAGTGGTATTTTCTCTTGCATGTCGTAAGGATCTTACAAGAGTGTTTTCTTCTTATAAGTCGAGAGGACTTATAAGTGCCGTTCACCATATGGGAACATTTCTCGCCATTGGAGGAACTTGGTAGGGGAGTATTTATTTGTGCCCGTGGATTGTATACAAGAGTTAATATTGGACCGCTTGTAGGGCAACGATGGAAGATATGATGGCTTAAGAACAGGTTTAGATCCTTATAACCTAAGGCTTTTGAATCCTACGAGCCGTGAGGGTCTCATATGGGGAATTCTCCTTACGAGTCGTGAGGATCTCGTAAGTGTATTTTCTCTATGGGAATCGTGGGGATTCCTAAGTGTGTCGCTCTTTTGTGAGTCGTAAGGATCTCACGCAGGTATTTTCTCCTCACAATGTTGAGAGGGCCTTGCAAGTGTGCACATGAATCTTTTTTATTTTACGAGTTCGTGCCCTTTCGGGTTTTCACAAATCCGCCGGCAGTTCTGCTGTTTTTACTCACGGCGTCCTTTCGGGTTTTCATCCATGCCCATTTTGCTTGTGGACGTACCTTTTTTTTCCGAAACTCTCGGAAGTAGCTTCGTCTCAGGTAACCCATCTGTTTGTTAGTAGGACTTAGGAAGTGGCTTCATTACTGCGGTAGCTGTGTAGCCGGTAGGACTTGAGTTGCAACTTCTGCTGTTGAGACTTCAATTGCAACACAGATCTCAAGGGTGGATATCGCCATATTTGGGGCGATGCGCCATGTTTGAGACGGGGCACTAGTTTAAGGACATTCCGGTCCATTATTAATTTAGGGACATCTCGGTCCATGGACAGTTTAAGGACGTAGTGGTCTATTGTTACCATTTTCGAAGCAACGGATCTTCTGGATACTACTTTCAGGGTTCTGACTCAGGAAGATAGCGAGTGGACACAGGCGTCACCATCTATCATTGACCCGAATAGTAACCCGTTAGGCGTAGTATCTTTTGAGGAATCGGCCGTTTATCGGCCGGAAGGGTCTCTCGCAATGCATATCCATGAGCAGGTGGCCCCACCCTGGTAGACCTTGTCTATGATGTACGTGCCCTCATAGTTCTGCTCGAATTTCCCCCGTTTTGCATGATTGGGGATCATAGGTCTTTTGACGACTAGCACGAGTTCGCCTTGGCGGAATATTCTCAGCCTGGTCAGTTTTTTGTATGATCACGTCATCCTTACCTTATAAGCCTCCAGATTTTGCTGCACTATAAGGCGGGTTTCATCAAGGGCATCGAGCTCCTCAAGCCGGAGATGAGCATTTTCGTCATCTGTTAGCTCATATTGAACCGCTACTCGGAGAGAAGGGAGTTCTATTTCCAAAGGAATGGCTGCTTCCATGCCGAATACCAACGCGTATGGGGTCGTATTTGTGGCTGGTTTGAATGTCGTCCGGTACACCCAGTGAGCTTCGTGCAGCCTTTCATGCCAATATTTTTTGCTTCTGGACACCGTTTTCTTTATAATCTTGGTCAAGGTCTTGTTGAAAGCTTCAGCTAGACCGTTAGCATCGGGATTATAGACGGAAGAATATCTCCAGTCTATTTATGCTGTTCTGCGAAGCGGCTGATTTTATGGCTCCTGTAGGCTGGTCCATTATCCGAGATTATCCGTCGCGGAGTGCCGAACCGGTAGATGCCATGCGTCTTGAAGAAATGGAGAATATTCTCCGTCTTCACCTCCCTTAGTGGTACTGCTTCTACCTACTTAGAAAAGTAGTCGGTCATTGCCAGTATGAACCGGTGTCCTTTGGAAGACGCTAGCTCAATGGGGCCGATTATATCGGTTCCCCACATTTCGAATGGCCAGCTAGCTACCGTTGGATGTAGTGGATTTGGATGTTGGTGGATAAAGTCCCCGTGAATTTGGCATGAGTGATACTGCTTCGCATATTCGAGGTAGTCCTGAATCATTGTGGGCCAATAATAACCCATCCTTTTGATCTCCAACTTCATCTTTGGCCTGGCTTGATGAGAACTGAAGAGTCCATCGTGAGTTTCTTGAACGACTCTCTTTGCTTCTCCTGGCCCCAAGCACCTTAGCCACAAACCGTCAAGCAATCTCTTGTATAGAGTATTATTGACGAAAGAGAAAGACAAAGTCCGTTTCATGAGCTGATGTCTATGAAGACTTCCCTCCAATCCTTGATCTTTTCTTCGTCTTCTATCCGGAAGACTAATTGTTTGGTCGTTTCCTTTTCTTCAGATGACTCTGTTAAATCCTCCGAAGGTATCTCTGCTGGCGCGAGAACCCGACGGCTTTGCACGATGATCTTTACGTCATTGAGGTCTTCGTCGGCCAATTCTTTAGCCGATCTAGCCAATGCATCCGCTTTGCTGTTTTTCGCACGCGGTATACTCTCCAAGATGTAGGAGGGGATTTGTGTCAGCAGTTGCTACACTCTTTCACCATACCTAATCAGTTCTGGCTTGCATGTCTGATAGTCGCCAATTACTTGGCTGACAATGAGCTGGAAGTCTCCATATATGAGGAGGTCTTGAATTCCCATGTCAATAGCGATCTCGAGACCTATTATTAAAGCTTCATATTCAGCTTCATTGTTAGTCCTCGGCTCCGTCAGGGAGAAGGCGTAATGAATTATCTCTCATTGCGGAATCACGAAGATGAGACCCACCCGAGCTTTGAATATGGGGGTGTTATTCTTCCGCCTTTTCATAGAAGATGCTCTATCAAAGTAGAGTTCGCATCGGGCATCATTCTCTTCTTCCTTTGCGTTGAACACATGTTCATCCGGTAACTCACAATTTAAGGGGGAGTCGGCGGGTATCGGATGCTCGGTGAGAAAGTCGGCGATGGCCTGGCCCTTCACTGCTTTCAGAGGTCGATACGTTATCGAGAATTCCATCAGGAGGAGGGCCCATTTGGCAAGCCTTCCTGTTAGTGTGGCCTTTGACATCAAATATTTGAGAGGATCTACCTTTGATATGAGATAGACCTCATGCACCAAGGCGTAGTGTCTGAGCTTCGTTATCACGATCAGCGCCAGACAATGCTTTTCGATGGGGGAATAGTTGTTTTCTGCCCCCAGGAGAACTCGACTCAAATAATACAGAGCTCTCTCCTTTCCCTGATCATTCTCTTGTGCCCATAACGCATCTAGAGAACCTTCAAGGGCCGTTGTGTACAAGATGAGAGGCTTTCCCTTAACCGGAGCGGTCAACACTGGCGGATTTTGTAGGTGTTTCTTGATCTCGTCCAATGCATTTTGGCATCTATGATCCCAGATGAATGGGGTCCCCTTCTTCATTAGATGACTATAGGGACGAAATTTTCCGGAGAGGTTGCTATGAACCGCCGGATATACGCGAGCTTTCCTTGGAGAGACCGCAGTTGTTTGAGAGTTCTTGGCGTGGGCATTTCCGTAATCGCCTTGATCTTCGATGGGTCTATTTCGATGCCTCGGTGTTGTATAATGAATCCTAGGAATTTTCCCGAAGAGACTCCAAACGCGCATTTTAGAGGATTCATCTTCAGATTATACTTTCGAAGACGTTGGAACACTATGTCTAGATGTTCCCAATGCTCCTCGTGAGATTTGCTCTTCACCACAAGGTTGTCAATATAGCATTCGACAATCTTGTGTATGAGGTCATCGAAGATCTTCGTCATGGTCCTCTGATAGGTAGCGCTAGCGTTCTTCAGTCCAAAAGGCATCACCTTGTAACAGAATATGCCCAGCGGAGTCCGGAAGGCGGTGTGCTTTTGGTCTTTAGGATGCATTTTTATTTGGTTATACCCTGAAGATCCATCCATGAAGGAGAAGACCTCATGGGTAGACATGTTATCTATCATCAGCTCGGTAACCGGTACTGGAAAGTCATCCTTTAGGCAAGCTTTGTTGAGGTCCCGAAAGTTTACGTAGATGCGCATCGTCCCATTTTTCTTTATTACTAGAACAATGTTGGCGACCCAGTCGGGATATTGAATTTCTTAGATGAAGCCGGAGTCAATTAGTTTCTTGACTTCGGTGTTGATACTCATCTCGAGTTCGAGCTGCATTCTTCTTGGCGCATGTTTGACTGTCTTGACGTCCGACGATATAGACAGTTTATGCACCACTATTTTTGGATCCAGTCCCGGCATCTCAGAATAGTTCCATGCGAAGCAGTCTTTATATTGCATAAGCACGTCTTTTAGTGTAGCCACCTGTTTTTTAGACAACAGCTCAATGACGAACGTGGGCCTTGGCTCGTTTCCGTCCCTAAGTCAATTTTTCTCAGGTTGTCCGCCGTAGTGTGTATCCTATCTTCTCGCTCTTTTGGTGTCGGTGGAAACTCTGAGATTACCTCCTCCTCATCCTCATTTGCAAAGCACTTGAAGAAGTCATCCATATTCTCATGCCCTCCCTCCTTTGAGAGTGTTATCATGTGGCAAATACGAGTTCGCTTCTATTCTTGGTGTTGAGCTGGTCCAACCTTCGCGATATAGGTTCTCTTTAGTTCATGCTTTTGCGATGGGGCCACCCTCCAGCTGTCGGATAAAGCGAACCTGCTTTGTTGATATTGGTCTTTGACCCGGTCTTTAAAGGTGAAGTAGGGGATGTCCTATTGCTCAATGATAGGAGCAATAATTCGGGTGATGGACCTCATTTATCTGTTTGGGGTACCGAGGCTCCGGGAGCATCATCATTTTATGCTTCATGACAAGGTTGAATATTTTCCTTGTCTTGTCTTGAGGGAAAGAGTATTTCTGTCCCATCTTCTTCATAAAAGATGGATTCCAGCTGGCTTTTTCTTGATTGCGTGGCTTCTTGGATCCGCTTCGCTGTTTCCGAACGTCATTCTCGTTCTTCACTTTGTTTTTGCCCCTGTTTCAGGTTTTTCTTTTGTCGCGAGAACGTACAGCGGGCTGAGGGTGAAAGGCATCGTAATCTTCTCTTTCCGCAGACTGCTGATTGAGACGCTGTGTCCCGGCCTTTTTGTAAATAGCCATTTCGTGGTTGTGATCATCCCGAACCTTTTGACCGTCTTCCTTTATTAGCTTGTCAACTTGCTCTTCGAACGACGGACTTGACGTTCTAATAGCGGGATTTTGCTCCGTTTCAACGTCACAGCTATCTGGAAAAGCATTCCTTTCTCCACCGGAGGTACTATGGCGCGGCAGTTGTGGAATTGCTTCCATTTATTTGACCGAATATATCCAAGCCCAGTCATCTCCATCCTCCCGTTGGGCATCTTTCGCTGAGTCCCGGGAACGTCCCAAATCTTGTTGTAGAACTGGGCTTGTCGAGCGGTTTGTTTGAAGGGTATGATTTGGTATCTTAATAGCCTTTTCAATCCCTCTGCGTAATATCTGGATAGACGGATTGGTTGAAGCCTTTCAAGCTCAAGCTCGGCACCATGCCAGACTTCTTTCTCCACTTTACTCTCCGTAGATTGATAAAAAAGGATCGCCTTTTCACCTCTTCGCCTGTGAGGGACGTAGAAAGTCTGTAGCTCTTGTACGATGTATGTATCAAGCGCATCAAGTTCTTTGTAATTCCGTGGCGGAACCATGGTGATTTGTAAACTATGATCAGCTCCGGTAAGGGTTTGTACTGGTGGGCGAGTGGAGAACACGGAGTTGGCCTCATCCTCAGAGTCACTGCCAAAGACCAAAATAGGAGTGTTGGTCCGGGCCTGTTGCATTGGGGTTATACCTCGAGCAGACTATTTCCTCATCTTCCTCGGTATCGCTCCCAAAGATCGAGATAGTGGCGACAGCTTTTTGTTTATTCTCCGGCTTATGACATCTTTCCTTGTCTTTGAAGTCTGGTAGGAAGTACTTGGCATCTTCATATTTTTGGACTTCGTTTATGGAGAATGGATTTAGCTCTCCCGTAACGGTATACTTGAGGCCGTCTTTGAAATACTTCATACACTGGTGTTGTGTAGAAGGGATGACGTTGTACTCGTGTAACTAAGGCCTGCCGAGCAGAGCGTTGTAGCAAGTCTTAGCGTCAATTGTAAGTCGATGTCGCGCACCCTACGTGTTCGCGGGGAGGCGGAATTTGCAAAAAATGATTTTTACGAGCTTCACAACACCGACTAGAACCAAGGATCGTCTATAAACCCTAGCTAGCAAACTACTTGAGGTTTAACTACTCGGATACGAATTTATACCTCACGATACATGTCCTTTAGGTCTTCATCGCCGTCCTCCTCGTCTACGTAGGCTCCAAGGATCGATCTGGATCGTAGCAACCTCGACGGACTTCTCGAGTCAAAGACGATCCACCCGAGAGTCTATAGTCCGAGCTCCACCTCAAAACTGAGATAACTAGGGAAACAAGCTTGCTAAACTTGATGGCCTAGGTGATGTAGAGTATGAAGATGGATTTATTTGTCTCTTAAAACTCCAGGATTATCAACACATGAGAGCTTTTAGGGTTTTGATGTGAGGAAGAAGAAGAGAGCCAGCTTGAGGAAAGAGAAATCATATTTGATAATGATAATGATAAACGAAAATGAGATAGCTAACTTGACATGACCACAAGTATGGCATGAAAAATATCTCATCAAAATATCTAGGTCACAAAATATCTCATAAAAATATCTAAGTCAAATAGTCAAACCAAGTCAAGTGGTCAAGCCAAGTCAAAAGGTCAAACAAAGTCAAGTAGTCAAAACTAGTAGCCATACCTCAATTATCATTTACAAAAATAACAAATACTTTCCTCCACCTCATAATTGTTTTAATCAAGTCAATGACCAAAACCCTAATGAGGTGTCTCCTTCTATGCCCCTCTTATCCATATATACATACCCGCATTCGTGTTCCGAGAAACACGAATACAAAGAGATGAAATTGATTCATCAATATAATATTAGGATCCGGCTTAAACCAAACCCCACTAGTATTATCCGCCCGGACTTCATACGCCCACAAGTGCACGGAAGTGATCGAAGCCCTGCCGTAAAACCGTACGGCCTCTATACCTTTTGCCCGGTGCAGGGAAACTCTCTATGTGGGACTCTAAAGACTCGACACTACGCTGGCAGTGGGTTTAACCACAGGCCGCAAGCGGTATTAGTTGCACGTAACGGTCCCCATATAGATGTCGATAAGAAGGCCGATGAGGAAAACCCATCCGAACTCCTACTGAGCCTGAATGTGACAATCTTTGTATAGTCCTGTTTGTTCGTCTAAGAGTATCTCATATCGGGCCTAGGAGGGTGGTAAACGTCAGACCCCTAATAGCGCAATAAGTCGTGTCGGAGAGTAGCCCAATACACTCTGAGAAACTATTCGAATACCTACCAGTAAATCTCGCTTTCCTTGGCCAAGGACTTTGTGTAATGGTCTTCCGAACACAGCGCGATATCAACTCCCAATACCGGGAGAGACGAATCCTATCTAACCGCTACTGCCTCCAAGTGCTTCGGGACTGCAACCAACTACTACCTGTTTGCACGACTCCTTTGATCCGTGGTAGGGTAGTAATCAAAGTACAGTGGGAACACACTTGAGGCGAAGCAGCAGTGTCAAGTCGACGGACTAAGCTGTACTCATGTCATCTGGGAACTGCTACCCGACGACAGGTATAATACCCACCAACAGTTCCCGACGAGTCTTGTCCAGTGTACTCATAACCTAATGAGCACCCGCATACTATCTCCAGTACGGCGTACTGATGGCTGTGGGACAGACCATCTCCCATGCTGGGAAAAGAAGCGTATACACTCGTCTACTGTGGAGTATCGATGCCCCGTCTCGATAATCCTACGACTAAGGACCTGTATAAGATGTGCTTATAGACCACCCATCCTCCACTAGTGTGTCTGCCATCATAACGCTGGTAATCAAGCAAAGATCTTAAGGGCTCTACCAATATGTATAAGTAATATGCTAAGAAAACACATGCACATATTGAGGTAGAAACAAACCAGGTAGCATACTACAATTTCGATCAAGACTATTACTATATCCGTGTATATCCCAAGCTCCCATTAAGTAATATACAATCCAGTATGATACAATAATGGCCTCTAGGGCATATATCACTAACAATCTCCCACTTGCACTAAGGCCATATCCTGGCATATCGTAGGCCGAAGATCTCGAATAGCCTCTCGAACACTGTCGAAGGGATGGCCTCTGTGAGTAGATCTGTAGTGTTGTTCTCCGTATCTACTCTCCTTACCTCGATCCCCTGGGATCAACGATCTCTCTGATCAGGTGGTACCGCCTCAAGATATGTCTGGATCTCTGATGGGACCTAGGTTCCTTCCCTAAATCTATAGCGCCGTATGTTGTCACAATACTAAAGTATTGGTCCAACAAGTGGAAGGAACCGCCTGAAGTTTAGTTAAGAACTTCCATATCCATACTGCCTCTTTTGCGGCGTCTCATGCAGCGAACTACTCCGTTTTCAACGTCGAGTTTGCAACGGTGTCTTGCTTGGAGCTCTTCCAACAGACCGCCCCTCCACTGAGGGTAAAGCCATAATCTGACATGGACTTGGAGTCATTCTTATCACTTTGGAAGCTGGAGTTAGCAAAGGCCTTGATCCGGAGGTCCTTTTCTGCCATACACCAAGAACATCTCCTTAGTCCTTCTCAGGCACATGAGAATGTTCTTTACTGCTTCCCAGTGCTTCTCCCCTAGGATTGACTGATACCGGCTTACCACGCTCAGTGCGTAAGCTATATCTTGTCTGGTACACAATATCGCATACATTATAGAGCCTACAGCAGAAGCGTAGGGTATAATCGACATGCAAGCCCTTTCCAAATCAGTCTTGGAAGATATCTCTTTGGAGAAGGTGATTCCGTGACAAGCCGGTAGACTACCGTGCTTAGAATCGTCCAGACTAAATATTTTCAATATGGTGTTGTTATACCTTGACTTTAAAAGTCCCACCATCCTCTTTGATCTATCACGATAGATCTGGATCCCCAGAATGTAGTCGGTATCACCCAGGTTTTTAATGGAGAACCTCTGTGACAAGAATCCTTTGACTGATTGTAGCATAGGAATGTCATTCCCTATGAAGAGAATTTCATCCACGTACTCAACGAGGTATTCCACAGTTCTTGCTACAATCTTACTATAAATGCATGGTTCATCTGGATTTTCGATAAAGTTGAATTCTTTGTCTGTCTCAATAAAACAGATGTTCCAACTCCGCGATGCCTCCATAAATGGACTTAAGCAACTTGCATACTGTCCCGCTGCTCCCACTTTGATTGAAACCCTCTGGCTGATCCATATAGACACACTCTTCCAAATTACCATTTAAAAAAGCCATCTCTACGTCCATCTGCCAGATCTCACAATCTTGGAAGGCAACAATGGCAAGAAGGATCCGAATGGATTTGAGCATAGACATCGGAGAAAAGGTTTCATCATGGTCCAAACCAGGTCTTTGACGAAAACCTTTTGCATCAAGTCTAGCCTTATAGGTTTCAACCAATCCATCTACACCAATCTTCTTTCTGAAGATCCATTTGCAGCTTTTGGGTTTTACCCCTTCTGGAGTAATGTTCAAAGTGCATACTTTGTTGGTGTACATGGACTCCATTTCGGTCCGTATTGTATCCAGCCATTTTACCGAGTCGCCGCTCTTAATGGCTTACTGGAAGCTAGTTGGCTCTTCATTGTCAATGATGCAATCCTCTCGATCCCCGTCTATGAGAAAACTGTAGTATCTCTCGGGCGGATGAGACTGCCTACTAGTCCTGCGGATTGGCATAGAGATGTCCGGTTCTTTTGAAACCTCTGGTTCTACCATACTTTTAGTAATAGTTTGTGGTTCTGGAATTTCTTCTAATTCTATTGCGCTCCCACTATTTCCTTTTATAAAAAATTGATTTTCCAAAAAAAAAAAATGGGCATGACGAGGAACAAAAACCTTTTGTTTCTCTGCGTAATAGGAAAGATACCCCTTGGAGTTCTTCGGGTATCCCACAAACTTACACAGTACTGAGTATGCCTCGAGCTTGTCCGCATACTGTTTTTCAACAAAAGCTGGACATCCCTATATCTTCAGATACTGAAGATAGGGTTTCTTCCCACTCCACATCTGATATGGTGTGGGAGGCACAGTCTTGGTAAGAACCTTATTCAAAAGATATGCAGTTTATTCTAGTGCATAACTTTAGAAGGATCGCGGTAACTCAGCATTACTCATCATGGAACGAACAATATCCAATAGGGTTCTGTTCCGCCTTTCCTACACACCGTTGTGTTGTGGTGTGTATGGAAGAGTAAGCTGAGAGAGAATTCCATTCTCTCTTAGGTAATCCAGGAACTCGGCAATTTAAGTATTCACCACGTCGATCAGATCTCAGTGTCTTGATACTTTTGCCTGTTTGTTTTTCCACTTCATTCTTATATTCCCGGAATTTTTCAAAAGTTTTGGATTTATACTTTCACAAGAAGACATGTCCTAACCTAGAGAAATTATCCGTAAAAGTAATGAAATAGGAATAACCACTTCGTGCATCTGTAGATATTGGACTACACACGTCGCTGTGTATGAGTCCCAAGAGCTCGCTCGCTCTTACTCCGTGTCCAGTGAACGGAGTCTTTGTCATCTTTCCTATGAGACAAGATTGACAAGTTGCAAAAGACTGATATTCGAACAGATCCAAATATCCCTCTCTATGTAACTTTGACAACTGTGTTTCATTGATGTGACCCTATTTACAATGCCATAAGAAAGTTTTATTTAATTCTGGAGACTTTCTTTTAACTGTGTTCTGGACGTTTGAAAACCTGAGCTTGATTCAAGTCCTCTAGTGTACATGACCCAATCAAACTTTGATTTATGTGGATGAGAACCACATCGCTTACATACTAGAATTGGTACACACAAACAGTTACGTAGAATCAATATCTGCCCACTGGTCAATTCTAGGTGATATACCCTACGGATACAGCGTCCACGCTCATTCCGTTAGTAAACTTGAGAGTCATATCACCTGCCCTAATAACTCTACGGTTTCTCAAAACATGTAATTAATTACAGATATGAGATCCTGATCCGGTATCTTGTACCCAGGAAGTAGAGTTAATTGAAAAGCTATTTTCAATCACAAACACACCCGAAATCGAAGCCACAACATACTTCGAATCCTGGATTCTGGCTTTCCAAGACCTGCATCCCTTCTTCCAATGCCCTTTCCCGTAACAATAGGAACATCCCTCCTTCTCTACTGTTAACCCTAAAACTTTTGCCCTTCCCTTTTCTTCTACCTTACCGACACCGCCTATCGGCTTTGTGGAGGTCTTCTTCTTCTCACCCTTGGCATCCGCCTTAGATCCAGAAGAGGAAGATTCCCCAATAAGTAGAACGAGTGTCTCCCTGGTTTCCTTCAGGGTGCCCTCAACTGGAAGTATAACATTCTTCCCCTGGGCGTAAATAGGAGGTAGGGACTGTAGAATCAAGTCAGCAATAATCCGGGTGATGGACCTCATTTATCTATTTGGGGTACCGAGGCTCCGGGAGCGTCATCATTTGATGCTTCATGACAAGGTTGAATATTTTCCTTGTCTTGTCTTGAAGGAAAGAGTATTTCCGTCCCATCTTCTTCATAAAAGACGGATTCCAGCTGACTTTTTCTTGATTGCGTGGATTCTTGGATCCGCTTCGCTGTTTCCAAACGTCATTCTCGTTCTTCACTTTGTTTTTTCCCCTGTTTCAGGTTTTTCTCTTGTCGCGAGAACGTACAGCGGGCCGAGGGTCAAAGGCATTGTAATCTTCTCTTTCCGCAGACTGCTGATTGAGATGCTGTGTCCTGGCCTTTTCGTAAATAGCCATTTCGCGGTTGTGATCATCCCGAACCTTTTGACCGTCTTCCCTTATTAGCTTGTCAACTTGCTCTTCGAACGACGCTCTTGACGTTCTTATAGCGGGATTTTGCTCCGTTTCAACGTCACGGCTATCTGGAAAAGCATTCCTTTCTCCACCGGAGTTATTTATGGCGCGGCAGTTGTGGAATTGCTTCCGTTTATTTGACCGAACATATCCAAGCCCAATCGTCTCCATCCTCCCGTTGGGCATCTTTCGCTGAGTCCCGGGAACATCCCAGATCTTGTTATAGAACTGAGCTTGTAGAGCGGTTTGTTTGAAGGGTACGACTTGGCATCTTAATAGCCTTTTCAATCCCTCTGGGTAATATCTGGACAGACAGATTAGTTGAAACATGTCAAGCGCAAGCTCGGTACCATGCCGAACTTCTTTCTCCACTTTGGTCTCCGTAGATTGATAGAAAAGGATCGCCTTTTCACCTTTTCGCCTGGGAGGGACGTAGAAAGTCTGCAGCTCTTGTACGCTGTATGTATCAAGCGCATCAAGTTCTTTGTAATGACGTGGCGGAACCATGGTGATTTGTAAACTATGATCATCTCCAGTAAAGGTTTGTGCTGGTGGGCGAGTGGAGAACACGGAGTTGGCCTCATCCTCAGAGTCACTGCCAAAGACCAAAATAGGAGTGTTGGTCCCGGCCTGTTGCATTGGGGTTACCTCGAGGAGACTATTTCCTCATCTTCCTCGGTATCGCTCCCAAAGATCGGGATAGTGGCGACGGCTTTTTGTTTATTCTCTGGCTTATGACATCTTTCCTTACCTTTGAAGTCTGGTAGGAAGTAATTGGCATCTTCATATTTTTGGACTTCATTTACGGAGAATGGATTTAGCTCATCCGTAACGGTGTACTCGAGGTCATCTTTGAAATACTTCATACACTGGTGTTGTGTAGAAGGGATGATGTTGTACTCGTGTAACCAAGGCCTGCCGAGCAGAGCGTTGTAGCAAGTCTTGGCGTCAATTGTAAGTCGATGTCACACAGCCCACGTGTTCGCGGGGAGGCGGAATTTGCAAAAAATGATTTTTACGAGCTTTGCAACACCGACTAGAACCAAGGATCGTCCATAAACCCTAGCTAGCAAACTACATGAGGTTTAACTACTCGGATACGAAGTTATACCTCACGATATATGTCCTTCGGGTCTTCATCGCTTTCCTCCTCGTCTATGTAGGCTCTAAGGATCGATCCGAATCGTAGTAACCTCGACGGCCTCCTCGAGTCAAAGACGATCCACTCGAGAGTCTATAGTCCGAGCTCTACCTAAAAACCGAGGTAACTAGGAAAACAAGCTTACTAAACTTGAAAGCCTAGGTGATGTAGAGTGTGAAGATGGATTTATTTGTCTCTTGAAACCCTAGGATTCTCAACACATGAGAGCTTTTAAAGTTTTGATGTGAGGAAGAAGAAGAGAGCTAGCTTGAGGAAAGAGAAATCATTTTTGATAATGATAATGATAAATGAAAATGAGATGGCTAACTTGACATGACCACAAGCATGGCATGAAAAATATCTCATCAAAATATCTAGTCACAAAATATATCACAAAAATATCTAAGTCAAATAGCCAAACCAAGTTAAGTTGTCAAGCCAAGTCAAAAGGTCAAACAAAGTCAAGTAGTCAAAACTAGTAGCCATGCCTCAATTATCATTTATAAAAATAACAAATACTTTCCTCCACCTCATAATTGTTTTAATCAAGCCAATGGCCAAAACCCTAATGAGGTGTCTCTTTCTATACCCTTCTCATCCGTATATACATACCCGCATTCGTGTTCCGAGAAACAAGAATACAAAGAGACGAAACCGATCCATCAATATAATACTAGGATCCGGATTAAACCAAAGCCCACGAGTATTATCCGCCCGAACATCATACACGCACAATTGCACGTAAGTGATCGCAGCCCTGCCGTAAAACCGTACGGCCTCTACACCTTTTGCCCGGTGCAGGGAAACTCTCTATGTGGGATTCTAAAGACTCGACACTATGCTGGCAGTGGGTTTAACCACAGGGCGCAAGCGGTACTAGCTGCACATAACGGTTCCCAGGTAGATGTCGATAAGAAGGCCTGTCACGACCCAAAATTTGGCCCAAAACCGGCACTTAAACTACGTAACGTCTACAGGCGTACGCAACTCAAGTAAGCTGAAACCTAGAAATCTAAACCACCCAAAACTGGATCAACGGAGAAAAACATAGTTTTAAACATTTGGAAAAATCACAAGTAAAATCTCTAACTCTTGTTTTCTTTCTTAAAAATTTCAGCAGCACTTTCTTTGTAAAAACTAGCCCCGAAAACGGGTACAACATAGATAATAATAAAAGCATCCCAAATGGGAGCAAATCACGCCCAACGGCGGAGACAATCACCACAAGATATAAATACGACGCCGAAGCGAAGAATATAAAAGAAAACTGCATAAAGAAGTAAACTTTTCAACACAAAACCGGCTCCTACGAGCACGGCACCCAAAGTCACCAAAAATAATACAACACCGAATCCTCACAAGTCGTCTCCAAGTCATATACAAACAGTGGTAGATGGAGAATACTAGATCCAACAAAAAGATATACAATGTACAAGCAGATAACCGTAAACCCACCTAAATGCAAAGGCCTCACTGCCTAACGTAGTGGTATCCGCAAAAGTAGAGATGATAAGACGCCCTGCCGCAACTACTCTGAGGGTAAGTCCTGCAAAATACTGTGGCACAATGGGGGTGAGTTGCCAACTCATGAATAGTAAATAACATCATACTGTAATCGCAAGTATGCACGAATAGCGATTTCTCTATCACATGTAATCCGATGGCATAAGTATGACAATATGAATATGAAACTATCATGTAAAGGTACATCATCAGGGTACTACAACTACATGAACAATGCATATCAAAAATAATTCTGAGTGTGTGGGATGATATAATAAAATCTCATGCAAAATCATCAGCATGGAAAAACACCAGTGTCCCTCACTGACACATCAGATCCTAAATCCTCAGGCACCGCATCCTCAGATCGGCCCTCACATCCTGTAAGTCTCATGGAACCTGAGTGTCTAACATCGACACCCGAAACATCATGAAAACATATACCTACGTGTATATATATATATAAGTATGAGGATATCAACCCCGTATGTCTACCGACGATACATAGAAATCATGGAAAACCTGAGTGTCTAACACCGACACTCGAAACATCATGAAACCTGTGTCTAGTATCGACACGTAAATCCCCATAACTCAGGCGCTATCACCACGACTGGCCCTGACGATATGTCATACCTCACTTCGGTCGGTATCCCCACGATAACCGCCGAGTCCAAATACTATCACCGGCAGGTAGTAGTCCCTCTGCCAGGCTTATCGTCTACACCACGAGATCACCACTCGCCCCAGGGTACCATACCGGGTCCACCATGTACCCGCAGACGGTGCCTCCCACTCCTCGAATCGGGTATCACAAGCCAAATCTCAGAACCGAGAAATCACATGGTGGATGCACTGAAATATCATATCAAGAGAAACCGGGTTTTCAAACAATACATAGTTTTCTTGAAATACCCCCACGGTTCTCAAATCCATAAATCATATGAAATCCATATTTCAATGTGTAAACCCATGAAAAACTGATATATGCAACACAAAACAATAATATGAGCATATCAAGGGAAATCCGCTCTTTTAAATGAATCCATCCTTGAAATATATCTTGCGGTTCCTAAAATCCTCTGAAAAACAAGTGCAGCATCATATGTGGTGTACATGTAAGTGTAGCAATGTTTAAGTATCTACATGTAAGCAAGTATGTATGATGCATTTCATAAGCGCAATGATCAACAACTCAATATCACATATCAACACAATACCACTTAGGATACATACAACTATAGCGAAAATATGCTGGTGTACATGTCAATATGTGTGCATGATGTACATGTAACTGTAATAGAGTATGTGGGTGTACATGCCAATATGTATGCAAGATGTATAAGTAGCTATAGTAAGGTATACATGAAATGGATTAAGAGTTACTATCTTAACTATCCATGTCAAACACAATGACACGTATGTAGGTATCAACAATATCTCCTATGCACAAAGGAATAAGAATTACTACCTCCACTATCCCTATCCACTACCATATCACGTATGTAGGTGGTTTGCGCGTGTCATGGCAATTACTGACTATGTGGGTGTAGCATACAATTTAGTGCTCGTGCAATATGAACCGTCAGTAATGTGTTATATCTAAAGGTACAACAGATACTACTATGCAATGACATTCATATGAAATTAACCAATATGCAATAACATGCAGCTATCCTATCATATCAGCCCCGATGCATAACGCCATACGGGCGATTTCCCCGTAGATGTTAAATCTACCCACCTATGGTCTCCGGCTATGAAAATCCGACCACCTGCTTCCCCTTGTTCGCAGCGTCCGAAGTCCCCGCTTGCGACGCTATAAATTCACAAACACACAAATAGTGTAAACATCTCAGAATCGACTAATATAACGTAAAACTACACTTTAAACGACGCACCAACACTAAACTAACTCACAAGTCTCCGTCTAGTGGCTAACGTGCGTTGCGACACTACTAAACCAAACTGAGTACAACAGCTGCATCAGATCACGATTCGTGTCGGATTACGTAACACGCGGATTCAAAACACTAGATTATAGGTAATCGATTCCAGATTTTTCATACTGCAATTACTAAAAAAGTAAACAGTACCAAACACCCCTAACCAACAGTAGACAACTACCCACAAAAACCAAACCCCAACACTTCCCTACAAAGCCGGCGTCGCCGGAATTCGCCAAAGGGGTCGCCGGCCCCGGCCGGTGGGGTGGTCCTCGTGTCTCAAGTGGTGCTCCAGGGTCACTAGTATATCACTACAATTTTGTTTGGTCACTCACTAAAATTTCCAGATCACAGCAGGTACAGAGGTTTAAAAAGACACTAAAAACCCGATATTGCACAATCGATATTGAAAGTGTTCTAAACCATAATCAACGAGCTAAACAACATAAAAACTCCTATTTATCAGTGTAGGGATTATACCTATCAACTTTAGCTCACAAGATCCAAGCTTTCCTAGTTTCCAAGTGATCAAAGAGCAAGAAGCAAGACTTGAGGTATTTTTGTGATTTATTTGGGAATTTTAGGGATTTATTGTGCTAGGATTGATGAAAAAGGAGAAAGAATTGATCAAGAGCAGAAAGAGGAAGGAGGGATTCAGCCAAGGGAGGTAGGTGAGGAATTGTGTAGGGTTTTCTATGAATTTCTAGCAATAAATGCAATTTAATGCATTCACATGCACATACATGCACCTCCTCCAATTCTTTTCTTTTTCTCTTAAACATAAATCCTTAAACCCAACAAATATCTAGATATGAAGAGAATGGTTGAATTACTCAAACATAATTGATGAAAAGATCACTAAAGAGAAATTTCCCAAAATATGAATACCGCATTAAAATAATATTAAAATTGGGAAAATTTTTAATTGAACCAAAACGTCCCATATACCCCCAAAGCTTGCGCACTAGCTTTATTTTAGCTAAACTAGGTGCTGACAAGTCTATATGGTCGTTAGAACACAGTCGGGTTAAAACGGAAAATACCGACAATTTAACCCTAAAACGGAAAAATTCGCATAACGATTTCTAAAACGTTACAAGGCCGATGAGGAAAACCCATCCGAACTCCTACTGAGTCTGAATGTGACAATCTCTGTACAGTCCGGTCTGTTCGTCAAGAGTATCTCATATCGGGCTTAGGGGGGCGGTAAACGTCAGACCCCTAATAGTGCAATAAGTCGTGTCGGAGAGTAGCCCAATACACCCTGAGAAACTACTGGAATACCTACCAGTAAATCTCACTTGCCTTGGCCAAGGACTTTGTGTAATGGCCTTCCGAACACAGCACGATATCAACCCCCAATACCGGGAGAGACGAATCCTATCTAACCGTGTAACAACCCCAAACTTTCTGTACAATTTTTTCAAAAATACAGAAAGGGGTACTTGAGCCTGAGCACAAGTTATAAGTTTGATTTGCTTTTGAACAGCAAGAAGGAGCTTGTAGCTCATTGGTAAGACCTTACACTGCTGAACCAAAGCACCAGAGTTCAAATCCCATCAACCACACATTTTTTTAATTAAATTTCTTTTAATCTTTTAGAAGCTCAAGGGTCTACACGTGCACAACACGTAAAACCAAGAGTTACACATAAAAAAAACGAGTCCACTGCAGTAGACCAAGCGTCAGGGACACGTGGCGAAGAGATGGACCCCGACTTGGCCGACTCGGGCCGGCGAAGCGGTTGACTCGGCCGGCAC
This sequence comes from Agapanthus africanus, assembly GCA_030015575.1. Taxonomy (NCBI): domain Eukaryota; kingdom Viridiplantae; phylum Streptophyta; class Magnoliopsida; order Asparagales; family Amaryllidaceae; genus Agapanthus; species Agapanthus africanus. The sequence goes on from CM057350.1 coordinate 115,646,444, forward strand.
CGCCGGGTCAACTCGGCCCAATTCCACATTTTCTTTTTTTCCTTGCACCCTTTGGCCTACCCCATAATCCCTGTACTATTTAATTTCCCTGCACATTTACAGAGCAAATTAAAACCACCATTTAATCCATTTTTAATACAATTTTTATCATACCGTTTCACCACCCTAAACCATAGATTTTTCCAATAAATACCACCCCTCAAATCACCCCCCTCACTCACAAATCCCTATCCAAACTCTCAAGAAAATTCCCAAGACTTTTTGTGTGCAAGTGGAGTCAGTAAAGGGCGAAGGTCCGACGAACTTCCGACGCCAATCCGAGGAGTTTCCAGCGACAAAACGATGTACCGGCAACTCCCACCTCTTCCTCCTCCTCTCCTCTAGTCAATCAACAAGTAAGTCCCCCTTCTCTCTCTCTTTTGCTATTATCAAATTCTTAATTCTTAAAACGTGTCGGAAGCGGAGTTATCCGGCTTCCGATTCTCTTTTCTTTCAAAAATACAACATTTTCTTAATAACAAACCTACAACTTTTGCTATCAGGTTTAATACTCATTAACTAAGACAATAGAACAAATTTGATATTAAAATAATAATCGTAGTAAGTTTTATTCCACTTTTACGGTAAAATACTTTTATGTTTCATATCGACATATTTATACCTTTTAACCATGCTAGCTATAGAAAACTCACGAGGTAATTATTGGGGTCGAAAATTGTACCCCGGTTGACCAAGTCAAAGTCAACCCCAAGCCAAGTGGGCCCAAGCCCAAGTCAAGTGGGCCAATGCCCGGGTCGAGCCCGAATATGAAGCCGCTAGCTCCCCCATGCCAAAATAAAATTTTTGTAATAAATAATTTTGGTGTATTTCTTTTATTTTATTTTATGAATAAATGTAAGAAAAATGGGCATAAAACCAAATTTTGTAAAGCCTATGGCTCATGTGCAAAAGAATTGAGCACATGAGGCATGGGATGAGCAAAATACCATTTTGTAATGCCCAAGGGGCTATATGTAAATGTGTAAGCCTATATAAGGCAACATGATGATGAATAAAAGATATACTTTTCATTCTCTCAAACTCTAGGGTTTTTTTGTGCCTCTTTCTCCTTCCTCATGGTTCTAAACCTTCTTCCCCTTTTCAATTAAATCAAGAGTTTTACTCTTTCTTTTCCAAAACTAAATAGTTTTTCCACCACAAAACCCACAAAGAGGAGCTCAGATCTTCCATTAGATCTTAAAAATGGGAGATTTTTAAATCTCATCCCCTTTCTTCAAGATCCGGTCAACCGACAGGAAGAAGAAGGAGACCCATCTCCAGAAATCCCATCTTGGGAAGATCCAGGGCCAAAGGGGAGAAACAAAGTATCCCCCTTTGATCATTTCTAAATTTAATTTTTAGGAGTTTAACTCCATTCAAGATCTGTGGGAGTTCAACTCCATAAATTAATCTCTTTTTGGGAGTTTAACTCCAGGGGTCAAATCGGGAGCACAGCTCCCAGTGCAGGGACAAAGTCCCCTTTTTTATTGACGCCCAGCGCCCAGAGCACTAGCGCCCGCGTGCCAAGCACATGGGACGCCCAGCGCCTAGAGCGCCAGCGCTCGCGTGCCAAGTACGTAGGGCGCCCAACGCCGAGAGTGCTAGCGCCCAGCGCCCACGTGCTAAGCACGTGAGGCGCCAGCGCCCATGTGCTAAGCACGTGAGGCACCGGCGCCCAGCGCCTGCGTGCTATGCACGTGAGGGGCTGACCCCCACCCGTCCTTTGGATGCTTTTCCCCCTTTTTATATATATGTATATATGTATGTATGTATGTATGTATGTGTGTGTGTGTGTATGTACACACACACACACACTCCACGACATTGTCCCTATTAGAAAAAAATTTCTAACGGGGCGCTGCCCCGCACCCCGTAAGGGGCTGCCCCGCACCCCGTAAGGGGCTGCTAGCCCCCTTGACCCCCAACCCGCTATCCGGGCAGCGGGACCCCCGTAAAAACTCTGCGGGGCCCCCGATATATCCAAAACCCTTTCAAAACACAACACTGCACATTGAGTTCGCATGACCTATTTGACCCATCAATCGGAGGTTCTCTCGTTCCAAAGACGAGGGGTAATTAACAGCAGCTTATATATCCAAAACCCTTTCAAAACACAACACTGCACATTGAGTTCGCATGACCTATTTGACCCATCAATCGGAGGTTCTCTCGTTCCAAAGACGAGGGGTAATTAACAGCAGCTTAGTCCGCGGCTGCCGGAGATTCGGATCCCCACAATCAATAAACCCCAGCCTACCTTAGGCAGGGGGAATCTGTAATGCGTCTGACAAGCGCTCGTGTATTTCCATCTCAATGGGGTGACGAAAAACACCCTACAGATTCTGGCACGCCCGGTGGGACCTATCTCTCCTCCCATATTTCGGGTTAAACGTTCATGCGACCTCAATCAATATACATATCTATATTTATACTAAAATAATGCTCTATTATACAGGTTTTCAAGCAATCACTTTTCAACAATGTCTCCAAGGACAAGCTCAGCCCTCAGTACAACTCTCATCTCTTAAACGATGAAGATGGATGTCAGGACGGTCCTCCGGGCCAGTCTCGGACGACAATGGGAGGAGCCGCCTCTACCATTTGGCTCTATTCTGTTCGTGTCAGCTAACGCCATCCCAGCTCCTCAAGCTCCGGTAACAGACAAACCGGCCTCGAAAGGCAAGAGGCCAAATGTGGTGATCTCGAAGGCGCCCCAACCCAAATGCAAGTCGGTGTTTGAACGACTTTCCTTGTCTCCAGCCGGGGGCAAGGCCATCAACACCGATAGAGCAATAAGGCGTCTTGAGCAAGCTCCAGCGGTGCCATTCACAACTGCTCAATCGGGTATCTTCTCTAAGCTCCCCGTTAATCGGCTCACGATGGCTTCTTGGGTGACAGATGCCCGCCAAGCTAAGACAGAAGAGGCTCAGATACAGAGCCAACAAAAGGGCTAGGGCTCCTTCTAGGCTGAACTTCAGGAGATTCGAAGAACAGGGTTGCCCCGCTAAAGATGAAGAAATGACTAGATGTGTGGTCCACACTATTTACATGGTGGGCACACACAACAAGAGTAAGGATGGGGCCACCGCATCTCAAATCCAATCTGGTGTGAATATGGCTGCAACATTCCAAGACCAGCCTCCTCTGGAAGGTAATAAAGACCCTTCCAGTGAGGCTGATAAGCAGAGAGAGCCCTTAGTTCATGAGGAGTCGGGCTCGGAAAGCGAAGATGAGCCAACTTTCCATCCTAAGACCACAGAGCAGCAACTTCTCCAGGAGCTCCGAAAGCAGCTCAGAAACAAAGACAAGGAGATGACCATCCTCTACTAAAAAATTGACGACTTGACAAATGTCGTCTTACGGCTTACGGCCCAAGTTGCCACTCTGCCACCCAATCAAGCGCAGGGTTCTGCTCATGAACCCGGAAACGGTGTCCCGAGACAGCCGGCGCTTATTCCCTCAAATCCAAAGGTGGGCGGACCGTATGAAAGTCAGTCGCATCATATCTCGGAAAATGTCTTGGCTGCCGATGACAGCAACCAGCTAACTCAAGATCAAATTATGGATTTGGTTGCCAAAAAATTCAAAACATTGGTAGCCGAAGCCGGAGAGCAAAAAAATGTCAGCAGTAGCGGGAGACCATATCCTGCTAGGTATGATCTTGTGGAGTTTCCCACTGGCTATGTCGTCCCCAAATTTGAAAGGTTCGATAGGACGGGAAATGCAAACCGGCACATCGCCCAATTTAAAGCATCATGCGCGAATATCGGGGGCAATGATGCACTCCTTCTTTGCCAGTTTGTCAATAGCTTGACCGATGTTGCTTTCGATTGGTATGCAAGCATATCGGATGACTCGTTCATGACGTTCGCTCAAATAGAATCCATGTTCAAGCAAAGGTTCATTAGTGTCAGCGATAAAATCACCATTGCCGACCTCGTAAGGACCGAGCCAAAGAACAACGAAAGCAACATGGATTTTATAGTCCGATGGCGCAATCTCTCTGTCAAATGTGAATCGCCATTGGAGCAAGACCAATCCGTCAGTCTTCTTATTGAAAATCTGAAGGACTGGATGAAACCTTTCCTGTGCACCGCAGGCCTTAAAACATTCTGTCACGCCCCGCTTCCCAGAGTGCGCTATGATAGGCATGTGACAGAGCCAACCATGCTACCTGTGGATAGGAAACATCCCTCCACAGTCACATTACGGCTGTCTATAAGATATCAAGAACAGTAGAAATAAAATAAACTATCTAGTACATGTCCATAAGCCAGAGTGAACGAGTCAAGAAATAATATGCGGAAGCAATAGATCCAATGAGCAATAACATCTGGAAAGTAAATATAACTAAACTGGATACTAACTGGATACTAACAGGATCCTCACTGCTCGGCCTGATGGCGGAAATACTCCTGATCAGCCTGCGACAAAGGTAGAGGATCTGGGCCATGCAAAACCCAGACGTCAGTGCGTCATAATATCAATAATAATATAATCAGGGGGTAACAAGTCATGCAGGCGTGAGTATGAACAGTAATAAAAGTATAACAGTAACACGAATAAGAAACAGTGAAGGGTATAAGCACATGTGACGTGCGGTGAGTAATCTAAATTGTGCTACTGGGTTATCTATTCTAAAGTCTTCGAAATCAATTAATGTAATCATCATCGTAACCCATCGGTGATTATTCCGTAACACCCGGAAAAACGGCAAACAATATGGTATTCCGTAACGCCCGGAAAAACGGCAAACAATAGGTATTCCGTAACGCCCGGAAAAAACGACAAACAATAGGTATTCCGTAATGCCCGGAAAAATGGCAAACAATATGATAGCCCTTTGAGTTACGTTCGGTTACATTCTTGATTTCCCCATACCCCCAAGTTATGTGTTCAAGTCAGGTATTGATAAATCTGAAGATAATGCCAACACAGGATTAAGCAGGAACATGTTTGTCTATACAGACAACAGGATATGTCTATCGGCATAACATGTCAGGATTGTCGGCATTAGAAACAGGATCAGGTAACATGTCAAGTAGTGATATATCAGGTCATGTCAGGTTATGTAAATGTATCAAGTCATGTCAAGTAGTGGTGTGTCAGGTCATGTCAGGTAGTGTACATGTGTCAAGCGGATGCTCATAATAAACAGTAGCAAGTACGGAATCACGATACAAGTACGGATGTACGATAAAAGCATGGATGCACAAATATTTATCAGGGGTTACATCATGGCTATATAAGATGCACAATATCAAGCATGGGATACTAATAAAAACAATAATATGAAATAATGTGACATGGAATGCAAATAGGTACACAATTAATGGTATGGGTGCATAAACATCGATTAGGGTTACATTATAGTTCCAAGACTAAATGGGATGCACATTATTAAGTATGGGGTGTTACTACAATAATAATATGAATTAATGTGATCTATAAATGCAGTTATATATATTTTAAATGATATGGATGCAAACAGGTATCCGAAAACAGTAAACTTTTAGTATGGATATACAAAGTGATAAACGAGTAACATTTTACTCATATGGATGCATAATAATATACCTAGCATGTAGCAAGATGAATTAGCATGCGACAAGATATGTAAATAGTGATATAATAATATTAACATGGATAACATATTCAAACCGATTAATAACCATAAAAGTGGTATTGATTAACCATGCACAAGAAAGTTCTGTTCAGAAATTCAGCGTCACCCTAATTTGTAAAATATCTTAAAAATAACAAAAGTTCTCCAAAAGGGACGTGTATTATACCAAAACAAAGATAATTCAATAAAGTTTTCATTTTTATAAGTTGAAGTATCTCAAGTTGTTCCTACAAAAAGATATGAGCATTTGAAGTTGAAAGTTTGCTGCTGGAATTTCCCTGGACAGCAGTTTAGAGATATTTCCATTTGCATTTTAAGTTATTTAAACAATTTATTTTGCAAGTAAATATTTCATATAGTTATAGTATTCTGAGTTAGCTTCATAACGAACTAAAGAACGTATACTAATGATTTTTCTATGATTTATAATGAATTTTATAAGGTAAGGTGTACAGTAAATTTCAGATTTGTCGTATCTGTTTTGCAACGACGTTTCATGTGTAAACTATAATATTTTCAAACTATATTTTGTATAACATTATAAAATGCAGGTTATAAAATAATTAAAGATAATAATAAGAAATATTACGACGATATAAATTTTATAGATATAATTATAGCATGTCGCAAGTTGTAAACTTTCATACATTTTATATTATAACACCGATTAACGTTAAATAACTACGGTGTATAAATTATATATACATAGTTGTATGATGATGATGATGATGATGATGATGATGATGATACGGAAATATATAAATAAATTACATAAAGCATAGCATGTAGCAAGTTGTAAACTTGCCTCGATCGAATCACGCGACGGATACGCACGGCACGTCCGACGTCGGTAAATCGTCGCAACGCACACACGGCATGCGGGACGGGTCCAGGCAAGGCAAGATGGTGATCACACAGGCAAGGTACGTTCACTGGATCACTCGGATCGTCAGCGACGAGCACGGCTCCAGCGGTGATTACCGGAATCAAGAAACAAGATCAAGAAAAAGAAAGAAGAAAGAAGAAGAAGAAGAGGGAGAGAGAGGGGAGGTTGTTATTAAGGTTTAGATTTTAATTTAAAAAGATTTTGTAAGTAATAAATATTTTAAACTGTTAAATTTTAATAAAGATATTAGATGAAATAAAATTGGATTTTCTGGTAAAAACAAATTTAGTCCAAAATACGCCCGGGTCGGGTCTAAAATTCAGTTTCAAAAATATAAAAATATACATGTCGACCAAAACTCAAATTGGATGTCCGGGTAACAAAAATGCATACCCCAAGAACGGATGCACGTACGTGCGCGTAGCCATCCAAACAAGTCCGTTTTACTGAACGGGACGAGAACAAAATGCGCGGATGCTACGACAGGCTCAGGGGTATCATGCAGGCCATGCTAGATATTTTTAAAATATTTTACTTGACTTTAAATGTTATATTAAAAAAATGCAGATGCCAGATAAAATGCCAGTATGCAGTAAAAATGAAAATGCACGAATCCATGTAACAGGTCAGGATAAATCATAAACATGAATCAAGACAGGTTTCAAGCAAGCGGGTCGGGTAAAATGCAAATACAAATGTCAAAATACTATTCACACCCAAAACACAGTAAACCAAGAAACTACCATAAATAAGTAAATACTTGAACTGGAATTAGTATAAATGAACTAGGGTGTTACACATTCCAAGAGCTGACCAAGAAGGTCCTAATATTGGAACGCTCAAAGCCCGAGTCCACTTAGGATCTTCAGTTCGCAAACAGACCGAAAACTTGGAGGGACGACAACCGAAAAGGCGAAAGTTCCAACAACACCGATTCTCTTATTAAGCAGAGAGCGGGCGAAGCGAAGGCTAACAAACCCCGAGAGACAACTTTGGAGGAAAGGAGAAATAAGGTCTACTCTTTCAGAAGAGACAAGGTCCACAAAATATTCAAAGATACTCTGAAGAATGGCCTACGGCTACCAGAACCAAAAAGGCTAAGTGAAGCGTACATGACTGATCATCTCAACTTTTGCCCATATCACCGAGTGCTGGGACACACTATTGAAGACTGTTGCATCTTCAAGGATTAGGTCGAGAAACAATACAAGGCAGGAGAAATATCATTGTCCCTTGGCGTGTTAACAAACAGTCAAGCTGCGACTGCCAATTTCATAGAAACGGAGACCGAAGTCTTTCGGGAACCTGATTCTCTCAGACATCTGCCTTTCTCTGAGAAGAGCGGACTAAGGCAACAAGCTAAGAGCCATGCGAGCAACATTGCTAATGAAGAAGCAATAGACGGGTACACAACCCATACGGTCTATATGATGGAGCTCAGAGGAGCAAGTCCTCCTACGCCTTATAGCCATGACAATGACGTGGCTGTTGCCATCCAACACCGGCTCGATCCAAATGATGAAGAGCCCGCTCAGGCCATTGAGCCAAAGGAACCCATGGTTCTTGTTGAATCAAGCTCAGGCGGTAAAGATGATCCCGTTGACGTGCTCGGGATTATAGAACAAGCATTATTCTAATGGCTTCAAAAGTAGCTTCAGGACAGGGACAAGAAGATGGCCAAGGTCCATTCAAAAGTCACGAGCTGGCAAACGTCGTGGCAGATCTCACGACCCAAGTCGCCCGATTGAAATTACAGAAAAATCAAATTTTGGTTAGTGAGTTAGGGATTGATATCCGGAAGCAGCCAACCGATACTCCCTCCGGTCCAAAAGCGGAACACCTTTGCGAAAAATGGCCGCGATCAGCCTCCAGTCCCTCTGATACATACACTGAACGTGGTAAGCGGACAGTAGGCGAACCAAAGACTGATCGTCCTCAGGGTCCAGCATCAGTTAGGGCACCTACTCTAATGGAGAGAAAGAAGAAAGTATACTCCTTCAGGGGGGATGAAGTCCGCAAAATATTCGAGGACGCCTTGAACAACAGTCTTCAACTGCCTATTCCAAAGAGGCCACATGAGATGAACATGACTGGAAATCCCATATACTGCTCATATCATAGAATGGTGAGTCATACCATTGAAGACTACTATGTTTTTAATGATTGGGTGGAGAACCAATACAAACTTGGGAAAGCCTCATAGTCGTCAGATGTACCGACAAGCCACAGAGCTACAGTCATCAACACAGCCCCGCCAAGATCAAAGTTCGAGGAGTTGGGATAAGCAAACCACAGACCACCATGTCTTTAAACTGGGAATAACTGACCACCATGTCATTAAACTGGGAATAATCAACCTCTAAGTCGTTAAACTGGGGATGTAAAAATGTGTAATAATAAAAATAAATAAATATAAAAAATAAAGAGCCAAAATGATGGGGTAACTCGCAATAAAAATCAGCGAGTAAAAATAAAGATGAAAAATAAAGCCGAAATGATAGGGCAACCGCGAATAAAAACCGAAATGATAGGGCAATCGCGTTCTTCGTGATAAGAAAAGCTGAAATGATAGAGCAATCGCGGTAAAACAAAAAAAAAATCTCCAACGGCGAATGATGAGTCGCTCCTGGTACCATATTCCAGTGCGGCGATGCAGACGCCAACCAAAATCCAATCTCCCAAAATTCTCCCAGCCCTACGGTTGGTCCCCAAGTTGACTGCCGTATACAATCCAAGTCAAAAGGTCAAACAAAGTCAAGTAGTCAAAACTAGTAGCCATGCCTCAATTATCATTTACAAAAATAACAAATACTTTCCTCCACCTCATAATTGTTTTAATCAAGTCAATGGCCAAAACCTTAATGAGGCGTCTCCTTCTATGCCCCTCTCATCCGTATATACATACCCGCATTCATGTTTCGAGAAACACGAATACAAAGAGACGAAACCGATCCATCAATATAATACTAGGATCCGGCTTAAATCAAAGCCCAATAGTATTATCCGCCCGAACATCATACGCGCACAAGTGCACATAAGTGATCGAAGCCCTGCCGTAAAACCGTACGGCCTCTACACCTTTTGCCCGGTGCAGGGAAACTCTCTATGTGGGACTCTAAAGACTCGACACTGCGCTGGCAGTGGGTTTAACCACAGGTCGCAAGCGGTACTAGCTGCACATAATGGTCCCCAGGTAGATGTCGATAAGAAGGCCGATGAAGAAAACCCATCCGAACTCCTACTGAGCCTGAATGTGACAATCTCTGTACAGTCCGGTCTGTTCGTCTAAGAGTATCTCATATCGAGCCTGGGGGGGGGGGTTAAACGTCAGACCCCTAATAGCGCAATAAGTCGTGTTGGAGAGTAGCCCAATACACCCTGAGAAACTACTGGAATACCTACCAGTAAATCTCGCTTGCCTTGGTCAAGGACTTTGTGTAATGGCCTTCCGAACACAGCGCGATATCAACCCCCAATACTGGGAGAGACGAATCCTATCTGACCGTGTAACAACCCCAAACTTTCTGTACAATTTTTTCAAAAATACAGAAAGGGGTACTTGAGCCCGAGCACAAGTTATAAGTTTGATTTGCTTTTGAACAGCAAGAAGGAGCTTGTAGCTCATTGGTAAGACCTTGCACTGCTGAACCAAAGCACCAGAGTTCAAATCGCATCAACCACACATTTTTTTAATTAAATTTCTTTTAATCTTTTAGAAGCCCAAGGGTCTACACGTGCACAACACGTAAAACCAAGAGTCACACATAAAACAAACGAATCCACTGCAGTAGACCAAGCGTCAGGGACACGTGGTGAAGAGATGGACCCCGACTCGGCCGACTCGGGCCGGCGAAGCGGTTGACTCGGCCGGCGCCGCCGGGTCAACTCAGCCCGATTCTACATTTTCTTTTTTCCCTTGCACCCTTTACACTACCCTATAACCCCTGTACTATTTAATTTCCCTGCACATTTACAGAGCAAAATAAAACCCTATTTAATCCATTTTTAATACAATTTTTATCACAACCTTTCACTACCCTAAACCCTAGATTTTTCCTATAAATACCATCTCTCAAATCACCCCCTTCACTCACAAATCCCTGCCCAAACTCTCAAGAAAATTCCCAAGACTTTTTGTGTGCAAGTGGAGTTAGTAAAGGGCAAAGCTTCGACGAACTTCTGACGGCAATCCGAGGAGTTTCCGGCAACGAAACGACGTACTGACAACTCCCACCTCTTCCTCCTCCTCTCCTCTAGTCAATCAACAAGTAAGTCCCCCTACTCTCTCTCTTTTGCTATTCTCAAATTCTTAATCCTTAAAACGTGTCGGAAGCGGAGTTATCCGGCTTCCGATTCTCTTTTCTTTAAAAAATACAACATTTTCTTAATAAAAAACCTACAAATTTTTCTATCTGGTTTAATACTCATTAACTAAGACAAGAGAACAAGTTTGACATTAAAATAATAATCGTAGCAAGTTTTATTCCACTTTTACGGTAAAATACCTTTATGTTTCATATCGACATATTTATACCTTTTAACCATGCTAGCTTTAGAAAACTCATGAGGTAATGACCTGCCTCCTCACAACACTCATATGTAACATAGCACGATAGAATTTGGGAATATAGTTTTGGGGAAAATACGATTTTACACATAACTACCTTCGACTTATAAAAACCTTTTTCTACAAGATGCGTATTTTTAACAAATCTTTGCAATGTGACGCTACAACCCATTTCGGGAAACCCGTTCGGGATGGTGCGGATTATCGCACATCTTTGGGCTTACTAGTGCGAGATGCAGACCTCCGCAAGGAGCATACGGTCTCGAAAGATTTAAAATACAATTTTCTTTAGAAAATGTGATTTCTATTATAAATAAAACTTATATTTTTAATAAATAAATATATATATAATTAATATCAAAATATCTATTTTTAATATTTATAATATTCCACATTTCCAAAATTCAAGAAAAATATTCCATTTAGAAGAAAATACTATACAATTCCAATATTACAAATAAATACCATATATTATGAAATTAGGCTTTATTCACTAGAAATGTCATATTGATAAAATATACATCCATGAAAACTCTAAAGACGATAATAAAATACTTGAGATGTATTTTGAAAATTATACAAAATTATTTTTACATAAAACCCCCTCAAGTTATACTTAATTACAATAAGGACCCTAGTAAGCATAGGTTTAAGCGGGACCAGTCTTTTGAGCCTCAGGGAGCCAGGGATATGGGTGCTTGCCTATTTAAGGTAGACAACTTAACAAACGGTGTTATCAATACGGTAATCGTCTATGAAAAAGACACAAATCCTGCCGTCCATGTGCAGCGGTTACCGATAGCACCATAATATAATTCAGGATTCAATTTCTTTTCTAATTATCTGACTCAGACCGAGTCTCGATATAATTAATCTGACTTGAATATGATTTAAGTACAATTATAATTCAACATGAATCCATGAATCTATATATTCAATCTATTCAATCTAATCAATCTATATTGACTGAACCGAACCATGGATATACATCCATCTACATGATTCTCTAGTTACATCCATTTACTGATATCATAGTTTCGGCAAGTCATCCATCTATACAATTCAATTTACAAGACAATACAATACAAACAATATATCGCGGGGTTTATAAGGGGTAGATTGGTACGGAAGGTGTTAAAAGTGGCACGAGACTGCAACCATAAGACACTAACCTGAATTCAATCGCCGTTGTTCCGTGGTATTATCGACGGAGCCTTGTACTCTATATATCATAATCTCAGGTCTAGTGAGACTCCTTTCGTATACACTGGTCTCTTCTGTACCAAGATACAAACAACAACGTTAACAATATAATACAACATTATAAAACTATACTCTCTCTCTGTCTATTCTACTTCTCTCTCATCTTTGGGACTTACCGAGCGATTTGTTCGCTGACGACATTCTTTTTCTTCTTCTTTGGAATGTCGTCAGGTGATTCACTGGAGATCGAGCCCACCAGCGAGGATTTGGACCGGCTAGCCTTCGACCCGGAGCTTTAGATGCCTTGTACACATTTACATTCTGTATTTTCCATTTCTGTTATGACACTGTTTAGGCATTGCTTTCCATTCCATGTATTTACTTTCATATGTATTGTTAAAAGAATGTTAATAAATAAAGCTGTTGTTCAATTATATCTATTTTCTCTGTCTCTTGTGCATTTTGCTTATATTGCTTAGATACGCTTAGCATGTTTACTTCAGAGTAAATACGTAGCGGCCTCGTCTCGTTTTTTGCCCGTATACTGGGAAGCGGGACGTGACAAACCGCCACTGCCTCCAAGTGCTTCGGGACTACACCCAACTACTACATGTTTGCACGACTCTTTTGATCCATGGTAGGGTAGTAATCAAAGTACAGTGGGAACACACTTGAGGCGAAGCAGCAGTGTCAAGTCGATGGACTAAGCTGTACTCATGTCACCTGGGAACTGCTACCCGACGACAGGTATAATACCCATCAACAGTTCCCGACGAGTCCTGTCCAGTGTACTCATAACCTAATGAGCACCTGCGTACTATCTCCAGTACGACGTACTGATGGCTTTGGGACAGACCATCTCCCCTGCTGGGAAGAGAAGCATATACACTAGTCTACTGTGGAGTATCGTTGTCCCGTCTCGATAATCCTATGACTAGGGACCTGTATAGGATGTGCTTATAGACTACCCAGCTCCCACTAGTGTGACTGCCATCACAACGCTGGAAATCAAGAAAAGATCCTAAGAGCTCTACCAATATGTATAAGCAATATGCTAAGAAAACACATGCACATATTGAGGTAGAAACAAACCAGGTAGCATACTACCATTTCGAGCAAGACTGTTACTATATACGTGTATATCCCAAGCTCCCATTAAGTAATATACAATCCAGTTTGATACAATAATGGACTCTATGGTATATATCACTAACAATGACATGAAATTTGATGTCAGTGACGAGCAGCCCGAAGCGTAACATCAGTATTACGGACCCGAGCGTCCATGATGATTGTGAATTGAACTCGGAGATGGTGATTTTGTTCCGAACCAGGTGCTGAACGTTCATGCAAATCTTCTTTAGCACCTTCATATTGAGGAGGTTGACAGAAGACCCATTGTCGACAAGGATTTTGCCTATCTTGATATCGTGGCAATACCCAGTGACGTATAACGGGCGGTTATAGTCGCACGTTCCGAGGAGGAAATCTTCATCGCTGAATGTGATGTCAGCCGTATGAACCTCTGCTAACTCGTCCCTCATTCTTTCTTCTGCGAGGAAAGCTTGAAACTGATACACCTTGATTAGAGAATCTCGTGCTTCTTTATACAGGTGAAGAGCATCCACTATACTCGGTTGTGAGGGTATCTTCCTCAGATGTGCTAGGACATTGTAATCCACCTTGTTTTCCTTAGGTGGGTCCTTGGCTGCGAGCTCTTTAACGACTCTATCATTAAGGGTGATTTCCTCAGGGACCTTTTCTTTTCCTTTGTCTCTTTTTCTCGAACCTTTGTTTGCAGGTCCGAGGTTCTTCTCAGGCAGCGTGCGGTTACGCAGCTGAATAATCTCGCAGTTCTCCTCCTCCTCTTCTTTTTCGGAGGTGGAGTTCTTGAAAAGAAGGCCGAAGGTCATTTCTTCCTCAGAATCGCTCCCGAAGGTAAGAACTTAGAGTTTTTCGCTTTCCCGACTGGTATCAATCATATGACAGTGGCCAGTCGTTTTCTCACGTGCACTTGTCGAATTTCTTCGCTGTTGATGAGCTTCGCGTTTCATCCTCTTGAAGTGCTGTTGATGGGCAACGTATCCTTGCCACCATTTCTTGAAGGCACTACATTCCTCGAGGTGGGTAGGTAACCTACCGATGATATAGGCAGTATTTTGGATGTATATCCGCTCCGTCAAGGCATATGACCCCGGGATTGTTTTCCACGAGAGGGGGCAGCTTCATTCCCATTGACAAGGTTTTGGCGAACCGCTTCTCTGCTTTGATCCTGCTCTTGTTTGTGGCAGGCATGTTTTGGCTTAGTTGGAGTACTTTACAACTCATTCTTACCGCAGCTTCTTCATCTTGATGCCGACGCTTAACCTTTTCGTATATAGCTGTTTCGCGTTCTCGGCCAGCTTTGCGTTTTTGAAAGGCTTCATTTAACAACCTATCGATTGGGTCTTCTGACAGTTCCGGGGATTTTGGCGCCGATCCTGCCCCCAGTTTCTCTGCATTGTTTTCTAACGCCGAGGGAGCTTCTTCGCCATTTGACGACGCATAGGAGACCATGTGGCAACTTGCTACATAGTCTTTGGTTTCTTCTGATGAGTTATTTTCCTCATCGTTGTCACTCTCTTCGTTCTCAAGACTATGCTTGAGGAACTCTTCGAGGGTGACCGGTGTCCGCGCCTTCTGGTTATACTCCTCCAGTGCGTCGATGTACTTTTGCAGGTCCGTGCGCTTGTCGTCATACTCGGTGGGCTGCTTAGGCTTCTTGGTCTTCTTTTTTTCCTTTGAAGACTTTGAAGGCTCGAGTTGGGGATTTTGCCCTTTGTCGACAGTTTTCGGTACGGGACGCAGTTTCAGCATCCCTTCGATGATTTCCGGTTCAAGCGGGCTCTTCCACCTAATTGCCGGACATGCCTGGAGATCCTTCAGCATTCTTTTAGTTTTAGCTGAAATGATGACTTCCCATGGAGATTCTTCCACGAGCAAGCATGATACCTCCGGCGTATCCACCTTTTTAGGAGCGTGCTTTTGTGGCGAGTTCACCCTCCAGTTCTCAGAAAGCGTGAATTGCTCCTGTTAATACTGGTCCTTGACCCAATTTTTGAAGACGTTGCAATCTTCAATTGGGTGGTTCACCATTCTGTGATAAGAGCGGTAGTTTGGGTTGTTGAAATCGCCTGGTTGCGGTGGACGTCGTGGGTCCAGAAATGTGATAAGTTTGTTGTGCACTACCAGCTCGAACAGTCTCCTCTTCTTGTCACGGGAAAACGAGTAGGCGTGTCCTAGCCTTTCTTCCAGGGATAGGCGTGGACATGCACTGTTTTGGCGAGCAACCGGTTTTGGGTCACTTGGTTGCTGTTGAGTGCTGGTAACAAAGGCCGTTTTCCCTTTACCCTTGGCATTTCGAGGGTCCATTTTTGAGGAGGAAGGCCTGTGGCCCATCTGGTCCATTTGGGCCAGTTTGTAGATCAGAACTTGGAAGGTGGTCGGCTCGAAGAACGTCATGAATTGGGACACTGTCGTTTGAGGATCCAGTGTCCCAATGAACATACCCACGGCAGGAGATTCTTTGATACGTTGTTCGCATTTCGACCATAGGTTCCGCCACCGGATCGCATATTGGACCCAGGTTTCTCCTGACTTCACCCTGGCATTGATTAATGCCGTGATCGGGGTGCGCTCGCCTGCGCTGGAGAACCGCTGTGTGAACAGTAGTTCCATTTGTGAGATTGTTTTGATGGAGTCATTTGGGAGCTTCGAGTACCATCGAATGCTGTTTTCGACAGGCTGCCAACGAATTGGCGAAACATCAATTTGTCGTCGCCTCCAGTATTCCCGCACAAAGCTCTGAACTGAGCAACGTGTCGATGAGGATTGCATGTCCCCTTGTACACATGGAACTTGGGGATTGTATATCCTGACGGATACTTGATTTGATCGTACCAGCCTGGGTACGGTCGCCGGGTTCTGAAGACTTGGCCAGCCGCTTCGTTGGCTTGATGAGCTCGTATTTGTTGAGCTATGTAATCGTCAAGGGCAGCTTTGGAGATTGTTTCCTCCTTAGCCACTGATAGCCCCGGAAAGGGGTTTGATGTTTCCCCTCTATCACCCTCGATGATTATCGGCGGATCTTCAGCTGGTGGTTCTGGCTGGATCATCATTCCAACCATGTCTTGGAACAAAAGCGCCATTTGCTAGCAGCTTGTTCCGCGGCCTCCTTGTCTTTTATTTCTAGCACTCTTCGCAGGAACTTTGTATCGGTCTCCTGATCCTGGCGCTGTTCAGATGCCGATTCCGGGCTTTCTTTTTGTCCAGTGAATGCTGACATTTTGATCAGCATTTCCTAGAGCTTTTGTTGTTGCTCCTGAGCTTTTGTCAACGACCGAGTTTGAGGTCGATGACCCACGGAAGCACAGCTTTCCTTTATCCTGGAAGCCATGTAGACCGTATGGATGATCACTCCCCCAGACTTGGGGCGTTTGAGTCCAGTGCCTTTGGAATTTGCCGCAGGCAATATGATTTTTGTTAGTTATATGTATGCCCTAGAGGCCATTACTGTACATAGGATGTATATTGTAGTGGATGCTGGGACATATATAGGGAGCACTTTCTTGCTCGACATGATAGTATGCTATCTGGTTACCCTTTACCTTAACGTGTATGCTGATTGTCTCTCTGTTACATGTTGGTAAAGCCCTTAGGATCTGTACTTGACTACCTGGACTATGATGCGGATCATACTAGTGGGGACATGGTAGTCTATAAGTACATCCTTCAAAGTCCTTAGTCGTGGGTGTATCGAGACGGGGCATTGATATACCAGAGTAGACTAGCGTATACCTTCTCGACCCATACAGATGGGCGATGGATGATCCCATATCCATCGGTGTTTGACATCGGAGATTATATACGGGTGCTCAGTAGAGACTCGGTACACTGGACGGACTCGCCGAGAACTCCCAGATGGTATTATACCTCACGTCAGATGGCAGTTCTCTGGTGACACTGGTACAGAGTAGTCTGTTGACCCGAGATCGTCATAGAGTCTTGTGTGGTTCCCACTGTGCTTTGATTTCCATCTTACCACGTCCAAGAGGGCGTGCAAAACGGTGGTTTTTGGGTACAGTCCCGAGTCACATAGAGGCAATGAGCGATAGGAGGGGATTCGTCTCTCCCGGTATAGGGAGTTGATGTTGCACAGTGTTCGATTGGCTATAACAGGAAGTCCCTGGCCAGGGCTGCTCAGTGAATTGCTGGTAAGTGTTACCAGTAGTTTCTCGACCCGTTATGAGCCTCATATCGACACGACTTATCGAGCTATTGGGGTCTGACGTTTACCACCCCTAGGCAAGATATGCGACATATCAGACGATCAGACCGGACTGTACGGTAGTGTTACTGGTTGGATTCACTGGAGTGTGAGCGGGCTTGCTCGTCGATCTTCAGATCGCTCAATACCCGGGTGGCCGTTACGTTTAGCAGACCGCTTGCGGCTTGTGGATGTTTGATATGATCATCATCCGCTGCCGGCGTATTGACGAGTCTTTAGAGTCCTACACAGAGGTTTCCTGGCTCAAGCGAAACGAAATAGGAGCGCATATGAGATATGTGCGGGACCGAGAATAATGCATGTATGTGATACCGTATTTCATTCTCGCGATCAATGCGTCGAATGGTTGTATGCGATATAACCTAGTTATCGATTCAAGCGTTGATTCGATAAGCCGATACATTGGATACTAGTCGGTTATATGCGATATGACCGGATCGTTAAATCAAGTGTTGATTTAATGATTTAATGCATAATAATATATTTGATATATTACTTTGCCTTAACTAGTATCGGTTCACTTTAAATGGATTTTCTCACTCGGGTGTGCGCATTATATATGCGATATGATTTTGTGCACATGATTGTATCATGTTTGATGATGCATGCTAAATTGGTTAAGTGTAAAGATTAAACCATGGTTGTGAATGGTTAGGGTTATGTTTTCTTTTTCATTTATTTATTTATTAGTTATTCATTTGGAAAAGAAAATTAAAAGCAAAAAGGGAAAAATGGTTGCTATTTTGTTTTGTTCATGAATCTTCATGAAGCTTTGACTTAGTTAACCATTTTGTCTCATGCTTAACCCTAACCACTCCACTAACCCTAGTTCACTCTCTACAACTAACCATGGTCATGTTATGATAAGAATGAGTTTCTTTTCTAATTAAATAATTCTTATCATAACAAGCTTCTTCTTCTTCTTTCTTTTCTTCACTTGAAAAAGCTTGATTGCATCAATGGTGGTTTGATGAAATGAGTGAGAAATCCAATTCTAAAGTCTACCCACTTCCTATTTCTTCATCCTCTACCTCTTGCCAAGTAGTAGAGTGTGTTTCCTTCACAAGTTTTCAAAGCTAGGTGAAGGTGGAGCTTGATCTATCGATGCCTCGACGTAGATCATCTTCGGCATGGACATCGACGACCTAGCTCGCCATTTCTCCGACGAAGCCGACACTAGAGCCCGGATTCTTTTTGGACAGCGGAGACGACTTCGTTGCGGAGCTATGGAGGTGGAGCATCGGATCTACAAAGGTTGTATTTCCGTATCTCATAGTTAAGTGTTAACTAGTTAGCTTTTTCGCCTAGTTTTCTAGCAAACGATCCGTAGTCGGGTCTCTCGGCACCTAGAATTTTTGAAAATGGCATGTTCGATGCCTTGTGAGACCTCACTAGGGTGCCTAAGAACCCTACAATTTTCTCCGGCCTCCTCCTTTTGTGGGAGGTCGAGGTTGAAGGAGCCATTGTAATAGGCGCCTGTGTAGAGGAAGTCCCTCGCTGTATGGTGGGGGGATGGTCTTCCTCTTGCCGAACTTTTGATTTCTTCGGTCGATGAGAGTGGTCTTTGTTGATTACAGAGTCGTGGACTTTTCGCCATACCCTGTGAATTTAGGAGGAGAGCCGTTGAAGGGACTGCTCCGTTTTTGCCTGATTTTTGTTTTCAGCGGGTGGGGGAGATTTCTTCAGCACCGCGGTTGGAGAGTTCTTTTGCACCCTCCTAAGCAGATCAAAGCTGTTCCCGGTTAGAACAGTAGCGTCAACTTCCACCATTGGAGCTGGTGGAGTAAATCCAGAAGGGGATTTTCCCCTGGCTTTCCTCATTCGACGCCAGTGGCGACGTCGAGCGTGTCTTGCAGACGGGACTGCCTCAGTTATGGAAGCGACTGCGTCATGTCCCCGACTTTGCTAAGGGGCTACTGTTGGTGCCAGCCTGTCGAAGACTGACGCCCGTTGAGAGGGAACTGCCAATCTTTCAAAGGCCGACTTCCTGGTAGGGGAAGCACTTTGGATGACTTCACCTGCAGCAGGAGTTGGAACGACCACTCTATCAAAGACCGATCTTTTGGTAGGCGAAGCACCTTTGACGACTTCACCCGTCGGAAGAGTTGGGAGGACTATCCGTTTTGAGATAACCCCTTCAGGTATCGCGAGCCTCTTTATGGGCCCACTTGAGATTCGGCTCGACCTGTTGAAGACTGAGGTAGCAGACTTGGATGACCCGTTGAGAGGGGCCGTGGTGGTTGCAAGTCGATCGAATACCGACTTCTTAGGAGCTTCCTGTGGTGGCACTGGGGCGTTGAAGCTTGCTGGCAGGAACATGGTCCCGAAAAACAATCCAGTGGTGGATTGAGTCACCTGCCTCACCGGCATTGAAAAGATGGAGGGCGCATTGGTCCCGTAAGTTACTCCTCTAGTTGGGGCGAAGCGGGAGTTGCTGTTGCAGTTTGTGCAGCTGGAAGCCATTGACCTTTTTCCTGCACAGGAGCAAGACACCAAATCTTAGTACCTCGAATCCAAGAGCAACCATAGCAAACCGCGATTTTGTTCGCGAAACACGGCACGCGAAGTGTGGAGTGGAAAGAGGAAAAGGTCCCACCGGGCGTGCCGGAATCTGTTCACCGCCGAAAACAGAGACGAACTGGGATGGATCGTCTTGCCTGAGTTTGGGGGCAGATGCTATTTAGATTTATCCGTCCACCTCTCTGAAAATGCCAAGTTGATTTATGGCATCGTATATTGAAGGTTTGGACGGGCGCGACCGCTGTGGTAGACTTCGTCAGATTCCCCCTCGTTTGTGAGGGGGTTTTGATTATGGGGACGCTCTTCCCTGCAGGTGCAAGCCTCTGCAGTTAATTACATTACCGCATCACGATAACCACTTTCTCCTGCTTCGGAAGTTCATTTCGTGTCGTGTGTGTTTTTGTTTGTTTAGATTGCCTGTGGATTGTATACGGAGACTAATTTATGCCGTCGCCCGTAGGGCGTGGATTAGTCCAAATCCGTATATTTTAGATTTAGGTTTTTTATTTAAGGATCGTTAATCTGGTTTGAGATTAAGATCGACTTAATTGTATGCGAGTATTTGGGGCTCGATTAGTTTTTGTTAAGAATACATTAGTCCAATTTGAGATTAAGATCCACTTAACAAATTTTAGGATCATTTTTATTTCAGATCCAACAAAAGAGCTTTTAGGCTCTATTGTTTTAGTTTAAGGACGTTTCGGTCCATTGTCGCCATTTTGGAGGCGAATATTAGTTTAGGGACGTTTCGGTCCGTTATCGCTATTTTGGAGGAAAATATTAGTTTAAGAACGTTTCGGTCCGTTATCGCTATTTTGGAGGCGAATATTAGTTCATTTCGGTCCATTGTTCAACTTGCGCGCACGCGTATTTGTTAAGTGACGAAGTGAACAATGGTGATATAGAATGTGGCCAATTTGGGGCACGATCCGATTTGAGGTGTGCATGTCAATTTGGAAATGCATTAATGTAGGAAGAAAGGAGTTGTTGGTCGCTGGGACCCGCTACCTCTCTGAAAACGTTGAAGAATTATAATGACATATATCAGAGGTGTGAATAGAGGTACCCTTGAACCGAATCCCGTATTTGTGGGAGAAAGGTTATGGTGGCCTTAGGAATTTTTGTTAAGGATACGTTAGTCCAATTTGAGACTAAGATCCACTTAACAACATTTTAGGATTTTCCTTATTTAAGACCCGTCGCCGAAAGCATCCGTTCGGGTGCTCGCGGCAGCGGTGTTCCGCCTTGGTGCACTTCGTCGACGGTATCGGGGGTGCGGCCGTCTACTAAAGTTTACGACGAGCATTCGATCAGGATGTCGGGAATCCTGTTGAATTCACCGACTTGACATTGAAAAGTGTTTTCGATTATGAGACTAAAATGCGGGGTTTATAATTGTTAGGCATGCGATGTCTAAGTAATTCATTTGGTCAGGCATGCGATGTCTGAGGTGGTTGCGGATTCCAACTGTTGTAGTTTTACACTTTCTTTTCTGTGACCGTAAGTGTAATATGTGATATCGCCGGTTTCGTTGCTATATGTCAACGACAATTGGGATGCGCATATTTACTTACGTTGATGACATGTGATGTTATGTGTTGCTGGATATGTTATATTGGATCGTCGTGTTTGAATAGCCGGGGGTTTTTATATGAGATGAGTGTTTTTCATTTTCATTCATGTAAAAACTTATATGTAATATTCTTTTATTGGGGCACTTCCAGGTTGCGGAAGTTGTCACCGTTGTTGTATATTATTTACTTTTCCGCACTAGGATAGACCCAAGGAGGGGAGCACAAGTAACCGGGTTCTGGAGTCCAGTGGGAGACCAACTCGAGGAGTCGAGTCCGGGTCTCCTAACTCCAGAATTGGTAGGGTTGCTTACCGCTCTCGTAGGGGTCTAGGGGTGTGGGTTTGGCTATTCATCATGACCGTGGAATCCGTGTTTTATACTGGCTCATATTGAAAACACGGACGTCCTAGTATATCCAATATTTCATATGATTCTTCTGCTGCGATATCTGTGATGTGATCATGTGATGTTTTGTGATAGATACAGTATATAGTATATATGATATATTATATAGACGTTATTTATGTTTTACACCCGCGCTAGCCCTGCCCCGCTCTGCCGTTAGTTACCTAACCTAACGGTGCACGAGGGGACATCGAGGCGAATGCGGATGGCATAAGTGTACGTCGTATTTATCTGTGATGTTTAGGTATTTAAATGATGGGACTTCATTAATGTGATTAATGAAATAAAAGAAACCTAAGATGTTGTAGAATCGAATTTCAAAATAAAACAGGTAGCTACAGTTCTTGCTTTGCACAGCGGTATATGTGATATATCCTGCGCCTTATTCGATGAGGAAAGGACCGAGATCCCTTCACCGGGAGTGACTCCTTTAGCAATAACTGGCAGATGCTACACACTCGGTTTGTCTTTTGATTGCTTTTAAGTGTTTTTGCTTTGCACAGTGATATATATGATATATCCCGCACCTCATTCGACGAGGAAAGGACCGACGATCCCTTCACCGGGAGTGACTCCTTTAGCAAAACTAGAAAAGCCTCAAAAGCACTCTGATTGATAAGAATTCTTGATGTGTAGTATAGAATTGTAAAGAAATCACAACCAAAAATTATTTGACCGCAATCAACTACGGTGTCGGATTGTAGATTGTAAGTGAGTGCGGATCGTCCACAGGGAAAGTGTAATCGTTCGTCTTTCGAATTAGATGAATTGAAACTTTAAAGAAAAGAAACGAAAACAATTCATGATTTAAATTTTGTATTTCAAGAAAAAGGAAATATCTAGATCTAAGAAAGCATTAAAAGATAGAATCAAGAATTGATCGTTTGTTGATTTTTCCAAACCAAATATCAAGAATCGAAATGAGGCTCGTAGGAATCGATCGGATCTATAGATGTGATGTAATCTTAGAATTACGTATTCTTATCCTTCGATGAATTGATACTAGATCGATGATGATCGATGAGAATTAGAGACTTCTTGTGAAACTAGGGTTTCATCTTATCTCTTGTTCTTTCGTCGATATCATTCATATTCTAGCCTCTAGTAAATTCAAGAAACGATCGTAGATCCCTAATTTCGAGCGATCACAATCAAGAAAGCATCGCTACGAAACTAGGTCATCGATTCTTGAACTTGCTAGGGTTTACAAAACTCGTAGGACTTAAAATCGTATTAAGATTTGTTACATCATCATTCTACAATCGTCTCGACTCCTTTACGAGCGGAGTTTTACTCAAACATCACAACAAGAACAACAATTACAAATTGAGATCTAATCATGATGCAAGAATTAAAAGAAAGCAAGATTAAAGAATTTCACATTTTATTTATATCAACAATTTCATTACATTCGCTCAAGAACTACAAGAGGAAGAATTTGATCGTCGACTTGGCTTCGCTCGTCTCCGTGGATCGCGGATCGGCTTGGATCACTTGCCCGATTGAAGATCGGCTCGGCTCCTAAAAGGTTGAAGGCTTCTTGCTTGATTTGGTACTCAAGATCTTGGATTTGGAGTGGAATTAGGGTTAGGGTTTCGCACAAGCCTTGTCACGAGACTTGTGGAAGAAGATGATGAAAGAGGGAATTTTTTTAACTAATGAAGATTAACCTCAACCCTTAGATCTAGGTTCCTATTTATAGATAACTAACCCTAGATCTAGGATTTCAAATTCTAAGTTTTCCTCCAAAAGTTTGTTGAGGGAATTCAAATTTCCCTCCAAAAGTTAGTTAGGGGAGAAGCTTCTAGATGTGATTAGTTAGGAGGGAGCTTCTAGAAGAGGATTAATTAGAAGCTTAATTTAGGATTAGCCTTCTTAATCTTCTTTGCTGATCTGGCAGTAGGTTCGAGAGAATTATGGGATTTGAAGTATCAGAAATCACTGTGGGCCCAGAGCTAAGAATTATGCCCAAAACTTCATCTGCTGACGTGGCCTAATAGGCGCGGATCCGCGGCGCAAGCCACCTCCTGCCGCGGATCCGCGGCTAATTGTGGGGGTTAGAGCTTGGGCTCTCTGGTATGATCTTGGGCTGTTGTATGGGCCTTTATTGTATATGTGGAATTTAATATCTCCTTTTGTATTGCTACCAGATCTGAAAGTATGGAGTTGGTGTAATGTTGATCAGCTCTTTGGTTTTTCTTCCGTATTTTCCTGCATAGACTCAAGACAAGTGTTGCGCAAATACAGAAATGATGCGATGCCATGAAATGCGGTTAATTTCCTTTAAAGTGTCGGTTTAAAAGTCTAACACATGCAATCTCATATTTTGTGACAGATTTGCTAATATGTAGAATATGAATGCCGAACACTTCTAAATGTATGCAAATGTTAAGGAAATTGCCGGCTAAAATATACAATATTTTCGACTGATCAAATACCCCCAAACTTAATTTCGATCGTCTCGAGCGAATGTTTTATTAAAAAGCGAAGGAGAAAATAAAGAAAGAGAAAAACTAACTAGCACACTTTCGTAGGCAACACGATTGCACTGAGCACGTGCAACAAGCCTTTAAACCTCTAGGTGTCCCTAGTAGGAGGAGTGTTGTCTCCTGAGGGTTTTCAGCGGATTGCACCCACAAAATCCAATAATAAAAGGAAGATCATGAATATTACATTTAAAGAAAAGAATTGTAAAAGAAAAGCCTTGAAAATTAGGGTTTCCAACTAAGCTAGCTTTTCGGTTGTCATGAGCCCTATCTTAATGGTCATGAAAAGATGTAAGAAATCACGTCCTCCCTTAATAAAACATCGTCTTATTCTTCATTCCTATCTTTATTCCAAACATCGATCATATAACCCTGCGTGTGTGTAAAGACATCCCTACACCCGGAGAATTCAATTCAAGCTATCATACTCTTGCCCATCAGCCTCAGTACTTTTTTTTTTTCCGATGAGCTTACACACTTTCATGCGACCGTTAATACTTCTTGAGGTACTAACCGACCGATTACTCATGTGCTTGCTTATTTGGTGTATTTTCCTAATCTTGCACCACCTTAGGTATAGCAGTGACTCCCAGACCAGTTGGCCTTAGGGCACTAGATGAAGAAGCACCCTTGCTATATATTTTTTATTTCCCTTGGTGATAACAAAACCAGTGTCCATTTTTCTCACCATATTTTTTTTCCCATACTTTTGGCTTTAAGACAAGAGCATTTCAAGGTATCCTCCACTATCCCAGGCTTTAAGACGTGTGTGAGTGCGAATAGCAGGGTAGCAACGTTCAAAATGTTTGGCTTCCAGAATAGAAACTATTTTTCAGACTTATTTTTATCCTCAGATTAGTGACGTCTTTCATCTTACTAACCCTTGGGACAACGGCTCATAACTACTTATTACTAGTTCGTATAAGAAAACTTCTAATTTTCTTAGTTTTCTTAAATTTTTCTAATCTCATGGATGTAATTTTTCACTATCTAAACTTTTATTATCTTATTTATGTACAAAAAATATTTTTATAGTTTTGAAAATTTTTAAATTTTTATAGGTTTTCAAAAATGTTTTATGCTTATGCAAATGTTATGCAAATGATGCGAAAATAAGCACAAACCTCCCCCAAACTTGTTTTCAACAGTGTCCTCACTGTTGCCATCTGCTAAATCTCGAACAACCTGTAAGCTTGGGAGGAATTTATTAGTGGGGGTAAAATATTTAAGTGAAGAACCTCCCCCAAACTTATTTTTGGCTCAAAATTTTGTAAAATTTTCTTTTCAAGAGCCCGATTATACCCCCCCAAACTTGAGTTATGCAATGTTAAGCTTTGAAAATCATAAGTGGGGGTCAAAAATCATTGGTCGATGCCAAGCTTTGCAAAGACCGAATGTTAACACCAACCATTCAAAAATTTTATCAATGCAGTGCTCTGGTTGGTGAAAGAAGAAGTGGGGAAAGATTAAGTGGTGGAAGAGAGTGTGTGTGCGTCTCATTTTAGAGAGACGATGCAGTGATTGTGATGGATTGCTCGCATTCTTATTGCAGTTCAAAAGAAGGGGTGGAGGTTCAATTTCAATGATTGGGACATGATTCATCTCAACACCCGTGTCATTCAAAAATGCGAGTTCATCAGCGAAGATCTCCTCAAAAGTTCCATCAATACCCCGGTGAATAATGTCATCACAAAGTGCGGGGTGATCTTCAGACTCTAAAAACAGTTCATAATCAGTGTTAATTGTTGACCCGGACATCTCGGTGGAAGAGTCCGTATGTGTATGATACATAGTTGGGTCAAACAACAACGTATGAAAAGAGTCAAGATCGATAACAGGAGGATCATCAAATTCGCTGCTGTCGACATCCATTAAGTCGACAGAACATGCCTGAGCAATAGGTTCGGAGGGTACACTTCCCAACTTGTAAATGTTCAGCTCTATTGACCTATTCCCGAAAGATAGGGTCATAGAGCCATTACGACAGTTGATTATAGCATTGGAAGTGGCCAAAAAGGGGCGACCTAAAATCACCGGAATTTGATTCCGTGGGTTCGCTACAGGTTGTGTATCAATTACAATAAAATCTACCGGGAATATAAATTCTCCGATTTTTATTAACACATCCTCCAGTTCACCCCTAGGTTTGGTGATAGATCGGTCAGCCATCTGGAGAGTGCAATTGGTTGGCTTTAACTCTCCGATCCCTAATTGCTCATAAACTGAGTATGGAAGCAAGTTAACACTAGCGCCAAGGTCTAGTAGAGCACGGTTAATGTGTTTTTCCCCAATAGAGATGGAAATAGTAGGATATCCAGGATCCTTACGTTTCCTCGGTAATTGTTGGGGGAAAGCCGTGTCTATTGTTTTTTCCACGAAAATCTTCCTGGGCACTGGATTCTTCCTCTTCCTAGTGCACAAGTTCTTAAGAGTTTTCGCATAGGAAGGAACTTGTTGAATGGCATCTAGGAGAGGGATGTTGGTGTTTACTTGCTTAAAAATGTTCATAATCTTCTCCATATGTGGACTCGGTGTGTTAGCCCTTAACTGATTAGGATAAGGTGCTTTAGCAATAAGTGCTGGGTCCATCACAGGAGAAGGAAGTGGGTGTGGAACTGATCCCGGTATAGAAGTGGGGATCGTCCGTGGAGGGGTAAAAGAGGTGGGCTGAAGTGGCGAGCCTTTTGGGAAATGGAGAATAGGCTCGGAAGAAGATGGTGGGGTAGAAGAACTGGGGTAAGAAGTGTGAAGTGTGTGTATGTGGAAAGGACTCAGCCGGGGTGTTGATATGATTTTCAGTATTATCAATATCTTCCCCGACATTATTATTCAGCACTCTTCCCGATCTCAACGTTGTAATGGCATTTACATTGTAATGCCCAGGATTCTGTAGGGGTTGAGAGGGAAGTTTCCCTTTTTCTCTCGCACTCATTTCGGCTTTTAAGCGTGCGATTTCAGCTTCCATCGTTTTGATACTCTCAGCTTGGGACGCTGAGTTTTTCTTTATCTCATTGACGGAAGATCTAACCTCAGTCGAAACATCCATGAAATTTGATAAAAGTGATTTCATGGTTTGAGTGAATTGAGAGAAATCGTCATCACAGGGCTGCATAGGATTAGACTGTGCAGGAGTGTTGCCCTGATTTTGGAAATTTTGTGACTGATAGGGGTGCTGAGTGAGTTGAAGGGGTTGCTGTTGTGGTGGAGGAAGAGCCCTTTGAAATTGATTCGTGTTTGGAACCGTGTTTTGAGATTGGTTTTGGTTCCAAGCAAAATTCGGGTAGTTCCTCCAACCCTGATTGTACGTGGAAGAATATGGATCGTTTCGAGGTCTTTGAAATGCGGCATTAGAATGCTCGTGACCTTGAAACGCAGAGTTTAATGGACATTCTTCCGTTAAATGTGACGGATCAGAACAACACCCACAAACAGTTTTGGGGAGTGACACTGGGTTTAGGGAGGCTGCTGCAAATTTGTGTTCCATAGCGTCGAGCTTCTTTTGCATTGCTGCCATTTCAGCTCGAACACCTATGGACACATCTATTTGGTGTACGCCACCCCTATTCAATGGTTGTGTTCCACTCTCCCAAATTAGTGACTTTTCAGCGAACTCTTCTAAGTATCGCCAAGCTTCCCCATCATCTTTGGTCATAAATGTACCTTGACACATGTTTTCAAGGCTCTGTTTAGTGCTAGGGTTACTGCCCTCATATATGATTCGGCAAAGCTCCCATCTCGGGATGCCGTGATGAGGACATTGAACCAATAGATCCTTGAAACGTTCAAAGTATTTTGAAAATGGTTCGGTAGGGAGCTGGGCAAATTGGTTCAGTTCGCTACGGATTCGAGCCGTCTTTTGGATTGGGTAAAATTTCTTAAGGAATGCAGCGACGAATTCTTCCCAATTCGTAATAGAATGTGCGGTGGTGTTATATAGCCACTTCTCGGCTATATCGCACAAAGTAAATAGAAGAAGTCGTAGACGCATCGCATCCACTGAAAGTTGTGACGTACCCATCATTGCGCATACGTTTTCAAATTTGGTAATGAAAACGTAAGCGTCCTCGGTCTCGAGTCCGTGGTATTTGGGTAAAAGATTGATATACTGGGGCTTAATCTCAAAGTTATCCCCATTGGCTGGTGGTGTGGATAAGCAGGTCGAAAGAGGACCTCTATGTGGATAGCATCTTTCCTGGAGAGAAATGTGGGGTGGATTCTGCGCACCAACGGACGGTGGCAGATTAGGGTTAAAGAAGTTTGATGGATTCGGATCCATCGGTGTGGGTGTGGTAGTGGGTAAAGAAAAGGTAAATGGAGAATTATCGACTTCAGAGTCGATAAAAGGTACGCGGACTAAACGGGCACTAGAATCCCGTGTCCAGCCTATCTTGCACTAAAAAGGGTTAGTACAAGTGGCAGCGTTGACTTATAATTAGGGGTAATGAATGCGGTGCTTGCTTTTAAAAAAGGGACGGATTTTGAAAAAATGATGCGACAAAACAAATGCAGCACACAACCCTAGAATCTAATGGTCACCTAGGTCCGGCTCTAGACCGCTCCTAACTGCCAAAAGACAAGTCGCAGGATAAATCCTCCACTGCCTCTTTGTCCCCCTGTGGGCGGATAAGTGCCAGGTAAGTGGGAAGGAACCACCACTACAGTGGGCCTAATTAATAACCACTAGCCTTAGACACACTCGCCTTAGGCACCACAAGAAAACGCGGATAAGCAATGAATTACCCACGGCCTTCTCTTGTCCTAATTGAGCGCGACGGTCCTTAGAGTCATCTCTAGATTTCTTTTAATTAATGAGGGTAAATGCGGATGCAAGTTTTGCGATTTTCGGGGCCTAGGAAGGGTAATGAAATCCCCACCTAATTTGGATTTGGTCGTGCCCCTTAATTTCCGTATTAATATGCAAACAACCAAGAATCAAAAACACGCACAAATTTTATTTTGCTTTTGCGCGCAGCGATTTATTTGCAAAGAAACCTGCAGTAAAATTGTTATTGGAGTAGACAGAGGAGAAGATAAGAAAGTGAGAAAGTTACAGAGCAAAATTGATGCAGAGAGGAGCTAAGGTTGCCGCGGATCAGCCGCAGAAGAGGGGTTCTTGCCGCGGAAACGCGCCTTCAGGTACTGTTCACTCTACCAATTTTTAACAGTAGCTTTCTGTTGAGCTCTACAGCTCTCTGGAATTTTCAGAAAAAATTTTCTCCAGCTCCAATGATTCCAGATTTTCTCGCAACAAATCACAACACACGTATTAGTGTTTGCACGAATTTAGATCTAAAAAAAATATGATGGAATAAATTGTTCAACTCAAATTTCAAAATACGAACTATTAGCGCACTGTCCCCGGCAACGGCGCCATTTGATTGATAAGAATTCTTGATGTGTAGTATAGAATTGTAAAGAAATCACAAGCAAAAATTATTTGACCGCAATCAACTACGGTGTCGGATTGTAGATTGTAAGTGAGTGCGGATCGTCCACAGGGAAAGTGTAATCGTTCGTCTTTCGAATTAGATGAATTGAAACTTTAAAGAAAAGAAACGAAAACAATTCATGATTTAAATTTTGTATTTCAAGAAAAAGGAAATATCTAGATCTAAGAAAGCATAAAAGATAGAATCAAGAATTGATCGTTTGTTGATTTTTCCAAACCAAATATCAAGAATCGAAATGAGGCTCGTAGGAATCGATCGGATCTATAGATGTGATGTAATCTTAGAATTACGTATTCTTATCCTTCGATGAATTGATACTAGATCGATGATGATCGATGAGAATTAGAGACTTCTTGTGAAACTAGGGTTTCATCTTATCTCTTGTTCTTTCGTCGATATCATTCATATTCTAGCCTCTAGTAAATTCAAGAAACGATCGTAGATCCCTAATTTCGAGCGATCACAATCAAGAAAGCATCGCTACGAAACTAGGTCATCGATTCTTGAACTTGCTAGGGTTTACAAAACTCGTAGGACTTAAAATCGTATTAAGATTTGTTACATCATCATTCTACAATCGTCTCGACTCCTTTACGAGCGGAGTTTTACTCAAACATCACAACAAGAACAACAATTACAAATTGAGATCTAATCATGATGCAAGAATTAAAAGAAAGCAAGATTAAAGAATTTCACCTTTTATTTATATCAACAATTTCATTACATTCGCTCAAGAACTACAAGAGGAAGAATTTGATCGTCGACTTGGCTTCGCTCGTCTCCGTGGATCGCGGATCGGCTTGGATCACTTGCCCGATTGAAGATCGGCTCGGCTCCTAAAAGGTTGAAGGCTTCTTGCTTGATTTGGTACTCAAGATCTTGGATTTGGAGTGGAATTAGGGTTAGGGTTTCGCACAAGCCTTGTCACGAGACTTGTGGAAGAAGATGATGAAAGAGGGAATTTTTTTAACTAATGAAGATTAACCTCAACCCTTAGATCTAGGTTCCTATTTATAGATAACTAACCCTAGATCTAGGATTTCAAATTCTAAGTTTCCCTCCAAAAGTTTGTTGAGGGAATTCAAATTTCCCTCCAAAAGTTAGTTAGGGGAGAAGCTTCTAGATGTGATTAGTTAGGAGGGAGCTTCTAGAAGAGGATTAATTAGGAGCTTAATTTAGGATTAGCCTTCTTAATCTTCTTTGCTGATCTGGCAGTAGGTTCGAGAGAATTATGGGATTTGAAGTATCAGAAATCACTGTGGGCCCAGAGCTAAGAATTATGCCCAAAACTTCATCTGCTGACGTGGCCTAATAGGCGCGGATCCGCGGCTAATTGTGGGGGTTAGAGCTTGGGCTCTCTGGTATGATCTTGGGCTGTTGTATGGGCCTTTATTGTATATGTGGAATTTAATATCTCCTTTTGTATTGCTACCAGATCTGAAAGTATGGAGTTGGTGTAATGTTGATCAGCTCTTTGGTTTTTCTTCCGTATTTTCCTGCATAGACTCAAGACAAGTGTTGCGCAAATACAGAAATGATGCGATGCCATGAAATGCGGTTAATTTCCTTTAAAGTGTCGGTTTAAAAGTCTAACACATGCAATCTCATATTTTGTGACAGATTTGCTAATATGTAGAATATGAATGCCGAACACTTCTAAATGTATGCAAATGTTAAGGAAATTGCCGGCTAAAATATACAATATTTTCGACTGATCACACTCCATTTCAAAATTCATTCGATCCTACAACGATATCAAGTTCATTACGCAAAAGGTTTTCAGAAAAACCTGTCGTAGCCCTCCGTCATTTCAGATACGTACTAGTTAGTATTCGTGCTGCGGTTGTTTGGCCTCCGTCAAGGCGTAGTGTACGGTAGCTAACTAGTGCTTATCTGCTAGCATATGATGCGATTGGATTAGGGTATTCGTACGGCGTTGTTTGGCCTCCGTCAAGGGTCGTGCGGGTGGGTTTAATTCAATCAGGAAATGACGGGTTGAACTTGACTAGCGGACTATGGGTTGTTTGGCCTCCGTCAAGGTCATAGCGAGCTAGGGGCAAAATATTATCGGGAATTTCAAGTGTTGAAATTTGCAATGAGATTGCATACCTTCTATGAGATAGTTGGATCCCGATACCCGCTGCGAGTAAGTGTTACTCCTGGGAGAGTTTTATACATTACAATTAGCCGATCAAGTAGGTGTCTAGAAAGGTGTCAACGGGGTTATGCCTCTGGGAAAACGAGGTTTACATTAATTAGGTTCGTGCGAGAGCACGGGGGACCTCCCTCAAAGTACCGACACTGGCCTGGCTGAAAGATTGGCGAACTTGTAGTGTGTAATTAATCCCGGCTAGTCTTTCCTTTTAGGGTTTGAAGGAAGATTTGATAAAAAGCAGTGGGAGCCATCCTGATTAGATAAAATAAAAACCAATCTATTCTTGCAAGAGCGCACGCTGAGTGTTTTCTTCTCTCTCTCTCCAGGTAGCGACCATATCACGCCTTAATCAAGATAATAATACGGAATATTGACCGAACCCGCTTGTTATACTGAGCTGGGGAACGTTGGTCCCGCTCCAACTTATAAATGTTATAAGACAGAGCAGGAAATTGGGGAATACCAGATTTCCCGTGCCGCCCAAACGAAGAGAATGCATGCTGATGCATCATCTTCGGGTGTGTTCATTATACAGAGAACTGTTTCTCAGTAACCTTTACGTCCTGGGTATGTGATACCAGATCAGGATCCCAGATATGTAATCTGTTACATAGGGCTACAGAAAGGTAGAGGACTGAGAACGGGTGATAAGTTTCATGAGGCAGAAAACGGGGCAAGTGTTGCAGCCAAGTCTGTCGGTCACTGTCATCCTGTATTACAAATACATTGATTCTGAATGAATGTTATTAGATACCGAACTTGATATACAAAATCATATCAGTCTCTTTATTAGTAAAGAAATGATAAAATTTTGTATGGTTGGATTATGTTTTGAACATTTCCTATATCAAAAGTTGATCGGTTCAGGCACGTTATCTAAAAGCATTGATGTTCTAAATCAAACTACAGTTCTTAGTATACAGAACACACACAAGAGGAAGAGTTCAGAAATGAACGGATCCTTCTTGAGGTATTGTAGACTAGGTCATATCAATGCGACCCGACTAGCTAAGTTACATTTAGATGCATATTTAAATCAGTTTGAATTTGCATCTTATGAAACTTGCCAGTCATGTCACAAAGATAAGATGACCATAGCTCTGTTTATTGGAAACAGAGAAAGAGTTAGTAAACTCTTGGGATGTTACATGTTGATGTATGTAGGTCCCCTGTCTACACATGCCAAGACCGGTTCTTTATACTTCATTACATTCTCTGATGATCTCTTTTGATT
This sequence comes from Agapanthus africanus, assembly GCA_030015575.1. Lineage (NCBI taxonomy): Eukaryota > Viridiplantae > Streptophyta > Magnoliopsida > Asparagales > Amaryllidaceae > Agapanthus > Agapanthus africanus. Next base: position 115,679,914 of record CM057350.1, read on the forward strand.
AAGACATATGTTCCTGTTGAAACATAAGTCAGAACCTTTTGAGATGTTCACAGAATATAAGTTAGAAGTAGAGAACCAATACGGGTATAAGTATTATGTCCTATGATGAGATCAAGGAGGAGAATACTTGAGCACGAAAATCCTGGATTATTCTAAAGGAGAATGAGATTCTCTCTCAGCATTACTCCTCTGTATACACCATAGCACGATGGTATATCGGGGCGGAGCAATAACACCCTATATGATAAGGTGTGCTCTATGATGAGTACTACTGAGTTACATTTTTCCTTTTGGGAGTTATGCACTTGAGAAGCTGCATACCTATTGAATAGGGTTCCAATCAAATCAGTTGCCTACCGCTTCATATGTGATATGGAAAGGGAAGAGCCCATGTCTTAAGCTAGTTAAGATTTGGAGTTGTCCGGCCTATGTCTAAAAACAAAATTCGGACAAGCTCGAGGCAAGGTCTGTAATGTAGAACTGGAAAGGTTCCAGCTGTACAAACTGCAGCAGATGATTTGATAAAACCAAAGGATTCAGTAGAGACCAACGAACCTCAGCCTCTCCGCCGATCTAGTAGGGTTTTCTCACCCACCTGAGAGATACATAGGTTTCTCTATGACAGTGGGAGCGAGGATTGCATCATGAGATGATGACCCAACTAGCTTCGAGCTGGCCATCAGGAGTGAGACTCTGTAAGAATGGCTGGATGTTTAGTGATCTGAGATGGAATCCTTATACACCAGCAAAGTATGGACTTTAGCTGCTATATCTGAAGGGTTAAATCCCCATCAGGAGCAAGTATATCTTGAGAAGATTACTTGGTGTAGATGGAAAAGTTGAGACTTTCAAAGCTAGACTTGTTAAAAGTTTGCATCATTGACCAGGTGTGGATAATGATAAAACCTTTTCAAGTAGCTATGCTTAAGTCCATCCAGATCCTACTTGTCACGGCTACATACCATGACTACGATATCTGGTGGTTGGGTGTCATGACTGCTTTTCTAAATGATGCTTTAGAAGAGTGCATCTATAAGTACACAGCCAGAGGGCTTCGTAGACAGTGGGAGCAGCGGAAACGTGTGCAAGATGCTTTATAGGATTAAAGCAGGCATCGCGGAGTTGGAACATCTGTTTTGATGGAGTAGTCAAAGAGTTTGACATCATCAAAATGGTAGATGAACCTTGTATATACAAAAAGGTAGTAGGGAGTATGGTGGTGATCCTCGTAGAGTACGTGGATGACATACTCTTGATAGGGAAGGAGTTTCCTATGCTACGCTCGATCAATCTCTGCTTATCACAATGATTCTCCACATAGGATCAAAGTGATACCTACTAAATCCTGGATTTTGGATCTATGAGATAGATCTAATTGGATGTTAGGATTCTTACTAGTTATAGTGAGATGGTATCAATTGATCCTGGGGAGAATCACTGGAAGGGTTCCAGGGTGATAATGACGACTGAATGTCAGTCGCAGGCATTGTCTTTACCCTCAATCGAGGGACGGTATGTTGGAAGAATTCCAAGCTAGATACCGTGACATACTAGACGATAAAGGCAAGATAGATCGCTACTTAAGATGCTACCAAAGAGGCTGTTTGGGTGTATATTGGTTCATGAGATGAACTATGTTCCTCCCATTGTGTGACAATGGAGTTGTGGCTTATGCCAAGGAACGCCGGTCCCATCAGTGATCCAGACATATTCTAAGGCAGTATCACTTGATCATGGAGATGGTTGATCTCCAGGGAGATCGAGGTTAGGAGAGTAGACTCAGAGGACAACACAGCGGATCCACTCACAAAGGCCTGTTCCCAAAGAGAGACTTTTATGGGATGGTTGAGTATGAGATACTGCAACTACTGCTACAGATGGCCTTAGTGCAAGTGGGAGATTGTTAGTTATATGTATGCCCTAGAGGCCATTACTGTACATAGGATGTATATTGTAGTGGATGCTGGGACATATATAGGGAGGACTTTCTTGCTCGACATGATAGTATGCTATCTGGTTACCCTTTACCTTAACGTGTATGCTGATTGTCTCTCTGTTACATGTTGGTAAAGCCCTTAGGATTTGTACTTGACTACCTGGACTATGATGCGGATCATACTAGTGGGGACATGGTAGTCTATAAGTACATCCTTCAAAGTCCCTAGTCGTGGGTGTATCGAGACGGGGCATCGATATACCAGAGTAGACTAGCGTATACCTTCTCGACCCATACAGATGGGCGATGGATGATCCCATATCCATCGGTGTTTGACATCAGAGATTATATACGGGTGCTCAGTAGAGACTGGGTACACTGGACGGACTCGCCGAGAACTCCCAGATGGTATTATACCTCACGTCAGATGGCAGTTCTCTGGTGACACTGGTACAGAGTAGTCTGTTGACCCGAGATCGTCATAGAGTCTTGTGTGGTTCCCACTGTGCTTTGATTTCCATCTTACCACGTCCAAGAGGGCGTGCAAAACGGTGGTTTTTGGGTACAGTCCCGAGTCACATAGAGGCAATGAGCGATAGGAGGGGATTCGTCTCTCCCGGTATAGGGAGTTGATGTTGCACAGTGTTCGATTGGCTATAACAGGAAGTCCCTGGCCAGGGCTGCTCAGAGAATTGCTGGTAAGTGTTACCAGTAGTTTCTCGACCCGTTATGAGCCTCATATCGACACGACTTATCGAGCTATTGGGGTCTGACGTTTACCACCCCTAGGCAAGATATGCGACATATCAGACGATCAGACCGGACTGTACGGTAGTGTTACTGGTTGGATTCACTGGAGTGTGAGCGGGCTTGCTCGTCGATCTTCAGATCGCTCAATACCCGGGTGGCCGTTACGTTTAGCAGACCGCTTGCGGCTTGTGGATGTTTGATATGATCATCATCCGCTGCCGGCGTATTGACGAGTCTTTAGAGTCCTACACAGAGGTTTCCTGGCTCAAGCGAAACGAAATAGGAGCGCATATGAGATATGTGCGGGACCGAGAATAATGCATGTATGTGATACCGTATTTCATTCTCGCGATCAATGCGTCGAATGGTTGTATGCGATATAACCTAGTTATCGATTCAAGCGTTGATTCGATAAGCCGATACATTGGATACTAGTCGGTTATATGCGATATGACCGGATCGTTAAATCAAGTGTTGATTTAATGATTTAATGCATAATAATATATTTGATATATTACTTTGCCTTAACTAGTATCGGTTCACTTTAAATGGATTTTCTCACTCGGGTGTGCGCATTATATATGCGATATGATTTTGTGCACATGATTGTATCATGTTTGATGATGCATGCTAAATTGGTTAAGTGTAAAGATTAAACCATGGTTGTGAATGGTTAGGGTTATGTTTTCTTTTTCATTTATTTATTTATTAGTTATTCATTTGGAAAAGAAAATTAAAAGCAAAAAGGGAAAAATGGTTGCTATTTTGTTTTGTTCATGAATCTTCATGAAGCTTTGACTTAGTTAACCATTTTGTCTCATGCTTAACCCTAACCACTCCACTAACCCTAGTTCACTCTCTACAACTAACCATGGTCATGTTATGATAAGAATGAGTTTCTTTTCTAATTAAATAATTCTTATCATAACAAGCTTCTTCTTCTTCTTTCTTTTCTTCACTTGAAAAAGCTTGATTGCATCAATGGTGGTTTGATGAAATGAGTGAGAAATCCAATTCTAAAGTCTACCCACTTCCTATTTCTTCATCCTCTACCTCTTGCCAAGTAGTAGAGTGTGTTTCCTTCACAAGTTTTCAAAGCTAGGTGAAGGTGGAGCTTGATCTATCGATGCCTCGACGTAGATCATCTTCGGCATGGACATCGACGACCTAGCTCGCCATTTCTCCGACGAAGCCGACACTAGAGCCCGGATTCTTTTTGGACAGCGGAGACGACTTCGTTGCGGAGCTATGGAGGTGGAGCATCGGATCTACAAAGGTTGTATTTCCGTATCTCATAGTTAAGTGTTAACTAGTTAGCTTTTTCGCCTAGTTTTCTAGCAAACGATCCGTAGTCGGGTCTCTCGGCACCTAGAATTTTTGAAAATGGCATGTTCGATGCCTTGTGAGACCTCACTAGGGTGCCTAGGAACCCTACAATTTTCTCCGGCCTCCTCCTTTTGTGGGAGGTCGAGGTTGAAGGAGCCATTGTAATAGGCGCCTGTGTAGAGGAAGTCCCTCGCTGTATGGTGGGGGGATGGTCTTCCTCTTGCCGAACTTTTGATTTCTTCGGTCGATGAGAGTGGTCTTTGTTGATTACAGAGTCGTGGACTTTTCGCCATACCCTGTGAATTTAGGAGGAGAGCCGTTGAAGGGACTGCTCCGTTTTTGCCTGATTTTTGTTTTCAGCGGGTGGGGGAGATTTCTTCAGCACCGCGGTTGGAGAGTTCTTTTGCACCCTCCTAAGCAGATCAAAGCTGTTCCCGGTTAGAACAGTAGCGTCAACTTCCACCATTGGAGCTGGTGGAGTAAATCCAGAAGGGGATTTTCCCCTGGCTTTCCTCATTCGACGCCAGTGGCGACGTCGAGCGTGTCTTGCAGACGGGACTGCCTCAGTTGTGGAAGCGACTGCGTCATGTCCCCGACTTTGCTAAGGGGCTACTGTTGGTGCCAGCCTGTCGAAGACTGACGCCCGTTGAGAGGGAACTGCCAATCTTTCAAAGGCCGACTTCCTGGTAGGGGAAGCACTTTGGATGACTTCACCTGCAGCAGGAGTTGGAACGACCACTCTATCAAAGACCGATCTTTTGGTAGGCGAAGCACCTTTGACGACTTCACCCGTCGGAAGAGTTGGGAGGACTATCCGTTTTGAGATAACCCCTTCAGGTATCGCGAGCCTCTTTATGGGCCCACTTGAGATTCGGCTCGACCTGTTGAAGACTGAGGTAGCAGACTTGGATGACCCGTTGAGAGGGGCCGTGGTGGTTGCAAGTCGATCGAATACCGACTTCTTAGGAGCTTCCTGTGGTGGCACTGGGGCGTTGAAGCTTGCTGGCAGGAACATGGTCCCGAAAAACAATCCAGTGGTGGATTGAGTCACCTGCCTCACCGGCATTGAAAAGATGGAGGGCGCATTGGTCCCGTAAGTTACTCCTCTAGTTGGGGCGAAGCGGGAGTTGCTGTTGCAGTTTGTGCAGCTGGAAGCCATTGACCTTTTTCCTGCACAGGAGCAAGACACCAAATCTTAGTACCTCGAATCCAAGAGCAACCATAGCAAACCGCGATTTTGTTCGCGAAACACGGCACGCGAAGTGTGGAGTGGAAAGAGGAAAAGGTCCCACCGGGCGTGCCAGAATCTGTTCACCGCCGAAAACAGAGACGAACTGGGATGGATCGTCTTGCCTGAGTTTGGGGGCAGATGCTATTTAGATTTATCCGTCCACCTCTCTGAAAATGCCAAGTTGATTTATGGCATCGTATATTGAAGGTCTGGACGGGCGCGACCGCTGTGGTAGACTTCGTCAGATTCCCCCTCGTTTGTGAGGGGGTTTTGATTATGGGGACGCTCTTCCCTGCAGGTGCAAGCCTCTGCAGTTAATTACATTACCGCATCACGATAACCACTTTCTCCTGCTTCGGAAGTTCATTTCGTGTCGTGTGTGTTTTTGTTTGTTTAGATTGCCTGTGGATTGTATACGGAGACTAATTTATGCCGTCGCCCGTAGGGCGTGGATTAGTCCAAATCCGTATATTTTAGATTTAGGTTTTTTATTTAAGGATCGTTAATCTGGTTTGAGATTAAGATCGACTTAATTGTATGCGAGTATTTGGGGCTCGATTAGTTTTTGTTAAGAATACATTAGTCCAATTTGAGATTAAGATCCACTTAACAAATTTTAGGATCATTTTTATTTCAGATCCAACAAAAGAGCTTTTAGGCTCTATTGTTTTAGTTTAAGGACGTTTCGGTCCATTGTCGCCATTTTGGAGGCGAATATTAGTTTAGGGACGTTTCGGTCCGTTATCGCTATTTTGGAGGAAAATATTAGTTTAAGAACGTTTCGGTCCGTTATCGCTATTTTGGAGGCGAATATTAGTTCATTTCGGTCCATTGTTCAACTTGCGCACACGCGTATTTGTTAAGTGACGAAGTGAACAATGGTGATATAGAATGTGGCCAATTTGGGGCACGATCCGATTTGAGGTGTGCATGTCAATTTGGAAATGCATTAATGTAGGAAGAAAGGAGTTGTTGGTCGCTGGGACCCGCTACCTCTCTGAAAACGTTGAAGAATTATAATGACATATATCAGAGGTGTGAATAGAGGTACCCTTGAACCGAATCCCGTATTTGTGGGAGAAAGGTTATGGTGGCCTTAGGAATTTTTGTTAAGGATACGTTAGTCCAATTTGAGACTAAGATCCACTTAACAACATTTTAGGATTTTCCTTATTTAAGACCCAGTAACAGAGCATTTGGGCTCAGTTGCAAGTCTTTATCAACTTAGCCAATTTAGGTTTTAGTCTGCTTAGTCTCCCCTTTTTTTTGAAAAAGTGTTGAGCACTGATTTGGGCTCCGTTTAATCAGCCCCAATTTTTTTTGTGCAAAAGTGTTGAGCACTTATATGAGTTCTGACGCCTACACATGATCATGTGGAACTGTCAGTCATGGGGGTTGCCCAAAGTGTTGAACACTTTACTCCTTTTGTCTTTATATGGAGTGTTAGACACTCTTTATGGCGTCCACGTGGGGAGCGCATGAGACGCTCGGCGCTGCCTAATGAGTGCTAAGCATTCCTTCTTCTGTGGCGCCCATGTGAGGAACACGTGCGGCGCTGGGCACTGCCCAGTGAGTGCTAAGCACTCTTTTCTTCTGTGGCGCCCACGTGAGGGACACGTAAGGCGCTGGGCGCTGCCTAGTGAGTGCTAAGCACTCTTTTCTTCTATGGCGCCTATGTGAGGGACTCGTGAGGCGCTGGACGCTGCCCAATGAGTGCTAAACACTCTTTCTTCTATGGCGCTCATTGATGATCAAGCATTCGTTTTTTAAGAACCAAGTTCTTTTATGAGAACCAGGTTTCTCTTATATGCTTCGTTTCCAGGAATTCAATTTCTAGTCTTTTTCTGAATCTCCGATTCTCAAGAACAAATTCTTCCCGATGAGAATTAAATTCTCAATTTATGGGAAACTTGTCTTGTGGATCTCAGATCTAGAGAAAGATCTAAGTTCTTTTTAAAAGGGTTAAACCCTTAGATATGTGAACGAGATGTTTTGATCTCTGTTCTTTTTATTTACCTAGAGTTCTTAAGCAGAGAGACCTTCTTCTCTGTTCCCTGTTGAAGCTTTCTGCTTTAGTTTTTAGAAGCTTATGGGGGAGGGGGTTCCTTTGTGTCAGACTTGAAGTCTTGGGTCCTTTATATAGTAGAGGTAATTTGTTAATTAACTCTGAAGAAATCTCTCATTAAGAGATCCCAATTGATTTGGGGATTTTTACCCACCATTGGATCTTTGATCCAAGGGTTTCTGTTTTACAGAACATATTTTTTTGTTTCTAACAAGATTGGGGAAATATTTTCCCTTACACAGAATTTATTCTGTAAAACGATTATTTTTTTGATCACCGTTGGATTTTTAATCCACCGGTTCTCTGTTTTACAGAGGGCAATCTTTCTTGTTTAGAAAGATTGAAGGAATATATCCTAAAATAGAATTTTATTCTATAATCCAATTTGGGGGATGTTTTCTCCCGACGGAATTTAAATCTGTATTTTTGATGATTTATCATCTCTGTTGGATCTTTGATCCAACGGCTCCATTTAACAGAGAGTAGAATTTAATTCTACTTGGGCGCCGGCGCTCACGTGTTTTGCACATGGGCGCCGACGCTCACGTGTTTTGCACATGGGCACTACTTAAGCTTTTAATTCTTTGGCGTCCGCGTTGCACATTGGCGCCCGCGTGAGGAGCACGTGAGGCGCCACCATAGGATTAATTCCTATCAGATTGGTCTTAGCACTGGCGCTCTCGTGAGAAGCATGTGAGGCGCTGCCTCATTTTTTAACAAAGCTTTGCTCTTTTATTGGGGAAACAATATGCACTTGAAACGGCTGTGTATATATTGAATAGGGTTCCTACAAAAACTGTGCCTACCACTCCACATGAAATATAGGAGCGGAAGAGACCATACCTTAATTTTGTTAAGATATAGGGTTGTCCCGCTTATGTTAAAAAGAAAAATCCGGAAAAGTTAAAGGCACAGTCAGTTCTTTGTAGGTTTGTAGGATATCCTAAGTATTCACAAAGATATCCGTTCTACCACACCAAGGAACAGAAGGTGTTTGTTGCTCGCCATGCCATCTTTTTAGAGAAGAAATTTCTTGCAAAAGAAATTAGTGAGAGCACGGTAGAACTGGAAGAAATTCCAGAGAGACAAACTATAACTGAAGAATTGGTAGAACCAGAGGATTCAATAATTCCGGACGAACCTCAGCCACTCCGCAGATCTAGTAGGATTTCTCGTCTGCCCGAGAGATACTACGATTTTCTCATAGACGGGGATCGAGAGGATTGCATTTTGGAAGAAGATGATCCTACTAGTTTCACACAGGCCATTATCAGTAGGGACTCTAAAAAATGGCTGGATGCTATGCGATCCGAAATGGAGTCCATGTACACCAATAAAGTGTGGACCTTGGATATTGCTGCACCCGGGGTAAAACCCGTTGGATGCAAATGGATCTACAAAAGGAAATTTGGTGTAGATGGGCAGGTGGAAACCTATAAGGCTAGACTTGTTGCAAAAGGATTTTGTCAAAGACCAGGTGTGGACTATGACGAAACTTTTTGTCCAGTGGCTATGCTCAAATCCATTCAAATCCTACTTTCCATTGCTACCTTCCATGACTATGAAATTTGGCAGATGGACGTAAAAACGGCTTTTCTAAACGGAAGTTTGGAAGAGTGCGTTTATATGGATCAGCCGGAAGGTTTTATAGACAGTGGGAGCAGCGGGAAAGTGTGCAAGTTGCTTAAATCCATTTATGGATTAAAACAGGTATCGCGGAGCTGGAACATCTGTTTTGATGAAACAGTCAAGGAATTTGACTTCATCAAGAACGAGGATGAGCCTTGTATATATAAGAAAATTGTAGGACGAAATGTCGTGTTCCTAGTCTTGTACGTGGACGACATTATTTTAATAAGAAATGATATTCTTATGCTACAATCGGTCAAGCTGTTCTTGTCACAAAGGTTCTCCATGAAAGTCCTGGGTGATGCCTCATACATTCTGGGGATTAAGATCTATAGAGATAGATCTAATTGTTGGGACTTTCACAGTTCAGATACATAGAGACCATACTAAAGAGATTTAATATGGAAGATTCCAAGCGCGGTAATATACCCGCATTGCATAGAATCACCCTCTTCAAAAAGATGTTTCCCAAGACTGATGAGGAGAGGGTTCGCTTGAGCACTATACCCTACGCTTCGGCAGTAGGATCTATAATGTATGCGATACTATGTACCAGACCAGATGTAGCATATGCGCTTAGTGTGGTGAGCCGGTATCAGTCGAACCCGGGTGAGGATCATTAGACAGCTGTGAAGAACATTCTCAAGTACCTGAGAAGGACTAAGGAGATGTTGTTGGTTTACGGTAATGAGACCTTAAGGTCGAGTCCTTTACCGATTCAAGCTTCCAGAGTGACAAGGAGGACAGCAAGTCTATCTCGGGTTTTGTGTTTACCCTCAATGGAGGGGCGGTGTGTTGGAAGAGCTCCAAATAGGACACCGTCGCAGACTCGACGATGGAGGCTGAATACATTGCTGCGAACGATGCCGCAAAAGAAGCGGTCTGGATGAAGAAGTTCATTACTGAACTTCAAGTAGTTCCGTCCATTGTTGATCTAATAACTTTGTATTGCGATAACAATGGGGCTATAGCTTTAGCGAAGGAACCACGGTTCCATCAGAAATCCAGACACATCTTAAGGTGGTATCACATGATCAGGGAGATCGTTGATCGCCGGGAGATCGAGGTGTGGAGAGTGGACACAAAAGACAACACGGCGGATCCATTCACGAAGGCCCTCCATCAAGTGCAGTTCGAGCGACTTTTTGAGATGTTGGGTATGGAATATGCCAACAGCTGGCCCTAGAGCAGACGTTGGATACTTGGTACGCCAATATATAGCCTTAATGCAAGTAGGAGATTGTTAGATATGTATGCCCTAGAGGCCATTCTTGTATATGTATACATGTGGATGCTTGGACATATATATGTACATGACAATCTTGATCGATATGATAGTATGTTATCTGGTTTGTATTTATTTTAACAAGTGCATATGTTTTACCTGTTATTACGTATCATCTATGCATGTTGAAAAATCCCATAGGATCATTGCTTGACTACCTGCGTTGTAATGGCGATCATACTTGTGGGAACTGGATAGTCGATAAGCACATCCTTAAAAGGTCCCTAGTCATGGGAGTATCGAGACTGGGCATCGATATTCCGGAGTAGACTAGTGTATATGTTTCCAGACCCCGACGAAGGGTGATGGTTGGTCCCGCACCATCATCTCCTACCTCCTCTCTTGTTTCTTGAGCTCATCCACCTTTATCTCCTACCTCCTCTCTGCACTCTCATGTGTTGAGAATCAAGAGAGGAGGTGAGATAGAAACATACAAAGAACCTCACACTAAATCCTAGACTTTTTAGACTAGCAATCTAAAGCCTCTAGTTGCTCCACTTGACACTTAGTGTGGAGCTAGAGCCATGGACTACATCTCTCAGGTGGATCATCTTCGACGGAGGGAGGCCGACGAACAAGCGCGATCCAGGAGAACCGAAGGAGCAACGAAAGAAGAACAAGATCGATCAAGGAGATCACTAGGAGCAAAGAAGAGGATAGAAGACCAAAGGACATGGATCTTTTGGTGAGGAACTTCTATCATAATAGTTATATGATCTCCTCATGTTTGCTAGTTTAGGTTTATGGCAGATCCTTAATCGGGTTATTCTAGTGCCGGATTTTTGAAATTGAAAGTTTTTGTTCCGCAAACGGTCACGGTAGATGGTCAGGGCGCTAGTATAACCCAACATATCCTTTGATTTAACCCGAACTTGATGGTACCCAAACCAAAGATCCAACTTAGAAAACACTCGAGCAACACATAACTGGTCGAACAAGTCATCAATCCGAGGTATAGGATACTTGTTTTTAATCATAACCGGGTTCAACTCTCAGTAGTTAATTCATATGTGTAACGAGCCGTCCTTCTTCTTTACTAGTAAAACTGGAGCGCCCCACGGAGATGTACTTGGGCGAACGAAACTCTTGCTGAGAAGGTCTTCTATCTGCTTTTTCAATTCTGCTAACTAAACTGGTGCCATGCTGTAAGGTGCCTTAGAAATCGGTGTCGTTCCTGGTAATAATTCTATCGAAAACCCCAAAGCATGAGGCGGGGGTAGGCCGGGTAAATCCTCAGGAAAGACATCTGTTCCCGCCAAAAATTTTGGCTCAAAACTTGTTGTTCCCTTATAAAAATAAAGAGAAACCTCCACGTGTTTAACACGTGCACCCACATGCAAAGTATGCAGGTACCGCTTCAGATAAGATTAAATCCTTGATCGCCTCACGTGTTTCCCACGTGAGCGCCAGCGCCAGCTTCTGTTAGGATTAAATCCTATAGTGGCGCCTCACGTGGAACACATGTGAGCGCCGGCGTGCAAAGCACGAGAGTGACTATTTATAAAAGAATTAAAGGTTCGACAAGAGGAGGACCATCACTCCGTCATACAGAGAGGGACGTCTTCAACACAGGCGCCTGATACAACGGCTCTTTCAACCTCGACCACCAACAAAAGGAGGAGGCCGGAGAAAATCCCGTTGCCTGCGGAAAATTCCAAAGGCGCTGAACTCAAACGCCCCAGGTCTGGGGGCATGATCATCCATACGGTCTACATGGCTTTCGGGAGAGAGGAAAGCCGTGCTTCCGTGGGTCATTGGCTGCAAACTCGGTCGTTGACAAAAACTCAGGAGCAACAACAAAAGCTCCAGAAAATGCTGATCAAAATGTCAGCACTCACCAGGCAGAAAGAAAGCCCGGAATCGGCATCTGAACAGCGCCAGGAGCAGGAGACTGATACAGAGTTCCTTCAAAGGGTGCTAGAAAGAAAAGATAAGGAGGCCGCGGGACAAGCTGCTAATATAAAGCAGATGGCGCTTTTGTTCCAAGATATAGTTGGAATGATGATCCAGCCAGAACCGCCAGCTGAAGATCCGCCGATAATCATCGAGGATGACAGAGGGGAAATATCAAACCCTCTTCCGGCTCTATCAATAGCTAATGAGGAAACAATCTCCAAGGCCGCTCTCGATGACTATATAGCTCAACAAATACGAGCTCATCAAGCTAATGAAGCGGCTGGCCAAACTGTCAAAACTAGACGACCGTATCCAGCTGGAATGACCAAATCAAGTACCCGCCGGGATATACGATCCCCAAGTTTCATGTGTACAAAGGGACATGCAATCCGCATCAGCATGTCGCTCAGTTCAAAGCTCTAAGCAGCAACACTGGAGGTGACGACAAACTGCTGCTTTGCCAGTTTGTCAGTAGCCTGTCGGAGACAGCATTCGAATGGTACTCGGAGCTCCCAAATGACTCCGTCAAAACATTCACAGAAATGGAACTTCTGTTCACACGGCAGTTCGCTAGCGCAAGAGAGCGCACCCCGATCACGTCATTAATCAACGCCAGGGTAAAGTCAAGAGAAACCTGGGTCCAATACGCGATCCGGTGGCGGAACCTATGGTCGAAGTGCAAACAACGCATCGAAGAATCTCCTGCCGTGGGTAAGTTTATCGGGACACTAGATCCTCAAGCGACGGTGTCCCAGTTCATGATGTTCTTCAAGCCGACCACCTTACAGGCTTTGATCGACAAACTGGCCCAAATGGACCAGATGGGCCACGGGCCTTTCTCCTCAAAAATAGACCCTCGAAATGCCAAGGGTAAAGGGAAAGCGGCCTTCGTTGCCAACACTCAACAGCAACCAAGTGACCCGAAACCGGTTGCTCGCCAAAACAATGCACGTCCACGCCTATCCCTGGAAAAAAGGCTAAGACGCGCCTACTCGTTTCCCCGTGACAAGATGAGGAGACTGTTCGAGCTAGCAGTGCGCAACAAACTTATTACATTGCCGGACCAACGACGTCCACCGCAACCAGGCGATGTCAACAACCCCAACTACTGCTCCTATCCCAGAATGGTGAGCCACCCAATTGAGGATTACTATGTCTTCAAGAACTTGGTCGAGGAACAGTATCAACGGGGAAACATCACGCTATCTGAGAACTGGAAGGTGAACCAGCCAAAGAAGCACGCTCCTAAAAAAGTGGATACGCCGGGGGCATCATACTCGCTCGTAGAAGAAGCTTCATGGGAAGTCGTCCTTTCAGCTAAAACTAAAAGAATGTTGAAGGATCTCCAGGCATGTCCAGCAATCAGGTGGAAGATCCCGCTTGAACCGGAAATCATCGAAGGGAAGCTGAAACCACGTCCCGTACCGAAAACTGTCGACAAAGGGCAAAATCCCCAAGTCGAACCTTCAAAGTCTTCTAAGAAAAAAGAAGAAGACCAAGAAGCCTGTGCAACCTTCCGAGTATGACGGCAAACATACAGACATACAAAGGTACATTGACGCACTGGAGGAGTACAACCAGAAGGCGCGGACACCGGTCACCCTTAAAGAGTTTCTCAAGCATATCCTTAAGAACGAAGAGAGTGACAACGATGAGGAAAATGACTCATCAGAAACCGAAGACTATGTAGCAAGTTGCCACATGGTCTCCCATTTGTCGTCAAATGGCAAAGAAGCTCCCTCGGCGTCAGAAAACAACACAGAGAACCTAGAGGCAGGATTGGCGCCAAAATCCCCGGAACTGTTAGAAGACCCAATCGATAGGTTGTTAAATGAAGCCTTTCGAAAAATCAAAGCTGACCGAGAACGCGAAACAACCATATACGAAAAGGCCAAGCATCGGCGTCAGGATGAAGAAGCTGCGATAGGGATGAGTCGTAAAGTACTTCAACCAACCCAAAGCACACCTGCCATAAATAAGAGCAGGATCAAAGCAGAGAAGCGGTTCGCCAAAGCCCTATCAATGGGAATGAAGCTGCCCTCTCTCATGGAAAACACTCCCGGGGTCATATGCCTCGACGGAGCGGATATACGTCCAAACTACTGCCTATATCATCGGAGGGTTACCCACCCCACCAAGAAATGCAGTTCCTTCAAGAAATGGTAGTAAGGATATGTTGCCCATCAACAGCACTTCAAGAGAATGAAACGCGACGCTCGTCGACAGCAAAGAAGTTCGACAAGTGCGTATGAGAAAACGACTGGCAACTGTCATATTGTTGATACCAGTCGGTAAAGCGAAAAACTCCAAGTTCTTACCTTCGGGAGCGATTCTGAGGAAGAAATGACCCTCGGCCCTCTCTTCAAGAACTCCACCTCAGAAAAAGAAGAGGAGGAGAAGAACTGCGAGAACATTCAGCTGCGTAACCGCATGTTGCATGAGAAGAATCGCGGACCTACAATTAATGGTTTGAGTAAAAGAGACAAGAGGAAAGAAAAAGTCCTTGGGGAAATCACCCTTGATGATGGAGTCGTTAAAGAGCTTGCAGCCAAGGACCCACCTAGGAAAAACAATGTGGATTACAATGTCCTAGCACATCTGAGGAAAATACCCTCACAATTGAGCATACTGGATGCTCTTTTCCTATCCAGAGAAGCACGAGATTCTCTGATCAAGGTGTTACAAGAGCCCGATCAGTTTCAAGCTTTCCTTACAGAAGAAAGGATGAAGGATGAGTTAGCAGAGGTTCATACGGCTGACATCACATTCAACGATGAAGATCTCTTCCTCGGAACGTGCGACCATAACCGCCCGTTATACATCACTGGGTACTGCCACGATATCAAGATATGCAAAATCCTTGTCGACAATGGGTCTTCTGTCAACCTCCTCAATGTGAAAGTGCTGAAGGAGATTTGCATGAATTCAGCACCTAGCCCGAGATAAAATTACCATATCCGGTTTCGATTCACAGTCATCGCGAACGCTCGGGTCCGTAATACTGACGTTACGCTTCAGGCTTCTCGTCACTGACATCAAATTTCATGTCATTGATGTTAAAACTTGCTACAACGCTTTACACGGCAGGCCTTGGTTACACGAGTACAACGTCATCCTTTCTACACAACACCAGTGTATGAAGTATTTCAAATATGGCTTCGAGTACACCGTTACAGGGGAGCAAAATCTATTTTCCGTAAATGAAGTCCGAAAATATGAAGACGCAAAGTACTTCCTACCAGACTTTAAAGACACGGAAAGATGTCATAAGCCGGAGAATAAACAAAAAGCCATCACCACTATATCTTTGGGAGCGATACCGATGAAGATGAGGAAATAGTCTACTCGGGGCAACCCCAAGGCAACAGGCCCGGACTATATACTCTTATTTTGGTCTTTGGCAGTGACTCTGAGTACGAGGCCAATGCCGTGTTCTCAACTCGCCCGTCAACACAAACCATTACCGGAACTGATCAAAGTTTACAAATCACCATAGTTTTGCCACGGCATTACAAAGAACTTGATGCGCTTGATACATACAGCGTACAAGAGCTGCAGACTTTCTACGTCCTTCCCAGGCGAAGAGGTGAAAAGGCGATAATCTTCTATCAATCTAAGGAGACCAAAGTTGAGAAAGAAGTCTGGCATGGTGCCGAGCTTGCGCTTGACAGGCTTCAACCAATCCATCTATCCAGATATTGCGCAGAGAGATTGAAAAGGCTATTAAGATGTCAAGGCGCACCCTTCAAACAAACCGCTCGATAAGCCCAGTTCTATAACAAGATCTGGGACGTTCTCGGGACTCAGCGAAAGATGTCCAACGGAAGAATGGAGACGACTGGGCTTGGATATGTTCGGTCAAATAAACAGGAGCAATTCCACAACCGCCGCGCCATAAATAACTCCGATGGAGAAAGGAATGCTTTTCTAGATAGCTGTGACATTGAAACGGAGCAAAATCCCGCTATAAGAACGTCAAGTCCGTCGTACGGAGAGCAAGTTGACAAGCTAATAAGGAAAGCCGGTCAAATGGTTCGGGATGATTACAACCGCGAAATGGCTATTTACGAGAAGGCCAGGACGCAGCGTCTCAATCAGCAGTCTGCGGAAAGAGAAGATTACGATGCCCTTCACCCTCAGCCCGCTGTACGTTCTCGCGATAAGAGAAAATCCCGAAACAGAGGCAAAAAAGGTGAAGAACGAGAATGACGTTTGGAAACAGCGAAGCGGATCCAAGAAATCACGCAATCAAGAAAAAGTCAGCTGGAATCCATCTTTTATGAAGAAGATGGGACGGGAATACTCTTTCCCTCAAGACAAGACATGGAAAATATTCAACCTTGTCATGAAGCATCAAATGATGACGCTCCCGGAGCCTCGGTATCCCGAACAGATAAATGAGGGCCATCACCCGAATTATTGCTCCTATCATCGAGCAATAGGACATCCCCTTGAAGACTGGTTCATCTTTAAAGACCGGGTCGAAGACCAATATCAACAAGGCAGGTTCGCTTTATCCGACAGCTGGAGGGTGACCCCGCCGCAAAAGCATGAGCCAAAGAGAACCTATATCGCGAAGATAGTACCAGCTCAACACCAAGAATAGAAGCGAACTCATACTTGCCATATGATAACACTCTTAAAGGAGGGTGGGCATGAGAATATGGATGACTTCTTCAAGTGCTTCGCAAATGAGGACGAGGAGGAGGTGATCTCAGAGTTTCCACCAGCACCAAAAGAGCTGGAAGATGGGATACGCACTACGGCGGACAACCTGAGAAAAATCGACTTGGGGACGAAAAACGAGTCGATGCCCACGTTCGTCAGTGAGCTGTTGTATAAAAAACAGGCGGCTACGCTAAAGGACGTGTTTATGCAATATAAAGACTTCTTTGCATGGAACTATTCCGAGATGCCGGGACTAGATCCAAAAATAGCGGTGCATAAACTGGCTATATCGCCGGACGTCAAGCCAGTCAAACAGGCGCCAAGAAGAATGCGGCTCGAACTCGAGATGAGTATCAACGCCGAAATCAAGAAACTAATTGACTCCGGCTTCATCCAAGAAGTTCAATATCCCGACTGGATCGCCAACATTATTCCAGTAATGAAGAAAAATGGGACGGTGCGTCTCTGCGTAGACTTTCGGGACCTCAATAAAGCCTGCCCAAAGGATGACTTCCCAGTACCAGTTACCGAGCTAATGATAGATAACACGTCTACCCATGAGGTCTTCTCCTTCATGGATGGATCTTCAGGATATAACCAAATAAAAATGCACCCTGAAGACCAAAAGCACACCGCCTTCCGGACTCCGCTGGGCATATTCTATTACAAGGTGATGCTTTTCGGACTGAAGAACGCTGGCGCTACCTATCAGAGAGCCATAACGAAGATCTTCGATTACCTCATACACGAGATTGTCGAATGATATATTGACGACCTTGTGGTGAAAAGCAAATCGTACGAGGAACACTAGGAACATCTGAACATAGTGTTCCAACGTCTTCGGAAATACAATCTGAAGATGAATCCCCTAAAGTGTACGTTTAGAGTCTCTTCAGGCAAATTCCTAAGATTCATCATATGACACCGAGACATCGAAATAGACCCATCAAAGATCAAGGCGATTACGTAAATGCCCATGCCGAGAAATCTTAAACAACTGTGGTCTCTCCAAGGAAAGCTCGCGTATATCTGGCAGTTCATAGCCAACCTGTAACAACTCCAATTTTTGTGTACATAAATTTGATTAAAAGTTAATGTATACTTGGGGTATTTACATTTCCTGTGAGTACTATAAGTATTTGATTTACTTTTGAACAGCAAGAAGGAGCTTGTAGCTCATTGGTAAGACCTTGCACTGCTGAACCAAAGCGCCAGAGTTCAAATCCCATCAACCACACATTTTTTTTAATTAAATTCTTTTAATCTTTTAGAAGCCCAAGAGTCTACACATTCACTACACGTAATAGGATAAGTTACAGAATAAACAAATGGGTCCACAAGTCAAGACGAAGCGACGGGGATACGTGGCAAGGAGACGCGGCCCGACTCGGTCGACTCGAGCCGGCGACTCGCTCGAATCGGCCGGCGCCGCCGGTCCGACTCAGCCCAAACCCTAACTTCTTTTTACCCATGCAACCTTTGAACTCCCCCCATAACCCCTGTCTTATTTAATTTCCCTGCACATTTACAGAGCAAATTAAAACACACATTTAATCCATTTTAATACAAAATTTTAATACACCATTTCATTACCCTAAATCCTAATTTTTCCTATAAATACCACACCTAAAATCACCGCTCCTCACTCCCAAATCCCTGCCCAAACTCTCAAGAAAATTCCCAAGACTTTTTGTGTGCAAGTGGAGTTAGCAAAGGGCGAAGCTCCGACGAACTTCCGACGACGATCCAAGGAGTTTCCGACGACAAAACGACGCACCGGCAACTCCCATCTCTTCCTCCTTCTCTCTTCTAGTCAAATAACCCGTATGTCCCTAATTCTTCTTCTTTTCTCCATTCTAAAAATATTCAAAACTAAAAGCCGACGGAAGCGGAGTTAATCCGACTTCCGATTCGGTGTTCCTTAAAAAGTTCTATTTTTCTTAAACACAATAATACCAAACTCTTATGTAATGAACATTAAACATTAACAAAGGCAATAGAATAAGTTTGGCATCAAAATAATAATCGTAGCAAGTTTTATTCCGCTTTTACATTAAAATACCTTCATATTTCATTTCGACATACTTGAACTTTGTAAACCGTATTATCTTAGAAAACTCACGAGGTAATGACCTAGCTCCTCACAACACTCATATGTAACATAACACGATGGAATTTGGGAACATAGATTTGGGAAAAAATACGATTTTACACATAACTACCTCCGACTTATAAAAACATTTTTTCTACAAGATGTGTATTTTAACAAATCTTTGCAAATGCGCCTCTACAACCCATTTCGGGGAACCCGTTCAGGATGGTGCGGATTATCGCACATCCTCGGGCTTAGTAGAGTGAGATGCAGACCTCCGCAAGGAGCATACGATCTCGAAAGATTTAAAATACAATTTTCTTTAGAAAATGTGATTTATATTATAAATAAAACTTATATTTTTAATAAATATATATATGTAATTAATATCAAAATATCTATTTTTAATATTTATAATATTCCACATTTCCAAAATTCAAGAAAAATATCTCATTTACAAGAAAATACCATACAATTCTAATATTACAAATAAATACCGTATATTATGAAATTAGGTTTTATTCACTAGAAATGTCATATTGATAAAATATACATCCATGAAAACTCTAAAGACGATAATAAAATACTTGAGGTGTATTTTAAAAATTATACAAAATTTATTTTACATAAACCCCCCTTAA
Source organism: Agapanthus africanus (assembly GCA_030015575.1). Taxonomy (NCBI): domain Eukaryota; kingdom Viridiplantae; phylum Streptophyta; class Magnoliopsida; order Asparagales; family Amaryllidaceae; genus Agapanthus; species Agapanthus africanus. Next base: position 115,699,433 of record CM057350.1, read on the forward strand.
GTTATACTAAATTACAATAAGGACCCTAGTAAACATAGGTTTAAGCGGGACCAGTCTCTTGACCCTCAGGGAGCTGGAGATATGGGTGCTTGCCTATTTAAGGTAGACAACTTAACAAACGGTGTTATCAACACGGTAATTGTCTTTCAAAAAGACACAAATCTTGCCGTCCATGTTCACCAGTTACCAATAACACCAAGAACCTAATTCAGGATTCAATTTCTTTTCTAATTGTCTGACTCAGACCGCGTCTCAATATAATCAATCTGACTTGAATATACTTCAAGTACAAACTACAATTCAATATGAATCCATGAATCCATATATTCAATCTATCCAATCTATACAACTTGACCGAACCGAACCATGGATATACTCCATTTACAAGCTCATCCATTATATCCGTTCCATTACTGATATTATGGTTTCGGCAAGTCATCTATCTATATTCAATATACAATACAAACAATACATCAATACAACCAAGACATCACGGGGTTTATAAGGGGTAGACTGGTACGGAAGGTGTTAGAAGTGGCACGAGACTGTAACCATAATACACCTAACCTGAATTCAATTGCCGTTGTATCGTGGTTGAACGCTTTCTTGTGCTCCGTATACCTTAGTCTCCGGAACAGCGGGCCTCCTCTCGTATACACTGGCATTCTTCTGTACCAAGCTACAAACAACAGCGTTAACATTAAATACAACATTATAACAATATACCCTCTATTCTGTTTATTCCATTCTTATCTATTTACGGGACTTACCGAGCGATTTGTTCGCTGACGACATTCTCTTTCTTCTTCTTTGGAATGTCATCAGGTGATTCACTAGAGATCGAGCCCACCAGCGAGGACTTGGATCAGCCAGCCTTCGACTCGGAGCTCTAATTACTTGTATACATTTACATTTTGTATTTTCCATTTCTGTTATGACACTGTTTAGGCATTGCTTTCCATTCCATATATTTACTTTCAGATGTATTGTAAAAAAAATGTTAATAAATAAAGTTGTTGTTCAATTATATCTATTGTCTTTGTCTCTTGTGCATTTTGCTTAGATACGCTTAGCTTGTTTACTTCAGAGTAAATACGTAGCGGCCTCATCGCGTCCTCTGCTCGTATACTGGGAAGCGGGGCGTGACACAACCTCTCCAGAAAATGCCGTCCCCACATTCATCTAATGAAGAAGGGGACCCCATTCGTCTGGGATCATAAATGCCAAAACGCACTGGACGAGATCAAGCAATACCTAAAAAATCCGCCAGTGTTGACCGCTCCGGTTAAGGGAAAGCCTCTTATCTTGTACACAACGGCCGTTGAAGGTTCTCTAGGTGCATTATAGACACAAGGGAATGATAAGTGAAAGGAGAGAGCTCTATACTATTTGAATCGAGTTCTTCTGGGGGCAGAAAACAACTATTCCCCCATCGAAAAGCATTGTCTGGCGCTGATCTTCGCGATAACGAAGCTCAGACACTACACCTTAGAGCATGAGGTCTATCTCATATCAAAGGTGGATCCCCTCAAATATTTGATGTCAAGGACCATACTAACAGGAATGCTTGCCAAATGGGCCCTCCTCTTGATGGAGTTCTCGTTAACATATCGAACCCTCAAGGCAGTGGAAGATCAGGCCATTGCTGACTTTCTTGTCGGGCATCCAATACCAGCAGACTCTCTCTTAAACTGTGAATTGCCAGATGAACATGCGTTCGACACAATCAAAGGGGAGAAGGAAGGAAATAATGCCCAATGGGAACTCTACTTCGATGGAGCATCTTTCTTGAAGAGGCGAAAGCAAAACACTCCCATAATCAAAGCCGAGGTAGGCCTTATCTTCGTGACTCCGCAAGGAGGGATATGCGTTTCGCCGTTTCCTTAACGGAACCGAGAACCAACAACGAGGCTGAGTATGAAGCATTGATAGCAGGTCTTGAGATTGCTGTCGACATGGGAATCGAAAACCACCTCATATATGGAGACTCTCAGCTGGTCGTTAGCCAGGTAAATGACGACTATCAGACGTGCAAATCAGAGTTGATAAAATATGGCGAAAGAGTACAGCAAGTGCTGACACAAATTCCCTCCTACATCCTGGAAAGCATACCGCACGCGGAAAATATCAAGGCAAATGCATTAACCAAGCTTGCTAAGGAACTGGCTGACGAAAACCTCGATGACGTGAGGATCGTTGTGCAAAGCCGCCGGGTTCTCGCGCCAGCAGAATTATCTTCGGGGGATTTAACAAGGTCATCTGGAGGAAAGGAAGCGACTAAACAAGCAGTCTTCCAAATAGAGGACGGAGAAAAGGCTAAGGATTTGAACGAAGTCTTCATATACTACTTCAAATCTCATCGAACGCCCAAAGATGCGTCATCAAGACATCAGCTCATGAAACGAGCTCTGTCTTTCGCTTTCGTCAATGATACTCTAAACAAGAGATCGGTTGACAGATTGTAGCTAAGGTGCTTGGGGCCAGGAGAAACAAAGAGAGTCATTCAAGAAACTCACAACAGATTTTGCGGTTCTCATCAAGCCGGGCCAAAGATGAAACTGAAGATCAAAAGGATGGGCTACTATTGGCCCATAATGATTCAGGACTGCCTCGAATATGCGAAGCAGTGTCACTCATGCCAGATTCACGGGGACTTCATCCACCAACATTCAAATCCTCTACATCCAACGGTAGCTATCTGGCCGTTCGAAATGCGGGGAACCGAAATAATTGGCCCCATCGAACCAGCATCATCCAAAAGACATCGTTCATACTGGCGACGACCGATTACTTTTCTAAGTGGGCAGAAGCAATATCACTAAGGGAAGTGAAGACGGATAATATTCTCCATTTTTTCTAGACACATTTCATCTACCGGTTCAGCACTCCGCGACGGATAATCTCGGATAATGGACCAGCCTACAGGAGCCTTAAAATCAGCCGCTTCGCAGAATGGCATAAAATAGACTGGAGATACTCTTCCGTCTATAATCCCCGAGCTAACGGTCTAGCTGAAACTTTCAACAAGACCTTGACGAAGATTATAAAGAAAATGGTGTTCAGAAACAAAAAAGACTGGCATGAAAGGCTGCACGAAGTTCTCTGGGTGTACCGGACGACATTCAAAACAACCACTAATACGACCCCATACGCGTTAGTATTCGGCATGAAAGCGGTACTTCCCCTGAAAATAGAACTCCCTTCTCTACGAGTAGCGGTTCTATACAAACTGACAAATGAAGAAAACGCTCATCTCCGGCTTGAGGAGCTCGACACCCTAGACGAAACTCGCCTTATAGCACAGCAAAACCTGGAGGCTTATAAGGCAAGGATGACATGGTCATATGAAAAACTGACTAGGCCGAGAATATTCAGTTAAGGCGAACTCGTGCTAGTCGTCAAAAAACCTATGATCCCCAATCGTGCAAAACGGGGGAAATTCGAGCCGAACTATGAGGGCCCGAATATCATAGACAAGGTCTACCAAGGTGGGGCCTACTTGCTCATGGATATGCATGACGAAAGACCCTTCCGGCCAATAAACGGCCGATTCCTCAAGAAATACCACGCTTGACGAGTCACGACTTAGGTTAATGATAGATGACGATGCTCATGTCCGCTCGCTATCTTCCTGAGTCAAAACTCTAAGTGGTATTCGGAAAAACTTCACCTCAAACATGGCGACAACGGACCGTAATGTCCTTAAACTAAAACTTCACCTCAAAAAATGGTGATAATGGACCGAGATGTTCCTAAACTAATAATGGACCGAGATGTCCCTAAACTAACAATGGACCGGAACGTCCCTAAACTAGTGCGTCGCCCCAGATATGACGATACAGTCTCTTGAGATCTATATTACAATCAAAGTCTTGATAGTAAAGATCTCAACTCAAGTTCTACCGACTGTGCAGCTACTTCAGTGACAAAGCCACCCCTAAACCCTACCGGCAAACAGATGGGTCACAGGCGGCGAAACTACTCCCGAGAGTCCTGCCGTTTGTTTCCCCCAATAAGAGAGCAAGGCTCTGTTCAAAATTTGAACTGAGGTAGCGCCTCACGTGCAAAGCACAAGAACGCCAACGCCAAGAGTTAAAAACTCTGAGGCAGCCGTTTCCCCCAATCAGAGCAAAACTCTGTTTGAAATTCAAATTTCAAAATTGAAGCGACGCTTAAGATGCAGCGCCAAGTGCGCTGCGCCCTAAGCAGCGCACTATGTGTGTGCTAGCGCTGGGTGCGCTGCGCTCTAAGCAGCGCACCACGTGTCAAACACGGGTGCGCTAGCGCTAGGTGCGCTGCGCTCCGAGCAGCGCACCACGTGTAAGACACAGGTGCGCTAGCGCTAGGAGCGCTGCGCTCTAAGCAGTGCACCACGTGCAAAGCACGGGTGCGCTAGCGCTGGAATTAAAAAACTCCCCACCGTTAGATCAAAAGATCTAATAATAATGATAAATCATTAATTAATCAGAATTAAATTCTATTATGGAAAGATTTTTCAATTTTGTTAAAAACAAGAAGATTGCTTTTTGTAAAACAGAATCCCTAGGATCAAAGATCCAATGGTGGGGAAACATCCCCAAATCAATCAGAGAAAAATCTCTTTAACTGATTCAACAAATTAGCTTGACCTATATAAAGGCCCCAAGACTTCAAGTCTTATATAGAAAATCCCCCCATAAACTTTGAAAAAACTCAAAAGAAAAAGAGCAAGCTCTTGCAAGAAGATATTTCTTCAAGGTAAGAATGAAGGATGATGAACACGGAGATGAAATCATCTCATGATTAAGAAAGAAGAATTCTTTTCTTTAAACAGATCATAGATCTACAAGACAAAAAGTCTCTTACAAAGAGATCAAAAGATCTCACCATAAAATAAAAGAAGAAGAATATAATTCTTCTCACAGATCATGAATCTACAAAGGCAAAGCCTTTCATCAAAATAAGAGATTGGAAATATCTCCTGCAAAATAAGAACTGTTATTCTTAGATCTTGAGACAAAGTCTCTTTTAAAAGAACATAAATTTGTTCGCAGATCATAAAATTAATCAGATGCGCTTTGCGCTCTTGAAATGCGCCTTGCGCTCTTAAACCACGCTTCTGCGTTCTCTGGACCGGCGCTCAGCGCCAAATGCGCCACGTGTCAACCACGTATACGCCAATTAACAACTTGTGCTTTGCGCTTCTGAAATAGCGCAATGCGCTCATAGGCTGGCGCTCAGCGCTAAGCGCACCACGTGTCACTCACGTTTGCACCACTAAATTGAAAGCGCAATGCGCTCATGGATTAGCACTCAGCGCTCATAAACTGACATCATGCGCTCATCATCTGGTGCCTAGCGCTGAATGCGATACGTGTCCTTTACATGTGCGCTACTTGGCAGTAGCGCACTGCGCTCTTTGACTGGCGCAAAGCGCCTGGCGCGCCACGTGTTGCGCTGACAGAACATAAATTGTTCTTTAATAAGCCCAGAGCTCTGATGAATGCTCAGCATTCAATACAAGATAAAAACATTGTTAAAAGGTCCAAGCCCAAATAAAGGCTCAACAGCCCAAAATAAAATGTTAAACATTTATTGGACTTAGCCCAAGATTGGCCATAAGTCCTCAACTCATATTAATTGAGCCCATCTGCTCATGAATATTTCAACAGATCTTAGTCCCAAATTGGACTACAGATCTTTCAACCAACTCACACCGGTTCGAGGGTACATCTCTTTACTCGTCTGATATTTGTCGTTGTAATCCTTCAACGTCTTCAGAGAGGTGACGGGTCCCGACAACCAAACGCTCTATAGACTATGGGGTCCTTAAGCCCGTTATGATGTCCTTAACCTTGACTGTGAGGTCTTTAAACTCACGGACTATGATGTCCTTAACCTTAACTGTAAGGTCTTTAAACTCACGGACTATGATGTCCTTAATCTCGACCGTGATGTCTTTAAACTAATATTGGACCGAAATGTGCTTAAACTAACATTGGACCGTGATGTCCTTAAACTAATTAACCGCAATGTCCCTAAACTAAACAACAGAGCCCAATTGCTCACTCGTTGGATCTAAATGATCTCGTTAAGTTGATCTTAGTCTAAAAAGTAGACTAACGTATCCTTAACATTCGTTTAAGTTGATCTTAGTCCCAAATGAGACTAACGTATCCTTAAACCCAACCCCCAAACCCAAATCTAAGAAGATACGGATTTGGACTAATCCACGTCCTACGGGCGACAACATAAATTAGTCTCCGTATACAATCCACGGGCAACCAAAAACAAAACAAACACATACGACACGAAGTGACCATCTGGAGAAAGAGAAAGTTGTTACCGCGACGCGGTAGCGTAATTAACTGCAGGGGCTTGCGCCTGTAAGGAAGAGCGTCCCCACAATCAAAAACCCCTCAAACGAGGGGGAATCTGACGAAGTCTGCTACATCGGCCGCATCCGTTTAAATCTTCGATACATGGTGTCATAAATCAACTTGGCATCTTCGGAGAGGTGGACGGATAGCACCTATTAGCATCTGCCCCGAAATTCAGGCAAGACGGACCTGCGCGGTTGCGTCTCCGTGTTTTCGGCGGGGAACAGATTCTGGCACGCCCGGTGGGACCTTTTCCTCTTTCCACTCCACACTTCGTGTGTCGTGTTCGCGAACGAATCATGGTTTGCTATGGTTGCCCTTGGATTCGAGGTACTAAGATTTGGTGTCTTGCTCCATACAGAAAACGAAATATCAAAGGCTTCTACCTGCACAAAATGCTCCAGTTGCAACTGCAACTCCCGTTCTGCCCCATCTGGGGGTGTAACATACGGCCCCCAAGCGGCCTCCCTTTTTACGATGCCAGTAGAGCAAGTAACACAGGCTACCACCGGGTTGTTCTTCGGGACCATGCTCCCACCAGTGAGCGTTAACATCCCGCTGCCGCAAGAAGCGCAAAAGAAGTCGGTCTTTGATCGGCTCACTACCACCACGACCCATCTCAACGGGTCATCCAATGCCAAGCCGACAGCATCAGTCTTCGATAGGCTGAGCCTGAACTCCAATGGGCCCGTCAAGAAGCCCACGATACCTGAAGCAGCTACCCCAAAACGGATAGCCATTCCTGCTCTCGAGGTCACTAAAGAAGCTTCTCCCATCAAAGGATCAGTCTTTACGAGGCTGACCACTCCGGCCCCCGTTCCTGCTCAAAGGTCTGTCTTTGACAGATTGGATACTGCTGCTCAACGGACGTCGGTATTCAAGAGGCTGGTACCAGCAGCGCCTCACCAGAACAGGGGGCATGACAAAGCCATCCCCATAGCTGAACCAACACCATCCGCGCGACATGCTCGCCGTCGTCACTGGCGCCGAGTACGGAAGGCTGGGGGCAGCTCTCCGTCTGGATTTACTCCACCAGCTCCAACGGTGGAGATCGATGCTGCTGTTCCAACTGAGAACAGCTTTGAACTGCTTAACAAGGTGCGCAGGAACTCTCCTACTGCAGTGCTGAAGAGATCTCCTCCACCCGTGGAGAATGCACCAAAGGCGAAGCCAGAACAACTCCCTCAGCGGCTTTCTTCCAAAATTTACAAAGTCTGGCGACAGGTTCAGGACTCAGTAATTGATCAAGATTACTCTCGCCGACAGAAAAAGATAAAAGTTCGGCAAGAAAAAGACCATCCTGTCAAGCCACAAAAGGCGACAGCTACCTAGGTACCCGCTGCAATGGCCCCCTCGACTTCAACTGCTCACAAGAGAAGGAGGCCAGAGAAAGCCCCTGTGACTGCGGCGAACCGCAGAGACACCGAACCTAAACGCCCTAAGTCTGGGGGCATGATGATGCATACTGTTTATATGGCTTCCAGAAAAGAGGAAAGCCGTGCTTCTACGGGACATCGACCGCTTACCTGGTCAATAACGAAGGCTCAGGAACAACAGCAGCAGAAGCTTCAGGAGATACTAATTGCAATGGCTGCACTTACTGGGCTAAAAGAAAATCCAGAGACCTCGGAGCAGTGTCAGGAACAAGAAACTGACACCGAATTCCTCTAAAGAATGCTCGAGAGGAAAGAAAAAGAGGCTGCGGAACAGGCAGCTAATATAAAACGAATGGCTCTCTTATTCCAAGACATGGCTGGGATAATGTTACAGCCGGAACCTCCAGCTGAAGACCTTCCTATCATCATTGAAGACGACAGAGGGGAAACATCGAACCCTCCTCCGGCTCTTTCAGCAACCAAAGAGGAGACCATCTCTAAAGCTGCCGTGGATGATTACATCGCTCAGCAAATACGAGCTCACCAGGCGAATGAAGCGGCCGGCCAAATTGTTAAAACCGGGCGACCATATCCAGGCTGGTATGACCAAATAAGGTACCCGCCGGGATATACGATCCCTAAATTTCATGTATATAAAGGGACGGGGAATCCACATCAGCATGTCGCTCAATTCAGAGCCTTGTGCAGCAACACCGGGGGTGACGATAAACTTCTACTCCGCTAGTTTGTCGGTAGCTTGCCGGAGACGGCATTCGAGTGGTATTCTGAACTTCCAAACGACTCCGTCAAGACTTTTGCAGAGATGGAGCTACTATTCACCCAGCGTTTCGCGAGTACTAGTGAACGCACCCAAATAACGGCATTGATCAATGCCAGGGTGAAGCCAGGCGAAACATAGGTACAATACGCAATACGATGGCGAAATTTGTGGTCGAAATGTGAGCAGCACATTGAAGAAGCGCCGGCAGTGGGCATGTTCATGGGCACTCTGGACCCTCAGGCAACTATTTCCCAATTCATGATGTTCTTCAAGCTGCCCACGTTCCAGGCCTTGATCGACAAACTGGCCCAAATGGATCAAATGGGTCATAGACCGTCTCCTCCAAAGCCGGAGCCGCGAAACGAAAAGGGTAAAGGGAAGGCGACATTCATTGCGAATACTCAACAGCAGCCCAGTGCCCCAAAACTAATGGACCAACTAGAAGAGAGACGACGATACTATAATGACAAGATGAAGCGCCATTATTCGTTCCCCCGGGACAAAACGAAGAGATTGTTCGAGCTAGCGGTGCACAACAGGCTCATCAATCTGCCGAATCCAAAACGACCGTTGCAACCCGACGAGGCTAATAGTCCCAATTATTGCCCTTACCATCAAACGGTAAGCCATCCAATTGAAGATTGCGTCGTCTTTAAAGGCTGGGTCGAAGATCAATACCAACAGGGCAAATTTTCCTTATCCGAGAATTGGAAAGTGAACCTGCCACAGCTACGCGCTCCCAAGAAGACGGATACACCGAGGGCATCATGCTCCTTCATAGAAGAAGCTTCATGGGAGGTCGCTCTTTCAGCTAAAACTAAAAGAATGCTGAAAGATCTCTACACATGTCTGGCAATTAGGTGGAAGAATCCACTGGAACCTGAGATCATCGAGGGGATACTGAAGCCGTGCCCAACTCAAAAAATTGGTGGTGATAGCCAAAGCACTTACACCCAGCCGTCAAAGTCTTCGAAGAAGAAGAAGAAGACCAAAAAGCCCGTGAAGCCTGGTGACAAGCGCACGGACCTGCAAAAATATATTAACGTGCTGGAAGAATATAATCAGAAGGCGCGGACTCCAGTCACACTTCAAGAGTTTCTCAGCCACGTCCTTGAGGATGGAGATGATGACAATGGAGAAGACTCGTCGGATGAATCTGAAGATTACGTAGCAAGTTGCCATGCGATCTCTCACTCGTCGATAAACGATGAGGAAGCTCCTTACACAAAGAAACTGGGGATAAATCCTGAAACGGAACTTCTAGGGCCATCAGACGAAATGATTGATGCATTCCTGAACGAAGCTCTTCTTAAAAGCAAAGTTGATTGAGAGCGCGAGATAGTCATATTTGAAAAGGCCAAGCGTCGGCGACTGGATGAAATGGTCGAAACACTCCTGCCGGATCGAAGTACGTCTTCCACAAATAAAAACAGGTTCAAGATGAGGAAGAGGTTCGCCAAAACCATATCAATGGGAATGAAGCTGCCACCCTCCGAAGGAAACATTCTTGGTGAAGCGGAAACACATCGTAGCTACTGCTTATATCATCGAAAGATTGCGCACCCCACTGAAGAGTGCAACGCTTTTAAAAGATGGTGGCAGGGATATGTTGCTCACTGGCAACATTTCAAGCGAATGAAACGCAAAACTCGTCGGGAGCAGAGAAATATGACCGAGGAGCGTAAAAGAACTACCGACAACTGTCACATGATCGGCGCTGGAGGATCGCAAGTCCTCACCTTCGGGAGCGACTCTGACGAAGAAATAACTCTTTGCCCTCTCTTTAAAGAGTCCACATCGGGAAAAGAGGAAGAACCGAAGGCCTGTGAAAATATTCAGCTGCGCAATTGTACGTTTCCCGAAAAGAATCTTGGGCCCTCGAACAGTGGGTCAAATAGAAGAGATAAGGGGAAAGAAAAGGTCCCTGAGGATATCATCCTTGATGACCAAGCCGTCGAAAAGCTGACAGCCAAGGACCTGCCAAAGAAAAATAAGGTGGACTACAACGTTCTGGCACACTTGAGAAAGCTACCTTCGCAGTTAAGCATTCTCGACGCCCTTCTGTTATCCAAAGAGGCGAGAGATTCATTGATCAAGGCAATACAAGAGCCAGAGCAATTCCAAGCTTTACTCGCCGAAGAAAAGATGAAGGATGAGCTGGAAGAAGTGCACACAGCCGATATCACCTTCGGCGATGAAGATCTCCTCCTTAGGACGTGCGAGCACAACCGTCTCCTTTATGTCTCCGGATACTGTCACGATATCAAGATAGGTAAAATCCTGGTCGACAATGGGTCCTCCGTCAATCTCCTTAATGTAAGGGTGTTAAAGGAAATCTGTATGAGCGTTCAACACCTCGCTTGGGATAATATCACTATCTCCGGGTTTGACTCCCAGTCATCACGGACACTCGGTCTGTAATATTGACACTACGCTTTGGGTTGCTCGTCACAGACATTAAATTTCACGTCATTGACGCCAAGACATGCTACAATGCTTTGCTCGGCCGGCCCTGGTTACACGAGTACAACATCATCCCTTCTACACAACATCAGTGTATGAAGTATTTCAAAGATGGTCTCGAGTACACTATGACAGGGGAACTAAACCCGTTCTCCGTGAACGAAGTCCGAAAGTACGAAGATGCAAAATACTTCTTGCCAAATTTCGAGGACACAGAAAGATATCACAAACTGGAGGATAAGAACAAAGCTATCACCACTATTCCAGTCTTCGGGAGTGATACTGAGGAGGAAGAAGAAATAGTTTATTCAAATCCGCCCCAGCGCAACAAGCCGGGACCGTCCACTCCTATGTTGATCTTCGGCAGTGACTCGGAAGATGAGGCCAATGCCGTATTCTCTACTCGGCCATCAATACAAGCCTTTACTGATGATGATCGGAGTTTGCAAATCACCATGGTTCCGCGGGAGCATTATAAAGAGCTCGATGCACTTAACGCCTATAGTGTGCAGGAGCTGTAGACATTCTACGTCCCTCCCAGGCGAAAGGGTGAAAATGCGATCCTATTCTACCAATCCAGGGAAACCAAAATGCAGAAAGAAATCTGGCATGGCACGGATTCTACACTTGACAGGCTCCAGCCCATCCATTTGCCCAGATATTACACGGACGGACTAAAGAGACTCTTGAGACGCCAAGGTGTACACCTTAAGCAAACTGCTCGACAAGCACGGTTCTATAATAGGATCTGAAACGTCTCCGGAACTCAGCGGAAGTTGCCCAATGGGAGAATGGAAATGGTCGGGCTTGGGTATGTTCAATCTAAGAAATGGGAGCTATTCCGCGACTGCTGCGTCATACATGACTTCAATGAAGAAGGAGATGGTCTGTGGGAAGATGCTAACCCTGAACCAGAAAGAGCTTCCGCCGTGAAAATGCCCAGTCCGTTGTTCGAAGAACAAATAGACAAGCTTATAAGGGAAGCGGGTCAAAAGGTTTGAGACGACCATAATCGCGAAATGGCCATCTACGAGAAAGCCAAGACGCAACGCCTCCTTCAACAGGCTGTGATAAATGAAAATGCTCCTCCTTGTCAACTCGTTGTACAAAAGACCCGACGCAGAGGCAGAAATAAACCAAAGAACGGGAAAGGTGCTCGACGGTGACAAAGCGGGTCCAAGAAGCCACGAGATCAAGAATCGAGCAGTCCGGATTCGTCTCTTATAAAGAAGATGGGTCGAGCATATTCTTTTCTCCAAGATAAGATAAAGAAGATATTCGATCTTGTCATAAAATATCAAATGATTACCCTCCCGGAGTCCAAGCATCCCGGAAAAGCAGGTGAAGTTAATCATCCGGATTATTGCTTCTATCATCGAGCAATAGGACATCCTCTCGAAGACTGCTTCACGTTCAAGGACTGGGTAGAAGACCAGTATCAGCAAGGCAGGTTCACTCTATCCAGGAGCTGGAGGGTAACCCCGCCGCAGAAGCATGAACCGAAAACCACGAGAGCAGAACCAGATCAACATCGGTTTTGGAAGCGATCTCGTACTTGTCATATGATAACACTATCAGAAGAAGAACCCGAGAATGCGGATGACCTTCCCTGGTGCTTCGAAAACGATGATGACGAGGTGATCTCAGAGTTTCCACCGGCCCTAAAAGAGCTGGAAGATGGGATGCATACTACTGCAGATAACCTCAAGAAAATTGATTTGGGGACGGCAAGTGACCCGCGACCGACATTCGTCAGTGAGCTGTTGTCTGAAGAAAGGGTGGCTATGCTTAAGGACGTGCTCATGTAGCATAAAGATTGCTTCGCATGGAACTATTCCGAGATGTCAGGACTAGATCTAGAGATTGTTGTACACAAATTGGCAATATCCCCGAACGTCAAGCCGATCAAACAAGCACCGAGAAGAATGCGGCTCGAGATTGAAATGAACATCAACGCCGAGGTCAAGAAGCTAATTGACTCCGGTTTTATCCAAGAAGTTTAGTATCCTGAATCGCCAATATTGTCCCAGTAATGAAGAAAAATAGGACGGTGCGCATATGTGTGGACTTTCGGGATCTCAATAAAGCCTACCCGAAGGACGACTTCCCAGTACTGGTCGCCGAGCTGATGATAGATAATATGTCCACTCACGAAGTCTTCTCTTCCATGGACAGATCATTAGGATACAATCAGATAAAAATGCATCCCGAGGACCAGAAGCACACCGCTTTCCGGACCCCTTTGGGCATATTCTGTTACAAGGTGATGCCGTTCGGTCTAAAGAACGCCGGTGCCACCTATCAGAGGGCCATGACGAAGATCTTCGATGATCTCATACATGAAATCGTCGAATGTTATATTGACGACCTCGTAGTTAAAAGCAAATCATATGAGGAACATTTAGAACATCTGAGGATCGTGTTTCAGTGCCTTCGGAAATACAACTTAAAAATGAACCCTCTCAAATGCGCGTTCGGAGTGTCCTCGGGCAAATTCCTAGGATTCATCGTCCGACACCGAGGCATCGAGATAGATCCGTCAAAGATCAAGGCGATTATGGAAATGCCTCCGCCAAGGACTCTCAAGCAACTGCGGTCTCTCCAAAGGAAGCTCGCGTATATCCAGCGATTTATAGCCAACCTCTCTGGCAAGTGCCGCCCCTACAGTCACTTGATGAAAAAGGGAACCATGTTCGTCTGGGATCACAAATGCCAAAGCACACTAGACGATATCAAGCAGTACCTGCAGAATCCGCCAGTGCTGGCCACTCCCGTTAAAGGAAAACCTCTCATCTTGTATACGACCGCCCTCGAAGGTTCTTCAGGCGCGCTGTGGGCACAAGAAAACGACCAAGAGAAAGAAAGAGCCCTTTATTATCTGAGTCGAGTTCTCCTGGGGGCAGAAAGCAACTACTCCCCATCGAAAAACACCGCCGTTGATCTTCGCAATAACGAAGCTCAGGCACTACGCGTTGGCACATGAGGTTCATCTCTTATCAAAGGTAGATCCTCTCAAATATTTGATGTCAAAGGCCATATTGACGGGGCGGCTCACTAAATGGGCCCTGCTTTTGATGGAATTCTCGGTAACTTATCGTCCCCTCAAGGCAGTGAAAGGCCAGGCCATCGCCGATTTCCTCGCTGAGCATCCGATACCTGCCGAATCTCCCTTGAACTGCGAATTGCCAGACAAGCACGCGTTTGACACGATCGACGAAAAGAGAATAGATAATGATACCCAGTGGGAACTTTACTTCGATGGCGCATCTTCTATGAAAAAGTGCAAACAAAGCACCCCTATAATCAAATTAGGGGTAGGCCTCATCTTCGTGACTCCACAAGGAGGGATAATGCGCTTTGCCTTCTCCTTAACAGAGCCGAGGACGAACAACGAAGCCGAATATGAAGTTTTGATAGCAGGTCTTGAGATCGCCGTCGATATGGGAATTGAAGACCTCCTCATATACGGAGACTCCCAGCTGGTCGTTAGTCAAGTAAATGGCGACTATCAGACGTGCAAGCCTGAGTTGGTGAAATATGGCGAGAGAGCGCAGCAACTGCTGACTCAAATTCCTTCCTACGCCCTGAAAAGCATATCGCGTGCAGAAAATAGCAAGACGGATGCGTTAGCCAAGCTCGTTAAAGAACTGGCTGATGAGAGCCTCGATGATGTGAGGATCATTATGCAAAGCCGTCGGGTTCTTGCACCGGCAGAAATATCTCCGGAGTCGTCCGAAGAAAAGGGAGCGACCGAGCAAATGACTCTGTAAATAAAAGACCAGGAAAAGGTTACGGATTGGAGAGAAGTCTTTATAGACTACTTCAAATCCCGTCGAGCACCTGAGGATACGTCGTCAAGACATCAGCTTATGAAACGAGCTCTGTCTTTCGCCTTCGTCAATGATACTCTATATAAGAGATCATTTGATTCTCTATGGCTAAGATGCCTGGGACCTGAAGAGGCAAAGAGAGTCGTCCAAGAAACTCACGACGGACTTTGCGGTTCTCACCAAGCCGGGCCGAAGATGAAGCTAAAGATCAAAAGGATGGGCTACTATTGGCCCACGATGATCCAGGACTGCCTCGAATATGCAAAGCAATGCCACTCGTGCCAGATCCATGGGAACTTTATCCACCAGCATCCGAATCCACTACATCCGACAGTGGCTAGCTGGCCATTCGAAATGTGGGGAACTGACATAATCGGCCCCATCAAACCAGCATCGTCCATGGGACATCGATTCATTTTGGCAACAACTGATTACTTCTCGAAATGGGCAGAAGCAGTACCGCTGAGGGAAGTGAAGACGGAGAATATCCTCCATTTATTTAAGACACACGTCATTTATCGGTTTGGAACTCCGCGACGGATCATCTTCGATAACAGGCCAGCCTATAGAAGCCACAAGATCAGCCGCTTCGCACAACGGCATAACATAGACTGGAGATACTCTTCGGTCTATAATCCCCGAGCTAACGGTCTAGCTGAGGCTTTCAACAAGACCTTAACAAAGATCGTGAAAAAGACGGTGTCTCGAAATAAGAGGGACTGGCATGAGAGACTGCATGAAGCTCTCTGGGCATATCGAACTACGTTCAAAACGGCCATGAACACAACGCCGTACGCATTGGTATTCGGCACAGAAGCGGTACTCCCTCTTGAGATAGAGTTGCCCTCTCTACGAGTGGCGGTTCATTACGAGCTAACCGACGAAGAGAATGCTCACCTTCGGCTTGAGGAGCTCGATGCCCTTGATGAAACCCGGCTCATGGCGCAGCAAAATCTGGAGGCTTATAAAGCAAAGATGACGCGCTCATATGAAAAATTGACTAAGCCGAGAACATTTCGCCAAGGCGAACTCGTGCTAGTGGTCAAAAGACCTATGATCCCTAATCGTGCCAAACGGGGGAAATTCGAGCCGAACTATGAAGGCCCGTATATCATAGACAAAGTTTACCAGGGTGGAGCCTACCTTCTCATGGACATGCATGGTGAAAGACCTTTCAGGCCAATAAACGGTCGCTTTCTAAAGAAATACTACGCCTGACGAGTCATGGCTTAGGTCAACGATAGATGACGATGACTATGTCCGCTCGCTATCTTCCTGAGCCCAAACTCTATAAGTAGTAGCTGGCTATCGGACCGAAAAGTCCTTAAACTAACAATGGACCACTATGTCTTAAAACTGGCGGTTGACCGAGACGTCGATAAACTACTGTGGACTGCAGCATCCCGAGGCTGACAAAAAAAATAATAATAAAAAAAAAACAAAAAAAATGGTATGTCCATAAGCAAAATGGGCACGGATGAAAACCCGAAAGGGCTCTGTGAGTAAAAACAGCAGGGCTACCGGCGAGTTTTTGTGAAAACCCGAAAGAGCGCAACCTCGTTAAAAGACACTTGCAAGGTCCTCTCAACCTTGTGAGGAGAAACCACCTACGTGAGATCCTTACGACTCATAAGGGAGCAACACACTTAGGGATCCCCACGATTCCTAAGGAGAAATTACACTTACGAGATCCTCACGACTCGTAAGGAGGACCCTCTTATGAGACCCTCACGGCTCATAAGATTCAAAAGTCTTAAGCTACAGGGATCTGAACCTATTCTTAAGCGACCACCACAACCTCCAATTCTGCCCTACAAGTGGCTCAATATTGACCCTTGTATACAATCCATGGGCGCGAATAAACATTTCTCTAACAAAGTCCCATCCGTGACCAGGGATATGTTTGCACAGTGAACCCCCTTGTAAGCCCTCTCGACTTATAAGGAGAAAGTACTCTTGTATGATCCTTACGACTTATAAGAGATCATGCACTTAAGAATCCTCACGATTCCTAGGGAGAAAATGCACCTACGAGATCCTCACGACTTGTAGGGAGAAATACCTTTATGAGACCCTTACGGCTTATGAAGTCAAAAACCTTAGTCGACAGGATCTTAACCCTGTTTACTAAGCCACCTTTGTTCATCATCGACAGAGGCAAATGATGATTCGCTCCTGGCAATATCCCAGTTGTAGCGGTGCTGATGCCGAAATCAGTGTCTAATTCCAAGCTTGCAGCAAAAAAAAAGCTAGCGAGTCACACACGCATACGAAATAGCCGAAATGATGGGGCAACTTGCAACAAAATCAGCAAGTAAAAATGTATGCATGCAAAATAGCCGAAATGATTGGGCAACTCGCAATAAAAAGCAGCGAATAAAAAATAAAACAAATAGCCGAAATGATTGGGCACTGTGAAAAATAGCCGAAATGGTTGGGCAATCGCGACTTTCGCGATATAAAAGCTGAAATGATAGAGCATCGCGGAAAGAAATAAAAGAAATGAAATGAAAATTTTTGCCCTACAGGTGATATCACATCAATCCCTGTATAAAATTCAGGGGCGCAAACGAAGAAGGAATCACACCTTCCCTCCGCAGGCTCCATCAGAAGAAGAAGCCAAATCTCGACGGTTCACAGACAGCCTAGAGATCATCTCAACATGCGTCTCATTACAACAGACGCAATATCAAGCAAAACGGAACCGCGGCAATTCCCAGTTCCATGACTCGGCTGTGCGTAGATGACCGAGAGTCAAACCCCAACTCCGTGAAATGCGAATAAAGTCAACCCTTCTTGGTCACGTGGAACGCGGCTTATGTCAATCCTGACCCCGTGGGAAATGTCCAGAGCGGATCCTGGTCCTCGCAGAACACGGCTATGACCCCATGGGAAGCATCCAGAGCGGAGCCTGGTTCTCGCAGAACACGGCTATGACCCTGTGGGAAGCATCCAGAGCAAAATTTCTGGTCAAGTGGAACGCGGCTTATGTCAATCCTAACCCCATGGGAAGCATCCAGAGCGGAGTCTGGTCCTCGCATAACACGGCTATGACCCCGTGGGAAGCATCCAGAGCAAAATTCCCTGTTACGTGGAACGCGGCTTATGTCAATCCTGACCCCGTGGGAAAAGTCCAGAGCGGATCCTGGTCCTCGCAGAACATGGCTATGACCCCGTGGGAAGCATCCAGAGCAGAGCCTGGTCCTCGCAGAACACGGCTATGACCCTGTGGGAAGCATCCAGAGCAAATTCCTGGTCACGTGGAACGCGGCTTATGTCAATCCTGACCCTGTGGGAAACGTCCAAAGCGGAGCCTGGTCCTCGCAGAACACGGCTATGACCCCGTGGGAAGCATCCAGAGCAAAATTCTTGGTCACGTGGAACACGGCTTATGTCAATCCTGACCTCGTGGGAAATGTCCAGAGCGGATCCTGGTCCTCGCAGAACACGGTTATGACCCCGTGGGAAGCATCCAGAGAAAAATTCCTGGTCACGTGGAACACGGCTTATGTCAATCTTGACCCTGTAGGAAACATCCAGAGCGGAGTCTGGTCCTCGCAGAACACGGCTATGACCCCGTGGGAAGCATCCAGAGCAAATTCCTGGTCATGTGGAACGCGGCTTATGTCAATCCTGACCCCGTGGGAAACGTCCAGAGTGGAGCATGGTCCTCGCAGAATACGGCTATGACCCCATGTGAAGTATCCAGAGCAAAATTCCTGGTCATGTGGAACACGGCTTATGTCAATCCTGACCCCGTGGGAAACGTCAGAGCGGATCCTGGTCCTCGCAGAACACGGCTATGACCCCATAGGAAGCATCCAGAGCGGAGCCTGGTCCTCGTAGAACACGGCTATGACCCCATGGGAAGCATCCAGAGCAAAATTCCTGGTCACGTGGAACGCGGCTTATGTCAATCTTGACCCCGTGGGAAACATCCAGAGCGGAGCCTGGTCCTCGCAGAACACGGCTATGATCCCGTGGGAAGCATCCAGAGCAAAATTTCTGGTCACGTGGAACGCGGCTTATGTCAATCCTGACCCCGTGGGAAATGTCCAGAGCGGAGCCTGGTCCTCGCAGAACACGGCTATGACCCCGTGGGAAGCATCCAGAGAAAAATTCCTGGTCATGTGGAACGCGGCTTATGTCAATCCTGACCTCGTGGGAAACGTCCAGAGCAGATCCTGGTCCTCGCAGAACACGGCTATGACCCCGTGGGAAGCATCCAGAGAAAAATTCCTGGTCACGTGGAACGCGGCTTATGTAAATCTTGACCCTGTGGGAAACATCCAGAGCGGAGCCTGGTCTTCGCAGAACAGGGCTATGACCCCGTGGGAAGCATCCAGAGCAAATTCTTGGTCACGTGGAACGCGGCTTATGTCAATCCTGACCCCGTGGGAAACGTCCAGAGTGGAGCATGGTCCTCGCAGAATACGGCTATGACCCCGTGGGAAGCATCCAGAGCAAAATTCCTGGTCACGTGGAACGCTGCTTATGTCAATCCTGACCCCGTGGGAAACGTCCAGAGCGGATCCTGGTCCTCGTAGAACACGGCTATGACCCCGTGGGAAGCATCCAGAGCGGAGCCTGGTCCTCGTAGAACACGGCTATGACCCCGTGGGAAGCATCCAGAGCAAAATTCCTGGTCACGTGGAACGCAGCTTATGTCAATCTTGACCCCGTGGGAAACGTCCAGAGCGGATCCTGGTCCTTGCAGAACACGGCTATGACCCCGTGGGAAGCATCCAGAGCAAAATTCCTGGTCACGTGGAACGCGGCTTATGTCAATCCTGACCCCATGGGAAATGTCCAGAGCGGAGCCTGGTCCTCGCAGAACACGGCTATGACCCTATGGGAAGCATCCAGAGAAAAATTCCCGGTCACGTGGAACGCCGCTTATGTCAATCCTGACCCCGTAGGAAACGCCCAGAGCAACTCCTGACTCCGTGAAATACGGATAATGGCAACACCATCAATCACTTACGGGTTCTCTCGACCCGTAAGGAAGAAAACTCTCTTGTAAGATCCTTAC
Source organism: Agapanthus africanus (assembly GCA_030015575.1). Classification (NCBI taxonomy): domain Eukaryota; kingdom Viridiplantae; phylum Streptophyta; class Magnoliopsida; order Asparagales; family Amaryllidaceae; genus Agapanthus; species Agapanthus africanus. Next base: position 115,719,274 of record CM057350.1, read on the forward strand.
GACTTATAAGAGAAAAAGCGCTTAGGAATCCTCACGATTCCTAAGGAGAAAATACACCTACGAGATCCCCTCGACTCGTAGGGAGAAAAGTCTTTATGAGACCCTCACGGCTCAAGAAGTTGAAAAGTCTTAGGCAGCAGATCCAAACCTGCTTTCTAAGCCATCACTACCTTTCGAAGAATTCAAAACGGAATGCTCACTCTATCATCTGCAGGCTATGCTTACTAAAGTGACCTGCTGATAACAAAGAAAAAGAAAAGAAAGCGACAGTAAAGAGCATATTTGATTTACGTTTAGTTAAGTGTTCAAGGCACACCCATTCATGCATGTGCGAAAAAGTTTGATGTATAAAATAAACACATAGAAATGAAAACGCTTGCTATTCATACTTCAGAAAATGTCTACATTGAGGGAAACAACAAATAAAAAACATAATTGGAATGTTTACAAAGGCACGACATCAAATCCAGGGCATGAATTGAGAAACTCAAAAGTAAGGCTATCTAAAATGTTCCAGGCCTTTCGAACCATCCTAGTATGCTTCCTCTCGCGATCACAAGCGTCGGGGTCCTCACTGATGTCCTCCACCCTCCGATAGGCAGCGAGTATTGCCGCCTGTTGCAAAGCCTGATGCAGAAGATCAACAAGATTGTCTCGCCTTTTCTTTGAGATTAGGCCCATCAGATACACCGAGTGCACCTTGTTTTCGGCATCATCCAATGCCTTAAGCGGTATGCCGGAACAGAATAGAGGATGTGCTCCCCAGATCGCTCCCATAATAAGCTTCAAGAGAGAGGAACGTCGAGGAAACAGTCGACCATTGTATGCGTCAAAGCGACCCATGATTTCGGCACACTGGGCGTTTGTGAATTCTCAGTTTTGAGAACGACCAAGTACGCGAATGTCACCATAAGAGATAATCTCATCAAGGTCATACATATGAGCGTCCATAACTCCTGAAAAAAGAAAATCAGCAAGAGTTAGCGAACAGACTGATTAAGAAAATGCTTATTAAAAACAGGCACAGGGATTTAAACGACTCTTGATATCCCCATGGAGAAAACAAATTCTAATTATGACACCTAACAAATTCGAATTTGCGAGAAATCCTAAAAAAGGAATCTCATTTAATGAGCGACCCCTCGGGTCAAGGAGTTAAACTCCTCGAGAGCAATGCTCAGCAGACAGGAGTGACACCTGTCAAAGTCAATTATGAAGGGAATTTAAAGAAATTCCCCGAGAATGGTAAGAGCCTGGCTCTGTAAAGATGATGGAAAAACATATCAGAAAAAAATTGAAATCAATTTTTATATATGAATTAAAATTTTAAGATCTTCAAGATCCATGAACAAACTCTTAAGAGTTCTTCATGACTTGAAGAGAGCAAAAGCTCTGTTAATGAAACCCTAAAAGAGTTTTCTTTAGATCAAAGATCTATGGAGAGCAAGGCTCTATTAATGGGTGAAACCCTAGATTCTTAAATTGATCTTTTAAAAAGATTTAATCTTTACCAAGATTTTAACAAAGTTTTGACTCTTGAAAAGTTCTCAAGCAGAAGAGCTATGCTCTGCATAAAAATTCTTAAAAGAAGAAGATGAACAGAATCATCTAAAGGACCAAAGGTCCTATTTATAGGCATTGAAATGCCTCTTCAACTTCTGAGTTGATCCAAGGGCGCAGATGCTGCCACCGCTGCACTCACATATGAGCCACGTGAGCGCAACGGTGGGGGGGCATTTGTTTTCCCCAATCAGAGCAAAGCTCTGTTTGAAATTCAAATTTAAAAATTGAAGCGACGCTTCAGATGCAGTGCCAAGTGCGCTGCGCCCTAAGCAGTACACCATGTGTGCGCTAGTGTTAGGTGCGCTGCGTTCTAAGCAGCGCACCACGTATCAAACACGGGTGCGCTAGCGCTAAGTACGCTGCGCTCCGAGCAGCGCACCATGTGTAAGACACAGGTGCGCTAGCGCTAGGAGCACTGCGCTCTAAGCAGCGCACCACGTGCAAAACATGGGTGCGCTAGCACTGGAATTAAAAAACTCCCCACCGTTAGATCAAAAGATCTAATAATAATGATAAATCATTAATTAATCAGAATTAAATTCTATTATGCAAAGATTTTTCAATCTTGTTAAAAACAAGAAGATTGCGTTCTGTAAAACAGAAGCCCTAGGATCAAAGATCTAATGGTGGGGAAACATCCCCGAATCAATCAGAGAAAGATCTCTTTAATTGATTCAACAAATCATCTTGCCCTATATAAAGGCCCCAAGTCTTCAAGTCTTATATAGAAAACCCCCCCCCCCATAAACTTTGAAAAAACTCAAAAGAAAAAGAGCAAGCTCTTACAAGAAGATATTTCTTCAAGATAAGAATGAAAGATGATGAACACAGAGATGAAATCATCTCATGATTAAGAAAGAAGAATTCTTTTCTTTAAACAGATCATAGATCTACAAGACAAAAAGTCTCTCACAAAGAGATCAAAAGATCTCACCATAAAATAAAACCATAAAATAAAAGAAGAAGAACATAATTCTTCTCACAGATCATGGATCTACAAAGGCAAAGAGTTTCATCAAAATAAGAGATTGGAAATATCTCCTGCAAAATAAGAACTGTTGTTCTTAGATCTTGAGACAAACTCTCTTTTAAAAGAACATAAATTTATTCCCAAATCATAAAATTGATCAGATGCGCTTTGCGCTCTTGAAATGCGCCTTGCACTCTTGAACTGCACTTCTGCGCTCTCTGGACCGGTGCTCAGCGCCAAATGTGCCACGTGTCAACCACGTATGCGCCAATTAATAACTTGCGCTTTGCGCTTCTGAAATAGCGCACTGCGCTCATGGGCTAGCGCTCAGTGCCAAGCGCACCATGTGTCACTCACGTGTGCGCCACTAAATTGAAAGTGCAATGCGCTCATGGATTAGCGCTCAGCGCTCATAAACTGATATCATGCGTTCATCATCTGGCGCCTGGCGCCAAGCGCACCACGTGTCTCTTACATGTGCGCTACTTAGCAGTAGCGCACTGTGCTCTTTGACTGGCGCAAAGCGCCTGGCGCGCCACGTGTTGCGCTGACAGAACATAAATTGTTCTTTAATAAGCCCAGAGCTCTGATGAATGCTCAGCATTCAATACAAGATAAAAACATTGTTAAAAGGGCCAAGCCCAAATAAAGGCTCAACAGCCCAAAATAAAATGTTAAACATTTATTGGACTTAGCCTAAGATTGGCCATAAGTCCTCAACTCATATTAATTGAGCCCATCTGCTCATGAATATTTCAACAGATCTTAGTCCCAAATTGGACTACAGATCTTTCACCCAACTCACACCGGTTCGAGGGTACATCTCTTTACTCCTCTGATATTTGTCGTTGTAATCTTTCAACGTCTTCAGAGAGGTGACGGGTCCCGACAACCAAACGCTCTACGGACTGTGGAGTCCTTAAGCCCACGGACTATGATGTTCTTAACCTTGACTGTGAGGTCTTTAAACTCACAGACTATGATGTCCTTAACCTTGACTGTGAGGTCTTTAAACTCACGGACTATGATGTCCTTAACCTCGACCGTGATGTCTTTAAACTAACATTGGACCGAAATGTTCTTAAACTAACATTGGACCGTGATGTCCTTAAACTAATCGACCGCAATGTCCCTAAACTAAACAACAGAGCCCAATTGCTCTCTCGTTGGATCTAAACGATCCCGTTAAGTTGATCTTAGTCTAAAAAGTAGACTAACGTATCCTTAATATACGTTTAAGTTGATCTTAGTCCCAAATAAGACTAACGTATCCTTAAACCCAACCCCCAAACCCAAATCTAAGAAGATACGGATTTGGACTAATCCACGCCCTACGGGCGACAACATAAATTAGTCTCCGGATACAATCCGCGGGCAACCAAAAACAAAACAAACACACACGACACGAAGTGACCATCTGGAGAAGGAGAAAGTTGTTACCACGACGCGGTAGCGTAATTAACTGCAGGGGCTTGCGCCTGCAGGGAAGAGCGTCCCTACAATCAAAAACCCCTCAAACGAGGGGGAATCTGACGAAGTCTGCTACATCGGCCGCATCCGTTTAAATCTTCGATACATGGTGTCATAAATCAACTTGGCATCTTCGGAGAGGTGGACGAATAGCACCTATTAGTATCTGCCCCGAAATTCAGGCATGACGGACCTGCGCGGTCGCGTCTCCGTGTTTTCGGCGGGGAACAGCAGTGTCAAGAGTTAAAAAACTCTGAGGCAGCGCCTCACGTGCAAAGCACGAGAGCGCCAGCGCCAGAACTAAAAGTTCTCCACCCTTGGATCAAAGATCCAACGAAGATGATAAATTATCAAATTACAGAATTAAATTCTGTTGAGGAAATATTCCTCGAATCTTCCTAAAACAAGAAAGGTTAATCTCTGTAAAACAGAACACTGTTGGATTAAAGATCCAATGGTGATTAAAAATCACCAAGATACAAAATAAGCTCTGTATGGGAAAATATTTTCCCAATCCTTTTGAGAACAAGAAAAATATCTTCTGTTAAACAGATGGCCTAGGATCAAAGATCCAACGGTGGATAAAATCCCCAAATCAATTAGAGATCTCTCAATGAGAGATTTTCTTAACTAAATCAACAAATCAGCCTCCACTAAAGGACCCAAAACTTCAAGTCTTGTAGAGAAGAACCCCCCCTAAATTTCAAATTTCAAGACGAGAACGATTTCTCCTCAAGCTTGTTAGTGTATATGCCCCAGGGGCCATTATTGTATCATACTAGTTTGTATATTACTTAATGGAAACTTGAGATATTCACATGTATATAACAGTCTTGCTAAACATGGTAGTATGCTACTTGGTTTTTCTATCTTAATATGTGAGTATACGTATTGATAGAGCTCTTAGGATCTTGCTTGACTACCGGCTTTGTGATGGCAGTCACACTAGTGGGGGATGGGTAGTCTACAAGCACATCCTTATTCAGGTCCCTAGTCGTAGGATTATCGAGACAGGGCATCGATACTCCGGAGTAGACTAGTGTGTACGCTTCTCATCCCAGTTGGGGAGATGGTCTGTCCCACAGCCGTCAGTACGTCGTACTGGAGATAGTATGCAGGTGCTCGTTGGGTTACGGGTACACCGGACAGGACTCACAGGGAACTGTTGGATGGTTTTATACCAGTCGTCAGTGAACAGTTCCCAGGTGACATGAGTACAGCATAGTCCGCAGACTTGACACTGCTACTTCGCCTCGAGTGTGTCCCACTGTTCTTAGATTGCTACCCTACCACGACTCAAAGGAGTCGTGCAAACAGGTAGCAGTTGGGTGCAGTCCCGAGCACTTGGAGGCAGTGGCGGTTAGACAGGATTCGTCTCTCCCGGTATTGGGGGTTGATATCGCGCTGTGTCAGAGAGCCATTACGCAAAGTCCCTGGCCAGGGAAAGCGAGATTTGCTGGTAGGTTCCAGTAGTTTCTCAGGGTGTAATGGGCTTCGCTCCGACACGACTTATACCGCTATTAGGGGACTGACGCTTGCCACCCCCTAGGCCCGATATGCGATAGTCTTAGACGAACGGACCGGACTGTACGGAGATTGTCACATCAGACTCAGTAGGAGTTCGGATGGGTTTCCTCATCGGCCTTCTTATCGACATCTACCTGGGGACCGTTACGTACAGCTAGTGCCACTTGCGGTCTGTGGTTAAACCCACTTCCAGCGTAGTAGTCGAGTCTCTAGAGTCCCACGCAGAGAGTTTCCCTACTCCAGGCGAAACGATATAGAGGTCGTATGGTTTTACGACAAGGGTTCGGACGCATACGTGTGTTTACACACGTACGACTTTCGGACAGTTTTTACCAGTCGGCTTTGGTTTAAGCCGGTTACTGGTATCCGGTTATTGGATTTATACAGTTTAAAGTTTTTCCGTATTTTTGCGGAAAGGAGGGGCGTTCTCGTAATTGCGCAAGAAGCTTGTAGAAGGTGGTGACTAAGGAGGTTTAGGTGGCATATACATTGAATGAGATTAGTGAGTCATATGGATGATTCATCCATGTCATTAATGCTTCATAATTGCTTAATGACTCATGGAGATGAATCACCACAAGATATTTATCAAGTATGGTTGTAAATCATTTTCTTTTCTTTTCTTGATATAACAAAATGCTTGATATATATTATGATAACTCATTTTCTCTTCTCATTATTATGTTCATCTTCTCTCTCCTCAAGCTCTCCCTCTTCAAACCCTAATCCTCCCCTCTCATGTGTTGAGTACAAGGATTAGTTAGACTAATTAAACCATAACCCTCACTCTATATCACCTAGCTTCTTTGATTAGCACTTAAAGAAAGTTAGTTGCCTCAAGTTTAGAGGCTAAGCTTGGAGTAAAGCTCTCGGGTGGATCGTCTACTACTTCGAGAAGGCCGAGGAGGAGGTGGAGTTCGTAAAGACGAAAGACACGGTTCTTTAGGTATAATCCCTTTGCATAGTAGTTGTTAACTTCTATGTTTGATGTTAGTTATCGTTTAGCTTCGATTCATGCGATTAGTCGATGTTTAGCATAAGAACAAGATCGTTTTTCATATTTCCGCCTCCCCGCAAGTCGTGGGGTGTTGTACATCGACTTACAGTGGTATCAGAGCCTCGCTAAACAATAAATAACTTACTTGCAAATTTGTATGAATTTCGAACGGAAAAAACGAAACCGGAAAAACCCGAAATCACAAGTTTCTGTCGATTTTTAAATGAAGTCCAAAAATTTTTCAGGGATGTTCAGAAAGCTTGAAAAGACAGTAGAAGAACACCCAAGAAAATTGGGCTGCCTCCACCTCGTCGAGCTCCAACCGCCGGCAAAACTACAAGTGAGGTGAGTTAATTCCATTTTGAACTATTAATTATTCTTATTTTTTGTGTTATTGTTGATTTTTGTGTTCGGGTTAGGGTTAGTTCTGGGTTAATTGGGGGTTAAGGTTAGGGTTAGGGTTCGGTTTAGAGTTAGGGTTAAGGTTAGGTTTCAGTTTAGGGTTAATTAGGTAAAATTGGGTTAGTGATGATTAGGGTTAGGGTTAGGGTTAACTAGATTAATTAGGGTTAATTTTGGTTTGGGTTAGAGTTAATTTGGGTTGGGGTTTGGGTGATGTTTGGGTTAGGTTAATTTGGGTTAGGGTTTGGGTTATGGTTAATTAGGTAAAATAGAGTGTATTTGTGTTAGGCTGTTGATTAGGGTTTATTTGGGTTAATTTTGGGTTAATTAGGGATAATTTGAGTTAGGGTGATGATTAGGGTTAATTTGGGTTAATTAGGTTAATTTGAGTTAATTAGGTTAATTAGGGATAATTTGAGTTAGGGTGGTGATTAGGGTTAATTTAGGTTAATTGGATTAATTTAGGTTAATTAGGCGTAGAATTTAGGGTGCACTAGTTCCTTTAGTAGGATACTCGATAATAACGTAAACGCACAACTTTATCGTAAACGCAAGCAAAATTTACACTAAACTTAAAACTTCAAACCCTTAAAAACGAAACGTAAACGTAAAACCTATTCATCACCCTAACTCAAATTAACCTAAATTAACGTAAACGAAACGTAAACGTAAAACCTATTCAAGTTAAAACCTAAATTAACCTAACTCAAATTAACCTAAATTAACGTAAACGTAAAACCTATTCATCACCCTAACTCAAATTCACTCAAATTAACGTAAACGAAACGTAAACGTAAACGTAAAACCTATTCAAATTAAAACCAATATATGATACTCGATGATAATATGAAATTTTCATATTCTCATCGATACTCATATATGAAAATCAAAGCGTGACTTAGTCCCCGTCTATCAGTTAACATACGTTCGATGTTCGTCGTGACATAGAACTATACGAAGGTTGTTAAATATCGGACGGTATAGTTCGGTACTAACAACTGTCGTGTAGTCTATGTGACGAGAAGATTCAATCGTATGATAACCGGTAGATTTGTCCAGTGTGGACAAGTTAGGAATGTATAAAGCAAACAACTGCATTCACTTATGTTTTCATTCGTTTTGAGTTATTTCGTTGGTACTTTTCCGCTGGTTCTTCGTGTACAAAGATAGATTAGATATTCATTTCAACGTTGTTTCACAGCATTGAAATGATTATCTATTCTATTACAGTGTACTCGGAGAACAGCGGGGAGGTGCTGCCGAAATTTACTCAAAACGGATGAAAGCACAAGCGAATGGGTGTCTGCTCTATACATTCTTAATGGGATAGAAGCCTTACCCCCGACAGCCGAGACACACACATACAACACGAATACACAACAAATGCACACACAAAGCACATACACACTAACAACCCTACACTTAAGCGAAATTATAAATTGAAACACACATATATAGAATACAATTCATACTTCGGTATCTTCAAATCTAACTTTGTTTATCGATAATTTATTCTTTTCAACGACAAACTTGCCGCTACGGATTTTCTTCTTTGTCAGTAACCATCCCGTTCTTAGATTTCTCAATATAGTCACCATAACCTACAATTTATATGTTATACAGTCTAACATGGCCCATGAGTACATCAGAGTTAAGGACTGGATGTACGTGGATTGACAACAATGCATGCAATCTAAGTTTGTTACAGAAGTTGCTGCTTTCATTGAATTTGCACGCGCACATAATAAGATCGTGTTAAAGAAGATTCTCTGCCCGTGCGATAGATGTGGGAATAAGTTCTGGCAGAAGGTAGAAATCGTAGAGCTTCACATCCTTAAATATAGTTTTACTAGACTTTATACAACTTGGCTATATCACGGGGAAGGACAAGAAGAAGACGGTAATGCGGCAGAAGAAGAACACGATAACTTCTTTCTAGGAGAAGAAATGGAGTATATGGTAGAGGCCGTCCTAGGTGATAGTATTCCTACCGAAGATGACATTTCTTCCGGCCAAGGACCGTGTGCGGATAAGTATGAAAAGTTCATGAATGATGCTAGAAGACCAATTTATGAGAATGCAAAGTATTCAACCCTATCATGATTCGTCCAACTTTTCCAGATTAAGTGCCTAAATGGATAAAGCAACAAGTCATTCACGATACTTCTGAAGTTCCTGAAAGATTCCATGCCCCCGGGAAATAACGTGCCCGACAGCTGGTACGAAGCCCAGAAGATGATGTCTAATTTGGGTCTGAAGTGATAAGATTCATGCATGTCCTAAACATTGCGTGTTGTACCGGAAAGAGAATTCAGATTTGAAACAGTGTCCAACATGCGGAAAGGCCAGGTATAAGCCGATAGAATCTGATAAGAAGCCCGATATACCTGTCAAGATAGTACGATAATTTCTCATAACACAGAGGCTGTAGAGGCTATTCAGGTGCAAGAAAACAGCCGAGACAATGATTTGGCATCACCATGTTGCTTCAAGTGAAGATGGAAAAATGAGTCATCCAAGAGATTCACCGGCATGGAAGGATTTCGATAGGAGGCATGAAATATTCAGTAGTGATCCTCGCAATGTTAGGCTCGGACTCACCAGTGATGACTTCTGCCCATTCAATTATAGGGCTGGAAGCCACAGTACATGGCCCGTTGTAATGATAATTTATAATATGTCGTCTTGGTTGGCTATGGATCAATCCTACTTTATGATGCATCTTCTTATTGACGGACCAAACTCACCGGGAAACAATATCGACGTCTATCTCCGACCTTTGATCGATAAGTTAAAATCTTTATTCATTGATGGTGTAGAAACTTACGATGCAAACACAGATACAACCTTCACACTGCGTGCGGCTTTAATGTGGACAATTAATGACTTTCCTGCGTATGGAATGCTATCAGGTTGGTCCGTACATGGTCACAACGCATACCCTTATTGCCATCAATATACAACATCGAAATGGTTGAATTTTAGTAGGAAGGTTTATTATTGCGGTCAACGGCGTTTCCTACCCTAGACCATCCCTACCGGTTAGATGCTGCTCACTTTAATGGTCATCAGGAGCTTCTTTGGCCTCTAGCCTCATTGTCCGGAGAGGACTCAGTAGGATGGTTACAATAATGTGACCTTCGGGATAGATCCGACAAAACAGGTCAAACCACCCTACTGGAACAAGTTAAGCATTTTCTACAAGCTTTCGTACTGGTCAAAAAATTTAGTGCGTCGTTTTCTGGACGTCATGCACATAGAGAAGGGAGTATCCGAGCACGTACTCGACTTGCTTCTTTATAAAGACGGAAAATCGAAAGACAATTTCCGTGCTCGGATGGATCTTCAGGACTGGGAAATTAGAAGTGAATTGCATCCTAAACGGATAGCGGGACAAGTTTGTACTTCCCAATACCGCGTATCATATGTCACAACCGGAGAAGAAAAGTTTGCTGCAGGTGTTGCATGATTTGAAAGTTTCCACAGGTTTCTCAGGATTATTTAGCAAGAAAATAAAAAATTTGAAAGGCAAGATCGATGGGCTGAAAAGTCATGATCACCATATTATTATGGAGTACCTTCTCCTATTAGCCCTCAGGACTTTCCTTCCCGAATCGGTTGGTCTACTAATCAATGATCTTTATTGCTTTTTTAGATAATTGTGCGCTAAAACCTTGGATGTTGTGACGCTGGAGAATCTAGTAAATTATATTTCATTGATACTTTGCTAGCTTGAGCGTATTTTCCTACCGTCATTCTTCGATATCATAATACACATGACGGTTCATCTTGCAACCGAGGCTAAGTTAGCCGGACCGGTACAATATCGATGGATGTATCCCGTCGAAAGGTACGTGGAATTTTTCGTTTCACGCAATTTGTAAAATTATTGTTGTCCTATATGCCCGTATTTATTTATTTAACATGTTTTTCTTTAGGTATCTCTACACTCTAAAAAAGTATATACGCAATAGAAATCGACCAGAGGGTTCTATCATGCAAGTTATCTTCCAGATGAAATAACCATATTTTGTTCCCGCCCGCTATCTAGACGAGAACATTGAAACGAAACTTAACCGGTCTCGAAGAATTCATGACGAGCCATATGGTAAAGCGTCCTATAAGAGAGTATACACTATGTTTATCAACAGGATATAACGGTTTATCCTTCTCAATAGCGTATGTCTTGAAGAAATTAGAGAGTAAGTATTTTTGGATTAATTGTTATATTGGTGTTTGTGTGTGTATGAAATGATATAATATTAATGTCATAATTTATTGTTGAGAACAGAATTCATATTAATGAGGTACATGATGGGCATCCGGATTAGAATGGTGAACGATTGAAAAAATATCACCAGGATAATTTTTGCGATTGGGTTGCAGATCATGTAAGTTGTTCGAATAACATGTTATTGCTACCAGTCTTAATCTAAACTTATATCGTTATGTATTTGTCGTAAAATTTGTTTTGTCAGATCCACGATCCGAACTTGTTTGCATCATTAGAGAGAGATTCAAGATGTGTAGCTCAGTTTTTTAGTATGGAGGTTGTATATTATAAAAGATTCGGTGTCCTTCGATATAAATTTGAAGTTAAGGACATAGAAACATCTCGAACCACTCAGAATAGTGGGATTGCGACGGTTGGATCGGATGGTGTGATTTATTATGGATACTTAAATTGCATACTTGGCATCCAATATCCCGGACGATCAGAACCGTTTTATATATTTCAGTGTACTTGGTACGATACACGAACCGATACGGATAAGTGGAGAAACAATCTCGGGACTTGAAAAGATGAATATGGATTGACTAGTGTGAACACACTTCAATTTTACGGTCAGGACGATCCATTTATCTTTCCGAACTAAGCATTCCAGGTATACTACTCACAGTGCTTGAAACATACGGGATGGAGTGTCGTATGCCATTGGAAACCCAGGGATGTTTACGCTGTCCCGGAATTCGAGGATCGTAAGGAGGAAAGCGATGAGGATGAAAAGGAGAAAAGACTTACAGTGCTCCGACCGTCTGTTTCAAAAGACGGGTTGTTTTCGGCTGATCGTGAAGTTACGTAGGTTAGAAATAATATCGATGATGAAATTCAAGTAGATATGTCTAATGCGTCCATGAAACGAAAAAGGTTATCAGTAATGTTATATTATTAATTCATATTTCTACGATCTATACATATATTGCATGCATATGTAATAATTGTACTCTTATCTAAGAGCGATGACGTCGATTGGAGTAGCGAGGGGCGGCAGGAGCACCAGCCGCGGCAGAGACAGAGGCAAAGTGGTTCTGCCGTCCGGAGAGCTGCGTAGGGAGCTTCATAGGGCCGGTCTTGCACCCCGATCGGTATCCTCTTCGGATGACTCCTTCCGTGTGGACTTTACCACACCTCCAGGTATATTGCATACATATTCATTTTGAATGTAATATTATAGTTATACACGCATATTTATTTCAAAATTACTTATATAGTCAATGTTTAATTGTCTAGCTGTTGGTGGCGTGTCCACATTAGAGGCAAAGGCCACCACCGCACTTGCAGGTATGTTTATATATCCTATGGTGCATGCATATTGATTTAGAATGTTATATCATAAATATACACACATTCTTTTTGCTCTTACTTATATAATCATTTTTTTATTGTCTAGCTGTAGGTGGTGCCTCCACACCTCGGGCAGAGGCCACCACCGCACCGGCGGATATGTTTATATATCCTATATTGCATGCATATTGATTTAGAATGTTATATTATTGGTATACACATTCTTTTTATAATTACTTATATAATCTATTTTTAATTGTCTAATTATAGGCGGTGCGTCCACATCTGGCGCAGAGGCCACTCCAGTCACTTCCGTACCCCCCGCTCAGTCTCCAGGTTAGTATGAATAAATATAAAATATTTATTCATTTTACATATCCTCTAAGAATAAACATGAACTTCATATAATTTTATCGTCGATGCTTATTTTCCAGTTGGAGGGGACACGTCCTCGTCCGGGTCACCGGCCGTTTCTCACCGGAGGAACTATCATCCCGCTCGTACCGCTATCCGGGCCCAGGCTCGTGTTGCTGTCGCTGGATGTCACGCCCCGCTTCCAGAGTACGCTAAGATAGGCACGTGACAGAGCCAACCATGCTACCTGTGGATAGGAAAAATCCCTCCACAGTCACATTACGGCTGTAGAGATATCAAGAACAGGAAAGTAAATAAACTATCTAGTACATGTCCATGAGCCAGAATAAACGAGTCAAGAAATAATATGCGGAAGCAATAAATCCAAGTAACAATAACATATGAAAAGTAAGAAAATAAGTAACTGGATACTAACAGGATCCTCACTGCTCGGCCTAACGGCGGAAATACTCTTGACCAGCCTGCGACAAAGGTAGAGGATCTGGGCCATGCAAAACCCAGACGTCAGTGCGTCATAATATCAACAATAACATAATCAGGGGGTAGCAAGACATGCAGGCATGAGTATGAACAGTAACAAGTCATCAGTAACAAGTAAAACGTAACATGAATATAGATCAGTGAACAGGATATAAACAGGTGAAGTGCGGTGAGTAGTCTAAACTGTACTATAGGGATATCTACTCTAAAATTATTCGAAATCAATGAATGTAATCCTCATCGTAACCCATCGGTCTATGCCCCGTTCATTTCCCACGGGACCACGGTAAAATGATGTAATAGACTGTGAGTCTATGTCCCGTTCATTCCACACGGGACCACGGTAAAATAATATAATAGCCCTTTGAGTTACGTTTAGCTACATTCTTAATTTCCCCATACCCCCAAGTTATGTGTGTAAGTCAAGTATTGATAAATCTGGAGCTGATGCCAACACAGGATCAAGCAGGTACAGGTTTGTCTAAATAGACAACAGGAAATGTCCGTAGGGACAACAGGTCAAGATTGTCGGCATTAGTAACAAGATCAGGTAACATGTCAAGTCGTGGTATATCAGGTCATGTCAGGTAGTGTACATGTATAAAGTCATGTCAAGTAGTGGTGTATTAGGTATCAAGTCAAGCAGTGGTATATCAGGTCATGACAGGTAGTGCACATGTGTCAAGCGGATGCTCATACTAAAACTGTAGCAAGTACGGATGCACCGTAAAGCATGGATGCACAAATATTTTGTCAGGGGTTACATCATGTCTATATAGGATGCATAATTATCAAGTATGGTGCACTAATACAACAGTAATATGAAATAATATGGTCTCGGTGTGCAACTAGATATGTAATAAACTATACGGATACAGACGGATACTATAAAACTGTAAATCGGTAAAATTTGCTGAATATTAAAACACAAGCACTATTATTTATTAAATAGATATTGATATAATAATATTAACATGGATAACATATTCAAACCGATTAATAACTATAAAAGTGGTATTGATTAACCATGCACATGAAAGTTCCGTTTAGAAATTCAGCGTCACCCTGATTTGTAAAATAGCTTAAAATTAACAAATGTTCTCCAAAAGGGACGTGTCTTATACTAAAACAAATATAATTCAATAAGGTTTTCATTTTTATAAGTATAAATATCTCAGGTTGTCCCTACAAAAAGTTATGAACATTCGAAATTGAAAGTTTGTTGCTGGAATTTCCCTGAACAGCAGTTTAGAGACATTTTCATTTGCATTTTACATTATTTAAACAATTTATTTTGCAAGTAAATATTTCGTAAAGTTATAGTATTCTGAGATAGCTTCGTAACGAACTAAAGAACGTGTACTAATAATTTTTCTATGATTTATAATGAATTTTATAAGGTAAGGTGTATAGTAAATTTCAGATTTGTCGTATCCGCTTTGCTACGACGTTTCATGCGTAAACTATAATATTTTCAAACTATATTTTGTATAATATTATAAAATGCAGATTATAAATTAATTAAAGATAATAATAAGAAATATTACGACGATATATATTTTAAATGATATGGATGCAAAGGGGTATCACATAATTGTAAAATGATAAACTAACAAGTGCAGAACATATAACTAAGCAATATGAAATATAACTATTCAATTTGATGCAGTATATGATAGTATAGTATGTAACAAGATAAGTTTTCATGACCTAGATCTGAAATGATATGAATGGATGCAAACAGAACATCGAAAAGTTATAAAACTAAATATGGGGTGCATGATTTTAAATACAGGTGTGATATTTATTTAAATAGGTATATAATGAGTTATATAGCATGTAGCAAGATTAACTTGCCTAGACGGAACAAGAACGGATGTGTACGGAACGTCCTTCGTCGGCGAAATGTCACGACGCGCGCACGGTACACGGAACGGTTCCAAACAACGCACGAGGGTGATCACGCAAGTCTGGTACGTTCACTGGATCACTCGGATCATCAGCGACGAGCACGGCTCCGGGGGTGATCACCGGAATCAAGAAACAAGATCAAGAAAAAGAAAGAAGAAAGAAGAAGAAGAAGTAAGAAGAAGAGGCTGTGTATTAAATAAGGAAAGAAAAATTAAATAAATAAAATATATATAAATATATATATGCAGAGGAAAGAGAGAGAGAGAAAGGGGTTGTTAATTTGTTAGGAAATTAGTTTATATTTAAATTTAAAAAATATTTTATTAGTTAACTAAATTTTAATTTGTATCAATTTATAAAATTAATATTATATAAATAAAATTTGATATTCTGGTAAATACAAATATAGTCCAAAACATGCCCGGGTCGGGTCTAAAATTCAGTTTTAAAATACGAAAAATATACATGTCGACCAAAATAAAAAATGAATGTCCGGATAACGAAAAATGCATACCCCCAAGAACGGATGCACGCACGTGCGTAGCCATCCAAATAAGTCCGTTTCACTGAACGGGACGAGAACAAGATACGCGGATGCTACCACGGGGTTAGGGGTATCATGCAGGCCATGCAATGTATTTTTAAAATATTTTATATGATTTAAAATGTTATATTGTAAAAATGCAAATGCCAGATAAAATGCCAGTATGCACTAAACATGAAAATGCACCAGTCTACGTAACAAATCAGGATAATTCATAAATATGAATCAAATAAGTTCAAGCAAGCGGGTCGGGTCGAATGCAATGTAAAATGTAAAATACTATTCGCACCCAAAACACGATAAACCAAGAAACTACCATAAATAAGGAAATACGGGAACTGGAATTGGTATAAATGAACTAGATTACTACATTATACCCAACTACAAAAAGAATTTCGTCCTCGAAATTCCCAAGACAAGAAAAGGTAAACAACACGAATCTACAGGAATAGGTGTCGAAAATTCTGTCGAATTTCTTCTTCTCATTCCCAAGTTGATTCTCCATGCGAGCGATTTCCCCAAGAAACAAGTACGAGAGGGATAACCTTATTATTAAGGACATTTTCCCTTCGATCAACAATCGATATCGGTCGTTTCTCAAAGGTCAAATCCTTTCTTACAGTCAGCTCCGAATAATCTAGCACGTGTGCTTCATCTCGAACATACTTACGGAGTTGAGATACATGAAACACGTCATGAACATTCGCCAAAGATTGTGGTAACGCCAATCGATAAGCCACTTCTCCAACACGCTCCAAAATCTCGAAAGGCCCAACGAATCGAGGACTAAGCTTTCCTCGTTGTCACTACCCGAAAGAGCACGTGACTGGCCCTCGAACTATATGAAGTCTATAGGACTCCATCTGATCCAAGTAAGCCAAAAGCCCAGAAATCTAAAACCATTTAAGGAGTAAATAAGGAAAATTAGTTTTAAGAGGTAAAGAAAACATGTTTGAAAATCAAGTTTTTAAATAACTAAGCCGAATATGAATTTTTTAAAATGTGTAATTTTTCCTGAAAATTTCGGCAGAGTTTCCTTTGTAAAAACTGGCCCCGAACGGGGTACAACAAGAATAATATATATGACATGATAAAAGGCATCCCCAAGCGGGAGCTAGCTCTTCGTCAATCGACGGTCACAACCACGCAAGCAATAATAATATACAACGCCAAGGGGCGAGGATCAAAACTGAAAAGAAACTCAAAAACAGGCAGAAAACCGCAATACTACAAGCGCGACTCTAAGGTCGAAACAATACAACACTGATTTCTAAGTCTGAAACAAACTACAAGTTTTGATTGATGGACAATTCTAGATACAATAAAAATACATGAACAATGGCGGTTCTGATACAAAGAACCCACCTAACCAAGCAAGTCACCCATAGGAAGCAGTGTGCCAGAAATGCCGCTATGGAATCTGTACGGCAAAAACCTGCAAGAACTGGGGCACAACGGGGGTGAGTTGCCAACTCGTGAATAGAAAATATCTACAAGCAGAGATCGAATGCATGACCTATCCTAGGTCAATACGATCAGATAATAAATAAACCTCAATATGAATAAAGCTGAAGCATGCTAAACTGGCAATGTAATCTCTATACATGAGTGTAGTGCCAAGTGCTCGTGCTAGTGCCTCAGGTAATAGCATGTCATGAATATGAGGTATAACCAATGTAATCAAATCTGCACACTCGTGGATCCCGTCCACTCGTCACCCACTGACAATAACCACCATGCATGTAAATATCATGAATCATGTGCATGGGAAATAATATGAGGATATAACCACCCGTGTCCCTCGTGACACATCAAAATCATGGAACCAGGGTGCCCAGCATCGACACCCGAAAACATCATGAAAACTGTGCCCAGCATCGGCACGTAAATCATCATATATCGGGCTCCGTCAGTCCGGATCGGCCCGCGGGCTCTGTCTGCGGTATCGGCCCTCGGCCCCGGCAGTATGCCCAAAACATCTATCGACTCTGGTCGGTATCCTCCGGATAACCGCCAGGTCCAACCAATCACCGGTAGGTACTCGCCCGCCTCCAGGCTCAATCGGCAAAGCTCATCGATCATCTTGCCGAGGGGAACCATACCGGGTCCACCATGTACCCGCAATCGGCTCATCCACGCCTCGATTCGGGTTACACATATCGCTCTCAGCACCGAGAAAACACATGGTGAACGCACTGAAATATCATATCAAGGGTAACCGGGTTTTTAAAGAAATGACATATTCTCTTTTGAAATACCCTCGGTTCCCAAATCCAGAAATATCATAGAAACAACATATATCAATGCGTACAGTCAAAGCATGATGTATGCGGCATGTAACAGTAATGCAAGCATATCAGTAAGTCATGCAACATGGAATAATAATGTGCACATGTCGAGGGAGACCGCTCTTTTAAAAGGAATCTGTTTTTAAAGAGTATCTTGCGGTTCCCAAATCCCCAATCAAGCTAGAATCATCTATATATGTGTACAGGTATAAGTGTACAATATGCCATGCCAGAATCATATCATGAATGCAATAGTACTATAGTGTAGTGACATGGCAATTATCGATGATGAGTGTGTGAGCCGGCAACAAGTGTACGTGGAACATATACATCATCGATAATGGTGCTGGTGTCCTAGCAGCATGACTGAATGTCACAACAATACAAGCGATGCAATGCAAATAGCAGGAATATGCGGAAACGAATGATCAACGCAAAAGTACAGAACCTGCCCCAATAGATATGTCATGCAACCTTGCCTTTTGAAATAAGACGAATCAGGGCTTTTGGTAAAGTAAGGGCTACGGTGTTTTAAGAAAAGATGCATCATTTGAAAATATCCGTATAACCCTTCTGCTTATCTTTAAAATATCCCCGATTCGTTAGTTTTGAAATAGGTATGACTCGGTCTAGTCTAATGTCTACTAAATAATCTAGACAGGAGGGGTATGAAACCACCTAATCTGAGTCAATATATAAATATAGATATGATAGTCGGTGATCTCGCCTCAATAACATATCGTATGATATCCTCGAGTCATGAGTGCGGATCTATCATCAATATCGGCTCGTACGGTAAATCGTCGTACGGCATCCCAATAGCTGGGTAGGGGTCAATATCACACTATCTCATCACATATCAGGTATCACTTATCATCAGATCACACAATCTGGGGTACTACTGTAAGTCTAGTACAAATCGACACCATCTATAAAATATGAATGCGGGTAAAGCACATGTCCAAAGGCCCGCTAAAACTATCATATCGCACCTCAAAGGCAAACTATGTCACATCGCCGATCTCACGGCCTCACATCAAGTATCATCTCAAACCACGTATCATCCTCCAATCCCGTATATAAACACATAGTCCCATACCCATGTGTAGATATACGCACCATCATATGCACTCTAATAAATGAAAGAATGAATGCAAGTATGTGTGTAAATGTATGTGTGAGTGCAACCACTACTCTAGGGTTCGCACTATACTAAACCAATATATTCTTATCATCAAAATATCATTATTACCATCAATAACCCTAAACAACACATAATAAATATTCGTGTGTATACGTATTCGTATACATCACCACGGACTGCGGGGGTGCTATACGCCATCCGCCCGACTTCTCCCCGTAGATATAAATCTACTCACCTTGCTTCTCGTGTGCCAAAGCCGATGTCGCTATCTTCACCTCCTTTGCCTCAACATCACGCGGGGTACCTACAAGTATATCACAATGCTAAAACACATGAAAATCACATTGGAAACCAAAATGGCACACGCTACCCGCATAGGTAAAAACCCATCGACTCGCATGTAAACACAATCAAAATCCACTTGTCGTTGACGTCCAAACGCCACCCGACAGGAATGAATCACCAAATACCAAAATCCATGCTAAAACAAGTCCCAAATTATACACCAACATAGGAAAATCAACCCAGATTTCACCCTAGATGGAATCAGTCAAAACTAGACATACTCAGGGTCAAAACTAGAGGAAATGGGGGCATGCACAGAAAACGAGGCAATTCCTTAAAATACCTTATTTTAGAATTTTCCATAATTTTTCCCCATTTATCTGTATTTAATTATACCAGAATATTAAAATATTCATTAAAATAATATTAAATTATAAAATTTCCCAAAAATCATATTTTATTATTTTGAAGACGTTACAATCTACCCCCCTTAAAGAAATTCGGTCCCCGAATTTAAATTTAAAACCCCAAATTCTAAAATATTTCGATACGAATTCCAAGTCGTCGGGGCTCCGAAATCATCAACACATAAAACGTCACAGCGCAATGCATGCGCATGAGTACTGAGCAGATAACTCAAAAACAACGCTCCATCAAGCATCCCGCAATCATCGGAGTCAAGGTAAGGACACAATGTCAAATCCAATACAAAACCGATATGATATGGATCAGAACTACATATGCAGACATCCAATCTATACATGTGAATAGCTGATGTAAAAGCATGCCAAATCCTTTTTAAGTCGCTGTGCGATGCGCATAACACTGCACAGTGGCGGACGTTTTTCATAAGAAAGTAACTATATATGTATATATATATATCCTTTGTTTAATAAGCACGTTCCGCCGTTTTGAAAACAATCAGAAGGGTTTCCTTGTTTTTTTTTAAAACGTTTCGTGTCATATCGGACACGTAGGTATATACTGAGACTATAGCTCACTCTTTGGAAATCCCTTCGATAACTATCGATGCATGCAAAAAAAAAAATATCCAGGTACTGTCCTCTGACTAGTCCTGCTCAGTAAGAAAATAATATCCAATATCATAAAAATGTACTGTTCCAAAAGGAATAAATCTCAAAAATATACATAACCCACCCTGTGCATCTGGTGCGCACGGGAATCAAAATCCATATATGTGCTAAACAGATGCACATAACAGCATCTAGGTGCAACGGGTGTTCACGAAGTATCTGTCATAGGCAACGTGTGTGCCTGACAGCCAAAAACCCGGTGCATCTGACATGCACGAAGAAATCTCGATTTAGTGCATCGGGTGTGCACCAAAATCGTATCTCAAAACATGCGCCCAACATGCGCGGAAATCCAAATCGGTGCATCCATCGTGCACGAATGAAAATCTAAACCCTGCGCTCTCAATATGCACGGAATCACAAAATCCAATAGCAACGTCGAATATGCGTAAGTCCAGTCAAAAGCACGGAGTGTAAGAATCCACATCAATATCACAATCAAAATCGACATACCGAAAGGCATCAAATCGAAGTCAGGTGCAATCGTAATGCACAAAATATAAATCCGGTGCAACAAAGGCACGAAATATAAATCTGATGCGATAAACGCAAGAAACATAAAACTGGTGCGACAAATGCACGAAGTATAGAACTGGTGCATCCCATGCACAAATACCAAGCAATAACTCAAATACGTAAACAGCAACACCAAGTGTATCCAGATATGAAGAAAATCATAAACGTGTGCAACTGCGGGCACAAAACACATATCGATGCACTACAAGCACATATAAGCTATACCGAGTGCAAAATCAAAACACTAAAATTACATGAAACTCTGCTGGAAGCGTAAATCAAATCACCAGCATAAAATAGGCATGAAATCGCAATCAACAGCTCAAAAGTAATAACTATGTACAAGGTATAAATACCCAGTAGGTGCAACCATGGTGCACAAAATCAAATATCATGAAACTCAGTCATCAAGACTAAATCATGCGAATAGATCGCCCAAAATACCGAAATCCAAAGCAACGGATACGTGATAATCAAATCACAAAATCACAAATCATAATTACCGTCGTCGGTATATCCTTCTTCAGGGTCGAGAAGGTACCGGTACATCCGATGCTAGCGGCGCAAGATATCTACTTGCCTCTTACTCGCGGCTGGCGTCCTCTGCCTCTGGTTCCTGATCTTTCCTGTAGATTACCAACTCGCAATTCATCGGCTCATCGGCCCGGTCAGGTGTGCTGACAGGAACGATTCCGTTCTTGCACTTCCCTGGTCATCTCTCGGTCAATCCTCACGACCGCTCGTAAAGCAGCACATCTCTGGCGCCGACCTCGGGTCCTCTGAATGCATATCACACATCCGATCCTGGGTGCAACTCTTATTGCAGCAGTGTACTGGAAGGAATCCTACTCAAGGTCTCTTCTGATCTTGCCTAAGCCAAACTGTAAGGAGGCTGGTACTCTGGCGTAATCTTTTCTCGCTCTCTGGACCTCTGCGTCCTTAGTACAACATCTCCTCGGAAGCTGGTCGCATCTCTGCGCCTCTGTATGCATGTCCGGCCTTTAATCTTAACGGGGTGTAGTAACAGCTCGTCTGCCTCTCGCACGAACTTCTTGTCCCGCTTGTCTGTATCATCGACCACTCGACGTCGCGTCTTTATCTGCACACTGCAATGTCCTCGGCTACGGTCCACCCGAAGTCTCTAACACGGACTCGAAATCACGAACTCAGTATCTTCATCACTCAGTAGAAGATATCTAGCCGAACACGTCCTCAGCGTGCATATCGCATCTCTGATGTCAGCGGAGTGGAACGTCATCTCGTCGAAATCTCGTGCAAACTCTTTACTCCACCTTGCTCCACTATCGACTGATTCGGACTCATCTCATCATAGCTACACAGACTGCGCTCCGACGGCTATGCTCGTATCTGGAGTCTCCCAAGCAGTGTCCCATCACATGATATCCAAATGATGTCGAATCATCCGATCGACTCGTCAGAACCTCACAATCCCCCAAGAGCTCAACATCTCGGGTACAGTTTAATAGTATCGAGTACATGCCACAGCGTCGGTGGTCCAGCCGTAGAAGGGCAAACCCAAGCCTCACTAATGGCGCCGAGGAACTGCCGCAAACCCTAAGGTTCAAAGGCTTTCACACGGTCATTAAGTCGAGTTAGGGTTTCATTCTTCTAGAGGGTCCATAGAATCACCTGCATGTCTTTCCGTATACTTTAAACTTGGAAAATGGGTTCCTGACCTTCGATCGTCTCAATCGACTCTCAACGAATCTGCGTGAAGTCGCCTCTAGCTGGAATCAATCTATCTGATGACCTCGCATCGGGGTAAGCGAACGAACCACATGTCCTAGTCATTCATCCTCGGTGACTAGCGACTCACTACCATATCTCTAAGAATATGCTCATGCTGCAGTAGCTCCAATCATCTGGGCGATATCTCATCACTCGCAGCAACAACTGGCTCATTCGTCGGTACGCTAAGCAGCGCCTCAACCATCATGAATAAGCGATATATCAGCAGTCATCACATCCTGGCTGGCCTCTATCAGTGGCTCAATCCTCTGGTACCGTCCGGTACATCCAAGAAATCTCGCAACAGTGATCTGTCAAACGCTCAAAGTGCGGGAACACAAAATACGAAGCCTCAATGCAACCGTATGTCTCTGGAATCACGCCCCGGTCAGCCCTCGTCCGCGACGAGCTCATGCTGACAACTCGAGCCGTAGCTCACTCTGCCCGTGCAATCGCGGCAGCAAAACCACAACCAGTATCGATGAAGATAGATCATAGGAAGGAATATGACACAATGCAAGGAAATGTACAACCTAAGGTTTCTTAAGCGGAGTGGCGTGTCGTAAGTATGCCGCGGAACATACCAACGGTACGTCACTCTACTTTAGTCACCTATTCCATCAACCAAGGGTCATCCTACGCGAAGAAAGTTCGGGTCTAATACCCCCTCGACCAAGTCTAAGTTCCGTAAGGTCAAGCCTAAGTTCCGTATATAAGTAACGCCCTAGGCTCCACATAGTCAAACTTAGACTCGAACCAAGGTCAACTTAGCGTTCTGATACCAACTTTGTCACGACCCGAAAGAGCACGTGACTGGCCCTCGAACCATATGAAGTCTATAGGACTCCATCTGATCCAAGTAAGCCAAAAGCCCAGAAATCTAAAACCATTTAAGGAGTAAATAGGGAAAATTAGTTTTAAGAGGTAAAGAAAACATGTTTGAAAATCAAGTTTTTAAATAACTAAGCCGAATATGAATTTTTTAAAATGTGTAATTTTCCTGAAAATTTCGGCAGAGTTTCCTTTGTAAAAACTGGCCCCGAACGGGGTACAACAAGAATAATATATATGACATGATAAAAGGCATCCCCAAGCGGGAGCTAGCTCTTCGTCAATCGACGGTCACAACCACGCAAGCAATAATAATATACAACGCCAAGGGGCGAGGATCAAAACTGAAAAGAAACTCAAAAACAGGCAGAAAACCGCAATATTACAAGCGCGACTCTAAGGTCGAAACAATACAACACTGATTTCTAAGTCTGAAACAAACTACAAGTTTTGATTAATGGACAATTCTAGATACAATAAAAATACATGAACAATGGCGGTTCTGATACAAAGAACCCACCTAACCAAGCAAAGTCACCCATAGGAAGCAGTGTGCTAGAAATGCCGCTATGGAATCTGTACGGCAAAAACCTGCAAGAACTGGGGCACAACGGGGGTGAGTTGCTAACTCGTGAATAGAAAATATCTACAAGCAGAGATCGAATGCATGACCTATCCTAGGTCAATACGATCAGATAATAAATAAACCTCAATATGAATAAAGCTGAAGCATGCTAAACTGGCAATGTAATCTCTATACATGAGTGTAGTGCCAAGTGCTCGTGCTAGTGCCTCAGGTAATAGCATGTCATGAATATGAGGTATAACCAATGTAATCAAATCTGCACACTCGTGGATCCCGTCCACTCGTCACCCACTGACAATAACCACCATGCATGTAAATATCATGAATCATGTGCATGGGAAATAATATGAGGATATAACCACCCGTGTCCCTCGCGACACATCAAAATCATGGAACCAGGGTGCCCAGCATCGACACTCGAAAACATCATGAAAACTGTGCCCAGCATCGGCACGTAAATCCTCATATATCGGGCTCCGTCAGTCCGGATCGGCCCGCGGGCTCTGTCTGCGGTATCGGCCCTCGGCCCCGGCAGTATGCCCAAAACATCTATCGACTCTGGTCGGTATCCTCCGGATAACCGCCAAGTCCAACCAATCACCGGTAGGTACTCGCCCGCCTCCAGGCTCAATCGGCAAAGCTCATCGATCATCTTGCCGAGGGGAACCATACCGGGTCCACCATGTACCCGCAATCGGCTCATCCACGCCTCGATTCGGGTTACACATATCGCTCTCAGCACCGAGAAAACACATGGTGGACGCACTGAAATATCATATCAAGGGTAACCGGGTTTTTAAAGAAATGACATATTCTCTTTTGAAATACCCTCGGTTCCCAAATCCAGAAATATCATAGAAACAACATATATCAATGCGTACAGTCAAAGCATGATGTATGCGGCATGTAACAGTAATGCAAGCATATCAGTAAGTCATGCAACATGGAATAATAATGTGCACATGTCGAGGGAGACCGCTCTTTTAAAAGGAATCTGTTTTTAAAGAGTATCTTGCGGTTCCCAAATCCCCAATCAAGCTAGAATCATCTATATATGTGTACAGGTATAAGTGTACAATATGCCATGCCAGAATCATATCATGAATGCAATAGTACTATAGTGTAGTGACATGGCAATTATCGATGATGAGTGTGTGAGCCGGCAACAAGTGTACGTGGAACATATACATCATCGATAATGGTGCTGGTGTCCTAGCAGCATGACTGAATGTCACAACAATACAAGCGATGCAATGCAAATAGCAGGAATATGCGGAAACGAATGATCAACGCAAAAGTACAGAACCTGCCCCAATAGATATGTCATGCAACCTTGCCTTTTGAAATAAGACGAATCAGGGCTTTTGGTAAAGTAAGGGCTACGGTGTTTTAAGAAAAGATGCATCATTTGAAAATATCCGTATAACCCTTCTGCTTATCTTTAAAATATCCCCGATTCGTTAGTTTTGAAATAGGTATGACTCGGTCTAGTCTAATGTCTACTAAATAATCTAGACAGGAGGGGTATGAAACCACCTAATCTGAGTCAATATATAAATATAGATATGATAGTCGGTGATCTCGCCTCAATAACATATCGTATGATATCCTCGAGTCATGAGTGCGGATCTATCATCAATATCGGCTCGTACGGTAAATCGTCGTACGGCATCCCAATAGCTGGGTAGGGGTCAATATCACACTATCTCATCACATATCAGGTATCACTTATCATCAGATCACACAATCTGGGGTACTACTGTAAGTCTAGTACAAATCGACACCATCTATAAAATATGAATGCGGGTAAAGCACATGTCCAAAGGCCCGCTAAAACTATCATATCGCACCTCAAAGGCAAACTATGTCACATCGCCGATCTCACGGCCTCACATCAAGTATCATCTCAAACCACGTATCATCCTCCAATCCCGTATATAAACACATAGTCCCATACCCATGTGTAGATATACGCACCATCATATGCACTCTAATAAATGAAAGAATGAATGCAAGTATGTGTGTAAATGTATGTGTGAGTGCAACCACTACTCTAGGGTTCGCACTATACTAAACCAATATATTCTTATCATCAAAATATCATTATTACCATCAATAACCCTAAACAACACATAATAAATATTCGTGTGTATACGTATTCGTATACATCACCACGGACTGCGGGGGTGCTATACGCCATCCACCCGACTTCTCCCCGTAGATATAAATCTACTCACCTTGCTTCTCGTGTGCCAAAGCCGATGTCGCTATCTTCACCTCCTTTGCCTCAACATCACGCGGTGTACCTACAAGTATATCACAATGCTAAAGCACATGAAAATCACATTGGAAACCAAAATGGCACACGCTACCCGCATAGGTAAAAACCCATCGACTCGCATGTAAACACAATCAAAATCCACTTGTCGTTGACGTCCAAACGCCACCCGACAGGAATGAATCACCAAATACCAAAATCCATGCTAAAACAAGTCCCAAATTATACACCAACATAGGAAAATCAACCCAGATTTCACCCTAGATGGAATCAGTCAAAACTAGACATACTCAGGGTCAAAACTAGAGGAAATGGGGGCATGCACAGAAAACGAGGCAATTCCTTAAAATACCTTATTTTAGAATTTTCCATAATTTTTCCCCATTTATCTGTATTTAATTATACCAGAATATTAAAATATTCATTAAAATAATATTAAATTATAAAATTTCCCAAAAATCATATTTTATTATTTTGAAGACGTTACACTCGTCTCCCAAAACGAATCACTCCTCTAGTCGGTGATATCTTCAAGAATACTAGATCACCAACAGCGAACTCTAGAGGTCTTCTCGATGTATCGGCCCAACTCTTCTGGCGATCTTGCGCTGCCTTCATATGATTCCGGATAGTATTAACTTTCTCTACGGTTTGCACGATCAAATCCAATCCCAACAATCTTCGTTCTCCAATATCGTCCCAACAAACAGGTGAACGACACTTGCGACCATATAATGCTTTGAATGGAGCCATCTGAATAGTCGCCTGAAAGCTGTTGTTGTACGAAAACTCCACCAAGTGTAGATGATCCTCCCATGAATCCTTGAAGTCTAACATGCAAGCTCTCAACATGTCTTTAAGAGTTTGGATCGTTCTCTCCGACTGGCAATCTGTCTGAGGATGATAAGCGGTGCTAAACTTCAATCGCGTCCCCAGACTTTCCTGTAAACTCCTCCAGAAGTGCGATAAGAATCGGGTGTCACGATCGGACACGATACTCACAGGTACTCCATGCAATCTCACAATCTCCTGCATATACCGTTCTGCTAACGCTTCCATTGACTGACCAACTCGAAACGGTATGAAGTGAGCTGCCTTGGTCAATCGATCAACAATCACCCAAACTGCATTGTTGCCCCTTGGACTCCGCGGTGAAGCTGTCACGAAATCCATGGTTATATGTTCCCACTTCCATCGAGGAATCGGAAGTGGTAGCAATAAACCAGCAACCCTTTGATGTTCAGCCTTAACTTGCTGACACACCAAGCACTTTGCTACAAAGCGAGCAATGTCCCTTTTCATGCCTTCCCACCAGAAATGTTGTCTTAGATCACGGTATATCTTCGTGCCTCCTAAATGTACGGAATACACGGAACTGTGTGCCTCCTTCATAACTTCTTCGCGAATATCTCCTTTTGGCACACACAAACGGCTACCATATCGCAACGAACCATCTTCATGAATTAACAAGTCCGTTCGAAGTCCAGCTTCAACATGTTCTCGAAACCTTTGCAATCTTGGGTCCTTCGATTGCGCTGCTTTAATACTCTCGATCAATGATGACTGTACTTGCAGCTGCATCAACTTTCCTGAAGAATGCGGTAGCATGATCTCCAACTCGAATCTCCGAAAGTCTTCCATAAGCTCCTTCTGTGCAGTCAACATCTGAATTGCTGGCAACCGACTAAGCGCATCTGGCACAACATTAACTT
Organism: Agapanthus africanus; assembly: GCA_030015575.1. Lineage (NCBI taxonomy): Eukaryota > Viridiplantae > Streptophyta > Magnoliopsida > Asparagales > Amaryllidaceae > Agapanthus > Agapanthus africanus. The sequence continues at coordinate 115,747,562 of CM057350.1, forward strand.
TTCCCGGATGGTACTTAAGATCAAGATCGTAGTCAGCCATCAGCTCCGACCATTTACGCTGCCTCATATTAAGCTCCTTCTGTGTGAACACATACTTCAGGCTTTTGTGATCGGTGAATACTTTGACCCTTTCGCCCAACAAGTAGTGTCTCCAAATCTTTAAAGCGAAAATCACAGCTGCTAGCTCCAAATCATAAGTTGGGTAATTCTTCTCATGGGTCTTCAACTGTCTCGATGCATAGGCTATAACCTTCCCATGCTGCATCAAAACACATCCCAATCCTTTCCAAGATGCGTCGCTGTGAATCACCAATCCTCCGGAACTGTCTGGTACGGTCAAAATAAGAGCGGTTATCAATCTCTGCTTCAAGCCTCAAAAGCTGACGCACACTTATCCGTCCACACAAATGGTACTTCCTTGCGCGTAAGCTTGGTTAAAGGTTCAGCCAAACGGGCAAAATTCTCCACGAACCTTCTGTAATAGCCGGCAAGTCCAAGAAAACTTCTGATCTCTGCTACGTTCTTCGAAATCAGCCAATTTTGAACTGCTTCAATCTTCTCGGGATCAACGGTGATTCCATCTCCAGATACGACGTGCCCCAAAAACTTCACTTCTTCAAGCCAAAACTTGCACTTGCTCATCTTTGTATATAATCTTTCTTGCCTCAATGTCTGCAGTGCGATCTTCAAGTGTTCCACATGCTCTTCAATGCTCCTCGAGTAGACCAGAATATCATCGATGAACACCACTATAAACTGGTCCAAGAACGGTGAAAAGATTCGGTTCATCAAGTCCATAAATATCGTCGGTGCATTCGTGACTCCGAATGGCATCACTAAATACTTGTAATGTCCATACCGAGTTCGGAACGCAGTCTTGTAAATATCTTCTGATTTAACTCGGACCTGATGATATCCGGACCGCAAATCCAGCTTCGAGAATACTCTCGCGCCACTAAGCTGCTCGAACAATTCGCCAATGCGAGAGATCGGGTACTTGTTCTTAATAGTCACCCGGTTTAATTCTCGATAATCAATGCACATCCACCTTGTGACATCTTTCTTCTTTACTAGAAGAACTGGAGCTCCCCAAGGTGAATTGCTGCTGCGAATTCAACCCTTCTCTAGCAATTCGGTAACCTGCTTCTTTACTTCTTCCAACTCCACTGGTGCCATCGGATAGTACGCCTTTGAGATTGGCGCTGCACCAGGAATAAGATCGATTGCGAACTCCATATCTCGTTTTAGCAGTAAACCCGAGATGTCCTCGAACACGTCCATGAACTCTCAAACTACAGCTGGCGCTTCCTCCTTATCAACTTCCATTGACGAAAGAACATTACTTATCGGCCTAGCCCTAAACTCGATTAACCCGACAGAACTGCTACCTCCAGCAAAATAAACTCCGGATGTCCGGAAATCTGGAAAATCACTTTCTTTGCCCTACAATCAATGTGAGCATGGAAAGTGAGACCATCAATTTCCAAGACAACTTCATAACTGCCGGTATCGGTCACCAAGAAATCTGCAAAACATAAACTGGTAAGCAATGAAACGGAGAGAACCAAGGTAATAGAACGACCATGAAACAAGAAAATGAAACAAGACCAGAACTCCAAGTTACTTAAATAGAGTACCGCATTGTAACCATGCTGCAGTTCATAGTTACAATCACATAACTCCGTTCAAGTTGCTCAAATCCTAGTATCAGAATCAAAGGAATAGGACGGAAGAAACAATAGGGAACCAAAAGAATTTCAACTCGAGATGCAAAGTTGTTTGCATATCGTCAGGACAGGGGTCAAGAGAAAGATATGATTCAAGAATCATGATAACAATATGGCAGGATATGTTCGTAATCACGGATTTTCTGATTCGTGTATTGGGTCCAATACCCAACTACAAAAGAATCAAACCCGATTAACCTAAATCCTATGGCTCTGATACCAAACAAACCCTGTCACGCCCCGCTTCCAGAGTGCGCTAAGATAGGCACGTGACAGAGCCAACCATGCTACCTGTGGATAGGAAAAATCCCTCCACAGTCACATTACGGCTGTAGAGATATCAAGAACAGGAAAGTAAATAAACTATCTAGTATATGTCCATGAGCCAGAATAAACGAGTCAAGAAATAATATGCGGAAGCAATAAATCCAAGTAACAATAACATATGAAAAGTAAGAAAATAAGTAACTGGATACTAACAGGATCCTCACTGCTCGGCCTGACGGCGGAAATACTCTTGATCAGCCTGCGACAAAGGTAGAGGATCTGGGCCATGCAAAATCCAGACGTCAGTGCGTCATAATATCAACAATAACATAATCAGGGGGTAGCAAGACATGCAGGCATGAGTATGAACAGTAACAAGTCATCAGTAACAAGTAAAACGTAACATGAATATAGATCAGTGAACAGGATATAAACAGGTGAAGTGCGGTGAGTAGTCTAAACTGTGCTATAGGGTTATCTACTCTAAAATTATTCGAAATCAATGAATATAATCCTCATCATAACCCATCGTTCTATGCCCCGTTTATTCCCCACGGGACCACGGTAAAATGATGTAATAGACTGTGAGTCTATATCCCGTTTGTTAGTGTATATGCCCTAGGGGCTATTATTGTATCATACTAGATTGTATATTACTTAATGGAAGCTTGGGATATTCACAGTTATATATACAGTCTTGCTAAAAATGGTAGTATGCTACTTGGTTTGTGTCTACTTTAATACGTGCATATGTTTCTTGTAACGTACCACTTATACATATTAGTAGAGCCCATAGGATCTTTGCTTGATTACCAGCGTTGTGATGGCAGTCATACTAGTGGGGGCTGGGTAGTCTGTAAGCAACATCCTATACAGGTCCCTGGTCGTTGGATTATCGAGATAGGGCATCGATATTCCGGAGTAGACTAAGTGTGTACGGTTCTCATCCCAGTTGGGGAGATGGTCTGTCCCACAGCCATCAGTACGTCGTACTGGAGATAGTATGCAAGTGCTCGTTAGGTTACGGGTACACCGGACAGGACTCGCAGGGGAACTGATTGGTTGGTATTATACCTGTCGTCAGTTAACAGTTTCCAGATGACATGAGTACAGCATAGTCCGCAGACTTGATACTGCTACTTCGCCTCGAGTGTGTCCCACTGTTCTTAGATTGCTACCCTACCACGGCTCAAAGGAGTCGTGCAAACATGTAGCAGTTGGGTGCAGTCCCGAGCACTTGGAGGCAGTAGTGGTTAGACATGATTCGTCTCTCCTGGTATTAGGAGATGATATCGCGCTGTGTCAGAGAGCCATTACGCAAAGTCCCTGGCCAGAGCAAGCGAGATATACTGGTAGGTTCCAGTAGCTTCTCAGGGTGTAATAGGCTTCGCTCCGACACGACTTATACAGCTATTAGGGGACTGACGCTTGCCGCCCCCTACGCTCGATATGCGATAATCTTAGACGAACAGACCGGACTGTACGGAGATTGTCACATCAGGCTCAGTGGGAGTTCGGATGATTTTCCTCATCGGCCTTCTTATCGACATCTACCTGGGGACCGTTACGTACAGCTAGTGCCGCTTGCGGTCTGTGGTTAAACCCACTGCCAGCGTAGTGTCGAGTCTTTAGAGTCCCACACAGAGAGTTTCCCTGCTCCAGGCGAAACGATATAAAGGTCGTATGGTTTTACGACAAGAGTTCGGACGCATACGTGTGTTTACGCACGTACGACTTTTCGGACAGTTTTTATTAGCCGGCTTTGGTTTAAGCCAGATTCTAGTATCGGGTTATTGGATTTATACAGTCTAAAGTTTTTCCGTGTTTTCACGGATTGGAGGGGCGTTCTCGTAATTTGTCGGGAAGCTTCTAGAAGAGTGGTGACTTGGGGGGGTAAGGTGGCATTGCATTAAATGAGATTAGTGACTCATTTATGTGATTCATCCAAGTCATTAATGTATCATAAATGCTTAATGACTCATGGAGATGAATCACTCATAGATATTTATGAAGCATGGTTGTTAATTCTATTATTTGATTTTTGGATAAATAATAATGCTTCATATATATTATGATAACATCATTATCTCATTTCATTCTCATCTTCACCTTCTCTCTCCTCAAGCTCACTCTCTCTTCAAACCCTAACCCTAGCCTCTCATGTGTTGAGATCAAGAGTTAGCTAGACTAATACATCCATAACCTCACTCTATATCCCCTAGGTAGCTTAGATTAGCACTTTAAGCAACCTAGTTATCTCAAGTTTGAGATTAAGCTTGGCGTAGGAGCTTTCGGGTGGATCGTCTTTGATTCGAGGAGGCCGTTGAGGTGCCGATGTTCCAAGGAGCCTACGAGGAGTGGAGGACAGCGATGAAGACCCGAAGGACATGTAACGTGAGGTATAACTTCGTATCCGAGTAGTTTAACCTCTAGTAGTTAGTTAGCAATGGTTTAGATACGATTCATGCGCTCAAGTCCGTGTTACGAAGCTTTGATAATCGTTTTTCATATATTCCGCCTCCCCGCAAGTTCGTGGGGCGCGTGACATGGACTTACAGTGGTATCAGAGCCAACTAAACCATTACTAGCTTGTTAGCAACTAATTAGAAGTTCGATAGACGGAAAACACGAAAACGAAACCCCGGGATCCCTAAGTTTCTGTTAATTTTAAACATGTCTGAAAAATTATTTAATATGCCTTAAAATTCACAGCAGGGAAATATAAGAATACTGGGAAAATACGAGATCCTAACTCGGCAAGACGGCCGCTGATCCTCGGCAATAACGCCGAGTTGACTCGGATTTGCTCTGTTATTCATATTTATTGGTGTTTTGGTTTCCTGTATGCTCTGTTTCTACCCAGGTTGCTTCAGTGCTGGTTTGCTTTTGGGGTAGACACGGAATATGGTAATCGATCGATATTCTAAGATATTTGCTAATTGGGTTTTTATCTGTAATGTTTAATGTGTTCGTAAACCTCCCCTAACTGCTACTATGTCGGTTGGCAGGGGGTTGCACATTTCTGAAATGTTTACTGTTTGTGTATATGAACTGTGTTGGACTGTTGTGATAATTAGCCGGGGTTTTGAGATGGGTTTAATATTCATTCATTCGATGTAACTGTAATTTGATGTAATATTCTTTTGCGGGGCACATCCAGGTTGCGGTTGTAACCACCGTTGTATTATTTCTTTTTTACTGTTTTTGCTTCTAGGATAGACCCAAGGTGGGGTACACAAACTACCGGGTACGTCGAAGTGTTTAGTGGCCTACTCACGTTGTTGAGGGAGACCGCTTCACTTCGGGTACTTGACGGGTAGTTTGCCGTACCCGTAGGGGTTTAGGGTGGGGTAATGGCTATTCATCACAACTGTGTAATCCGTCTTTTATTGCAGGCTCAAAGCAAATGCGGATTTCTCGTAAATCCAATAAAGTTCATCTGTGATCTAGAATGCTTATTATTGCGTCTGACGAATGTACAATATCTATATATGATAGCTATTAGACGTCACTTATGTTTTACACCCGCGCTAGCCCAGCTCCCGCTCTGTCGTTAGTTAAGTAACCTAACAGGTGATGACGGGACCCAGTGGCGAATGCGGATGGCATAAGAGGACGTGGTATTTTCGTTGTTTTCTGCAATGATAGGATAAATGATGGGACACATTATTATAATGCAAAGAAAATAAACCAAAGTTAAGTCGTTGGAACAAATTTAAAAGAAACCACTTGGTTATTTTAAAAAGATCAGAATTTTTAATTGCGGAGCTTTAACCACTCCTTTTAAAAAGTATCAGGTTCCTTCGATTAAATCAAGTTCACTACGTTCACGGTTTTGCCAAAACCAGTCGTAGCCCTCCGTCATTTCATACGGATATTCAATAGTATTCAAGCTATGTTTGTTGACCTTTGTCAAGGCATAGTGATTGGTAGCTGTTGGGTGTTCATATGTAGCATAGATAGATGCGTTGGTTTGGGACAGTCGTATTACCTTATTGACCTTCGTCAAGGGTATGTACGGGTGGGTTTAAATTAACCTGGACAATGACGGGTAGAACTTGACATGTGACTTATGATTTGTTGACCTTCGTCAAGGTCATAAGAGCATGGGGCAAAAATCTATATCGGGAATTTCTAAGGAAACTGAAATTTACAGAGAGATGCATACCATTTTGGAGTTTGATGAATGTTGGTAGGATTCCTTCAACATTATCATACGATGATATTTTGGATCCCGATCCTACTGCGAGTACATGCTACTTATCAGGAGATTCATCACTTAACGATCAATGCTATAAACCAAGTAGGTGCCTAGAATGGTGTCAGCGGGGCTACGCCCCCAGAGAAAAGAGGTTCTTTAATTAAGGAACTTCGCGAAAGCGTTGGAAAACCTCCCTCGAAGTATCGACACTGGCCTGGCTGAACGGTTAAGCAAGTATTGTACGGTGAGAATAGTCCTGGCTAATTCTTCTTTTATGGTTTGAGGAAGGATTCGAGAAACAGTGGGAGCCATCCTGTTTAGATAAATTAAAACCAATCTAAGCTTGTAACAGCATCATACTAAAGTGTTTTCTTCTCTCTCTCTAAATTGCAGCGACCTTGTGACCACACATAGGTTACATCTAGATAATAATTTGACTGAATCTGACTTATTTGACTGGCAAAAGTCTGTCCAGATGTCCATTGCCTATGACAAGCTGGACTACCCTATTGAGGGACATTCCAATTGTTATGGGATTGGGCATTGGCAGAATGATTGCAGGGCTTTAGAAGCCAGTAGCCAGGATACGAAGCATGTTGTGGCTTCGACTTCGAGTGTGTTTATGATAGAGAACTGTATGTCAGTTAACCCTACATCCTGGGTATTGGATACCGGATCAGGAACTCACATCTGTAATTCATTGCAGGCTCTGAGAAACCGTAAAGTTATCGGGATAGGAGATATGACCCTCACAGTTGCTAACGGAATGAGCATGAACGCTGAATCCGTAGGGAAATATCATCTTGGACTGACAACTGGACAGATATTGATTCTACGTAACTGTTTTTATGTACCAGGTACAACCTGTAATATCATATCTGTACCCTTACTTTCTAAGGAAGGATATGATTTTACTTTTACAAGAGATGTGGTTCACATCCACCTAAATCAAGATTTGATTGGGTCAGGTACATTAGAAAACGGAATATACGTATTAAATCAAGTTCAGATTTTCAGTTTCCAGAACACACTTAAAAGAAAGTCTCCGGAAACAAATCAGGCTTTCTTATGGCATTGTAGACTAGGTCACATCAATGAGAGAAGGTTGACTAAGTTACATAGAGAAGGATATTTGAATCCGTTCGAATATCAACCTTATGCTACTTGTGAATCTTGTCTCATAGGAAAGATGACAAAGACTCCGTTTACTGGACACGGAGTAAGAGCAAGCGAGCTCTTAGGACTCATACACAGTGATGTGTGCGGTCCAATGTCTACACATGCGCGAGGTGGTTATTCATACTTCATTACTTTTACAGATGATTTCTCTAGGTATGGATATATCTTCTTAATGAAACATAAATCCGAGGCCTTTGAGAAATTCCGAGAATACAAGAATGAAGTGGAAAAACAAACCGGTAAAAGTATCAAGACACTGAGATCTAATCGAGGTGGTGAATACTTAAGTGCCGAGTTCCTAGGTTACTTAAAAGAGAATGGAATTCTCTCTCAGCTTACTCCTTCATACACACCACAACACAACGGTGTATCGAAAAGGAGGAATCGAACCCTATTGGATATGGTTCGTTCCATGATGAGTAAGGCTGAGTTGGCGCGATCTTTCTGGGGTTATGCACTAGAAACAGCTGCATATCTCTTAAACAAGGCTCCAACCAAGACTGTGCCTACCACCCCATATCAGATGTGGAGTGGGAAGAAACCCTGTCTTAAGTATCTTAAGACATGGGGATGTCCAGCTTTTGTAAAGAAGCAGCATACGGACAAGCTCGAGGCATGCTCAGTACTGTGTAAGTTTGTGGGATACCCAAAGAACTCCAGGGGGTATCTTTTCTATTCCGCAGAGGAACAAAAGGTTTTTGTTTCTCAGCATCCCCACTTCTTAGAAACTGAATTTTTAGAAAATCAGAAGAGTGGGAGCGTAGTAGAACTGGAAGAAATTCCAGAACCACAAACTACAACTGAAAGTTTGGTAGAACCAGAAGTTCAAGAAGAAAGGGACATTCCGACGCCACTCCGCAGGAGTAGTAGGCAGTCTCATCCGCCCGAGAGATACTACGATTTTCTCATAGACGAGGATAGAGAGGATTGCACTATTGACTATGATGAGCCTACAAGCTTCCAGCAAGCCATTCAGAGCGGTGACTCAGTAAAATGGCTGGATGCAATGCGGACCGAAATGGAGTCCATGTACACTAACAAAGTATGGACTTTGGACTTTGCTCTAGATGGGGTAAAACCCATAGGATGCAAATGGATCTTCAGAAAGAAGATTGGTGTAGATGGACAGGTTGAAACCTATAAAGCTAGACTTGTTGCAAAGGGTTTCCGTCAAAGACCTGGTTTGGACTATGGCGAAACCTTTTCTCCAGTAGCTATGCTAAAATCCATTAGGGTCCTTCTTGCTATTGCTGCCTTTCACGATTATGAGATCTGGCAGATGGACGTAAAGACGGCTTTTCTAAATGGAAATTTAGAAGAGAGCGTCTATATGGATCAGCCAGAGGGATTCATTCAGAGTGGGAGCAGCGGTAAAATATGCAAGCTGCTTAGGTCCATTTATGGACTAAAGCAGGCATCGCGGAGTTGGAACATCTATTTTGATGATGCTGTCAAAGAATTTGACTTTATCAAAAATCCAGATGAACCATGCATATACAGTAAGATTGTAGGGAGAACTGTAGTATTCCTCGTCTTGTACGTGGATGACATTCTCCTAATAGGAAATGATATTCCTATGTTACAGTCAGTCAAAAGATTCTTGTCACATAAATTCTCCATGAAAGACCTGGGTGATGCCACCTACATTCTGGGGATCCGGATCTATCGTGATAGATCAAAGAGGATATTGGGACTTTCGCGGTCCAGGTACATAGACACCATGGTGAAGAGATTCAGTATGGATGATTCTAAGCGCGGTAACCTACCGGCTTGTCACGGAATCACCCTCTCCAAAGAGATGTCTCCCAAGACTGATTTAGAAAGGGATCGCATATCGATTATACCCTACGCTTCTGCGGTAGGCTCTATAATGTATGCGATGTTATGTACCAGACCAGATGTAGCATACGCATTGAGCGTTGTAAGCCGGTATCAGGCAAACCCAGGGGAGAAGCACTGGATAGCAGTAAAGAACATTTTCAAGTACCTAAGAAGGACTAAGGAGATGTTCTTGGTATATGGCGGAAAAGACCTCTAAATGGAGGCCTTTGCCGACTCAGGCTTCCAGAGTGACAAGGATGACTCTAAATCCATGTCGGGTTATGTCTTTACCCTCAATGGAGGGACGGTCTGTTGGAAGAGTTCCAAGCAGGAGACCGTTGCTGATTCAACAATGGAAGCGGAGTACATAGCTGCTTGCGATGCCGCAAAAGAAGCTGTCTGGATGAAGAAGTTCCTCACAGAACTTCAGATGGTTCCTTCCAGTGTTGGTCCAATACCTCTGTATTGTGACAACAACGGCGCTATAACTTTAGCGAAGGAACCCAGATCCCATCAGAAATCCAGACACATCTTAAGGCGGTATCACCTGATCAGGGAGATCGTAGATCGCCGGGAGATCGAGGTGAAAAAAGTAGAGACAGAGAATAACATTGTTGATCCATTCACAAAGGCCCTTCCTCAGACGCAGTTCGAGAGGCTATTCGAGATGATAGGTCTACGATATGCCAGCTCATGGCCCTAGTGCAAGTGGGAGATTGTTAGTGTATATGCCCTAGGGGCCATTATTGTATGATACTAGATTGTATATTACTTAATGGAAGCTTGGGATATTCACAGTTATATATACAGTCTTGCTAAAAATGGTAATATGCTAATTGGTTTGTGTCTACTTTAATATGTGCATATGTTTCTTGTAACGTATCACTTATACATATTAGTAGAGCCCATAGGATCTTTGCTTGATTACCAGCGTTGTGATGGCAGTCACACTAGTGGGGGCTGGGTAGTCTGTAAGAAACATCCTATACAGGTCCCTGGTCGTTGGATTATCGAGATAGGGCATCGATATTCCGGAGTAGACTAAGTGTGTACGCTTCTCATCCCAGTTGGGGAGATGGTCTGTCCCACAGCCATCAGTACGTCGTACTGGAGATAGTATGCAAGTGCTCGTTAGGTTACAGGTACACCGGACAGGACTCGCAGGGGAACTGATTGGTTGGTATTATACCCGTCGTCAGTTAACAGTTCCTAGATGACATGAGTACAGCATAGTCCGCAGACTTGACACTGCTACTTCGCCTCGAGTGTGTCCCACTGTTCTTAGATTGCTACCCTACCACGGCTCAAAGGAGTTGTGCAAACAGGTAGCAGTTGGGTGCAGTCCCGAGCACTTGGAGGCAGTAGTGGTTAGACAGGATTCGTCTCTCCCGGTATTAGGAGATGATATCGCGCTGTGTCAGAGAGCCATTACGCAAAGTCCCTGGCCAGGGCAAGCGAGATATACTGGTAGGTTCCAGTAGCTTCTCAGGGTGTAATAGGCTTCGCTCTGACACGACTTATACAGCTATTAGGGGACTGACGCTTGCCGCCCCCTACGCTCGATATGCGATAGTCTTAGACGAACAGACCGGACTGTACGGAGATTGTCACATCAGGCTCAGTGGGAGTTCGGATGATTTTCCTCATCGGCCTTCTTATCGACATCTACCTGGGGACCGTTACGTACAGCTAGTGCCGCTTGCGGTCTGTGGTTAAACCCACTGCCAGCGTAGTGTCGAGTCTTTAGAGTCCCACACAGAGAGTTTCCCTGCTCCAGGCGAAACGATATAGAGGTCGTATGGTTTTACGACAAGAGTTCGGACGCATACGTGTGTTTACGCACATACGACTTTTCGGATAGTTTTTACTAGCCGGCTTTGGTTTAAGCCAGATTCTAGTATCGGGTTATTGGATTTATACAGTCTAAAGTTTTTCCGTGTTTTCACGGATTGGAGGGGCGTTCTCGTAATTTGTCGGGAAGCTTCTAGAAGAGTGGTGACTTGGGGGGGTAAGGTGGCATTGCATTAAATGAGATTAGTGACTCATTTGTGTGATTCATCTAAGTCATTAATGCATCATAAATGCTTAATGACTCATGGAGATGAATCACTCATAGATATTTATGAAGCATGGTTGTTAATTCTATTATTTGATTTTTGGATAAATAATAATGCTTCATATATATTATGATAACATCATTATCTCATTTCATTCTCATCTTCACCTTCTCTCTCCTCAAGCTCACTCTCTCTTCAAACCCTAACCCTAGCCTCTCATGTGTTGAGATCAAGGGTTAGCTAGACTAATACATCCATAACCTCACTCTATATCCCCTAGGTAGCTTAGATTAGCACTTTAAGCAACCTAGTTATCTCAAGTTTGAGATTAAGCTTGGCGTAGGAGCTTTCGGGTAGATCGTCTTTGATTCGAGGAGGCCGTTGAGGTGCCGATGTTCCAAGAAGCCTACGAGGAGTGGAGGACAGCGATGAAGACCCGAAGGACATGTAACGTGAGGTATAACTTCGTATCCGAGTAGTTTAACCTCTAGTAGTTAGTTAGCAATGGTTTAGATACGATTCATGCGCTCAAGTCCGTGTTACGAAGTTTTGATAATCGTTTTTCATATATTCCGCCTCCCCGCAAGTTCGTGGGGTGCGTGACATGGACTTACACCGTTCATTCTGTAGGGTTCCTAGGTACCCAAATGAGGTCTCACAAGGCATCAACCATGCCAATTTCAAAAAATCTAGGTGCCGAGAGACCCGACTACGGATCGTTGGCTAGATGTCTAGGCGAACAAAGCAACTAGTTAACACTTAACTAAGAGATACGGAAATACAACCTTTGTAGATCCGGTTCTCCACCTCCTTAGCTCCGCAATGAAGTCTCCTCGCTGTCCATAACAAGTCCCGGGCTCTAGCGTCGGCTTTATCGGAGAATGGACGGGCTAGGTCATCGATGTCCATGCCGAAGATGATCTACGTCGAGGCATCGCTAAATCAAGCTCCGACTTCACCAAGTCAAGAAACTTGTGAAGTAAACACACTCTACTACTGGGCAAGAGGTAGAGGATGAAGAAATAGGAGTTGGGTTCACTTTAGAATTGGATTTCTCACTCTTTATCATCAATCACCATTGATGACCTCAAGGTTTTCTTCTTGAGTTCAAGGAAGAAGAAGAAGAAAAATGATATGATAAGTTAATTATCAAAAGAATAATAAATTTATCCTTATCATAATATTAACCTAAGTTAAGTGTAGAGAATTGACCAAGGTTAAAGAATGGTTAGGGTTAAGGAGATGAGACAAAAATGGTCACTTAATGAATGCTTCATGAAGCTTCATGTTGCAAACAAAATAAGCCACCATTTTTCTCTCATTTCTTTTCCTTTTTCCAAAAATAAAAGGATTAATAAATGAATAAGTAAAACCCTAATTATCCACTTAACCATGGTTTAAATCTTTACACTTAACCAAAAAGATATGTATCATCAAACATGATACAAACAAGTGCACAAAATCATATCGCATATGTAATGCGCACATCCGAGCGAGAAAATCCATTTAAAGTGAACCGATACTAGTTAATGCAAAGTAATATATCAAATATATAATTATGCATCAAATCATTAAATCAACACTTGATTTAACGATCCGGTCATATCGTATATAACCGACTAGTATGCAATGCATCGGTTTATCGAATCAACCCTTGATTCGATAACTAGGGTATATCGCATATAACCTAATCGATACATTCATCGCGAGAATGAAATACGGTATCACATACACGCATTATTCTCGGTCCCGCACATATCTCATATGCGCTCCTATTTCGTTTCGCTTGAGCCAGGAAATCTCTGTGTAGGACTCTAAAGACTCGTCAATACGCCGGCAGCGGATGATGATCATATCAAACATCCACAAGCCGCAAGCGGTCTGCTAAACGTAACGGCCACCCGGGTATTGAGCGATCTGAAGATCGACGAGCAAGCCCGCTCACTCTCCAGTGAATCCAACCAGTAACACTACCGTACAGTCCGGTCTGATCGTCTGATATGTCGCATATCTCGCCTAGGGGTGGTAAACGTCAGACCCCAATAGCTCGATAAGTCGTGTCGATATGAGGTCTATAACAATTCGAGAAACTACTGGTAACACTTACCAGTAAATCTCAGCAACCCTGGCCAGGGATTTCCTGTTATAGCCAATCGAACACAGCGCAACATCAACCCCCTATACCGGGAGAGACGAATCCCCTCCTATCGCTCATTGCCTCCATGTGACTCGGGACTGTACCCAAAAACCACCGTTTTGCACGCCCTCTTGGACGTGGTAAGATGGAAATCAAAGCACAGTGGGAACCACACAAGACTCTATGACGATCTCGGGTCAACAGACTACTCTGTACCAGTGTCACCAGAGAACTGCCATCTGACGTGAGGTATAATACCATCTGGGAGTTCTCGGCGAGTCCGTCCAGTGTACCCAGTCTCCACTGAGCACCCGTATATCATCTCTGATGTCAAACACCAATGGATATGGGATCATCCATCGCCCATCTGTATGGGTTGAGAAGGTATACGCTAGTCTACTCTGGTATATCGATGCCCCGTCTCGATACACCCACGACTAGGGACTTTGAAGGATGTACTTATGGACTACCATGTCCCCACTAGTATGATCTGCATCATAGTCCAGGTAGTCAAGTACATATCCTAAGGGCTTTACCAACATGTAACAGAGAGACAATCAGTATACACGTTAAGGTAAAGAGCAACCAGATAGCATACTATCATGTCGAGCAAGAAAGTCCTCCCTATATATGTCCCAGCATCCACTACAATATACATCCTATGTATAGTAATGGCCTGTAGGGCATACATATAACTAACAATCTCCCACTTGCACTAGGGCCATCTGTAGCAGTGGTTGCAGTATCTCATACTCAACCATCCCATAAAAAAACCTCTCTTTGGGAACAGGCCTTTGTGAGTGGATCCGCTGTGTTGTCCTCAGAATCTACTCTCCTTACCTCGATCACCCTGGAGATCAACTATCTCCATGATCAGGTGATGCGGCCTCAGAATACGCCTGGGTCACTGATGGGACGGGTGTTCCTTGGCATAAGCCACAACTCCATTGTCTCACAATGGTAGGAACGAAGTTCATCTCATGAACTATTATACACCCAGACTGCCTCTATGGTAGCATCTTAAGTAGCGATGTATTCAGCCTTTATCGTCTAGTATGCCACGGTATCTAGCTTGGAACTCTTCCAACATACCGTCCCTTTACTGAGGGTAAAGACAATGCCTGTGACTGACACTCAGTCGTCATTATCACCCTGGAAGCATTCCAGTGATTCTCCCTAGGGTCGATTGATACCATCTCACTACAACTAGTGGGAATCCTAACATCCAATTAAATCTATCTCATAGATCCAAAACTCTGGATTTTAGGAGGTATCATTTTGATCCTATATGGAGAATCATAGTGATAAACGGAGATTGACCGAGCGTAGCATAGGAAACTCTTTCCCTATCAAGAGTATGTCATCCATGTACTCTACGAGGATCACCACCATACTCCCTACTACCTTTTTGTTTATACAAGGTTCATCTACTATTTTGATGATGTCAACTTCTTTGACTAATCCATCAAAACAGATGTTCCAACTCCGCGATGCCTGCTTTATCCTATAAAGCATCTTGCACACGTTTCCGCTGCTCCCACTGTCTACGAGGCCCTCTGGCTGTGTACTTATAGACTCTCTCTTCTAAAACATCATTTAGAAAAGCAGTCATGGCATCCAACCGCCAGATATCGTAGTCATGGTATGAAGCCGTGGCAAGTAGGATCTGGATGGACTTAAGCTTAGATACTGGAAAAAGGTTTCATCATTATCCACGCCTGGTCGATGACGAAAACCTTTAACTAGTCTAGCTTTGAAAGTCTCAACTTTTCCAAGTACACCAAGTAATCTTCTCAAGATATACTTGCTCCTGATGGGGATTTAACCCTTCAGATATAGCAACCAAAGTCCATACTTTGTTGGTGTATAAGGATTCCATCTCAGATCGCTAAGCATCCAGCCATTCTTACAGAGTCTTACTCCTGATGGCCAGCTCGAAACTAGTTGGGTCATCATCTCATGATGCAATCCTCGCTCCCACTGTCATAGAGAAACAGAAGTATCTCTCAGGTGGGTGAGGAACCCTACTAGATTGGCGGAGAGGCTGAGGTTCGTTGGAATCTACTGAATCCTTTGGTTCTATCAAATCATCAGCTGTAGTTTATATAGCTGGAACCTTTCCAGTTCTACATTACAGACCTTGCCTCGAGCTTGTCCGGATTTTGCTTTTAGACATAGCCCGGACAACCCCAAATCTTAACTAACTTAAGACATGGGCTCTTCCCATACCATATCACATATGAAGCGGTAGGCAACTGATTTGATTGGAACCCTATTCAATAGGTATGCAACTTCATAAGTGCATAACTCCCTAAAGGAAACAGGTAACTCAGTAGTACTCATCATAGAGCACACCATATCAAATAGGGTGTATGTGCTCCGCCCCGATATACCATCGTGCTATGGTGTATACGGAGGAGTAATGCTGAGAGAGAATCTCATTCCCCTTTAGAATGATCCAGGAATTCCGTGCTCAAGTATTCTCCTCCTTGATCACATCAAAGGACATAATACTTTTACCCGTATTCTGGTTCTCTACTTCTAACTTATATTCTATGAATATCTCAAAAGGTTCAGACTTGTGTTTCAACAGGAACATAGGTCTGAATCTCGAAAGATCATCAGAGAATGTAATGAAGTATAAAGAACCAGTCCTGGCATGTGTAGATAGGAGACCTTACATACATCATCATGTATCAGTCCCAAGAGTTTACTAACTCTTTCTCTGCTTCCAGTAAACAGAGCTATGGTCATCGTATCTTTGTGACATGACTAGCAAGTTTCACAAGATGTAAATTCAAACTGATTTAAATATGCATCTAAATGTAACTTCAGCTAGTCGGGTCGCATAGATATGACCTAGTCTACAATGCCTCAAGAAGGAATCGTTCAATTCTGAACTCTTCCTCTTGTGTGTGTTCCGTATACTAAGAACTGTAGTTTGATTTAGAACATCAATGCTTTTAGATAACGTGCCTGAACCGATCAACTTTTGATATAGGAAATGTTCAAAACATTATCCAACAATACAAAATTTTATCATTTCTTTACTAATAAAGAGATAGATATGATTTTGTATATCAGGTTCGGTATCTAATAACATTCGTTCAGAATCAATGTATTTGGAATACAGGGTGACAGTGACCAACAGACTTGGCTGCAACACTTGCCCCGTTTTCTGCCTCTTGAAACTTATCACCCGTTCTCAGTTCTCTACCTTTCTGTAGCCCTATGTAACAGATTACATATCTGGGATCCTGATCTGGTATCAAATACCCAGGACGCAGAGGATACTGAGAAACAGTTCTTTGTAACGAACACACCCGAAGATGATGCATCAGCATGCACTCTCTTCGTTTGGGCGGCACGGGAAATCTGGTATTCCCCAATTTCCTGCTCTGTCTTATAACAATTATAAGTTGGAGCGGGACCAACGTTCCCCAGCTCAGTATAACAAGCGGGTTCGGTCAATATTCCGTATTATTATCTTGATTAAGGCGTGATATGGTCGCTACCTGGAGAGAGAGAGAAGAAAACACTCAGCGTGCGCTCTTTCAAGAATAGATTGGTTATTATTTTATCTAATCAGGATGGCTCCCACTTCTTTTTATCAAATCTTCCTTCAAACCCTAAAAGGAAAGACTAGCCGGGATTAATTACACACTACAAGTTCGCCAATCTTTCAGCCAGGCCAGTGTCGGTACTTTGAGGGAGGTCCCCCGTGCTTTCGCCCGAACCTAATTAATGTAAACCTCGTTTTCCCAGAGGCGTAACCTCGTTGACACCTTTCTAGACACCTACTTGATCGGCTAATTGTAATGTATAAAACTCTCCCAGGAGTAACAATTACTCGCAGCGGGTATCGGGATCCAACTATCTCATAGAAGGTATGCAATCTCATTGCAAATTTCAACACTTGAAATTCCCGATAATATTTTGCCCCTAGCTCGCTATGACCTTGATGCATGCCAAACAACCCATAGTCTGCTAGTCAAGTTCAACCCGTACATTTCTTGATTGAATTAAACCCACCCGCACGACCCTTGACGCATGCCAAACAACGTCGTACGAATACCCTAATCCAATCGCATCGTATGCTAGCAGATAAGCACTAGTTAGCTACCGTACACTACGCCTTGACGCATGCCAAACAACCGCAGCACGAATACTAACTAGTACTTATCTGAAATGACGGAGGGCTACGACAGGTTTTTCTAAAAACCTATTGCGTAATGAACTTGATATCGTTGTAGAATCAAATGAATTTTGAAATGGAGTGTTTTTGAGGCTTTTCTAGTTTTGCTAAAGGAGTCACTCCCGGTGAAGGGATCGTCGGTCCTTTCCTCGTCGAATGAGGTGCGGGATATATCATATATATCGCTGTGCAAAGCAAAAACACTTAAAAGCAATCAAAAGACAAACCGAGTGTGTAGCATCTGCCAGTTATTGCTAAAGGAGTCACTCCCGGTGAAGGGATCTCGGTCCTTTCCTTATCGAATAAGGTGCAGGATATATCACATATACCGCTGTGCAAAGCAAAAACTGTAGCTACCTGTTTTAATTTTGAAATTCGATTCTACAACATCTTAGGTTTCTTTTATTTCATTAATCACATTAATGAAATCCCATCATTTAAGTACCTAAACATCACAGATAAATACGACGTACACTTATGCCATCCGCTTTCGCCTCGATGTCCCCTCGTGCACCGTTAGGTTAGGTAACTAACGACAGAGCGGGGCAGGGCTAGCACGGGTGTAAAAAATAAGTAACGTCTATATAATATATCATATATACTATATACTGTATCTATCACAGAACATCACATGATCACATCACAGATATTGCAGCAGAAGAATCATATGAAATATTGGATATACTAGGACGTCCGTGTTTTCAATACGAGCCAGTATAAAACACGGATTCCACGGTCGCGATGAATAGCCAAACCCACACCCCTAGACCCCTACGAGAGCGGCAAGCAACCCTACCAATTCTGGAGTTAGGAGACCCGGACTCGACTCCTCGAGTTGGTCTCCCACTGGACTCCAGAACCCGGTTACTTGTGCTCCCCTCCTTGGGTCTATCCTAGTGCGGAAAAGTAAATAATATACAAACGGTGACAACTTTCGCAACCTGGAAGTGCCCCAATAAAAGAATGTTACATACAAGTTTTTACATGAATGAAAATGAAAAACACTCATCTCACATAAAAAAAACCCGGCTATTCAAACACGACGATCCAATATAACATATCCAGCAACACATAACATCACATGCCATCAACGTAAGTAAATATGCGCATCCCAATTGTCGTTGGCATATAGCAACGAAACCGGCGATATCACATATTACACTTACGGTCACAGAAAAGAAAGTGTAAAACTACAACAGTTGGAATCCGCAACCACCTCAGACATCGCATGCCTGACCAAATGAATTACTTAGACATCGCATGCCTAACAATTATAAACCCCGCATTTTAGTCTCATTATCGAAAACTCTTTTCAATATCAAGTCGGGCAATTCAACAGGATTCCCGACATTCTGATCGAATGCTCGTCGCAAACTTCAGTAGACGGCCGCACCCCTGATACCGTCGACGAAGTGCACCAAGGCGGAACACCGCTACCGCGAGCACCCGAACGGATGCTTTCGGCGATGGGGTTCTCCTACAGTCACTTGGTCGGGGCTATGGAGTGAGGCTGTCTATTAAGTTTACCCGGCGAGTATCCGCGTACGCTACGTGATTGCGACGGACTTTTGATCACATCAAAAATTCCGTGGCAACCGATCAAGTGAGACTAAACTGCTATGTTTATAACATTCATTCAGTTATCTCATAACTTATTGTGAATTCCAATTATTGTATCCCATTCCAGATAATTAGAAAATGTTAAACTTTCCGATTGAACATTCGAACACCCAAGTTTTCCCGATACAGATCAACACATGAAATAAGTCTAACAACATTCAGTTCGTGCCTCAGTACCGACGGTCCAGCCGTAGAAGGGTCAAGCCAACGCCTCACATGTGGCACGCCGTACTGCCCCAAACCCGAAGGTTCAAAGGGCAGTTCAAGACGGTCACATAATCGAGTTAAGGTTTGTTGTCTTCTAGAGGGTCCATCGAGTTACTTGCACTACTTAGAACATCGTTAAACTACGGAAAAATCAAACACTTGGAAATTTCCCGACAGGGGAAAAATTGGGTATTTATATCCGGTCGAACTTTTTAACATATTCTATAATTTATCCGGAAAGCCACACAGACAAAATTCGATAATCCGATCGAACATTCGAATCCCCAAAACAACCCAGAAAATTCAACTCTTGAATAATTTTTTAAAATACCCAGAGAACTCAGCACAGATAAATAGGAGTTACTGTGAAAATAGGTATTGCTGACGTCATCAAGTGGCGGCGGAACCGCCGCACGAGCCATGCTCGTGCCGCGGTTCCGCGGCTGTTTAAACTCCAAACAGTGTCGTATTTGCACAGTAATTCTTACAATTTCCTGCTGATATTTCTACATATTTTTAATACTGAAAAATCCCTGGTTTTAGAAAAAGTACAGAGAGCACATTTGAGTTGGGGTTTCGGGTTCGTTCGGGTTTCAAACTTCGTCTGGACTTCGCCTAAGGCTCTAGCTAGGCTCTGATACCACTGTAGGGTTCCTAGGCACCCAAATGAGGTCTCACAAGGCATCAACCATGCCAATTTCAAAAAATCTAGGTGCCGAGAGACCCGACTACGGATCGTTGGCTAGATGTCTAGGCGAACAAAGCAACTAGTTAACACTTAACTAAGAGATACGGAAATACAACCTTTGTAGATCCGGTTCTCCACCTCCTTAGCTCCGCAATGAAGTCTCCTCGCTGTCCATAACAAGTCCCGGGCTCTAGCGTCAGCTTCATCGGAGAATGGACGGGCTAGGTCATCGATGTCCATGCCGAAGATGATCTACGTCGAGGCATCGCTAAATCAAGCTCCGACTTCACCAAGTCAAGAAACTTGTGAAGTAAACACACTCTACTACTGGGCAAGAGGTAGAGGATGAAGAAATAGGAGTTGGGTTCACTTTAGAATTGGATTTCTCACTCTTTATCATCAATCACCATTGATGACCTCAAGGTTTTCTTCTTGAGTTCAAGGAAGAAGAAGAAGAAAAATGATATGATAAGTTAATTATCAAAAGAATAATAAATTTATCCTTATCATAATATTAACCTAAGTTAAGTGTAGAGAATTGACCAAGGTTAAAGAATGGTTAGGGTTAAGGAGATGAGACAAAAATGGTCACTTAATGAATGCTTCATGAAGCTTCATGTTGCAAACAAAATAAGCCACCATTTTTCTCTCATTTCTTTTCCTTTTTCCAAAAATAAAAGGATTAATAAATGAATAAGTAAAACCCTAATTATCCACTTAACCATGGTTTAAATCTTTACACTTAACCAAAAAGATATGTATCATCAAACATGATACAAACAAGTGCACAAAATCATATCGCATATGTAATGCGCACATCCGAGCGAGAAAATCCATTTAAAGTGAACCGATACTAGTTAATGCAAAGTAATATATCAAATATATAATTATGCATCAAATCATTAAATCAACACTTGATTTAACGATCCGGTCATATCGTATATAACCGACTAGTATGCAATGTATCGGTTTATCGAATCAACCCTTGATTCGATAACTAGGGTATATCGCATATAACCTAATCGATACATTCATCGCGAGAATGAAATACGGTATCACATACACGCATTATTCTCGGTCCCGCACATATCTCATATGCGCTCCTATTTCGTTTCGCTTGAGCCAGGAAACCTCTGTGTAGGACTCTAAAGACTCGTCAATACGCCGGCAGCGGATGATGATCATATCAAACATCCACAAGCCGCAAGCGGTCTGCTAAACGTAACGGCCACCCGGGTATTGAGCGATCTGAAGATCGACGAGCAAGCCCGCTCACTCTCCAGTGAATCCAACCAGTAACACTACCGTACAGTCCGGTCTGATCGTCTGATATGTCGCATATCTCGCCTAGGGGTGGTAAACGTCAGACCCCAATAGCTCGATAAGTCGTGTCGATATGAGGTCTATAACAATTCGAGAAACTACTGGTAACACTTACCAGTAAATCTCAGCAACCCTGGCCAGGGATTTCCTGTTATAGCCAATCGAACACAGCGCAACATCAACCCCCTATATCGGGAGAGACGAATCCCCTCCTATCGCTCATTGCCTCCATGTGACTCGGGACTGTACCCAAAAACCACCGTTTTGCACGCCCTCTTGGACGTGGTAAGATGGAAATCAAAGCACAGTGGGAACCACACAAGACTCTATGACGATCTCGGGTCAACAGACTACTCTGTACCAGTGTCACCAGAGAACTGCCATCTGACGTGAGGTATAATACCATCTGGGAGTTCTCGGCGAGTCCGTCCAGTGTACCCAGTCTCCACTGAGCACCCGTATATCATCTCTGATGTCAAACACCAATGGATATGGGATCATCCATCGCCCATCTGTATGGGTCGAGAAGGTATACGCTAGTCTACTCTGGTATATCGATGCCCCGTCTCGATACACCCACGACTAGGGACTTTGAAGGATGTACTTATGGACTACCATGTCCCCACTAGTATGATCTGCATCATAGTCCAGGTAGTCAAGTACATATCCTAAGGGCTTTACCAACATGTAACAGAGAGACAATCAGTATACACGTTAAGGTAAAGAGCAACCAGATAGCATACTATCATGTCGAGCAAGAAAGTCCTCCCTATATATGTCCCAGCATCCACTACAATATACATCCTATGTATAGTAATGGCCTCTAGGGCATACATATAACTAACACATTCCCAACGGGACCACGGTAAAATGATATAATAGCCCTTTGAGATACGTTCAGCTGCATTCTTGATTTTCCCATAACCCCAAGTTATGTGTGTAAGTCAAGTATTGATAAATCTGGAGCTAATGCCAACACAGGATCAAGCAGGTACAGGTTTGTCTAAATGAACAACTGGAAATGTCCGTAGGGACAACAGGTCAAGATTGTCGGCATTAGTAACAAGATCAGGTAACATGTCAAGCCGTGGTATATCAGGTCATGTCAGGTAGTGTACATGTATAAAGTCATGTCAAGTAGTGGTGTATTAGGTATCAAGTCAAGCAGTGGTATATCAGGTCATTACAGGTAGTGCACATGTATCAAGCGGATGCTCATACTAAAACTGTAGCAAGTACGGATGCACGGTAAAGCATGGATGCACAAATATTTTGTCAGGGGTTACATCATGACTATATAGGATCATAATTATCAAGCATGGTGCACTAATACAACAGTAACATAAAATTATATGGTCTCGGTGTGCAACTAGATATGTAATAAACCGTACGGATACTATAAAACTGTAAATCGGTAAACTTTGCTGAATATTAAAACACAAGCACTATTATTTATTAAATAGATATTGATATAATAATATTAACATGGATAACATATTCAAACCGATTAATAACTATAAAAGTGGTATTGATTAACCATGCACATGAAAGTTCCGTTCAGAAATTCAGCGTCACCCTGATTTGTAAAATAGCTTAAAATTAACAAATGTTCTCCAAAAGGGACGTGTCTTATACCAAAACAAATATAATTCAATAAGGTTTTCATTTTTATAAGTATAAGCATCTCAGGTTGTCTCTACAAAAAGTTATGAATATTCGAAATTGAAAGTTTGCTGCTGAAATTTCCCTGAACAGCAGTTTAGAGACATCTTCATTTGCATTTTACGTTATTTAAACAATTTATTTTGCAAGTAAATATTTCATAAAATTATAGTATTCTGATATAGGTTCGTAACGAACTAAAGAACGTATACTAATGATTTTTCTATGATTTATAATGAATTTTATAAGGTAAGGTGTATAGTAAATTTCAGATTTGTCGTATCCGCTTTGCGACGACGTTTCATGCGTAAACTATAATATTTTCAAACTATATTTTGTATAATATTATAAAATGCAGATTATAAACTAATTAAAGATAATAATAAGAAATATTACGACGATATATATTTTAAATGATATGGATGCAAACGGGTATCACATAATCGTAAAATGATAAACTAACAAGTGCGGAACATATAACTAAGCAATATGAAATATAACTATTCAATTTGATGCAGTATATGATAGTATAGTATGTAACAAGATAAGTTTTCATGATCTAGATCTGAAATGATATGAATGGATGCAAAGGGAACATCGAAAAGTTATAAAACTAAATATGGGGTGCATGATTTTAAATACATGTGTGATATTTATTTAAATAGATATATAATGAGTTATATAGCATGTAGCAAGATTAACTTGCCTAGACGGAACAAGAACGGATGTGTACGGAACGTCCTTCGTCGGCGAAATGTCACGACGCGCGACGGTACACGGAACGGTTCCAAACAACGCACGAGGGTGATCACGCAAGTCAGGTACGTTCACTGGATCACTCGGATCGTCAGCGACGAGCACGGCTCCGGCGGTGATCACCCGGATCAAGAAATAAGATCAAGAAAAAGAAAGAAGAAAGAAGAAAGAAGAAGTAAGAAGAAGAGACTGTGTATTAAATAAGGAAAGAAAAATTAAATAAATAAAATATATATAAATATATATATGCAGAGAAGGGAGAGAGAAAGAAAGGGGTTATTAGTTAATTAGGAAATTAGTTTAGATTTAAATTTAAAAAATCTTTTATTAGTTAACTAAATTTTAATTTGTATCAATTTATAAAATTAATATTATATAAATAAAATTTGATATTCTGGTAAATACAAATATAGTCCAAAACATGCCCGGGTCGGATCTAAAATTCAGTTTTAAAATACGAAAAATATACATGTCGACCAAAATAAAAAATGAATGTCCGGATAACGAAAAATGCATACCCCCAAGAACGGATGCACGCACGTGCGCGTAGCCATCCAAACAAGTCCGTTTCACTGAACGGGACGAGAACAAGATGCGCGGATGCTACCACGGGGTTAAGGGTATCATGCAGGCCATGCAATATATTTTTAAAATATTTTATGTGACTTAAAATGTTATATTGTAAAAATGCAAATACCAGATAAAATACCAGTACGCACTAAACATGAAAATGCACCAGTCTACATAACAAGTCAGGATAATTCATAAATATGAATCAAATAAGTTCAAGCAAGCGGGTCGGGTCGAATGCAATGTAAATGTAAAATACTATTCGCACCCAAAACACGATAAACTAAGAAACTACCATAAATAAGGAAATGCGGGAACTGGAATTGGTATAAATGAACTAGGTTACTACACCGGAGATATATATCGCACTTCAATTTTCGTTAGTCCTTGATTTCTTAATATCACTTTGTCTTAATATTCCTTGTCTTGATATTTCTTGTATATGCAGGACAGCCCCATCCCGAGAGGGGGACTCGAGGGCCGAATCAATCCCACAGGCTGAGGCCCGACTGAACTAGGGGGGAACCATTCCCCCTTTTCTTTACCCCCGATTATCGCTATACCGGCGATTATGCCGAGAGGTTTGGCCGGTATATGGGAGATGAGAGCTGCATTCTTAAGAAGTATCCACTTCACGTTGAGTGGCACGATCAGCACCGGCGCTCATTTGCCCTCTTCTGGGATCAGGCTCGGGTATTAATATATATTTTCATTTGACTTATCCAATATATTTATTATTATTTAACACTTGCAATTTAAATACATTATTTTTTTGTATTTGTCACGCCCCACCTCCAATACAGAGAGTATTGTCCGCTCTGGCCGAAGCCACACGGTTTTGTCCTTCGGAGCGAACCAGACCCGACCAGGGGCCACTTCCCAGGAGGTCACCCATCCCAGGATTTCCCTGGCCCGAGCACGCTTAACTACGGAGTTCTCAAGCTCCTGTAGTTCCGGTTCACTTAAAAGGCACCTCTGTATTGAAGAGTGGTATCATTCCATTTATAGTACAGATCTGCCCTCTTTCGAAATGTATTCTGAAGAGTCCCCATTGTTCTAAAGTAGGTCCCACGGACTCAAGAGGTGGCCCCCACGGATTCAGGACCTCGAACCACAGACCTACTATTGAGGGACCAGCTCTGATACCATTCTGTCACGCCCCACCTCCAATACAGAGAGTATTGTTCGCTCTGGCCGAAGCCGTACGGTTTTGTCCTTCGGAGCGAACCAGACCCGACCAGGGGCCACTTCCCAGGAGGTCACCCATCCCAGGATTTCCCTGGCCCGAGCACGCTTAACTACGGAGTTCTCAAGCTCCTGTAGTTCCGGTTCACTTAAAAGGCGCCTCTCTATTGAAGAGTGGTATCATTCCATTTATAGTACAGATCTGCTCTCTTTCGGAATGTATTCCGAAGAGTCCCTATTGTTCTAAAGTAGGTCACACGGACTCAAGAGGTGGCCCCAAGGATTCAGGAGGTGGCCCCCGCCCACTTAACACGACACTTGGCATGGCACTTTGTTCCGTGTGGCACTTTGCTCCGTGAGCAAGAACCGGGTCCCGACAGTATTTGCGGTTGGATTACAACTTTCAGCCTATACCCGACCATGATCACCCTAAGAGAGTGCTCGATCTTCACGCTCTGTACCAGGGCCTGATGAAGAACATGCAATCAAAGGTCTGATACAATAGGAACGAGCTGAGGATCGACTGCTATTCCCTGTGGATGGCGACCCCCGAGGCAAAGAGAGCGGCTCTCCTACATACTCCGGCCTTTGCGAAAGTCGACGTAGTTACATGGCCTGTCTTGTGCCAATATTTCGACTCTCAGAGCAAACAAATTTGTAATTTAAATTTAATTCATTGTTTAGTATATAATTTAATTTTTTTTGTGTTGCTTAGTTAGAAAACTAAATCTGAATGTGTTGTGCAGAAACAGGCCGATCAAAATAAGAAGAATAGAAAGTCGACGAAGAGGGGTCGCCCCATTTATACAGGAGGCTCGAGGAACATTACTCGTGCCATAGAGGCATCGGTAAATTACAATAGATCTATTTTGATATAATGTAATATTAAAGAGTTATTTTATAATATATGTAAATTTTTGGCGAACTGCAAAGAACCTAGACCCTGGCACAGGATGGTACACCGAGCGTGCTGATCGCGTATCTTGCCGTCTACGGCATCTCGATAGATCCCGCCACGGGCGAGCTTCGATCCCCCGACACCGCTACCCAGGAGTATTGCATAAGTGTTAATATTTATCCTAACAGGGTTGAAATTTTTGTTTTCAAAAGTTCAAATTTAAATGATATACTTATATTTTAATGGTTAAAGTGGGTGTAGGAGCGGGTGGTGGAGTAGACGGAGGCATCGGGGATCGATTTTACTGGAACGAACGATCCGCTGCTACTGACCCCAGTCCAAGACACCACATACGGAGGGCACCACGGAGGTTGGGAGAGAGGCCGGGGACTGGGTCCTAGCAGGGCCCATATGAGGTTGGACTCCACTCCGGCGGTTACTTCCCCTATCCCGTGAGCGACGACTAGAGTATGATGTTGCCGCCTTGAAGACCACCGTCGAGGAGTTGAAGAAGATCTTGGTACGTATACTACTTAATAGTAAAATATTATATCACGTTATAGATAGTAATATATGCAATATTAATAGCCTGAGCTTATTTGGTTGTAGACTTAGTTTTGATTAATCATACTTACATAAAACTGTCTAATTAAAATAAACTACGGTTTTCCAAACTAGATATCTAAACAAGGCCTAAGTCTCTAAGTATTCTTAGATTGGGGTTTCGCAATAACCTGATAATGATACGAATTCGACTAAAATATAATACACAGTTCTTACTCGTTTATTACACACAAAATTTAAGAGATGCGACATGCTGCTTCAGCTGCGGCTCCACATGCATCTCTTTCGGCTGCGGCTCCGCAAGCCACTACCTCGGCTACGGTTGCGCAGACCACTCCTGCAGCTCCACATCCCGCTCAGACTCCCGCACGGTCCGCTCCTTCATTGGTCGAGTTTCTGATGACTCAGGGCTGCACCGAGGAACAGATGCGCCAAATTACGACATTTATCAGAGGTAGAGGAGCTGGACCGAGCTAGGGTAGGTTTTTTTTATATTTTGAGGATGTATGTACTTATATGATACATATTGTATATATTTTGGACGATATTGGTGTTGTTTGCTTGTTTACGATGATTTAGATTGATATCATATTCTGTTTGTTTATTTCTTTTATATATTATGCGTGAGATGTTGATTATGAATACTGCGGTATTTGGTTATATGATGTATATATTATTGTGCACAGGACGGGGAAAAAACAGGAAGCTCATTTTTTTTTTAAAAAACCCTGATATTGTCCCTACGGATTAATCCGTATGGCCATCTGTTGCACCTATGGATTAATCCGTAGGTGCAAAGTTTGTCTCTACACAGTTCGCCGTAGGGATAAAATATTAAGATACCTGATATTTGTCCCTATGGACTCAGTAACATGCGTTAAACTTGCCCCTACGAATGTATCCGTAAGGGCATTTGTCCAACGGATAACTTCGTGGGGGCTTTTACCTGGACCTACGGTGAACTCCGTATGGGCATGTTCAGGCCTTACGAAGTAATCCGTAGGGGCAAGTATTTTATTTTATTAACCAATAAATTAAATAAATATTTTGTCCCTACGGAGTAAGCCGTAGGGAAATGTGTCCCTACGGAGTAAGGCGTAGGGGCAATTATTACTCCATAGGGACATGTTCAGGACGAAGACTTGCACATGCGGCCTTTGCCCCTACGGAGGATTTTTATGACTCTACGGACTTAGCCGTAGGGGCAGTGGTTTGCCCCTACAGCTAAATCCGTAAGGACAACCCATTATTGTAATAGTGCTGGTAAGCAGAAGAACCGGCACTGATGATAAATCCATGCGGGAAATCATGTCGGCTTACTTTAGCAGCAGCAGCGTCTCCCCATTTCTATGATCTTTTTTCCTGAACTGCTCCTCTCACTGTATTACAAGATGCTGGAACTGGTAACTATTTTGTCAGCAGCTATATTCTATTGTTTGTGTCCTTGTTTGGCCCTTGTCAATATTGTCCAGATTTGATTATCACCTAACAACTGTGTTGATGACTCGCTGATGTATCAACTTTTCAACAAATATATTATCTTTCGGACGTTCCAGTGATAATGACAGGATCTGCAAGATAATTTTTGGAAACATAATTTTTCTGTAAGTGCATTACGTGAGATGATGCTCCCATATTCCTTCTGCAAGCAAAATCAATGCCATTCAAATAAGTAAATTGTGGTTGATAGATTTAGTATAGAAGCATGGGTATGTCAAGTATTTTAATCAAGTTATCTGTGGTTGAATTTGTCATGTAACAGAAGCATACAAGAATGGGCAACTGCAGGTAGTGTTGGAGAAAGCAATGCTTGCTAAGGGCGTTCAACCCATACAAATCTTATATTTAAATTGGTAAATCGTGTTATGAATTTAGTCTTTAACTTGCTGTGGTCATTTTAAACATTTGTCTTGGAAACATTCATCCTGGAGTATTCTAATATTCTTGACATTATCATATGCTTTTATATGTGTACTTAATTAAAAATTAGCTTGGAATTGATGGTGTCACTCAACTCTTGCAAACTTGAAGAAATGAAAACCTAGGGAATAGCTTTGCTAGATGTGTAGTGTGATTTAGGTAAAAGTTGGTTAGTTTTGTACTTTGTATTAATTAAAGCCATGGTTGTAAAATTGCACTTTCACATAGAGTTGGTTGAATTGAGTTTGGGTCTGGAGGATTGGTTGGTGAGCTCAATATGGCGTGGTTTAAACCAAAAATATGGATATGTCGGTATTATTGGGTGACCAATAACCCGTCATCACTTTTTGGAGAAATTTTATGTTAGCTCCCTGAGGCCAAGCGCCATAGCAATGAGTTTCTTGAAATTTGGGAGACATATATAGAACGTCAGATATATGAAAGTATTGATGGAACAAAGAGAGCAATCGTTTGTTATATCCATGAAAATCAAGGTGTTGCTGCCATACATAAAGAGTCATCTACATCGAAGGATGGCTTTCATCATCAGGTGAGTAATATCTCAAACCATTACGTTTAACAGTTACAATTATATGATTTTGTGATAACTTAATTGTTATTACGTGGAAACACGTGCATATATACATGTATGTATGTCTACAATTTCTTAACAGTCATTATTATTTATTCTTTCTTCTTTTTTAACAGGAAACCTAGGTATATTAATGCGCATCTCATTGCATTAGAAAATTAACCAAGTCTATTCAAATACAAGATTACCTCAACAAAATTTTATCATTTGTTCTTACTAATATACATGAGAATAATGGAGGAAAGAGGTCATGAGGGTTCTCGTTAGGTGGCACAAAAAAATTCATCCTACACCGTTTTTTCCGACGATCGGCACTCGTCACCAAATTTCATGTGACTCCATCACTTTTTCACCGTTCATTTGGTGGGTGCAAATTTAACGGTTTACCAACATTAGAACTTTTTTCCTTGCTAAATCAACTATGAAAAGATGTTGGAATCACATAAAATTTGGTGTATCCATATCTTAGATGATGAAGATGATGAAGCCTCATAGGGCCTCTTTTCTACACCATTTTTTGACGCCACCTAACGAAAAGCCTCATATTCTCTCTTGATACACACACAATTCTTAAATAAACTTGTGTTGTCTTTCCTACTTTTCAAGAAAATGTTCTGTTAAAATGCTCGTGTGTGTTCGTATTTGAGGCGTCATGGTATTCTATATAGGCATTCTATATAGGGGCTATAATAAAACGAGCTCATGGTCAGTATTAGTTGTTTTTCCCTCTTTTGTATGAATTAGTACATCTGTGCAGAAATTGCATTCATCTAGCAACTTCCGATTCTTTGAGACTTCGGTATACTAGTCAAACTTCAGCGATCAGTTCCACTTTTATATCCTGTCAAGGACTTGCGTGAGCTCCTGAGTACAATGAAATCGATTTGGATCAGATTATATGCTTTTATCCCAAACTCTTGAAGAAAATATTTTCACGTTTAGTAGATCTCTTAATTTGGAATACTCAAAGTAGAAAAGATGTCAGGTTGTGTTGATTTGCTTTTGCAAAGTTCTGGTAATTTATTTTCAAGTTCTTATAATACAGTCCCCACAAAAATAAAGATGGTACTTGCTCAGTATGTATAAATATTTATAATAGGTATGTGGATTCTAGTTTCAAATCATACAAGTATCTCTTTAGAGTATCCTGTGGTCATTTTGGCTTTGCCGGGGCTTCTTTAGTAGCATGCTGATGCTCATATTATTTTGGTGAAGAAATTTCATCCACAAGTAGCTAGAGTTTCAAAGTGACTTAAAGCATGCAAAAGAAATCTGAGAATACCTTCACAACATCCACACAGACTTGACTGAATTCATATGTTCTGAAATGCATTACAATATCATAGTCTGTTATGAATGATAGGGTTTTCCAATGGGTTCTTAGTGTATATGATTACTCCGGGTGAATAATATTGGATGCTCGACTTCCTGGTTCATTATTACTTAAAAATCTTGAATACCACTGAGCTGAAAGTCCAGGGTGTCTTCTTTAATCTGCTCTGTTGAAATCAACTCCATATAATCCATAACGTGCAGTATAGCCAAACATTAATTCGAAACAATCTATAAACAACCACACAAAGTAGCCAACTGTGTTTGAGCCGTTCCTGCACAAAATGATTGATTGAATAAGTAAAGGTAATTAACCTATATATATCATACTGTTTTAGTTGGTGAGTCCAAAGAATGGATATTGTTTTAGTGGTTGACTTAATCGGACGTCTAGCATAAAAGGCTTGTTCTGGTTGCAAACTTCTTTTGTTCGTAGTCAGATAAAGGAAGCACGCCTTTTAGATTGAAGTAAGCTTTCTAAATATTCATCTAAGTAGTTTACTCTGTGATCATCATCTGTACCATTCCCGGTAGTTGGTTCTATGTTGCACTCCCCGTATCCTGAACACATCGATACATAAAATCATAACTTCATTCTACATTCTTGTCATTGCTTATCCACTAAGAGGAGAAAATTACCATTTTCATGAATCATAATTGGAGGGTTCATGTAATTCACTTTAACATGCTCAAGCATTTTTCGAAGAGCCCATGAAGTACTAGGCAATGGAGGCATTCTTCCCTTAGTGAAAACCTGATGAAATATGCTTTAGGTGATATGATTCAGAATAGAACTGGCCTAAACTTTCTCAATATTGTAGAATGCAAAATAAAGATTAATAATTTGGTGAATGTGTAAATATGATCATAGGGAAACCATGAGAAGCTTACTGGGTATTTTAGCTAATTTAGCTGAGACATCTTTGAGGTAGTCCCTATTGTCCTTATCGAAATTATTAGGATAGGATTGCACATAAAATACAGAGTAATGACTGATGCCGAAGAAGTCGAATGATCCTTTCAACTTCTTCAATTCTTCTATATTGACGGTAGGCAGCCAAGACCCGACAAGCTTACGCACGGTAGAAGGGGAGTTTCCATGCACTAGTGGATCCCCGTAACTGGTCCAAATCGGACATTTTGAAAGACGAGATTGATGAGAGAAAAAATAAATTTCTAAGTTATGCTAAAGTACACCCTTAACTATCAATGTTCTTCACTAAACGACCTTGATTTTTCTTTATTGCAGTATACTTAAACTTTGGTTGGAAGGGAGTTTTTCCGCTAAATGCCCTGAAGTGTTGCACTTATATTGAATATACCATAATAAAAAAAATTAAATGCAGTCAACTGAAAAACAACGAAGATAACTGTAGATTATGTAATTAAAGCAAAGATGAGTAAAGGTTTTGTAGATATGTACTAACCATCCTATATGGAAATCCCTTGCTCTTTCTGTAGCAGCAACGTCCTCTTCTGAATTTGTGAAAGGCTCAAACCAGAAGATAATGATGGTAATTCCTATTTGACCTTTTTGTACTGCCTGCATAAGAACATAATACTACATAAAATTGGAGCATCCCCAACAATTTTTTTCCGAAGGAGGAACTTTACCTGATATTTATCCTTGTACAAAGCTACAGCTGATGCATGAGATAGCAGAATATTATGCGTAAATATATATGGTTCTTTTGTGGAGTCTCCCATGGAACATTTAAAACCATAATAGTAGGAGCAATGTGCAGGAGGAAAATTTCCAAAGCCATTACCTTAACACTGCTTCGAAATTCGGTTCGTTAAAAGTGATCCAGTATTTCACTCTGTCACCAAATTCTTGAAAGCATATATCAGCATAAGCAGTGAAATCCTCTCTGATTCAAGACCAAATGTGGGGGAAACTATTCAATAGGAGTTGTATATGATGAAGATATGCATGACGGATCGGAGAATTACACTATTTTTGGGCTTAACAGTCCTTCATATTCATCTTCAAGTGTTTGTGGAAGGTCAAAATGATACAAGGTAACATGAGGCTCTATTCCTGCAAGATTTAGAAAGAAAAAATTAGGCTAAATAGAGCATTTTATGATTTGGAAGAACGCAGAACAGCTTAGAACGGGATCATACCGTATCTAACAAGCTCGTCAATCAGATTGTTATAATACTGCAGGCCTTTTGGATTTACAAGCCCCCGCCCATCTGGAAGATAATAGAATTGTTAAAATTATTCTACTGTTATAGTTACAACTCTCGATTAAGTTAAATATGAAACTTTTACCAGGAATTAGTCGAGACCATGAGATTGAGAATCTGTAGGCATCAAGGCCCATATCATGCATCAACTTCACATCTTCCTGTCATCAAACAAAGTATGATATGTTTCTCCCTTCGAAGAGTTGTGGGAGCAAAGGGTGGGGGATTACCTTGTATTTGTGATATTGATATGCAGCTATGTCTCCGGTGCTCTTATCTTCATTCCGACCTGTAAAATTAGCATAAAATAGAAAAATAAGGCTAAATAGATTAAACTTCTGTATTATGAGGAAAGATAACTACCATTATGTGCAAAGGTGTCACCGGTGCTAGGTTTTCTTCCGTCCTCTGCAACTGCTCCTACCTGCAATGCATTAAGGTGTTGCACCACGGCAGCGCCCCGGCCGTCTATCCGAGGCCAAAATGCGGAATCAAAAATTTTCTTAACTTTAAACCGGCGCTAGCGCGGACAATAAACCCGGATCGTAACCATTAACCCAATCCTAGCTATCAAGAGAATGGGTAGAGAGTTATACCAAGCGATCCGTGTCCTTCGGTCTTCGTCTCCACTCCGATCTCCCGCGGAATCTCCGTCTGTCACCTCCTCGTCGGAAAGGGCACCACGTAGCCAAATTCTTTTATGGGCTCCCACCTCTGGACCGAGGCAACTCGGGCGCGAAGTTGGTTAGCCGACGCGTCCAAGGGTACTGTAGGTTGTAGTGTAGAAAGCATGTCTCGATGCGGGTATGAAGTTGCCATAGAAATGATGGAGAAGAGAAAGAACTTTGGAGAGGATGAAGGTGTATATATTTTTCAAGCATGAGGAATGAGATGAATAATTTCCACATGGAAAAATGAACTCTCTCATTCTCCCCAACATATGTGGCCGGGCCCCCTTCTTTGGAAATATGGTGGAGGAATCAACAACACAAGAAGGGAGGTGATGGTAGTAAAAGTAAAGGGGTGACCACATCCAAAGATCATGATAACAAGGTCAAATCTAAATCAAGACCCACTCTAATCACAAAGACATGATGTATAAAGCATCTCATGATGATAGAAGCCACAAATGCAAGAAACCCCTCCACAATAAGTTATTTGCAAACTTGCAAATAACCCCCCTCCATCACAAAAGTCCGGCCGTGAAGAAACAAAGGAAAACCGGCTGGAACGGAATGCAAACTGGCAACTCCAGAAAACTGATCCCGTAATAAATTACAGAAAAACCCCACTACTGCATATACATGCCCGCATTTGTATTCCCACTGAATACAAATGCAACGAGACAAAATCTACACAGTCTAATACCAGGATCCGGCTTAAACCAAAGCCGGCTAGTAAAAACCGTCCGATCACGATCCGTGCAATGCCGCACGTATCTGATCGAACCCTGCCATATCTTCATACGGTCTCTACAGCGTTTCGTCCGAAACTTGAGTAACTGTCTGTGTGGGGGACTCTAAAGACTCGTCAATACTTTGGCTGTGGATTTAACCACTAACACGTCAGAGATATTAGCCATACGTGACGGGCTACCAGCTATTGACCAAAAGGGACGTCGATGAGCGAACTCATCCTGACACCCTACTGAGCCTGTCAGTGACAATATCCGTACAGTCCGGTCCGTTCGTCTATGAGTATCGCATGGCGGGCCTAGGGGGTTGGTAAAAGTCAGACCCCCAAAAGCGGTACAAGTCGTGTCGAAGTGAAGCCCAGAACACCCTGAGATACTACTGGAATACCTACCAGTAAATCTCCTACCTCGGCCGAGGGCTTTGTGTAATGGCTCTCTTAGACACGGCGCGACCTCACCCCCAATACCGGGAGAGACGAACCCCTGCAGATCCGCTCACTGCCTCCATGTGACTCGGGACTGTACCCAACTAAAACCTGTTTGCACGACTCCTTTGAGCCGTGGTAGGGTAGTAATCAAAGCACAGTGGGAACTCACACGAGACAAATGACGATCTCAGGTCGATGAACTAACCTGTACACATGTCACCAGGGAACTGCTATCTGACGTCTGGTATAATCCCAACTAGCAGGTTCCCGGCGAGTCCTGTCCGGTGTACTCATAACCCAATGAGCACCTGTATATTCTTAGGTGAACCAACTGACACCAATGGCTTGTGAGACCGGCCACCGCCCTTCGTCGGGGTCTCGACTGTATACACTAGTCTACTAATAGAGTATCGATGCTCAGTCTCGAAACTCCCACGACTAGGGACCTTTTAAGGATGTACTTATAGACCCCAGCTCCCACGTATATGATCGCCATCATACTGCTGGCCGTCAAGCAAGAATCTTAGGGGCTTTATCAACGTGTAATAGCGACTCGTAAGGTCACCTAAAGCAGTACACGATGATAAAGATAAACCAGATAGCATACTATCATCTTGAGTAAGACTGTCCTACTGGGACAGGTCCTCCCTCAATCATTGCAATCATGTGCCTGTGATCCAATAATTGACTCTGAGGGCACTATCTCCAACAATCTCCCACTTGCACTCAAGGCTAATTATTGCGATGTCGCATACTCACAGCCCGTGTGATACCGAACACCTAACTCCTCTACTAGTCAGTCTCACAAAGCTCGTTTGCGAAACTATTGCGTTCGAGGAATAGCCTCAGTGAGTGGATCCGCTGTGATGTTTCTTTCTATGTCTCTCTATATCTCAAGTTCGCGGAGAAAACCATCTCCCGAAATGAGCAATACCTGTCTTAGAATGTGTCTGGATATCTGATGGGACCTAGCTCATAAATGAACTCTAAATCCAAACTTCTTAGACTGTATCGACAACTGAACTTAATCAGTATCCTGCGCCATGCCTTTCCCTCAGTATCCACCTGGACCACCTGTCCAAAATGCTGCCCCTCGTCAGAGGGAAAACTATAACTCTGACAGCCACTCTGCCATCCAGGTCACCTTGGAAGCCTGGAATGATAACCGTCTCCTAAAGGAGGCTGCCGTTATCAAATCGCTAGAACATTCACTTATGTTCTAAAACTGCTTCCGATCGTTTCTCCAGGATTGGATTAATATCAACTTATTGCATCTCCTGCAAGAACAACATCTGGTGTGGTACTTGACATCTCATGATTGACTCAATTGCCTAAGCAAGTGATCTGCCAATCATGCACATCCCTCTCCCCTTTAGTCCGTAAGACACCTTTAGAGAGGGTGACTCCACCTGCAGGTATACTACCGTGCCAGGAGTCGTCCATTCTAAATACTTATAGAATGCTGTCTAAATACCCAGATTGGGAAACCACCCAAATCTAGATCTAAAACCATAGGTCTAGTAACCAGAATGTCTGATATAATGTCCACGTCCTATGTGGAGAAACTACTGTGTGACGACCAAAGTATAATCGATCGTAGTATAGGAACTTTACTTCCTACTCTGTGTATGTCATCAAATACCATGACATCACACCCTACTACCTTCTTAACAGATCCATCCCCTATTCTGATGAAGTCAAACCTATGACTGTCACATCAGAAATAGATGATCTATCTCCGCTATATCTGCTTAAGTCTATAAATAGACATAAGCCTGATGTCCACCAATGCTTCCGCTGCTCCCACTGACTACGACAACCCTCTGGCAGAATAATATACACGTGCACTTCTAAAACTAGTTTAGAAAGACGCTATACTTATCCTCCTGCCGGGTCTCATAGTCTGGAACAACAGCAATGGTAAGTCTGGGTAAACAAGAACCTCCCTGTCACCGTCCTTGAGGCTACCGGAGTACCTCTCGGGTGCCTGAGGTTACCCACCGTATCTGCGGAGTGGCCAATGGAATGTCAAACCAAATTGAATCTTTAGGTTCTTTATCAAATCTTCCGTAATCGTTTGCGGTTCTGGAATCACTTCCAGTTCTGCCATACTCCCACTACTGTTTTCTGAAAAAATCCATTTTTATTAAAACTATGGCGAGTCAAGAACAATATCACTATTGATCTTCCAGATGGTAGAAAGCCAACCCTCGTCATAGCCTGGGTCAACCCACAAACAGCCATTACAGAAACGTGCCTTGAGTTGTCCAGTGTCTGGTTTTAAGCATAAACCAGACAACTCCCCGTACCTTAACATCGTTAAGATATGAACTGTTCTATATCCAATATAGAAACAGAGGCACTGATTTAATCGAACCAGATTCAAATCATGCAGCTGTCTCCAGTACATGTCAAGTAAATGGAGAGAGACCGATCAGCGTTACTCAACTTAGGAATGATTCCAATTATGAGTAACCTGAAAGAGAAGCAAGTTCTCTTAATCATTACTATCAACTGAATACCATACACAAGTATCTACATCTTCGATCACCTTGAAGAATCCCGATACTTGCAATACCTGGTTCTCTACTTCATTCATATACCTATAACTTCTCAAAACTCAGACCTTGTGTTTCTACGAAACACCTGTCTAAGAACTAGAGAAGTCATAAGTAAACCGAATATAGTACGAGGACCAACCCCTTTGTCCTAATGGACACTGGACAACATACAATACACTGTATAAGTCCCCTGAGTCTGATAACTCATTCACTGTGTGTCGTAGGTTGAAAGCTGTACTTATGGTTAAGAAGAACTACACCGCCGTTTAATGCTCCTTACCTAACCATCCACTGATATAGGTAAATGTCATAGACATAATTTCAAAAAGGTACATCTCACTCTATAAAAATAGACGTACAGATATATCAATTTGAAATTGGTGCACAACAATGGATATTCAAAACCAAATATTTGCCGACCGGCAAACAGCCCAGGCGATTTCCTCAAATATCACTTAATTACAACGAATCCCGATATAATGAGGATGATCACCTAATTCCCAATAACTTTCTCCCACTCATCATCTGTAAAACCATACAGATGTGAGAATCATACCTGGTAAATACATACCCTGGAGCAAGTGTCTAATTGGGAAATCAGTTTTCTTTTAACAGTACACAGTGAAACTGAAACATTGAAATGTTTCGATGGGGTATCCGGGTATTCCTAGTAATGCCTGTTCCATTATCCAGATTCACAACTGTAACCGTATATCTCTTTGCCACTTCTCCAAATCCCTTTTTATGTCTTTAGTCATTACCTTCTGCACACCCCTTTAGCCAAATGGTTTTCTTCCTTCCCTACCGTTCGGCACCAGCCTATGGTTTGAAAGAAGACTATCCAATAAGCATAATGGGTGTACTGTCCTAATCCTAGGAGCACTCGCAATGCGAGAGAAGGTGAAGATAAAAGACAACCGAATAAAACTTATTCCTATTTCTCCTGAACCAGGATCCATTCCCGAACTGGAACAAGTTCCTTTCGAGTTCGTATATAACCATACGATGGAATATCCAATAAACTTGGGATCTTCGTAGTGATACAGAGTGTCCTGGAGAAATACAAAGGTGATTTAGGATTGGCGAAGAAATACTTGGTTTGATCGTGAATAGCAGTCGCAATTTACTTTGCCCTCTTACTAATCCCTTTCTTTGTCTTAACGTAATACCTTCTGTACACCGTTTAGGCTAATTGGTTTTCTTCATTCCCTACCGGTCGGCACCTGTCTATGGTTTGGAAGAAGACTATCCAATTTGCGTAACAGGTGTACTACTCCTAAACTAAGGAGTACTCGCAACCTGAGAGAAGGTAAAAGGAAAAGACAGCTGAATAGTTCTATTCGTTTTCTCCAGAACCGGAAACCATCCTCGAATTCCTTCGAGTTCGTATATAACCATACGATGGTTTTGTCCAATGGAAGTGGACGTTCGTAGTAATACGGGGTGTCCTGGAGAAAATGGTAAAATTAGGAGTGGCAATGAGGTTTGCAACTCAGACAATCCAAAAGCCAGTCTTATAAGAAGGTTCGGTTAACTTGGTCACTGAGTCATAGTTTAGGGTCGGGTCAATGGTCGCTACCAAAGAGAGAGAGAAAAGAAACACTCAGCGTGCACTCTAACCTAGATCAGAATGGTTATCACTTTATCTAATCTGGAAACCTTCCACTGTAACCTCAAATTCTTCTCCAAACCTAAAAGAAGAGTTAGTCGGAATCACCCGAGGAGTAAACCAACTCATCAGTGGGAATCGGGATCCAACTATCATCGCATGATAACTTGACGGAATCCACTCAAGTCACCACACTCCAGAAGGTATGCGCATGCCTGGCAAGTTTCAGTTTCTTTAGAAACTCCCGATGTGATTTTTGCCCCTAGGACCCAAGTGACCTTGACGAATAATCAACAAATCAAAAGGTCCTACTCAAGTTCAACCCGTCATTATCTTAATTGCGTTAAACCCACCCGCACGACCCTTGACGAATAATCAACAAAGTCGTACGACTGTCCTAACCAATCCACATAACCATGCGACAGAAAGCATTACAGAGCTACCGCACACTACGCCTCGGCGAATAGCAACGACAAACGTAGCGCGAATACTAAGCAATACTAATCCGAAATGACGGAAGGCTACGAATGGTTTTTGGCGGAAAACCTTTTACCGTAATGAACTTGATTTCGTTGAAGGAAATGCATAGCTTTTATAAAATATAGTGACGAAAACCCTTTGCTAAAGAAGTCACTCCCGGTGAAGGGATCTCGGCTCTTTCCCCGTAGAATGAGGTGCAGGATATTCCAACTGAATACCACGATGCAAAGCAAAAGGAAATCGGCTATAGTAAAGTTATTGCCCTGACGCAAAATTCTGTCCAAAGGGTCACTCCCGGTGAAGGGATCTCGGCCCTTGCCTCGTCGACTGAGGAGCAGGATATTCCAACTGAATACCACGATGCAAAACAAAAGTGAACGTCCTTGCAATAACAGCTTTTTGAAAAATGTTCCAACGACATCAGAATAGGTTTGTTTATCTTGCATTGATCCGAATCAACACAGTTCCATCAATTGATCACACCAATAAAGAACGAAAATAATGATGTATGTATATGCCATCCGCATTCGCCACTGGGTCCCGTCATCACCCGTTAGGTTACTTAACTAATGACAGAGCGGGGACTGGACTAGCGCGGATGCAAAACATATACAACATCTACTAGTATATATATAATATATAATTTTCGCTCAAGGCCTGATAAAATGCAACATCACAGAAATGTACAATATCACAGAACAATACAGATATCTGGGATCCCCGGGTTTCATAGAGCCGCTACTGAAACCCGACGTTCCCCTGGTCGTGTGGATAGCCTGTGTAATGAAAATCCTAGACCCCTACGGGTGCGGCAAGTTACCCGCCAAAACCTGAAGCGAGGCAGCCCCCTTCAGCAACGTGAATGGACCACCCAGCACTTCACGGAATCCGGTAACTTGAGCACCCCTCCTGGGTCAATCCTATACCCCTACGAGTGCGGCGAATAGCCCGCCAATTCTAGAGTGAAGCCCCCTCCATCTCAATGCCATGAGATGCGGGCCCGTTGCCCTCTAGAACCCGGCTATCCGTGCATCCCTCCTTGGGGTAATCCTAGTACAGAAAGTAAAATATACATACAACGGGTATATCGACCGCAACCTGATCGTGCCCCAAAAGAATAATACAAACAGGCAGTGACGGCAGTCCACATGTCGGACGCTCACCCCGCAATATCAAATGTACATATAAAACAAAACTGTGCTACCACTGCAACCAGCTATCCCTCATGACCGATCCACAACATCACAGCACAACACAGAACATCAACGTAAATGTCACGTTCTCAAATCCGTCTAAAAGGGCTATAGCAGTTAGACAGGATTTACCGATCAAATGACATTCACGGTCGCAGATATAATGTAAATACTGTGAACTAGCGTGTTTAAAATTTCCGATCGAACAAATTTACCAAGTGGGCCCCAAAGCATTACTGTAGCACTTACAGAAAATCTGGGCCCAAAAATAATATTCCAGAAACCCTATTTTCTAGTGTAAGACAATCTGGAAAAATTTGGTGCAGTGAGGAGCCTAAGTGGCGGCGGAACCGCGGCCAAAGCATGGCTTTGGTCGCGGTTCCGCGGTGGGATGATGGATTCAGGCGACCAAATTTTACCGGAATTCTTATACTTCCCTGCACATCATTCTGCAACTACCTGAAAAAGTTTTAGAGTCCAAAAAATTTTGACAGAAACCTGATGCACACGAAATACGGTTTTTAGGATTTTTGTTCGATCGGGTCTTTAAACATACTAGAGCAAGCTAGACTAGATTAATGGCGTGGCTCTGATACCATGTTGCGCCACGGCAACGCCCCGGCCGTCTATCCGAGGCCAAAATGCGGAATCAAAAATTTTCTTAACTTTAAACCGGCGCTACCGCGGACAATAAACCCGGATCGTAACCATTAACCTAATCCTAGCTATCAAGAGAATGGGTAGAGAGTTATACCAAGCGATCCGTGTCCTTCGGTCTTCGTCTCCACTCCGATCTCCCGCGGAATCTCCGTCCGTCACCTCCTCGTCGGAAAGGACACCACGTAGCCAAATTCTTTTACGGGCTCCCACCTCTGGACCGAGACAACTCGGGCGCGAAGTTGGCTAGCCGACGCGTCCAAGGGTACTGTAGGTTGTAGTGTAGAAAGCATGTCTCGATGCGGGTATGAAGTTGCCATAGAAATGATGGAGAAGAGAAAGAACTTTGGAGAGGATGAAGGTGTATATATTTTTCAAGCATGAGGAATGAGATGAATAATTTCCACATGGAAAAATGAACTCTCTCATTCTCCCCAACATATGTGGCCGGCCCCCCTTCTTTGGAAATATGGTGGAGGAATCAACAACACAAGAAGGGAGGTGCTGGTAGTAAAAGTAAAGGGGTGACCACATCCAAAGATCATGATAACAAGGTCAAATCTAAATCAAGATCAACTCTAATCACAAAGACATGATGTATAAAGCATCTCATGATGATAGAAGCCACAAATGCAAGAAACCCCTCCACAATAAGTTATTTGCAAACTTGCAAATAACCCCCCTCCATCACAAAAGTCCGGCCGTGAAGAAACAAAGGAAAACCGGCCGGAATGGAATGCAAACTGGCAACTCCAGAAAACTGATCCCGTAATAAATTACAGGAAAACCCCACTACTGCATATACATGCCCGCATTTGTATTCCCACTGAATACAAATGCAACGAGACAAAATCTACACAGTCTAATACCAGGATCCGACTTAAACCAAAGCCGGCTAGTAAAAACCGTCCGATCACGATCCGTGCAATGCCGCACGTATCTGATCGAACCCTGCCATATCTCCATACGGCCTCTACAGCGTTTCGCCCGAAACTTGAGTAACTGTCTGTGTGGGGGACTCTAAAGACTCGTCAATACTATGGCTGTGGATTTAACCACTAGCACGTCAGAGGTATTAGCCATACGTGACGGGCTACCAGTTATTGATCAAAAGGGACGTTGATGAGCGAACTCATCCTGACACCCTACTGAGCCTGTCAGTGACAATATCCGTACAGTCCGGTCCGTTCATCTATGAGTATCGCATGGCGGGCCTAGGGGGTTGGTAAAAGTCAGACCTCCAAAAGTGGTACAAGTCGTGTCGGAGTGAAACCCAGAACACCCTGAGATACTACTGGAATACCTACCAGTAAATCTCCTGCCTCGGCCGAGGGCTTTGTGTAATGGCTCTCCTAGACACAGCGCGACCTCACCCCCAATACCGGGAGAGACAAACCCCTGCAGATCCGCTCACTGCCTCCATGTGGCTCGGGACTGTACCCAACTAAAACCTGTTTGCACGACTCCTTTGAGCCGTGGTAGGGTAGTAATCAAAGCACAGTGGGAACTCACACGAGACAAATGACAATCTCAGGTCGATGAACTAACCTGTACACATGTCACCAGGGAACTATTATATGACGTCTGGTATAATCCCAACTAGCAGGTTCCCGGCGAGTCCTGTCCGGTGTACTCATAACCCAATGAGCACCTGTATACATCTAAGGTGAACCAACTGACACCAATGGCTTGTGAGACCGGCAACCGCCCCTCGTCGGGGTCTCGACTGTATAACACTAGTCTACTAATGGAGTATCGATGCCCAGTCTCGAAACTCCCACGACTAGGGACCTTTTAAGGATGTGCTTATAGACCCCAACTCCCACGTATATGATCGCCATCATACTGCTGGCCGTCAAGCAAGAATCCTAGGGGCTTTATCAACGTGTAATAGCGACTCGTAAGGTCACCTAAAGCAGTACACGATGATAAAGATAAACCAGATAGAATACTATCATCTTGAGTAAGACTGTCCTACTGGGACAGGTCCTCCCTCAATCATTGCAATCACGTGCCTGTGATCCAATAATTGACTCTGAGGGCACTATCTCCAACATAAGGTTGATGATAGAATCACATCGGTAATGCATAGTGTTACAGGATTTGGTGTTAAGAATCTAACCAAATCTAATCTAACATATTTTATTGCGGAACTTTTATGGTTAACTTTGTTAGAAAAACATCTTATTTCATATGAAGCTATTTTTTATGGTTAGTAGGTAACTTCATCATTTCTTAGTTACTATAATTCGCACATAGCCTTTTGGCATTGATCAAATCGAATGATCAAATGATTCTGGTTCGCTTGCCAGAACTGGATCATGCAAGTCTTGCATTCGTTGATAAGCAGGATTTGGGATGTCGTCTATGATCAGTTTCAGCAGCAATATATGCTGGAACAATACTACAGTTCCTTTCATATATTTGTGG
This sequence comes from Agapanthus africanus, assembly GCA_030015575.1. Classification (NCBI taxonomy): domain Eukaryota; kingdom Viridiplantae; phylum Streptophyta; class Magnoliopsida; order Asparagales; family Amaryllidaceae; genus Agapanthus; species Agapanthus africanus. The sequence continues at coordinate 115,791,428 of CM057350.1, forward strand.
AGCATTATCAATGGAGAAATTACAGGCGGCTGCTCATTTACTTCTAATTAAATGAAACGTTCCCCGATTGAGTAGTCTACGGAAATTTACGATTGAAATTTGAACTTCCTTAGAAAAAAACAATTTTTATCCTGCGGAATTTTCTTGTTTATATGTTTACTAACCTGATAAGCAGAAGTACTAGCACTGAAGATAAATCCACATGGGAAATCATCTCGGCTTACTTTAGCAGCAGCAGCAACACCTGCAAATATTGATCCTACAACCAACAGAGAAGCCAATAAAGTGCTGCTATCTCTTTTGTCAGCAGCTATATTCTATTGTTTGTGTTCTTTGGCTCTCGCCCATATTGTCCAGATTCCATTGGCATCCACTTTTCAAAGGGATCAGCTTTTCAACAAATATATTATCTTCTGCCATCATAATTACGTGCGAGGACGTTCCCATACCTTCTGCAATTAAAATCAATACCATTCAAAAGCAACTTTTTTTGCCTGTAAAACAATGCATCAAAATAGGATCTTATTCAGCCTGTAAAATGATTTGGTTCAATTTAGCATGTGCAACATCTAAGATTTAACCCAACACAAATAAACAGAAAAAAATTATAGTACAAATATAACCAATTTATATCAACCAGATTCATGTCTCTTTAGGTAGATAAGTGAATGATTAAAGCTGCTTGCATCATAATCATAATTTAAAAGAGAGATGCTCCCCTGCAAATAATCCTAGCCCTGGGATTACTGATGATACATACAATCTTTTCAAACTCTAATTCATGAAATATTCTGAAATTAGATCATAACACCATTCGTTATAACCATGTGCTAAATGTTACTACATTTGGTATATAACACATTCCAATACTGTGCTATTTCAAGAAACAAAAATCATCAAGGAAACTTGCTTTAAAATCTTAATGTTACAGTTTCTACTTTCAGCTGCAAAAAAGACTTGATTCTGAATTTTGGAAAGAAAGAAACGCTTCGAAATCCGCTTATACCAAACAACAATTGCAGCTCTCTTGCCGAGCTTCACAAATAACTTAAGGATTAGAATTGGCGTAACTCCTAAGGATCCATCTACTCTCCAGTAAGGTTGATAATCTAGAGGGTGATTCCACAAGAGTGCTTAGTCCTGGAAAAAGGAAAAGAGCAGAACAATAAGCTGCAGTGGTAACGTAAAATGTAGTTTGTTTTGGTTTTCTACGAGTTAGCATGCCAAGAAACTAGAACCATTGGAATCAACCTACAAGGCAAGTGTTACATGGAGAAAAAATAAACACTTGACGATAATAATTCCAATCCCAATAATGAAAATTTGGCGGTGATTTTTTTCAACTCGAACTCCAGACCTCATGCTCGACAAATAGAAGCTTTATCCTTTCGCTAGGAGCACAAGCAAATGTATGGATGTAGAGTGCATGGGTGGGGGGTTTCCCCTTTTATTTTGGGGAGTGGGAGTTAAATTGGGAGGGAAGAAAACATAATTTATAGTTAACTATAAAATCACCAGTTCAATTGGCAAAGGACCATCATTTGGCTCTTGTTTCTGATCCTCATCGGCTTTGTCTTTGTCTTCCTTTTCCTCCTTTTCATCCTCTTTGGATTCATGTGGTCCATCTGTATCCATCTTGTCATCTTTGGATCGGACTGAAGCCATTTCTGTATCATTATTGCCTGATAAGACAAAATCCGCTGGAATCTGACCAGATTGCAAAGCCTGTGCAAGCCAAATCATTCTTTAATCTTGAACAAGGAATAATATAGTTTGGGACAAAACACAAACCCAAGTACAAAATAAAAAAGACAAATAGAAAAGGAAAAAAGAAAAGGATAAAACATGGGACATAAAACAGAGAGCTGATTTCTTATGCATACCTTGTCCAGCCTAGCAACCTCTTCAAGTGTTTGAGCATTTACGATTGCAGCCTGAAGATATAAAGAAATTCGTCATTAGCATCGGTTGATGATACTCAACTCTCCTCAGAGTCCCTGGCAAGCATTAGCTGTTAATCACAGCTCATGATAACGAAGATGAATGGCAAAATGCAAACAAGAAGTGACCAAAAATATATAAAAAAAAGAAGGAAGAGTAAGAAATGAAAGAGATCGAATTATCATAGCTCCATCAAAACTTTCATGGCACTGTTCGAAAAAAAAATTGGTGCGTGGGGGGGGGGGGGGTGTGGAATCCTGAAGCTGTAATCCTTTGACAATCATATGATGTAATGGGAGAACACCTTTTTAACAAATAATATTACAAAATGGGTACTCTTGGAATTTAACTGTCTCAAGAATCAAATAGAGCCGTATATTGATGAAAGTTTTCTCTTACATGATCAAGGGACAGTGAGAAAGTGTAAATTTGTAAGCATACAATTGCTAACTTGCTGTTACCAAAGTAAGGCCAAAAATTGGCTTGGGCGGGAATACTACATCAGCTTTTTTGCATAACTGAAGGAGATTGGACCATCAACAACATGCATACAGTAGTATAGACAAGATTAATAGCCGTTGTAGCTAGGTTAAGCAAAAGAGTAAAGGGGCAATCTCCAAGGATGCATCCAAATTTTCGAAGTCCCCATAATGGTTCATCATCATCTAAGCCTTTTCCCATCAAAATGGAGTCGGCTATGAAGCAAAGCTCTGGTAAAGATATGACAAAGTTCTACGATCGACTATCGACCTGACGTCAACCCTCTCCAAATAGGTGTCACATTCATAGTTAAGAAAACTGACAAGAGAGGGGCTTGTCAAAGTCCTAAACGACCCGATAACATCCTCTTAATTCTCATAGACTATGGCGAATTCTAAAAGAAGAGGAAAAGATGATATATTTGCTATATGGAATTATGTTCAACTCTAACGCACAAATATAGCAAACAGCAAAATGAAACATAAATTCTCACTCCCATGGTTCTTGATGGTTTTATATCCGACTAGAGATCTTCCTTCGCACCAATTTTTCTTCCAAAGCAGTGCGGTATGCTACTTGTCCAATAGTCCTCATTCTTACACCAAACAAAGTTGTGTCATCTTTCACCATGGATTTATATCTGATGAACCAAGCCCAGGTTTTCAGGAACTTCTATAAAGGTAAACAACATACCATGTTTGTATTATCATATGATCTACATTGCATAAGATTTGCAACAATTTAATTTAATCACTCAAAAGAATGCAGCAGAAACTCAATTTGCCAAAAAGTTTTATTTAAATTTTAAATGCATGCATTGCTTTGGAATGGTGCATGGACGCATGCAACAATGTGTATTTTTGGCGAAAAGGTAACAAGTTCAAGGGCATGGAAGATGGTCCCCAAATGGGTCCAACCTTATGCTAAAATAATGCGTATTATTTTTTATATCTGTAACTATCAGGACTAACAAAATGCCGCTCTTCCCTTATCAAACTTACTATGTTTCTAGACATGTCTCTAATTTACAACTTGATAATCAACATTTTCATGAAACCCCGAGGTAGAAAAAAATGCAATTTCCCATGTCATCCTAACCTCTCATCTTTGTTTAATAATAATAATAATAATAATAATAATAGTTAAAAGCCTCTTCCTTTTCAAGATTCATCTTTCCCCAAACTTTGATAAATAAGATAAGGACCAGTGAGAGGAGATTCCCCTACAGAGAGCCGGTCTCCATCGGGAAGGACAGGAATAGGGAAAGAAAAAAATAGACCATCTTGGCATGCAGAAAGGAATGCTCTTAACTGCCATTGCTATCCGGCGGAGCTGAGCTGGATTCCATTGCACTATGTAGGAAATGCATAGGAAGTCCACGCAACAAACCAAACCGAGTCCATGTGTAAGCCGTACCGTCCTAAAGTAAAAAATAGTTGGTAGGGAATGTATGAAATAGTTCCGGGGGAGGAAATCGAAATCCAAGAGATGTCTGGCAGGGCGGTTTGTTTTCCTCGGTCTTTATAAAATCCTATGGAACACTGTTTTCATGATCTCTCCTCCTGGTTGAAAATTTTAGATTCGGAAGTTTCCAAACATCCTAATATCTCCAACCCTAAGGAAATGAGGACATTATTGCTCAAAAAATAAACATGGACGCTAGTTACCTATGGTTAAGAGTAACCTAATGATCCAAATTCTGGATGATTGCCAGTAAAGTACAAAATATAAACTTAAGGGATGTCTTATGTATAATTTGATTTTATCTCTTTGTGAAGAGCTGCGTGATGAACCTCGTAAAAGGGATCATAGGCTCACGCACCATGACCCACCACTACATCGACTATCACAATAAATCTAAACAACGCGTTACATCCACTAGAAAATTTTATAGATGAAACATCTAGTAAAGAGAACATTGAACTTGATGTAGTAACGAAGACGAAGGCATGATTTGAATTTACATGAAGAGACCTACGCTGACCGCCTTTCAGTAACAATCATGATGACAGGAGTTGAAGATTCATAAATGAGGCAACCTAGTATCTAAGCAACGCTTGCAAGTCTACAAATTTTTCCTCATGGAGCCTGATGGTAATCCATGACCACATTAAGACACCGATATCGTCACTATTTGTTCTTCAGGTCACGACCTCTTATGAGGGAATGGCTCATAAATACTTTCCTCTTGCTCGAGTAGCATACAAATTATCAGTCACTGCAAATATCAATCAAATAGGGGTATCTATAATCTCAAGACATCGATTTCCTAAGGCTAGCCTGGCTAGATTCTAGCCGCTAAATAATAATAGGGATCAACACCTATAGCAGAACGAGTCAACACTCCACTAATGAAGAAATGAAGCTGCCTTGACCTTCGACTGAATCTAACCATGACATGAGGGACTGTATAGTTGTAGGAAAGGAACAAAGTGGTGGCGGGACAAAAAATGGTGCACTTTCCTTATTTTGTTCCGGAGAAGGAAAGTGCCCCTGTATCTTTATTGGTGAGTCCCTTTCCTACACTCCCATATTAAAAGGAAGAGGGGAGAAAGTAAGAGGGGAGAGATGGGATATTAATTGTTAATTTCATCCTTTTATTTTGTCCAGGAACTATATAGTCAGTGCTCCACAAAGATATCTCCTTTCACTTCTAATGTTAGGAAACAACAGCTATGGTTTAATATTTGGTTTTTCTTCCTTTCCAACACCATTATTCTCTTACAGAAAACAAAACAACTCTAAGGTGTTCTGACAAGATATCTCAACACTTATATGGCAATTTTCTTCTCAAACTAAGAAAAAAACATGAGGATAACTAATCTACAACTCTTCAAAGAATTTGGTTGGTTGACTAGTTTAAAGCAAAAAATCCTACCACTGTAACTCACTTATATGCAATTATAGAAGCGAACTAAAGACAATTGCCTGGGCAGTTTATAGATAGAACCGAATCTTGGATGAAAACCCCTGAAAGGACTTGAATTATTTGCATGTGATGGACAACTGTTAAGTTAATTATTTTTTACCAAGGCAATATTGTGTTCATGCATCGGGAGCCAAAATGTAATCAGGCCCTCAAAGATCAACTTAAACATAACATGGGGAAACCAAACCTTTCGATCCTTAAATCTTCATAGTCTCCTACCTCCTATAATCCCTTCCGTCTTTCACACTAATAAAACTAGTGATGGGAGAAACTGGCAACTGCTAGACAAAGAAGAGAGTCCGTTGGCAGAAGAGATTCAGACAGAACTACTAATATACAAACAGTTCTCTAAAGAGATATGTAAGTCGATGTCGCGCACCCCGCGGGTTCGCGGGGAGGTGGAATGTGCAAAAAATGATTTTTACAAGCTTCGCAACACCGACTAAACTCCAGGATCTTTACTTGAATCTTAACTAACAACTTGAGGTTTAAATACTATGTAAGAGTGCTATACCTCTGTGTACTGGTTCTTCGGGTCTTCTTGTCCTCCTCTCGTTGACTCCTCGAAGATCGGATTGAGCTTGCAAGGTCGACCTCCTCAAGTCAAAGGCGATTCATCCGAGAGTCTATAGTTCGAGCTCCAACCTCTAAACCGAGGTAACTAGGGTACCTAGTTCGTTAAACTAGATAGTCTAGAGGATGTATAGAGTGATGATGGATTAATTTGTCTCAAAATGCCCTAGGTTTCTCAACACATAAGACATTTAGGGTTGAGGAAGAAGAAGAAAAATTGAGAAGATGAGTGTAGAAGATGAGCATTGTATGAAGAATGACCAAGTGTGATGACTATGAAGCAAATAATAATTCAACCAAAATATCTCCATGCCACCATGCCTCAATAGTCATCCTATAAGTCACCAAGTAGCCATGCTTTATTAATTGCCAAATAATACCTCATCCTCCACCTCATTAACCATTTAATAAAATGGTTAAATCCACAAATGAGGTGTCTTCTTCTAGAAGCATTCTTACACAAATTACAAGAATACCCCTCACCGTATATACATACCTGTATCCGTATTCCGAAAATATGAATACAAAGAGACGAAAATAATCCAAGAATATAATACTAGAATCCGGCTTAAACCAAACCTCACTAGTATTATCCGCCCGAATATCATCCGTGCACAAGTACACATATGTGATCGAAACCCTGCCGTAAAACCATACGGCCTCTACATCGTTTCGTCCAAAACAGGAAACTCTTTGTGTGGGACTCTAAAGACTCGACAGTACGTTGGCAGTGGGTTTGACCAGAAACACGTCAGCGATACTAGCTGCACGTAACGGCTACCCAGGTATCTGTCGATAAGAAGGCCAATGAACAAACTCATCCAAACTCCTATTGAGCCTATTTATGACAATCTTCGTACAGTCAGGTCTGTTCATCTAAGAGTATCGCATATCGGGCCTAGGGGCGGTAACCGTCAGACCCCTAATAGCGCAATAAGTCGTGTCGGAATAGAGCCCAAAACACCCTGAGAAACTACTAGAGTACCTACTAGTAAATCTCGCTTGCCCTACCCGGGGACTGTGTAATGGCTTTCCGAACACAGCGTGATATCAACCCCCAATACCGGGAGAGATGAATCATATCTAACCGCTACTGCCTCCGAGTGCTTCGGGACTGCACCCAACTACAACCTGTTTGCACGACTCCTTTGAGCCGTGGTAGGGTAGTAATCTAAGAACAGTGGGAACATACTTGAGACGAAATAGCGATATCAAGTCAACGGACTAAGCTGTATTCATGTCATCTGGAAACTGCTACCTGACGATAAGTATAATACCAACCAACAATTCACCACGAGTCCTGTCCAGTGTAACTCATAACCCAATGAGCGCATGTATACTATCTCCGGTACGACATACTAATGGCTGTAGGGCAGACCATCTCCCCTGCTGAGTTGAGAAGCGTATAAACTAGTCTACTCTAGAGTATCGATGCCCCGTCTCGATAATCCTACGACTAGAGACCTGTATAAGGATGTGCTTATAGACTACCCAGCCCCCACCAGTGTAGCTGTCATCACAACGCTGGTAGTCAAGCAAAGATCCTAAGGGCTCTACCAATATGTATAAACGATATGCTAAAAGAAACACATGCACATATTGAGGTAGAATCAAACCAAGTAGCATACTACCATATTGAGCAAGACTGTTATTATATCCGTGTATATTCCAAGCTTCTAAAATGTAATATACAAACCGGTACTATACAATAATGGCCTCTAAGGCATATATCACTAACAAGATATAGGACTGCCACCACCAATGGCGGCTCCCAGACCTTGTGCTTTAAGTATATTGAAGGTAGAAACTAGAAACATGTAAGAAAAACAGATCAAAACAGGGACCGCATGCAGCAACTTATAGCAAGAGGGTAACTTCAAGATAATAAACCAAATCATTTATAAGACAGAAAAGGTTGCAGAATATTTATGCATACCTTGATAGCTGTAATCTGCTCTGGCGTGGGTCCAACAAACTTTGGAGGCTCCTCTACTTTTGGAACATCCATTACTTCCAGAACCTCACCTGGAGTAAATGTCTTTACAGGAACTTTTTTGGCGGCCTCTTCTGCTTCCTTTGATGCAAACAGATTTTTTGCTTCAATCCTCTCCTATTATTGACAAAAGCCTTACCATTGAATCCTTAAAAGGTAATATTGCAGGCATAGCATATAAATGCGAATGAAACATTAAATTTAGTTAAAAGTAACCGGAAAAGCATACTTAAACTGAAGCACTCCATTTTCATCTGATTAAGACGGTTGGTAATACATCTGAATACGGGTCTTCAGATATAATAATGAAAATTGCTCGGTGTCTATTTCTGAGTGAGGTGGTGGTGGTGGTGGTGGTGGTGGCAGAGGGTGCTCAGTTGTTTCAGAGTAGTAGGTACAACATATTGGAATCATAAATCAAACAAAATATAGTTTCCATGTAATAATGGGCATAACAACATTTTTTTTATTAGAAAGCAGTCGGCTATGTATCATCTTGATAACCGTAAATTTCTTTTGTCAATGGAACTTTATGATTTAGTTAGATATGGATATAATTTAGTGAACTTATGGTTCCTAATAATCATATTAGCCTTTGGGACAAGTGACTAGGACTGGTCATGTCATCATGAAAGGTTTAGATCATATTTAGGCATTCGATCAAATAATTCATCGCTTTGAACAGATTTCTGTCTTGACTCTTGCCCTGTTAAATTTTGTAGAGGTTATACCTCGCCCTAACCACATCCACATGCAACGTCCGGTGGTATATTTATCTATCAAAAATACTTTTTCTACCACAATTTGTCTACCCAAAACTTTCCCCAAGAGACAAACACAATGGACCCACTTGTTTGACACTATTATCTAGGTATTGTGGGTCCTACCATTTTGTCTTTTGGATAAACTTTTGGATAGACAAATTGCAGATAGGAAAAGTAATGCTCTTTATCTATAACAGGAATAACAATGATAATAATGATGAAGACAACGAGATTTGATTTTTTTTTTTTTGAAAGCTGCGAGATTTTAGATCAAGATCTCCTCCAAAAAGAGCAATAAAATTTCACAATTTATATTAAAAAGATAAAACCAAAAACTTACTGTATGATTCTATCAATAATTCTCTAACTTGAACAACAGGATCATAAAGTTCGTAGGTGACAATGTTCGAAGAGTGGGGAAAGTGTGGAGCGGCCTCTCAGAAATTAGCAACGTCTTATTTGGTTTAATCTGTTATTTCTTGTAAGTTGCAAGTTAATTGATGATTCTAATGAAGTTTTTAACTATTTTTTAATACTTGAAACCCTCTCGAGTCTAGTCTTGAAGTCAAAATTGATACTGCCCAAAATCAAAATTGAAAACTTAAAGTCAAAGCTCTTTGATGCCTGAAGTTGCTCGCAAACCCTAGCTTTGGAATCAAAATAAAAAAAACTCGATAACCATAGCTAATCAATCCCTTGGTTCGAAGCCAAAATTGAATCTCCTCCAAGTTGGAAGTCAAATCTCCGACTCGAAAACCCTAACCGTCCGATGTTAAAGCCTCCGAGTAGCAAGACCCTAACTGCACAACGTCAAAGCCTCCAAGTTGAAGCGTAGTGTCGAACTAAAAGTTGAAGCCTCCATGTCTAAGTTAAAGTTCCCAAAATAGTATATAGTCTTGGCCAACATAATTGTAGCACCCTTGACCGATCGTACGTTCCTTTTTCTTTTTGGATATATTGGGCTTTGTTTTATTATTATTATAATTTGGAGTTTAATACTTATAATTAAGATATATACATATAATTATGGTTTTTCAAGTTTGTTAAATATGCATATTATTAGTATTTAAATATTTATTTGTCTAACACTATTTTATAACCATATTTATATTTTAGTATCATAATTTAAACAAAAGATATTTTATTTGATATTTCTTTAAACAATACATATACATAAGATTTTACCCCTTTTAAAATTATATTTATAAGATATTTTGACTTACGATATTTATTTGGTTAAAATATTTGATTTTGAAAAGTCATGAGAGCCCCTGTTAAATCTTTTCACCATATAAATATTTTTCCTTAACTAACAACTCAATTTTCTCTCTCCAATCACCATATATGTCTCACCTGATAATTTTATTCTTTTAAAACAAATATTATTCTCTCTCCAAACAAATATTTTTTCCAACAGATTTCTTTCTCCCCATATTTTATTCTATCTATATATATATTTTTCTATATCACTAACTATATTTCACCAACCCCGCTCTCTTTCTATATATATTCCCCAACAAAATCCCTCTCTCTCCAATCTAATCCAATCTCTCTCAGCGGATTCTTTCTCAAATCTACTCTCCATTTAATTATTTTTCTACAAACCTATATACATACATACATATATATAATTGAAGATATTTTGTTATGATAGTTTAACTGAAAATATATTTTAGTTGTTTGATATCATAAAATCATATATATATATATATATATAACTAATTATATTTATTTTCATTAACTCATAACCATATACATATCTACATATATTTTCACTATATACCAATATGTATATATACATATACTTTTCTATTATTCTAACTATATACAAACTAATATGTATATATACAACTTTTCTAATATTTTATAGAAGTATATAACAACCCATCATACCTCTCTTTTATAAAATCAAATCCAAATCTCATGTCATCAGAATATTTCTCTCCAATTATAATAATCTCTCCAAATTTTAATATCTCTCTTCCCTATAAATAACAACCTAATTATTATCATCTATCCCCTTCTCATATAAATCAACCTTCTCTTTTTCCCATCATAATATTTTCTTCTTCAAAATTAACCGAGCAATAAAACCTTAGAGTTGTTCTTCGTGTCGTCGTGTTTATCTGTCTCCGAGGCAAGTACTTACTCTTTTATTTTTTTTAGTCGATGCAACATCGGCAATTGTCTAAATAAATTATTAACTTACAATATCTAAATAAAATTGTAATATTCTGTCACTTTATTAATATATCTTATAATACTTGTACATATCATGAAAACCCTAAGATCTAGAATACCTATTAATCTTTTCATCAAGTGAACAATTGTAAAAGTGTAAGCATAATAAAATAACTATTAACATATAAATATGGTTTAATATATAAAAAGCTTTATAAGTAATTATATGTTTCTGTTGCAACAATATTGGTATACACTAGCATGCAAAATATCAACACTTATATCCTAATCTAAAACATAAAAATATACCATTATTACTGTTAATCAATAAATACTTTGGGCTTACTATTTTATATATATAAATTAAATTTTATACATTATCACTCCTTATAATATCGCTGCACTCTATGTGCCCTAATCATATAAATTATTTTGATACTATAAATAATATTAATATCACATGATTATAAAACTTATTATTAGCACTTACATGATGACTAGTCAATCTGTCATTTATTTTATCTTACTTACTATTATCTCGTAATTATACTATTACCACTAAACCCACCGTTGCCGGTCCTAAGTCCGGATGAGAAAGGGTGAGGGTTGTGGTAGGCTTGTGACAGCCAACGTAAAACTTTGTCACATTCTATGACATGAACCATAATAAGAATATCGTTGGGACGTCCCCTACTCAGCGACGCGCTACATCGGACCCCGGATGCAGTGACAAATAAGCAAGGGTCGTCGTCTAGAAACGGCGCGCTACATCGGACCCCGGGTGTAGTGACAAATAAGCATGGGTCGCCGTCCAGAGACGGCGTGCTACATCGGACCACGGGTGTAGTGACAAATAAGCAAGGGTTTCATAGGATCCGTCTAGCTTTCTGGAACATAGATTCCCTTACGGGTAGACTAATAGAATTAGTGGAGATGATGATTAGGAGGAGAGTTGGTATTATGTGTTTGCAAGAAACTAAGTGGGTAGGTGAAAAGAGTAGAGTCATAGAACCTTGTGGTTATAAGCTTTGGTATACGGGTAAAGATAAAAATCGTAATGGGATAGGCATAATCATAGATAGACGGTTGCTTGAGGATGTAGTTGAGATTAGGAGAAAAGGTGATATAATTTTACTGGTTAAGCTTATTCTAGATGGAGAGATCCTTAATGTTATTAGTGCTTATGCACCACAAATAGGTCTTGATGACTCTAGTAAGCGTCTATTCTGGGAGAATTTAGACGAGGTGGTGCAAAGTATACCTAGTGGAAAGAAGTTATTTATTGGTGGTGATCTTAATGGATATGTAGGTACTAGTCGTAGTGGGTTTGATACTATCCATGGAGGTTTTGGTTTCGGACAAAAGAATGAAGTAGGTGACTCGATTCTAGATTTTGCCTTATCTTATGACTTGATCTTAGCAAACACCTGGTTTAGGAAAAGAGAGTCTCACCTTATCACTTTTAGGAGCGGATCAAGTGCTAGTCAAATAGACTTTTTTCTGACGAGAAGAATAGATAGAGGTTGTTGTATCGACTGTAAGGTAGTGCCAGGTGTAACCACTCAACATAGACTTTTAGTTCTAGATTTTCGATTTAGAAGAGAACCTAGGAAGATTAGACGTAAGGTAGAGCCTAGAATTAAATGGTGGCGATTGAAAGAAGGTAACCAAAAGGCTTTTATAGATCGTGTAGTCCAAGAAACGGATTGGCAGTCGGAAGATGATCCAAACAAAACATGGAACAAAATGGCTAGTTGTATCAAGAAGGTAGTTAGAGATCTACTTGGTGAGTCGAGATGTGGTGCTCCACCATCTAAGGACATATCATGGTGGAATGAAGATGTAAAGGCTGCTATTAAAATTAAAAGGGATTCTTATAAAGATTTGAAGAAATGTGATGTGGAGAGATTTGAGAAGTACAAAATGGCTAAAAAGGAAGTTAAGAAAGCTGTTCGGGAAGCTAAATCTAAGGTCTACAAGGAGGTGTACGAGAAATTAGACACTAAAGAGGCTGCAAATGATATATACCGGATTGCTCGGATGCGGGAAAGGAAGACTAGAGACTTATGTGCGGTGAAATGTGTCAAAAATGAAAATCAGAAGGTTTTAGTTCGAGATGGGGATATCAAGGAAAGATGGAGAGATTATTTTGACAAATTGTTCAATAAGAGCTTTACTAAGAATTTGGATGGACTTGTCATTCAATCTCAAGATATAAACCGTGATTTCATGCGTAAAATAAAACTATCTGGGGTTAAAGAAGTTTTGAACAGAATGAGTTTAAGAAAAGCGGTAGGCCCTGACGGGATTCCTATCGAGATTTGGAGATGCTTGGGAGAAATAGACGTTAAATGGCTGACAGGTCTGTTTAATAAGATTTGACAGACAAAAAAGATGCCAAATGAATGGAGGAAAAATATTCTTATACCTATCTACAAGAACAAGGGGGACATTCAAAGTTGCTCAAACTACCGGGGAATAAAACTTATGTGTCACACCATGAAACTTTGGGAGAGAGTGATTGAACACAGGCTAAGGAAGGATATTAAGATAATAGAAAACCAGTTTGGGTTCATGCCTGGACGATCAACGACAAAGCCTATTCATTTGCTTCGTCAACTTGTCGAGCTTTTTCGAGAGAAGAGAAGAGATTTGCATATGATATTTTATTGATTTAGAAAAAACGTACGACAAGGTACCTAGAGAGGTATTATGGGAGACAATGATGAAGAAGGAGGTCCCGTCAAGTATATTGACATAATCAAGGATATGTACGATGGAGTAGTGGCAAATGTCAGAACTTACGACGGCTTAACGAGTGATTTTCCGATTACTATTGGTTTACATCAAGGATTTGCGTTAAGTCCATTCCTGTTTACCATCGTGATGAATGAGCTTACTAGAACTATCCAAGATGAGGTACCTTGGTGTATGCTATTCGCTGATGATATTGTTCTAGTAAATGAGACGAAAGCAGGGGTTAATGCCAAATTGGAATTATGGAGGCAAACATTGGAATCTCGGGGATTCAAATTGAGCAGGTCCAAGACAGCATATATGCATTGCAAATTTAGTAACCAGAGAAGTCAAAACTATATTGGTATAACATTGGAAGGGCAAGAGATATCACCGAGTGACTAGTTTAGATATCTAGGTTCCATCATCCAAAAGAATTGGGAGATCGATAGTGATGTTAATCAAAGGATCCAAGCTGGTTGGTTGAAATGGAGGAGTGCAACAGGGATTTTGTGTGATCGTAACTTTCCGTTAAAATTGAAAGGGAAGTTTTATCGGGGCGCTATTCGGCCTGTCTTATTATATGGTACAGAATGCTGGGCTCCTAAGAAGCATCATACACAGAAGATGCACGTAGCGGAGATGCGCATGCTTCGTTGGATGTGCGGTAACACTAGAAAGATAAGGTGCGAAATGAGGATATTCGTACAAAAGTTGGTGTCGCACCTGTGGAGGAGATGCGGGAAAACCGGCTAAGATGTTTGGTCATGTGCGACGCAGACCTATGAAAGCACCGGTCCGACGAATAAATACTCTCGATATGGGCAATGGCAAAAAGGAGACCGAAGAAAACATGGATGGAGGTGATACGAAACGATATGGTTGCCAAAGAACTCAATGAAAGTATATTGTTCGATAGGAGTGAGTGGAGGCAGAGGATTCATGTGCTGGACCCGGCGTGATTCTCATGTTGGTCCATGTAGCCTACCCCATATGCTTGGGATAAAAGGCTCAGTTGTTGTTGTTGTATACTATCACCACTATCCGCTTTATGCAACTGTAATTTGTCATTCCTATTTAACTATATTAATCCTTTAAAACTATATTTCAGTTTATTATTCTTTTCAATAAATAAACCCGGATGTTAAATACCGATGCTTGCATATTTATGTTGAGTTTTGTTTACATTTTTTACCTTATCATATCCTATCGTCTATATTTACCATTTTACTTGAGACTGTCATTGTCGGCATCCTTGAGAAACCTTAACATGCTATTCTTGTTTATGGACACTATCATTTTATAACTATTGTACTTGACATGCCATGACTATTCATTGTTCCAGACTACTCATATTAAAACGAGATCTCTAATTTGAATGCTGAACTACATGTCATGACACACTACTATTTACCAGTTTCATCTCTATACAATTACCATACCACAATTCCAGTCTTTTCAGCATTCTTAATTAGCGCTCTAGTTATTACCATAGTAGCTATAAATACACGGGTGTTGGGGTAGTTTGAATGTGCATTCGTACAACAGGATCTCAGGAGTCCTATGCCGGTAGTTCGTACCGGGCTATATCGGTCTCATGTTTACAGCTCGTACCGGGCTATATCGGTCTCATGGTCATTCCACAGTTGGGCCCGTGTTTCCTAACCCCTGGGGCACCACTCTTGGGTTAGGAATACTCCTGCAGAGGTTGACGCACACACTCGAACTTACGATAGGATGGTTTACCTTTTAGTGACCAGTTAGGTTATGACTTGACCTCTTACATGTTTGTTTCATAGTATCCATGAATGTATTTATATATCTGTTTTGCTTGCGCACACGGGCTTCACTACATTCATATATTCATGTTATCATACCACACATAAACTTTATTCGTTGAGTACTTGCTGGGATGTTCTGACATCCCTGAGATTTGTCATCTCAGATTTAGAGACAGATTTTCAGGCCGAGCAGGACCGCAGCGACTACCAGGACTTTGCCGAAGATCAGTAACCGTAGGTTTATTTCCCTTTTCTGTTAGTTTCTAACTTGTGCGTCCTTATGGGACATTAGGACTTATGTATCTCTTTTGGATGTTGTTTTCTTTTCGAATCTATTGTATTGGATCTTTTTTGCATCAATTATCTAGTTGACCCATTTTTAGTATTCGTTGTGGTTTCATTGTAGCATGATTATCAGTATTATTCCTTTTGGTGTTGAATTTTATTTTTGACAGGTTAATCTAGACAGCCTTATATGACTATGAAAGGATTTTTCCTTACCGTAGGTGGCACGGCTGGCCTTCGTCGCTCTCCGTATTCCGTATTTTGGGAAGCGGGGTGTAAGAATAATAATAAAAATTAACAATCTAAGGTTGATTTAGATGTTATTTGTCACGCCCCGTTTTCCAAAATACGGAATATGGAGAGCGACGAAGGCCAGCCGTGCTACATACGGTAAGGAAAGATCCTTCCATAATCATATAAGGCTGTCTAGATTAACCTGTCAAAAATAAAATCCAATACCAAAACGAATAATACTGATAATCATGCTGCAACGAAACCACAAAGAATACTAAAAATAGGTCCAATAGATAATTGATGCAATTAAAGATTCAATACAATAGGTTCGGAAATAAAACAAGATCCAAAAGAGATACATAAGTCCTAATGTCCCATAAGGGCGCACATGTTAAAAACTAACTGAAAGGAAAATAAACCTACGGGTTACTGATCTTCGGCAAAGTCCTGATAGTCGCTGCAGTCCTGCTCGGCCTGAAAATCTGTCTCTAAACCTGAGATGGCAAATCTCAGGAATGTCAGAACATCCCAGCAAGTACTCAACGTATAAAGTGTATGTGTGGTATGATAATATGAATATATGAATGTAGTGAAGCCCGTGTGCGCAAGCAAAACAAATATATAAATAAATGCATTAATACTATGAAACCAACATATAAAGAGGTCAAGTCATAATCTAACTGGTCACTAAAATTTAAACTATCCAATCGTAAGCTCGAGTATGTGCGTCAACCTGTGCAGAAGTATTTCTAACCCAAGAGTGGTGCCCCAGTGGCTAGGAAACACGGGCCCAACTGTGGAATGAACAAGAGACCGCTATAGCCCGGTACGAGCTGTAAACATGAGACCGCTATAGCCCGGTACGAGCTGCCAGCATGGGACTCCTAAGATCCTGTTGTACAACGCACACTCAAACTACCCCAACACCCACGTATTTATAGCTGCTATGGTAAAGACTAAATCACTAAATTACGAATGCTGAACCAACAAGAACTTGTGGTATGGTAATTGTATGGAAATAAAACTGGTGAATAGTGGTGTCATGGCATGTATTTCAGCATTCCAACTAATGATTTCATTTTAATATAAATAACAAGGATCATGAATAGGCATGTCAAATCAAGGTGTTCTATACATGTAAATCAACATGAGTCTCGAATGTGTATAAAGCATGTAAAAGGATTCTTGATCATAATAATCATGTCATAGCATCACATAAAGAAAAAGCAAACAGCAGTTGGTAATTAGCAAAAGAAATGGTTTTCAGGTATAGCTCGATGGGGAAAAATTTATATGACCATTAGCCTTAGAAAAAGTTCATAACTTTGTGCATATACTCACTCATATTTTAGGGGGAATATTTAACAATATTTTATACAATTAAATTGCACCTAATTTATAATGAAATTTGTAGTTGCAAGTTAACAGTCAGCAATATATCAGCAAGTGTTCCGATAAGGACAGATGATAAAACTGTGAAAGAAACCTTTCCTCTAATATCCAAACTTCACAGGTTAAGAACTAATTTAGATAATCACCGATGTTGCATCGACAAAATGAAAAGAGCAAGAGTACTTGCCTCGGAGACAGATAAACACGACGACACGCTCCAAGGTTTGATTGCTCGACTAATTTTAAAGAAGAAAATATTGTGATGGGAAAAAAGGAGGTTGATTTATATGAGAAGGGGAGAGATGATAATAATTAGGTTCTTATTTATAGGGAAGAGAGATGCTAAAAATTGGAGAGATCATTATAATTGGAGAGAGAAATATTCCGATGAGATGAGATTTTGATTTGATTTTATAAAAGAGAGAGATGATGGGTTGTTATATACTTCTATAAGATATTAGAAAAGTTGTATATATACAAATTAGTTTATATATAGTTAGAATAATAGAAAAGTATATGTATATATACATATTAGTATATAGTGAAAATATATGTAGATATGTATATGGTTATGGGTTAATGAAAATAAATACAATTAGTTATATATATAGGATTTTATGATATCAAACAACTAAAATATATTTTCAGTTAAACTATCATAACAAAATATCTTCAATTATATATATATATAGGTTTGTAGAAAAATAATTAAAGAGAGAGGAGATTTAAGAAAGAGAATCTGCTGAAAGAGATTAGATTATATTGGAGAGAGGGATTTTGTTAGGGAATATTTATAGAAAGAAAGCGGGGGTTTGGTGAAATATAGTTAGTGATATAGAAAATATATGTAGATAAAATAGAATATGGGGAGAAAGAAATCTGTTGGAAAAGATATTTGTTTGGAGAGAGAGAATAGTATTTGTTTTAAAAAAATAAAGTTATCAGGTGAGACATATATGGTGATTGGAGAGAGAAAATTGAGTTGTTAGTTTAGGAAAAATATTTATATGGTTAAAAGATTTAACAAGAGCTCTCATGACTTTTCAAAATTAAATATTTTAACCAAATAAATATCGTAAGACAAAATATCTTATAAATAGAATTTAAAAGGGGGTAAAATCTTATGTATATGTATTGTTTAAAGAAATACCAAATAAAATATCTTTTGTTTAAACTATGATACTAAAATATAAATATGGTTATAAAATAGTGTTAGACAAATAAATATTTAAATACTAATAATATGCATATTTAACAAACTTGAAAAACCATAATTATATGTATATATCTTGATTATAAGTATTAAACTCCAAGATATAATAATAAAAATAAAACAAAACTCAATATATCCAAAAGAAAAAGAAACGTATGATCGAACTAGGATGTTACATTATTTCCACACCAAATGGAATACACATTTACTTCTTATAAGACTTCATCTGAGTGTAAACATCAATAAAGAGGGTGTGATAGCCACACCAGCAAACCTTTAAATTAACCCCAATCGATAAGAAATAGAATAAAGTTACCTGATTAATTGGGTGAAAATATCACCCCCGCTTTAACGGTAAAAAGGGAGCGGTGGACAAAGCTTCGCCACCGAGGCGACGGCTTTTTAAAGCATTGATAAGTGATTTTAGATGGAAGAAAATTGATCCATTCTATAGCCAATATGGACCCAAAAAATGGTTCAACATATATGATGTGAAATATGTATTAGAGACATAGATGGCTGATACTTCGACATGCATACAAAGGTGCAATATAAAAATAACTCTGACTTGAAAAACAGGATCAAACAATTCACCAATAAGTTATTTACATACAGTGATGAATATATCCATTCTATATGCAGTATGGATCAAAAAATGGTTTTAGCCAGATAGAATATGATCATGCTTTGGAAATATAGATAGCCGATAGTCTGACATTCTTACAAAGGTGCAACAAAAGTATGAACTATGGGGATGTCGTTCGTGCAGGATGAAAGAACTTAGACAGATATTGCGTGAACGTGCTTTAGAAACATTGAATAGCTAATAATTCGACATTCTTACAAGGTGCAATAAAAGAATGAACTATGTGAAAAGCCCCTAAGTGCAGGATGAAAGATTTACCTTTTGTTTAACTTTCCTGAAATCTAGCAAGTGCAGTCCTTTTAGTTTATGGATCACATACAACCGATAATTTGGCTTCTTCGTAATATTATTGTCCAGTAAGCTAAGAGTTCGCAGTTTTGGAAGAGATGCAAGGGGGTCAATCTCCACCAAGTTGACAAGACGGTTGTTTGTAAGGACCAACATGTGCAGGTTAGGTAGGTACTCTGCAGGAAAATGAAAATTAATATGTTAAAACATGCGATTTTATAAACAGAACCTCTATCCAAATAATGACAGGTTCAAAGTTTTCTCACCTCCGATGTTAGGGTTGATACGGGTGATTCTGTTGTTGTTAATCAGCAAGGTGCCAAGACGATTCAAGAAAGGGAAGTTTTCAAGTTTGACGATCTCATTATCAGACAAATCTATGGTATCGAATTGGTCCTGCCAATGGAAAAAGAAAATAAGTGGCGTTAACAGATTCCTGCCGAGGCAGCAACTATATAGGTAAAGAATGGTTGCCAAAATGTATCATGTATTTAAAAACAAAATAGAGATACCCAATATTGGGGGGGGGGGGGGGTTACACATTCAGAACTTTTGGTATCGGACTCAATTTTATTACTAAATGTTATTATTCAAAGAGCATGATCATATTTTCTGATCTAATGCGGTATGTAAGCATAAATAACTAGTCCTATGAAAAAATGAACTGACAAGACAGCCCCTTGGTTTAGTTAGAGACATCCAGTACAAGGCAATGAAAGTAAACAACTAAGTCCTGTAAGTCGGCTTTTCTAATGAAGCCAAAAATAAGAGGACTTCTAGCTGAAGTATATAATAAAGAAGCAAACAAGATGAAGGTTTTGGCCACCACTTTATAATTCCATAGTCATAGCACTTGTTCATGTATCCAAGCCATGATGGAAAAGGCTATAAATGTCACTCTCTTTTATCAACAAAGGTGAACTCTCGTTATGGTTGACTAGTTATTCCTTCCTGGTTTTCGCGTAGGCGATCTCCTAGTACTTTAAGTCTTCTTTATGATGATAGAAATGCTGGGACCAGGGACGCAAAAAGTGTAGATTGTTAAACAACAATGACAATGACACTATCCTCTTTCTAATCCCAACCCTTTTTAAGTTGTACTATACCATAGATTGTTCCCGAACCTTGAATGGACCGGAGTAATAGCTGCATCAAAGTATCTTTATTGGCGGTTTGCTAAAAGATAGGATAAGCAAAGAGTAAGAAGTTGCAAGTAGCTTCACTTGAGGGTAAATTGAGGAAGAATTGAGAGATGGTTTGGCACTGCAACAGAAACCGACAAGTCCATCTTTAAAAGATGTATGATCGCAATTGATGGGACAAAAAGGACTAAAAATAGAGATAAATGACAAAGCTTGAGGCAACAAAAGAAGCTATGGCACTTGATAGTGTGGCACAGGATATGGTCCTTAACATAGTTAAATGGAGAACAAGGGTTCATAAATCTGACACCAAAGCTACGGAGTGAAGGCTTTGTTTCACCTCAAAGAGTACAATAATGCTTTTTCCATACCAACATTGAACTCTAATCGTGTATGAAGTAATTCTTTACAAGTGTAAATTGCTTATTGGACGGTATATTGCAAGCACGGCCATTATGAAGGCTTGGGGCACGTTCATTTATCACCGCTTTCGTAAATCAATTCTTTCATAATTTCTTTCAATTTAACTGCTTTTGTCGCCTGACAAGGAGCTGCCCACCCACCCCGACCTTTAAAATTTGCATGAGGGGGCTTTATGTATCCCGAAACTAATACGCTGAGAAAAGCAACAATGGCAAGTGCTAGAAAAAAAATGAAATTACGGAAGAAGATTGAGGGTCCTAAATACCATAGATGGTTCGTGTACATGGAAAATGTCCAGGGAGGCTTCTCGAATACATGCTTGGAAAACAATCCTCACACATCCAAAAACCGTATTAAGCTCCAACTTTCTAATTAATCAAGATATATACTTGCGCGAATAAATATCTGAAGTATTACCTTGTTCCTCGCTCGTTCCACAAATTCGTATATTTTTCCGTAGGTTTCCCTTTTAAAACAGCAATGAAGGTTAAGGTAGTCCCTAAGTGACGCAGGTGGGATCCGCGCCAAGATGTTACCTTCCGTTGATCTGACGATGGCGGCGATAGACGGCTGAGATTTGATCCGGAGGCTGGCTCCTGAAGCGTGTGGATCTCAATGGGTTTGAGGTTGTTTGCACCGAGCTACCTGTAAGGAAGTCCCGGGATGGTGGTACCACCGGGGACCCTCCGACGGTCAAGTTAGAAAGGAAATCCGAGCAGAGTAACGGCTTAGTGGAGTAAAAATGGCTTACTTGAACCGTCTGCAGAAGGGGTTTATATAGCCGTGGCAGCAAGCAAGGCAGGCACGAGTATCACGCCGATCGTTGCGCTCCCGACGTCACGCCCACGCAATGGGCGGGATCTCCCATTAATGGCGAGACAGGCTCGTTAATGGGGGATCGTGATGGCGTGGAACGTAGGATGTAGCCGGCGGATATCTCACGCATGGTGAGATTCGCGGGATGGCGGTTGCGCCTGTGAGCAGTGCTGTTGGTCGGTCGATGAGACCGAGGAAGATGATCTCGGCGGGAGAGCTCACAGATGTGCGGGAGAGCCGAGATATCTTGGTTCTGTGGTAGCTTGGAGACGAGCTGTGAGGCCGAGGAGGCCAATTGCGCTGGTTGCTCAAAGGTGAGCCGGCGCTAGTTTGTGGGACGGGCACAGGAGTGGTCTAGTCGGCTACTGTAGGTCCTTTCTTGCATGCCCTGGGACACGTCATCTGCCACGTGTCATGATCTAGGAGATCACCGATATCGAGCATCATCATTAGCCCCCACTCTCGTCCCGACCAGCTGAGGGGTCGGGTCAGGAGTGGTATGCCGGGTCACCCGAGGTGAGCTCCTTTTCGAAGATATCGTCGGACGTGTTCCGGGGCAATTTGTTGTATTTTCTGGATGACGCCAACGAATTAGGGGTGCGATCTTTGTTTTAAATAGGGTGCGCCGGATCGTGCGTATAGACATTGAAGCGACTGCCACGTGTCGGGCGCTGGTTGGCTGACGCGACAGGCCGTAGACTGCCGGCGTCTGATGGGATACGGCCAATGCGCTTGCGACAGGTGGAGCGATCATGGCCGTCGAGTGCACTGAGCCGTTTTGGCGGGAGATGATCGTCGCCGTAGGATGTGCCCATTGGCCGCGATAAATAGAGGGGTCTGATTCAGGATCCCTCTCTCTTCATATTTTCCTCGTTCTGAGTCTTATTAGCTCGGCGCTCTTCCTCTTTAGGTCGGATCTCTGTGTTCCCGAGAATTTCTTCCCATCAGGTTAGATATCTTCTTTTGAGAAGTCTGTAGATGTCGTAGGGGTAGATTCTAGGAGTTCTTCCTCTGAGTTGGAGTCCTCCCGGGAAGTTGGGGTCAGATCCTCTTCTCGAGGTCACGCGTCTAGGGTGGTTCCCAGAGCGGTGGTGGCGGACGCCTCTGGTGTGTCGTCCTCGGTGATGTATGAGGACGAGCTTGCCACCGCTCGGGCTCGTTTCCATATCCCTTCCGGCTGCACGCTACGATTGGCCGAGGAAAGAGAGCGGGCAGATCAGATATGAGGTAAAGAGATCGCCTTGTACTTGGAAGCCTTTTGGGCCGGACTGCGCCTGCCTTTCTCTCCCGAAGTTGTTGGAGCGCTAAATTACTTTGGGCTAGCCCCGGGCCAGCTAGTGCCGAACTCCTGGAGGATTCTCTTCGGGTTCCTGGTCCGCTTGAAGTTGCAGATGATCCCCTCTGGTCTGTTCATCCTTGCCTCCTCCCTCATTTACAAAAGTCACCCCGGCACTCGCGCGGGCGACCCAAGAAGGGTTTACCTCTCCTTTAAGAAACAATGGGGGAGTGCAGCCGGGTCGGGTGTCGTCGTCTTGCCTTCTTCCATCCAAGATTGGAAGAAGTTTTTCTTCGTTGGGCCGCCAGAGCGTGAAGACTGGCCCGTGCCCATCCAGTGGTCTAGGGATAGGTGTTGGCCGAGAAGTCCATCCAACAATCCCGACACGGTGAAGGTGGCGGGGTGGAGCCTATTCCCCAGGCTAACGTGCTGCTTTCTAAGCGGGCCCTTAGTTGGACGGGGCTCAGCCCCGCCCAGTTCATCGGTAAGTTAGGAGCTTGTAAACGGTCTGTTAGGCTTGTATTTGTTTTCATTTTTATTTGTGTTGCTAATTCCATTGTATTTTGTCTTGTGCAGAACCCATGGACTTGAGCCACCTCCGAGCGGCCATGCGCAAGCCGAAGAAGGGATCGAAGGCTGGAGGTGCCAGCTCTTCTCGTCCGACGTCTGTCCCGGTTCCTCGGCAGCCGTCCCACCCCAGCATTCGACTGCGGGCCGAGCCCCGGAGCCCAGCCAGGCTCCAAGCAGAAAACGGGTTCAGGAAAAGGATGCCCAGGCTTCGGAGGTGGAGACCGGCTCTCCGCCGTCGCCTCTCAAGAGGTTCCCCCGAACAGTTCTGCGGACCCCGGCCTCCCCGATCTTGGTGGACGAAGGGGGCTTCCGCTTTGAGGTGCCCTCGGGGCTTTCCGTCGCTGACAGCTTACTGTCGGGCATAGAGAGATCGGCCAGAGGCAAGATCCCTCGGGGGACTCTCAGGGCACAAATGGCGGCAATCGCCCAAGAGGCCGTGCAGGTTGGTGCCCGTACTTTACTTGACTTTTGCTTCAGCTTCTTACCATTCATGAGATTTAGTGCCACTCCTTTCTTTCTGACCCCTCTGATTTCTTCAGGTTCTCCAGCACGTTGCCCTCGTCATCCATATGGAGGACGAGGAAATTACCCCGGCGATCCGAGCTGCGGGCGAGCTCTCCTCGCTGGAGGAGAGCTCGAAGTTGGAGCTGGAGGCGGCGATGGCGAGGGTCGCCGCCCTAGAGAGCGAGGTGACGGCCGCGAAGCAGGAGGTTGCCCGGTACCGTGAGGCCGCCCAGACCAAGCTCCAGGACTCCAAGGTGCTCGCCGGCACCATGAAAAAGTCGACGAGAACCTTCCGGAAGGAGCTGGAGGCGGCGGTAAAGGGGTCGAAGCGAGCCGATCTCAGGAAGGCGAAGGCGGTAGAGGACTTCAAGAAGTCGGAAGATTTTTACACCGTCCTAGCCTCGGCCACTACCGCCATATGGCACGAGGCCCTCGACGCTGTCAAGACTTGGATGCCGGAGTTCGCTGACGAAGAGCTCCGAGCCGAGTATCCTCACGGGGAAGACGAGCAGGGTGACGATCCCGGAGGCGAGGCCGGGGAAAAGATTCCCGGAGAGGGCGATGCCGAGGCTCCCGTGGTGGGCGGTGAGTCCCCAGACGCCGCCCGAGTCGTGGTAGATATTGAGCTTCCCGGGGATGCGCCTGACCCCGAGGCCTGAAGCCCTTTGTTTTCCTGTTTCTTTTCTTTTGTTGCATCGGTAATATTGTAGGCCTCCGGGCATTTTGTAAGGCTGGGGAGCCCCCAATACCCTTGTAAAGACTTCGACTTTATGAATGAAGATTTTTTGCAGTCGTGTTTGCGCGCGTATTTTCCTTTTGTCGAGAACACTTGTATTTGCACAGTACTGCCTTTGTATAATGTCGGTGCTTCGTCTAGCGATTACACGTCGAGTTGAATCTGTTCACTTACCAAGTGTGCAAAGACCGGCGGGAAGACGGTATCTCTATGGCCCCGAAGTCGAGGTGGAGATCGCTCAGACGTAGATAGACCGGATGCCTCTTGATAATAGCTTTAGTTGCTTGATCATGTGATGGGCAGGAGGCTGCCCGCTAGGGATGCGCCGAGCAGGGTAGCTGCTCGATGGCCTTTTGGAGCCGGATTTGATTTTTGGCATCGGTGGGCAGTGAACTACCAGCTATGGATGGCCGAGCAGGATAGCTGGAGCACGGCGGCTGCTCGGCTGCATCTTGGTGAGGGTTTCGATCCTTAGCACGGGAGGGGCCGTAAATGGCCTACTAAGGATGGACCGAGCAGGGTTACTATTCGGTACCGCATGGCGAGGGCTTTAATCCCTGGTGTGTTGGGGTAGGGAGCTACTAGCCAGGGTTAGCCGAGCAAGGAAGCCGCTCAGCTGCCTCTTAGTGAGGACTTTGATCCTTAGCGTGGGAGGGGCCGTAGGTGGCCTACTAAGGATGGGCCGAGCAGGGTTACTGCTCGGTGCCTCTTGGCGAGAGCTTTGATCCCTAGTGTGTTGGGGTAGAGAGCTACCAGCCAAGGATAACCGAGCAGGGAAGCCGCTCGGCAGCCTCTTGGTGAGGGCTTTGATCCTTAGCGCGGGAGAGGCCGTAGGTGGCCTACTAAGGATGGGCCAAGCAGGGGAGCCGTTCGGCTGTCTCTTGGCGAAGGCTTTGATTCCAGGTGTGTTAGGGTAGGGAGCTACCAGCCAGGGATAACCGAGCAAGGACGGGCTCGGTTGCCTCTTGCGAGGGCTTTTGATCCTTAAGGACGGGCCGAGTAGGGTTGCTGCCCGGTGCCTCTTGGCGAGGGCTTTGATCCCTGGTTTGTTAGGGTAGGGAGCTACCAGCCAGGGATAACCAAGCAAGGGCGGGCCCGGTTACCTCTTGCGAGGGCTTTTGATCCTTAGCGCGGGAGGGGCCGTAAGTGGCCTACTAAGGACGGACCGAGCAGGGTTACTGCCCGGTGCCTCTTGGTGAGGGCTTTAATCCTAAAGGATGGCCAGGCAGGGTTGTTGCCCAATGCCTCTTGGCGAGGTCTTTGATCCCTGGCATTGTGGGGTAGGGAACTACCAGCCAGGGATAGCCGAGCAAGGTAGCCGCTCGGCTGCCTCTTGGTGAGGGCTTTGATCCCTGGCATTGTGGGATAGGTGAGCCACCAGCCAGGGATAACCGAGCAGGGTAGCCGCTCGACTGCCTCTTGGTGAGGGCTTCGATCCCTGGCGTTGCGAGGTAGGGGAGCTACCAGCCAGGGATAGCCGAGCAGGGTAGCCACTCGGCTGCCTCTTGGTGAAGGCTTCGATCCCTGGCGTTGCGGGGTAGGGGAGCTACCGGCCAGGGATAGCCGAGCAGGATAGCCGCTCGGCTGCCTCTTGGAGAGGGCTTCGATCCCTGACGTTACCGGATAGGGGAGCTACCGACCAGGGATAGCCGACCGGGGTAGCCGCTCGGCTGCCACTTGGCGAGGGCTTTGATCCCTGGCGTTGCGGGATAGTAGAGCTACCAGGCAGGGATAGCCGAGCGGGGTAGTCGCTCGGCTGCCTCTTGACGAAGGCTTTGATCCCTGGTGTGTTGGGGTAGGGGAGTTACCAGCCAGGGATAGCCGAGCAGGATAGCTGCTCGGCTGCCTCTTGGAAAGGGCTTTGATCCCTGGCGTTGCGGGGTAGGGGAGCTACCGGCCAGGGATAGCCGAGCGCAGTAGCCGCTCGGCTGCCTCTTGACGAGAGCTTTGATTCCTGGCGTTGCGGGATAGGGGAGCTACCGACCAGGGATAGCTGAGCGCGGTAGCCAGTCGGCTGCCTCTTGGCGAGGGCTTTGATCCCTGGCGCTGCGGGATAGGAGAGCTACCGGCCAGGGATAGCCGAGCGGGATAGTCGCTCGGATGCCTCTTGGCGAGGGCTTTGATCCCTGATGTGTTAAGGTAGGGGAGTTACCAGCCAAGGATAGCCGAGCAGGGTAGCCGCTCGGCTGCCTCTTAGAGAGGGCTTCGATCCCTGGCGTTGCGGGGTAGGGAAGCTACCGGCCAGGGATAGCCGAGCAGGATAGCCGCTCGGCTGCCTCTTGACGAGGGCTTTGATCCCTGGCGTTTAAGGTAGGGGAGCTACCAGCTAGGGATAGCCGAGCAGGGTAGCTACTCGGTTGCCTCTTGGCGAGAGCTTCTGATCCTTAGCGCTGGAGGGGCCGTGGGAGGCCGGCTAAGAATGGACCGAGCAGTGAAGCTGCTCAGTTTCCTCTTGGCGAGGTTCTGTCCGTCCTCCCTGGTGCGAGGACCGGGAAGAGGGACAGTCGCTGTCGACACGTGTCACGATCGCGTGGGGAACGCGAAGCGCCGGAGTGTCGTTTCGATTTCGCATGGCGGCACAGTTGCGGGTGAAACGGGCGACCGTTGAACTCCAGGGGCGTTGTGGGCTACAAAACGGAGGGGGTGTTGATTACTCCCTTCCTCACACCCGAAACGCAAGAATGGAGGACTTCTCTTCCACCATCCAAGATATCATAAACTTCAAGGACGTGAACCTCTACGATCAGTACTGTACTGAGGACACGGTGCAGTTGGTGATAGGCCGCATCGAGGATCAATTTGGCCGGTTGCTCCCCTGCGCTCCTCCCTACTTCAGCTGTTGATGTACTCCATCTGGAGGACGTCGCCAGGCTCTACAACCCCTTGTCCGAACAGCTGAAAGACGAGGTCGCCGGCAAGCTAAGGTCCCTGAAGCGCTTCGGCTTGATCTTTGCGAGTCGCTAAATCGCTCGGTGGCGCTCGTCCTTGAGTGCTACCAATTGAGGCACGATGCCGACGTTCGCGGTGGGCGAGGGCAAAGGTTAGATGCCGCGATTGTAGCGTGTTTTTCATCACCCCATTGAGATGGGAATACGCGCGCGCTTGTCAGACGCATTACAGATTCCCCTTGCCTAGGATAGGAGGGGGTTTATTAATTGTGGGGATCCGAATCTCCAGCAGCCGCGGACTAAGCTGCTGTTAATTACCTCTCGCCTTTGGAGCGAGGGAACCTCCGATTAACGGGTTAAACTGGTCATGCGAACTCAATATGCAGTATTGTGTTTTGAAAGGGTTTTGAATATATCAGGGGCCCCACAGAGTTTTTACAGGGGTCCCGCTATCCGGATAGCGGGCTGGGGGTCAAGAGGGCTAGCAGCCCCCTTGCGGGGTGCGGGATAACGCCCCGTTAGAAATTTTTTCTAACAGGAATAGTATGGTGAAGTATATGTGTGTGCGCATATATGTATATATACATGTATATATATATAATAAAAATAAAAAAAAGGGAAAGGGCATCCAAAGGATGCGTGGGCCAACGCCCCGCATGCCTAGCACGCGAGCGCGGGGCGCTAGCGCATCAAGTGCCCAGCACGTGGGCGCTGGGTGCTTGAGCACTAAGCGTACGAGCGTTAGCGCTTCACGTGCTCGGCATGTGGGCGCTTGAGCGTCGACGAGTAAAAAGGACTTTTAGCCCCAGAAATAGGATTTAAACCCCCGAAAGAGAATTTTGAGTGGAGTTAAACTCCTAAGATATTTTTGGAGATGGTGAAAGGGACTTCTCCCTTGAGCTCTGGATTTTCCCCAATTGGGATTTTTGGAGATGGGTCTCCTTCTTCCCCTCGGTTGGTCGACTCTTAAAGAACAAGATGTATGAAATTTTAAAATCTCCCCTTTTAAGATCTAATGGAAGATATGGGCTCCGCTTTGTGGGTTTTGTGGTGAAAAACTATTTAGTTTTGGAAAAGGAAGAGTTAACTCTTGATTTAATTGAAAAATGGAAGAAGGTTTAGAACCTTGAGGAAAGAGAAAGAGACGTAGAAATGCTAGTTTTTTGGGGGGGAAAGAAAAGTATCTTTTTATTTATCATCATGTTGTCTTATATAGGCTTACATATTTGCATATAGCCCCTTAGGCTTTACAAAATGGCATTTTGCCCATCCCGTGGCTTATGTGCAAAGCCATTTCTTTTTGCACATAAGCCATAGGCTTTACAAAAATTTGCCTTTATGCACATTCATGCATAAAAGAATTACATTAAAATTATTTATTACATGATTTTTATGTTGACATGGGGAGGCTGGCCGCGGGCTCGACTTAGGCATGGGCCCGCTTGACCTGGGCTTGGGCCCACCTAGCTTGGGGTTGACCTTGACTTTGACTTGGTCAACCGGGGTGCAAATTTTGACCCCAACAGCGATGGCTCGGCTGGCAGAAATATCCTCAGAGTACCACGAACAGTGCTCTCTGCACCCCCTTCCCCCGCTATTGTAATTTTTTTTCGATGTATGGCTGAGGAGCCTACAGTACCTTTTGAATAAGATTCTTTTTCTTTTCAAAATGTTTTATTGACCTCTTCTTATTACATAAACAAAAAGATCTCAAGAAAGGTGTACACTGTTTTAAAAAGGAAATACATGCTAGTAGATGCTCTTATTCCCACAGCTCAAGCCCCTCTGATGTCTGTTGGCTTCTATGCCCGTCATAAGATACCGAGCTTCGTGGGTACCGGACGCATTCTCCGCTGACACGACCATGATCTGGCCGATGGTCAGCTCAACGGGAGAGGGACGCTACTCCTGCTCGCGGTCAGCCTGCCGCTTGTCCCTCAAGTACGCTGCGAGGTGCCCCGAACGGATGAGCTCCTCAATGTAGTCAAGGAGCTGCTTGCCGCTCTCCGTGAAGTGGCCTAGCAACATGTGGAAACCGCAGTAAGAGCTCCGGGTTCGTTTTGAGGCCATTCGCGAGATCGGATGTAACAACCGAGTCCAGATATACAAATTCCAGTTACCGTATGTGTGGTGTGTGGTATTTATTTCATTTAGCATGCTTTGACAGTTACTAGTTATAATTTTACCCCGACATTACATATGTTTGCATATAACAATTAAGTTACTTAAAATAGTTTTAAAATACTTGTCATGGCCTGCTTGATACCCCTAACCCTGTGAGAGCGTCCTTGCATCGTGTTTTCGTCCCGTTCAGTGAAACAGCCGTGTTTGGACGGCTACGCGCACGTACGTGCGTCCGTTCTTAGGGGTATGCTTTTAATTATAAAATCCTTCATTTTAATTTTTGGAACTTGCCAATAATTTTCATGTTTCAAATTCAAATTTTTGGACCCGACCCGGGCGCATTTCTGAATTATTTTTGTATCCCGCCAAATTATATTTATCTAATATTTTTAAATTTTTTACCTAACCTATATTTTTATATGCGTAAGAAAATAAGTTGGTAGGGTAGAAATCTTTTCAGCCTGAGAAGTATTCTCCCAAATATTTAAATCTTTCCAAAAAAAATTCCCAAACAAATTCTAATCTCCCAGCCAATCAAACTCTTCTCCCTCATCACCTGGACCCCACCACTAAACTTCTCTCTCTTGTTTCAACCAATCAAATCCTTTTCTATTTTTTTCCCCTGGCCCACGAGCGCAGAATCCCTTTCTCTTTCTCCTTCTCTCTCCTCCGCAGCTCTCTCTCTCCCTTCTCTTTCTCTCTCCTCTCGCACCCACTCTCTCAGATCTCGCGATTACTGAGTACTTCTCGAGTCCCGTCACCGCGATGGAGATCCCGTCACCTCCCTTCACGTATCCCTTCTTCCTCCTTAAAAACCCCCGCGTCTCCTCTTTTAAAAACCCATCGCCTCGTGCAAACCCTAACCCTAACTGCATCACCTCCTCAAACCCTAACTCAGCATCTCCTCTTCTCCTCTTTCTCATCATCTCCTTCTCCTTCCTGAGTCTCTTTCCCCTGCACACACACCCTCCAGCGAACCCAGAACCCATCGTTCCATCGCCGCCGACTCCCTCTTCTCGTCGTCATCATCTCCCTCTCCCTCTGTTCTTTCCCTCTGCTCTTTCCCCGAGCACCTAACCCTGCAACCAAAGCAAACCCTAGCAGAAACCCTAGCCCGAGCCATTCCCTGCAACTTGGACCTTGTCGCCTTGCCGTTGATCTCGCCGGCGATCCCTTGCCGACGGCTACCCACCTTTGCAACCACAGCCGTCTCCCAAACCCCTGTAAGCAACCTTCCTCCCCCTCATCCTTCTCTTCTTCTTCTTTCTCTTCTTCTTCATCTTAAAACTTCTTTTCTGTTAAATATTAAAGGGTCTTCTGTAGATCGCCGGAGCTCCGTCGACGACGCACCGACGACGCGGTCACCCCCTACAATCCAGTGAGTAAGTTTCCTTCATCAATCTCCTCCATTCTCTTTCCTTCTTCTTGCTTCTTTTTCATGCATTCTCTTTCAATCTAAATGTTTATTGCGTTTCTTGATTGCCGGGATCCGACCGTGCCGTCGACGATCTCGATGACCCAGCGTGGACCTCCGACCCGTGTGACTCCACTGTTCGTCGTTTGGGCTCATTCCGTGTACCGTGCGCGCGTCGCGACTTTTCCTCGCCGACGCGTAACGTTCCGTTTTCTATATAGCGACCCGTCGAGGCAAGTTAATTTTGCTACATGCTAGTCATACTATTCATATATCAATCTATCTATTTTCCTATTAATCCATAAATAAAATCTAAAGCTTTGAATTCCAGATTAACAGTACATTGTTCCGTTTATATATTTCAGATCTAAACTTGAAACCGGATTGTTGCAATAGTTAAATATACCTAGTAATCACATTTATAAGTTAGATCACATAATCACAATTGTTTTATAGCCATATTACCCTTTTTGTAGTTTTACCCTATCGGACGACCGATTGCATCCATTTAGCCTTATTCACATTTAATTTAATTGCATCTCTAGATGGTTTTAATACATATTAATATGATGTTTATCTTCCACATGTGTAATACTGCATTCCTGCAATGTTAGAACTATTTCTTAAACCAAACGGATAACCGTACAACTAAGTAGTTAATATGCACCTATTGCTATCATGTACATGTGCTAATTTATTATTCTGATAATACCCATACTTGTTTATTTATATCCATGATTATGCTAGTTGATTATAAGCACTCACATGATATCTTGTACACCCTGACGTGACTTACTACACATATTACTTGACTTGACATGGTACCGTCCACTCTTGACATGACATGACCCCTTTATACATTACATGGCTTGACCTGATATACTATGGTATTACATGTTACCTGATCTTGCGTCTAATGCCAACAAACCTGACATGTAGTCCTCACGGACCGTTCCTGTTGTTTATCCAGACAAACCTGCTCCTACATGATCCTGTATTAGCATTAGTTCTTGATTACTGAATACCTGACTTGACATACATAACTTGGGGGTATGGGGAAATTAATGATGAAATCCTGACTTGTAACTCGACAGTTGCTTGCTTTTACTGATCAGTTTAGAGGCTAGGCCCGCCTCGTGACGATGCTGCTGACATCGTTGGTATGTACCCTTTTCCTTTTAGTGCCTAACGGCACGTCTCGGTTTCAGCCCGAGAGTCTTAGACCGTGGTCCCGGGTATGCACGGGATACTATTGAGTTACATCGATGATTCATCAAATTGATTTCAAAGACTTGAAAGTAGATAACCCAATAGACTAATTTAGTTTACTCACCGCACACTACCCTTCACTGCCCTTCACTGCCCTGATTTATATTGCTGTTATACCTGCTTATTATTCATGATTATATTTGCATTGCATGTTACCCTATTATACTTTATTACTTGATGACATGACGCGCTGACGTCTGGGTTTTGCATGGCCCAGATACCGTACCTTTGCTGCAGTCCGAGCAGTACTTCAGCCAGCAGGCTGAGCAGTGAGGATTCTGTAGTAGTTATTTCTTTTACTTTCAGCATTTTATTCCTGATGTGAGCCCGCATTATGAGACATACATTCCAGTTATTTTGTATTGGATCTCTTGCTTCCGCACTTTTATTATTCTTGACTCATGTTATCTTGGCTTATGGACATGTATTAGATAGTTATATTTTATTCTTGATATCTCTGCAGCCGTAATGTGACTGTGGATGGATACTTCCTACCCACAGGTAGCATGGTTGGCTATGTCACGTGCCCATCTTAGCGTACTCTGAGAAGCGGGGCGTGACATCGGGGGAAGCTTGAAGAATCCCTCGCTCTTGGCCTCCTCTAGTAGCATTGTCTGGGAGACGTTGAGCGGGATGTATTCCTGAAACTTCGGGAGATGGGGCTTTGCCCGCTCGGGTCCCATTCCCTCTTCCCTTGCCCTTTTCTTCTGGTCGGCTTGCTTTGCCCGGGGAAGATTTGCATTCACCTCGGATTTGAGCTGGACCTCGCGCTCGGTCCAGGCTTTTACCTCGGCCATGATCTTCGTTTGCGCTAATGCAAAGGAGCGTAACCACTCCTTGTGCCTAAGACCAGACCTAAGTGCTGTGATGACGGTCTCGTCCCGGTGCTCTGGGGCCAGGAGAAGGGTGTTGTAGAAGCGGGTAACGTATGTTTTGAACGTCTCCTTGTCCCCGCTCTTGATCGTGAAGAGATGATCAACTGCGCGTTTTTGCCGCCTGTTCCCAACGAAGTGGTCGAGGAATTAGGTGGCCAACTCGTCGAAAGTTGAGATCGAGCGAGGTTCGAGTCCTCGGAACCAGTCTTGTCCGGAGCGGATGAGAGTGGTCGGGAAGGCTCAGCAAAGGGCGACGTCGGAGTTATCTTGGAAGCTCATTCCTGTGGTGAACGCATCCAAATGGTCCTTCGGGTCAGATTTACCGTCGAAGAGAGAGACCTTTGTAGGCTTGTTGCGGGAGGAGACGTGGACGGCGAGCAGCGCCTCAGTGAATGGCTTGGTGAGCGAGTCGGCGGCATATTTAGCCCCGTCGCTCGAGCAGTAACCTTCCCGATGCATACCCTCGATCTTCTTCTCGAGAGCGTCGAGTCGGCCGTGATATCCCGACTATTCGGCACATTCTGATACCCGGCCTCTGCTGTTGGAGACCTGCGTCTGGAAGTGGCCCCGGTTCCTCTCAATGAGGTTCCTCAGATCCCCGGCGAGGTAGTCTTCGAGCCGCCGTGGCTTGTCCCGTCCGCGCGACCCCGTAGAGGGAGAGGGTGTTGGTCATGCCTGGGAACAGACAAGATGACCGACATCTCCTCAGGAAAGAAAGGGTCGTGAAGAGACTGGAGGCGAGGTGCTCTGGCGACGGACCTCGGTGTTGAACGGTGGGGCGCCCAGCGAGTCGCAGAAGGTATTAGCCTGGGAGATCTGCGGCCATGGGAGGTAGCGAGGCGGTGGTCGGCAGTTCCAACACGTGCGGAGTCTTCTCTCCTCCTGTAGGGGTCTCGGTCTCGAGGCGGAGGAGCAGCGACCTGGGAAACTTACCCTGCAGTTTGGACACGGATGAGCGCCTCCACGACAGACGCGGGTCGGTCTATCCGGCCGGTAAGGGCGTTGATGGCATTCGGCGGAGGAAGTTCTTCCGCATCTCCGTTGAGAAGGAGGCGGCGGCTGGTGCTGGGATCATCATGATGATCGCTCGCCATTAGATTAAGATTGGAAGATGAACTTTTGTTTTTGTAGAATCAAGGGTTCCCACAGACGGCGCCAGCTGACGCGGGTGGGATCCGTGCCAAGATGTTACCTTCCGTTGATCTGACGATGGCGACGATGGACGGCTGAGATTTGATCTGGAGGCCGGCTCCTGAAGCGTGTGGATCTCAATGGGTTTGAGGTTGTTTGCGCCGAGCTACCTGCGAGGAAGTCGCGAGATGATTGTACCACCGAGGGCCCTCCGACGGTCAAGTTAGAGAGGAAATCCAAGCAGAGTAACAGCTTAGTGGAGTAAAAATGACTTACTTGAACCGTCTACAGAAGGGGTTTATATAC
The DNA here is from genome assembly GCA_030015575.1 of Agapanthus africanus. Lineage (NCBI taxonomy): Eukaryota > Viridiplantae > Streptophyta > Magnoliopsida > Asparagales > Amaryllidaceae > Agapanthus > Agapanthus africanus. The sequence goes on from CM057350.1 coordinate 115,826,338, forward strand.
CAGTGGTAGCAGGCAAGGCAGGCGCGAGAATCACGCCGGTCATTACGCTCCTGACGTCACGCTCACGCGATGAGCGGGATCTCCCATTAATGGCGAGACAGGCTCGTTAATGGGAGATCGTGACGGCGTGGAACGTGGGATGTGGCCGACGGATATCTCGCGCATGGTGAGATTCGTGGGATGGCGGTTGCGCCTGTGAGCAGTGTTGTTGGTCGGTCGATAAAACCGATGAAGATGACCTCGGCGGGAGAGCTCGCGGATGAGCGGGAAAACCGAGGTATCTTGGTTCTGTGGTAGCCCGGAGACGAGCTGTGAGGCCGAGGAGGCCAATTGTGATGGCTGCTCGGAGGTGAGCCAGCACGTGTTTGTGGGATGGGCACAGGCGTGGTCTGGTCGGCCACTGTAAGTCCTTTATTGCATGCTCCGGAACACATCATCTGCCACGTGTCATGATCAGGGAGATCACTGATATCGAGCATCATCACTAAGATTTAGGTCTTATTTCCTCCATGGTTCCATTTTCTACAAACCGACACAAAACTAATGCATAATTTAGAAAGAAAGCCCTATCCTAGGCCAGCGACGTCAAGCTTACCTCAGTAGCGCCCAAGTTCTCCATCACCGCGATCTTGTTCCCTGCAAAGATCAAATCAGCACGCAAAAAAGAAGTGAGATAACGAGAGGAATCGATCGTGGATGGCTAGGGTTTAAGAGAGAGGGAGAGGGAGATACCTCGAAGGTCGAGCTCGCGCTCCTTGATGGCGTTGAAGAAGTGAGAGCTCTTCCATGCCAAATCCGCCGTCAGCCTCACCATTGCCGCGGCCGCTGCGGCCGCTGCTTTCCCTTTTGTGCTCTGATTGAAATAATGCAAAGCTTCGATCTTGGGGCTACCAAGAGAATAGCAAGCATAAGCACCAGGGTTGGGTTTATTGGGTCGGAAGAGAAACCCTGGTCCGGGTTGGGCAGAATGATCTTATTGGGTCAGTAGCACAAAACAGCCCTGTGGGGTACCCCTCTCAAGTAATTTATTGACGGAAACCTAAAAAATGATCAGTGTCGACTCTAAACAACAAAAACGAGCTCGAGATCAAAAGTCTTTTGATTTTGTTAGATATGAATTTTATTTCTTTTATTTAGGGTTTCAGTCAATGAACATGAACACGGTGGGTGTTTGCGCCGATAAATTACTCGGTTTGTTTTTTAGGAGTTAATAAGTGCCTTACCAGATAAGCTGCATAGGTGTTTATCACGGTTAACCCTGAATTTTTCAGTTATTATGAATTATAATTTGATAGCTAGCAAAACATTAAGCGATGAACAAACAGATAAGAAATATCGGTTGAGTGCATAGGCTCTTCGAACATTAAGAAATAAACAAAGAGATTAGAAAAATACCGGTTAGAATGCTATAATGAATTACCTTTGTGTGAAATTAATGTGAGGTATTATGCTGGTGATCTATTGCATGCATGTTAAGATACAAAGCGTATGCCTGTGTAATAAACATGTTGTGATAGGTATGTACACCGACAAGGATATTTACCATCATGAAGAGGGAATATCGATTATCCAAATTCAAAAATACAATTGATCCAAAAAGAAAATCTCCTTTTTAATCACGGCAGCATTACTGTCGAACCTCAAATTGATAAATCCATACAAAAAACTGTGTATGGACAAAATTACCCAAACTACAACGGCCTTTAACTATACTGTTTGTTTAATTTGCTAAAATACCACCATTGATATTCTCTCTACTAACCACCGATAAATTAATAGCTTAAAAAATACCTTTGCCTACTGCACCGATCGATTAATATCAAAAACCTTCTCATTGCCCTAAACCCCCCGCCGCAGTGTCGTCTTGACGTCTCCTCCAACCTTACCCGGACCCATTCTCTCCCTCTCCCTCTCCTACCCATCACACCTCCCTCTGTGATTGCATCTTTTTTGTTCATGTATTTGCCAATTTAGATTACTCTTTTATAAAATTTTGGCTGTGGGAGGCATTAATTTGTAATGGTATGTTGATGAACATTTGGATATGAGCTAACAAGCTTCTAAAAACCATTGGATTTTAAAGGTATTTTGTCTGAGAGAATATATATTAATAGACACGCATTGATTTTTGTAAAGTTGGTAAAATTGGCAAAATTGATTTGCATGTATACTCATAGAGGCCTGTTATACATCAATTTTCCATAGCAGTTTGTTACCTATTCTACCAAGTTTTTCGAGTTAAAAGCTACATCGCTTGGATGTATTCTGTTTAAGCAATATGCTGAAACCATTTTATAAAAAAAAACCTAACTCTATTTTTTGAAAAGGGACGGTAATGATGGATATTAGAGCAAAATATTCTCAGCAAAATATTATGGTCTATTAAAAATATTCCTAGCATTTAAAAAAAAATCGCATCGATCTGTTGAAAAATGAATTAATTATTGACAAAAAGATTATTGATATGTCATATGTGATTTCTAAAGATAAGTATTTTTAAAGTTATCTATGGGGTATTTTAGTAAATTAAACCAGCAATGTAATTAACGGTTGTTGCGGTTGATGTAATTTTGTCCATACAATTTTTTTTTGGTGGATTTATCAATTTAAGATTTGGTAATATTGCTATCCTTTATTCACGATGCAGAAGATGCTGACTCCTAAATTCAAAATTGCAATGGCCCTAAAAAAATATTCATCCATCACTCAACCAACGTGTGCTATGGCCTTCCCAACCACATACCCATTTGACGGCGTTAGGAACGATAAAGCTAAATTTGAATTGTACCGTACCGAAGGTTCGATAATAGCAAGAAACACGAAATATAAAACATATAGAATCCATATTTACGAGGATGTGTCCAATATCAAGTATACCTAATGGAAGTAAAGCTTAATCCATTTACGTTTTGAATTTAGAATACATGTTTATGCAACAAAGAACTATAAATCAGAGAAAATACCGCCAAAGCAAAACAAGCATAGATTCAATGGTATGTCCGAGCGGTGTTGGTTTTCCATAAGGGTGCAACATGATCAGGTCAACGGGCTCTCGACATCTTCTTTATATTTGATCCAACCCTAAAGCCTGAATTAAGGACCGATAATTCGTTTTCCGAGAGTTCGTGTTCTCGCTTTAATGAACAAGCCGAGTGTACGGTTTTCAAATCAGCTGCATTCTCTCGTATGGTTAAAGATAGATATACAAATTATTGAATTTTATTTATTTGCAAATCAAAAACTGCATCCGCTCCTGCAAAACGATGAGAAACAAAAGAAAAGATGTTTTTTAATGGATTTCAAACAAGACCGCACAATGAATACAAACCTAACTTATTTCGCCGGTCAGATTACATAGTAAACACCGTTCCGTAAGCTCTATGTCCATAGCCAAAACATATAACCGGTACGAACGGAGACTGTGCAGTGTAACAGGTTCACAACGCCAACGAATATAATGAAATTATACATGAAAACCACATCCAAAGCAAAATTCTAGATTTATCAAAATCACATGATGCTGGTTCCACACCCATACGAAGAAATACTAAAATAGGCTCGGACGAACGGGTTTTGACAAAGCATGTACCCGTCCTTGAATAATCACCGAGCAAACCCGTAACCATCCAATCAATTCCAATAAAAAAGAAAGACAGGACCGGATTTGTATCTAAGACGACCCAATTCGGACTCTTTGCCTTTTCAAGAAAAAACCATTTGGCCTGGAAAATTTAGACTCCAAACCCAATCTTATCCAACCCGATATCTTTAGGTTCAGGCAAATGTAAGATACCATAAAACCTAAAAAGCATTGAGTTCTGATCACACCCGACCCGACCCGACCCGCACTCATGCTTTAGCATGAAAAGTATTCCCGAACTGGCCTGAACCCATGGACTCACCCAACACGACTTGGTTAAGCATTTCCAGATCCAATATCAGGAAGGAACCCAAAAAAGCGCCTCCCATTCGTTACCCCCTTCCTTCCCTCTGGGATTTCGCCTTCTCCCTTTCTTCTCTTCAGATCACAGAGAGAGAAGAACTAGAAGGAGATCTCAAAGATGTTGAAATTTCTAAAGGGAGTTGTCGGTGGATCTGGAGCTGGCATCAAGGATTTCCCCTACACCATCGGCGAGCCCTACTCCTCCGCCTGGGGCTCTTGGACTCACCATCGAGGCACCAGCAAGGTTCTTCTTCTCGCTTTTTACCTCTTTCAATTTTTGTTAATGATTTGCCATCTTCGTTGTTTTGATCGAAATTTCGATAATTGAACACCAGACTGTAGTAACCTTGTGTGCGTGTGTGGTTTGGGCGGGGCGGGGGGGGGGGGCGCAGGTGAAGTGGGGTGGTGGGTGTTTAGGGTTGGGGGTTTAAAAGGTCATGCATGTACTCATACGATGTGGAATCAGTGATAATCTAGCTAACATTGGTTTTCAATGGATGCTGCGCCAGAGGGATTATATATAGTTAGTTTGTTGTGTGGATCGAGTGCCAGTTAAATAGACCTTTTTCTGACTAGAAAGATAGATAGAGGTTCTTGCATCGATTGTAAGGCAGTGCCAGGTGAGAGTTTAACCACGCAACGGAGACTTTCAGTTCTAGATGTTCGGTTTAGAAGGGGACATGGGAATGTTAGATGTAAGGAGTGACCCAGAAGTTTTTGTAGGTCGTGTAGTTCAAGAGGCCGATTGGAAGTCCGAATATGATTCAAACACAATGCGGAATAAGATGGCTGACTGCATTAAGAGAGTAGTTAGAGAACTACTTGGTGAATCGGGAGGTGGTGCTCTACTATTTAAGGACATATTATGGTGGAATGAAGAACTAAATGTTCTTATTAAAATCAAGAGTTATTCTTATAGAGATTTGAAGAAGAGTAGAGATGCAGAGAGATATGAGAAGTATATGACAATTAAAATTGAGGTTAAGAAAGCTGTTCAGGAAGCCAAAACTAATGCCTAGAAAGTGGTGTATGAGAAGTTGGACACCAAGGAGGTTGAAATTTATATATATATATATATATATATATATATATATATATATTCGGATGAGTGAAAGGAAGACCAGAAATTTATGTGCAGTGAAGTGTGTCAAATATGAAGATTAAAAAGTTTTAGTTTGAGATGATATCAAGAAAAGGGAAGAGATTATTTTGACAAGTTATTCAATAGGAGCTTTATTAAGGATTTGGTTGGACTTGTTATTCAATCTCAAGATATAAACCGTGATTTTATGTGTAGAATAAGAGTACATGAGATTACATAGGCTTTGAAGAAAATGAAATCAAGGAAAGCTGCTGGTCCAGACGAATTCCTATTGAGATATGGAGATGCTTAGGAGAGACAAGCGTTGGATGGTTGACGAATCTGTTTAATAAGATTTGGCAAACAAAAAAGATGCCAAAGGAGCGGAGAAGGAGTATCCTTGTAGCTCTCTACAAGAACAAGGGCGACATTCAAATTTGCTCAAATTACAGTGGAATGAAACTCATGTGTCATACCATGAAGTTTTGAGAGAGCGGTTGAACACAGGCTAAAATATGATGTTAAGATAATAGAGAACTAGTTTGGGTCTATGCCTGAACGATCGATGACAGAGCCTATTTATTTGCTCCGTCAACTTGTCGAACGTTTTCGAGAGAGTAGGGATTTGCAAATGGTTTTTATTGACTTAGAGAAAACTTATGACAAGGTATCTAATGAGATATTATGGCGGACAATGATGAGGAAAGGAGCCCCAATCAGGTATATTGACATAATCAAGGACATATATAATAGAGTAGTGGCAAATGTAAGGACTTATGGCGGCCTAACAATTGATTTTTCGACGGCAATTGGTTTGCATCAAAGATCTGCGTTAAGTCCATTATTGTCTTCCATAGCGATGGATAAACTTACTGGAACTATCTAGGATGAGATGCCTTGGTGTATGTTATTCGTTGCTGATATTATTTTGGTAAATGAGACGAAAGTAAGGGTTAATGCCAAATTGTAGTTATGAAAGCAAACGTTGGAATCTCGGGGGTTTAGATTGCAGCATATATGCAATGCAAATTCAGCAAACAGAGAAGTCGAGATCACAGTGGTATAACATTGGAAGGGCAAGAGTTATTACCGAGCGATCAATTTAGATATCTAGGTTCCATCATCTAAAAGGATGGGGAGATCGATAGCAATATCAACTAGTGGATTCATGTTGGTTGGTTGAAATGGAGGAGTGAACGTGGATTTTGTGCGATCGTAACTTTTCGTTAATGCTAAAAGGGAATTTTCATCGAAACGCTATTCGGCATGCCTTATTATACGGTACCGAATGCCGGGCTCCGAAGAAATATCATGCACAGAAGATGCATGTAGCGAAGATGCGCATATTTCGTTGGATATGTGGTAACACTAGAAAAAATAAGGTGCGTCCGAAATGAGAATATTCGTGCAAAGGTTGGTGTAGCACCCGTGGAGAAAAATATGCGGGAAAACTGTCTAAAGATGATCTGGTCATGTGCGGCGCAGATCTACGAAAGTATCAGTTTGATAAATGGATATTATCGATTTAGGCCAAGTCAAAAGAGCGAAAGGGAACCGAAGAAAATATGGATGGAGGTGATACAAAAAGATATGGATGCCAATGCCTTAATGAAAGTATATTGTTCGATAAGAGTGAATGGAGGCGGAGGATTCATGTGCTCGATCCGGCGTAATTCTCATGTTGGTTCATGTAGCCTAGCGCATATGCTTGGTATCAAAGGCTCAGTTGTTGTAGTTTGCTGTGTGGATGTTTAAATTTCGGTGTGACCCGGTTCATTAGACGGAGCTAGACTCTACTTTTAACGGTCTATTTGTAAATGAGGAGGGATGGAGGTATGCTATATAATTTTCCGTACATTTTCGTGAGTTTTAGAGGTCATGTGGACTTATATCCGTTAATTTAAAGCAGACACATATGAGGGGTTCTCATTATATTAGTAAACATACATAGACCGAATGCAATATTCTAGTGATTCCAATGGAGCGCCGTCTCACTATCATCTAGTTTTTCAATTGATCTGCTCCAATGTATTTTAACACGCACACACACAACACACACACACACACACACAAGTTTGGTTTGTGAGTTTTAGTCTATGGGGGAGGGTTTCTGTTACATAGAGTCGATGCACCATGAACTGCACCTTTCAAATCGATACATGTACTATATGATCAGTATTTTGTGTTCTTATTTGGACGTGTAATCTTGCTGGTTCCTTGTAGGACATTACCAAGTATTAACCTGTTGTGGTTGTGTCTGGTACGTGTCATGTATCACCGACACTTGCCCAATACGTACTAGATACGCTGTATATGTGTCAGACGCACTGTATACGTGTCGTATGCATGTCTTATGTGTCATATGTCTATTCTATTCATGTCAGTTAGGTCTCTAGTAAAAAAACATGTCCGCATCATATTATATATATCAAACTTTAGAGCTTGATCCCTATATAATCTAGTCGATCTTTCTTACTTTATTCAAACATGCATCTCGATGATAAACTTGATTTTGGTAAATTAAATTTTAGTTCATCGGTAATATCAACTTGTTATTTTAATAGTATTCTTGTCCCTTTTATGGACATTAATTTTTTTCTTTGTATGAACGTATATCTACAGTTTTTTTTTAATTTGGTGAATTTCTTACCTTCATTTATTGTAAGTATCAATATATGATGTTAGTTGCACAGCCCTACATTTTTACATAAAGTTTACATGTCAATCACTTAATCCTTATAGGTAAATGTGAATTATGCTAATAATTTTATAGCTGATAGTTTTTTTATTTTTACCAACACACACACACACATTAAACTTATTATATTACTGTATACATGTGTTCTATTCTTAGAGATTTACCGTGCTTCTGTATTTGTGGTGTGTTGTATCTATGTCCTTGCAACATATCTTGCAGATTATACATACAACTATTTTGAGTTTGTAAATTGTGTGTAAAGGGTTTTGCTCATCATCATCATTTTTATATTTTATTTTTATAACACTAACTGAAATCATGGATGAAGGCTTCACTGAATTAAATGCTATTCTTGGGCATATGATCTGGAGTTTTCCTCAAAACCATTGATGTGCCTGGTTCTGTGATGTTTCATTCTGATATTCATGGACCTCATCCGATTGGGCATACTTGCTTGTTTATTGTTGACTGATGTTATGGGTGAAATCACCATTTATCATGGGTTGCAGTAGGTCTTTTGATGCTGGATCTGGTAAATCAGAAGATGCTTCCATGATCTGTCTAGTAGTTAAAGAGATATTTTGGCGGCGGCTGTGGGTTTTATAAGGAGGCTGAGGTTCAAGCTTTGCTCCTCATTGGTGTCAATGGTGTTACTAGCATTAGTCTTGGTAAATTAGGAAGAGAAGAGCAAGTGCTTTGAATGGTTTTGGACTTTGATGTCTACCAAAAAACGAAGTCAAAGTTGACTGGCTTGGATTAACAGTGTTACTAACGATTCGGCTGGGGATCTGCTGTGTCTTTCTGTTCTTCTTCATTCCCTTCATTCCGTGTGTACAGAGAACTTGACCAGTAATTGGGTTAGTTGTTTGTAAAACTTTCTTCATTTTCTATATAAGTAGCCTGTGTCCTTGGATCTTCCTGGTTGGAGCATTTAGACAAAGAAATATTCTCGAACCATATAGTCCATACCCCTTCCATGTAAAATGGCTTCTATATGACGCTCATGCAGCTTTTGATGAAATAGTTCCATTATCAGTTGGGATACTGTGAAGAAAATTTCGATCACACTTGTGCAACTTACACAGATAAAGTTTTATTTTACACGTTTATAGTAAGATCTAAGTGCTTTTTTTGGTAAGTATTTAAATTACAGCCAACACAGTTGAGCGCATGCCTCTCAATAATTTCCATCTATTTAGGTTTTGACTATGCACGCCGACAGATTTTTCTATCCCTGTCATTTTTTATCCAAAGTTTTATGCAAAAATACCCTTTTTTGATACCTTACATTATCTCCATTACCAATCTTTTGTGTACCTTGGTGTTCCTAAGTGTCCACTGATTTTTGATTGTGTTTCAATTCCTTGCATGATTTACAGAAGAAAACATTTTGATATTGGACAAAGACACGATGTTGCTTAATAAATTTGTTTTATCCATCGTTTCATTAGATCCCAGTTCTTGCTGTCTGTTTTTCCAGGATGACGGGTCATCTGTTTCCATATTTTCTCTTTCATCAAGTGACAGTCAAGATGGGCACTTGGCTGCTGGTCGCAATGGTGTTAAGCGCTTGCGCACAGTAAGTTACTACGATTGTTGTTTTATAGACATTGATTATACTTCCCTATGTTGGCATAAGAAACTGGTACATCTATGCATCTTCTTTTCCTTTGTAAAGCTTTCATATTCCCTTGTGCTGATTATTACTGGTAAGCGGTAGCTATTTTGTTTCCTCAAATATTTCCTTTTCGCTTCTGGGAATTGTTAAAAATTATGGAGTTTTATTTTATCATTTGTGACTTATGCTTATACTTATAAAGTATGCTCTATAATCAGCATTTTTAGTTTTAGTTCTTCCCAGGTCCTGTATTATAGTATCCTGCACCCCTTATTTTTTGGGCCAAAAAAAATATAAAATTGATCATGCCTCTCTTAGATTCTCCACTGCAATATCAATCATTAAAAGCATAAAATTTACTGTTTCAACTTCCAAGTGCCAAACAATTTAACCTTGTATCCTGTTTTGAACAATAGAAGCCTGATGCTCCTCACCCTAAGTTTCTGCCTCTAGCAGCTTTTCATCTATTTTGCGTTTCTCTGATCCATGATCTTGCATAGTTCTTACTGCAGTCTTTTGCTACCACATAGTCAAAGAGGTAAGAAAAATAACTTGGGTTGACAGACCTCACTAGATCCAGATCTTCTGACGTCCGTATTTTCTTGTTCTTCTATCTGCCCAGGAAGTCCCCTTTTCATAACTAGAAAACAAGCATAGTTTAGAAATTACATAAAATTTCCCTTTACTCCCAAATTATTTCTTGTTCCATTTCATTACTTATCACAGAACATTTATCTCTGTTCAATTCTCCAAGAATGAAACGAACATTTGAATAAGCTCGTCAAAAGGTGGGTTTTCTTTTGAAGAACTGGTGAAAGATCTGGATTAGTTACCAAAACTTGTCTAGAATCCTGATTTTAGCATATGTTTACCTAAATTACATCTCTTGTTTTGGTTAAGCTAATAACAGAGGGGCCTTCTCTAGTTAACTCTATATTAAGGATACGGTGTGCTTCAGCTAGAAATTTGACATGAAGGTCTGTTATGGGGTTGTTCTTGTTGCTCATATAGCAAGGCATCATTGGATAGCAGTAAGTCAATTCAGGTTTATATGCCGTTAATTCATGGTGTGCCAAAGATGCCCATGATCACCATCAATGTTCTTTTAAGGGTAGTTGAACAGGTAGAACTTCTATATATATTAAATACTGATGTGGGAAACAAAGGGTTACTGCAGCTACACTGAAAGATAAGGTTTCCTTTAATTCCAATAATATCCTTTCTGGACAGGGATTTGACATATTTAGTACTCTACTTAAGGGAATAATTCTTTTTGAACTGCAGGTTAGTGTATAATTTGCACGACACTATGGAAGAAGAAATGAGCTGTAGTGAGGCATGCCGTCCACATAGCTGAGCTAGGCAGCATATCTTAATTAATCAAGCACTAGGGCTAATTTTATTAAACAACATAATTCATCTAAGAATGTGTAATATGTATTTAAAAAAGTAGATACCCTGATTTGAGTTTTTTCGTTCCTTCTCCTTGTGTTACTTGGTTAGATTTGTAGGCGTAGAGTGAAGCTTGCTTTCCTGATCAAACAGTTAGCCTCAGCCAATAAATAGGCAAAAGAATGGGTTTGATGTCGGCATAGAGGTCCAACACACTGATCAAAACCATGGTTTGAGAACTCAGTTTCGGATTCGGTTTCGGTCTCTCAAAATTTTATTAGTTTAGGTGGGTTTCGGTTAGTTTCGCTTATCTCGGTTTAGGTTTCGGTTTCGGTTTCGGTTTGTGGTCTTGTTAGAATGAAAATAACATGACCAGCTTACCACAAATGAAAGCTATGGTCTCAATCTTGGTTTTGCATTTGATCCATAAAAAATAATCAGGCAGCCCTGAAAGCTAAAAAACTAATACTTGTTTGTCAATCCCCCTCTCGCATCTCGCCCTCTATCTCTACTAGCTCGATATTTCTTTTTTCTTATATCTTTCTCAATAGACAAGATCAACCGTCTTTGACAGCAAAGAGCGACCACTCACCATGAAAACAACTCAGATCTAACGATGAAGGCCTATAATGATCACGATAATAGCAAAAACGACAAAAAAATAGTTATTTTAGGATTCGGCCGAAATCCGATTGTGTGGTTGGTTTCGTATCAGTCTCCACCGAAACATATACGGAACGATCACGTATCGGTGGTTTCGGACGAAACCTCGAACCATGATCAGAACATTTTCCATTTAGAAAACTAAAAGAAGAGAAGAAGCTTAATGTAAAGGCACTTATGTAAGTAAGGATTATAGCTCATTGACTTTGTTTAAAAATAAAAAGGAGAGGTGTTTGTGCAGCTCATTAGTGCCTCATGGGAAGACCTTGTTCTCTCACAATAGAAGCGATGGGGCTGGGGAACTTGGCTGCACAAGATTGCATGGCAGTTTTTGGAAATTAACTCAGAGCATCTGCCTTTTTATAGAACTACCCAGCCACACCAGTCCTGTGGCTCAGCTTTCTCAACTGACATTGCATCATTCGATACATCGGTCTAGTTTTATTTGCTTAGATTTTATTAATATCTGCCCCTAGGTCTAACCATACTTGGATCTGATTAAAATGTCTCTTCCATCTCTATCCGTATTCCGTAGTCCTATTAATGGCTAAAAATAATCACTTAATTTTCATTTTATCATGTTTCTTAGATCCACAAGCCATCAACTCTATTAATCTAACCGTTATGATTTTTCTTATTTACTTCTTATTTAATGTGGAAATTTTGTTATTAATTTCCATGGGGATAATTAGCTCAATCTCGTCAGTTTGTGAAAAGTATTAGTCCTGTACGTGGCAAGGGTGATACCTGAAGCTCATGGTCCTCTTATAAAATCCTCGAGGAGTACTGTCATCTCCGTAAAAATATAAGGGAAAGAAAAGTCAAGATACTGAAGAGAAAGATGGCAGAGAGGATAGTTTCATATATAGGTTATGAATTTACCATTTCTTCAAGTGACCCTAATTGTCTAAGAAGAAAATGTAGGGGAACCTATATTGCGAAACATTTGGTTCAATTGTTCTTTTTAGGATTCTGGGGACCCAAATGACTGAAAGTTTATGCGAGTAACTGCCCTTGCCTTGTTCAAATTGCTTTAAAGGTGTTGGTATATGGAACAAAGAGTGGTATGCCATCTTTTTCTTGGGGTTAAATGCGGCTTCTCACTCCCTATATTTCATTTCTTCAAGCAAGTGATCTACACATGTTGTACTCCATATTATTCTGTTGCTACATTCATGTGACCCATATCATAAATACATAGGAATTAGGAGTATAATTTCAGTTCTGATCTTAAGATTAGAAGATTAGCCCACTTGTAGTTAGCGTGGAAGCAACAAGACTGGCTTTGATGGAAAGAAACATCAGAAGTTTTTATAACGATGTGGGACATGGAAGCATTCATTAGCAAATATTTTCTGTTTCTCGCTGTTTTGAGCTCAAGTGCCCCCCACGCCCCCACCCAAGTGGGGGCTATGTTTTTCCAGACTTTCTATTACTTGTTATTTTGTAAGTTATTTTTGGCACATTTATCTAGGCCCTATTACTTTTTATTTTATCAAGTTGTTTTTGGCACGTCAGACCTCCACAATATCTGCCAGAGCAAGAACTTCTTGCCACCGGAGCAGTCTTTCTCATAGAACTGTTTTGTGTTTTAACTTGATAAACTTTTTGGCTTAGTAATTCTTCTGCTAATGTTGCTGTTCTAAAGTGACTTTAGACTACATACTAATTTTTTCAACGGTATTTATTGTTGGTTTTTACTTGATGACTTGTCCATATTGGATTACTATAATAGGATGTACTGTATTACTCATGAGAAGATCATACCTTCTTTTAGTGCCTACTTCCTTCATATCTTGATTTATTTGTTTCCCGCTTTCTGATATGATGTTGCATATTTTTTCATTCTAAAGAATGTATCACCAAGTGGCTTTAAAGCTCTATATGATGTGAGTCCTTGGTAGGGGCCATAAAGTGGAAGCCCCAACTCGTGTGCTTCCCCTCCTGCATTCTTAAGATTAATTTCTCAATTTTACGAGATAGCTGGTTCTGAGGAGTACCAAACCTTTGTTTGTGGAGGTGATGTAGGAAAGTCTCCGTCAAAAGGCCTAAACCGAGTCAACATATTGTTTAGTTTACTTTCCTAATAAAGATTTCCTTGTTCGACTAGCAGTGAGGTCGTTATTTTAGGCAGTTTCTTTCTTTCAAGAGCTATGGTAATTTCATTCTTAATAAGGGCCTTACTTGGATTCGGAATAGGTCTTTTCCCAGTCTTTTCTTTCCAAGAAATAGTCTTTTGTAACCCTATATAAGAAGCGGGGGTGTGTGAGGGGATTGGTGTTATAGTTTTCTCAATCATTTGGTAATTAATAAAATTGAAGTTTTCTTCAACTTGGTGAATTCCTATTATCGTTCGTGGATTCGAGGAAGGCTCGTGGATTTGAGCAACCCTTTATCTCATCGGCGATAGTCTCAGCGACGTCGACCTGCCCATCACCAACCTCCGCCTGCGTCAGGAGGATAGGAGTTGTGGGGTTTGGGTGGACGGTGGAAGCATAGAATGGCCGTTCAAACTAATGGACAGAGCAATGAACTAATGGGAAATATTCTAACTGGTTCAAGTGGATGACAAGATGCGCAATAGACCAAATTAAACCTCAGGTAGATGCCTAGAACCCATGAGGTCTAGTGTGAACTTGTGATTTTATTTAGGTTATTTAGTATGGTGTAGTTTCTAAAATTTTAACTTGAGGAGATGGACCTTTACCTAGCAAAATGGAAGAAACGGATTCAAATAGCCAATCCCAAATTTCGGCATAAAGGCTTCTAGTTATTGTTGTTAGTTTCTGAATTTTGCCGCACTGATCTTTTACATTTTTGCGTTCTCTTGACGTTATTGCAATCATAGCACACAGTGCTTGTCTCTGTCCTCGCTGTACACAGTATCCAAGATCAGAAGCTTTATCCATTTGTTATTTCAGGTCAGGCATCCAAATATCTTATCTTTTCTCCACAGTACCGAGGCTGAATTTTTTGATGGACCCACTTCCAAGCTTACAATTTATGTTGTAACGGAGCCGGTTACACCTCTTTCGGAGAAGATAAAGGAACTATGTTTGGAAGGTACACAGAGGTATAAACACCTTCTTTTTGCTAAAGTGATTATGTCAATGCATACAAATAGCATTGTTGTTTATCTTCATATCTTGTTGTGGTAGACTCTGATTTATGGGTCTTGTGACTCTTCTCTATGCCAGATGCATTGTTACACCCAAGGTTGAAAATCTTAGAATGGGGATCGGTATCGACGGTGACTTTTGGGATTTCTTGGATCAGAATATCATATTTTGTATTGTTTGAGAAAAACGAATTTTTAAGAATTAGACATTTTAAAAGAATAATATTAAAGTAACTAAAAACAATTTGTCGAATTCATTATCTTTGGATGCTTACTAAATACAAGCATTTGATCATCAGTGAACAAACAAACTTTTATTGCATGTTTATCTTCGTATCTTGTTGTGGTAGACTCTGATTTATGGGTCTTGTGACTCTTCTCTATGCCAGATGTATTGTCACACCCAAGGTTGAAAATCTTAGAATGGGGATCGATATCGACGGCGACTTTTGGGATTGAAATCAGCAATCTCGGATCAGAATATCGTATTTTATATGTTTGAGAAAAACGAATTTTTAAGAGTTTGAAAATTTTAAAATATAATTACTTAAAGTAACTAAAAACAATTTGTTGAATTCTTCTTTTGTAATTAATGATGTCGAAAGCCATATCAATGATGTCAAACTAATTGTAATTCCCAATGACCTATAATAAACCATCAATGAACCCATTAACCCACTAGTAAACCCACTAAGCACTAATAAACTTAATATGAAAACCCCATTATAAAATGGTAAACACAATATGCTTCGTATCGGATGGTATCGGTCTAAGATCATCATTTTTGGGATTGGAATTTGCCATCTTGGATCTGGATCGGCCAAGATTTCAAACCATGGTTGTACCTTCATCTTTTTGAGACCTTGAACACTCTAAGCTGTGGTATTGTGATATTATTCTAATGCTTTATCAATATGGGCTTCTTTGTCTTGATAGGTTCTATTGTAAGCCACATGTGAGATTAAAAGGATATGATTTACTCTTTTAGCTACTCCTGAAAAGTGCACTCAACATGATTGTCCATTATGATAAAATCCATTAAATTACAGTATTAAACTGATTGTAACCAGATCTGCCTTACATATACTAACTCTGGTTTTCGTTTTGCAAAATATCATAGCAAACATCGTAAATACAAGTTACTATGCCTATTCTATTCATCGGAATTGTTCTCGTTTGCTCATTTCTTCTTCTGCTAGCTCAACACACTTGGTGTTCTTGAATACCTATTCTCTCATTTCCCCCTGTTTCCAATTCGGATAGAGGAAGAGGGAGAGGTGGCTGGAAGGAGACCGTTGAATCTCTCTTTATATGTAGAGACAAGCTATAGCTTGGCGAGGGTGAGAGATTTTGCATATATATGCTATGGTTTTTGCTCCCTCCTTTTATCCCTGTGTACATGAGCACCTGTTTGGCTTTGTGTTAGGCCAGCATGGTCTCAGCTTGTTGCAACAGTTACCATTCTTGTAAAGTCCAGCCCAATTGTTGTGAAATTGGTTTTATGTACCTATTTCTAACATGTAAAATGCTTAATGAAGAACTCAGCTTTAAACCACATAGAAGCAGTGAGACAACCAGCAAAGCAATTCGATATGATCTTCATTGATTATACACGTTCACAAAAAGCTAGAGTGTTGCCCTTATGATCAAATACTTCCGTATACTGTACCTTAACATGCACATTGTTTCCATGGCCATGAGGATCATGATTTTCCAAGTTCCAACCCATAGGCATACCCAATTGTGCAGGTATACTTCTCTGATTGAGTCTGTTACATATCCACTTCCGTGCAATCTAAGTGACTATGGCATATTCGCAAAAAAGTTTGCAAATTGTGAGATAGATTAAATTTCATTCAGTGGAATAAATGACCATCCATGCAATCCTTGATGTCAGAATGTCACCTTCTGTTTTTTGAGATTGGTATCTGGAGGATTATTATAAATAAATTTCTTGTTGGTATGCCTATTTTTTTCACCACAGGATTTAATGGGTCCAATGATGTTTTATATATGACCTTTCTACCAGAACACAACCCATATCCCATGTAATCGAATGCTAATGGATGTTAATTGAGGAGTTAGTAGGGGTCTTGTATTACATGATTTATTGGTGATTAGCACCTTTCAGGGTTACTGCTAAAAGGTTTGTAAGCTGAGAGAAGCTAACTTGTATAATTTGCTTAATTATTGTGTTAACAGGCATCATCTTTGTTTATAATTGATCTACAGAAATTATTGTTCTGCGTGGTGATAACTTTCTTCATACTGCACATTTTGTATATACTTCAGCAATTTGATTGATTCTAAGTTCAAGTACTTTTTTTCGGTCGCTTTCACTCACTTCTATATTTGATCATTTATGAATTTCGTAATAATGAAATACACTATATTTATAATGCAGGGATGAATATTTTGCCTGGGGACTCCACCAGATATCTAAAGCCGTGAGCTTTTTAAATAATGACTGCAAGCTTGTACGGACTGTCATCCTTATCTCACTTTTACATATTAATCTACCATATAATAAGTTGACTTGAATACTAGTGAGTTATTGCATGTTTCATTTTATAGTTCAGTTGGAATCTGTCTAGCAATTGCTTATGATTTCCCGTTTTTAATTTGGGAACCATTCATTTGATCAATGTAATTACGGAGGTTCCAAAAGAAGCTTCTTTATATGTATATATAAAAGCCGAGGGAGCCAACTTCTTAGAAAGGGATCATTCAGATCCTATTTACTATAAAAGAAGAAAGGAGAGTAGTATGTTTATGTGTAGTTTTCAAAATATAACCACACAACGAAACATTATGGACCCTTAAATTGAAGGTAAACTTTTCAAGTAAACTAGAATTCCACACTTGCTACAAAATAGAAAATTACATCAACAACAGCAATGACAATATCGAAGCTTTATTGCAATCAAAACAGATTTATCTTATGGGGTGATGAGAATCAAAAGCCCAATCAGGTTCTGAGGACATATGAGTGGAAATAGTACAATTACCTGTTACCCTACAAGGGTTTGTTCTATATTCCCAGCATGGGTGTCATTGGGTAAGAGAGTGGTCCACCATCTAAGATAGTTAGGAGCCAAGGACTTGCATATCAAGATTCAAGACCTGCCATTTTTACCATGCTGCTTAAGCTTGTGCAACTTGGGAGGAACCACTGAGAAATCACTCATTATTAAGAACTATACTAGACGACAGGGGTAAGATGAGAAGATCTTCTGATCCAGTTAACACTTATTTCTTGTAGGCCTGTAGCTAGCCAAGTCTTATAAAATCTACTATTCACTCTAAAATTTTAAGATATCCTACTCAGATTATTCATTAACCTGAACGCATGCAATAACTGGGATATAGACAAAATCCATGTTAGCATCTAATGTAGTCAGCATGACAGGCAGACTAGGCAATCACCTAGGCCTACAGGAGCCATGTTGGGTGAGGTGAAGGAAGAGAAAGATCAAGGAAAAGAAGAAAGAGAAGAAAGGGTCCAAGACAGTTGGGTTATGTCAATCTTATTGGCCGACTAAAGACGCTTTCTTTTTGTGCAACAGTGTACCGCGGGTGAACATAACTCTAATATTTTCCAAAATCAATATAAGCCATGAGAAGAGATAGTAGTTATGATCACCAAGGATACTGGAAAAAGATTCCTGAGTTGGCGAGATGCAGTGGAAGACGCCCCCAAGAGTAGAGAATTCCGTCACTCTTGGCAGATTTGAGTTCAATTTACTGTTCCATCTCCCACATGGTGTTCATGGAGCCCTCCGGACCCAGATATTTGGTGCTTGAACACACATGGTTCTCTTAAGTGATGATGCTGGGTAATAGTAGATAATCTCTGTTTGCTGATATAGAAGTTTGCTGTTCACTGCCTCTACTCCTGACGCCTCGTGTCTTCACACAGGATTATACACTGTCTGAATGTATACAGGACTGAATGAGAGAGAGAGAGAGAGAGAGAGAGAGAGAGAGAGGTTATAATTATTATCATATAAATCTAGTGAAACTCGAGCCCTCCCGTTTACATCTGTTTGAATAAAAGCGAGCCAAGCTGGCCAGATCATTTTTAAAATGGATACAATAATACATTACTATTAGTTCTTGCTGAACTCCCTAATCTCTTGTACACCTCATAGCTGTCTGTGAGTATTTGGCATGAGTAGGGTTGAGAGGGGAGGCTGAACCACAGTCGTGAACAATAATGAACATCAGCAACAACGATAAAAATGGTGAAATTAAGCCCAGGTTCTTGTGCTTGCGACTTGAATGAGCACATTATTTTATTTTTCTTTCATTTTTGCCCCTGATTTTCCTTCTCTCCCTCATCTTCTTCTGATTTTATTTTCATACTTTCAATGTCCCTCTGTGGTGACTAGGCTGGCGGTAGGCATTCACTTGCATCTTGCCTAGCATTTTCAATCTGTGGAACATTGGAAGTTATTAAGTGTGGTGACAGGCATTTTTAGAAGGACATTTTAGATTTTTGGGGGTTGGAACAGATGCAACTTTTCGTTTACATGGAGAGATTTCTTAAGAAGAATTCAATCATGTTTCAATAGTAGATTTTGGTACCCTATAGATTGGTATTCAGGAGAAAGAATCAAACTGCATAAACAGTTCTAGGTACCAGTGTTGAGTAATATCATACTTGATAGACATATTTTTGTTGACTCTTGGTATTCAATAGACATTCTGAGTACCTCACACAAACACACACATGGATATTGGTTAGTGTGCTGACACGAAAGGATCTTGTATGGCGAATAATGGAAATTTGTGAATAACTGCTACGGTAAACTTGATTTTCCAGGTCCATGGTAACGTGTGCTTGGCCAGTGTTGTTGTGACACAAACCTTGGACTGGAAGCTTCATGCCCTCGATGTCTTATCAGAGTTTAATGCGAATAGTGATCCTTCTAGTAGCCCCATGCTGGTAACCTTTTTACTTTACTTTTTTCTTTTCTTTTCTTGATTATGCAAGCACTCGCCGTTCTCCTTCTTCTTTCCATAAACTATCATTAAATCTTTACTCTGAGAGTATAAGTTAGATGAGTTGTAATTTGAAACGAATTGCTTTGAGATTGTTAGGACATACTTGATGGTTAGTGTAGCTGTTTGTGCTTGGTAGCATTAGTCTGATAAACATTTTGGCAAGAAATACCTTCAAACCTACAAAATGAATAAGAACCCGCAGTATGGAATTTCTAGCACCCGCTGTAGGACTTTCATTTTTTAAAAAAAAATATGTCCTTCGAGCTTCATTGGACTTTTCCTTAGCAGTAAGCCATAACTATATTCTCCAGCTGTTAATTCTTGAGCTTCTTAATTAAACTATTTTTATACGTTTATGTATGACTTATATGTCATAACTGCCATCACATTAGGTTGTAACAATTACCATGTAGATGTGAATACTTGATACTCTGCAAAAATTCTCATTAGTTAGGCTGTATGAGCTTGTCCCATTGCATAAAGCTATTTTTGACAGGCTTCCTTGCATTCTCATTTCCTTTGTCTGCATTGGCGTGTTATTTTTTGTTTCTTTTTTGTCATTTTTTGCTACAAGTTTGTATCTGTCACTACTATAGCTCTCCTTTAATTTGGTTTAGTATAGCTCTCCCAACTCATTATTCTCTTCTCTTTTTAATTGGACCCTTCAAATATATGTAAAATGGGAAACTTAGTAAAACGACCTTTTTCATGATTCTTCTGTTATCTTGGTTGATACCTCTATCTCATGTGTCATTCTTCTTGATCATACTGCTTTCCACACCTTCTTACTCTTCGCAAGGATAAAAAGCTAATTAATTACATGTTGGCCTGGATTCATTTCTCATACAAGCTTTAAGACGAATGGCAAAATTTCTTCCTAAATCATGGTCTACGGCACGATTTTTTTCATTGACAAAAGGAAATGGAAAAGTTGGAGAAGGAAAGTAAAACAAAAATGGCTATAATAAAGGCTTGGAGTAGCCCAATGGTGGAGCTTGGAGTAGTCCATTGGGGAGACCTGGGATCGAGCCTGGGGTCTCCCATTTATGAGGGAGTGGCTAATTTATCCCACCTATTATCTAAAAAAATGGCTCTAATGGTTTAAATTCATAAAATGTTAAAGATGCTGTTTATGGACAGTGACCGGGCGAAATTAATAATTCTATTTCATTTGCATTTATCTCCCTCGTTCTTAAAAAAAATAAAATTATGTCTAACAAATTGAAATCACTTATCTTAATTTTCACTCGCATACTCTGGAGTCTGGATAATGAATGGGCTCCAGTTCTTTTTTAAATATATATCCCCTTGTTAATTCTAGTAAATTTTTGGTCGTTTGTCGCTTGATGACAAGATCTTAGACATCACGACTAAATTAAGGGAACCTGCAACCCTCTTAACTGCTGTTTTCTTGGCCATTTATCCCTAAGCAAGTTTGGGGTTACTTGTTAACAGTCATCATTTTGTTCTACATTTCCATTAAGTCTTTCCTATTTGGAATCATATTTTATTGCACATCATTTGATCAAAGCAGATTGGAGATGGCTGGCTAGCAGTTACCTAATATAGACTCTCGGTACAGCTACTTCCCTTGCATGGTCCTGTTTTAGAAGACTCACCCTTACATTCAATTTGCAATAATGAAATCACCCGTTTCCGTCTTCCGGCGATTTTTGAGGAACCCGAAATACGCCTGTAGTCTTTATTTAGATTTTACATTTGAAAAATTCTAACATCGGTGTCTTATCTTCCTCACCCCCACCCCACCCCCAATTGTAAATCTCAAATATAACTCTGGCTATCTGTCGACTCTCAACATTTGAAACCATTGAAAATAAAGATGAAAGCAATTCATTTGTTCCAATTTGATTCTTTAAACTCCAATAGAACTACTCTTAGAGCTATCTTCTATTTTGTCATGCTTAACTCCTGAATCCTTCACCACCATCCTTTTCTATAGGAAAATATGATCATCTGAAGGTTGTTCAAGAGCCGTAGACTTTCCATTCTCCCTGGTCACTTTCTTTAACATGTAAGTAAAAGTGGTACAGATTTTATGTCAATGATAGGGGCCAAAAACTTTGTCATATCTTCATTATCTTATTTAAATTATGCTTCCTGTTATATATATGGAGATAGAAATCTCAAACTCTTGTTACTTTCCATTATTTAATTATCTCAAAACCTAATTTCAATATTATTATTACTTGAGTCTTAGTACTGGATGTTGCTCCTTAATTGATTAGAATTATTGATCAGTAGTTGAATTTTTACCGCCCATGGTTCACAACTTCAAAACATTTGGTGAGATTTTTATTTATAAATAAATCTGATAGTTGTGGTTTGACCTACATCTTGCAGCAATATGAATGGTTAATTGGTACACAATACAAACCGATGGAGTTAGTAAAGTCAGACTGGGCGACAGTTAAGAAGTCTCCTCCTTGGGCAATTGATTCTTGGGGATTGGGTGAGCTTGAAATTTCTTATTTGCTTGATTATATCAATATATTTGAGAACTAATTACTGCTGCTTCATTGTCCTGTACTCTGCTTATTCTGTTTTCCTCAAGTAATTGGTCATTGTATATATTCTTACTGTCGTGCAATTAAAGTTTATTGCGTGTACTAAAGCTTTAAGAAAAAATAATTAAATTTATAAATTTTTACTTTGATAGTGCAAATTGAGACTTACACCCATTCACCTGTGCTTAGAAGGGAATTCTGCCTTTATATTATTGCTGATATTGAACCTTAGATCCTTAAAAAAAATATCGTTCAGAATAAGAATGAATAAAAATGGATCTAGTGTGTTCAATCAAGAATATTGGCATGAACTGGCTCCTGATCCGGGTCTCTTGCACTGTCACAATGGGATGCCACTGCTATGCTACAGTAGCACAATGCAAGTATCATCCAGGCTATTATTGGGATGATCATGTTATGATCAATTTCTCCCGCATGAATCCAAACATTGTTGATTGGTGTGCACCTTATCTGGGCAAGTAGTGGTGGTATCATGGGAGATATTATTGCTGATTTGTTACAAATTATGTCCTGTAGTGGCTTAACGACATTTCATACGCTTTGTTGTTCTTAACTGATTATTTTAAACACCAGGTTCAGTATTTTGTCTTGTTGCAAGTATGAATATATTAATTTCTACCATTTTACATACATGCATTGGAATTTCGAAAAGCATGGGATGCATCCTAAAAATTTGATCTAAACCGGATATTAAGTTAGAAAGCATAACTTCTATGAGTTTGTAAGGTAGAGAGCTGTTGGTTAAGGTGTTGCGAACTTTTGTTGTAATCTTTCTCATAGTGATTTGAAATATAATTTAATAAGCTGTGTATTCCTAAATGGGGAAATTTGACCACATCATCTTTCTTGACAGGGTGTTTGATTTATGAACTCTTTTCTGGAATGAGGCTGGCCAAAACCGAGGAGCTGCGCAACATCAATGCTATCCCAAAGGTTTGTACTTGAAATAGTGTGATTCATGTTCCGTCTTGACAGCATTGGATCCTTTTGGGAACTGATTTTATTTAAGACAATTTTCTTCTGTCTTGTGATTTCAACTTAAATTTATGCTCAGAATGATTTAGACATCCATCTTCTTGTCAGCATCTAACCCTTTTCCCATTAAGATGGGTTGGCTTTTGAGCGCGATTCCAAATTGAGAATGCTCTGTGCAAGAATTGGCCGAGATTTTATGACGAGATTTCAGTCTGACACAACCTTAATGTGTCGGTACCAAATTCCTGGACACAAATATGAGCTAGTTGCACCCTTCCATCCACCTATAATAGACAGTTAATTAGACTAGGTTTGCTTGGCATTCTTGGCAATGCAGCTTAAGCTCATGCAGCCACCCTCTTAATTCTCCGACCTAGAAAAATGCTAAACGAGGACGTTAGATGGTAATATCTCAATAGGAAATCACATTCACTCCTAGATACAAAATTAAGCTATGTAGCACTCATTGGATACTACTACTACAACAACAAGCCTTTATCCAAATCTTTGGGGCCGGCGGGTCGCCTATATGAATCCTTTTCTTCCATTTCGATCTGTTCATGACTGTTTCTTCGGTTAAATTTAACAATCAGCACATCATATTTAATTACTTCTAACCATGTTCGTTTAGGTTTACCCTAGCCCTCGCTGTGTCATTAACTACAAATTTTTAATTTTTATTACTTCTTGTAACTAGGGAATTTATTGGTGTCCATTGCACATCTCCAAATCATCTCAATCGGTTCTCTCATCTCTTAGTTACGAAAACAATACAAGTCGGTGTCATGGATTTACAACTTTCTGAATAGTCTGGGTTATGATTTTCTTGGATACATGCTTTATTGCTGTTCGAAGTATATATTTATAATAACAAAAGAATCATCCTAGAAAATATAAATTAAGATTACAAATAATCTGTTAGTTTTGATGCATAGATTTTTGGTGTCTTAGCTATTGATACATTTTCTATATATCTAGAATACAATATAAATTTTAGGATAGTGTCTAAAAGAATTCCATAATTATCCACCCTGAAAAATCCAATATGTATACGAATCTGATCCGAATAGTTCTCCTTGGTGACGAATGCATGCAACAAAGAAACTAAGCTAAAAGCTATTGGAGTTCCAATTCAATTTTCGGTTCATCTATGTCCTAGTAAAATCTGTATGTTAAATAATTAGGAAGAACAGCACATCTCTTAATTGAAAGTTTTTGATATAATGCATGTTTCTATATGCAATTAATCATTATGTCACTTGTTACCCGACAACTAATGCTTATGTTTACTTTCTTGTGTCAAGTCATTGCTTCCAGATTACCAGAGACTCTTGAGTTCAGCTCCATCCCGCAGATTGAATCCTTCAAAGCTTATTGATAACAGCGGCAAGTCCCATCTCCTATGCCATAAATTTAATTAATGAAGTGATTTTTTATAAGTGTGAAGCCTCATGACATTGTTTCCCACTTGGTACATACTATATAAGCAAGTAACTCTGTCACCCAACCACGTTTTACCATCCATCTCAGATTTTATTCGAGTCTTTTGGATCATTTTGAAACATTTTTGTTGATATTGTTGATAATATTCTGTGATACTGACATGTAAAAAGTTACGAAATTACATAATATCTAAAATTATCTTACTCAGCTTTGGAGGACGTAGAAACGTCCTTGTCATAAACCAATTATGCTAATGTAAACTGTTCAGTATCTGCCTACATAGTTCAAGGCCATACCCCTTAAACCTTTATGTATGTCGTGACTAAGGAATTGGATTCTAAACTTGCAACCATCTTGTATATTGGGCGTATTGCATATCTGCATCTGGCAATACTGGACCAATCCTCATTAATGGGGATTTAAAATGATTATTTACCAAGTAACATAATCATGCAAAAAATTTAACAGAAGGCAAGGGGAATTTTTTCACTCCTATTGCACTGCCTTCCCAACCAACTTGTCTTTTTCTTGGAGGCTTATCCTCATGAACCAAGCGTCAACAGAGGAGTGTTAAAATACTTGCTAGACATTGCTGGACCGCTGCCTATCAACTTAGCTTTCACATAAAGTGGATTTCAGAAAGAATTTAGTGCTTTGGTTTTTCTAGCGACTGGTTATCATTTGTGGTGGGACCCTCACATGCAGAGGAAGTTGGGAGGGAGCTAAAACAATCACCTCTATGTAAATGTCTTTAATGATTGTCTGTACTTACTGGAACGTTTCACTTCTGACATGTGCATAGCATCTTATGTGTCTTTAAAATTATTGAAAAATTAGAATATTCTAACAGAAACCTATATATTGCCTTCACTATGTTACACAAGAACCTAGCCTATCAAAGGAGCTGTTAGAATAATCCAAATAAAATACATCCTAGCGACAAATTAATAAAAACATCTTTTGATGATATCAAGAACTCAAGTGGTTGATGTACGCTTTCGTTCATTATAAAATGTTCCAGAATATTGCAATCTGCAAATTCCAATATTCTAAAGGATTTGATTTCTATAATCAGATAATAGCTTTTGAGAAGAGGTCTCTACAAAATGTCTCCACCCTTTCGTAGTAATCAGCTCTTCCGTTGTATAGATGTGTGCTGATACAATCTTACACTTTCCATTTTTTGCTGTGTACCTACTACCTTCTTATGGTTGCAATATCCCTGTTGCAAGAGAATTACTTGGTTATTCTGTCTACTTCAAAATCCTATTAAATATAGTATATCAAATAAAATTTTAAATATTGGATGGGCCGACAATGACTATCATCACCTTCGTGATCACCACTATGCTAACATCAGAAAAATAGGTTGCTGGATGGTCAGCCAATGTTGATTAGCTTATAATTCCGTCGCAACTAGACATTATGAGCCCTAGAATGCCAACTGGCGCAGAATACATGAGATCCCAAATTCTTTTATTTTCTGTTGCATTGAATCCATGTTTCCTATTACAATACATCTACTGGCTCAGTAACTTTTTTAGATTATCGATTCTATGAAATTGGTATTAGTTTCTTAGTCGTCTTCTTCTTTTCTTTTTTCTTAAAGAATGTTTCTAGGTTCCTACCTAACATCATGCATTTTTCTTTTTAATTTTTTCTCTCCACATTTTTGGTAATGCATGCTAGGACTTTTCCTATGTTATGGTAGAAAAGACCAAAGTGCGACATTCTGAGTTATAGTCTTTGTTTTCACTTTTCTCCTAACATTGTTTTGCTCACTTTCTTCCAAAAGTTCCCCTGTATGAATCTTAAAACCATAAGTTGATTTTGTAAGTGAATTTTATGTAGAAGACTGGAGTCCTAAAGTTAACATATAATAACATTAAATTATCCATATTGGTTGCACATTTCTATTATCGAGCCATTAAATTTTGCATTGTTGCATTGTAGTAGTGGTTTCTGTATTATAACAGAGCAAAACAATTAGATTAGTGCTATTCTATGTATATTGCTAAATTATTTTTTCTTTTCCATATATATATATATATATATATATATATATATATGTTTCATATTAGCCAATCAAACCGTCTTACTTTCTGGTGACTATTATATTTTAGTAAAATGAGCCCATAATCTTATTAGAACCTGTTTTCATCCCATGCTGATATGAAGTCTATTTTGGCAGAATATTTTCATAATAAATTGGTGGAAACTATACAGTTCATGGAAATTCTGAATTTAAAGGACAGTGTTGAGAAAGATTCCTTTTTCAGGAAGCTGCCAAACTTAGTTGAACAACTTCCCCGCCAAATCGTGCTGAAGAAGGTTCCCAGCTTCTTCACAAGTAGACTTATGTTCATTTTAAAGAAATTATTTCCAATTTATGTTCAGAACTAGCAATGTTGAACGAATTTTATATGTTTGAATTTGCAGTTGCTTCCTTTGTTATCTTCGGCCCTAGAATTTGGTTCAGCTGCAGCTCCTGCATTGACCGCGTTGTTGAAAATGGGCTCATGGCTTCCAGCGGAGGAGTTTAGCGTCAAGGTCACTCTAAGCTCAACTGTTTTATCCTTGAATTTGGCGAGGCTGACTTGTTTGTCCCAATCTTTTTTCTCTTATGGATTCACGTTTCATAAGCTGTACTAACGGTATTTTACTTTTTAGGTATTGCCAACTATAGTTAAGCTTTTTGCCTCGAATGACCGGGCAATTCGCGTGGGCCTTCTGCAACACATTGATCAGTTTGGAGAGACATTATCAGCCCAAATAGTTGATGAACAAGTAAGTCAATTTTGTGAACCTTTAATGCCGCTTAGTTTGCCACTTGCCACTGGTTGTCATTCTATAGCTTGTGTTTTGAGTATTATCTTTAGTTTGAATTTTTGAATCATTTGCTTCTCGCTCCTGATTCCCCTCATGGGTACCTTTTGTTTTAGGTTTTTCCTCATGTTGCCACTGGTTTTTCTGATACTTCTGCTTTTCTTCGTGAACTGACACTCAAGTCCATGCTAATTTTGGCACCGAAGGTACAATATTCCATATTAGTATTGGGTTTTCTACTTTCTGGTTCCCTTTATCTTCTATCTGCAGTTTCTCTGTGATTGTTAGTATCAGTTATGTCAACATAAGCTGACAGGATCCATTTAATGTGTAGATTTAATATACTCGTAAGATTTAAATTTCTAAATTAGTGAAAGATATTACATACACTGCTTCGCGGACCCCTTTTGTTTAGCAAGTTTCATATTCTAGATTTTTTTTTAATTTGATGGTGTAGCTTTTTCTTCTCTACCTGTACTGTTGTAAACACAGCATAGTTTCTTTCATTCTATGTTCTTGAAAGATGACATTCACCAGCTCTTTGCTTAGAAATGGAAAATAACTGTTATTCTATAGAGACCTGTTTCATTGGATATGTACTTCTTAGGTAAATCGAGACAGAAAAGTCATCATATGTTGATTAAAACCATAATACAATTGAAACTCATGAATAGTGAACATACTTTTCTAGGTTTTCTATCCTCAGGCCAGCCACATCTCTATATAGCGTAGCGATATGGTGAGATAAAATGAGATGGCCAAATCCGACCGATGGATTGATGATCGGATTTTTGCATCATGTTCTACACGTCAAAATATGTATGTGTTAAAAAATTAGACGATTTGATGGCTTGTAAGTCATGCATCAAGGGTATGCAACTTTTACGATGCTTTAACAACCATTCATTTTACGCCCATGATATCTATACCGTAGAAGCGTCTAAATCGTCTAAATTTTTGTTTATGTATGTTGATTGACATGTACAACAAGATGTATGGAGCCAACCGTCATTTTGATTGATGGATGATGGTCGGATTTTTCCATCTCACTTTAAGATCTCATCTCACCATATCACTATATATGTGTGTGTTTGTGCCACGTCCCGCTTCCCAGTATACAGAGACGAAGACGTGGCAGGCACGCGATGCATTTATTCAGAATTAAATACGTTAAGTATAAATAAGCAATATGTGAAATGCACAAGAAATGACAAGAGATAATATAACAACTTTTATTAACATTTATCTTTACAATACATTGCTTGAAAAGGAAAGTAGAATGATATAAAGCAATGCTTAAACAGTGGCATATGAAATGAAAAGTAAGTACAAGGAAAAACTAGAAGTTTGGCTGTGCCACAATTTGATTCAAGTACTCCTGACTGGGCTCGGTCTCCTGATGGTCCTGTCCTCCTGATGAACATTCCAAGAAAAGAAATCGACAGGAATGCCGTCAGCGAACTAGCGCTCGGTAAATCTCAAAAGAAAGAGAGCAATATAGCAAGTATTGAGAATTGTACTGTTAAAGTGTACATGTATAAGATTGCTATTCTAACGCAGTTGTTTGTAGACTCGTACAGAAGGTATTAGTGTATACGAAAGAAGTCCATCTTTTCCAGTGGATTATGGTAACATGTAGTTAAGACCCTGTCAAAACCTACGGGACAACGTGTAACACCCTAGTCCAATCGAACGCTTCTTTTTCTTTATACTGAGTTTTGTTTTATTATTATTATAACTTGAGGTTTAATACTTTTAATTAAGATATATACATATAATTATGGTTTTTCAAGTTCTAGGCATATTATTAGTATTTAAATATTTATTTGTATAACACTATTTTGTAACCATATTTATATTTTAGTACTATAGTTTAAACAAAAGATATTTTGTTTGGTATTTCTTTAAACAATATATTTATACAAGATTTTATCCCTTTTTAAATCTTATTTATAAGATATTTTGTTTAACAATATTTATTTAAAATATTTAGTTTTGACAGGTCATGAGAGTCCCTGTTAAATCTTTTAATCATATAAATATTTTTCCTAAACCAACAACTCAATTTTCTCACTCCAATCACTATATCTCTCTCACTTGATAGCTCCCATATTTTAAAACAAATACTATTTTCTTTCTCCTTTCAATCAATTATCTCTATTCAAACTCTTTTCCAACAGATTTCTCTCTTCCCAAATTCTATTCTATATATATATATTTTTCTATATCACTAACTATATTTCACCAAATCCCCGCTCTCTCTTTATATATTCCCTAACAAAATCCATCTCTCTCCAATCTAATATAATCTCTCTCAGCAGATTTCCTCTCTCAAATCTATTCTTTTTAATTATTTTTCTACAAATATATATATATATATATATATATATATATAATTGAAGATATTTTGTTATGATAGTTTAACCGAAGATATATTTTAGTTGTTTTATATCTTAAAATCCTATATATATAACAACTAATTATATTTATTTTCATGAACCCATAACCATATACATATCTACATATATTTTCACTATATACTAATATATGTATATATATACACTTTTCTATTATCCCAACTATATACAAACTAATATGTGTATATACAATTTTTTAATATCTTATAGAAGTATTTAACAACCCATCATATTTCTCTTTTATAAAATCAAATCCAAATCTCATCTCATCAGAATATTTCTCTCTCCAATTATAATAATCTTTCTTCAATCTCTAACCGCATCTCTCTCTTCCCTATAAAAAACAACCTAATTATCATCTCTTTTCTCATATAAATCAACCTTCTCTCTTTCCCGTCACAATATTTTCTTCATCCAAATTAGCCGAGCAATCAAATCTTGGAGTTGCGCTTCGTGTCGTCGTGTTTATCCGTCTCCGAGGTAAGTACTCTTACTCCTTTATTTTTTAGTCGATGCAATATTGATAATTCTCTAAATAAATTATTAACTTACAATGTTTAAATAAAATTATAATATTTTACCGCTTTATTAATATATCTTATAATATTTGTACATATGATAAAAACCCTAGGATCTAGAATACCTATTAATCCTTTCATTAAGTGAACAACTGTAAAAGTGCAAGCGCAATAAGATAATTATTAACATGTAAATATGGTTTAATATATAAAAAGCTATATAAGTAATTATGTTTCTATTTCAACAATATTGGTATACACTAGCATGCAAAATGTCAACACTTATATCCAAATCTAAAACATAAAAATATACCATTATTATTGTTAATCAATAAACACTTTGGGCTTAATATTTAATATATATAAATTGAACTTTCTACACTATCACTCCTTATAATATCACTGCACTCTATGTGCTATAATCATATAAATTATTTTGATACTATAATTTGTGTTAATATTATCACATAATTATAAAACTTATTATTAGTACTTACATGATGACTACTCAATCTGTCACTTAGTCAATCTGTCATTTATTTTATCTTACTTACTATTATCTCGTCACTATAGTATTACCACTATCCGCTTTATGCATCTGTAATTTGTCATTCATATTTAATCATATTAACCCTTTAAAATCATATTTCAGTTTATTATTCTTTCCAATAAATAAACCCGGATGTTAAATACAGATGCTTGCATATTTATGTCGAGTCTTATTTACATTTTTGACTTTATCATATCATATCACCTATATTTAACATTTTACTTGAGACTATTATTGTCGGCATGCTTGAGAAACTTTAACATGTTATTCTTATTTATGGACACTATCATGTTATAACTATTGTACTTGATATGCTATGACTACTCATTGTTCCAGACTACTCATATTAAAACGAGATCTCTAATTAGAATGCTGAATTACATGCCATGACACAATCTATACCGTTTTCAAGTTTTCTTTTTATATAATTAACATGATATTATAAGTTCCAGTCTATTCAGCATTCTTAATTAGTGATTTAGTTATTACCATATTGTTAGTTATATATATGCCCTAGAGGCCATTGTTGTACATATGTTGTATATTATAGTGGATGCTTGGATATATATAGAGAGGACTTTCTTGCTCGACATGATAGTATACTATTTGGTTTCATTTTGTCTTAACATGTTGACTTGTATTAGTTTACTGTCTTGCTCTCACATGTTGATAAAGCCCTTAGGATATGTACTCGACTACTGGGACTATGATAAGATCCGACTAGTGGAGCCAGGGTAGTCAATGAGTACATTTTATAACTGTTCCTAGTCGAGGGTGTATCGAGACAGGGCATCGATACACCAGAGTAGACTAGCGTATACGCATCTTGACCCATATGATGGGCGATGGATGATCCCATATCCATCGGTGTTTGACATCAAAGATGGTGTAGGGGTGCTCAGTGGAGACTGGGTACACTGAACGGACTCGCCGAGAACTCCTAGATGGATATATACATATCGTCAGATAGCAGTTCTCTGGTGACACTCGTACATGTTAGTCTGTTAACCCGAGATCATCATAGAGTCTTGTGTGATTCCCACTGTGTTTTGATTTCCACCTTACCACGTCCAAGAGGGTGTGCAAAAACGGCGGCTTTTGGGTACAGTCCCGAATCACATGAAGGCAATGAGCGATAGGAGGGGATTTGTCTCTCCCGGTATAGAGAGTTGATGTTGTGCTGTGTTCGATTGGCTATAACTGGAAGTCCCTGGCCAGGGCTGATATAGAGTACTACTGGTAAGTGTCATCAGTAGGTTCTCGACCTGTTATGAGCCTCGCATCGACACGATTATCGGTTACTGGGGTCTGACGTTTACCACCCCTAGACTAGATATGCAACATATCAGGCGAAGAGACCGAACTGTACGGTAGTGTTACTGATTGGATTCACAGGAGAAAGTAATGCTTGCTTGTTGATCTTCGGATCGCTTAATACCTGGGTGGCTGTTACGTTTAGCTAACCGCTTGCAGCTTGTGGGTGTTTGATATGATCATCACCCACTGCCAGAGTATTGACGATTCTTTAGAGTCCTACACAGAGGTTTCCTGGCTCGGGCAAAACGGAGTAGGAGCACATATGTGATATGTGCGGGACCGAGAATAATACGATATGAGATACCGTATTCTATTCTCGCGATATATGATATCGGCCGGGTATATGTGATATAGCCGGGCCATCGGATCAAGTGTTGATTCGATGAATCGGTACATGTTATATTAGTCGGTTATATGCGATATAGCCGGATTGTCGGATCAAGTGTTGATTCGATAAATTAATGTACAATTATATATGCGATATATTACATTACATTAACTAATATAAGCTCGCTTTATTGATTCATTTTCTCACCGGATAATACATTGATATATATGCGATATATGTTAATTGTATTATTTTCTTTTGTTACAAAAATATATTATATATGTGATATATAATATTGTAACAAGTTATGATTACAAATGCAATATGATTTGTTGAGATTAAATAAGTTAGGGTTTGATTTGGGTTAGCTTTTTCATGAAGTTTCTAGAAGCTTTATTTTGTTTTAAGCTTAGATATTTTGTATTGATATTTTATATAGATATTTCTTAACCCAATCAAAACCCTTTACCCTAGTTAATTCTTTACAAGGGTTGAGCCTTCATTCTTAACCCAAGGTTGGTTTTGTAACAATAACATATAATTCATTATTCATCACAAAAAGCTTTCTTCTTCTTCTTCCTCCTTGAAAAAGCTTGCTAGCTTTTTACATGTGATGATTTAGTGTGAGAAATTGAAAACAAAAGAGAGCTAAATTCCTACTTCATCATTCTCATCTATTCTAGCCACTTAGATTAGGGTGTTCACTTCACTAATACTTGATTAGAGAAGTGAGCTTGAGTTTGTGATTCTTCAAGGTAGATCATCTTCGAAAAGGAAGGTTTCAAACAAGCATGGATCATTCGGCTTGTGGAGCCTCTCTAGAGTCCGGAAGTTCATGGATCGCAGCGAAGGGACTACTACTCGGAGCTTATGAAGCGAAGGAACGGACTACAAAGGTTATAATCCCTCTCTCTTAGATGTAAAGTTGTTTACATGCTTTGTTAACCCTAATTCTCTAGTTAAGATCTTGGTTAGGGTTTGTTTAGCACCCAAAAAATTTTAAACTAGCATGTTTGATGCTTGGCAAAACCCTCACTAGGTGCTATACTAACCCAACAGTGGTATCAGAGCCAAGCTAGAGCATTAAGAGACGTGTATACAAAGTTAAAAGTCCGGTCGAACCCCGAAATCTGATTTTGGACCCCCTCTCTGGAAATTTTTTAAAACCTTATTTTTTCCGTATTAAAAATACTCAGAAAAATAAGCAGGTGATTCTATGGATATCTGTGAAGTACGACTCTAAATCCATCAAGCCACCGCGGAACCGCGGCCAAACCAAGCTATTGGCGGTGGTTCCGCGGCAGAACATGAGGATTGAGGGATCGTACTTCAAGAGGTGATACGTAGGTATTAAATTATGCTTATGGGAATTTTTAATATTACTCAAGTGTTGAGTTTTCTGGAGATCTTTAGAATTTGTTGATTCGATCGGAAATTTTAACATCGTTTAGTTTTTCGGGTAATTTAGAACGTGTTAAAATGTTCGAACGGATATCAATAACTCACTTTTTCCCGACACGAAAAATTTCAAGTGTTGGATTTTTTCCAGAGTTTGAATCTTTTGGAAAAACATGCAAGCATATCTGTGGACCCTCTAGAAGAACGTAACCTTAACTCGATTATGTGACCGTCAAAACCGCCACTGAACCATATGGTTTGTGGTAGTTTAGCGTTGCCACATGTGAGGCGTTGGTTTGACCCTTCTACGGCTGGTTCATAGTGGTTGTGACGTGTTCGGAGACCTTTTGAACTCCGCTCAAGTGTTGAGCTATTTGGGAAATCTTGGGTGTTTGTTTATTCGATCGGAAAGTTTAACATTGTCTATTTATCTGGAATGTGATCCAATATGTGGAATTTATATTGTTAGGCATGAAATGCGAAGTATGTGATATTTCGGATTTAAGATGTCTAAAGTGTTTGTGGATTCCAAATGTTGTAGTTTTACACTTTCTTTTCTGTGACCGTAAGCGTGGTATGTGGTGTATCGCCGGCTTCGTTGCTATACATCAACGACAATCGGGATACGCATACTTACGTTGATGATATGAGATATTATGTGTTGCTGTGATATGTTATATTGGATCGTCGTGTTCTGAATAACCGGGGGTTTTATATGAGATGAGGGTTTTTATTTTCATTCATGTAAAATTTATTGCATGTAATATTCTTTTATTGGGGCATTCCCGGGTTGAGGTTGATGTCACCATTGTATATTATTTACTTTTCCGTATTAGGATAGACCCAAGGAGGGGAGCACAAGTAGCCAGGTTCTAGGGTCCAGTGGGAGGCCATCGTGAGGAGTCGAGACCGGGTTTCTCAACCCTAGAATTGGCAGTGTTGCTTGCCGCTCTCATAGGGGTCCAGAGATGTGGGTTTGGCTATTCATCGCGACCGTGGAATCCGTGTTTTATACAGGCTCGATGTAAAACACGGACGTCCTAGTATATCCAATATTTCATATGTTATCTTCTGCTGCAATGTTCTGTGATGAGATCATATTACTGCCTGAGACGAATACTTATACTATATATATATGATATATAAATATTACTGCTTTCGTTTCTTCTGTGATGCTTAAGAAGCATAATTGATGGGATTTATTAATGAGATTAATAAAAGAAAAGAAACCTAAAAGATGTAAAATCAAATTTTTCAAAAAGGGTAGCTACAGTTTTTTGCTTTGTATAGTGGTATATATGATATACCCTGCATCTTATTCGATGAGGAAAGAGCCGGGATCCCTTCACCGGGAGTGACCTCTTTAGCAAAACTGGCAGATACTACAAACTCACGGTTTAGTTTTTGATTGCTTCTATAGTTCTTGCTTTGCACCGCGGTATTTGTGAAATATCCTGCACCTTATTCGATAAGGAAAGAGCCGAGATCCCTTTATCGGGAGTGACCTCTTTAACAAAACTAGAAAATCCTAAAAAAACACTCCTTTTCAAAATCACTTGTTTCTACAACGATATCAAGTTCATTACGCTCATGGTTTTCTGAAAACCCTGCGTAGCCCTCCGTCATTTCAGATAGAGACTAGTTAGTATTCGTGCTGCGTTTGTTGACCTTAGCCAAGGCGTAGTGTACGGTAGCTAATTAGTATTTATCTGCTAAAACATGAAATGTGATTGAGTTAGGGTAGTCGTACGACTTTGTTGACCTTAGCCAAGGGTCGTACGGGTGGGTTTAATTCAATCGGGAAATGACAGGTTGAACTTGGCTAGCACTTATGATTTGTTGACCTTAGCCAAGGTCATGAGTTGCTAGGGGCAAAAGCATTAGCGGGAATTTCAAGAGTTGAAATTTGCAATGAGATTGCATACCTTCTATGAGATAGATGGATCCTGATATCCACTACGAGTAAAAGTTACTCCTGGGAGAATTTTACACAGGACAATTAGCCGATCAAGTAAGTGACTAGAAAGGTGTTAACGGGGTTATGTCTCTGGGAAAACGAGGTTTATTTTAATTAGGTCCGTGCGAAAGCACGGGGAACCTCCCTCTAAGTACCAACACTGGCCTGGCTGAAAGATTGGCGAACTTGTAAGGTGTAATTAATCCCGGCTGGTCTTTCCTTTTAGGATTTGAAGGAAGATTTGATAAAAACAGTGGGAGACATTCTGATTAGATAAGATAATAACCAATCTAATCTTGCAAGAGCATACGCTAAAGTGTTTTCTTCGCTCTCCA
The DNA here is from genome assembly GCA_030015575.1 of Agapanthus africanus. Lineage (NCBI taxonomy): Eukaryota > Viridiplantae > Streptophyta > Magnoliopsida > Asparagales > Amaryllidaceae > Agapanthus > Agapanthus africanus. The sequence continues at coordinate 115,862,468 of CM057350.1, forward strand.
CGTAGCGACCATGTCAGGCCTTAATCAAGATAATAAAATGGATGTATTGACTGAATCCGCTTATTATACCGAGCAGGGGAACACTTGTCCCGTTCATTCTTATAAGTATTATAAGACTGAGCAGGAAATAAGAGAATATCTGGATTCTCACACCGCCCAAACGAAGAACAAGCATGCCGATGCATCTTCAGGAGTGTTAGTTATTAAGAACTGTTTCTCAGTTCACTCTACGTCCTGAGTATTAGATACCGGATCGGGATCCCACATATGCAATATGTTACGTGGGCTACGTAAAGGTAGAGAACTGGGAATGGGTGATCATTCCGTAAGAGTAGGGAATGGTGCAGATGTTGCATCCAAGGCAGTTGGCGAATATCACCTTGTGTTACCAAACGGTAATACATTGGTTCTGAACGAGCGCTATTACATTCCGACCCTGATATGTAATATTATATCAGTTTCTTTATTGAATAAAGAAGGATATAATTTTGTAGTACATGATAATGTTATGAACATATTCCTGAATCAAAAGTTGATAGGATCAGGATCGTTAAATAATGGCATGTACGTTCTAAATCAAACTACAATTCTTAATGTATAGAACACAAATAAGAGGAAAAGTTCAGAAATGAACGAATCCTTCTTGTGGTATTGTAGACTAGGTCATAGCAATGTGACACGATTAGCTAAGTTACATAAGGATGGATATTTGAATCCGTTCGAATGTTCATCTTATGATACCTGTCAGTCATGTCTCAAAGGCAAGATGACCAAAACTTCGTTTAGTGGACACGGAGAAAGAGTTACGGAACTCTTAGGGCTGATACATAGAGATGTCTGTGGACCCATGTCTACACATGCCAGGAACGGTTCCTCGTACTTTATTACATTCATTGACGATCTCTCAAGATACGGACATGTGTTCCTGTTGAAACACAAGTTTGAAGCTTTTGAGAAATTCAGAGAATATAAGAACGAAGTAGAGAACCAAATGGGCAAAAGTATTAAGATCCTTCGATCTGATCGAGGAGGAGAATACTTGAGCAATGAGTTCCTGGACTATTTAAAAGAGAATCGGATTCTCTCTCAGCTTACTCCTCCTTATACACCACAGCACAACGGTGTATTGGAGCGAAGGAATCGCATCCTATTAGATATGGTGCGCTCTATGATGAGCAATGCTGAGTTGCCTATTTCCTTCTGGGGGTATGCGCTTGAGACAGCCATACACCTATTGAATATGGTTCCTACCAAATCAGTGCCTACCACTCCATATGAGATATGGAAGGGGAAGAGACCATCTCTTAAGTATGTTAAGATATGGGGTTGTCCGGCCTATATCAAAAGGCAAAATCCGGACAAACTCGAGGCAAGGTCTGTCCTATGCAAGTTTGTAGGATATCCCAAGAACTCACAAGGGTATATCTTCTACCACACCGAGAAACAAAAGGTGTTTGTTTCTCGACATGCCATCTTTTTAGAAAAGGAATTTCTTGCAAAGGAAATTTGTGGCGAGGAGGTAGAACTGGAAGAAGTTCCAGCAACACAAACTACGACTGAAGATTTAGTAGGACCAGATAATTCAGTAGTTCCCAACGAACCTCAGCCTCTCCACCGATCTAGTAGGGTTTCTCATCCACCTGAAAGATACTATAGTTTTCTCATTGATGGTGGGAGCGAGGATTGCATCATGGAAGATGATGACCCGACTAGCTTCGAGCAGGCCATCACGAGTGGGGACTCTGTGAAGTGGCTGGATGCAATGCGATCTGAGATGGAATCCATGTACACCAACAAAGTATGGACTTTGGAAGTTGCTCCTGAAGGGGTAAAACCCATTGGGAGCAAATGGATATTTAAGTAGAAACTTGGTGTAGGTGGAAAAGTTGAGACTTTCAAAACTAGACTTGTTGCAAAGGGTTTTCGTCAACGACCAGATGTGGATTATGACGAAACCTTTTCTCCAATGGCTATGCTTAAGTCCATCCGGATCCTAATTACCATTACTGCATACCATGACCACGAAATCTGGCAGATGGATGTTAAGACCGCCTTTTTAAGTGGTGATTTAGAAGAGTGCGTGTACATGACTCAGCCAGAGGGCTTCGTAGATAGTGGGAGCAGCGAAAAGGTGGGCAAGTTGCTTAAATCCATCTACGGGTTAAAGCAGGCATCGCGGAGTTGGAATATCTGCTTTGATATTGTAGACAGAGAGTTTGACTTCATCAAAAACGTAGATGGACCTTGTATATATAAAAATGTTGCAGAGAGTAAAGTTGTCTTCCTCGTATTGTACGTCGATGACATACTCTTGATAGGAAATGATATTCCTATGCTGCACTCGGTCAAGCTCTTCTTATCAAAAAGATTCTCAATGAAAGATCTAGATGATGCCTCCTGCATACTAGGAATTAAGATCTATAGAGATAGATCTAAACGGATACTGGGATTGTCCCAATCCAGGTACATTGACACCATACTAAAGATGTTTAGTATGGAAGAATCCAAGCGTGGGAACCAACCCACGATCTCTGGACCCACTCTCTTCAAAGAGATGTTTTCCAAGACTGATTTGGAGAGAGCTCGCATGCAAGGGATACTCTATGCTTCGGCAGTAGGCTCTATCATGTACGCGATGCTATGTACCAGACCCGATGTAGCATACTCACTAAGTGTAGTGAGTAAGTATCGAGCAGATCCTGGAGAGAGTCACTGGATAGCTGTGAAGAACATTCTCAAGTACTTGAGAAGAACTAAGGAGATGTTCTTGGTGTATGGTAATGGAGAACTCCAGGTGGAGTCCTTTACCGATTCGAGCTTCCAAAGTGATAAGGACGACTCTAAGTCGCACTCAGGATTTGTCTTTACCCTCAATGGAGGGGCGGTGTGTTGGAAGAGTTCCAAACAGGAAACCGTTGCAGACTAGACGATAGAGGCTGAATACATCACTGCCAACGATGCTGCCAAAGAGGCTGTCTGGATGAAGAAGTTCATCACTGAACTTGGTGTGGTTCCGTCCATTGAGCATCCAATACCTTTATAATATGATAACAATGGAGCTGTGGCTTTGGCCAAGGAACCCAGGTCCCATCAGAAGTCCAGACATATTCTGAGGTGGTGTCACCTGATCCGGGAGATAGTTGATCGCCGGGAGATCGAGGTCAGGAGAGTTAATACGAAGGATAACACTGCTGATCCATTCACGAAGACCATTCCCCAGACAAAGTTTGAGAGACTTTTCGGGATGTTGGGTATGGGATACTACAACAGCTGGCCTTAGTGCAAGTGGGAGATTGTTAGTTATATATATGCCCTAGAGGCCATTGTACATATGATGTATATTATAGTGGATGCTTGGATATATATAGAGAGGACTTTCTTGCTCGACATGATAGTATACTATTTGGTTTCACTTTGTCTTAACATGTTGACTTGTATTAGTTTACTGTCTTGCTCTCACATGTTGATAATGCCCTTAGGATATGTACTCGACTATTGGGACTATGATGAGATCATACTAGTGGGGTCAGGGTAGTCAATGGGTACATCTTATAACTGTTTCTAGTCGAGGGTGTATCGAGACAGGGCATCGATACATCAGAGTAGACTAGCGTATATGCATCTTGACCCATATGATGGGCGATGGATGATCCCATATCCATCGGTGTTTGACATCAAAGATGGTGTACGGATGCTCAGTGGAGACTGGGTACACTGGACGGACTCGCCGAGAACTCCTAGATGGATATATACCTATCGTCAGATAGCAGTTCTCTGGTGACACTCGTACAGGTTAGTCTGTAAATCCGAGATCGTCATAGAGTCTTATATGATTCCTACTGTGTTTTAATTTCCACCTTACCACGTCCAAGAGGGCGTGCAAAACGGTGGCTTTTGGGTACAGTCCCGAATCATATGGAGGCAATGAGCGATAGGAGGGGTTTTATCTCTCCCGGTATAGGGAGTTGATGTTGTGCTGTGTTCGATTGGCTATAACTGGAAGTCCCTGGCCATGGCTGATATAGAGTACTACTGGCAAGTGTTATCAGTAGGTTCTCGACCTGTTATGAGCCTCGCATCGACACGATTATCGGTTACTGGGGTCTGACGTTTACCACCCCTAGACTAGATATGCAACATATCAGACGAAGAGACCGGACTGTACGGTAGTGTTACTGATTGGATTCACAGGAGAAAGTACATGCTTGCTTGTTGATCTTCAGATCGCTCAATACCTGGGTGGCTGTTACGTTTAGCTAACCGCTTGCAGCTTGTGGGTGTTTGATACGATCATCACCCACTGCCGGAGTATTGACGATTCTTTAGAGTCCTACACAGAGGTTTCCTGGCTTGGGCAAAACGGAGTAGGAGCACATATGTGATATGTGCGGGACCGAGAATAATACGATATGAGATACCGTATTCTATTCTCGCAATATATGATATCGGCCGGGTATATGTGATATAGCCTGGTCATCGGATCAGATGTTGATTCGATGAATCGATACATGTTATATTAGTCGGTTATATGCGATATAGCCGGATTGTCGGATCAAGTGTTGATTCGATAAATTAATGTACAATTATATATGCGATATATTACATTACATTAACTAATATAAGCTCGCTTTATTGATTCATTTTCTCACCGGATAATACATTGATATATATGCGATATATGTTAATTGTATTATTTTCTTTTGTTACAAAAATATATTATACATGTGATATATAATATTGTAATAAGTTATGATTACAAATGCAACATGATTTGTTGAGATTAAACAAGTTACGGTTTGATTTGGGTTAGCATTCGGGTTAGCTTTTTCATGAAGCTTCTAGAAGTTTTATTTTGTTTTAAGCTTAGATATTTTGTATTGATATTTTGTGTAGATATTTCTTAACCCAACCCAAACCCTTTACCCTAGTTAGTTCTCTACAAGGGTTAAGCCTTCATTCTTAACCTATGGTTGGTTTTGTAACAATAACATATAATTCATTATTCATCACAAAAAGCTTTCTTCTTCTTCTTCCTTGAAAAAGCTTGCTAGCTTTTTACATGTGATGATTTAGTGTGAGAAATTGAAAACAAAACAGGGCTAAATTCCTACTTCATCATCCTCATCTATTCTTGCCACTTAGATTAGGGTGTTCACTTCACTAATACTTGATTAGAGAAGTGAGCTTGAGTTTGTGATTCTTCAAGGTAGATCATCTTCGAAAAGGAAGATTTCAAACAAGTATGGATCATTCGGCTTGTGGAGCCTCTCTAGAGTCCGAAAGTTCATGGATCGCGGCGAAGAGACTACTACTCGGAGCTTATGAAGCGAAGGAACAGATTACAAAGGTTGTAATCTCTCTCTCTTAGATGTAAAGTTGTTTACATGCTTTGTTAACCCTAATCCTCTAGTTAAGATCTTGGTTACGGTTTGTTTAGCACCCAAAATTTTTTAAACTAGCATGTTTGATGCTTGTCAAAACCCTCTCTAGGTGCTATACTAACCCAACACATATTAGATATGAATACGTGGGGTGTTGGGGTACTTTGAGTGTGTGTTCGTGCAACAGGATCTCAGGAGTCTCATGCCGGCAGCTCGTACCGGGGTATATCAGTTGCATGTTATTACATCTCGTACGGGGCTATATCGGTCGCATGTTCATCCCACAGTTGGGCCCGTGTTTCCTAGCCCTTAGGGCCCTACCATTGGATTAGGAATACTCCTGCAGAGATTGACGCACACACTTGAACTTACGACATGATAGTTTACCTTTTGTGACCAGTTAGGTTATGTCTTGACCTCTTTACATGTTTGTTTCATAGTATTAATGTGTGTATATATATATATGTTTTTACTTATGCACACGGGCTTCACTACATTCATATATTCATGTTATCATATCATACACACACCTTATACGTTGAGTACTTGCTAGGATGTTGACATTCCTAAGATTTGCCATATCAGGTTTAGAGATAAATTTTCAGGCTGAGCAGGATCGCAACGGCTATCAGGATTTTGCCGAAAATCAGTAACCCGTAGGTTTATTTCCTTTCAGCTAGTATTTAGCATGCGTACCATTGTGGGACATTAGGACTTTTGTATCTTTTCAGATTTTGTTTTCTTTTCGAACCTATTGTATTGGGTTTTATTTGCATCAATTATCTAGTGGATCAATTTTTTAGTATTCCTTGTGGTTTCGCTGCAGCATGATTATCAGTATTATTCCTTTTGGTATTGGATTTTATTTTTGACAGGTTAAACTAGACAGCTTATATGACTATGGAAGGATCTTTTCTTACCGTAGATAGCACGCCTGACCTTCGTTGCTCTCCTTGTTGCAGCATGATTATCAGTATTATCCCTTTTGGTTGGATTTTATTTTTGACAGGTTAAACTAGACAGCCTTATGTGACTATAGAAGGATCTTTTCTTACCGTAGATAGCATGGCCGTCCTTCGTTGCACTCCGTATTTCGTATTTTGGGAAGCGGGGCGTGACAAGAGTTCATGCAGGTGTCTTTTAATGATCATCCCGTGCCACTTTTAATACATTCCGTACCAATCTACCCCGTTAACCCGTGTAATGTTTTGTATAGATTATAATTATCAGATTTGGTGAGACCATGGATACAAGTTGTTCGAGTAGTCAGGTTCAGGATGTATACAAGTAGTTGTGTAGTCAAGTCAAGTTATAATCATGGTTCGGTCAAGTCAAGCATGTTGAAATTGTTGTTTGAATTCTGGTATTCAGATTCATGTTCAAGTATACATGTTAGGGTTTGGATTCATGTTTGAATTGGATTGCGGTTTGAGTTGAATTAAAGTTTGATTTAGACTCAGACTCGAGTCCGACACTTATAATTGATTCGGATCCTGAATTAGGTTCGGGAGTTATCGGTAACTGCCGCACATGGACGTCAGGATTGTGTTTTTTTCCAAGACAATTATCATTGATAGCACCTTTAAGTTTTTTCTACCTTAAATAGGCAAGCACACACTTTATCTAGCTCCCCGGGACTCAAGAGAATTGATCCCGCTTAAACCTATATTTACTAAAATCCTTAATTATAGTTTTATATAACTCGAGAGGGTTTTATGAAAAGTAGTTTAATATAATTTCAAAATAAATCTCGAGAATTTATTTATCATATTTAGGGTTTCATAGTTGTGAATTTAAAGGGTTTGAAGTATTTTAGTGATTAATTACATAGTATTGAGAAGTTCATGGTATTTTAGTGTAAAACTTGTCTTTTGGTAACTTGAGAGTATTTTGGTGAAACCCGTCATTCTTTTACTTTTTAGAAAATGTAATGTTATTATATCTTGAAAATATGTGGTTTGATAATATTTATAAATTTATCAAAAATAAATTTTATTAGAGTGGAAAAATGCGTTTTTCTTTAAAACCGTATTAAAAACCTTTCGAGACCGAATGCTCCTTGAGGAGGTCTGCATCTCGCTATACTAGCCCAAGGATGTGCGATAATCCGTACCATCCAATAGCGGGCCCCATAAAGAGAGTTGTAGATGCTTATTTGCAAAGGAATTTTAAAATACAATTCCAAAGAAAATCGTTTTTATAGTAGATGGTATTTTAATGAAATATATTGTATTCGCCACAAGAATACGTTCAAAGAGTATCGTGATATGGAATCATGTGTATTTGTTAGGGGCGTCATTACCCCGTGAAATGTATAATTAAGCAAAATAATTAAATATGGTTGATACAAAATTCATGGTATTTTCATGTAAAAGTTGATTTAAAGTTATGTTTCATGATATTTTTGAGTGAAAGTTGGCTCTAAACATTAGTTATATGATTACAAACATATGGATGAAAAGTATGTAAGAAAAAGTGAACTTTTTAGGGTTTAGAAAAAAAGGTCGGTGTTAACTCCATTTACCGACATGTTTTGAAAAAGAGAACTTTTCAAGAAGAAAGAGAGGGATATGAAGGGACTTGCAAGCTATTTAGATTAAATGAAGGTGTAGGAAGAGAGGGTTGTCGTCGTGACGTCGTGGAGTCGTCGGAACTTGTTTCGATTCTCGCCGGAAGTCGATCTCTTGCTAACTCTACTTGTACTTAGAAAACTTTGAGAATTTTGGCTATAATTTTCAGAATGAGGAAGAGCTAGGGTATGGAATAGTATTTATAGTGTGGAATTAGGGTTTTGGAATTAAAAAGATGAATTAAAATGCATTAAAATTTGATTTAAAGATGGAATTAAAGGTCTCTGTTTGATTGTAGAGCAATCAAACAGTGCAGGGGAGTTAGAGGTAGGAGAAGGGTCGTGTGTGCAAAGCACGGACACCATTGGCTACGGAAGGACCATTAGCGCCTGCCCAATTGCTGATCTCGCCGGTCGTTTGGTGAGGGGGAGCTGTCGGATCTTGGCTACGTGTTCCTCTCTGTCTTTATACCCTTTTGTACATGTTTATTTTTCCAGACTTTTCATTTTTATATGCATTGCACGTGTAAACTTTTGAGGTTCCAAAAAGTTTAAAAGAAAAATCAGAAAAAATATAATGTGTCTGATGGAGTTCGAACACAGGAGCTACGTCACAGTAGTGCAAAGTTTTACCAATGAGCTACAAGTTATTTCTTGTTGTTCCTAAACAAAAATTAACTTTTAAATTGTATTCAGACTAGTAAACTCCTTTCTGTACATTAAATTGAAAAATTTTCGTACAATAAATTCAGAGCCGTTACAATATATATATATATATATATATATATATATATATAGTTATTTTACTTCCTAAGCATAACTTAGTTACACCCACCAAGAAATAACGCACTGCATAATATTTTTTCACGATCGGCTTCGCCCATCATGATCTCCACCATCTAAAGTATGGATACATCAAGTTTTGTGTGATATGGATTTTATTCATACATTGATCGTTGGTTATAAAATGTTCTATTGTCGGAAATCCATCCATTTTGCAACCAACTGATGCATGCACAATAAGTTTTCAAATCACATGAAACTTGGTGTAAGCATACTTTAGATGACGTAGATCAAGATGAACGGAGCCGTTCGTGAAAAATAATTCATTTATTGAGTTATTTCATGGTGGGTGTAATTAAGTTAGTTACACCTATGGAGTAAAATAGCCGCCACCCCACACATACGTACATATATACCCCTCCCTCCCTCCCTGTGTTTGTGTTTGTGTTTTGGGGGTTGCTTGTGGGTGTTGGGTGTGCATGAGTGGGGGTATTCGTCTCTTATAAGGCTGAAGGTTTTGCACCTGGATCAGTTTCCATCACCAATGGCTTAGGTTACCTTTGTTCTTTGGCACGATCCCTAGAACCATGAGCACTAAACATAACTTTAAATTTGTTTCTTCGCACGTAAATTCTTTTAAAATTAGTGTTACTCTACTGCATTCACATCAGTCACCTTTGTTCATAACTTCATATCAAAAATTATATAAAAATTTACTCTGCTTAAAAAGAATACACTACCAACATTTTTAAACTCAACATTATTATGTTATGCTTTTAAAAACACCTTTATGTGTGCGCTCTGCAAGATTTACGGTTAGTTTATTTTTTTGTGCTCCCCTCCACAGACGAGAAATTTCATTCATATTTTAGCACTCCTGATCACATCTTCATCCATCTATACCTTTTTCGCTTATATTCCCTTAAAAAAGATATTATATGCACCACATGCATACCAATTCTTAGTTTGCGTTACACATACATAATTTGTACCAAAAATGAAAAGATAACCATATATAAATGTAAATTATTAAGTTATTACTCAACTTCTGTAAAAAAAAGGTTATTACTCAAATGACAAGTATTAAATATGACCTGTTCTACACTGGGATGGTGCCATATTAGCCTTCAATTTACCAGTTCTAGCCACGTTGCACGCACACGTGTGCGTAGTATGTGAAGATTGTGGGTTTAATTCAGCTTACAAGCACTCATGTTAAGTTGAACTGGTAAAGGTGAGGTGGATAAGCATTATTTCTACATAGGATTACAGAAAGGATGCATATACTGTTAATATATTTGAACCTGCCCTTTCTTAGGCCATATACAGATATAGGCTCAAAGGCTTTTAGCCAAATATCAATCAAAGTTAATGGATTCCAAGCCTCTCACTCCCTCCAATGCTATCTTCACATCCACAAACACACAGTTCTGTTTTTGGCCAAAGAAACACACACAAAGCTGAAGAGTGCAAAGAGTAGAGGAGCTCATGTATGCAAAACACAAGCACTGGACTATTACTAGAAAAAATGTATGCTCTAATCAAGTGTGGCATGTATATATCACATTATTAAACTCATTCCATTTATTACTTTTTGGCCAATGAATGACATAAATAAATGCACTAGTAATGGCCTCATAGTCAAGGTCCTGAGGCCTATAGGTAGAAGGTCCTTCGATTCAGGTCAAAGTACTTTATATGTTAGTTCTAGTGATTGAATAGAATCCTATATACATAGAAGGATTTGTTTCTGAGTGCATGGAATATTTAGAGGTACATAGAGATGCAGATTAAGACAAGCCACAAGGTAGAAACCACAAGCAAAAGGTAATGATGAAAGATCAGTTGATCTATTGTGATCATGCTTTACAAGATTCAGATTTGGTATGATAGGCTTTCTGGGATAGACTCAGGGTTCTAAATATTAATTCAAGTTAAACCTCCAAAATAAATTTGAGGAGAATACCTTAGGAATCTGGATGTGTTTGCAGTTCGGTACTCTGTTGAGCTATTGAAGAGTCTGTGCATGGAAGGTCTAGATTATGCCAAATTCAAATGTGTGACATGTTGATGATGATCTAACAGACATGAATTGGAGGGAATAAGGATTGTGAGATTATTCCTGTTGTAGTTGTCACACTTAGATATATTTCACTATTTTGTAGGCATCACAGCTAGCTTGCCCCCCCCCCCCCCCAAAAAAAAAAAAAACAAAACAAAAAAAACCAAAAAAAAAAACACACACACACAAAAATAAAAATAAAATAAAAAACCACATCCCACCTATAAGAATGATCAGAATTTGCATATACTGTGAATAGATCCCACAAGTAAAGCGATAAAGTTTACGTTGTTACTTGGTAATGCTATCAAACATAATTTAGTAAAAGTTGGTGTCTTTGACATTGAAAGCATAGTGAACTCCATATTATTTTCTACTCATGGATGCTTTCTTTTAAGGTTTCTATACATGAGCATCTCTACATGATTATCAAGTTTTTTCAAATTTTTTTATTAACTTGGATTTTCTGAATTGTGACTGCAGTTGTCTCAACGTACTATTTCTGGATCACTCTTGAAGTATCTTTCAAAGCTACAGGTACATCACGGTTTGTTATCATCAATAAATCAATAAATTAAATTCAACTTGTACTGTTTAATCTTTCCATTTAAAACCAGCTACTTTGTGCTAACATTTGTTGAGACATGCTACTGATTAAATAATTCTTTTGATTTTGGTCTGTGATTTTCATCTGTACTTGATATTGTGCAGGTGGATGAAGAACCTGCTATTAGAACGAATACTACAATTCTGCTTGGGAACATTGCCACTTATCTTAATGAGGGGGTCTGTCCTGAATTATTATATTAGTTTTGTATCTTTCCTTTCCTGATATTCCATGGTGATTAATATATGCATCCTGTTAATACTACCAACTCAAGCGAATGTTATTCTGCTAATCGTCGTATAAAGGTCTATCTGTTATCATTAACGCTTGCTAAAATCATATATTTGAATCAAGTTCGCTAAGAAAATTGATGGTTTGAATGTGTGATGCAGACAAGGAGGAGAGTTTTAATTAATGCATTTACTGTACGTGCCTTACGTGATACTTTCTCTCCAGCCCGTGCTGCAGGTAAGCGAACATTTATGGAATATATGTTTATGTCACATCTATGTTCAATTCTTTTCTGCTGTATGATATTATTGTGGGGCTTCCTGCTTCATTTATCTTATAATTTTCTATATCTCCTTAAAAAATGCTTTAATGGTTGCAATAATATAGTTGGTTAGTGGGACTAATCTCTATAATTTGCTTGTGGCAGGAGTCATGGCTTTAACTGCCACTAGTTCATATTATGACATGACAGAGATTGCAACGCGGATCCTACCTAATGTTGTTGTACTCACTATTGATCTGGATGGGTAATTATAATTTTACAATGTACTTTGTGTCGATCTCTGTTGGTTTCCTTCAAGCTTTGCTGCATTGTACAGTGTTCCCCTAAGAATATTGAACTTGTTGACTAATTATTTGGGAAGTTAGGATTAGGCTTCTTTAAAACTGCGGTAAAAAGAGACCGTTTGACTAAATGATTGTTTGGGTAATTTTTTGAGTCCATTCTCTTTCCACCTCTCTCAAGACTTGAACTCTTTCTTCAACTCTCTCTCTCTCTCTCTCTCTCTCTCTCTCTCTCTCTGTCTGTGTGTGTGTGTGTGTGTGTGAGAACACACAACCACACAATACGATTCAGGTCTCTTTCTATCCTTGTGCTCCTATCCGTTGTCTAACTCCCTATGCTTGTATTTATATATGAGCCAGTTTCCTTTCTATCTCTAACTCGTGTTCCTCATCTTTTTGTAACTTCCTTTGCTTGTATGTATGCTTAAGACTCTTACCTCTTGCTCTCCCTTCTTTCTCTACCTATAATATTCTGATGTTACCAACAGTACAAATTCTTTATCTATTGTTATTATTAGTATTTTTTATTTATGATTTTCTACTTTTGTTTTAATATTTCCTTTAGCAATTAAGATGTTACTGATGCTAATAACTTACTGCAATAGCACATATGAATTGCTTCTATGCATATAACCTATTGTTTCCTTATATTCTTGATTTGTACTTGTGCGTCAGTTAGGCGTTGGATGGCATATCCCTTTTTTAGATATGTTTTTTTTCCTTCTTCTCAGGTTTAAGTGATTTATTGGTGCAAATATCTCCTCAAACACCCCTTTACTGGTCGATCAAACCCTTAGAAACACTCAAAGCCAACTACACACAAAAAAAAAATCCAAACGCCAGAGTTGAATTGTCTTCTTCAACTCTGGAGCTCTTTTTTCCCCCTTTCTTTCTGTTGTTTATAGTAGAATTTAAATGTTCTTTTGGGGTTTTGGTCAATGAACAGAGGCGATGTTTGCGCTAATACATTAGTTGAGGGGTTCTAACTGTTATAAGGGCTAGCTTACAGGGTGTGTTTTGCAATTAACCCGTTGAAGTTTTTACCTGCTGCTTTTTTTTGTTGGTCGAGAAGTGAAAACTCGTAGCATTGGTTTTTACCGGGCATTAGGCCACAGTTAAGATTTCTACCTTGAACCTCCTTGGATACTACCTTTTTCGTTATACAAAACCATTTTAGATGACTTAGTAGGAATTTTGTAGGTTCATCATTCTTGTGCATATTTGGTTTTTCTATCTTATTTATGTAGTAAAAAGTGTTAAATTTTTTTTTCACGATCTCCTTGCTCTTTATTAATTTCAGTGATATATTTGTTGACCATTATTCATCATTGTGATTTGTACTATACCCAACTTTCTCATCATTTATGGTCCTATGGACTTGAATTCTGGTTGTAGAAATAATGAAACCCCATTACTATATATCGGTGTTGGACTAATAGAGAATGGAAAGGGAAAATAATACAAACCAAATTAAATTGCAGGAATAGTTGAAAGGAAGGAAATACAAATATATCAATAAGCAAAATTAATTAATTCAGTCTCTCTGATTACAAAAGGGGATGCTTTTGTGCCTTTAGAGAAAAATAGAATTCGACTATCAAGAATCTTATCTTTAGGACCTAACTGCCTTTATCACTGTAGGCAGGGGTGGAGCTTTTTTTTGGGGGGGGGGGGGGGGCTCGGCCTAAGGCTCTATAAAGTAAAATACCACACACACACATTAGCCTTCGGGTTTCTATATAATTACTATACACACATAACTTTTCAAGATTTAAAGTTAGTCTAGTGGTGGAACTTTGGCCCTAAATATCTAGGGTTCACATCCCAATTGTATTTATTTTAAAAAAAAAATTTGAGTCCACTTGTTAGGTACCTTAACAATACATTAATTCAATTTGGCATATAATTTGGATCCAACTAATTCTCTTATTAATTGAAACATCATTTATTTATAAAAATGAAAATTAATACAATTAACTTGTTTTGATGTAAATATTTGAAATTGTATGTATATTGTAAAAATTAAAAAAGATAAGTACATTCATAATAGTATTATGACTTAGAAATGAATTTAGCAGTCCTTTTAATATATTAGTATATTTTTATATTAGATTAAGTTTTTCTTCCCCCCCCACCCCCCACCCCCCGTGCGCGCGAGAAAAGAATTTTTTTGGCTCCGCCACTGATTTCAGGCTATAAGGATTTGTAATATAAGCTTGTATTCGTCAAATATCTAGTTCCCAAATGACAGTTGCTGCTTAACCACTTACATATCAAATTTTAATTGTTTTATTTACTGTCTGATATTCATAGCGTGCCGATGGTTTTGACATGTTTGGTATAGGCAAACTAACAAATAATAATCATACATATTGTCCAAAATGAAAATATTTATGCAGTTACTATATGTCTCTTACAGAGGTCGTATAGCATATTCTGAATTTAGAGGAATTGTTAATTCAGTGATTTTTTTTGGGGGCACATTATGTATGTTTTTATAATGTGAAATGAAATATTTGTATTTATTTACTTAATAAGTGTTGTAAGGTTTCCTCTTTGTGTCTGTAGAGATGTAAGAGCAAAGGCGTTTCAGGCCATAGATCACTTTTTACTTATGGCAAAGCAATACGATGAAAAGGTATCATGTCTGTATTGATTTTATTGAATTTCGTTAGTCAACAATATTCATTTAATGTATTCTGACCTATACCATAAAGTAAAAAATATGTGGTTCTGCAAACACTATACGCAAAGATTTTTATTTTTGTTTCTTCAAGTAAATTTTTTCGTGTCCATGTGAACATCTATAAGAACTCCAGGTTTTAGTGCATTTTTCTAAACATCATTATTTGTATAAACTCCAATATTTATGTACTTAAGATGTATATACTCATCCTCTTTGAGAAGCAATATGAGCTCTTATCAATTTGACGCCACATAGTTTTGTGCTTATGTGCTTTTGTAATATTGACAGCTTTTTACCGATTAATGTGCACAAAGCTATTGAACAAAAGCTATTGATTACCATGTCAACATGAGCTAATAATATACTTATTTTTATATGGACTGGTAATACTCATGGAAGTTATATTTTTTTAAGTGTGTATCTGGTTTGTTGTAGCTAAATACAGGAGATGCTAATGGTGGTATGAGTAGTGGAACGCAGTTACTTCCTGGAAATGCTAGCTTGCTTGGGTGAGTTTTTGCATCATACTCTTTCTGTGAACTGATCAAGTCGGTTTTTCATCATACATGCTTGAAAGTCTTTTGGAATATGCTGGGCCTAGATATCCATATTTGTTATCCTCGGACACTGTTAGTTTCAAGATGTATTAAAGTAATTAATGTGCTAGTTAATGATATAATTGGCCAATCATGTCTTTCAAAAGCATGAAGAAAAAATTCATCCTGATTTTACATACTACTAGCTTTCTACATCCATATTTTAACTATGAATGAGGTTGACAATGCATTTTCTTTCGTTATGAGTTTATATAGGGTTATAGTCGCAGAGGAATGCTGTTCCGCTTTTGACAATGCATTTCTTGCTTAACTTGAGCATCCATTTGCTCTTATATTTTGTCTAATATATATTTCATTAATAGCGGTTCTAACTATCTTATAAAAATATTACACAGATGGGCAATGAGCTCTTTGACACAGAAGGGGAAACCTTCTGAACATGCTCCACTTGCTTCTGCAAATGGTAATACATCTCTGACTTCGACAACTTCCAATGCTAGCTCAGGTATGCGTTTTTTAGCTTGATGGTTAGTGTTCGCCTAATTGCAATTTTTTTTGCCTTTCCTACTAGTTGGTTGACCAGTTTATCAAAATCTTTAAACAAAACAAGATGTACTTCTGATTAATTATTCTTCCTTTTTCGGATCTAACCTTTAATGTAATTTTTGCTTTTGTTTTGCAACTTCTTGCAATTTTTGTCAGTGCATGCTAGTCCAAGTGTAAGTACTCCAGATCAACCTCAACCTTCATCTCCAACATCGACAGATGGTTGGGGTGAACTTGATAATGGCCTTCTCCATGAAGATCATGACAGCGATAAAGAAGGCTGGGATGACGTGGACCCAATCGAGGAGCAGAAACCAGGTCCACTTGCGAGTATACAAGCTGCTCAAAGAAAGCCAATGGCGCAGCCGCAGTCTCAAGGTTTGTCCTTTTTAATCACCATATTGTTTGATATGCTGATATCTATTTCTTTCGGTAAGTGAAGTTTCTATTATCCAAACACATAAAACACAAGCGACTCTGTCAAAGTGTTCTAAACATCTTGTTCTTTCACCGTCAGTCCCAGACAATGATAAAGAAAAAGGATTGTTCAAGTAGTCAATAGAATACTGAATATAATTGGATCTCTGTGAATTTTTTTTTAAAAAACACGCCAGCTGTTAATTTATTCAAGGAGATTTAAAAAAAAAATTGGTACAATTTTATTCGTGGGGATGATTTTTAACAAAATTTTAGTGGAAGAGAGGATTGATGTAAGTTTGAAAGAGGATCAACTATATAGCACACTACTCCATAAGAGATTTCTTTGACAAAGTTGCACAAATAGCTGTGACTGATGGCAACCTTCTCTTAATTGGTGCTAAATGTATGACATAACTATAAACAAGGGAGGAACGTGTTGTAAATGACCTTTTGGCGAGCAGAGGGAAGTAAAGTCCCCTCCTCGCGCGCCTCCGAATTCCAAGGATAAGCGCTGGAAAACTATGATAATATTTGCTCTAAGAAATAATGTTCAACTTTACAGCTTAAACCACGTATAAAACCATATAGCAGCACACTTCCTCCGATCCTAGGTTGCAATGTATAAATCTTACTGATGTAACAAACATGCCTGTGCAGTTCCTGTAAAATAGATCAATTTTATGCATGCTATTCAGAAGTTTGAGTTTGTTCCAGAAAAGAGGCAGTTTGCAATCTCCCACCCCCCCACACCCACACCCACCCACCACACACACTTTCCCTTTCTTGATAATAATAATAATAATAATAATAATAATTATTATTATTATTATTATTATTAGGCTTATTTACTGAAAACCTCCAACAAGTTTGGGCCAGAATTACAAAATTGTCATTAACTTTGAAATGATCAAGAAACTACTAAACTTAACGAGGACATATCAACACCGTCTGTGCTATGTCAGCAATTTAAAAAAAAAACCTAAAAAACCTCTATTCTAACCCTAACCTTAATTTCAAAAAAAAAAAAAAACCCTTCCTTCTTCTTCCTCCCTTTAGCCGGCATCATTGGCGCCACCATCACCGGCCTCCCCTACCCCGACCTTTAGCCGCTGCCCCCTCCTCGCCCCTCCACCCTCACCTTCATCATCATCCTCATCACCACCTTCATCATCACCACCACCTAGCCCCCGCCCCTTTCCCCTGACCCCCTTTCTCAACCATCATCATCATCAACCCATCATCATCACTTTCACTGTAACCGTCACCATCATCATCAACCTCCTCTTCTTCTTCAACCCACCACCGCCACCATCATTACCATTACCATCTTCTTCCTCACCCCCTCTCAAATCCCTCCTCTTCTCCCCTTCTCCTTCCTCCCTCTCCTTCTCCCAAACCCAAAGCCTACCCCCCTCTCTTCATCTCCTCCTCCGTCGACACCATAGGGCCCACCGCCGCGGAGCCCGTGGCTCCGGCTCCCCCAAAAACGTATATTAATTATTTAATTAATACTTAATAATTATTAAATTATTTAAAATGTAATTTTTAATTAAGTAATTATATTATGAAAAGAACAAAATGGTCATTTGCCATGAACAGTAACAAGTCATGGTAGTTTCTTGATCATTAAAGGTCATGGCAGTTTTCATATTCTGGTTCGAACCTATTGGGAGTTTTCAGTAAATAAGCTTCTTCTTGTTGTTGTTACTACTATTATTTTTTGTGGTTGGGGGAGGAGGGGGTCTTTTTTCCTTGAATAAATTTTCACAAACTGGCCCTTTTGGAGATCTTGTACCTCAAAGGGTCCCACCACTCTCTTCCATTCTAAAATTTCCCTCAGATTACAAGATGGCCGCTCACCATTTCTCTCTTTTTCAGTTACATCAAGTTCTTCACGGCCAAAACCACCTTTAAAGGCACCGAAAGAAGACGACGACGACGATTTATGGGGTACCTTCGCTGCTCCGGCTCCGAAAACTGCAGCAAAATCTCTGACCATGAAGCCTACATCATCCATAAGCGATGACGATCCTTGGGGCTCCATCGCAGTTCCACCACCAAGATCAGCTCCAAAACCTCCAAAGAAAACATCTGCTACTGACGACAGTGACCCGTGGGCAGCCATAGCGGCCCCTCCACCAACTACAAGAGCGAAGCCCTTGTCTTTGGGCCGAGGCCGAGGAACAAAAGCAGCCCCTTTGAAGTTGGGCGCCCAACGAATCGATCGGACTTCCTCATCTTGATCCAGATTGAAGATGGGGAAAAAAGATGGAGAGAGAGAGAGAGAGAGAGAGTTGGTAATGCATTTTTTGTAATATTTCCTTGTGGACAGCTTCAATTCTAAATGGGTAATTAAGCCGGACTTCGGAAATGGAAATGGGTGTGTATTTACTGGTTTGTTGCAAGATAGTGTATTCTTCTTTTTCTTTTTCTGTTGTAATCTCTGAACAAACTATAATCATAGAAAGAAATAGCTGATTGTTATTGTTATTGGATCATGTTATGTGCAGATAGCAATTTATTAATGTCAGATATCGATAATGCTCATTAGCGTTTTCACATAACTTATGTGCTTAAGAACTTTTGCAACGTGTGATACCAAACAAATTTTATTAGTGGATTTGAGTTGATGTTGAATTTCAAATTGAAAAATACATTATAGAGGGTATATCATAAGTATTTAACTTGTTAAGTGTCACGACCCGAAAGAGCACGTGACTGGCCCTTGAACCATATGAAGTCTATAGGACTCCATCTGATCCAAGTAAGCCAAAAGCCCAGAAATCTAAAACCATTTTTGAGAATAAGTAAAAAAAACTGGTTTAAAGAAGTGAAGAAAAACATGTTTGAAATCAAGGTTTTTAAATAACTAAGCCGAATGTGCATTTGAAAACCGTACAGTCTTTTCTAAAATTTTCGGCAGAGTTTCTCTTGTAAAACTGGCCCCGAATGGGGTACAACATGAATAACAATATATAAAATGATAAAGGCATCCCCAAGCGGGAGCTAGCTCTTCGTCAATCGACGGTCACAACCACACGATGATATGATAATATACAACGCCAAGTGGCGAGGATCAAAATCAAGGAAAGCTCAAAAAGCAGCAAGAAAACCGCAATACTACTAAGCGCGACTCTAAGGTCGAATAATACCACACTGTCTCTAAGTCTGAAAGAATATACAAGTTTTTGGTTGATGGACAATTTCTAGATACAATGAAATACATGAATAAAATGGTGATTCTTGATGCGAAAGAATCCACCTACCAAAGCAAATCACCCGCAAGAAGGTAGTGTGCCAGAAATGCCGCAATGAAACCTGTACGGCAGAACCTGCAAGGACTGTGGCACAACGGGGGTGAGTTGCCAACTCGTGAATAGAAATATCTACAAGCAGAAACCGAATGCAAGACATAAACCTAAGTCAACGATCAGTAATACAATCCACAAGAGTGCATCTGAGTGTAATAAGGTGGCAAGGTAACATCTAATCATGTATGTAGTGCCAGGTACTCAGGTAATAACATGTCATCAGTGTAAGGTATGCCTGCATGAGGTAAGTATGATGAAATATCAATGATATCAATACACATATATTAGCGTCCCATACCACTAATATTGGTGTAAGGGTATATATAACAGCGCCCTCATACCCTGTTATATATACAAATGAAGTATGACAAGTGTAAATCCAGTCTGTATATGATCCATGTCTGTATATATGTGGAACCCGTCCACCTGTCACCCACTGACAGTAAGCATCATGTATGCAAGTATGAGGATATAAACAATATCATGGAAAACATCATGAAACCCGTGCCAAGCATCGACACGTAAATCCTCATCCATATGGGGCTCCGTCTGCGGTATCGGCCCTCGACCCCGGCAGCACGAGTCAACCCATGTCCATCTCTGGGCTCCGTCTGCGGTAGCGGCCCGTCGGCCCCCGGCAGTACGCCCATCTCTCGGCTCCAGGCGGTATCCCCCGGATATCCGCCGAGCTCAAATACAATCACCGGTAGGTACTCGCCCGCCTCCAGGCTCAATCGGCATAACCCATCGATCATCTCGCCGAGGGGAACCATACCGGGCCCACCACGAACCCGCAAACGGATCATCACTCCTCGAATCGGGTTTCAAGCACACGTCTCAGCACCGAGAAAACGCGTGGTGGACGCACCCAAATATCATATCACGAGGTACCGGGTTTTCATAAAAGAACATCTTTTCTTAAATAATCCCACGGTCCTCAAAATCAGAAATCACATGAAAATCCACATCAAGAAGTAAATCCAATGCAATGTGCTATGCAATCAATCCATGATGTATGCGACATGTAAAGAGAGATAATCATATCGGAAATCATGCAACATGGAATAGTAATGTACATATGTCGGGAGGAACCGCTCCTTTAGAATGAATCAGTTTAAAGAATATCTTGCGGTCCTCAATCTCAATCAAGTCAGAAACATCTATGTTTGTGTACAGGTACATGTGTACAATATGCCAAGCAGTAATCATATCATGAATGCAACAGTACTACAGTGTAGTGGCATGGCAATTATCGATGATGAAGTGTGTGAGCCGGCAAATAGTGTACGTGAAACATACGCATCATCGATAATGGTGCTGGTGTCCTAACAGCATGATAATAATATAACAATGAACATATGCCAGCAATGCGAATAGCAGGAAAATGCAGATATCTAGTAGTCAACACCACAGTGAAGTATCTACTATGCAAACTACATCTAAGTATCCGGTCAATCAGGAGGGGTAGGTGTGGAAACCACCTAAATCTGAGTCGATACATGTATAAAAGTATATAGTCGGTGATCTCGCCTCAATGTCATATCATAAGATATCCTCGAGTTATGAGTGCGGATCTATCATCAATATCGGCTCGTACGGTAAATCATCGTACGGCATCCCCATAGCTGGGTAGGGGTCAGTATCTCACTGTCTCATCACATAACAGATATCACCATCGTCAGATCATATAGTCTGGAGTACTACTCTATGTCTAGTACAAAACGGTAACCTCAATAAGTATGCATGCGGGGGTAAACACATATCCCAAGCCCGCAAGAATCACAAGTCATATCCCACATATGAATCGTATAAAATCACCGATCCCAGGGCACCCAGCCCACATCATCGACTCATCTCCAAAGTCATCACATATCATCAATCACAGTGCAAGTACAAGTGATAAGCAAGGGGGTGTGTGTAGGTGTAATTCTACCCTAGGGTTCGCGACTATGAACTACACTAGTCACTTCTAACCCTACATTATCCACAATACACCTAATATCACAATAAACTACATAGTAATCTATCTACGGACTGCGGGGGTGCTATACGCCATCCACCCGACTTCCCCCTGTAGATATAATCTACTCACCTTGCATCACCAATTGCGGACGTCACCACGTATTTGCTTGTCGTCCCGAAGTCTTCATGGGTACCTACACATCAAAATATCGTATATGCGCATTAAAACCAAATCCAATCTAAAACGGCGCACGAAATCCAAAACGATACGATAAGGGGCCTATAGGTGAGAACCTATGGCACGCCTTCAAAACCATCAATAAATCCTCTACATCGTCGTATAAACGACAATTAGTCGAGGCAAAACACATTCCACCATTTCAGAATCAAAAATACGGAATACAGAAACACGAATCCAAAATAGCAACTTAGGATATATGTCCCAGATTTCACCCTAGATAGAATCTGTCAAAACTAGAAGTACCCTGGGTCAACACTAGAGGAACAGGGGCTGTGCACAGAAAACGAGGAGAATGGCTAAGTATGCTAAGTCAAAGTCCACCTCTCTCTCTCACCTACCCTCATCATTATATTTTCCTTTCTTTTCCTTTTCTTTTAAAATCCAAACCTTCTCACATCAATAGTAATCCCAAAAGAAAACCATGGCTAGAAAAATGCACAAGTGTAGAAAAAGTGATATGTGCAAGTTTTGCACAAAATTGCCAAAAAACCCGATTAGCGATTTTAATCGCGATTAGCACTAAATTATTGTCAAACTAATCACAAAAACTTAAAAATGCCATAATCCACTAATTTACCCTATTTTAGAATTTTCCATAATTTTTCATAATTTTTTCTAACATTTTTCCTATTTATTTGCATTTAATATTAAAATAATCAATAAAATAATATTAAATTATAAAAATTCCCAAAATTAATATTTTATATTTTTGAAAATGTTACAATCTACCCCACTTAAAGAAATTCGGTCCCCGAATTTTAAATTTAAACCCCCAGATACAAAAACATCTCAGTAATAAACCAAAGTCGTCGGGGCTCCGAAATCATCAACACATAGAACGTCACAGCGCAATGCATGCGCAAGGGTACTGAGCAGATAACTCGAAAACAAAACTCCGTCAAGCATCCCGCAATCATCGGAGTCAATGTAAAAAAAAACACAATGTCAAATCCAATACAAAACCGATATGATATGGATCGGAACTACACATGTAGACATCCAATCTAAACATAACACCATCCTGTGCGTCTGGTGCGCACTGAAATCAAAAAAAAAATCCATATATGTGCTAAACAGGTGCACAAAACAACATCCAAGTGCAACGGGTGTGCACGAAGCATCTGTCATGGGCATCGTATGTGCCTGACAGCAAAATAAATCAGGTGCATGTGACATGCACGAAGAATCCCGATTTAGCGCATCTGGCGTGCACCAAAATCGTATCTAAAAACATGCGTCCAACATGCGCGAAAATCCAAACCGGTGCATCCATCGTGCACGAATGAAAATCTAAACCCTGCGCACTCAACATGCACGGAAATCACGAAATCCAATAGCAAACACCGAACAGGCGTAAAGCACATCGCCAGCATGGAGTGCAAAAATCAACCATCAAAATCCGGGTCAAAATCAACGATATAATGCGGCTCAAACCAAAATCAGGGTACCGCAAGGAAAATCTCACAACCGTGTGCATCAGCGTGCACGAATCAAAGCCTAACACTAAAATGCATGAAAACTCTGCGCAAAATATATAAATATCCAGTGGGTGCATGAAACCAATATCATGAAACTCAGTCACCAAAACTAGATCGTGCAAATAGAACGCCCAAAATACCGAAATCCAAAATGACGGATACGTGATAATCGAATCACAAAATCACAAATCATAAATACCGTCTTCGGTAGTTTCTCCTTCAAGGTCGAGAAGGAGTCAGTGTAATCCACTGCTAGCAGCGCAGGATATCTACCTGCCTCTTGCTCACGGTCTGGCGTCTTCTGACTCTCTAGGTCCTTATCTTCTCTGCGGATTACCTATCACGCGGTCAATCGGCTCATCGGCCCTGTCAGATGTGCTAACGGGGACGATTCCGTTCTGGCACTTTTCTGGTCACCTCTCGGTCAAACCTCACGACCACTCGTAAGGCAGCATATCACTGACGTCGGTCTCTGGCTATCTGAATGCACGTCACACATCTGATCCTGGGTGCAAACATCATTGCAGCAATGTCCTGGAAGGAATCCTGCTCAAGGTCTCTTCCAATCATGCCTATGCCGATCTGTACAGAGGCTGGCTCTCTTGTACTATCTCTTCTCGCTGGAAAGACATCTGTGTCCTCAGCACAACATTTCTCGGAAATTGGTCACATCCCAACGTTTCTGTAAGCATATCAGGTCTCTAGTTTCGACGGGAAGCAATGACAGCTCGTCAGTGTCTCACACGAACCTCTGGTTCCACTTGTCTCCATCGTCGTCCACTATGACGTCACGCCAAGCTACTATACACTGCACTGCTCTCGGCCACGGTCAATCTGAAGTCTCTCACACGGACTCGAAATCGCGTACTCTGTAGCTTCATCATTCTGTAGCAGATGTCAGGCCGAACTGGTCCTCGGAAACACGTCCCAACCATCGGAGGAATACTCATCACTCGTCCGTCCTTGATCCATTCGCAACGCATCTGGGTAAGTTCCTTTATCCGAACTTGGTCAACTACCTCGTCGACAATGCCGAACTCTGGCCTGCTGGGTGTGCGCAACACGACCACTCCTGGTTTAGGTCTTCTCGTATCGTACTCCAGAAAGGTCCTGCCGAGGTTCCTTTCTCAAATCTCAATCCTGCCGAAATGCCCGGAAGTCATCATCCAATGCTGAAGCTAAAGCTTATTCCGGAACGGCTGCATACCTATCGCGCTTCTTTCTGGAAGGTATATCCATATACCACGCCTCTGGGTGCGTATAACATCTCTGATGTCGGCGGAGTGGGACGTCATCTCGTCGAAATATCTTGCGAACTCTTTTCTTCACTCTGCATCAGTGTCGACTGATTCGGACTCGTCTCATCATGGCTGCACGAACTGCGCTCCGACGGCTATGCTCGCACCTGGAGTCTCCCAAGCAGTGTCCCATCACGATATCCGAAAGATGTCGAACCATCCGATCGACTCGTCAGATCCTCATAATCCCCCAAGAGCTCACATCTCGGGTACAGTTTAATAGTATCAAGTACATGCCACAGCGTCGGTGGTCCAGCCGTAGAAGGGCAAACCCAAGCCTCACTAATGGCGCCGCGGAACCGCCGTAAACCCTAAGGTTCCAAGGCTGTCACACGGTCATTAAGTCGAGTTAGAGTTTCATTCTTCTAGAGGGTCCATAGAATCACCTGCATGTCTTTCCGTATACTTTAAACTTGGAAAATAGGCTCCTGACATTCGATCGTCTCAATCGACTCTCAACGAATCTGCGTGAAGTCGTCTCTAGCTGGAATCAATCCACCTGATGACCTCGCATCGGGGTAAGCGAACTCACCACGCGTCCTAGTCATCCATCCTCGGTGACTAGCAACTCGCTATCATCTCTCTAAGAACATGCTCATGCTGCAGTAGCTCCAATCATCTGGGCGATATCTCATCATTTGCAGCAACAACTGGCTCATATGCCTGTACGCCGAACAACGCCTCAATCCTCCAGGAAAGGCAATACATAAGCGGTCATCTCTGAATCAGCCTGCTCTAGATCTGAGTAAGACTCTCCACACTGGAAATCTTCAACTCAACTGGGCCCGCTCTGGCGCAAAATCGGACGAATCACCTTCGTCTCTCAAATCGGGTAGACTAGCTATCATCTGTCGCATAACTGCCTGAAAGCTCCGGCAATCTCAGCTCGTAAGCTCCGAAAGCAACACCCTGTCAATCTCAGCGACAGCTGGTCCATCTGTCTGCACGGTAGGCGACATCACCATCTCTGAGGTATGCTGTACATCAACAGTCCTCTCTCAACTGGCAGCTCTAACAAAGGCCCGATCATCCGGTGCAAGACCAAGCACTCGCCTCCACTAGAGGTCACAATCACCAACACTAACTCGAGACGTTCCCATGTCACCAGAAAACACAAAGGTCGGCCCTCGTACCAAACGAGCTCACACCGGCCGTAACCCTAGCAGCAGCCCAAACTGCGCTCAAACACGGTGACAGGAATCTCAATCGAGTATCAAAGAGAGCACATCAGTGGCAAGAAGGGAAACAACAGATCCAAAGTGGATACATGATCATAGGAAGGAACAGTATCAATGAAGGTATGATCATGAAACTAATAGAATCGGGGATCTCAAATGGATGAATAATCCTGGATATAAAGAGAATCACTGATCTCGAAAGTATGTACATCCTAAGGTTCCTTAAGCGGAGTGGCGTGTCGTAAGTATGCCGCGGAACATACCAACGGTACGTCACTCTACTTTAGTCACCAAATCCATCAACCAAGGGTCATCCTAAAACGACGAAAGTTCGGGTTTACACCCCCCTCGACCAAGTCTAAGTTCCGTAAGGTCAAGCCTAAGTTCCGTATATAAACAACTCCCTAGGCTCCACATAGTCAAACTTAGACTCGAACCAAGGTCAACCTAGCGCTCTGATACCAACTTTGTCACGACCCGAAAGAGCACGTGACTGGCCCTTGAACCATATGAAGTCTATAGGACTCCATCTGATCCAAGTAAGCCAAAAGCCCAGAAATCTAAAACCATTTTTGAGAATAAGTAAAAAAAACTGGTTTAAAGAAGTGAAGAAAAACATGTTTGAAATCAAGGTTTTTAAATAACTAAGCCGAATGTGCATTTGAAAACCGTACAGTCTTTTCTAAAATTTTCGGCAGAGTTTCTCTTGTAAAACTGGCCCCGAATGGGGTACAACATGAATAACAATATATAAAATGATAAAGGCATCCCCAAGCGGGAGCTAGCTCTTCGTCAATCGACGGTCACAACCACACGATGATATGATAATATACAACGCCAAGTGGCGAGGATCAAAATCAAGGAAAGCTCAAAAAGCAGCAAGAAAACCGCAATACTACTAAGCGCGACTCTAAGGTCGAATAATACCACACTGTCTCTAAGTCTGAAAGAATATACAAGTTTTTGGTTGATGGACAATTTCTAGATACAATGAAATACATGAATAAAATGGTGATTCTTGATGCGAAAGAATCCACCTACCAAAGCAAATCACCCGCAAGAAGGTAGTGTGCCAGAAATGCCGCAATGAAACCTGTACGGCAGAACCTGCAAGGACTGTGGCACAACGGGGGTGAGTTGCCAACTCGTGAATAGAAATATCTACAAGCAGAAACCGAATGCAAGACATAAACCTAAGTCAACGATCAGTAATACAATCCACAAGAGTGCATCTGAGTGTAATAAGGTGGCAAGGTAACATCTAATCATGTATGTAGTGCCAGGTACTCAGGTAATAACATGTCATCAGTGTAAGGTATGCCTGCATGAGGTAAGTATGATGAAATATCAATGATATCAATACACATATATTAGCGTCCCATACCACTAATATTGGTGTAAGGGTATATATAACAGCGCCCTCATACCCTGTTATATATACAAATGAAGTATGACAAGTGTAAATCCAGTCTGTATATGATCCATGTCTGTATATATGTGGAACCCGTCCACCTGTCACCCACTGACAGTAAGCATCATGTATGCAAGTATGAGGATATAAACAATATCATGGAAAACATCATGAAACCCGTGCCAAGCATCGACACGTAAATCCTCATCCATATGGGGCTCCGTCTGCGGTATCGGCCCTCGACCCCGGCAGCACGAGTCAACCCATGTCCATCTCTGGGCTCCGTCTGCGGTAGCGGCCCGTCGGCCCCCGGCAGTACGCCCATCTCTCGGCTCCAGGCGGTATCCCCCGGATATCCGCCGAGCTCAAATACAATCACCGGTAGGTACTCGCCCGCCTCCAGGCTCAATCGGCATAACCCATCGATCATCTCGCCGAGGGGAACCATACCGGGCCCACCACGAACCCGCAAACGGATCATCACTCCTCGAATCGGGTTTCAAGCACACGTCTCAGCACCGAGAAAACGCGTGGTGGACGCACCCAAATATCATATCACGAGGTACCGGGTTTTCATAAAAGAACATCTTTTCTTAAATAATCCCACGGTCCTCAAAATCAGAAATCACATGAAAATCCACATCAAGAAGTAAATCCAATGCAATGTGCTATGCAATCAATCCATGATGTATGCGACATGTAAAGAGAGATAATCATATCGGAAATCATGCAACATGGAATAGTAATGTACATATGTCGGGAGGAACCGCTCCTTTAGAATGAATCAGTTTAAAGAATATCTTGCGGTCCTCAATCTCAATCAAGTCAGAAACATCTATGTTTGTGTACAGGTACATGTGTACAATATGCCAAGCAGTAATCATATCATGAATGCAACAGTACTACAGTGTAGTGGCATGGCAATTATCGATGATGAAGTGTGTGAGCCGGCAAATAGTGTACGTGAAACATACGCATCATCGATAATGGTGCTGGTGTCCTAACAGCATGATAATAATATAACAATGAACATATGCCAGCAATGCGAATAGCAGGAAAATGCAGATATCTAGTAGTCAACACCACAGTGAAGTATCTACTATGCAAACTACATCTAAGTATCCGGTCAATCAGGAGGGGTAGGTGTGGAAACCACCTAAATCTGAGTCGATACATGTATAAAAGTATATAGTCGGTGATCTCGCCTCAATGTCATATCATAAGATATCCTCGAGTTATGAGTGCGGATCTATCATCAATATCGGCTCGTACGGTAAATCATCGTACGGCATCCCCATAGCTGGGTAGGGGTCAGTATCTCACTGTCTCATCACATAACAGATATCACCATCGTCAGATCATATAGTCTGGAGTACTACTCTATGTCTAGTACAAAACGGTAACCTCAATAAGTATGCATGCGGGGGTAAACACATATCCCAAGCCCGCAAGAATCACAAGTCATATCCCACATATGAATCGTATAAAATCACCGATCCCAGGGCACCCAGCCCACATCATCGACTCATCTCCAAAGTCATCACATATCATCAATCACAGTGCAAGTACAAGTGATAAGCAAGGGGGTGTGTGTAGGTGTAATTCTACCCTAGGGTTCGCGACTATGAACTACACTAGTCACTTCTAACCCTACATTATCCACAATACACCTAATATCACAATAAACTACATAGTAATCTATCTACGGACTGCGGGGGTGCTATACGCCATCCACCCGACTTCCCCCTGTAGATATAATCTACTCACCTTGCATCACCAATTGCGGACGTCACCACGTATTTGCTTGTCGTCCCGAAGTCTTCATGGGTACCTACACATCAAAATATCGTATATGCGCATTAAAACCAAATCCAATCTAAAACGGCGCACGAAATCCAAAACGATACGATAAGGGGCCTATAGGTGAGAACCTATGGCACGCCTTCAAAACCATCAATAAATCCTCTACATCGTCGTATAAACGACAATTAGTCGAGGCAAAACACATTCCACCATTTCAGAATCAAAAATACGGAATACAGAAACACGAATCCAAAATAGCAACTTAGGATATATGTCCCAGATTTCACCCTAGATAGAATCTGTCAAAACTAGAAGTACCCTGGGTCAACACTAGAGGAACAGGGGCTGTGCACAGAAAACGAGGAGAATGGCTAAGTATGCTAAGTCAAAGTCCACCTCTCTCTCTCACCTACCCTCATCATTATATTTTCCTTTCTTTTCCTTTTCTTTTAAAATCCAAACCTTCTCACATCAATAGTAATCCCAAAAGAAAACCATGGCTAGAAAAATGCACAAGTGTAGAAAAAGTGATATGTGCAAGTTTTGCACAAAATTGCCAAAAAACCCGATTAGCGATTTTAATCGCGATTAGCACTAAATTATTGTCAAACTAATCACAAAAACTTAAAAATGCCATAATCCACTAATTTACCCTATTTTAGAATTTTCCATAATTTTTCATAATTTTTTCTAACATTTTTCCTATTTATTTGCATTTAATATTAAAATAATCAATAAAATAATATTAAATTATAAAAATTCCCAAAATTAATATTTTATATTTTTGAAAATGTTACATTAAGATATAAAAATTTAAACGAGCAGTGGCTTTAGGGCCTGTTTGGTTGCAGGATTATGAGTTTGGGTTTGGATTGTGGAATCCTAGAATTCCATAATTTTGTGTTTGGTTGCAAGATTAGGAATTCTAGGATTCTTTTGTTTTTTATGGGGGCCCACCACAAAACAAGGATTATGGAATCCTATAAATTTTCAAGGATTTGACACTATTCATTGAACTTTTAGATGGGGTTCATGCACTTTATTTATTTAACAATCCTCTCTCTCTCTCTCTCTCTAAAATCCTCAAATCCAAATCCCACTTTTTTTCACCAACCAAACAAAGATTACAAGGATCTACAAATCCAATACTAGGAATCCAAAACCAACCAAACAACAAATTATCAAATCCAGAAATTTCAACCGTACTATTTTGGAATCCAAATTCCATAATCCTGCAACCAAACAGCCCCTTATGGGTTCTTAGATGAGATTTAGGGGCTGTTTGGTTGCAGGATTATGGAATTTGGATTCCGAAATAGTACGGTTGAAATTTCTGGATTTGGTAATTTGTTGTTTGGTTGGTTCTGGATTCCTAGTATTGGATTTGTAGATCTTTGTAATCTTTGTTTGGTTGGTGAAAAAATGGTGGGATTTGGATTTGAGGATTTTAGAGAGAGATAGAGAGAGAGGATTGTTAAATAAATAAAGTGCATGGGCCCCATCTAAAAGTACAATGAATAGTGCCAAATCCTTGAAAATCCTTGAAAATTTCTTGGATTCCATAATCCTTGTTTTGTGGTGGCCCCTCCATAAAAAACAAAAGAATCCTAGAAATCCTAATTTTGCAACCAAACACAAAATTATGGAATCCTAGAATTCCATAATCCAAAATCCAAATCCAAACTCATGATCCTGCAACCAAACAGACCCTTATGGCACTGAGGAGGGCAACGGCAAATTTTCCGCAAAATGACTGGTTTAGATTTTAGACAACTCAAGCTTAAGCAGGGAGAAACATTATGGTAATTTTCTGCAAATTTTTGTAACTGTTAAATCCACGATCAAACAAAATGACTGGTTTAGGACAGGAGGCGACAGCCTATTGGTCACTCACGTCAATTTCACCTGCTATAGTTACTCCTTTCTCGATTTTTCTGATCACTTCTCTAATTTTGAACTCGAAAAGGGGGCAGAATTCGATTCACTCTCCTCTCAATTTATCAATGGGCAAAGCTCTCAGCTTTTGCATCGCAATAGCCCTAGCTCTGCTTCTCCTATCACCGCCGTCATCTCGGTCGCCGGCGGTTGCGGCGGCGGCGGAGGAGAAAGCGAACAAGACGAACCTGGGCGGGATATTTTGGGCCACGGGAAAAGACGAGAGCGATTTCCTTTCCACTTTGGATTCCGATGACTCGTCCACCGTCGAAGATGAATCCGATGAGTTCGCCGGTGGTTTCTCCTCGCTTGATAGCATGCTCCAATGGGCTATAGGTACTTGTTAGGTTTTGTTAAAGCTTGGTAATTCTTCAATCAATTGTGTTTGGTTTCTAGAGGAGTAACCCCTATAGAATCCCTGAAAATTTGAGCATATGATATATCATGTTTGATTAGTTTATGGTCGCAGTTTAGTAAGAGGGAGGTCTAATAGAGTCATATGGTTTTGATAGGGGAAAGTTTTCAGCTTAGGTGTCTTTCTAGGTTTTCACATAGCTTATGCCTTTATATGTTGTTACTCATCAGGGGGATAGAAGTTGTACAAATGCTTGTTTGCGATTTAATAGTAATTGATTAATGCTTCGTTATGGTTTGGAAGGGTTTATTTCTTTCCTGGTAGCATAAAAAGCATTCACTTAGACATTAAGATATCTGTATCATTCGGTGTTTTAAATGCGGGGGAAAATGTGGAGCGGCTTGAGTGCCGGCCGCTTAAACATTGATTCTAATGGGATTATTAACTATTTTTAAATACTCTCGCCCCTCCCTTGTCCAGTTTTGAAGTCAAAATCGATAGTGCTGTTAAAATAAAAAATTCAAAGTCAAAGCTGTTTGAAAACCCCAGCGTTAAAATCAAAATCAAAATTTGACGCCTTTACTTTGAAGCCAAAGTCGTATCTCGAAGTGGAAGCCTCCAAGTCGAAAACGCTAGCTACTCAAAGTTGAAGCCTCCAAGTTGAAAAGGCTAGCTGCTCGAAGTTGAAGTATCGAAGCCTCTATGTCGAAATTAATTAGTCAAGTTGAACATGACGTCTCCATAACCTTAATTCAAAGACCCTGCTTGAGAGAAAAGGACAAGGAACCGCAAACACTTCTATTTTCTTGTTGTGTCCGAGTCCAACATGTGTTAGACAATTGGACCCTCGAATACTCCGCATGACACCATTTTGACATGCTTAGGTCGTGCTCATCCAAATTGGGCGTGTCCTCTGCATAGCACATGTGACATATGTTAAGAAATAGGAATGTGTGGACACTTTAATACCTTCGAGGATACAATATATTAAATATCTCAAATATCCCAATTCGTACTGGAGCTAGGATAGGAGTAAAGCTTCGAATAGAAGCAAATGATGAAGTTGGGTCTATAAATGTTGAATCCAATTAAAATGTGTTAATATTTTGTTTGTTTTAACTCTTATCGATTGTATTCTTTTCTGTTTTACTTTTAATTTTATATGTGTATTCTTTAGTGCTAAAGAAAAGGTATAACCTTGAACTTATTTTATTGTGGTTTTAATGTTATACTAGTGTATATTTTTCTCGTAGTTTATTTGTATTTTGTTTAATATATATAATTAAATATGCAAAATAATATACCTATGTCACCATGTCCGTTCCCATGTCCTGTCCGTGTCGGTGCTTCATAGGAGAAAGAAAACAGCATGAATTGAATTGGGAATCTGGCATTAAATTAGATGTTATTGTCAATAAATGCAATATTTATTGTCTCATTATAAAACTTTGAAGGGTGTAAACATCAACAAGGAGGATGTGATAGTGTAAGTACTAACACCACACTCATAAATTCTTAAGTGCACCCCAATTAATTAAAGTATAGTTACCTGGGTAATGGGGTAAAGATATCATCCATTTAAGCGGAAAAAAGCGGAGAAGCGACTGCTTGCTAAAAGACCAGTTCCATTTACTTTTTAGGTTGTTTCCTTATTTGGAAGAATCTTGCAAAGGACTTCATTGTGTAGGAGTGGAAGGAATATGAGTAGTGATTGCTAATTAAACAACTCTAAACATTTCGATCTTTAGCTTTATGAGACATATTTTCCCCTTGTAAATCCAACTTATGGCCTCCTTTCTAAAGTCTAATGTGCCATTGAATGTTGGATCATCAAGAAAAAGGCCCGTTCTTAACTTATTATGGTTTTGACCACTACTAGATCAGGTCACTACTGAAGTAAGGGCCTTGCCGCTCAATAATATACACAACTAGGTGAAAACCGCCTTGACCTTTGATGATACAGCCTCCATTTGCTTGACCTTATTTTCATTCAGTTTGTTAAATTAATCACTTTTGTATAAACAGAAACTTTTGCTTAACAGATTAGCAATACCTTCCACGCTTTTGTTGCCATTTTCTTTTCTAGTGCGCCATCTGCATCACACTAGCTAGTCCATTCAACCTCTTAGGCCATATACCATGCTTCTCACTTAAATGATTGAGAAATTCATTGGTCCATATTTATTTTATTACTAGCAAGGTGCCCCACGCATGTGCGTGGGGCAAATGAGAATTTCCCTAAAATGTAGGGGGCTGAGGGAAAATTTGCTTGGAAGTTAGAGTGGACAGAAAAGGGCCAAATGCAAATTTACTTGGATTCAAGGGGCAGAGTCTAAATTTCCAGGGAGCTTTTTGGTGTGTATTCTAAGTAGGAGGGGCCAAATGGAAATTACGTTAAAATCTAGGGGGGCGAGCATAATTTTCCATGCAAAAGGCAAAAAAAAGCCTTGAATCTGCTCCCAATAGGGATTTATATATAATATATAATGGTGCAATGATCTCACTCGTATTTTCAAAAGAATACTTGTACATATTTATTTCCAACATATTTGTATTGTGGATATTATGTACACATGCTAAGTTCTCACACATTTGCATATTTACCCAAGTGCACGCATTTATCATACTAAAACCTCTAGCCAAAATAATTTTGATGCTTTGGCACTAACATTGACTATAGTCATTAGAAGCATGTCAAGGAGTAATTTATAACTGAAGATCTTCCGTTCCAATCTAATCCATTAGCTGGTAATTAGAAGCTCATTTTCATATTGTTTCTAATCTGATCATTATTTCATTGATTAGGTCATTCGGATCCTGAAAAGTTGAAGGAAAAAGCAAGCGATGTTCAAAGACTGTCTGCAAATGAACTGAATAAACGTCAACTAGAAATAAAGGTGAAAATCTAATTTCATTTGTATATTCCTCTGATATTTTTTCGTTTTGGTCTGTTTTTGTTCTCATTTTTTCCCCTGTTCGCTTCATCTTCTACTTAGGCTATGCTTGATCTGAAGAAAAGTGAAAGAAAAAGAAAATGAAAGGGAAATACAAAAGGAAAGGTAAAAGGACAATGAAAATTAAGGACAATAAACGATTTAAGAACAAAAAGGTTATATCTTGGGAGGTTGGTTTGATTTGTAGATAATTTAAACAGTTTGCTATATAACTTGAAAAGCTAGTTCGCATATTCTAAAACAAGTTAACTACATGGTTTTCACAAAGAAAACTTATTTTACCATTTTTTCAAACAAATTAAGAGTATGGTGCTTTGAAAAAGTAACATAAGAACATTGTCATATAACCTAACAAGAAATGAACAAGTTAGGAAACTCTTTTTGGCATTGTCTCAAACAATTTAAGATCATTTTCCTTTAACTGGTTACCTTCCTCTGTACCAAAAGAATATTGTAAAGAGGACTAAAAAGCCAACAAGAATAATATAACAGAAAAATTAAGAATGCTAAGAAAATGGCAACATATGCAGATCAAATTCCATGAAATCCACTTGATGACATGGGAGGTGATCGACACTAATAGAAGAAAATAACTGCTTTTGAGTGTATACATGATTCACAGATGCAACTGTTCTTGCGTGATATATGATGAGCATTTGTATTATTCCTGGCCTTGTGTATATCTGTGTAATGAAGTTTCTGGTCTGACTACAAAATACATAAGTTTTTTTTTGGATATATCCTCCCCACCTTAGATATTTTGAAAAGAGCTCCCAAAATCTTTCTAATTTGATAATTTGAAAGAAGCCCCCCTTATCAACTCAACTACAAAAGCCCCCTTGGTTAGCTTACATGCCAACAGTGTGAAATTTGGCCCCTTCTTTTGTGGGTTTTGGTTTTGTTTTTTTGTGGGGAAGAGAGCGGGGGGGGGGGGGGGGGTTCTAAAATTACTGTACTAACAACATCAATGAGGGAAATAATAACCCCTGGTCAAGTTAACTCGAGTTGACTTGACAAAAAGGGCTTTTGTCAATAAAGGAGTAGATTTGGGGGCCTTTTTCAAATTAGAAAGATTTGTGGGTTATGTATTGTAAAACCAAATATATATTACTATTAGTGATGAAAGATGTAGCATGCATTTACAGTTTGAAATTTACAATGAAATCTTCACATCTCTATTTATTTTGTTTATTCATATATTGATGATAAGCATAGTGGGCGCTGGCAACGTTTTTGTTTGGAAGCTTCTTAATTAGCATAATATCATTTGGTTGTGCGGTATAATGATTACTGTTATATGTTGTTAGATGTTATTAACATATTCTTATTTAATGACATTATGAACATTATGCTGTTAGTAAAATTTATAGACTCCCTGGCTTAATAATTTAAACTTTATAATATAAGCGAATTGAACTTTTTTCCTCAAAAAATTCAGTATACAGAGAGGTTCTTTTTATAGCCTTGTTACACGAGTATAGGAAGATATGAGGAAAACAATAAAATAAGGAAGTTACAAACAGATTCTAACTAAGTATGAACAGATTTTGTTATAAACATATTCTAACTAATCTGAGAAATACCTTACTGTTGACTATTTCCAACACTCCCCCTCAAGTTGGTGCGTAGATGTCCATCATGCCCTATGAGTCCCTCGAACACTGCTTTGAATAATCTCTTTGTAAAGATATCTGCAGTTTGTTTTTTTGTCGGAATATAGGGGATACAGATGGTACCGGCATCCAGTTTTTCCTTGATGAAGTGGCAGTCGACTTCAATATGCTTCGTTCTGTCATGCTGTACGGGGTTGTGTGCTATGTTGATGGCAGTTTTGTTGTCGCGGTATAGTTTTAGTGGCTGAGTTATAGGCTGCTTTATTTCCTGTAGTACCCGTTGAACCCACAGAACTTCATAAATACCGTTGGCCATGGCTCGAAATTCTGTCTCCGCACTATTCCTTGCCACGACACTTTATTTCTTGCTCCGCCATGTAACTAGATTGCCCCACACGTACGTACAATACCCTGAAGTTGACTTCCTGTCTACGATGGAACCTGTCCAATCCGCGTCAGTGAATACTTCGACGTTGCGAGTCTCACCATTTTTGAAGAATAAAGCTCTTCCTGGTGCGCCCTTTAAATACTTCAAAACTCTGTATGCTGCATCAAGGTGCTCTTCTTGAGGTGAGTGCATAAATTGGCTTATCATATTCACTGCAAAGGTAATATCGGGACTTGTGTGTGAGAGATAGATCAATTTTCCTACTACCCTATGGTATTGTGAAATGTCCATTGGCGGGCTCTGTGTAAATTCTCCGAGCTTTTTATTCGGATCTATCGGTGTCTCCGCAGGTTTGCGGTTTGTCATCCTTATTTCTTTGAGAAGATCGAGAACATACTTCCATTGAGACACGACAATGCCTTTCTTACTCCGAGCAATTTCCATACCTAAGAAATACTTCAATTCTCTCAAGTCTTTTACTTCGAACTCCTTGGCGAGACTTCCTTTTAACTGGTTGACCTTTTCCTCGTCATCTCCTGTAACAATGATGTCATCAACGTAAACAATTAGTATTGCAATTTTTTCATATCTTGAGACTCTGTAGAACATGGTGTGATCTGCCCGAGCCTGATTGTATCCTTGCCCTTTCACAAACTGATGGAAATGTTCGAACTAAGCTCGTGGAGATTGTTTAAGACCGTAAAGTGATCTTTTCAATCTGCACACTTTGTAACCGAACCCTTTTTCAAACCTCGGCGGAGGTTCCATGTACACTTCTTCGTCCATGTCTCCATTCAAAAACGCGTTCTTCACATCTAGTTGTTGAAGTCGCTAATTGAGGTTTACTGCAACTGACAACAAGATCCGGATTGTGTTTAGCTTAGCCACAGGTGCAAAAGTCTCCGTGTAGTCGATCCCGTATGTTTGAGTGAACTCTTTAGCAATGAGCCTCGCCTTATATTGTTCTAGGGTTTCATTTGCACGAAATTTTGGTGTGAATACCCATTTGCATCCTACAGTCTTCTTTCCTCTCGGCAGCTCCTCCACGTTCCAAGTCTGATTTTTCTCAAGTGCATTCATCTCCTTGAAAATCGCCTTTCTCCACTCTGGAGCTCTCAGAGTATCCTGTACAGTTTTTGGAATCTCCACAGCAGACACATTAGAGATAAAGGCTGAAAAACTGGGTGAGAGATTATTTGAAGACACAAATTTTGACATTGGATACAAGGGACGACTAGTACATGACCTTGTGGACTTTCGGAGGGCTATGCGAAGATCCAGCTCACTGTGATCCGGTTTTGTTCTCGAGTCGGGTTCTTGGTGGGGCTGGACAGAGTCAGCCTCTGCTTCTGAAGAAGGATCTATCTCAATTAAATGCTCCTGTTGCATTTTTTCCAGACCCGGTTCACGTTTCCTTTTGTAAGTTTTAATTTCCACATTAGCTTCTGGTGGATTTAAATCCACGGGGCAAGTTGTTTTAGGAGTCGGTGGTGTGTTCCTATTTTTATGGGATTTTTCCGGATTTTCTAATAAAGGAACCGAGTTTTCAACAGACATTTTCTGAGTTTTCAAGGACCCTTTTTTGAGTGTCCAGTGAGTTTTCACTGTTTTGGTTTGCCAGGTGTTCAAAAGACTCGTATAAAATGTCTCGATTTAAAAAATCTAGATCTTGTGAATTTGTATGTGGGATTAAGTTGAGTATTTTTGGGAGACTATTTTTTATGGAAACCGAGTCTTCACTATTTGTCTCCCCCTGAAGAGGAGACTTAAAAAAGATTTATTTTCAAAAAACAACACATCCATTGTGATAAATATTTTATTTGATAAAGGATCAAAGCATTTATACCCTCTTTGATTCGTGGCGTAGCCAATGAAAACACATTTTTTAAATTTTGGATCAAGTTTACCCCTAGTGGGGTTGTGATCATGAACAAACACGGTACAACAAAAAAATTTCAACGGCAGATCTGAGATTGCAAGGCGGCTTTGAAGGTAAAGGGATTTTAACAAGGCAACGGGTTTTTTAAAATTGAGAAATTTCGAGGGCATTATATTAATAAGATAGGTTGCTGTTAAAATTGCTTCATTCTATAATGTTTTTGGAACATAGTTGGTGAATAATAATGTCTAGCAATTTCGAGAATGTGTTTATTTTTTCTTTCAGCCACACCGTTTTGTTGCGGTGTGTTAATGCAAGAACTTTGGTGAGTGATGCCTTTCTTTGCAAAAAAATCTCCTAAGGTTTCGTTAAAAAATTCTCGTCCATTGTCACTTCGAAAATTCTGAATTTTTGTGTTAAACTGTGTTTCAACCATGGCATAAAAGGTTTTGAAAACTTGTTCAACTTCTGATTTCTTCTTTAGCAAAAATATCCAAAGGACTCTAGTATGATCATCAATAAACGAAACAAACCATTTTTTTCCGAAGACAGATAAAACGCGGAATGGTCCCCAAATGTCACTATGGATTAAGGCAAACGGTGCTGAAGGTTTATAGGGTCGAGTGGGATAAATTGCCCTTTTGTGTTTGGCAAAAGCACATACTTCACATTGAATTTGAGAAGGATTTTTATTCCGAAACAACTTTGGAAATAAATACTGCATATAATGGAAACTAGGATGACCTAGACGAAAATGTAACATAATCAATGCATTGTCATGAGAAACAAACATGGACTGAAAACACAAACTAGATGCATACTTATTGAGATGCGATCCTTCTTCAAGAAAATAGAGACCTTCACTGATCCTAGCATTGCCAATCATCGTCCCCGAGTCCAGAACCTGAATTTCACAATGAGAGGACATTAATTTAACTTGACACTTAAGGTCTTGAGTTAGCTTTATAATGGCAATCAGATTGCAGGAAAGTTTTGGAACATGTAAAACATTAAGAAGGGTTAAGGAAGGAGAGATTGTGATGGTTCCTTGGCCGACTATGGCAGAATACGAACTATCTTCAATTTTGACCCTTTTGTTTCCTGCACAGGGTGTGTAGGTTGAAAATAATGTGAAGCAATTGGTCATGTGATCAGTTGCTCCAGAGTCAAGAATCCAAGAAAGTTGATTGATACATGAAAAAGAGATAGGGTGATTGTTACCGATTTGGGCTAAAGAACAGGAGGGTTGTGTTGGCGGGTCTGCGGTGGAGTTAAAGAACTTGTACATGTGCTCCAGTTGTTCCTTTGTGAATGGAGGCGATCCTGAGTTGATTCTTGACTCCTGAGAACCATCGGACTCGATCTGCAAAGCCTGTTTTTGTAAAGGACTCTGGCTGGTGTTCCGATCCCCTTGAGTTCCGGACTTGTTGTTGGAAAAATTCTGCGGCTTCCCATGGATTTTCCAGCACGTTTCCTTAGTGTGCCACGGACGTTTGCAGTGGTCGCAGAAAGGTCTTTTGCGCCTATTAGCGCCGCCTTTCAAGGCTCGAGAGAAGAGCACAGATCCATTCCATAAGCTTTAGCACAATCTTGTGTTGTGTCTGCTTTCGTCCTGCCGAACCTTTGAAAATACTTCTCGGATGGATGGAAGAGGTTTCCGTCCGAGAATTCGACCCTTAACTTCGTCCGGGGTTTGATGCACACTTGCAAGAAACATGTAGACGCGATCATTCTCCTCGCGTACCTTGAATCTCTTCAGGTCGTTGGGATTTTCCCAGTGTTCATCATAACACTGGTCGAGTTCCTGCCACAGGGCCACCATCTCGTTGTAGAAGTTGATCACATCTCGTTCTCCTTACTTCAAGTTCCACAGTTGCGTCTTGATTTCAAATATCTGCGAAGAATTTTCGAGATCCGAGTACATCTCTTTGACAGTTTCCCAGACTTCCTTCATAGTAGGCAGAAACATGTGTGGCTTGGCTATAGAGGACTCCATTGAGTTGAGGAGACATGCTATAACCAAAGAGTTTTCCGATCGCCACGTCTTGAATTTCGGATCCGTTGCATTAGGAACCTTCTCATCACCAGTGAGATGGCCTAGCTTGCCGCGTCCGTCAACGGCGAGTTTCACTGATTGGGACCATTCAAGGTAGTTTTGACCGGCCAGTTTATGAACGGAGAGTTGGAGGGATTGAAGGGATTGGGCTAGAGAGTCGGAATTGTTTTTTTGTGGGGTTTGTGGAGGATACTTCAGTCTCTGTGGTGGAGGACATTATGGCTGGAAAAAAAAAGGAACTGGGATTTCTTTTGATTGAGGAAAAGTGGTCATTTTTTTGGAGTAAGTTTTACCGCTCTGATATCATATAAGCTAATTGAACTTTTTTTCTCAAAAAATTCAGTATACAGATAGACTCGTTTTATAGTCTTGTTATAGGAAGATATGAGGAAAACAATAAAATAAGGAAGTTACAAACAGATTCTGTTACAAACAGATTCTAACTAAGTATGAATAGATTTTGTTACAAACAGATTCTAACTAATCTGAGAAATATCTTATTGTTGACTATTTCCAACAAATATAAATGCAGGAGTTGATGGAGAAACTAAAAACACCATCAGATGCTGAGTTGATGCAAAGAGCTATAGCTGATCTGAATAATTCCTCCACGTCTTTGGAAGATCGGCAGCGAGCGTTGGATGAGCTTTTGATTCTTGTTGAGCCTATCGATAATGCAAAAGGTAATTTCAGAAATACTCCTGTATGAACTGGTTTAGCATTCTGAACTTCTGATGTGGACCTATATATTGCTTTATCTACCTTTCTGTTCTGTCTTGGTTATCACAGACATAGTGCGACCTCTAAATTTGGGTTAAATAAGAAGAAAAAAAATAGTTATGGGGAGTGGATGGCTCTTAAGTTTGTTTCTTTATATTGACTTTGATTTTGTTATATTTTCTGAACAGCATTATTGAATGAGCAATCAAGTCCTGAATTTCTGCATGTGCTATTAGACAGACAGACAGAAAGAAACATTTAGAGTTATGGTGCAAGATTTGCTGAAAGCTTTCTGTTCAAATTTCCCGCGTTGATTTGGTTTATGTAAAAAGAATCTGTATTGCATGAGGAGTTTTGAGTAACTGAAGTTTTCTGTCACGTCTTTTCCTTTTGGCGAAGCTCAGTGATTTTGATTACTTAAATAACGAGTTTACCTTCATCACTGCAAAAACTTATATTAGCCTTTTGCTATATGCTAATGATGCAGAGATATGGAATAGGAATATTTTAGGCATGATTTAGGGTTTTAGACTAGGGTAGTTGCTACCTGGATCTGGACCAGAGAGAATGTAGAATTATAATAGCAAGGGTTGGAGAAGAACAAGTGAAGATGATAGGAAGATTAAACAAAAACACAGTTCCCATAAAAGGCTAGCTTTCCTCATTTATTCTTATTAGTGCTTTTCTAAGTGGTTTCTTTACAATGAAACAACCAGATCTCGACAAACTTGGAGGCCTTGTTCCGATTGTTCGAGAACTTCATAACCCTGAGCAAGAGATACGGAAAACATCTGCATGGATTCTTGGCAAAGCCAGTCAAAATAACCCCCTTGTGCAAAACCAGGTAAATTATAGGCACTTTATTTAGCTGTATGATATGGAGTTTCTTTTTTAGCAGTATTGTGGTTTAGATGCTGCTCAAACTTGCTCTCTTAGTTTATACATAAGCCTTGCTGACTGATGAAGCGTGGATATGCTTCATTGATATTCCAGTTGTGTTCAGTTGCAATTTCTATGCCGCTAACATTATTGCAAATCGCCCATGCTACAATGATATTAGATACATAAATTCTATTATATGTTAAAACATTTATCTGCTTAGAGTCTTGTATTTTTATTCTTTTAAATTTCTTTAACCTTTTTAATTTCTTACATTCTAATTAATTGTTAGATAACATGTCTTATTCATCTCCCAGTAACCAAATGTCATCTGTGACCTTGTTTAGATCCTTGAGCTAGGAGTGTTAAAAACATTAATCAAGATGGTAGCCTCCAGTTCTACAGAAGAAGCCATAAAGGCGATGTATGCTGTTTCAGCTTTAATCAGAAATAATGAGCATGGGCAAGAATTATTCTGTATAGCAAATGGAAATATGATGTTGCAGGTAAAATATAGAGGAGAAGAATACATGGAATGCAATCCTGACATCCTGTTATAATGAAATTCTAACTATTGATTCCGTTTGCAGGACATAATGAGCAACTCGAGCATTGATATTAGGCTTCAAAAGAAGGCTGCTTTTCTAGTAGCAGATTTAGCAGATTATCAGTTGCACAACGCGGAGAATACAAATCTTTCTTTTCTTAGCAATCACCTCTTCTTGAAATCAATAGTTGATTTAGCATTGTCTCTAGATCTTGATCTTCAGGAAAAGGTACGCCTCTGGTTTTTCTGGGTTGTATCAGAACGTGCATGGGACAAGCTCATGATAAGAGGCTAAATATGAAGATTTTACTTACTACCGTATAATTGTTTTTTCTGCTGATACTATCAAGCTAATCAGTTAAAACATATTTGAAAATAAACCAGATGCTGATACTGTCATCGCATAATTTTACTCTATATCCCCCCATGGATTATGAATAATACGCGACAAATCGATTGCAGATGCACGAAATTGTGTTTAAAA
Source organism: Agapanthus africanus (assembly GCA_030015575.1). Classification (NCBI taxonomy): domain Eukaryota; kingdom Viridiplantae; phylum Streptophyta; class Magnoliopsida; order Asparagales; family Amaryllidaceae; genus Agapanthus; species Agapanthus africanus. The sequence continues at coordinate 115,905,366 of CM057350.1, forward strand.
TTTAACCTTCAAGATATATGGACCGTTGTTTCCTCTGAATTTTATCCTCATGCAGGCCTTAATGGCAATTAGAAGCCTACTCCAACTTAGCTACACTGATGCCTCGGATTTCAAAGATCTTTGTGCTCTTGATCAAGTGTTGGATAAAATGAGGGATAAATTGGAGAAGATGATGAAAGTAGAGGATCAGCGAGATTATGCTATAGAACTTGAAGGCCTTCGACAAGAAGTGGACACGATATTCCATAGGAAGCTGGAGAAGGTGCATACTGTACTGCCTTGATGGTAACTTATGTGTCTTTTCCGACACTGACTTTATCTAATCCATGGCAGGGATCATGGGTACCTACGTAACTATACTACTGATTTTATACTTGGGCCTATGTATGATGCTCCCTTCGAAGGGGCAAAAAGATATATGCATGAAGATGTGTACGAGTTAATTCAATGTATTAGTGTAGGGTGTGGATTATTTTTGGAGATGCTTCATCATATGTCAGGAGCAGTGATCCTATCATGTAACATTTTTGAAATTTTTAGAAACATCCCCCCGTGTTTCTTGATATCGATGCTGGACGGTGTTTTTCTTTTTCTTTGTAGCTGGCCTATAAGCCTAACTCACATGCACACTACATATGCTTCCAGGGACCCTTTAATTTGCTCGGAAAGAGTTGGAGCAAGCTTTCTCTTTATACCAGAAAGGGCACCTGCGCATGCGCAGGTGACTGTTATATTCAGAAAGATGCAGACTATTTTTAGGAGTTTTATTTGACAAAATAAGCGTGTGAAGTTTGTTAAATCTATAATCATTGTGTACTACTTAATAGCGAACTTTAATAGGCCAAGTTATTTGTTTGAAAAATGTTAAAAGTTAATGGTATTTATTTGTAAAGAAGTGTTTATTAAGGAAATGGTTCAAGATATTTATATGGAAAACAATAAAATTCATGGTTTGTGGGGAACAAAGTCAATGTTATTTACCTGAGAAAAAAAATAGTTTTTATTTTTGAGCAACAAAGTCCATGATTTTTGACTTAAAAACAATGAAAACCAGTGATATTTATTTGTGAACGAGAAAAAAGTTCATGGTATTTATATGACAGAACGTTGAAAGTCAATGAAATTTCATGGTAGTCATTTATAACAAACAAAGATCTATGGTGTTTATCTAAGATCTATGGTGTTTATCTAAAAGATGACGATAGTTCATTGTATTTATATGTAGACAACAAAGTCCATTCATGGTACTTATTTGGAAAACTGGCAATAATATGTATTTGTAAACAGTAAAGTGCATGGTATCTATGTTTTGGTATCTATGTGAGAAACGTTGAAAATCTATGGTATCTATTTGTAACAAACAAATTCTATGATATTTATCCGAAAAAATGAAAGTGTAACACTTTGTATCTAGAAATCCCAATAAAACAAGTATTTTCGTATTTCTTTGATTCCATGTTCAATTAATGTGTTAAGCAACCTGACGGACCCAAAATCAACATATATCAGTTCTTGAGCCGGCTCATAATTGTTTGAGATGGCTCAAGGTTCAAATCCAATGTTTATTTCCTTTTCTGGGTTCATGAGCTGGCTCAAGGGTCCAGAGAATTTTCCTTACTTTCTCTGTGTGTATGAGACGGTTCAACGTTGATTGAGCTGGCTCAACACCATCTTGAGATGACTCGACTAGTACCTGAAACAATCATATTTTTTCCTTTCTCATTGAGACGGCTCAACATATCTTTGAGCCAGCTCAATGCGTATCTGATCGAAATCCTGACTTTTCACACTGCTCTTTATTCTTGTAATCGACGCCGTCTCTATTTAACCACGATTAATCTCATCTAAACCTTAATTTCTACAGTCCCTTCCTCTACGAAACCCTAGCCATTTATCTTTTCTCTCCCTCATCTCCATCTTCTCCCTTGCCAAGACCTCTCGAGAACCTGAGAACCCAACTCGATCAACCTACCAAGAACCAAGCACACGCCTTCATCCCTTACCGCTAATCGTCAATATCTATCATGCCCCGCTTCTCAAAAGAGCGGTAACGTTCACGTGACAAGCTCGCGATATATTTATTCCGAGAAGATTATTTCTCGAAACGAATACGCTAAGCGTTTATAAGCAATATAAAATATAACAAGGGTAAACACTAGAATGAAATCCAACGGCTAGTTATTACATTTAAAATTCCAGAGAGTTCAACATATAACAGGATGTCCAAAATACAAGAAATGATGATATGAATAAGTCTTAAACAAGAGTCATACAGAAATGAAAAGCGTGAAACGAAACTAGTCGTCCCCTTGTGATGCAAGATGATTGCACTCTTCTTCCGTTGCTTCTATCTTCTCTATCTCAAGGTCATCTGATGAACATTCCAAGAATAGTAAGAAAACATGGTGGAATGCCCATCAGCGAATTTGCGCTCGGTAAGTCCTCAAAAAAAATGTAAATTTATATAAAAAATTGCAAGGCGATATATAATATGTTATGCAATAGAAAACCGTGAACATGTGAATAAGTATGATATGGTAGCGTATATGGAAATTTAAATGATACATGAGCATGGCAATATGGTGTAACATTTATTGCTCAACGTGAGCATGTAATAAGTGAGAGTACTGAGCATGAATGGAAAAGACAATGTGTCCTAAAGGGGTCTCTATAAGGTAAACTATCCTAACGACAGTTTAAGAGTGAATGTTAACCAATCTTAAGAGTATTCTTGAACTTAAGGCTGTAATACAAGGGCAAAAAATCACGAGCCCGAATCAAGTGTTATTAACGTGATTTCAATTGTCGTTGAAGTATTCCAAACCTAACAGGCTATAATCCAAGGATAAGGAAATACAGGCCCTAATGATTGTAAATTGTGTTAGTAGTCACGGATTCATGTACTAAGAAGACTCCTGAAATTTCGTTGGATTCACACTCAAACTACCCCAACACTCGCGTAATTAATCTATAGTTAATGTCACATGTCTTTCCCAAAACCATGAATACATAAGAGAGAGTGTACAAGTTCAGATTTCAAGCTGAGTTCGTGTCAAATTGTATTCATGTTTCTAAGTAGATTGAGTCAAGCATGTAGTACGGTGTTTATACAATTCATGTAGATAGGAAATGATTGTCACATACCATGAGATGTCTTAAGTGCCATAAGTAGATATTTACATAATTCATGTAGCTACAGTAACTAAAAAGTCACATGTTATGAGTCAAGGCAAGTATAATATCAGATTACATGTCAGATATTGATTCAATATAAATATTAGTTTGAGACAGCTCAAGTATGCTTAAGACGGCTCACAAATCATTCTAAAATCATGTTTTGGGTCTCTGGTTGAATGGGATGGCTCAAAATGTTCTTGAGCGGGCTCGACACTACAATCTTGAAACGGCTCAATAAGAATTGAGACGGCTCAACAATGTGTGAGAAGTCATATGTTTTCTCTGTTTCTATGAGACGGCTCACGGTTATGTATGAGCTGGCTCGACCATGACTTGAGATGGCTCAAGTCCAAACTTGAGACGGCTTACGCCATGTTAAAAATGGGTTTTACCTTCTGGGTGTAAAGAGACGGCCCATATTTTGTTGAGCTGGCTCAAAGCCTGTTCGTTCTGACGATCAGGTTCTGATGTTCGGTTATATTTCACATGACGATGTAGTGTAAGTTTATGCTCCTTTCATAGTGTCAAATATATATGTTTTCTAGATATATAGCATGTATAAGTTGTCATTAACATGGTAAGCAATTAGGTGATTAATGATTTTAACAAGAATAACAATTAAATTCAACAAATTCATGTATAACCAAATTTACGCATTAAAAACCATATTTTATTAAGGATTTCTATGAAACAAGAGTAACGGTTTTTGTGGAGGGGTCAAGACAAGGAAAAGAGAAAGATGAAGAGATGAAGAGATGAAGAGACAGATCAATGGAGAAAAGGACTTACTCGCGTCGTGCCTTAGTATAACAACCGAACCACTGTTTGAAAGAGAAGAGAACTTGATTGAAGCTACGCCGTCTAGATGAAGAAATTTTCGATGGGAAGTGGAGATTCATGGTGCAGGATTTCAAAGAATATTGTTGAGAGAAGAAATAAGTTTTGATGATTATGGGAAGAAATGAAAGATAGAAATAATTTTAAGATTGAGAAATAAAAAGAGATTTAAGGGCTATTAAAAGAAAATTTAATGGGGAATTGAATAGGTTTGAGATCATCAGAATTTAATTGGCGGTTCAAAAAAATGAAATGGTGGTTTTAATAGACGAAGGAACAGTTATGAGGCCAAAGAATTCATCAAATGTGTGTCTGGTACATTTCAGCTTCGAACGAGGCATGAGTCGGCTCAAGAGTAGCTTGAGCTGTCTCATGCAGACAGTGAAAAATATAGCGTTTCAGGCAAGGTTTGAGACAGATCAGGGTTATTTTTGTTGGGGTTTGCTAGCGCCCTGTCCATCTACCGTGATCGGTGCGGAACAAAAATTTGCGTTTAAAAAACTTGGCGCTAACAAACCCGACCTAGAATCGAACCATAAATCTAAACTAACAAACTACAATGAGCTAAATTACCGAGATAGAAGTGTTATATCGAATGATACGTGTCTTTCGGTCTTCTACCATCTTTCTTAGCTCCTTGAGGTTCTTTGGATCGAGCTTGATAACCGGTCTTCCTCCGTCGAAGATGATCCACCCGAGAGATGTAGCTCATGGCTCTAGCTCCACACTAAGAGTCTAATGGAGCAACTAGAGACTTTAGATTGCTAATCTAAAATATCTAGAATGTAGTGAAGTGTATCTATCTCACCTCCTCTCTTGATTCTCAACGTATGAGATTGTAGAGATGAGGTTGAAGATGAAGGTGGAGGAGCTCAAGAAAGATAGCGAGGAGAGTGAAAAGCCATGGTGAGAATGAAAAAAACTCAAGTAAGAATGAACCATCTCTCATTAAAAACATCAAATGAGAAAATAATGTGAAGCATAGTTTTATAAAACTAATTTTTTCAATTTTAAAAACCAATCATGCTTGAATAGTTTGCACAAATGAATTGTTAATTCATTTGTGCAACACTATTGAAGTATGGTTCTCATCATACTCCCCTTAATACCTTTACACCTCATTTTCCATTTAAGATAAATGGATAAAGTCTAAAATGAGGTGTCCACCTTCTAGAATGTTTTCTGTATAAATACGGATTACACTCTACTGTATATACATACCCGTATTCGTACCAAAATACGAATATCCAAAGAGATAGAATTACACAAAGAACATAATACTAGAATATACATATCGAAATACATATACGTAAATTATTAAATCAATACCTGATTTAATAATCCGGCTCAAACCCGAGCCGGCTAGTATTATCAACCGTCCGATCGAAAGTCTGGGTAACTAGTACAATCATTCGATCGGAACCCTGCATGTATCCAATACGGCAACTACATCATTTCGACAGAACCAGGGAAACCCTCTGTGTGGGATTCTAAAGACTCATCAATACGCTGGCAGTGGGTTTAACCACAAGCACGTCAGCGATACTAGCTATACGTAACGGCTACCCAGGTATTGAGCGAAAAGAAGGCAGACGAGCAAACTCATCCGAACCCCTACTGAGCCTGTCGGTGACAATCTCCATACAGTCTGGTCTGTTTGTCTAAGAGTATCGCATTTCGGGTCTAGGGGAGTGGATAAATTCAGAGCCCTAATAACGCGATATTTCGTGTCGGTATGAAGCCCATCACCCATTGAGAAACTGCTGATTCAAATCAGTAATTCTCGTTTACCTTGGCCAAGGATTTCTGGTGATGGCCACCCGAGCACAGTGCGACATCAACCCCCAATATCGGGAGAGACGAATCCCCGACGATCCGCTCACTGCCTTCATGTGGCTTGGGACTGTACCCAACTAAAACCTGTTTGCACGACTCTTTTGAGCCGTGGTAGGGTCGTAATCAAAGCACAATGGGAACTCACACGAGACAAATGACGATCTCAGGTCGACAGACCAACCTGTACTCATGTCACCTGAGAATTGCTATCTGACAATAGGTGTAATACCAACTAGCATATTCCCGGCGAGCCTGTCCAGTGTACCCATAACCCAATGAGCACCTGTACATTATCTTAGGACACTAACTGACACCAATGGCTTGTGAGACCGGCCACCGCCCCTCGTCGGGGTCTCGAAAAGTATACACTGGTCTACTCCGGAGTATCGATGTCCAGTCTCGATACTCTCTCGACTAAGGGCATTTAAGGATGTGCTTATGGACCACCTAGCTCTCATGTATATGATCGCCATTATAATGCTGGTAGCCAAGTAAGAATCCTATGGGCTCTATTAACATGTAATAGTGATCTGTAATACCACATAATACATGTACATGATAATACAGACAAACCAGATAGCATACTATCATCTCGAGTAAGACAGTTCTACCCGTATAGGTCCTCCTTGAATCATCACAATTGTGTGCCTGCGATTATAATAATTGACTTGAGGGCACAATATCCAACAATCTCCCACTTGTACTTAAGGCTAATTATTGCGATGTCGCATACTCACTGCCCGTGTGATACCGAACACCCAACTTCTCTACTAATCATTCTCGCAAAGACCGTTTGTCAAACTATTGTGTTCGAGAAATAGCCTCAGTGAGTGGATCCTCTTCAATATTTCTATTTTTATCTGTCAAGCCCCGCTTCCCAAAATACGGAATACGAGGGGTGACTAGATCGGCCATACTTCTATGGTCAGGGAATAATCCCGCCGTAGTCACACTTCGGCTTCTAGCATTACATGGTAGTCAGTAATCAGTACTTGAGTAAAGGAAAATCACAGTTCATAACTTTATTACATTACAAATAAAAGAGTTCGAGGTACATTTATTTTACAGAATAAAAATAAACTAACCAACAAACAAGTGCAGAAAGTAAAAGAGAAGGCGCTGATGAAGCAGTCTAGATCTCCGCGATCTCGAAGGATAGGTTCTGCTCCTAGGCTGGATCCACTTCGTTCTCTGAGCATGCACACTCAGGTCGTCAGGGTGACACATATAGAAATAAATATATATGATGGGCATGTAATATTATTAAATATGAGGAGTACAATGAATTGCAGAATATGAGTAAAATAAACATTGACTGAATATGAATGGTGCCATGTAGGTATCATGTCAATAAACTAGGCCATATGCATGTCACTACTTATCGGTCACTAAGTCAATGAAATCAATTGTGGAAAGGATGCTCGTATTTAACAAGGGTCTCGTGCATGTCCGAGACTACGGTCCACTGTGCCCGGGACATAACCCTGTCAGTCGTGCCGCTAGGCCTACGACCTAATGTGTGTGTGTGTGTGTGTGTAGATATATATGTCACTAATAGCGAATGCTCATCCTCTAAATCACTATACCTCGCTAAATATGAGTTCAATTCCATTTTGATTTCCCCATTCCCCAGGTTATAGTATGCATTCAGGTATTAGATAGGTTGTGAATAAATACGTATCGCTGTCATTTTCAATCACTTTTCCACTTATCAATATCACTGTCGTATTTGTCACAACACAATCACTAACACTGATATATATATCGATAATGCAAATCAGTCGCTATGTATCAACGTGAATGATTGTTTACCGCCGGAAGCCGGGAAGACTGGACCCCTTTCCTGAATCTGGGGGCAGATGCTAATTGGTGCTATCCGTCCACCTCTCCGAAGATGCCAAGTTGATTTATGGCACCGTGTATCGAAGGTTTAAACGGATGCGACCGATGTAGCAGACTTCGTCAGATTCCCCCTCGTTTGAGGGGTTTTTGATTGTGGGGACGCTCTTCCCTGCAGGCGCAAGCCCCTGCAGTTAATTACGCTACCGCATCGCGGTAACAACTTTCTCTTTCTCCAGATGGTCACTTCGTGTCGTGGGTGTTTGTTTTGTGTTCGTTTGCCCGTGGACTGTATACGGAGACTAAGTTATTCTGTCGCCCGTAGGACGTTGATTAGTCCAAATCCGTATTTTTCTTAGATTTGGATTTGGGGGGGTTGTGTTTAAGGATACGTTAGCCTTATTTGAGGCTAAGATCAACTTAAACGTTTGTTAAGGACACGTTAGTCTAATTTTAGACTAAGATCAATTTAACGGGATCGTTTAGATCCGACAAGAGAGCAATTGGGCTCTATTGTTTAGTTTAATGACATTGCGGTCGATAATTAGTTTAAGGACATTATGGTCCATTGTTAGTTTTAAGACATCGCGGTCAAGGTTAAGGACATCATAATCCGTGAGTTTAAGGACCTCACAGTCCGGTGTTAGTTTTAAGACATCACGTTCGAGGTTAAGGACATCATAGTCCGTGGACTTAAGGACTCCACAGTTCGATGTTAGTTTTAAGACATCACGGTCGAGGTTAAGGACATCATAGTCCGTGGATTTAAGGACTCCACAGTTCGATGTTAGTTTTAAGACATCACGGTCGAGGCTAAGGACATCATAGTCTGTGGATTTAAGGACTCCACAGTCCAATATTAGTTTTAAGACATCACGGTCGAGGTTAAGGACATCATAGTTCATGAGTTTATGGACCCCACAGTCCGTAGCAATGTGTGGTTGTCGGGACCCGTCACCTCTCTGACGACGTTGAAGGATTACAACGACAGATATCAGAGGAGTGAAGAGATGTACCCTCGAACCGGGTGTAAATTGATTGGAGGAGCAGATGAGCTCAGTTCAATTTAAATTGAGGACTTAAGGCCAGAATTGGGCTAAGTCCAGTTAAAAATGTTTAACATATTATTTTTTGTTCTGCTTATTAGGCCTTAATTTGGACTCTGCCCTTTTAATAATGCCAAGCATTGTGCTCTGACATTTTTTGTCTTATACTGAATGCATAACATTTATCAGAACAAAGTACGTTCTGACAGCGCGCCACATGGCGCACTAGGCGCTTTGCGCCAGTCAAAGAGCGCGTTGCGCTTCTGTCGGTTAGCGCACACGAGGAGGACACATGTCGCTTAGCGCTAAGCGCTAATTTGTTATCGCACAACGCTTTTAATTTATGAGCGCGCTGCGCTAGTTTATGGGTGCGCCGGTGAGTGACACATGGTGCGCTTGGCGCTGAGTGCCAGTATATGAGCGCAGCACTCTATTTCAGGAGCGCAAAGCGCATATTGTGTCTCTGGTTGACACGTGGCAAGTTCTGGCGCCGTCCGCCGGTCCAATGAGCGCAAGGACGCAGTTCATGAGTGCAAAACACTGTCTAATAGCACAAAACGCATTTTGATCAATTTTAAGATTAAAGAACAAATTTATGTTCTTCAAAGGAGGCCTTACCTCAAGATCCAAGAACAAAAGTTTTTGTTTTTATAAAAGGCTTTGCCTTTATAGATCAGAAGATCCGTGAAGTAAAAATACTTCTTTTTATATTTTTATGATTAGATCTTGATCTTTTCTTTTTAATCAAAGACCTTGGTCTTTTTATAGATCTAAGATCTTTTTAGAAGATGTTTCTTCTTTTTACGAGATGGTTTCATCTCTTTTGTTCAAGAATTAATTCTTTACCTTTTAAGATGAAGAAATGATCTTCTTTTTTCTAAAGGCTTGCCTTTCTTTCTCTTTGAGTTTTTCTCAAAGTTTGCAGAGGATTTTCTCTATATGAGACTCGAAGTCTTGGGTCCTTTATATATGGCCAATTGATTTGTTAAATCAGTTTAAGAGATCTTTCTCTGATTGATTTGGGAATATTTCCCACCGTTGGATCTTTGATCCTAAGGCTTCTGTTTGACAGAAAGTAATCTTCTTGTTTTAATTGAGAAATCTTTCCATGCAGAATTTGTTCTGTTTTTGGTAATTCATTATTTACCATTGGATCATTGATCCAGCGGTGCTTAAAGCACAATCTTGTTCTGTAAGTGCACGGCGGCGCCCCGGCCGTCAATCCGACGGCCAAATACGGAAGCGGTGATAAACTTTAATTTTGCGAACTTAGCAAACCGGCACCACCGCGCACTAAACACCCGGATCGGACCATTAAACTAGTTCTAGCTAACTACAAGATGGGGAAGAGATATACCGAGTGATCCGAGTCCTCCGGTCTTCTCGTCGTCGTCCCGATCTCTTGCGGAAACTCCGGTCGTCGCCTCCTTGCCGGAAGGGCACCACATCGCCTGCATCTTTTACGGGCTCCCACCTCAATACCGAGGCAACTCGGGCGCGAAGTTGGCTGGCCGACGCGTCCAAGATTTGCTGTAGAATGTGTAGTGTAGAGGCTATGTCTCATTTGGGGTTTTGTTGCCATTTGAAGATGATGGAGGAAACAAGATAAGGAAAAATGGTGCTTGGATTTTTCCTAGCATGAAATGAGATCAAGGAAAATCCCACAAGCTCAAAATGAAACTCTCTTCTCTTCTTCTCTCAAGTGTGGCCCTTCTCATCAAGTGAGAATGGTGGAGGAATAAAACCAACACTAGAAGGAAGGTGAGTGTAGGAAAAGGTGAAGGGTGACCACAAACAAAACATCATGATAACAAAACTCAAATCAACCTCAAATCCTTTCTAATCTCACAAAAGCAAGAAATGATGATAGAAAAGAATGGTATCAAAAGATGCTTTCATAATTAAAGCTTTTGCAAGAAACCCCTCCACAATGTGTTATTTGCAAACTTGCAAATAACCCCCTCCATCGGAAAAGTCCGGCCGGGAAAGAACAAAGGAAAACCGGCCGGAACGGAATGCAAACTGGCAACTCCAGAAAACTGGTCCCATAATAAATTACAGGAAAAACCCCGATACTGTGCATACGCACCCGCATCTGTATTCCGACCGGATACAAATGCAATGAGACAAAATCTACACTGTACTATACTAGGATCCGGCTTAAACCAAAGCCGGCTAGTAATATCCGTTCGATCCTGATCCGTGCAATACCGCACGTATCCGATCGAACCTTGCCATATACCTATACGGCCTCTAGTACAAACCGTTCGATCCTGATATGTGCAATATCGCACGTATCTGATCGGACCCTGCCATATCTCCATACGGCCTCTACAGCGTTTCGCCCGAAAGCTTGAGTAACTGAAAGTGTGGTGGACTCTAAAGACTCGTCAATACTATGGTTGTGGATTTAACCACTAGCACGTCGGAGGTATAAGCCAATACGTGACGGGCCACCAGCTATCGACCAAAAGGGACGTCGATGAGAGAACTCATCCTGACACCCTACTGAGCCTGTCAGTGACAATATCCGTACAGTCCGGTCCGTTCGTCTATGAGCATCGCATGTCGGGCCTAGGGGGTTGGTAAAAGTCAGACCCCCAAAAGCGGTACAAGTCGTGTCGGAGTGTAGCGAAGAACACCCTGAGATACTACTGGAATACCTACCAGTAAATCTCCTGCCTTGGCCAAGGACTTCGTGTAATGGCTCTCCTAGACACAGCGCGACCTCACCCCCAATACCGGGAGAGACGAACCCCTGAAGATCCGCTCACTGCCTCCATGTGGCTCGAGACTGTACCCAACTAAAACCTGTTTGCACGACTCCTTTGAGCCGTGGTAGGGTAGTAATCAAAGCACAGTGGGAACTCACACGAGACAAATGACGATCCCCAGGTCGATGAACTAATCTGTACACATGTCACCTGGGAACTGCTATCTGACGTCAGGTATAAGACCAACTAGCATGTTCCCGGCGAGTCTTGTCCGGTGTACTCATAACCCAATGAGCACCTGTATACATCTTAGGTGAACCAACTGACACCAGTGGCTTGTGAGACCGGCCACCGCCCCTCGTCGGGGTCTCGACTGTATACACTAGTCTACTCTGGAGAATCGATGCCCTGTCTCGAAACTCCCACGACTACGGACCTTTTAAGGATGTGCTTATAGACTCCAGCTCTCACTTATATGATCGCCCTCATACTGCTGGCAGTCAAGCAAGAATCCTAGGGGCTCTATCAACGTGCAATAGCGACCTGTCAGGTCACCTAAAGCAGTACACGATGATAAAGGTAAACCAGATAGCATACTATCATCTCGAGTAAGACTGTCCTACCGGGATAGGTCCTCCCTCAATCATTGCAATCACGTGCCTGTGATCTAATAATTGACTCTGAGGGCACTATCTCCAACAATCTCTCACTTGCACTCAAGGCTAATTATTGCGATGTCGCATACTCACAGCCTGTGTGATACCGAACACCCAACTCCCCTACTAGTCAGTCTTACAAAATCTGTTTGCGAAACCATTGCGTTCGAGGAATAGCCTTAGTGAGTGGATCCGCCTTGATGTTTCTTTCTATGACTCTCTCTATATCTCAAGTTCGCGGAGAAAGCCATCTCCCGAAATGAGCAATACCTGTCTTAGAATGTCTGGATGTCTGATGGGACCTAGCTCATAAATGAACTCCAAATCCAAACTTCTTAGACTGTATCGTCAACTGAACTTAATCAGTATCCTGCGCCATGCCACCCTCAATATTGCCTTGGACCACCTGTCCAGAATACTGCCCCTCGTCAGAGGGAAAACTATAACTCTGACAATCACCCTGTCGTCCATGTCACCTTGGAAGCCTGGAAAGATAACTGTCTCCCAAATGAGGCTGTCGTTATTATATCCCTAGAACATCCACTTATGTTCTGCTTCCGACTGTTTCTCCAGGATTGGGTCAATGTCAACTTATCGCATCTAGTGCAAGAACAACATCTGGTGTGGTACCTGACATCTTATGATTGACTCAATTTCCTGAGCAAGTGATCTGCCAATCATGCGCATCCCTCTCCCCTTTAGTCTATAAGACACCTTTAGAGAGGGTGACTCCATCACCTGCAGGTACACTACCGTGCCAGGAGTTGTCCATTCTAAATACTCTTAGAATGCTGTCAAAGTACCCTGATTGGGAAACCACCCAAATCTAGATTTAAAACTATAGATCTAGTAACCAGTATGTCTGATATAATGTCCAAGTCCCATGTGGAGAAAACACTGTGTGACGACCAAAGTATAACCGATCGTAGTATAGGAATATCACTTCCTACTTTGTGTATGTCATCCAAAACCCGGATATCACACCCTACTACCTTCTCAACAGATCCATCCCCTATTCTGATGACGTCAAACCTATGACTGTCACATCAGAAATAGATGATCTATCTCCGCTATATCTGTTTTAGTCTATAAATAGACATAAGCCTGATGTCCACCAATGCTTCCGCTGCTCCCACTGACTACGACAACCCTCTGGCAGAGTCATATAGACGTGCACTTCTAAAGCTAGTTTAGAACGACGCTATACTCATCCTCCCACCGGGTCTCGCAGCCTGGAACAACAGCAATGGCAAGTGTGGGTAAATAAGAACTTCCCTGTCACCGTCCTTGAGGCTACCGGAGCACCTCTCGGGTGCCTGAAGTTACCCACCTTATTTGCGAAGTGGCCAATAGAATGTCAAGCCAGATTGAATCTTTAGGTTCCTTATCAAATCTTCAGTAATCGTTTGCGGTTCTAGAATCACTTCCAGTTCTACCATACTCCCACTACTGTTTTTGAAAAATCCATTTTTATTAAAACTGTGGCGAGTCTAGAACAATATTACTATTGATCTCCCAGATGGTAGAAAGTCAACCCTCGTCATAGCCTGGGTCAGCCCACAAACAGCCATTACAGAAACGTGCCTTGAGTTGTCCAGTGTCTGGTTTTAATCATAAGCCGGACAACTCCCCGTACCTTAACAACGTTAAGATATGAACTGTTCTATATCCAATATAGAACCAGAGGCACTGATTTAATTGAACCAGATTCAAAATCATGCAGCTATCTCCAGTGCATGTCAACTAAATGGAAGGAGGCCGATCAGCGTTACTCAACTTAGGAATGCTTCCAATTATGAGTAACCTGAAAGAGAAGCAATTTCTCTTTATCATTACTATCAACTGAATACCAAACACAAGTATCTACATCTTCGATCACTTTGAAGAATCCCGATACTTGCTACACCTGGTTCTCTACTCTATTCAAATACCTATAACTCCTCAAAACTTAGACCCTGTGTTTCTACGAAACACATGTCTAAGAACTAGAGAAGTTAAAAGTAAACAGAATATAATATGAGGACCAACCCCTCTGTCCTAATGGACACTGGACAACATACAATACTCTGTATAAGTCCGCTGAGTCTTACAACTCTTTCACTGTGTGTCGTAGGTTGAAAACTGTACTTATGGTTAAGAAGAATTACACCGCTGTTTAATGCTCCTTACCTAACCATCCACTGATATAGGTAAATGTCATCGACATAATATCAAAAGGTATATCTCACTCTATGAAAATAGACGTACAGATATATCAATTTGAAATTGGTGCACAACAGCGGATATTCAAAACCAAATATTTGCCGACCGGCAAACAGCCCAGATGATCTCCTCAAATATCACCGATTACAACGAATCCCGATATAATGAGGATGATCACCCTATTCCCAATAACTTACTCTCACTCATCATCTGTAAAACCATACAGATGTGAGAATCAAACCTGGTAAATACATACCCTGGAGCAAGTGTCTAATCGGGAAATCAGTTTTCTTTTAACAGTACACAGTTGAACTGAAACATTGAAATGTTTCGATGGGGTATCCTGGTATTCCTAGTAATGCCTCTACCATTATCCAGATTTACAACTATAACCGTATAATTCTTTGCCACCTCTCCAAATCCCTTTATATGTCTTTAGTCATTACCTTCTGCACACCCCTTAGGCCAAATGGTTTTCTTCCTTCCCTACCGTTCGGCACCAGCCTATGGTTTGGAAGAAGACTATCCAATAAGCATAATGGGTGTACTGTCCTAATTCTAGGAGCACTTGCAATGCGAGATAAGGTGAAGATAAAAGACAACCGAATAAACCTTATTCCTATTTCTCCTGGACCAGAATCCATCCCCGAACTGGAACAAGTTCCTTTCGAGTTCGTATATAACCATACGATGGAGTATCCAATAAACTGTGGATCTTCGTAGTGATACGGAGTGTCCTGGAGAATTACAAAGGTGATTTAGGATTGGCGAAGAAATACTTGGTTTGGTCGTGAATATCAGTCGCAATTTACTTTGCCCTCTTACTAATCCCTTGCTTTGTCTTAATCTTAATATCTTCTGCACACCATCGTTATGCTAATTGGTTTTCTTCATTCCCTACTGTTCGGCACCAGCCTAAGGTTTGGAAGAAGACTATCCAATTTGCGTAATAGGTGTACTATCTCCTAAACCAAGGAGTACTCGCAACCTGAGAGAAGGTAAAAAGGAAAAGACAACTGAATAAACCTTATCCGTTTTCTCCAAAACCGGAAACCATCCTCGAATTCCTTCGAGTTCGTATCTAACCATACGATGGTTTTGTCCAATGGAAGTGGACGTTCGTAGTAATACGGGGTGTCCTGGAGAAAAGGGTAAAAGTAGGAGTGGCAATGAGGTTTGCAACTGTGACAATCCAAAAGCCAGTGTTTAAGAAGGTTCGGTCAACTTGGTCTCTGAGTCGTAGTCTTAGGGTCGGGTCAATGGTCGCTGCCAGAGAGAGAGAAAAGAAACACTCAGCGTGCACTCTAACCTAGATCAGAATGGTTACCAATTTATCTAATCTGGAAACCTCCCACTGTACCTCAAATTCTCCTCCAAACCTGAAAGAAGAATTAGTCGGGGTCACCCGAGGAGTAAACCAACTCATCAGTGGTAATCGGGATCCAACTATCATCGCATGATAACGTGACGGAATCCGCTCACGGTATCACACTCCAGAAGGTATGCGCATATCTGGCAAGTTTCAGTTCTTTTGAAACTCCCGATGTGATTTTTACCCCATGCTCTTATGACCTTGACTTTGGCCAACATATCATAAGTCACATGTCAAGTTCTACCCGTCATTCTCCAGGTTAGTTTGAACCCACCCGTACCTACCCTTGACTTTGGCCAAAATGGCAGTACGGCTGTCCCAAACCAACGCATCTATCTATACTGCATATGAATACCCAACAGCTACCAAACACTGTACCTTGACTTTAGCCAACATACACAGCTTGAATACTATTGACTATCCATATGAAACGACGGAGGGCTACGAATGGTTTCTGGCGAAAAACCTTTAACGTAATGAACTTGATATCGTTGAAGGAACGGATAGCTTTTTAGAAAATATAGTGACGAAAACCTTTACTAAAGAGGTCACTCCCGGTGAAGGGATCTCGGCTCTTTCCCCGTAGAATGGGGTGCAGGATATTCCAAATGAATACCACGATGCAAAGCAAAAGTAATCGGCTATAGTGAAGTTAATGCCCTGACGCAAACTTCTGTCCAAGGGGTCACTCCCGGTGAAGGGATCTCGGCCCTTGCCTCGTCGACTGAGGAGCAGGATATTCCAAATGAATACCACGATGCAAAACAAAAGTGAACGTCCTTGCAATAACAGCTTTTTGAAAAATGTTCCAACAACATCAGAATAGGTTTGTTTTAACTTGCATTGATCCGAATCAACGCAGTCCCATCAATTGATCACACCACAAAGAACGAAAATATACTGATGTACGTATATGCCATCCGCATTCGCCACTGGGTCCCGTCATTACCCGTTAGGTTAGCTAACTAACGACAGAGCGGGGACTGAACTGGCGCGGATGTAAAACATATACAACATCTACTAATATATATACCAATATATTATATTCGCTCAAGGCGTGATAAGAAATGCAACATCACAGAAATGTACAGCATCACAGAACAATACAGATATCTGGGATCCCCGGGTTTCACAGAGCCACTACTGAAACCCGACGTTCCCCCGGTCGTGTGGATAGCCTGTGCAATGAAATCCTAGACCCCTACGGGCGCGGCAAGTTACCCGCCAAAACCTGAAGCGAGGCAGCCCCCTTCAGCACCGTGAATGGACCACCCAGCACTTCACGGAATCCGGTAACTTGGGCACCCCTCCTGGGTCAACCTGTACCCCCTACGAGTGCGGCGAATAGCCCGCCAATCCTAGAGTAAAGCCCCCTCCGTCTCAATGCCATGAGATGCGGGCTTGTTGCCCTCTAGAACCCGGCCATCCGTGCACCCCTCCGCGGGGTAATCCTAGTACAGAAAGTAAAATATACATACAACGGGTACATCGACCACAACCTGGTCGTGCCCCAAAATAATAATACAAACAGGCAGTGACGGCAGTCCACATGTCGGACGCTCGCCCCGCAATATCAAATGTACATAATACAACAGAAACTGTACTAGCATTGCATCAAGGCTATCCCCACCGACCGATCCGCAACATCACAGCAAATCACAGAACGTCAACGTGAAAGTCACGTTCGCAAATCCGTCTAACCGGGCTATAGCAGTTAGACTGGATTTACCGATCATGTAACACCCGAGCCCAATAATACTATTTATATTACTAGTTGAGGGTTATATATTGCTCTTTTCCAATTTTCCTGATTTTCTGGTGTTTATTGCTAAATTATAACCGGTTAAATCATTTTGGCACATAACAAATTTTAACTCCTAAAATGAAATTTAAAATATCCATGTTGGCCTACTCGTCGCCACTAGTCGCGTGGTAGCGTCCGCGTGTCAAGATTCAGTCCCGTTCGGCTAAACGGGCACGTTTGGGCGTCTACGCGCACGTGCAAGTGTCTGACTTGGGGGCATGCATTTTAATCACAAAACACCTCTTTTCAAAATTTGGAACCCGCTTAAAATCCTATAATTTGAATTTGGAACATTTGGGCGCAACCCGGGCGCGATTTGGAAATGTTTCATTTCGCGCCAAAAAGGGCCCGTTTCAATTTAGTATCTAAAACTAAAATTATATACGAATATTAATCCTTAACAGTAATCCATTCAAAATCCTTATTCAAAGATTTCCTTAACAATATAATCCTTCTTAACAGTAACCTCCTTACCTCCCCAGCCAATCGCGAGGCCCAAATCTGCGCATGGGCCCCACCTCAATCTTTTCTCTCTCCGCCTCTCTTTCCCTCAGTCTCTCTCTCTCCTCATCAAACTCTCTCTCTCCATCTATCATAATCTTCTCTTTCTCTCCCTCTATATATTCAAACCATGCAACAGCCGCCCCTCACCATCCCCCTTCTTCGCGAGAACCCAACAAACCCTAACCCTAGCCTCGTTCTCGCGCAGCCACCGTCGCCACCGCGACCTCGCCGTCGCCGCCAGCAACGCCTCCTCGACCGCCGTACCTTCCTCCTCCTGTTCTCCCGACGATTCCCGCGCCTGCAACCCATTCCCGACCTCGCCTCAACCCTGCACAGCCGACGTCGACGCCGCCCCTAGCCGCCGACGCCTCCCACGACTCTCTCTCACCCTCCTCGTCGAGACCTCGTCGTCGTTTCCCTCCTCCCCTCGCCGGAACAGCAAACCCGAGCCTTCATCCTTTGCCTACCCCGCTGCTCACCGGAGAACGCACCGGCGACCTCGCCGTCGTCACCAGGGCCGCCTACTTCTCCCCCTCGACCACCAGAGCCGACCCCCTCTCCTCCAGATCGCCGCAGCACCTTCCCCTGCACACCCGAGGCCCTTCACCCTTGTTGCAGCCGCCGCCGTCGCTTCGCCGGCAATCCAGTGCCGTCGAGCCATCGTGTTTGCACCCTGTTTCTTCGCGGTGAGTTTTCCTTATGCTTCCTCTTGGTACAATCCCTCCGCTGGTCCGTATTTTGGGATGCGTAGTTTATGTTTGCTAACTTTGTTGTTTCTGTTTGCTGCCGGATCCGACCGTGCCGTCTTGGCGAACCCGACGCTACAGCGAAGCCCCCTAGTCCGTGTGATCCCGTTGTTCGCTGTTGAGACCTGATCCGTGGCCCGTGCTAGCTTATCGCGTTTTCTGCCGACATCGCATCCGTGTTTCGGTTTGCGGAACCGCCGAGGCAAGTATCCGAATACTTGCTTTAACATGCTACAACTTAACCATCATATTATAACCACACAACTATTATCACATTGATACCTTTTATAACTTAGAATTGCTAGTCACAATTATCCGTAACTTTAAATCAATGAAATCATTGCTCGTATTAACCGGTCTGCTATTAATTCATACTTAACTAATCAAACCAAGTAGATCATCCCCACTTCATTTGTTAAAATCACTCATGAGACAATTATTATGCTTAGTTCAAATTAATGTAACTCCATTACGTATATTATCGATATTGTTTCGTCTTGTGGCTATTGCACCTCAAAGGTGCGTGAACCGGATTAATAAGAGAATACGAAACATCACCGTGTTTACCTAGATTAATATTGTTATTTACTGTTTCCTGCTACTGTTCATTATTGATTGCATACCTGTTGCGAGCACACACCTGATTGCATTACATATTGACCGATCTTGATACACATGACACATGTACTGATACACCGGACATGACACCCTGAACATATCGACTCAACCTGTTGAAAAGTAACCTGACCTGTTACCTGATTTCATGCCTAATGCCGACAAACCCGACCATCCTTGCTGTCTATCCAGACAGACCTACTCTTACCGGATCTTGTGTTGGCATTAGTCTTTGACAACTGAATACCTGACTTGACATACATAGCTTGGGGGTATGGGGAAATCAAAGGTGAAACCGACTTGTAACTCAACAGTTCGATACTTGTTCTGATCAGTCTTACGGGCTTGGCCAGCTCCGGAGTGATGATGCTGACATCACTCATCTATCCTACTACCTTTTACTGCTTAGCGGCACGTCTCGGATTCAGCCCCGAGGATCATGACCGTGGTCCCGGGCACGCACGGGATACTATTGAGTTACATCGACGATTCATCAATTGGTTTCAAAGACTATAGAGTAGAAAACCTGATAGGACAGTTTAGTCACCACTGCACATTACCCTGCTTGTTATTTTCTTATTACTGCTTATTCATGTTCATACTTGCATTGCTCATTACCATGTTTATACTATGTACTTGATGTCATGACGCGCTGACGTCTGGGTTTTGCATGGCCCAGATTCCGTACCTTTGTCGACGACCGAGCAGGAGTACTTCAGCCAGCAGGCTGAACTGTGAGTTCCTTAGAGTTTAGTTTATTTATGTCATTTCATTTCCATATGTGAAC
The DNA here is from genome assembly GCA_030015575.1 of Agapanthus africanus. NCBI lineage: Eukaryota > Viridiplantae > Streptophyta > Magnoliopsida > Asparagales > Amaryllidaceae > Agapanthus > Agapanthus africanus. Next base: position 115,925,501 of record CM057350.1, read on the forward strand.
CCGCATTATGGGACATACTGTTTATTCATTGTATTGGATCATTAGCTTCCGCACTTATTGTTTGTTGATTCTTGTTATTATGGATTTGGACATGTATTAGTTTAGTTTATTTTTTTACTGTTCTTGATATCTCTACAACCGTAATGTGACTGTGGACGGATGCGTCCTACCCACAGGTAGCATGGTTGGCTATGTCACGTGCCCAATTTTGCGTACTTTGGGAAGCGGGGCGTGACATGGTTTTAGCGGGGCGTGACATGGTTTTATGGTATCAGAGACATAGGTTTATTGGGTTGATTCTTTGTAGTTGGGTATTGCACCCGATACACGAATCATAATACCCGTGATTAGGAAACATGTCCTGCCACCTTGACCGTTTTACCGTCCTTGAATCATTCTTCCGGATCATGTCGACATGCAAACTGTAGCACTCACAGAAATTCTGGGCCCAATGTTATTAGCGGGGCGTGACATGGTTTTAGCGGGGCGTGACATGGTTTTAGCGGGGCGTGACAGATCAAGTGACATTCACGGTCGCAAATATAATGTAAATACTGTGAAAAATGTGTTTAAAATATCCGATCGATCAAATTTTAACAAGTGGGCCCCCAAGCAATACTGTAGCACTCACAGAAATTCTGGGCCCAATGTTATTATTCCAAAACCCCTAAAATCAGCCCACAAGCCTACTGCAAAAAATTGGTGAAGTGAAGCCAACTTCCTGCGGCGGAACCGCGGCCAAAGAGGGGCTAAGGTCGCGGTTCCTCGGTCGTACGGAAGGATCACGTTACCAAATTTTTGCAGTGTTCTTATAATTCTCTACACATCATTCTGAGACAACCTGAAAAATTTTTGGACTTCAAAAAATTTCGACAGAAACTGATTTGAAGGAAAATATGGTTTTTGGAAAATTGTTCGATCGGAAATGTAAAACACATTAGACAAAGCTAGACTATGTTAATGGCGAGGCTCTGATACCACTGTAAGTGCACGGCGGCGCCCCGGCCGTCAATCCGACGGCCAAATGCGGAAGCGGTGATAAACTTTAATTTTGCGAACTTAGCAAACCGGCACCACCGCGCACTAAACACCCGGATCGGACCATTAAACTAGTTCTAGCTAACTACAAGATGGGGAAGAGATATACCGAGTGATCCGAGTCCTCCGGTCTTCTCCTCGTCGTCCCGATCTCTTGCGGAAACTCCGGTCGTCGCCTCCTTGCCGGAAGGGCACCACATCGCCTGCATCTTTTACGGGCTCCCACCTCAATACCGAGGCAACTCGGGTGCGAAGTTGGCTGGCCGACGCGTCCAAGATTTGCTGTAGAATGTGTAGTGTAGAGGCTATGTCTCATTTGGGGTTTTGTTGCCATTTGAAGATGATGGAGGAAACAAGATAAGGAAAAATGGTGCTTGCATTTTTCCTAGCATGAAATGAGATCAAGAAAAATCCCACAAGCTCAAAATGAAACTCTCTTCTCTTCTTCTCTCAAGTGTGGCCCTTCTCATCAAGTGAGAATGGTGGAGGAATAAAACCAACACTAGAAGGAAGGTGAGTGTAGGAAAAGGTGAAGGGTGACCACAAACAAAACATCATGATAACAAAACTCAAATCAACCTCAAATCCTTTCTAATCTCACAAAAGCAAGAAATGATGATAGAAAAGAATGGTATCAAAAGATGCTTTCATAATTAAAGCTTTTGCAAGAAACCCCTCCACAATGTGTTATTTGCAAACTTGCAAATAACCCCCTCCATCGGAAAAGTCCGGCCGGGAAAGAACAAAGGAAAACAGGCCGGAACGGAATGCAAACTGGCAACTCCAGAAAACTGGTCCCATAATAAATTACAGGAAAAACCCCGATACTGTGCATACGCACCCGCATCTGTATTCCGACCGGATACAAATGCAATGAGACAAAATCTACACTGTACTATACTAGGATCCGGCTTAAACCAAAGCCGGCTAGTAATATCCGTTCGATCCTGATCTGTGCAATACCGCACGTATCCGATCGAACCTTGCCATATACCTATACGGCCTCTAGTACAAACCGTCCGATCCTGATCCGTGCAATACCGCACGTATCTGATCGGACCCTGCCATATCTCCATACGGCCTCTACAGCGTTTCGTCCGAAAGCTTGAGTAACTGAAAGTGTGGTGGACTCTAAAGACTCGTCAATACTATGGTTGTGGATTTAACCACTAGCACGTCAGAGGTATAAGCCAATACGTGACGGGCCACCAGCTATCGACCAAAAGGGACGTCGATGAGCGAACTCATCCTGACACCCTACTGAGCCTGTCAGTGACAATATCCGTACAGTCCGGTCCATTCGTCTATGAGCATCGCATGTCGGGCCTAGGGGGTTGGTAAAAGTCAGACCCCCAAAAGCGGTACAAGTCGTGTCGGAGTGTAGCGAAGAACACCCTGAGATACTACTGGAATACCTACCAGTAAATCTCCTGCCTTGGCCAAGGACTTCGTGTAATGGCTCTCCTAGACACAGCGCGACCTCACCCCCAATACCGGGAGAGACGAACCCCTGAAGATCCGCTCACTGCCTCCATGTGGCTCGGGACTGTACCCAACTAAAACCTGTTTGCACGACTCCTTTGAGCCGTGGTAGGGTAGTAATCAAAGCACAGTGAGAACTCACACGAGACAAATGACGATCCCCAGGTCGATGAACTAACCTGTACACATGTCACCTGGGAACTGCTATCTGACGTCAGGTATAAGACCAACTAGCATGTTCCCGGCGAGTCCTGTCCGGTGTACTCATAACCCAATGAGCACCTGTATACATCTTAGGTGAACCAACTGACACCAGTGGCTTGTGAGACCGGCCACCGCCCCTCGTCGGGGTCTCGACTGTATACACTAGTCTACTCTGGAGAATCGATGCCATGTCTCGAAACTCCCACGACTAGGGACCTTTTAAGGATGTGCTTATAGACTCCAGCTCTCACTTATATGATCGCCCTCATACTGCTGGCAGTCAAGCAAGAATCTTAGGGGCTCTATCAACGTGCAATAGCGACCTGTCAGGTCACCTAAAGCAGTACACGATGATAAAGGTAAACCAGATAGCATACTATCATCTCGAGTAAGACTGTCCTACCGGGATAGGTCCTCCCTCAATCATTGCAATCACGTGCCTGTGATCCAATAATTGACTCTGAGGGCACTATCTCCAACATGTTGTTTGGAAAGATTTTGAGAAATCTTCCCTGAACAGAATTTAATTCCGGTTAATTAATGACTTATCATTATTATTAGATCCTTTGATCTAACGGTGGGAATTTTAATTCCAGCGCTGACGCACCTACGTTGGACACGTGGCGCGCAGCGCAACTGTGCTAGCGCATCCGTACTTGACACGTGGCGCGCAGCACAACTGCGCTAGCATACCCGTGTTAGACACGTGGCACGCAGCGCGGAGCGCAGCGCAACTGCGCTAGCGCACCCGTGTTTGACACGTGGCGCGCAGCGCAGAGCGCAGAGCGCTGAATCTGAAGCGTTGCTTTAACTTTTTAATTTCTGAATTTGAAAACAGAGCTTTGCTTTGATTGGGGTGCGCTGCCTAGGGCTCAGCGCTCCTGGTGCTGGCGTGTCTGTTTTTGACACGTAGCGCGCAGCGCGCAGGATCTTAAGCGTTGCTTCAATTTTTGAATTTTGAAATTCAAAACAGAGCTTTGTTCTGATTGGGGAAACAAATGCCCCCCCACCGTTGCACTCACGCGGCGCACATGTGAGTGCAGCGGTGGCAACATCTGAGCCCTTGGATCAACTCAGAAGTTGAAGAGGCAGTTCAGTGCCTATAAATAGGACCTTTGGTCCTTTAGATGATTATCATCTTCTTATTGAGAATTTTCATTCAGAGCGCAGCTCTTTTGTTAAGAACTTCAAGAGTCAAAACTCTTAGGTAAAATTTAGAAATTTTAATTTTAACAAATTAGGGTTCTTACCCATTAACAGAGCCTTGCTCTTCATAGATCTTTGATCTAAAGAAAACACTTTTAGGGTTTCATTAATAGAGCCTTGCTCTCATGAACCGATAGATCTAAACAGATCTTTTCTTGGGGTTTCTTATTCCATGAATCAGAGCTCTGCTCTTTTGATAATACATAGATCTTTTGATGAAGAACTCTTGAGAGTTTCTTCATGGATCTTTAAGATCCCAGAATTTTAATTCTCAAGCATTAATTTTGATAATCCTTGATGGATTTTCCATCACAATTACAGAGCTAGGCTCTTTAAGGAATTTTATCCCTTCATGACCAGAGTTTGACAAGTGTCACTCTGTTATAGAGCTTTGCTCTCAAAGGGGGATTTTCTCCTTCTCCTGAGGGATTTCTTATTCAATGAGAATATTCTTTGAGGATTTCCTCATTAATTGACAGTCTCATCCAATGATGATGCTGTTTTAGTAATTGATGCATTGTCATCTGGATTTTGTGGGTCCCCCTTTGGTCCCCTTTCCACTGCATTGCAGTGTGGTACAAATTTTAAAGTATCAAGTGTCAGAAATTAAAAATTACAACACTGACAGTTGATTTCCGCCCCCCTTTTTTTGCAGGCAACATGTCTTTTGATGCTTCATTCCCATTCGTTCGCTCAGAGGGAGGATTCCCTGGAGCACCCATAGACCGAGAGATCCTAGCTTTGATCAGAGACCATGATCCGGAACATAAGAATCTTCACCTTTGGGGATCATGGTACAATCAGATTATCAGGGGTCGACAAAGCTTTTCATGCGCGGTACCTTCGGAGCCTATCACGGCGATCCATTACGCCAACTCACCCCCGGTGAACTACGTCGTGGAGATGGTCAATTGGACTTCAGAAGGCCTTCTTCAACCCGCTATAGCTTCGATTCCCGTTCAACCTCCCATGGTTTTAGATACCTTGGGACGCCGTATTTGTCAAGGCGAAGTGCGGCCGTTGGGGCAACCATATAATATAGGTCTGATTCCCCGTCATCCGATCGGTTATCTGCCATGGGCCCGCTACATTTTGTCAGCGAATAAGTCGCAGTTGATGAGGCTTGGGTTGTATACCGCTGTTTATGCTTCTCTCTTCCAATTCCCTACGCTTCCCACCTGGTGGGTTAAGGCTTTTTTGGAGCAGTGGAATATCCCTACTCACACCTTCCTCGCACTGGACCGGAAAGTGTCAATCTCTTTAGAGGAGTTTACAGAAGTTTCCGGCTTATCAGTCATAGGGGAGCATTATGAGGAGCTGCTTCCCACGGACGAATATGTCTTCGGTGCCAAGCCAGTGATAATGGGTCTTACTCCGGCGAATGCTGTTCAACACCAGTTTCCCAGTCTGATCAAAGTGTTGAATATCTACGACGCCTTTTTCTCGAATCTGGGAGTCGCGGGGTTAGTTTCGAGGATTTCATTGCTCGCTTCCTTCACCCGAAAGTCTTCTCGGCGGAAGCTGCTAAATTTTCCGTACTTGATGACCCTTTCGGTTTGGGTTTGGACAACCTGCCAGCGACGGAGGTAGATCAGAAGAGTTTCTTCCTTCCTAACTCCCCGGTTGTTCCTTTCGCGGAGATTGCAGTCCCTGAGATGGATGAGGAAGCATTCTTTTTGGGATTTCTTAGGCTATGGTTGAGCTAGTTTGCGCTCCCGATGCACCTTCGCCGTATGAGGCCATCGGTTTTACCCGGCTCACTGGATGACTATTGAGGTAAAAGTGGTCGTCGGGGTCGCCGGCTTAGCCCATCTGTATTAGGGCCTTAGTCAAGCGGCGGATGCTACTGAACCTGGAGTACCGCATGTGATCTTCCCGATGCATTACTTCATGTCATGGCTCGAGCTATATGCACTTGGCGTTTTTGGTATCCATAAAAGGCCTTCATTCTATGACAGGTGCAGCTTCCCTCGGATTATGGCCTGATTTGATAGTGTATACGCGAGTGCGCGTATACGCCTTAAAAAGTCGTGTAAAAATAAGCATTTTCTTTCCCAGTGCGATTGGTCGGAGCCTCAATTGTGAATCCGTCTCCACGGGACGCCAGAGGTTTGCTCCTTCGTCCCCGCACAGTTGGAGACGGGATGACCTTCACCGACAAGGTGTTAACCATCGGAAAGGCGTCTACCACAACAATGCGGTCATTGCAAGATATTTTCAAAGATGGAGCCTCAGTTCTGACAGCTCAGGAGACCCTCCATTTATATTCTATCAGACCGGGCTTCCTGGTGTTTAAGCAAAATGATGTGGCGCTCTTCATGAGATATAACCCGCATCGTTTTGCCCAACAATTGAGCTATAATCAAGGAGTGCCGTTGGAGGCTTTCTTGCTGGAACCTACTGCCACTGAAGAGGGGATGCGGACCACGCTGCATCACTTTATGCGTCTGAATACATGCTCTCACTTTTTTATCAGCGAGCCGAGTTGTGTCCCACGGATCCTTAATACATATATGGCATGGTACCATCATTCGATGGGCGCCGTTATTAAGGAAGAAAGGCGTTTGCTGCTTGATCGCAAAAGTGCACCTCCTGCCAGTGATCGTAAAGTCCCTTTGAAGCGACGGATCCCTGTACCCCCTCCGCTAAGAGAGGTTGCTGCAATCGAGCCTCCACGCGCGCTAAGCCCCACTCGTGGATTTCCTCATGCTCTTGTAGAGACGGTGAATGTGCCTTCGGTGCCCCGTTCTCCCGTGGAGACGGTAAACGTAGCTTCCCCTGAATCTGGTGTGGGCTCAGATATCGGGACTCGCCGTCCTAAAGTGCCCACGAAGCGCAAGCTGGTTCTGGCTACGACCGGAACCCGCGCACAGAAGAAGAATAAGAAGTCGGTCCTCTCCCTCGATGTCGTACTCGGCCTAGAGCCTCAGGCTCCTCTTACCGAAGGCCTAAGTGAGTATGGAACCAATGAGGGTCTCTTCATAGTGCCAGCAGACACTGATCTCGATGCCGCTATTGCTGCTTCTGAGCAACTCGCGAGGCAGCAAGAGAAAATAGCCGCCCTCGTGCAATCAAGTAAATATTAGCCGCACTTTTGTCATTGCGTTATATCTTTATTTCTATTATCATGTCTTAACTGACATTCTTCCTTTTGTAACAGGCTTTACTATTGAAGAAGCTCTGGCGGCTTCCCTCAAGACTTTCGAGGAGGAAGAGAAGAATCGCGCTCTATTCGGCATTGGTATGTTTCGGCTGATTGAATCTTCCTTCTTCTTTTTATGGACAATCTAACCCTTTCTTTATCTCATCGTAGGGACCACAATGCCGGTCCCGCAAGGTGATGTAGAGACTCTCCTCGGGCCAGCTACCGAAATCCCGGCCTCTTCAGTACTGCCGAAGGAGGCATTGCTCAAAAAACCGATGATGGAAGCCTTGACGGCTCTGGAGGTAACCCTGAATGAGGATGACGATGCCTTGCTGAAGGAGGCTTCTAAAAGGTCTGTTGTGATGGCCCGGGAGGAAAGGAAGCGCCTGAGGCGCGCAACAAGGGAATGTAGTGCTGCTTTGACTGCGGGGGCAGGTTCAAGCGCCGTTACTCCCGCTGCTACTCCTTCAGAGGAGTTCCCGGTTGCCTTGTCTACTGCTCATAGACGGGCGGCACGTGCAGCCCGGGAAGCCAATGGTAAATCGACCCCAGGTAATGTGTTTTGAGGCTTCGTTGTCAAAGCTTTAAACGATCAGTTCTTATATATTTGTCTTGCAGGGCTGAGCCTTACTGAAGGAGTGGCGGCGACTGTTGAGCCTGAGGGGGCGGTGGAGGAGGTAGTTGCTGAACCCGGGGCAACGATAGGCGGTGTAATCGCAATTGTCGAGCCCGAGATAGTGGCTGACGAGACAATCATGACTGCTATGCCCAAGATAGTTACCACTGCTGAGCGCGAGGTGGCGGCGGATGAGACGGCTACTACGGCCGAGCCTGAGGCGGCGATGGACAAGACGGCTGCCACGGCCCAGCCTAAGGGAGCGGTAGATAGGACAGCTGCGATCACTGAGCCCGAGGTAGTGGTGATCGAAACGGGTATGATTGTTGGGCCCGAGATGGCCGCTCGTTCTCAAGAGTCGGGTACCGCCCCGATCATCGCTCTTCCCGCTTATAGTTCTTTGCCGTCTCCTGGCGTCGCAAGTGTGACGACGGCTCTCGTGGAGTCAGGGGACGAGGCGACGGGGGGTGAAACCAACCCGATGGAGGAGGGAGACGCCATTGTTGAATCAAGTGACGCTCTCGTCACAGCTCCGGCTGGTGACTCTTCAGGTAGATTTTAGGTTACCGCCCTTCTTTTTATTCTGCAGTCTTTCTTAACAAGGTTTATCTTGTTTCTAATGTATTTGCGGCTAGTGCAGATGTCGAACTATTTGAGACAGCGTCGTCAGTGGCCGCCCTGACGGTAACCACCTCTCTGCCTTCTCTCGTACCGTCGCAGATGCTGGAAGGTATGGATTTGTGACCCATCAGTCTTGTCTCTCGGCTGTATAATTCATGTACTGACATTGCGTTATCGCGCTTTTGCAGGGGCCCTTTTTGACCACCTGTACCAGGTGCTGCATCCCCACTTCTCCTTCCCGTCGGAGATTGCTTCATCCAGTGGCGCTGGTGAATACAGTTTTCAATTAATGCTCTTTCTTTTACCGACCATGAAATCATTTCTGAGTCTTCTTTGCCTTGATTGCAGTGCTACAGATTGAAGGAGGAGATGAGAGATCAGTTGCGCCATTGGTCCTCCCGGCTTTGCCACCTGTTGCAGCTGATATAGTGAATCCCATTGTTCATGAATCTCCTATATTTCTTGATCCGTTATCTAATTGTGACTTGTTTTGCAGCGGTCGCTTCAACTCTGGCCTCTTTCGGATCTTGCATTATGATGCCAGCAGGCCCCTTCTCTAGACGTCCATCCTCAAAGGTTGCTGTGACGAGTCTGCGCATGCTGAGTGAATATATCGAAGAGCTTGACGCAGAAGCTTCTACATCTACCGCAGATTTCGCTGCCGAAGTCAATCCGATACTGGCGACGCTTGTAAATTTCCATAATGAAGACGTCGTCGAGTCTTGGGTTAATCACTGCAGAAAGATCGAGGCCTGCCTGTATCAGCTTGTGTTGGAGATAATGCCCTCAGAGTCAATTATTGGATCACAGGCATGTGATTGCAATGATTGAGGGAGGACCTATGCCGATAGGACAGTCTTACTCAAGATGATAGTATGCTATCTGGTTTGTCTCTATCATCATGTACTGTTTCAGGTGACCTTACAGGTCATTATTGCACGTTGATAGAGCCCTTAGGATTCTTGCTTGACGGCCAGCAGTATGATAGCGATCATATATGTGGGACCTGGGGTCTATAAGCACATCCTTAAAAGATCCCTAGTTGAGGGAGTTTCGAGACAGGGCATCGATACTCCAGAGTAGACTAGTGTATACAGTCGAGACCCCGACGAGGGGCGGTGGCCGGTCTCACAAGCCACTGGTGTTGGTTGGTTCACCTAAGATGTATGCAGGTGCTCATTGGGTTATGAGTACACCGGACAGGACTCGCCGGGAACATACTAGTTGGTCTTATACCTGACGTCAGATAGCAGTTCTATGGTGACATGTGTACATGTTAGTTCATCGACCTGGGATCGTCATTTGTCTCGTGTGAGTTCCCACTGTACTTTGATTACTACCCTACCACGGCTCAAAGGAGTCGTGCAAACAGGTTTTAGTTGGGTACAGTCCCGAGCCACATGGAGGCAGTGAGCGGATCTGCAGGGGTTCGTCTCTCCCGGTATTGGGGGTGAGGTCGCGCTATGTCTAGGAGAGCCATTACACAAAGCCCTCGGCCGAGGCAGGAGATTTACTGGTAGGTATTCCAGTAGTATCTCAGGGTGTTCTGGGATACACTCCGACACGACTTGTACCGCTTTTGGGGGTCTGACTTTTACCAACCCCCTAGGCCCACTATGCGATACTCATAGATGAACGGACCGGACTGTATGGATATTGTCACTGACAGGCTCAGTAGGGTGTCAGGATGAGTTCGCTCATCGACGTCCCTGTTTACCCTAATCAGAGCAAAGCTCTGTTCAAATTCCAAGGCGGGAAATGAAGCAATGCTTCTAATTCCCCCAAATCAGAGCAAAGCTCTACTTTGAAAATTTAAGTTTTAATAAATGAAGCAACGCTTCAGATCCCCTGCGCTGTGCGCAGAGCGCCACGTGTCAAAATCAGGCACGCCAGCGCAGGAAGCGCAACGCCCAAGGCTGCGCGCCCAATCAGAACAAGGCTCTATTAAAAAACAAAATTAAAGGAAGCAAAGCTTCAGTTGCGCAAGCGCTGCGTTGCGCGACACGTGTCAGCGCAGTTGCTTCTGCGCAAGCGCTGCGCGGCACGTGTCAACGCAGTTGCGCTAGCGCAGTTGCGCTGCGCTGTGTGCTGCGTGACACGTGTCAAGCGCTGGTGCATCTGCGCCAAACAGAATTAAAATTCTAATAAGATCTTTCTGTTCTTGTTAAAACAAGAAGATTGTCTTCTGTAAAACAGAAGCCCTTAGATCAAAGATCCAAAGGTGGGGAAAATTCCCCAAATCACTCAGAGAATGATCTCTTTAACAAACTTAACAAATCTATGGGCACTATATAAAGACCCCTAGACCCTAACTCAAAACATCATCAACATTGTGAGAGATCAAGAACATCAAAAACAGAGAGAACTCTGAAGAAAATTCAAGAAAAAGGTAAAAACCTTTATAAAATAGAAGAATTTCTTCGGAATAGATCATTGATCTAAGAACAAGATCAATGATCTTCAATAAAAAAACAAATAATAATAGTGCCTTGCACTTTTTTATGAACCATTGGTTCTGAAATCTTAAAGATTCTTTTCTTGAATCCAAAATTGGTTCAAGTTATTGAAACAGTGCCTTGCACTTGCAAAACTGCACTGTTGCGCTCCTGGGTTGGCGCAAGCCACCAGAAAGCGCCACGTGTCAGCACCGGAACCACTTGCGTTATGCGCTTTGAAGATAGAGCATTGCTCTCTGAAATTGGCGCACTGCACAAGAGCGTGCCATATGTCAGCAGCGCTCTAGCGCAGCGCACTGCGCTAACTGATTTGCGCTTGGCGCAGAGCGTGATACGTGTCACCTCCACATGCGCCGGCGCCTTGCGCTCTTTAATTGGCGCAAAGTGCCTGATAAGCCACGTGGCGCACTGTCAGACCACTAAAATGCTATTCATTATTTAAAGGGCAGAGCCCAAGTAAAGGCCCAACATGCCAAATATGAATGCTACAGAGCCTAATGCTCTGCATTAATAAAAGGGCCAAGCCCAAATAAAGGCTCAGCATCCAGAACAATAAAATGTTCAACTCATATCAACTGAGCCCATATGCTCATAAATCTTCAGACAGACGTTAGTCCTAAATTGGACTATATATCTCTCAACCAACTTTGGTTCAAGGGTACATCTCTGAACTCCTCTGATATCTGTCGTTGTAATCCTTCAACGCCGTCAGAGAGGTGACGGGTCCCGACGCCCGTACATTCCATGGACCACCATGTCCCTAAACTGGCAATCGACCGCAAAGTCTCTAAACTAAATAATAGAGCCCAAATGCTCTCTTGTTGAATCTAAACGATCCCGTTAAGTCGATCTTAGTCTTAAATTAGACTAACGTGTCCTTAACAAACGTTTAAGTTGATCTTAGCCTCAAACAAGGCTAACGTATCCTTAAACCCAAAACCCAAAACCCAAATCTAAGAAAATACGGATTTGGACTAATCCACGTCCTATGGGCGACAACGTAAATTAGTCTCCGTATACAATCCACGGGCAACCACAAACAAAACAAACACCCACGACACGAAGTGACCAGCTGGAGAAGGAGAAAGTTGTTACCGCGATGCGGTAGCGTAATTAACTGCAGGGGCTTGCGCCTGCAGGGAAGAGCGTCCCCACAATAAAAAACTACTCAAGCGAGGGGGAATCTGACGAAGTCTGCTACATCGGCCGCATCCGTCTAAACCTCCGATATACGGTGCCATAAATCAACTTGGCATCTTCGGAGAGGTGGACGGATAAAACCAAATAGCATCTGCCTCGAATCTCAGGCAAGACAGTCCATGTCTTGGCCGTCTTTCGGAGGGGAACAGTCCCTTTTGGTCAATACCTGGTAGCCCGTTACGTATGGCTAATACCTCTGACGTGCTAGTGGTTAAATCCACAGCCAAAATATTGACGAGTCTTTAGAGTTCCCTACAGACAGTTTCTCAAGTTTCGGGCGAAATGCTGTAGTGGCCGTATGGAGATATGGCAGGGTTCGATCTTATCCGTGCGGTATTGCACGTATCATGATCGGACGGATAATACTAGCGGGCTTTGGTTTAAGCCGGATACTAGTATTGTCCAGTGTAGATTTTGTCTCATTGCGTTTGTATTCAGTGGAAATACAAATGCGGGTATGTATATACGGTCGCGGGGTTTTCCTGTAATTTATTACGGGATCAGTTTTTTGAAGTAGCCAGTTTGCATTCCGTCTCGGCCAGTTTTCCTTTGTTCCTTCTTGGCCGGATTTTTCTGTGGGAGGGGCTAATTTGCAAGTGTGCAAATTAGCAAATGTGGGGGTTATATGTGGCATTTGGATTATATGATGGTTATAGCATCTTTAGATGCTTTTCTTTTTTCCATCATGGTTTGCTCTAATGAGATGAGAAATGATTTGGCCTTGGTGTGACATTAATTCCTCATTATCATCACTTTTCTTATGCTCACCATTTTCTCTTCTTGTGCTCACCCCCCTTGTTGATTTTTCCCTCCACCATATTTGTATTGGCCGGCCACATTCTTGGAGGGGGAGAGGGGTTTTATTTTGGTGTAGGAAAAATCATTCATCTCTCATTTTTTTCTTGCTACACAAATACTAGTTCACTCCAAAGTTCATTTTCTCCTACACATCTTCAATGGCAACTTCATACCCCAAGAGACAAAACATTCTACACTTATCCTACAGCATCCTTGGGCACGTCGGCTCGCCAACTTCGTGCCCGAGTTGCCTCGGTCCAGAGGTGGGAGCCCGTAAAAGAACCCGGCGATGTGGTGCCCGTTCCGACGAGGGAAAGAAGACCGGAGATTCCGTGAGGAGATCGGAGTGGAGGCCGAAGACCGAAGGACACAGATCGCTCGGTATAGCTCTCTACCCTTTCTCGTATTTGCTAGCATTAGGTTAATGGCCCGATCCGGGTTTATAGTGCGCGGTAGTGCCGGTTTACAAGTTAAAGAAAAGTTTTCGTTTCCGTATTTTGGCCTCGGACAGACGGCCGGGGCGCTGCCGTGCACGAACATGGTATCAGAGCTACGCCATTAACCTAGTCTAGCTTGCTCTAACGTGTTTACAAGTTCGATCGAACGGATTTTCAAAAAACCGCGTTTCCATGTCAAGTTTCTGTCGAATTTTTCCAGTGCTTTAAAAATTATTTGGTACATTGTAAAAATACGTGCAGGGTTTTTTATGCATTCTGTGAAAATTTGGTAGGCTGAAGTTACTATAGCGTGGCGGATCAGCGGCCAAAACCACGTTTTGGCCGTGGATCCGCCGCCGAAATTTGGCTTCACTGCATCAAATTTTTACAGTGGCTCTCTGACATGGAAATAGGGTTTCTGGTATATTCTTTTTGGGCCCAGATGTTTTTGAGTGCTGCAGTTGTGCTTGGGGCCCGCTTCGAGAAATTTAGTCGATCGAAAATTTTAAACATGTTAGTTCACAGTATTTACATTATATCTGCGACCGTGAATGTCATTTGATCGGTAAATCCTGTCTAACTGCTATAGCTCTTTTAGACGGATTTGCGAACGTGAAATTCACGTTGATGTTGCGGTTTTGTCGTGGGGATAGCCTGGATGCAATATTAGTACAGTTTGGTTTTTTTTATGTATATTTGATATTGCGGGGCGAGCGTCCGACATGTGGACTGTCATCACTTCCTGTTTGTATATTTTTCTTTTAGGGCACGACCGGGCTGAGGTCGATGTACCCGTTGTATAATTTTCTTTCTGTACTAGGATTACCCCGCGGAGGGGTGCACGGATAGCCGGGTTCTAGAGGGCAACGTGCCTGCATCTCATGGCGTTGAGACGGAGGGGGCTTTACTCTAGAATTGGCGGGCTATTCGCCGCACTCGTAGGGGGTACAGGTTGACCCAAGGAGGGGTGCCTAAGTTACCGGATTCCGTGAAGTGCTGGGTGGTCCATTCACGTTGCTGAAGGGGGCTGCCTCGCTTCAGGTTTTGGCGGGTAACTTGCCGCGCCCGTAGGGGTCTAGGATTTCATTGCACAGGCTATCCACACGACCAGGGGAACGTCGGGTTTCAGTAGCGGCTCTATGAAACCCAGGGATCCCAGATACCTGTATTGTTCTGTGATGCTTATTACATTTATGTGATGTTGCATTTTATCACGCCTTGAGCGAATATTATATATTGATATATTTACTAGTAGATGTTGTATATGTTTGCATCCGCGCTAGTCCAGTCCCCGCTCTGTCGTTAGTTAAGTAACATAACGGGTGATGACGGGACCCAGTGGCGAATGCGGATGGCATATACGTACATCATTATTTTCGTTCTTTTGTGGTGTGATCAATTGATGGGACTGCGTTGATTCGGATCAATGCAAGCTAAACAAACCTATTATGATGTTGTTTGAACAATTTTTCAAAAAACTGTTATTGCCAGGACGTTCTCTTTTGTTTTGCACAGTGGTATTCAGTTATGAATATCCAACATCTCAGTCGACGAGGCAAGGGACGAGATCCCTTCACCGGGAGTGACCCCTTGGACAGAAGTTTGCGTCAGGGCAATAACTTCACTATAGTCGATTACTTTCGCTTTGCATCATGGTATTCAGTTGGAATATCCTGCACCTCATTCTACGGGGAAAGAGCCGAGATCCCTTCACCGGGAGTGACCTCTTTAGCAAAGGTTTTCGCCACTATATTTTTTATAAAATGCTATCCAGTTCCTTCAACGATATCAAGTTCATTACGGTAAAAGGTTTTTCGCCAAAAACCATTCGTAGGCCTCCGTCATTTCAGATTAGTATTGCTTAGTATTCGCGCTACGTTTGTCGTTGCTATTCGCCGAGGCGTAGTGTGCGGTAGCTCTGTAATGCTTTCTGTCTTATAGATATGTGGATTGGTTAGGACGGTCGTATGACTTTTTTGATAATTCGTCAAGGGTTGTGCGGGTGGGTCTAACGTAATCAAGATAATGACGGGTTGAACTTGACTAGGACCTTTTGATTTGTTGATTATTCGTCAAGGTCACTTGGGTCCTAGGGGTAAAAACATATATCGGGAGTTTCTAAAGAAACTGAAACTTGCCAGGCATGCGCATACCTTCTGGAGTGTGATAACGTGAGCGGATTCCGTCACATTATCATGCGATGATAGTTGGATCCTGATTCCCACTGATGAGTTGGTTTACTCTTCGGGTGATCCCGACTAATTCTTCTTTCAGGTTTGGAGGAGAATTTGACGGTACAGTGGGAGGTTTCCTGATTAGATAAATTGATAACCATTCTGATCTAGGTTAGAGTGCACGCTGAGTGTTTCTTTTCTCTCTCTCTTTGGCAGCGACCATGGCCCAACCCTTGACTATGACTCAGTGACCAAGATTAACCGAACCTTCTTAAACACTGGCTTTTGGATTGTCAGAGTTGCATACCTCATTGCCACTCCTACTTTTACCCTTTTCTCCAGGACACCCCGTATTACTACGAATGTCCACTTCCATTGGATAAAACCATCGTATGGTTATATACGAACTCGAAGGAACTTGTTCCAGATTTGAGGATGGTTTCCGGTTCTGGAGAAAACGAATAGGACTATTTAGTTGTCTTTTCCTCTTACCTTCTCTCAGGTTGCGAGTGTTCCTTGGATTAGGACAGTACACCTATTACGCAAATTGGATAGTCTTCTTCCAAACCATAGGCAGGTGCCGACCGGTAGGGAATGAAGAAAACCAATTAGCCTAACGATGGTGTACAGAAGGTATTATGTAAAGACAAATAAAGTGATTAGTAAGAGGGTAAAGTAAACTGCGACTGCTATTCACGACCAAACCAAGTATTTCATTATCACTCCCACTTCACCTTTGTATTTCTCCAGGACACTCCGTATCACTACGAAGATCCACAGTTATTTGTATATTCCATCGTATGGTTATATACGAACTCGAAAGGAACTTGTTCCAGTTCGGGGATGGATTCTGGTTCAGGAGAAATATGAATAAGGATTATTCAGGTGTCTTTTATCTTTACCTTCTCTCGTGTTGCGAGTGCTCGTAGGATTAGGACAATACACCCATTATGCTTATTAGATAGTCTTCTTCCAAACCATAGGCTGGTGCCGAACGGTAGGGAAGGAAGAAAACCATTTGGCCTAAAGGGGTGTGTAGAAGGTAACGACTATAGACATATAAAGGGATTTGGAGAGGTGGCAAAGAAATATACGGTTACAGTTGTGAATCTGGATAATGGAAGAGGCATTACTAGGAATACCCGGATACCCTTACGAAACATTTCAATGTTTCAGTTTCACTGTGTACTGTTAAAAGAAAACTGATTTCCCAATTAGTCCTTACTCCAGGGTATGTATTTACCAGGTATGATTCTCACATTTGTATGGTTTTACAGATGATGAGTGGGAGTAAGTTATTGGGAATTAGGTGATCATCCTCATTATATCGTAATTTATTGTAATTGGTGATATTTGAGGAAATCACCTGGGCTGTTTGCCGGACGGCAAATATTTGGTTTTGAATATCCGTTGTTATGCACCAATTTCAAATTGATATATCTGTACGTCTATTTTTATAGAGTGAGATGTACCTTTTTGAAATTATGTCTATGACATTTACCTATATCAGTGGATGGTTAGGTAAGGAGCATTGAACAACGGTGTAATTCTTCTTAACCATAAGTACAGTTTTCAACCTATAACGCACAAGGAGTGAGTTACTAGACTCAGGGGACTTATACAGAGTATTGTATATTGTCCAGTGTCCATTAGGACAGAGGGGTTGGTCCTCGTACTATATTCGGTTTACTTATGACTTCTCTAGTTCTTAGACAGGTGTTTCGTAGAAACACAGGGTCCAAGTTTTGAAAAGTTATAGGTATAAGAGTAAAGTAGAGAACCGGGTGTTGCAAGTATCGGGATTCTTCAAGGTGATCGAAGATGTAGATACTTGTGAATGGTATTCAGTTGATAGTAATGATTAAGAGAACTTCCTTCTCTTTCGGGTTACTCATATCTGGATGTATTCCTAAATTGAGTAACGCTGATCGGCCTCCTTCCATTTAGTTGACATGCACTGGAGACAGCTGCATGATTTGAATCTAGTTCAATTAAATCAGTAACTCTGTTTCTGTATTGGCTATAGAACAGTTCATTTCTTGACATTGTTAAGGTACGAGGAGTTGTCCAGCTTATGCTTAAAACCAGACACTGGACAACTCAAGGCACGTTTCTGTAATGGCTGTTTGTGGGTTGACCCGGGCTATGACGAGGGTTGACTTTTTACCATCTGGATGATCAATAGTGATATTGTTCTTGACTCGCCACAGTTTTAATAAAAATGGATTTTTTCAGAAAACAGTAGTGGGAGTATGGTAGAACTGGAAGTAATTCCAGAACCGCAAACAATTACTGAAAATTTGATTAGAACCTAAAGATTCAATCTGGTTTGACATTCCATTGGACACTCCGCAGATATGGTGGGTAACCTCAAGCATCCGAGAGGTACTTCGGTAGCCTCAAGGACGGTGACAGGGAGGTTCTTGTTTACCCAGACTTGCCATTGCTGTTGTTCCAGACTGTGAGACCCGGCAGGAGGATGAGTATAGCGTCGTTCTGAACTGGCTTTAGAAGTGCACGTGTATATGACTCTGTCAGAGGGTTGTCGTAGTCAGTGGGAGCAGCGGAAGTATAGTGGACAAGTGGCTTATGTCTATTTATAGGCTAAAGCAGATATAGCGGAGATAGATCATCTATTTCTGATGTGACAGTCATAGGTTTGACTTCATCAGAATAGGGGATAGATCTGTTAAGAAGGTAGTAGAGTGTGATGTCCTGATATTAGGACGACATACACAAAGTAGGAAGTGGAATTCCTATACTACGATCGGTTATACTTTGGTTGTCACACAGTAGTTTTTCCACATAGGAATTGGATATTATATCAGATATTCTGGTTACTAGATCTATGGTTTTAGATCTAGATTTGGGTAGTTTCCCAATCTGGGTACTTTGACAGCATTCTAAAGGTGTTTTAGAATGGACGACTCCTGGCACGGTAGTATACCTGCAGGTGATGGAGTCACCCTCTCTAAAGGAGTCTTACAGTCTAAAGAGGAGAGGGATGTGCATGATCAGCAAATCACTTGCTTAGGCAATTGAGTTGATCATAAGATGTCAAGTACCATACCAGATGTTGTTTTTGTAGGAGATGCAATGAGTTGATATTAATCCAATCCTGGAGAAACGATCGGAAGCAGTTTTAGAACACAAGTGGATGTTCTAGGGATTTGATAACGACAGCCTTCTTCGGGAGACAGTTATCATTTCAGGCTTCCAAGGTGACCAGGATAACAGAGTGACTGTCAGAGTTATATTTTTCCCTCTGACGAGGGGCAGTAGTTTGGACAGCTGGTCCAGGGGATACTGAGGATGGCATGGCGCAGGATACTGATTAAGTTCAGTTGACGATACAGTCTAAGAAGTTTGGATTTGGAGTTCATTTATGAACTAGGTCCCATCAGATATCCAGACATATTCTAAGACAGGTATTGCTCATTTCGGGAGATGGCTTTCTTCGCGAACTTAAGATAAAGAGAGACATAGAAAGAAACATCTGAGCGGATCCACTCACTGAGGCTATTCCTCGAACGCAATAGTTTCGCAAACGTGTTTTGTGAAACTGATTAGTAGAGGAGTTGGGTGTTCGATATCACACAGGCTGTGAGTATGCGACATCGCAATAATTAGCCTTGAGTGCAAGTGGGAGATTGTTGGAGATAGTGCCCTCAGAGTCAATTATTGGATCACAGGCACGTGATTGCAATGATTGAGGGATGACCTAAGCCGATAGGACAGTCTTACTCAAGATGATAGTATGCTATCTGGTTTGCCTCTATCATCGTGTACTGTTTCAGGTGACCTTACAGGTCACTATTGCACGTTGATAGAGCCCTTATGATTCTTGCTTGACGGCCAGCAGTATGATGGCGATCATATACGTTGGAGCTGGGGTTTATAAGCACATCCTTAAAAGGTCCCTAATTGAGGGAGTTTCGAGACAGGGCATCGATACTCCAGAGTAGACTAGTGTATACAGTCGAGACCCCGACGAGGGGCGGTGGCCGGTCTCACAAGCCACTGGTGTCGGTTGGTTCACCTAAGATGTATGCAGGTGCTCATTGGGTTATGAGTACACCGGACAGAACTCGCCGGGAACATGCTAGTTGGTCTTATACCTGACGTCAGATAGCAGTTCCCTGGTGATATGTGTACAGGTTTGTTCATCGACCTGGGATCGTCATTTGTCTCGTGTGAGTTCCCACTGTACTTTGATTACTACCCTACCTCGGCTCAAAGGAGTCGTGTAAACAGGTTTTAGTTGGGTACAGTCCCGAGCTACATGGAGGCAGTGAGCGGATCTGTAGGGGTTCATCTCTCCCGATATTGGGGGTGAGGTCGCGCTGTGTCTAGGAGAGCCATTACACAAAGCTCTCGGCCGAGGCAGGAGATTTACTGGTATGTATTCCAGTAGTATCTCAGGGTGTTCTGGGCTACACTCCGTGTAACACCCGAGCCCAATAATATTATTTCTGTTACTGGTTGAGTGTTAGACATTGCTCATTTCAATTATCTTGCTTGTTTGGTTCTTGTTGCAAAATTTTAACCGGCTAAGTCATTTTTTGCCTATAACAAATTTTAACACCTAAAATGAAATTAAAAATATCCATATTGGCCTACTCATCACCACTAGTCGCGTGGTAGCGTCCGCGCGTCGAGATTTCATCCCGTTCGGTGAAACGGGCGAGTTTGGACTACTACGCGCGCGTGCAAGTGTTCGACTTGGGGGCATGCATTTTAATCATAGGACATCTCATTTTAAAATTTGGAACCCGCTTAAAATCCTATTATTTGAATTTCAAATATTTGGGCGCAACCCGGGCGCGATTTGGAAATGTTTCATTTAGCGCCAAAATACCCATTTAATTTAATATTATAAAACTATATATATATACATTCTTCTGTTACTTCAAATCCTTTTAAAATCTTTTAAATTTTATTTTTAAACCTCCTTATATCTCCCCAGCCAATCACGAGAGATTTAATCTCTCGTGGGCCCCGCCTCCAACTCTCAATCTCTGTCTCTCTCTCCGTCTCTCTGTCTCTCTCTCTCTAATCTCTCTCTCTCTCTCATCCTAGAATCTCTCTCTCCCTCTATCCCTATTTACATACCGTTCCTTCTTCCTCGTTCGCAGAAAACCAACGCGAGAAACCCACGAACCCTACCGAACCCTAGCCATCTCGTCGCCGTCGCCGCCGCAGTCCCCGCGCCGACAACACCACCACCCTCACCCTTTCCTCCGCAGCCTCGACCGCACCCCTTCCTTCCTCCGTTCTCCTTCTTTCCAGCGCTGCAACCGGCGCCGCAGCCACCTGCACTGTCTCCGCTCACCGTCGCCGCCGCCACTTGTCGCCGACGACGCCAGCACCTCCCCTTCACCCTCGTCCCGACCTCTTCACCTTCCTCCTCCTTCCCTCGCCGGGCTGCAGCAGAACCCGACGCCCGAACCCTAGCATCTCCTCAGGTTCGCCAGAGATCGCCGCCGTCGACTCTCGTCGTCGTCGCCAGCGCCCCGCCGACCACCTCCTCTTCCCCCTACAACCCAGACCAGACCAACACCTCCCCTCATCGCTGCACCACCCGATCCAGCCACTTTCAGCCTCCTGTCGCGTTCCCTGTTCGCCGCCGGCGCCCCATCGCCGTCGAACCCGTCGCGATTGCCACCCTTGCTATCCCTGTAAGCATCTCTTTACCTTCTCCCTTCCCTTTTCCCTTCGCTGGTCGATCGTTGTCCATGTATCGTATTTTGCTAACTTGTCGCTGTTTTGACATTTCGCCGGAATCCGGCCGTGCCGACGACTTGACCCGACTCTCCAGCGAAGTACTCCGGTCCGCGTGGCCCCGCTGTTCGTTGTTTGGACTCGATCCGTGACCCATGCATCCGTCACGTATTTTCCGCCGACGCTACGTTCGTGTTTTCCGGTTTGCGAAACCGTCGAGGCAAGTATTACTTGCTACATGCTATGTTATGCTAATTAAGTGTGCTTGACTCATAAGACCTGCAAAGATTAGCTAGTGTTGTTATTTTCTCATTTGGACGAAATATGATATATATCATGATACTGCAACCTAAACCGTATTTTGCCACTGTAACCCTAATAACAAAACTACCGGTTAATCATTTTGCTATTTAAAGGGCGATAGCCGTACACATATATCTTCATTACTTTCTGTTATTAATATCGCGCTACCCTATGATTATTGCTCCCCAAGGGTGCTCGAACCTGTTAGTATGATAATACAATTGCACTATAGTAATGCACCATTGCGATTAAATGAACTGTTATTGTTATTTACTTTATTTTCTGCTATTGTTCTTTATTCGCTTCTATACCTGTTATGAGCACACCTTCGATTGCATTACATATTGACCTGACCTTGCTACACATGACATATATATACATACCGATGCACCGGACATGGTACCCTTTACTACCACCTCAACCTGTTGTACCATGACCTGACTTGTTACCTGATCTCATGCCTAATGCCAACAAACCTGACTTGGGGTCCTCATGGACCATTCCTGTTGTCTATCCAGACAAACCTGCTTCTACCTGATCCTGTGTTGGCATTAGTTCTGGATTACTGAATACCTGACCTGACATACATGACTTGGGGGTATGGGGAAATCAAAGGTGAAACCGACTTGTAACTCAACAGTTCGATACCTGATCTGATCAGTCTTACGGGCTCGGCCAGTCCGGGAGTGATGATGCTGACGTCACTCGTTCATCCTGCTACCTATTACTGCCTAGCGGCACGTCTCGGATTCAGCCCCGAGGGTCTTGACCGTGGTCCCGGGCATGCACGGGATACTATTGAGTTACATCGACGAGTCATCAATTGATTTCAAAGACTTTAGAATAGAAACCCGATAGAACAGTATAGTTACCCACTGCACACTACCCTGCACTGTTATTTCATATTATTGTTTTATTCATGTTCATCCCTGCATTGCTTATTACCATGTTCATATTATATTACTGGTTGACATGACGCGCTGACGTCTGGGTTTTGCATGGCCCAGATTCTTTACCACTGTCGACGACCGAGCAGGAGTACTTCAGCCAGCAGGCTGATCTGTGAGTTCTATAGTGATTAGTTTATTTATTTCATTTCATTTCCAGATGTGAGCCCGCATTATGGGACGTACTATTTATTTATTGTATTGGATCATTTGCTTCCGCACTTATTGTTCATTGACTCTTGTTATTATGGATTTGGACATGTGTTAGATTAGTTTATTTATCTTGTTCTTGATATCTCTACAGCCGTAATGTGACTGTGGATGGATACTTCCTATCCACAGGTAGCATGGTTGGCTATGTCACGTGCCCAATCTTGCGTACTCTGGGAAGCGGGGCGTGACACTCCGACACGACTTGTACCGCTTTTGGGGGTCTGACTTTTACCAACCCCCTAGGCCTGCCATACGATACTCATAGACGAATAGACCGGACTGTACGGATATTGTCACTGACAGGATCAGTAGGGTGTCAGGATGAGTTCGCTCATCGACGTCCCTTTTGGTCAATACCTGGTAGCCCGTTACGTATGGCTAATACCTCTGACGTACTAGTAGTTAAATCCACAGCCAAAGTATTGAGGAGTCTTTAGAGTTCCCCACAGACAGTTTCTCAAGTTTTGGGCAAAACGCTGTAGAGGTCGTATGGAGATATGACAGGGTTCGATCTTATTCGTGCGGTATTGCACGGATCATGATCGGACGGATAATACTAGCGAGCTTTGGTTTAAGCCGGATACTAGTATTGTACAGTGTAGATTTTGTCTCATTGCGTTTGTATTCAGTGGAAATACAAATGCGGGTATGTATATACAGTCGCGGGGTTTTCCTGTAATTTATTACGGGATCAGTTTTTTTGAAGTTGCCAGTTTGCATTCCGTCTCGGCCAGTTTTCCTTTGTTCCTTCTTGGCCGGATTTTTCTGTGGGAGGGGCTAATTTGCAAGTGTGCAAATTAGCAAATGTGGGGGTTATATGTGGCATTTGGATTATATGATGGTTATAGCATCTTTAGATGCTTTTCTTTTTTCCATCATGGTTTGCTTTAATGAGATGAGAAATGATTTGGCCTTGGTGTGACATTAATTCCTCATTATCATCACTTTTCTTATGCTCACCATTTTCTCTTCTTGTGCTCACCCCCCCTTATTGATTTTTCCCTCCACCATATTTGTATTGGCCGGCCACATTCTTGGAGGGGGAGAAGGGTTTTATTTTGGTGTAGGAAAAATCATTCATCTCTCATTTTTTTCTTGCTACACAAATACTAGTTCACTCCAAAGTTCATTTTCTCCTACACATCTTCAATGGCAACTTCATACCCCAAGAGACAAAACATTCGACACTTATCCTACAGCATCCTTGGGCACGTCGGCTCGCCAACTTCGTGCCCGAGTTGCCTCGGTCCAGAGGTGGGAGCCCGTATAAGAACCCGGCGATATGGTGCCCGTTCCGACGAGGGAATGAAGACCGGAGATTCCGCTAGGAGATCGGAGTGGAGGCTGAAGACCGAAGGACATGGATCGCTCGGTATAGCTCTCTACCCTTTCTCGTATTTGCTAGCATTAGGTTAATGGCCCGATCCAGGTTTATAGTGCGCGGTAGTGCCGGTTTATAAGTTAAAGAAAAGTTTTCGTTTCCGCATTTTGGCCTCGGACAGACGGCCGGGGCGC
This sequence comes from Agapanthus africanus, assembly GCA_030015575.1. Lineage (NCBI taxonomy): Eukaryota > Viridiplantae > Streptophyta > Magnoliopsida > Asparagales > Amaryllidaceae > Agapanthus > Agapanthus africanus. Next base: position 115,949,577 of record CM057350.1, read on the forward strand.
TGCCGTGCACTAACAGCTTGAACTTATGCGTCATGCCCCTGAGACCTAGGCTTTGAATTCCCAACGGGCCGCATGGGTTGAGCAAAGTGTTCCGTTCTTTCGCCATTTCGACCGAGAGGCAACTCTTAAGCGAAAGGAACGTGAAGCGACTACTGCTGAATCTGCCCAACTGCGCGCTGAGGCCGCATCTAATGCTGTCCAGCTGAATGCCATTTTTGAAAACCTTCAACGATGTATCTCAGACGGGCTGGTGTTGAGGAAGAAGCTTGATCTTAACGAGCAGGTCGCACAGAGTCAGGAGGCTGCCCAGCAGGAAGCTGATCGGAAACTCTCATCCTATTTGCAGCAACAGGCCCAAGTTGAAGCAGAGCTGGCCGCAGCGGCTGATAGTGATGAAGAGTTGAGAAAAGTGCGCGAGCAGCTAGCCGGTCTATTAAAGGCGCCTCCCTCCCAATAGCTGTTTTTATATAAGTTGGACACTTGTAACCTTTGAATAATATGTATCCATTTTTTTATGTGACATATTTTGTATCCAATTGAGTTCATGAATGAAGCCACATTTTTTTTGTTATACTGTTGCTTTCTTCTCCTTGCTGTGTTGTTGTTATGTGATTTCAGATAGTATATAACTGTCAGTCTTGGATTCTTTGTAGAGTGGTGATGGCTTAGAAAATAGGGTTAGGATCTGTCACCAAAGACTTTTCAACTTTATGAGCCGTGAGGGTCTCATAAAGAGTTTTCTTGCTACCGGTCGAGAGGATCCCGTAGGTGTGATTTCTCCTTAAGAATCGTGAGGATTCCCAAGTGCGTTTTCTCTTGAAAGTTGTAAGGATCTCACAATAAAATTTACTCCCTTACGAGTCATGAGGACCCGCAAGTGATGAGTGAAGTTGTCCTTATCCGTATTTCATGGAGTTAAGGGTTGCTCTGGATGCTTCCCACGGGTTCACTACCGTGTTTGGCGAGGACCAGGCTCCGCTCTGGACGTTTTCCAGGATACCGTAGTTTAAAGACATCGCGGTCGAGGTTAAGGACATCATAGTCCGTGAGTTTAAGACCTCACAGTCCGATGTTAGTTTTAAGACATCACGGTCGAGGTTAAGGATATCATAGTCCGTGGATTTAAGGACTCCACAGTCCAATGTTAGTTTTAAGACATCACGGTCGAGGTTAAGGACGTCATAGTCCGTGGATTTAAGGATTCCACAGTCCAATGTTAGTTTTAAGACATCACGGTCGAGATTGAGGACATCATAGTCCGTGGATTTAAGGACTCCACAGTCCGTTGTTAGTTTTAAGACATCACGGTCGAGGTTAAGGACATCATAGTCTATGAGTTTAAGGACCTCACCGTCCAATGTTAGTTTTAAGACATCACGGTCGAGGTTAAGGACATCATAGTCTATGAGTTTAAGGACCTCACCATCCAATGTTAGTTTTAAGACATCACGGTCGAGGTTAAGGACATCATAGTCCGTGGATTTAAGGACTCCACAGTCCAATGTTAGTTTTAAGACATCACGGTCGAGGTTAAGGACATCATAGTCCATGGGTTTAAGGACCCCACAGTCCGTGAAATGTGTGGTTGTCGGGACCCGTCACCTCTTTGAAGACGTTGAGGAATTACAATGACCAATATCAAAGGAGTGAAGAGATGTACCCTTGAACCAAGGTAAAATTAGTTTAAAGACATTACGGTCCATTGTTAGTTTTGAGACATCACGGTCGAGGTTAAGGACATCATAGTCCGTGAGTTTAAGAACCTCACAGTCCGATGTTAGTTTTAAGACATCACGGTCGAGGTTAAGGACATCATAGTCCGCGAGTTTAAGGACTTCACAGTCCGATGTTAGTTTTAAGACATCACGGTCGAGGTTAAGGACATCATAGTCTGTGGATTTAAGGACTCCACAGTCCGATGTTTGCTCTGGATGCTTCCTACGGGTTCACTGCCGTGTTTGGCGAGGACCAGGCTCCGCTCTGGACGTTTTCCACGGGGTCAGAAGTGACATAATCCGCGTTCCACGTAGCCAGGAATTTTGCTCTAGATGCTTCCCATAGGTTCACTGCCGTGTTCGGGGAGGACTAGGCTCCACTCTGGATGCTTCACCCGGGTTCACTGCCGTGCTCTGCGAGGACCAGGATCCTCTCTGGACGTTTTCCACGGGGTTAGAAGTGACATAATCCGCGTTCCACGTAGCCAGGAATTTTGCTCTGGATGCTTCCCACGGGTTCACTGCCGTGTTTGGCGAGGACCAGGCTCCGCTCTGGATGCTTCACATGGGTTCACTGCCGTGCTCTGCGAGGACCAGGATCCGCTCTGGATGTTTTCCACGGGGTCAGAAGTGACATAATCCGCGTTCCACGTAGCCAGGAATTTTGCTCTGGATGCTTCCTACGGGTTCACTGCCGTGTTCGGCGAGGACCAGGCTCCGCTCTGGATGCTTCATACGGGTTCACTGCCATGCTCTGTGAGGACCAGGATCCGCTCTGGACATTTTCCACGGGGTCAGAAGTGACATAATCCGCATTCCACGTAGCCAGGAAGGGTTGACTTTATCCGCATTTCACGGAGTCGGAATTTGACTCTCGGTCATCTGTACACCGCCGAGTCATAGAACTGGGAGTTGCCGCTGTTCCGCTTTGCTTGATGTTGTGTCTACTGTAATGAGACGAATGTCGAGATGATCTCTAGGCTATCTGTGAACCGTCGAGATTCGGCTTCTTCTTATGATGAAACCCGGGGAGGAGGAGTGTGATTCCTTCTTTGTTTGCGCCCCTGGATTGTATAAAGGGACTGCTGTGATATCACCTGTAGGGCATAAATTTCATTTTATTTTTTTCAATTCTTTCCGCGATACTCTATCATTTCAGCTTTTATATCGCGAAGGTCGCGATTGCCCAATCATTTCGGCTATTTTTCTCGGTGCCCAATCATTTTGGCTATTTATTTTATTTTACTCGCTGCTTTTTATTGCGAGTTGCCCAATCATTTCGGCTATTTCGCATGCATATATTTTTACTTGCTGATTTTGTTGCAAGTTGCTCCATCATTTCGGCTATTTCATATGCATGTGTGGCTCGCTGGCTTTTTGCTGCAAGCTTAGGATTAGACACCGATTTTGGCATCAGCATCGCTACAACTGGGATATTGCCAGGAGCGAATCATCATTTGCCTTCGTCGATATCGAACAAAGGTGGCTTAGAAAACAGGGTTAGGATCATGTCGACTAAGGCTTTTGACTTCATGAGCCGTAAGGGTCTCATAAAGGTATTTCTCCCTACAAGTCGTGAGGATCTCGTAGGTGTGTTTTCTCCTTAGGAATCGTGAGGACTCCTAAGTGTATGTTCTCTTATAAGTCGTAAGGATATAACAAGAGTGTTTTCTCCTTATAAGTCGAGAGGACTTACAACGGTTGTTCACCGTATAGACATATCCCTAGTCACGGATGAGACTTTGTTAGAGAAATATTTATTCGCGCCCGTGGATTGTATACAAGGGTCAGCGTTGAGCCGCTTGTAGGGCAATATTGGAGGTTGTGGAGGCTGCTTAAGAACAGGCTTAGGTCCTTGTAGCTTAAGACTTTTGAATCTTATGAGCCGTGAGGGTCTCATAAGAGGATTCTCCTTACGAGTCCTGGGGATCTCGCAGGTGTAATTTCTCCTTAGGAATCGTGGGGATCCCTAAGTGTGTTGCTCCCTTGTGAGTCGTAAGGATCTCACGTCGGTCATTTCTCTTCACAAGGTCGAGAGGACCCTGTAAGTGTCTTTTAACGAGGTTGCGCCCTTTCGGGTTTTCATAAGCACTCGCCGGTAGCCCTGCTGTTTTTACTCACGGAGCCCTTTCGGGTTTTCATCCGTGCTCATTTTGCTTATGGGCATACCGTTTTCTTCTTCTTTTTGTTTATTCCTTTTTTTTTATTCTAACGAGGTTGCTCCCTTTCGGGTTTTCACAAGACTTGCCGGTAGCCCTGCTGTTTTTATTCACGGAGCCCTTTCGGGTTTTCATCCGTGCCCATTTTGCTTATGAACATACCGTTTTCTTCTTCTCTTTATTCCTTTTTTTATTCTTTTTTTTTGTATCAGCTTTGGGATGCTGCGATCCACCGTAGTTTCTCGACATCTCAGTCAATAGCTAGTTTTAGGACATAGTGGTCCGTTGTTAGTTTTAAGGACGTTTCGGTCCGCTGTTAATTTAAGGACGTTTCGGTCCGTTGTACAGTAAGCCAGTTACTACTTATAGAGTTTGGGCTTAGGAAGATAGCGAGCGAACATAGTCGTCGTCATTTGTCATTGACCTAGGCCGTGACTCGTCAAGCATAGTACTTCTTCGGGAAGCGGCCGTTTATTGGCCTGAAGGGTCTTTCACCATGCATGTCCATGAGTAGATAGGCTCCACCCTGGTAGACCTTGTCTATGATGTACGGGCCTTCATAGTTCGGCTTAAATTTTCCCCGCTTGGCGCGATTTGGAATCATAGGTCTTTTGACCACTAGTACGAGTTTGCCTTGGCGGAATGTCCTCGGCCTAGTCAATCTTTTGTAAGAGTGCGTCATCTGTGCTTTATAAGCCTCCAGATTTTGTTGCGCTATGAGCCGGGTTTCATCAAGGGCATCGAGCTCCTCAAGCCGAAGATGAGCATACTCTTCGTCCGTTAGCTCATAATGAACTACCACTCGTAAAGAGGGTAGCTCTATCTCGAGGGGGAGTACCGCTTCTGTGCCGAATACCAGCGCGTATGGAGTTGTGTTCGTGGCCGTCTTGAACGTAGTTCGATATGCCAGAGCTTCTTACAGTCTTTCGTGCCAGTCTTTCTTATTTCGAGACACCGTCTTTTTCACGATCTTTGTCAAGGTTTTATTGAAAGCCTCAGCTAGACCGTTAGCTCGGGGATTATAAACTGAGGAGTATCTCCAGTCTATGTTGTGCTGTTGTGCGAAGCGGCTGATCTTGTGGTTTCTGTAGGCTGGCCCATTATCGGAGATGATCCATCGCAGAGTTCCAAACCGATAAATAACGTGCGTCTTGAAGAAATGGAGGATATTCTCCATCTTCACTTCCCTCAGCGGTACTGCTTCTGCCCATTTGGAGAAGTAATCAGTTGTCGCCAAAATGAATCGATGTCTTCTGGACGATGCTGGCTCGATAGGGCCGATTATGTCAGTTCCCCACATTTCGAACGGCCAGCTGGCCACTGTCAGGTGTAATGGATTTGGATGCTGATGGATAAAGTCTCCATGGATCTTGCACGAGTGGCATTGCTTCGCATACTCGAGGCAGTCCTGAATCATCGTGGGCCAGTAGTAGCCCATCCGTTTAATCTTCAACTTCATCTTCGGGCCTGCTTGGTGAGAACCGCAGAATCTGCCGTGTCACCGAAGGGCATCACCTTGTAGCAGATTATACCCAAAGGGGTCCGGAAAGCGGTATACTTCTGGTCCTCGGGATGCATCTTTATCTGATTGTATCCTGACGAGCCATCCATGAAAGAGAAGACTTCGTGAGTGGATGTATTATCTATTATCAGCTCGGTGACCGGTACTGGGAAGTCGTCTTTCGGGCAAGCTTTATTGAGATCCCGAAAGTCCACACATATGCGCATTGTCCCATTTTTCTTCATTACTGGGGCGATGTTGGCGATCCAGTCAGGATACTGAACCTCTTGGATGAATCCAGAGTCGATTAGTTTCTTGACCTCGGTGTTGATGCTCATCTCAAGCTCGAGCCGCATTCTTCTCGGTGCTTGTTTGATTGGCTTGACGTCCGGGGATATTTCCAGTTTGTGGACAGCAATCTATGGGTCTAGTCCTGGCATTTCGGAATAGTTCCACACGAAGCAATCCTTATGCTGCATAAGCACGTCTTTTAGCGCAGCCACCCTTTCTTCAGATAGTAGCTCACCGACGAATGTCGCTCACGAGTCATTTGCCGTCCCCAGATCAATTTTCTTGAGGTTAGCTGCAGTGGTGTGTATTCCGTCTTCTAGCTCTTTTGGTGCTGGTGGAAACTCTAAGATCACCTCATCATCATTGTTTTCGAAGCACCAGGAGAGGTCATCCATATTCTCAGGCTCTTCCTTTGATAGCGTTATCATATGACAAGTACGAGCTCGCTTCCACGACCGATGTTGATCTAGTTCTACTCTCGCGGATTTGGGTTCATGCTTCTGTGGTGGTGTTATCCTCCAACTCTTGGATAGAGCGAACTTGCCAAGATGATATTGGTCTTCGACCCAGTTCTTGAAGGTGAAGCAGTCTTCGAGAGGGTGTCCTATTGCTCGGTGATAAGAGCAATAGTCTGGGTGAGAGACCTCGTTGGCTTGCTCGGGGTGTTTAGACTCCGGAAGTGTAATCATTTGATGTCTTATGGCGAGATCAAGTATCTTCCGTGTCTTTTCTTGAGGAAAAGAGTATGCTCGACTCATCTTCTTCATGAGGGACAAATTCGGACCGCTCGATTCCCGATTGCGTGACTTCTTGGTCGTGCTTTGTCGCTGTCGAACGCCTTTTCCGCTCTTTGACTTGTTTCTGCTTCTGCGTCGGGTCTTTTATACAACAGGTTGACAGGGAAGGGCATTTTCATCTTTCGCAGCCTATTGAAGAAGGCGTTGCGTCCTGGCTTTCTCGTAGATGGCCATTTCGCGATTATGGTCGTCTCGAACTTTTTGACCAGCTTCCCTTATAAGCTTGTCCATTTGTTGTTCGAACGACGGACTGGGCATTTTCACGTCGGGGGCTCGTTCTGGTTTAGGGTTAGCATTCTCCCATTGAGCATCTCCTTCTTTATCAAAGTCATGTACGGCGTAGCAGTCGCGGAGTAGCTCCCATTTCTCGGACCGAACATATCCAAGCCCGATCGCTTCCATTCTCCTGTTGGGTAACTTGCGCTGAGTTCCGGGAACGTTCCAGATCCTGTCATAGAATTTAGCTTTTCGAGCAGTTTGCTTAAGGGGTACACCTTGGCGTCTCAAGAGTCTCTTTAGTCCGTTCGTGTAATATCTGGGCAAACGGATGGGCTGGAGCCTGTCAAGTGTAGAATTTGCGCCATGCCAGATTTCTTTCTCTACTTTGGTTTCCCCGGATCGATAGAATATGATCGCCTTTTCGCATTCTCGCATGGGAGGGACATAGAACGTCTGCAGCTCTTCTACACTGTAGGTATCAAGCGCGTCTAGTTCTTTATGATGCTTGGGTGGCACCATGGCAAATTGCAGACTTTGCTCTTTATCAGCGAATGTTTGTATTGAAGGCCGAGCAGAGAATATAGCATGGACCTCATCTTCCGAGTCGCTACCAAAGATCAACATAGGAGCGGACGGTCTCGGCTTGTTATACTGGGGTGGACCTGAATAAACTATCTCTTCCTCTTCTTCAGTATCACTCCTGAAGACCGGAATGGTGGTGATAGCTTTTTTCTCCGGTTTGTGACATCTCTCCTTGTCCTCGAAATCTGGCAAGAAGTATTTTGCATCTTCGCACTTTCGGACTTCGTTCATGGAGAATGGGTTCAGCTCTCCTGTTACGGTATGCTCGAGACCATCCTTAAAGTATTTCATACACTGATGTTGTGTAGAAGGGATGATGTTGTACTCGTGTAACCAAGGCTGGCCGAGCAAAGCGTTATAGCATGTCTTGGCGTTAATGACGTGAAATTTAATATCCGTGACAAGTAGCCTGATTCGTAACGTCAGTATCACAGACCCGAGAGTCCGCAATGACTGAGAGTCAAAACCGGAGATGGTGATTTTATCATGAGCGAGGTGATGGACGCTCATGCGGATTTCCTTCAACACTCGCACGTTGAGGAGATTGACGGAAGACCCATTGTCGACCAGGATTTTTCCTATCTTGATATCATGGCAGTATCCTGAGACATAAAGGGGACGGTTGTGCTCGCACGTCCCAAGGAGGAGGTCTTCATCGCCGAAGGTGATATCAGCTGTGTGTACTTCCTCCAGCTCGTCCTTCATCTTTTCTTCGGCGAGAGAAGCTTGGAATCGCTCTGGCTCTTGTAGCGCCTTGATAAATGAATCTCTTATTTCTTTTGATAGTAAAAGGGTGTTGAGAATGCTAAGCTGCGAGGGTAACTTCCTCAAGTGCACTTTGGCTATCACCACCAATCTTTGGAGTTGGGCACGGCTTCAGCATCCCTTCGATGATCTGGGGTTCCAGCGGGTTTTTCCACCTGATCGCCGGGCATGTCTGGAGATCATTCAGCATTCTTTTAGTTTTGGCTGAAAGCACGACCTCCCATGGAGCTTCTTCAACAAAAGAGCACGTTGCCCCCGGCGTGTCCATCTTCTTAGGAGTGTGCGGTTGTGGTGGGCTCACTTTCTACTTTTCAGACATCGCAAATTTGCCTTGAAGGTACTGATCCTCGATCTATCCCTTAAAGACGAAGCAATCTTCGATCGGATGGCTTACCGTTTGGTGGTAAGGGAAATAATTGGGATTATTTACTTCGTTGGGTTGCGGTGGTCGCCTTGGATTTGGCAAATTGATAAGCCTGTTGCGCACCGCCAGCTCGAACAACCTCTTCGTTTTATCCTGCAGGAATGAGTAAGGGCGCTTCATTTTCTCATTGTAATAGCGCCGTCTCTCCTCCAACTGATCCGTTAGTCTTGGAGCACTGGGTTGTTGTTGAGTGTTCACAACGAAGGTCGCCTTCCCTTTACCCTTTTCGTTCCGCGGTTCCGGTTTCGGAGGAGACGGTCTGTGACCCATCTGATCCATCTGGGCCAACTTGTCGATTAAAGCCTGGAACGTGGTCGGTTTGAAGAACATCGTGAACTGTGAAATAGTTGCATGAGGGTCTAGGGTGCCCATGAACATGCCCACTGCTGGTGCTTCCTCGATGCGTTGTTCGCACTTCGACCACAGATTTCGCCATCGGATTGCATATTGAACCTAAGTTTCGCCTGGCTTTACCCTGGCATTAATTAATGCGGTAATTGGGGTACGTTCACTTGCGCTTGCGAATCACTGGGTGAACAATAACTCCATTTCTATGAAAGTTTGACGGAGTCATTTGGAAGTTCGGAGTACCATTCAAACGCCGTCTCTGATAAGCTGCCGATGAATTGGCGGAGCAAAAGCTTATCATCGCCCCCGGTGTTGCCGCACAGAGCTATGAACTGGGAGACGTGCTGGTGGGGATTGCCCGTCCCCTTGTACACATGGAATTTGGGGATTGTGTATCCTGGCGGGTATTTTATCTAGTCATACCAGCTTGGATATGGTCGCCCAGTTTTGACGACTTGGCCGGCCGCTTCATTTGCCTAATGAACTCGTATTTGTTGAGTAATATAATCATCCAGGGCGGCCTTAGAAATGGTTTCCTCCTTGGCTGCTGAAAGGGCCGGAGGTGGATTCGATGTTTCTCCTCTGTCATCTTCAATTATTACTGGAGGATTTTCGGTTGGGGATTCGGCTGGATCATCATGCCCACCATGTATTGGAACAGAAAAGCCATTTGCTTTATATTGGCCGCTTGTTCCGAAGCCTCCTTGTCCTTCTTTTCGAGCATTCTCCTAAGGAATTCAGTATCAGTCTCGTGTTCGTGACGTTGTTCCGATGACGCCTCCGGGCTTTCTTTTGGCCTGGTGAGTGCGGCCATTACAGTCAGCATCTCCTAAAGCTTCTGCTGTTGTTGTTCCAGAGCCCTTGTTATTGATCTGGTGAGTGGTCGGTGGCCCGTAGAAGCGCGGCTATCTTTTTTCCCGAATGCCATGTAGACGGTATGAACCACCATGCCTCCAGACTTAGGGCGTTTGGGCTCAGTGCCTTTGACATTTGTCGCAGGCATGGGGATTTTCTCCGGCCTTCTCCTCTTATGAGTGGTCAAAGTTGAGGGGGCCATTGCAGTGGACACCCAGATAGCTTTTCGTGGCTTGGCAGGATGGCTTTCTTCTTGTTGAACCTTCGCCCTTTTTTGTCGGCGAGGGTAATCTTGATCAACTACCGAGTTCCGAACTTGCCGCCAGACTTTGTAGATCTTGGAGGACAGCCGCTGAGGGGATTGTTCTGGCTTGGCTTCCGCAACATTCTCCACCGGAGGGGGAGATCTTTTCAGTGCGGCAGTGGGAGAATTCCTGCGCACCTTATTCAGCAGCTTGAAGCTGTTCCCGGTTGGAACAGCAGCATTAATTTCCGCCGTTGGGGATGATGGAGTTAGCCCAGAGGGGGAGTTGCCCCCGGCCTTCCTTACCCGGCGCCAGTAGCGACGTCGAGCGCGTTGAGCTGATGGAGTTGGCTCGGTGACGGGGATGGCTTCGTCTTGCCCCCTGTTCAGGTGAGGGGCTGTTGCTGGTGTCAGTCTGTTGAAAACTGATGTCCTTTGAGTAGCAGGAGCGGGAGTTGGGACAGTCAGTCTTGTGAAGACCGACCCCTTGGCAGGGGAAGTCGCCTTGACGACTTCAGGAGCAGGGTTGGTTACTTTATTCGGAACAACCTTTTCTTGAGGTGCAGGCTTCATTGTGGGCCCACAGGAATTTTGGCCCAATCTGGAGAAGACCGTGGTGCCGGTGCTGGATGACCCATTGAGAGGGGCCGCAGTAGCTGTAAGCCGATCAAGGACCGACTTCTTGGGAGCTTCTGGTACGGGCACGGGAGCGGTGAAGCTCGTTGGCGGGAGTATGGTCCCGAAAAACAACCCTGTGGTTGGTTGAGTAACCTGTTCCACGGGCATCGTGAACAGGGAAGCCACTTGGGGCCCGTAGGCTATGCCCCCAGTTGAGGCAGGACGTGGGTTGCAGTTGCATGTGGAACACTTTACGCAGGCGAACTCTATTGATCCTTTGCTTTATGCACCAAGCAAAACGCCAAATCTTAGTACCTCAAAATCCAAGGGCAACCATTAGCAAACCGCAATTGGTTCGCGAACACGACACATGAAGTGTGGAGTGGAAAGAGGAAAAGGTCCCACCGGGCGTGCTAGAATCTGTTTACCGCCGGAAGCAGGGAAGACTGGACGTCTTGCCTGAATCTGGGGGCAGATGCTAATTGGTACTATCCGTCCACCTCTTCGAAGATGCCAAGTTGATTTATGGCACCATGTATCGAAGGTTTAAACGGATGCGGCCGATGTAGCAGACTTCATCAGATTCCCCCTTGTTTGAGGGGTTTTTGATTGTGGGGACGCTCTTCCCCGCAGGCGCAAGCCCCTACAGTTAATTACGCTACCGCATCACGGTAACAACTTTCTCCTTCTCCAGATGGTCACTTTGTGTCGTGGGTGTTTGTTTTGTGTTCGGTTGCCCATGGATTGTATACGGAGACTAAGTTATGCTGTCGCCCGTAGGACGTGGATTAGTCCAAATCCGTATCTTTCTTAGATTTGGGTTTGGGGGGTTATGTTTAAGGATACGTTAGCCTTATTTGAGGCTAAGATCAACTTAAACGTTTGTTAAGGACACGTTAGTTTAATCTTAGACTAAGATCAACTTAATGGGATCGTTTAGATCCGACAAGAGAGCAATTGGGCTATATGTTTAGTTTAATGACATTGTGGTCGATAATTAGTTTAAGGACATTACGGTCCATTGTTAGTTTTAAGACATCGCGGTCAAGGTTAAGGACATCATAATCCGTGAGTTTAAGGACCTCACAGTCCGGTGTTAGTTTTAAGACATCACGTTCGAGGTTAAGGACATCATAGTCCGTGGACTTAAGGACTCCACAGTTCGACGTTAGTTTTAAGACATCACGTTCGAGGTTAAGGACATCATAGTCCGTGGATTTAAGGACTCCACAGTTCGATGTTAGTTTTAAGACACCACGGTCGAGGTTAAGGACATCATAGTCCATGGATTTAAGGACTCCACAGTCCAATATTAGTTTTAAGACATCACGGTCGAGGTTAAGGAAATCATAGTCCATGAGTTTAAGGACCCCATAGTTCGTAGCAATGTGTAGTTGTCGGGACCCGTCACCTCTCCGACGACGTTGAAGGATTACAACGACAGATATCATAGGAGTGAAGAGATGTACCCTCGAACCGGGTGTAAATTGATTGGAGGAGCAGATGAGCTCAGTTCAAATTAAATTGATGACTTAAGGCCAGAATTGGGCTAAGTGCAGTTAAAAATGTTTAACATTTTATTTTTTGTTCTGCCTATTAGGCCTTTATTTGGGCTCTGCCCTTTTAATAATGCTAAGCATTGGGCTCCGACATTTTTTTTCTTATACTGAATGCACAACATTTATCAGAACAAAGTACGTTCTGATAGCGCGCCACGTGGCGCACTAGGCGCTTTACGCCAGTCAAAGAGCGCGTTGCGCTTCTGTCGGTTAGCGCACACGAGGAGGACACGTGTCGCTTAGCGCTAATTTGTTATCGCACAGCGCTTTTAATTTATGAGCACGCTACGCTAGTTTATGGGTGCGCCGGTGAGTGACACGTGGCGTGCTTGGCGCTGAGCGCCAGTATATAAGCGCAGCGCTCTGTTTCAGGAGCGCAAAACGTAGATTGTGTCTCTGGTTGACATGTGGCAAGTTCTGGCGCCGTGCGTCAGTCCAATGAGCGCAAGGGCGCAGTTCATGAGTCCAAAGCACTGTCTAATAGCGCAAAGCGCATTTTGATCAATTTTTGTTCTTTAAAGGAGGCCTTGCCTCAAGATCCAAGAACAAAAGTTCTTGTTTTTATAAAAGGCTCTGCCTTTATAGATCAGAAGATCTGTGAAGTAAAATTACTTCTTTTTATATTTTTATGATTAAATCTTGATCTTTTCTTTTTAATCATAGACCTTAGTCTTTTTATAGATCTAAGATCTTTTTAGAAGATGTTTCTTCTTTTTACGAGATGGTTTCATCTCTGTTGCTCAAGAATTAATTCTTTACTTTTTAAGATGAAGAAATGATCTTCTTTTTTCTAAAGGCTTGCCTTTCTTTCTCTTTGAGTTTTTCTCAAAGTTTGCAGAGCGTTTTCTCTATATGAGACTTGAAGTCTTGGGTCCCCAATTGATTTGTTAAATCAGTTTAAGAGATCTTTCTCTGATTGATTTGGGAATATTTCCCACCGTTGGATCTTTGATCCTAAGGCTTCTGATTGACAGAAGGTAATCTTCTTGTTTTAATTGAGAAATCTTTCCATGCAGAATTTGTTCTGTTTTTGGTAATTCATTATTTACCATTGGATCATTGATCCAGCGGTGCTTAAAACAAAATCTTGTTGTTTGGAAAGATTTTGAGAAATCTTTCCTGAACAGAATTTAATTCTGGTTAATTAATGACTTATCATTATTATTAGATCCTTTGATCTAACGGCGAGAATTTTAATTTCAGCGTTGGCGCACCTACGTTGGACACGTGGCGCGCAGCGCGGAGCGCAGCGCAACTGCACTAGCGCACCCGTGCTTGACACGTGGCGCGCAACGCGGAGCGCTGAATCTGAAGCGTTGCTTCAACTTTTTAATTTCCGAATTTTGAAACAGAGCTTTGCTCTGATTGGGGTGCGCTGCCTAGGGCTCAGCGCTTTTGGCGCTGGCGTGTCTGCTTTTGACACGTGGCGCGCAGCGCGCAGGATCTGAAGCGTTGCTTCAAATTTTGAATTTTGAAATTCAAAACATAGTTTTGCTTTGATTGGGGAAACAATGATCACTATGCAGCAGGTATAAAGAAAACATGAAAAATAAGCAGAAATGCACTGAATATATATTCCCTATATTATGACGACCAATGCCATACGACTTGCAAAATTTATGATAAATCATACGCAAGGATTTGACCAAAATAATATAAAGGAAGTATGAAGGAAACTTGATTATCTAAACAGTAAAATTTATTTCATGTCAATCGGGATTCAAGTTAGGGAATTATCATCCTTTTAAGGCAGCGATCGATTTCTGGAGTTCCATTTTCAGAACTGAAAGCCCAACTTCGCGCGTGTTTTACCAGTGATTATGTTCAGATACAGGTATTTCCCTAGTTGAATAAAATCTAGTTCTATCAGTTAAGTTCCCAACGCATCAAACGGATTATCAATATCACCTCTGTATTAGAAGTTATGTTCAGTTTAATGTGACGGGGTAAGAAATATTACTGCAGAAACTGCAGAACACAGCGACACTCTAAAATACAAATTAAATATCAAACACCGGTTAAAATGCACGGGACCAGATTAATGTGTTAGAAAATTAGGTTATCTATGCGACCATATTGGGCTCTGCACATTTTCAGTTTTACGCAGGTATGTACAGGTGCTTAAATTCAGGTTTCCCCCGTGGAATGCTGCCCCAGACTGCAGTCCAGAGTCACATTCCCAGTCAATTATCATTGCCGTAATCTATCAATATCGAAAAATAAACTATATATAGTTCTATATTATTGAGTCATCTTCGATATGAGCCGTAGAACATCACATTTCAATCTGTATTTAATTTACAATGATTTTAATAAGCAGCATGCGCGGTAAAATTTCAGATTTGACGTAGCTAGACGGAGGTATCATTTCGTAGTGATGACGTCAATATTTTTATCTCAAATTCTTATACGTTATTTATTATCATTAAAGGGATTTATGCGCCATAAATTCCACCATTTTTAAATGAGGTTTTCATTAGGGTAGTGTATCGAACACATGTCAAATATAAATATGTCACGATCTATACTTCATTTTCTTTCAACTAACAACGGTAAGTAATTGTTATAAGATCTACACAATAATAATACGCGTTATCCACTCAATCATGTTCCAACCATCATAGCTACGAGTGTAAAATTAAAGGTAACGGTTATACAACAAAATATATAACAGTGTTCATACTTTAGATTACCCGTTATAACGTAATACGATAGCATGAGTAGAAAGTGAGGAGTTTCACTTGCTTATGGAGAAGGTGACACGGGAGCGACGATGATGGTGAATGGCGCGACACGGGGGCGATCATGACACGAATACGACATGATCACGACACGTTCACGTCACGATCACGACACGAATATGACACAATCACGACACGACCACGGCACGGGCAGCGGCTACGGAAGTGATCTCGGGCAGTTCGTATAGCGGCGACGGCAGCGAACTCGGGGAGTACTGGGGTATGAAGTTGGCGAATCGGGGAGGGTGAGCAGGGGAGGAGCTCGGAGATGGTCGGCGAGGGCGTGGAGGCGACGGGGGTCGGAGCTCAGGTGAGTGTCCAGGCGAAGGTGTTGGGTTCGGGTGCTGTGGCTCGGTGTTGGGGTGCTCGGAGCTCGCAGCCTGGAGGTGGTGAGAAGAGGAGTAGCTCGGTCATTGAGGAAGGGGAGGAAAGGAGGAGACGGGGATCGAGCTCGTCGGCGGGATCGTGCTGGTGGTGGCCGCGGTGATGGGCACAGGGTTCGGCGCTTGTTGGGTTGTGTTGATGGAATCGGGGTTTGGAGGGGAGAGGGAGAGAGACGAGGTCACCGAGGAGATCGTCAGTAGCGGTCGGAGCTTGTGGATGGGAGCGATTTGTGTTATGGGTATAGGTTCGGGGTTGCCAAGCCTTGGCGAGATGAAGGAGGAGGTGAGGTGATCGAGGATGTGAGTGAAGTAGAGAGAGGGAGGGAGTGATCGGGGGTTTTGGGCGAGTAGAGTCGAACCGTTGGGAAAGCGAGGATGTGGGCGCGTCTCGTGAAGGTGGCGCGACAAGGGAGGAGTCGAGGGGGAGAGCTATTGGAGGAAGTGCACGTTGGGGAGTGAGCGGGTCATGGGGAAGATGGGCGCGAGGAAGTTGGCAAGCGGGCGTGGGTGCGGTCGTCATAGGCGCGAGAAGTGGGGGACGTTGGAGGTGACGCGAGGGAAGTGGCGGGAAAAGGAAACGAGTGGAGGAAGAAGAGGAAGTGGTGGGAAGCGGGTCGGGTCGGTCGGGCATGGGTCGGGTCGGGTACGGGTAGGCTAGGATTTAGTTTAGGTTTAGGAATAATTAAAACAAAATAATAAAATATAATAAAATATATATAAAAATGAAATAAATTTCGAATAAAATCTGGAAAAATACGGAAAATTGTATATTCGGAAACTGGGGATTTACATCATCTCTCTATATCCCAACTTCTCGGAGAAAGGATATCTTCTAAAATGAGCGATACATGTCTTAGAATTTGTCTGGATATTTGATGGGACCCACTTCACAAATGAACTCCAAATCCAATAAACTTCTTAGACCGTATCTTCCACTGAATTTAATCAGTATCCTGCGCCATGCCTTCCTCAGTATCCGCTTGGACCACCTGTCCAACATACTGCCCCTCAAAAGAGGGAAAACTATAAATCTGACAGTCACTCTGTCATCCAGGTCATCTTGTAAGCCTGAAATGATAATTGCCTCCTAAAGGAGGTTGCCATTACTATATACCAAGAACATCCTCTTCTGTTCATGACCGCTTCCCAACATTTTTCCAGGATTGGATTAATATATACTTATTGCAGCTAGTGCAAAAGCAATATCTGATGTGGTACTTGACATTTCATGATTAACTCAATTGCCTAAACAAGTGATATATCAATCATGCAAATCTCTCTTCTCATCAGTCTGAAAGACATCTCTTTAGAGAGGGTGACTCCATCACCTGCGGGTACACCACCATACCAGGAGTCGTCCATTCTAAAACACTTTAGAATAATGTCAAAGTACCCGAATTGGGGCACTTCCCAAATCTAGATCTAAAACCATAGATCTAGCCACCAGAATCCCTGATATTTTATCTAGATCCTATGTGGAGAAACAACTTGTGACAAGCACAGTATAACCGATCGTAGTATAAAAATATCACTTCCTATCAAGAGCATATCATCCAAATACCAGGACATCACTCCCTACTACCTTCTTATCAGGTCCATTTGTTATTCTGGTGAAGGCAAACTCTATGACTGTCACATCAAAAGTAGATGATCTATCTCCGCTATACTTGCTTTAGTCTATAAATAGACATAAGCTACTTGCCCACCATACTTCCGCTGCTCCAACTGACTGCAACAACCTTCTAGCAGAGTCATATACACGTGCATTTCTAAAGCTGATTTAGAACGACGTTATACTCATCATCCTGCCAGATCTCATAGTCTAGGACAGCTGTAGTGGCAAGTTTGGGTCATCAAAACCTCCCCGTCACCGTCTTTGAGGAGACCGAAGTACCTCTCGGGTAGCTGAGGTTACCCACCAAATCTGCGAAGTGGCTAATAGATTGTCGAATCCAATTAAATTTTTAGGTTCTACTAAATTTTCAGTAATCGTTTATGGTTATGGAATTACTTCCAGTTCTACCATACTCCCTCTAATGTTTTCTGAAAAGAATTCATTTTACTAAAACGGGTGGCGAGTCAAGAATAATATAACTATTTGTAGGGTGTTTTTCGTCACCCCATTGAGATGGGAATACGCATCGCTTGTCAGGCGCATCACAGATTCCCCTGCCTAGGATAGTGTTATGCCCTGCTTCCCGGTGTACGGCAAGTGGACGCGGCGAGGCCCACTACGTATTTACTCAGAAGTAAACACGCTAAGCATATCTAAGCAATATAAAGTAAATGTACACAAGAGACAGGAATATAAATGAACAACAACTTTATTTTTTAAACATTCTTTTACAGTTACAACTGGAATGTAAATACATGAATAGAAAGCAATGCCTAAACAATAGCGTAACTGAAGTGAAAAGTATGTACAAGTGCCTACAGCTTTGGGTCGAGAGCAAACTGCTCCAAGTCCTCAGTACTGGGCTCAGTCTCTAGTGCGTCCGAAACACCTGACAACATTCCAAAGAAAGAATAACAGGAATGTCGTCAGCGAACAATCACTCGGTAAGTCCGAAAGATGAGTAGAGATAGAATAGACAGAAAGAGAATGTAAATAGTAATGTTTGATTATAATGTTAACGCAGTTGTTTGTAGCTTGGTACAGAATATGCCAGTGTATACGAGAGGAGTCCCACTATTCCGGAGACTAAGGTATATGGAGCACAAGGAACCGTTCAGCCACGGTACAACGGCAATGGATATTCAGGTTAGGTGTATTAAGGTTACAGTCTCGTGCCACTTCTAACACATTCCGTACCAATCTACCCCTTTAAAAATCTCGCGATGTCTTTTGTATTGATTGTATTGTTTTGTTATATAGATGGATGACTTTTCGAAACTATGATATCAATAAATAGAATGGATATATATGGATAGTCATGTAAACGGAGTATATCCATGGTTCAGTTCGGTCAATATAGATTGATATAAATTGAATGACGGATTCATGGATTCATGTTGTATTGTAGTTTATACTTGAATCATATTCAAGTCAGATTGATTAAATTGAGACTCAGCCTGAGTCAGACACTTTGAAAAGAAATTGAAGTCCTAAATTAGTTTTGATGTTATCGGTAACTGTTGCATATGGACGACAGGATTTGTGTCTTTTTCCAAGACAATTACCATGTTGATAACACCGTTGTTAGATTGTCTACCTTAGATAGGCAAGCACCCACTTTCTCCGGCTCTCCGAGGCTTAAGAGAATTGGTCCCGCTTAAACCTATATTTACCAAGGTCCTTATTGTAATTTAGTATAACTTGAGGGGATTTTATGTAAAAATAGTTTTGATATAATTTCAAAATACACCTCAAATATTTAATTGTCGTTTTTAGGGTTTTTATAGATGTTTATTTTATAAAAGAGAAATTTCTAGTGAGTAGAACTTAGTTTTCATTGCATATGGTATTTTAATGAAATATTGGGATTTATATTGAATTTGGAATGGTATTTTCCTGTAATGGCGATTCTTTTGATTTAGAAAAAACTTAGAATATTTGTATAATATATTTAAAATAGAACTTTTTATAATATTCACATATATCTAAATATTTAATAAAAATAAATTTTATTTATTTTCTAGAAATCTCATTTTCTTAAAAATAGCATTAAAAATTCCATCGAGATCGAATGCTCCTTGCGGAGGTCTGCATCTCGCTCTACTTGGGCCGAGGACGTGCGATAACCCGCACCATCCCGATCGGGGTTCCCCAAAATGGGTTGTAGAGGCGCAATTGCAAGGAATTAGATAACACTTTTCTTAAAGAAAACGGTTTTGTAATAGTTTAGGTTATTTTATTGTAACTCGTAATATTCCCACAAATATCATCCAAAAGTAAATCGTGCTATGTCAAAGATATGTGTTGTGATGAGGTAGGTCATTATCTCATGAGTTATCTAAAGGTAATACAAGTATTATGTTGATTTGTATCGAAAGTAAAGTATATCGTATTTTACCGTAAAAATACGATAAAAGTTGCATAAAAGATTGTTTTGAGATGAAACTTGTTTTAATGTATTTGTTAATTTTTGTGAAATATTATATGAGAGTATGGTATTTGATGGTTTAAGAAAAATAGAATTTTCAAGGAAAAACGAAACGGAAGTCGGATTAACTCCGCTTCCGTCGGGTTTTAAAAATGACAGTTTTTAGAATAGAAAAAGAGAAGGTAAGAGGGGACTTACAGGCTACAAAGTTAGAGGGGAGAAGGGGGACGCTTAGGAAACTGTCGGGGTGTCGTTTCGTCGCCGGAATCTCCTCGGAACTTTATTGGAACTTTATCGGAACTTCGCCCTTTGCTAACTCCACTTGCACAACTTGAGACTTGAGAATTTTTGAGAGTTTTTGTAATGAAATTCTGAGTGAGGAGAGGTGAAATGGAGTATGGTATTTACAGGAAAAATTAGGGTTTAGAGGGTTAAAAAATGCATTAAAAATATGCATTAAAAATTGGATTAAAGGTGATTTAATATTCTCTGGATGAATGCAGAGAAAATAAACAACATGATGGAAGTGGGGTAGGCTAAGGGGTGCTCGGGAAAAGAAATAGGGAGAATTCCCTAGGGGGGCTCGGAGGTGCTGGCCGTAGGGGCAAAGTCGCCGGCCCAAATCCGGCGATGGAGGGTGTAAATTTGGCCACGCGTCCCTCTCGATTCATATACCCTCATGCACATGTTTGATTATTCTGTAACTCATCATCTTACGTGTAGTGCACATACAAACCCTTGGGCTTCTAAAAGATTTAAAAGAAAAATTAATAAAAGATAATGTGGCTGGGAGGATTCTATCATAGGGGCTACGTCACAGTAGTGTAAGGCTTTACCAATGAGCTACAAGTGCTTTCTCTCTATTCAAAAGTAAAACAAATACTTATAGTGTACATATGATTGCAAATACTCCATTTGTATATTAACTTTTAAACAATTTTCTGTACATTGAAATTGGAGTTGTTACAACCTACCCTCCTTACAAAAATTTCATCCTCGAAATTTACAATTATTTTAAGGACCAGTTTACAAACAAATGTGGGTATCTTGCATGCATGTCGTCCTCACGTTCCCATGCTGATTCTCCTGGTGAATCTTTTCTCCACATCACTCGATCCAAGTTGACTTTCTTATTCCGAAGTGACTTTACCTTTCTATCCAGGATTTCAACAGGTTGTTGCTCACAAGATAAGTCTGGCTGTACAGTGAGCTCGGTATGATTAAGAGTATGGCTGGGGTCACTCACATACCTTCTGAATTGGGATATGTGGAACACATTGTGCACTCCTTCTAATAAAGGTGGAAGTGCCAAGCGATAAGCCGCTTCTCCGACTCGTTCGAGTATGTCGAACGGTCCAATATACCTCGGACTAAGTTTACCCCGTCTTCTAAAACGAATCGCTCCACGGTTTGAAGATATCTTCAAAAATACGTGTTCTCCCGGTTGAAACTCCAAGTGATGGCGTTTTGCATCAGACTAGTGCTTTCTTGGGCTATGCGCATTCTTTCCCTGATAGTGCAAACCATATTTACAGTTTCTACTATCATCTCAGGTCCAAGGAGTTCTCTAACTCCGATGTTGTCCCAACTTAATAGCGATCGACACTTCCTTCCATATAAAGCTGCAAATGGTGCTATTCCGATACTTGCTTGGTAGCTGTTATTATATGAAAACTCCATAAGATGTAGGTGATCTTCCCACGATCCTCCGAAGTCTAGCATACACGCTCTTAGCATATCTTCCAAGATTTGAATTGTTCGCTCAGATTGACCATATGTTTGTGGATGATAAGCTGTACTGAAGTTCAAACTTGTTCTCAAGCTAGCTTGCAGACTCTGGCCAAATTGCGATTGGAATCTGGTGTCACGATCGGAGACAATGCAAACCGGTACTCCATGTAATCTCACGATTTACTGCATGAGTTCATGGGTATCAGAGATAGTACATATATAAGATTTTAAATCTTACTCAGATTCTTACCTCCATGTACTTCTTTGCTAGTGTCTCAGTAGATTGGCCAACTCGAAATGGGATGAACTGAGCCGACTTTGTGAGTCGATCCACAATAACTCATACCGCATCGTTACGTTTCGTGCTGCGAGGAAGTGCAGTTTTTCAATCGAAAATATTATGCATTTGATATGACATTTTCCTTAATATTTCTATATAATAAAAGGTGTTTATTATAAATATGACACATATGAGGGTTTATTTGTAAAAATACTATTTTCATGTGTTTATTTATTATAATTATCATTATGAAGGAAAATGTAAGCATATAATATCTATATAATATTTAGTTCATTTAAATATGCTTACCTTATCAAATATCTTTAACCAATTTTCTAAAACTATAATATCATATCAAATGGTTAGGATAATATCTCAATAAAAAAAATTCTACTAACATTATTTATTGAGATATTTTGCAGAATTATATTAGGAATGGAATCAGGGAAATCCGAGCTAGCAAGGTCAAATCTGCCGAAATATTCAAGTGAATCGAAGAAGTCAATTTTGGCAGTGACTTAGAGAAGATTTCCAAACTCCAGATATTCAAACGATCGCCACATTATAATTGAATGAATCTCCAGAAACTTGAGTCAAAGATCCCACCAAAGTGCGGCGGAACCGCGGCTAAAACAAGCATATTGCGGCGGTTCCGCCGCAATATTGAAGAGTTGAGATACGGATTTTCTGGGTAGGATCCTAACAATTAGTTACCATATTAGAAAACCAGGGTTTTGGCTCTGTGACTATAAATAAGGATCGATAGCCTCTTGGAAAAATCATCAAACCGACGCGATCACGAAATCCACGACGACTCAAGAATCCTGGTTGATCATCGACAACTCATCTACCTCCTTAAGAAGAGATTGAGAAGCAAACTAGGATTTTTGTAATCATTTTCTAAAGGAACAAAGTGTACTTGATCTTGTTGATTAATAAAGGTAGTTTTATTCTATTGCATTTTATTTTCTTCATGATTTCTATCTTTTCTTTTCCCAACATGCGTGAGTAATTCTCTGCTTGTTAGGGTTCGTAGGATTATGGTAGATTAATGGATGATGAAGATCTTTAAACTCTTTTTACATCCTATAAAGTTTATAAACTTTACCAAAAGAATCATTAACATTCTAATTGGGCACGCTACCAATTCATTGGGAGCCACAACCGCGATTAGAGATTAGATTAACGATTGTTTTGGTAAAGGCTAGACATGAATGAAGATCCATATCAAGGTAGGGGTTAAGAGTGGGAACCCTTTTCCCTCCAGAAACCCTAATCTACATGCATCACTGTCAATCTATTTTTAAATCTATTAAAGTATAAGAGGAGTAATCTTTAATTAATCATCCATGATTACTAAATCTTAACGAACCCAACAAGCCCCCTTCTAATATAAAACCTACATCCGTAGTTAATCTAGATCTATATCCTGCATCCGTGTTTGACGTGGATCTAGAATCTATAACCATTCTTCACCATTCTTTATTCTTCCCCTTTTTCAACACGTCTAAAGTAAGATTGAAAGATTCCACATATCTCTGAGGACGACCCATACCCATCTCGGTCTAGCTACACGCGACACCGTTATTGATTGCGATTACAACACAAATCTAAAAACATCAACAATCAAATGGCGCCGTTGCCGGGGATACGTGCGTAATTTATTTTTTCTTACTATTTGTGTTGAATTCTTATTTGATCAAGATCATAAATAAAACAAAACTGCAAATTATATATTTAATGATTATTGTGTGAATTTTGCAAGGGGATCTGAGTCACAGACTTGAGGAAACAGAGAGTCAGAGACATTCATCAAGATCCAGAGGAGCAAAGGGAGGCCACGTAGCAAAAATCTTCACGAGACCCCTCCTTTCGGCGGTGGAACCGCGGCAGTAAAGCTAAATAGCGGTGGAAACACGGTGCATTTAGGGAAATAGGGTTTCAAACTTCTCTGGTTACTTTCCTATCTCCTTCTCTCTCTTCTGAAATCTACTAAAATATTTTTTCTACAGGATTCTTTGCAAAATATCGCCGCTCAAAAATCTTTTTGCGAGTTTTGTTTTGCGGTTTGTTTTTGCATATTTTAATACGGACATTAAGGGGAAAAGACCAAATTCAGATTAGGTGGGGATTTCATCACCCTTCCTAGGCCCCACAAATCACAAAACGAGCATCCGCATCAACCCTACATTAATTTTTAAAAAAAATATCTAGACAAGACTCTAAGGACTGTCGTGCTCAATAGGACAGAGGAAGGTCGTGGGTAATTTATCGCTTATCCGCATTACTTTTGTGGTGTCTAGGCAAGTGTGTCTAAGGCAAGTGGTTATTTAATTAGGCCCGCTAATTTTGGTGATTCGTATAGCGGATACCTTCCACTTTGTAACAACTCTACTTTTCCTATACAATTTTTCCAAATATTTTTTTCAAAAATCCATAAAGGGGTATTTTAACCTGAGCACAAGATATAAGTAGTTATTTTGCTTTTTAATTACAAGTTAAAAGAATGTAACAACTCCATTTTTAGTGTACATAAATTTGCTTTAAATTTAAAGTATACTTGGAGTATTTAATGTTGCTGTTACCACTTTAAGTATCTATTTCACTCCATAATTAAAAGAAGGAGCTTTTAGCTCATTGGTAATACCTTGCACTGCTGAACCAAGCCACCAGAGTTCAAATCCCATACCCCACATTATTTTTAATATTGATTTTTTAAAACCTTTAGGATACCAAGGGTTTACACGTGCATATCTCACAAAAACCCAACTACTACCAGAAATGTAACATTGCCAGAGGATATATGAACCATCGGGGGGGATTCCGGCCGCCGACTCGGCTGGAAATCGGCCAACTCGGCCACGACTCGGCCGACTCCGTCCTCCGACCGAGTCACGGCCGAGTCACCCTCGAGTCGGACGATTCCGGCAACGACCCAAACATGAAAATTGTGTCTTTTCACATTCTCTACACACCTGCAAAATTTTAGCCTCAGACCATTTCCAGAGCTCTTTTAAAACCCCAATTACTCCACTTTTAACACTTTAAAAACATTTTATCACATTTTTCATTTTAACCTTTCACCTACCCTAACCCTAGCCTGACCCTATAAATATCACCCATACCCTTTACTCTCTCACCCCAAACTCTGAGCCAACTCTCTAAAATTCTCAAGAACTCTTGTGTGCAATCGAATTGAGCGAAAGGCGAAGCTCCGGCGAATTCTTCGGCGGAATTTCCGGGAACGACCGTAGGAACTCGCGGAGACGAAACGACGCACTGGTGAGTCCTCCCGATCCACCTTCCTCTTATATTTGATTGAAACCCGTAAGTCCCCATTTCTATCTTTCTTTTCTTTCTAAAAAATATGGAATTACAAAACCCGACGGAATCAGAACAAATCCGATTTCCGATTCGGTTTTCTTATAAAACTTCATTTCTCGTTAATACAATTATGTTTAAACTCGCTCATGTTGACTATTAAACACTAATCAACCAAATTGATCAAGTTTCATTTCATAAAATGATGGCTATTTCACTTTATCGTATTTTTCATTTAAATACCACATTGTTTCAATTATACATTTAACTTCATTAAACTTGCTATACCTTTAAGTAGACCACGAGGTAATGACCTACCTTCTCATACACTCATATGAAACATAACACGATACCCTCGAGAACTTAGAATACGGGAAAACAAACATTTTCATTTAAATACTCTTTACTTAATAAAACCGTTTTCTAAAAGATTTAGTATTTATACAATCTTTGCAAAGCGCCGCTACAACCCATTTTAGGGAACCCATTCGGGATGGTGCCGATTATCGCACATCCTCGGACTTAGTAGTGTGAGATGCAGACCTCCGCAAGGAGCATTCGGTCTCGAAAGATTTAAAATATGACATCTTAAGAAAACGAGATTTCTAAAATATTATATATATACAAAAAATTATTTTCATATAAATATATGTATATGTAACATAAAAATATCTATTTTGAATTATTACAAATATTCCATTTTAAAAAAAATGTCACAAGAATCATTTTACACTAAAATACAATGAATTCTATACAAATCAATATTACAAATAAATACCTTTATTTATGAAATTAGGAAATTTTCATTAGGAATATCACAATATAAAATCTACATTCATTACAACTCTAAAGACGAATAATAAATACTTGGGGTGTATTTTGAAAAGTATATAAAAGTATTTTTATATAAAACCCCCTCAAGTTCTATAAATTACCCTAAGGACCCTAGTAAATATAGGTTTAAGCGGGACCAATCTCTTGAGCCTCGGGGAGCCGGAGAAGTGGGTGCTTGCCTGTCTAAGGTAGACAACTTAACAACGGTGTTATCAACACGGTAATCGTCTTTGAAAAAGACACAAATCCTGCCGTCCATGTGCAGCGGTTACCGATAACATCAAAACAATCAGGACTTCAATTTACTTTTCTAATTGTCTGACTCAGATTGAGTCTCTTTATAATCTGACTTGAATATGATTCATGTACAAACTACAATTCAATATGATTCCATGAATCCATTGTTTCCCCCAATCAGAGCAAAGCTCTGTTTGAATTTCAAAATTCAAAAATTGAAGCAACGCTTCAGATTCCTTACGCTGCGCGCAGCGCGCCACGTGTCAAAAGCAGACATGCCAGCATAAGGAGCGCTGCGCCCAAGGCAGCGCACCCCCAATCAGTGCAAGGCTCTATTTCAAAATTCAAATTTTAAAATGAAGCAACGCTTTAGATCTCTTACGCTCTGCGCTGCGCGCCACGTGTCAAACAGTGGTGCGATAGCGCAGTTGCGCTGTGCTCTGCGCTGCGCGCCACGTGTCAAGCTCAGGCGCGCTAGCGCAGTTGCGCTGCGCTCTGCGCTGCGCGACACGTGTCAAGCGCAGGCGCGCTAGCGCCAATTGCACCAGTACTGGAATTTAAATAATAAATTATTAATTAATCAGAATTAAAATTCTAGAAAGATCTTTCCAATCTTATTAAAATAAGAAGATTGCCTTCTGTAAAACAAAGGACTTAGGATCAAAGATCTAACGGTGGGGAAATGTCCCCAGATCAATCAGAGAAAGATCTCTGTAACTAACTTAACAAACCAATCGGCCCTATATAAAGGCCCCTAGACTCCAAATCTCATATACATAGATAGAGAGACAGAAGAGAGAGAACCCTCTAAAAAACTTTGAGAAAAACTCAAAGAGAAGAAAGACAAGCGTTTGAAGAAAGAAGATCATCTTCTTCGTCTTTAAAGGTAAAGAATTAAATTCTTGGAAGAACAGAGATGAAAAAAGAAGAATCTCTTCTAAAAAGATCAAAGATCTAAGAACAAGATCAATATCTTCAATAAAAAAAAAGATCAGAAAGATCTAATCATAAAAAATATTTTAAGAAGTAATTTACTTCATTCTTAGATCTTTTGATCTATATAAAGGCACAGCCTTTTGATAAGAGTAAGAACCATTGGTTCTTGAATCTTTAGGTAGAACCTTGTTCCCCTCCGAAAGACGGCCAAGACGACGTAGGGACGTCTTGCCTGAAATTCGGGGCATATGCTATTTGGTTTTATCCGTCCACCTCTCCGAAGATGCCAAGTTGATTTATGGCACCCTGTATCGGAGGTTTAGACGGATGCGGCCGATGTAGCAGACTTCGTCAGATTCCCCCTCGTTATAGGGGTTTTTGATTGTGGGGACGCTCTTCCCTGCAGGCGCAAGCCCCTGCAGTTAATTACTCTACCGCGTCGCGGTAACAACTTTCTCCTTCTCCAGAATTTCATTTCGTGTCGTGGGTGTTTGTTTTGTTTGTGGTTGCCCGTGGATTGTATACGGAGACTAATTTATGTCATCGTCCGTAGGACGTGGATTAGTCCAATTCCGTATTTTCTTAGATTTGGGATTTGGGGTTTTGGTTTGAGGATACGTTAGCCATATTTGAGGCTAAGATCGTGTTCATACCAGAATAGTGCATTTTATACCGCCCATTCTTACGCTCGGTTGTTTATAGGTAGGTGCTTTTAATCCGTGTTTGCTACATATTTACGGGCCACAGTTTTCTAGTCCAAAATAACGCAATTGATACAAAATCTCCAATGCTACGCCAAAATACAGAACATCTGTTGACAGCAGATAAAAGCCGGCTTCCGGTCATCCGTATCCGTCCAGTGCCGCTTACCGGTTCCAGAGACAAGACATATGACAGTGGTCATTCTTGTCTCGGACAAGCACAGAGCACGAGGGGGGCAGCACAAGAATCAATGGGTGCGCGGAGCTCGAGGGAGAAGGGTCAAATCAATCAAAAGTTAAGCTATGATTGGACTGTGCAGATCTGAAGCAACTATGGAAGCAAATTGCAGTTTGGTATATGTAGAAAAACACAGGACAAAATAACAGGAAATCTCCCAAAACCACTTGACCTAACTCCCCTAAATGGCCGCGGAACCGCGGCCTAAGCAAGCTTAGGCCGCGGATCCGCGGCCATTATGGCTCCTTTCTGTGTGAAACTTTGGGGGCAGTTTTGGTATTTCATATGGGGTCAGAATTTGGTCCTAGGGTTTCAGAACACAGCCTATAAATACTCCGGATCTGAGCCAAACCAAGTGTCCATTCTTTTAGTCTCTTTTTGTTAGGTTTTAGTCTTCTTCTTCTTCTTCTTCTTCATTCTTTTCTCCATGAAAATTGTAGTGAGAGCTTTTTGAGTGGATGATGAAATGAAGATGAGGGTTTTTGTATTATTCTTTTTGCTTAGCTTCCCCCTTGAGCTCTCTACCTTAACTTGATCTTGCAACCTCTTAAGTGAGCTTGCAAGTTTAAGCTTTGGTCATTGATCTCAAGGGTCGTATTTTCTTATGGAATTGGTTCTTCACTTCACATGAGTTCTTTACCCTTCTCTTGATCTTGCAACCTCTTGATTGAGCTTGCAAGTTTAAGGGTTGGCTATTGATCCCATGCTTGTCTTGAGTTCTAGTTTCTTGTTCTTTTTATTGCTTATTTATTACTTGCTTTTTATTACCTTGCTTTACTTTCTTGCAATTTATATTCATGCACTTAATTACTTGTAATCTTTTCTTTTCTTTGTTCTTTTCTTTTGCTCTTCTTTGTTCGTTTTTTTGTGAATGAATGTAATTATCGTTGTTAAGAATAAATACGGTATTGTAAGTTAAGATTTTCTTTTCTCATTTCCTTTTCCCGTTATTTTCCATTGAACTCCGCCCAAACCATACGCAAGCGCTCCGTTAGGCACCCTACCCTAACAAGGTAACGGTGATTCCTAACCGCGACCGGTTGCGTTCGGTTTGGCCGGAGGCGAAAGCAAGAGACAAGAACGGAAGGATAAGGGTAAATAAGCCGTATTCCACGAATACCGCGCTTAAATCCCCTAATCCACGTTATTGCCGATTGCTCTAGCTTCAATTGGTCAAGACTCGGCTCAAAGGTTTTGAGTACGGATTTCTTTAGCTTATAATCTCGTATCTTTTTCTTAACAACTTTATACTTGCAAATAATACACATAGGTTAGATCGAACAAACATACACAAATTCTTTATTGACTCGTCTAAAACTCGAAAGGACATACAACTATCTCCCTGTGGATCGACCCGTGCTCAACCGGCTAGCTGCATAGCGACACCGTCTTGATTGCGGTTATACTTTAGAACTTTGAACATCCGACACGCCAAAAGCGTGCGATCAAATGGCGCCGTTGCCGGGGAAACGTGTGTAGATTTTTGCGTATTTGCAAACTGCAATTGTGGGGAGCAAAGTGTACGTTCAAGGTTAAGGTGATTACGAAGTACAGTGCCAAAGATCCGGGTAGTTTGACCCGCGCAAGCAAACTTTTCAAGCTTACCGGATTTGATTCAACGGGGGTTTCCTAACCCAAAACTTAACGGTACGTACTTTACTAACACCTTCTTCTCAAATCCGACGCATCCAATATACTATTCTTTGCAGGATTCTTTGCAAG
Source organism: Agapanthus africanus (assembly GCA_030015575.1). Taxonomy (NCBI): domain Eukaryota; kingdom Viridiplantae; phylum Streptophyta; class Magnoliopsida; order Asparagales; family Amaryllidaceae; genus Agapanthus; species Agapanthus africanus. Next base: position 115,978,821 of record CM057350.1, read on the forward strand.
TTCGCTAGCAAACGCTAAAAATTGACTAACCCGTATTTGTTGCAGTGCCGCGCTTAAACTAAAAAACGATTGTTTGATTCTTTATAGAATTTTTATTAAATTGCGCATTGCATACATTAATACGGATTTAAGGGCAAGCGAACCCCACAATATACGGTAAAGGATTTCATCACCTTTTCCGTGGCCCACAAATCACGAACTTGAGCATAACGTTTACCCGCACAAAATTTAAAAGAAACTAGACTTTAAGCCTTAAGGACTTCGCGCTCCACTAGGAGAAGTTAACTGTGTTTAGAACCTTGCTTAACGGTATATTGTTTATGGGGTGTCTAGGAAAGTGTTAACAGCGAAACCGCCAAAATAGAAAGGGTTATTTAATTAAGGAACTTCGCGAAAGCGTTGGAAAACCTCCCCTTATCTCTGCACTTACCTGGCCTCGTGATCAGTGTATCTTGAGCCCGTTTCTCGACACAGTTTTACTTCGCCAATCAAGTTCTGGAGCAGGTCTAGTTGACATAGGAGAACCCTAGAACGATTAGGTGTGTGGTATTTTTGTGTCGTGATTGTTTTTGTCCATATTCTTTTTTATTCTTTTGTTAATAGCTAATATATATATATATATATATATATATAAATCCACATTCTTTTTCCTTCCTTTTCACTTCCTTTCTTTCTTTCTCTCTTCATATCATGGGTACCCCACCTCGAAAAACTCTTGCCGAACTTTGGTACCCACAACCAGACATAACTTCCTACGGTTCTTGCTTTGGCCGAACTTCGAATGATCCATCCTTGCCCAAGATTTCATTGAGAGATCGGATAGACGCGTCTAGGACAAACACTTGCCCTCCGCAATCCACTTTGTATCAACCTTTTCAACCTCCTCCACCCTCTTATGTTGATACCCCTTTTGCAAGTCATCCTTTGTCCATCGCTGAACGTATTGAACAATCCCGTAGCCGATCTTTCACTCCTTTCACCACTTCAAATTCTTGGGATCAACAATTTCATTCACCTTCTTATCCAACTGTTGATCCTACCCCTGTCCAACCATTCAATTCCTACCAGTCCTACCCGACTTTTGCACCTTCCCTAGACATTGCTTCTACACAACCTTTTGGGAATTTTCAGTATCCAAACAACTTTGAATCTTTTACTGAAACCCCTTCACAACCAATGTCTAGTCTAGAAAAATTCTTGGAAGACTTTAGGGTAGCGTCAAGCCAACAGATGATGGATTTGAATGCGTCCATTGCCGCTCTCATACAACCTACTGACCCGGTAGCTAGTTTCCAGCTAGCTCCAAATTTTCCAATGTATGATGAGGCGGTAGGACAGGCTGTGAATTTGAGTGGAGAGAGTGAGCTGTACCCCCTTCCGAATCAAGCCTACCCGGTCCAAATTGAATCCCACAACTCCTGTGTTGAAAGTCTATCAAGTGTCTCAAATGAATTATCAGTTGAAGATAGAATGTTTAATGAGTTGTGCGACTTTGTAGTATTTGATTTGCCAGATTGTGAAGGGACCTTGCCAAGTGAAACCACACCCAAACCTTTTGACCTCTACACCTCCACTCTAGAACCTGAATTGATTGATATCCATGCTTTTGATGAGGTGTCTGAGAATATTGATTTTCACTTGATTAAGGATATTGACGCAGGGAATAATTTGATGATGAACCCATAGATTTGGCTGAGTTTTTCTCTTTAAATCATCATCCCGAGTCATTAAATGTTTTTCCTGAACCCCATATGCATCTTGATTTTGTTGAAAATTGCATGGATGAGATAAATTTTGAGGAGAATATTGAGGATAGTACTGAGGATGAAACAGTTTTAATTGATGAGTCGGATTTTCCAATTCATCCTATCCCTTCCACTGACTGTGTACACCCTCCTGAACCTTTAACCGATAACCTTCCTCAATCACTTCCCCCACCCTTTCCATCGTTCCGACCATGCAAGAAACCGTCTCACTTTCATTTTGTATGTCTGGTTTACCAAGTTCGGCGTACCCATGGTTTCTCACGAATCTTGAGAGATTTGACCCCATTTCTCGACGGATAAAGATATTAGCACAATCACTTTTCACACATCGGTCATCACAAATTGTGCTAATCTATTTACTCCATTTGCACCCTCAAGTTCGTATTCCACTTCTTTTTCCCTTCCGCCATTCTTCTTCCTCTCATATACCGAGACCATATCCCGCTTCTCTCCGCATATGGTCTCGCGTATTCTCCATCTCTTTTCTCTACGTCTTCTTTCACCAGCCACTGCTTTATCACGATAAGATCTTTGAATGGTTGGTGTTAACTTTTGGCCTGTGTAAGGCCTTGTATATCTTGATACTGTTCTCTTTCCCCCTAATCCTGAATTTCAACGCTTAACAGTGGAAACACTGTTTTACTTAAGTTTGGGGGGGACTCCTTTTTTGTATATATTTTTTGTTTTCCTTTTTGTTTTGTATATAATTTGTTTCTAGGGAGCGCCGACAATTTTGACCCTCTTGGTGTAGCCTGACAGTGAGGGCACTGTCAAGTTTAAGTTTGGGGGTGTGCTCGGTAAGCTTTCTTCCTTCGCATTCATTTGTATATTTCGCATTTGCATACTTTATTAAAAACCCACAAAAAAATTGAAAATTTTCCAAAAAATATAAAAACTTTGTCGTCAAGTTAGCTAATAGGGTAACTTAGATTTTTATTCTGAAAGTTTAGTTGATATGTTAGAAATAACTAAATTCTAGACTTAGGAATTGAAAATCCTTAAATAACCCTTATTCTGTCTAACTTTGGTAAGTATACGTCCTTACAGTTTTTTGAGTTCAGTTCTTGAGTTAAGTCAAGATGAAGGGAAAGTATTGAAGCTTTACTGGAGGATAAGTCTGAAAAATAGTTTCTTTTCTTGAGTTCAAATTTAGAAAGTATATACCCTACAAACTGCACTTACACGCACCTTGAAACTTGGGATAGTAGAGGATACCTAGAAATACTCTTGCCTAAAAGCCTAGTATGAAAGAAAAAACGGTATTTAAAGCTAAACACCAAAAAGAGCATATTGAAAAATATATCCGGTCTTGAAAAAGAAAAAGAAAAAGAAAAAGAAAAAGAAAAAAATAGAATAAAGTCAAGACCTGGAAACTGCTATTTACGCTTTAAAGTTCACACATTCAGTAATCGATCGTTAGTGCCTCAAGAAGTATTAATAGTCGCATGAAAGATGTGTGAGCAAATCCGTCCATCCTTAATGAAAAGAAGTAGTATTAGGTATTAGGGCAAGGGTATTATAGCTTGAATTGAATTCTTGAGTGTAGGGGTGCAAATACACACACACGTAGGGGTATACAATCGATGTTTGGATAAAAGATAGAAATAAAGAATAAGACTTGTGTTTTCTGTAAAGTTGATAAAAATCCCTGATTTGAGGCCGCACTTTAGAAGGAAAACTCAGAAGATCCAAAGTTAAATAAATAGGAGGTGTGAAAAATAAGGGTTGGATATTTCTAACGCAAATACTAAACTGTAGGAGTAGAATCGATGTTAACTTATGACACTAGCTTGACGGGATTTTATGGGTGTAATCCGCTGAAAACCCTCAGGAGACAACACTCCTCCTACTAGGGACACATAGAGGTTTAACGGCTTGTTGCACGCGCTCAGTGCAATCGCGTTCCCTGCGAAAGTGCGGTTATGATTTTATTTTTGTGAATAATTGGTTTTGCTCGGGACGAGCAAAAGTTAAGTTTGGGGGTATTTGTTCATACCAGAATAGTGCATTTTATACCGCCCATTCTTACGCTCGGTTGTTTATAGGTAGGTGCTTTTAATCCGTGTTTGCTACATATTTACAGGCCACAGTTTTCTAGTCCAAAATAACGCAATTGATACAAAATCTCCAATGCTACGCCAAAATACAGAACATCTGTTGACAGTAGATAAAAGCCGGCTTCCGGTCATCCGTATCCGTCCAGTGCCGCTTACCGGTTCCAGAGACAAGACATATGACAATGGTCATTCTTGTCTCGGACAAGCACAGAGCACGAGGGGGCAGCACAAGAATCAATGGGTGCGCGGAGTTCGAGGGAGAAAGGTCAAATCAATCAAAAGTTAAGCTATGATTGGACTGTGCAGATCTGAAGCAACTGTGGAAGCAAATTGCAGTTTGGTATATGTAGAAAAACACAGGACAGAATAACAGGAAATCTCCCAAAACCACTTGACCTAACTCCCCTAAATGGCCGCGGAACCGCGGCCTAAGCAGGCTTAGGCCGCGGATCCGCGGCCATTATGGCTCCTTTCTGTGTGAAACTTTGGGGGCAGTTTTGGTATTTCATATGGGGTCAGAATTTGGTCCTAGGGTTTCAGAACACAACCTATAAATACTCCGGATCTGAGCCAAACCAAGTGTCCATTCTTTTAGTCTCTTTTTGTTAGGTTTTAGTCTTCTTCTTCTTCTTCTTCATTCTTTTCTCCATGAAAATTGTAGTGAGAGCTTTTTGAGTGGATGATGAAATGAAGATGAGGGTTTTTGTATTATTCTTTTTGCTTAGCTTCCCCCTTGAGCTCTCTACCTTAACTTGATCTTGCAACCTCTTAAGTGAGCTTGCAAGTTTAACCTTTGGTCATTGATCTCAAGGGTCGTATTTTCTTATGGAATTGGTTCTTCACTTCACATGAGTTCTTTACCCTTCTCTTGATCTTGCAACCTCTTGATTGAGCTTGCAAGTTTAAGGGTTGGCTATTGATCCCATGCTTGTCTTGAGTTCTAGTTTCTTGTTCTTTTTATTGCTTATTTATTACTTGCTTTTTATTACCTTGCTTTACTTTCTTGCAATTTATATTCATGCACTTAATTACTTGTAATCTTTTCTTTTCTTTGTTCTTTTCTTTTGCTCTTCTTTGTTCGTTTTTTTGTGAATGAATGTAATTATCGTTGTTAAGAATAAATACGGTATTGTAAGTTAAGATTTTCTTTTCTCATTTCCTTTTCCCGTTATTTTCCATTGAACTCCGCCCAAACCATATGCAAGCGCTCCGTTAGGCACCCTACCCTAACAAGGTAACGGTGATTCCTAACCGCGACCGGTTGCGTTCGGTTTGGCCGGAGGCGAAAGCAAGAGACAAGAACGGAAGGACAAGGGTAAATAAGCCGTATTCCACGAATACCGCGCTTAAATCCCCTAATCCACGTTATTGCCGATTGCTCTAGCTTCAATTGGTCAAGACTCGGCTCAAAGGTTTTGAGTACGGATTTCTTTAGCTTATAATCTCGTATCTTTTTCTTAACAACTTTATACTTGCAAATAATACACATAGGTTAGATCGAACAAATATACACAAATTCTTTATTGACTCGTCTAAAACTCGAAAGGACATACAACCATCTCCCTGTGAATCGACCCGTGCTCAACCGGCTAGCTGCATAGCGACACCGTCTTGATTGCGGTTATACTTTAGAACTTTGAACATCCGACACGCCAAAAGCGTGCGATCAGATCGACTCAAACGTTTGTTAAGGATACGTTAGTCCAGTTTGAGACCAAGATCAACTTAACGGGATCGTTTAGATCCGACAAAAGAGCGTTTGGGCTCTATTGTTCCAGTTTAGGGACATAGTGGTCCAGTGCATGTAAGGCCGTCGGGACCCATCACCTCTCTGACGACGTTGAAGGATTACAACGACAGATGTCAGAGGAGTTCAGAGATGTACCCTTGAACTGGATGTAAATTGATTTAAGAGAGCAGTCGTTCTCAGTCAATTTAATTTGAGGACTTATGGCCAGAATTGGGCTAAGTCCAGTTAAAAATGTTCAACATTTATTTGCAGTTGGCCTATTAGGTCTTTATTTGGGCTCTGCCCTTTTTAAATGATGCACAGCATCTGTTTTGGTCTGACAGACCTTTATTTGGGCTCTGCCCCTTTTTAATAATGCATTGCATTTTTTATTTGGGCCTATTAGACCTTTAATTGGGCTTTGCCCTTTAATAATGCTTAGCATTTTTTATTTTGGTCTGATAGACCTCTTTATTGGGCTCTGCCCTTTTATTAATGCGGTGCATTTAATGTTCTGACAATGCCCCACGTGGCTTGTCAGGCGCTTTGCGCCAATTGAGGAGCGCAAGGGCAAACTCATGTGGGGGTGACACGTCTCACGCTCTGGTGAGCGCAAGCGCAGTGCGCTGCGCCAATGCGCTGCGCTGTTGCGCTGCTGACACGTGGAGCGCTCTGGTGAGTTGCGCCAATTTCAGAGAGCAATGCTCTATTTTAAAAACTCATAGCGCAAGTTGTTCTGGAGCTGACACGTGGCGCTCTCTGGTGGGTTGCGCCAACCCAAGAGCGCAACAGTGCAGATTTACAAGTGCAAGACACTGTTTTAATATCTTGATCCAATTTTGGATTCAGGAAAAGAATCTTTTAAGATTCCAGAACCAGTGGTTCATCAAAAGGCAATGCCTTTATTATTATTATATTTTTTATTGGGGATCTTTGATCTTGTTCTTGGATCAATGATCTTTTTAGAAGAAACTCTTCTTTTTTTCTCAAAGGTTTTTACCTTTTTTATCTCTCTGAGTTTCTTTTCAGAATTTTAGAGGAGTTTTCTATCTTTTTCTCTGTGTTTCTGTGTTTTAGACTTGGGGTCTAGGGGCCTTTATATAGTGCCAATTAGTTCGTTAAATTAGTTAAAGAGATCTTTCTATGAGTGATTTAGGGATTTTTCCCTACTGTTGGATCTTTGATCCAAGGGCTTCTGTTTTACAGAAGACATTCTTCTTGTTTTAACAAGATCAGAAAGATCTTACTGGAATTTTAATTCTGTTTGACGCAAACGCATCTGCGCTTGACACGTGTCGCGCTGCGCAAGGCGCAGCACAATTGCGCTGACACGTGTCGCGCAGCGCTGAGCGCAAATCATCTGAAGCGTTGCTTCTTTTGTTTTTTACTTTAAGTAGAGCCTTGCTCTGATTAGGTGTGCTGCCTTGGGCACTGCGCTCGCGTATCAGTTTTTGACACGTGGCGCGTTGCGCGCAGCGCAAGGAATTTGAAACGTTGCTTCAATTTTTGAATTTTTGAAATTCAAACAGAGTTTTGCTCTGATTGGGGGAAACAAATGCCCCCCCACCGTTGTGCTCACGTGGCGCACACGTGAGTGCAGCGGTGGCAAGATCCTAGCCATTGGATCAACTGAGGAGTTGAAGGGGCGCAAGCGCCTATAAATAGGACCCTTGGTCCTTAGTAGATGATTACCATCTTTAAGAAATTTGATTTTCAGAGCCTTACTCTTGTTTTCAAGAACTCCATAGCCTTGCTCTCATTTCCAAAGTTAGAACCTTTAGAAAAAATTTAGGTAAAATTAATCTTAAATTAAATTAATTTTAATTAATCTTAACCAACAGAGCCTTACTCTCATAGATCTTCTGATCTAAGGAAAACCCCTTTGGGGTTTCACCAACAGAGCCTTGCTCTCAAGAATCCATAGATCCAAAGAGATCTTGTTTCAGGGTTTTTTAACCCATGAACAGAGCTTTGCTCATGGACCAAATGTAGATCTTTTTGATCTAAAAATGAAGAACTCTTAAGAGTTTTCATGGATCTTTAAGATCCCAGAATTTTTTTAATTTTTAGGAGTTAAATTTTTCTTTTGATGGATTTTTCCATCATTATTACAGAGCTAGGCTCTTTTAGGGAATTTTATCCTTTTGAGACCAGAGTTTGACAAGTGTCACTCTGTGACAGAGCTTTGCACTGAAAGGGGAGATTTTCTCCTTGTCTCTAGGGATTTCTCATTTATGAGAATATTCTTTTGGGATCTCCTCATTAATTGACAGTCTCATCCAATGATGGGGCTGTCTTATTAACTGATGCACTGTCATCCAGATCTTGTGGGTCCCCCTTTGGTCCCCTACCCACTGCATCGCAGTGTGGTATAAATTTTAAAATGCCAAGCGTTGGGATTACAACACCGACGGCTGATTTTTGTCCCTCCGCAGGAAACATGTCTGCTGACCTGTCATCCCCGTTTGTTCGCTCGGAGGAAGGATTTCCTGCGGCGCCGGTAGACCGGGAGGTATTTACTCTGATTAAGAATCATGACCCCGAGTACAAGAACCTTCACCTGTGGGGTAGGTAGTATAATAAGATCATCAAGGGTCGCCGAAGCTTCGGTTCCGCTTCGCCGTCTGAGCCCATCTCGTCGATCCCCTATGTGGATGAACCCTCGGTGAAGTATGTCATGGAGGTCAAAAACTGGAATTCGGAGGATCTTCTCCAGCCTGCAATTGGTGCCATTCCCGTGCAGCCGCCACCGGCCGTGGACATTTTGGGGAGGCGAATATGTCAGGGTGAAGCACGCCCTTGGGGACAGGCTTACAACATTGGATTGACCCCGCGACAACCGGCCGGATATTTGCAGTGGGCCAGGTACATCCTATCGGCGAAGAGGACTCATCTGATGAAGATTGGTTTGTACTCGGCTATCTACGTCTCGCTTTTTGAGTACCCCGTTCCTCCAATGTGGTGGATTAGGGCTTTTATCGAACAATGGAATATCCCCACCCACACCTTCCTTATGACGGATAGGGAAGTCTCTATTCCCTGGAAGAGTTCGCTGAGATCTCAGGTTTGCCAGTGAGGGGGGAGCATTACGAGGAGCTGCTCCCTCCTAACGAATACGTCTTCACCACCAAGCCGCTGGTGTTTGATTTGACGCCAGAGAATGCTATTCAGCACCAGTTTCCGGGCTTGGTGAAGGTGCTAAACATATACGAAGGGCTCTATCTGGAATCAAGAGTCCGGTGAGTCATTTTCGCAGATTTTATCGCCCGCTTCCTTCGACCGGAGATTCTCTCGGAGCTGAGTGAAAAGTTCGCCAAGCTCGATGACCCTTTCGGCTTCGGCTTAGATCGTCGACCAATATCGGAAGACGATCAAAATGATTTCTATCTTCCCGACGCCGCCATCATGCCCTTGTCAAAAATTGCCGCCCCGGGCATTGATGAGGAGACCTTCTTTTTAGGGTTCTTGGGATTGTGGCTGTGCAGCTTCGCGCTCCCTATGCACCCGCGCTACATGCGGCCATCCGTTTTCTACCCAGCGCATCGGATGGTGGCTAGCCTGCAGTTGACAATAGGAATTGCCGGGTTGGCTCGCCTATACAATGGACTTAGCGTGGCGGCGGACGCTAATGAACCTGGGGTGCAGCCTGCTAATTTCCCGATGCACTACTTCACCTCGTGGATGGAAATGCATGTGCACGGGGTGTTCGACGTCCATAAGAGCCCTTCGTTTTTTGAGAGGTGCAAATTCCCAAGAGTCATGCGGCTGATCGGCGCCTCGATCGCGACGGCGCCTCCGCGTGAGGCTAGGGGGTTGCTGCTTCGTCCACACCTGGTCGGAGCGAAGATTTCTTTTATGAATAAAGTCATAACTATCGGCTCAGAAACCTCCAAGTCGGTGGTGGCGCTGCGTGACGACTTCAAGGGCGGGGCTTCCGTACTGAAAGCCCGGGAGATTCTTCACCTCTACTCCATTCGGCCGGGCTACCTGGTGTTCAGGCAGAACGAGATGGCGCTTTTCATGAGGTATAACTCCTACTGGTTTGCCCAAAAATCAAGCTATAACCAGGGGGTCCCGATGGAGGCATTTTTGGAAGAGCCCGTGGCCAACCGGGAGGGGATACGGAGTGCGATGCACCATTTCATGCGGCTGAACATGGGTTCCCACTTCTTCATCAGCGAGCCAAGCTGCGTCCCCCGGGTCCTCCATGCGTACATGGCTTGGTACGCGTACGCAATGGTTCCAGTTATCCATATGGAGAAGCGCATGTTGGTTGACCGCAAAGGTGTGCCTCCCGGCGGCGACTGCAAGGCTCCCCTAAAGCCAAGGACCCCGGTCATTCCTCCGCTGAAAGATGCTGGAGCTGGGCCACCGCGCGTGCTGAGCCCTCCGCGCGGATTACCTCTCGATACTGCGGATGTGCCACCAGCGCCCCATGCTCCAGTGGAGACGGTAAATGTGGTTTCGCCGGAGTCCGGCGTGGGCTCGGATATCGGGACCCGCCGCCCTAAGGTGCCTGCAAAGCGCAAGTTGATTTCGGGAGCACCCAGGGATGGCGGGAAGAAGAGGAATAAGAAGTCACTCCTCTCTCTCGATGCTATCCTCGGTTTAGAGCCTCAGGCCCTTCTTACCGAAGGTATAAGCGAGTACGACAGCAATGAGGGCTTCTCGGTAGATCCAGCAGACACCGATCTGGCAGCCGCCATTGCGGCCTCTGAGCGATCAGCCAGGCTTGAAGCGATGTTGGCTAAACTCACTCATTCAGGTAATCATTAGCTGCACTCTTCGTCATTTCATCGCATTTTTATCATTATCTTTGACTAATGCTTTTCCCTTTTTTAACATGTGTCACTACTGAAGAAGCCATCGTTGCCTCTCTAAAAACCTTCCAGGAAGAGGAAAGGAAGCGCGCTTTATTGGGCGTTGGTACGTCTTGCCTCATTAAGTCATTATTCTCTTTTCTTATGGCCAACCTAACCTTCTTCCTTTGTCTCTTTGCAAGGGCTGCGCCAGCCGATGCAAGGACTCTCCCCGGGCTATCTACTGAAGTTCCGGCCTTATCAGGGCTGCCGCAAGAGTCTCAACTCGAAAAGTCTGTGAAGGATGCCTTGAAGGCTTTGGAGGCATCTCTGTATGTGGACGATGACACCTCGATGAAGGAAGCTTCGAAAAGGTCCGTCTTGATGGCTCGGGAGGAGAGGAAGCGGTTGAGGCGCGAGGCGAAGGAGCGCAGAGCTGCTTTGGTCGTGGGAGCGGGCCCAAGCACCGTTCCTCATGTTGATACTCCTTCGGAAGAGCCCCCGGTCGCCTTGTCTACAGCTCACAGACAGGCGGCGCGCGCAACTAGGGAGGCTAACGATCAGTCCACCTCAGGTAATGTATCTTTCAAGATTTTGTTGTAAGAATTGTAAACCTGTCGGTTCTTATATATCTTGTTCCGCAGGGCCAAGTCCAACTGAAGGGGAGGCGGAAACCGTCGAACCTAAGGGGATAGAGGAAGAGGCACCGGCTGAAACCGAGCCGACGGTGGGCGACGTCGCCGGGGTTGCTGGACCCGAGCTGGGGGCTGAGGAAACTGCGCCAGAGAAGGCCGTCGATGCCGAGCCTGAGGTAGCGGCAAATGAGACGGTTGCTATAACTGAGTCTGGGGCAGCAGCGGACGGAGCGCCTGAGACCGGCGACCCTATGGAGACGGCGTACGAGACAGCAGCGACCGCCGAGCCCGAGGGAGTAGCAGGTGAGACGGGCATGACTCCCGGGGACAAGCCAGCCGCTTTTTCTCAAGAGTCTGGCAATACTCCAATCATTGCTCTCCCCATCTACGGTCCTCCGCCGTCTCCTGGCCGCGCGAGCACGACAACAGCCCCCGTAGAGTCGGGTGATGAGGCCACGGGAGGTGGACTCATGTCGATGGAGGAGGGAGATGCCTCCGTTTCAGCTGGCAGTTCATCAGGTAAATTTTGAGTTACTGTCCTTTTTTTCTTTATCTTGCAATCCTTCATGACAGGTGTATTTTTGTTTTTTAACGTAGGTGCGGCCAGTGCTGACGCTCCATTGCTCGAGGGAGCGCCGTCAGCTATTGCCTTGGCGGTGGCCACCTCTCAGCCTTCTCTCATACCATCGCAGATGCTGGAAGGTATGGATTCGTGACTCATCATTTTCATCTTTCGGCCGCATGATTTATGTACTAATGTCGTACTATTGCGTCTTTGCAGGAGTGCTTTTTGATCACCTCTACCAGGTGTTGCACCCGCACTTCTTCTTCCCATCTGAACTCGCTTCTTCCTCCAGTGGCGCTGGTGAGTATAGTTCCCAATTGATGGCTTTCTTTTTTTCAGTAATGGAATTATTTTTGACTCTTCCTTGTCCTGATTGCAGTGCTACAAATTGAAGGAGGAGATGAAAGATCGGTCAGGCCACCGGCCCTCCCGGCTTTGCCACCTGCTGCAGCTGGTATAGTAAACTATCCCATCGATGACTTTCTCATATTTCTTAGACCGTCATCTGATCGTATTTTGTTTTTTCAGCTGTCGTTCCGATTCTGGCGCCCTTTGAGTCTCGCATCATAATGCCGGCAGGCCCCTTCCTGAGACTTTCGTCTTTAAAGGGTGCCGTAATGAGCTTGGGCATGCTGAGCGGATACGTCGAAGAGCTTGACGCAGACGCTCCCCCATCTGCTGCGGATTTCGCTGCGGAGGTTAACCTGATGCTGGTGGCGCTTGTAAATTTTCATGATGAAGGCGTCGTCGAGTTTTGGGTTAATCACTGCAGGGAAATCGAGATCCGCCTGCATCAATCGGAGTTTATGAGCCCTGCCCCCGAGACCTTAGCCGCAAGCACTCAACGAACAACATGGATCAAGCAAAGCGCTTCTTACTTCCGCCACTTGGAACAAGAAGCGGCTTTAAGGCTGAGGGAATGCCAAGAGACCTCAAGCGAGACGGCTCGTCTGCGTGCTGAGGTTGAGGCGAACGCTGCCCAGGTAAAGACTATCTTTGAGGGCCTTCTGGAAAGTATCTCTAATGGGCTAACACTGAAGCGGAAGCTCGATGCCGCCGAGCGTGATGCCCAAGGCCGCGAAGCAGCTCAGCAGGTAGTTGGGGAGCAGCTTTCATCCTTCTTGCAGCAGCGGGCTCAAGTGGAAGCAGACTTGGCGATGGCGGCCGATCAGGAGAAGGCATGGAAGGAAGTGCGCAAACAACTGATAAGGCTATTTAAGACACTTCCTTCCCAGTAGCTGCCCTTGTATTGATCATATACTTGTAATTAAATTTTTTTTGAATAAGATGTATCCATTCTTTATTCTTTTATACGATTCACCTTGTACTTGATTGAATTAATGAATAAAGATACACATTTTTTTTTGCAATGTCTTGTGTCATCTCTTTGCTTTCTCCTTCTTTTATTATCCGCATGTTACCTTAGTAAACATGGTTGACAAATGATAGAGCAAGCATTCTGTCTTGGCTTCTTCAAGAGGTAATGATAGCTTAGGTCGCAGGTTCAGATTTGCTGCCTAAGATTTTTCAACTAAATGAGCCGTGAGGGTCTCACAAAGACTTTTCTTCCTCTGGATCTAGAGGATCTCGTAGGTGGATTTTCTCCTTAGGAATCGTGAGGATTCCTAAGTGCGTTTTCTCTTATAAGTCGTAAGAATCTTATAAGAGAATTTTTCCTCTTACGAGTCGAGAGGACCCGTAAGCGATTGTTTCCCTCCTTATCAAGATTTGACTTCGGAGAGTGTGACCCGTGAATAGTATGCAAGAGTCTGCTTTGGACCGACTTGCAGGGTCCCAGTGCTTAGGAAACAGGTTTTTCAATCCCCACTGCCTAAGGCTTTTCCTCACGAGTCGAGCCGAATCGAGCACTCCTCGTAAGAATATCCTAACGTCACAGTTAACCTCTGCTCTTTACGACAGAGGTCCATTAGGGTCTGTGGTACTTAGGGATTTGGCCGTCGTACTGTCGTGTTGGCTGATATATTCCTCGATATGCAATCTTGCTGTTCGAGTAGCCCTGCGATTGTCGTGTCTTTGATCCCTTCGGGGCTGGACAAGACGTCTTCAAGTAATCTTCCAGGTAATATTACCGTCGAAAGGGCAAGCGTAGGGATATTCCATGTCACTTTTTACTTGAGGTTAGACTCATTTTGGAGAGCCCCGATGAGTCATAACCACTCCGCGCTGGTGTGGGATGATCTCCGACAGTCTTTCAGGCTTTATATGACTTGCCGTTAAGATCCTGAAGCTAGGAATTTGGCCTTTGCTTCGTTTGCTGGCATTGCGTCCTCTATATCGAGACTAATGTCGCGGTTGTCTCTAGGTTGTTGGTGAACCGTCGAGGTTTGGAACTAGGGACTTTGTCGTGGCTCCGCAGTTTGAGGATGTTGCGTCTGCTGTGTTGAGACGAACGTCGAGGTGGTGACCATTCCTCACTGGTGTGAGATGATCTCCGATTGTCTTTCAGGCTTTATATGACTTGCCGTTGTTTCCCGATTTAAAATCAGGAAAGCTTACGGAAGAACCATCACATGCTAGCACGTGACCAGCAGTCACGTGTTGGCATGTGACATTTAAAAGCAGTGGCAAAGGCACACCAGTTCCCCGATCAAATTAAGGAAAAGGCTTCAGAAAAGGTCACGTGTCCATACGTGACCAGGGGTCACGTGTTGGCACGTGATGGTTGAACAGCGGCTAGAAGACAGAGCGCAAAAAGGAGAAAAAACTTGTCCCAGGGGGTCACGTGCCTACACGTTACCAAGGGTCACGTGCCTACATGTGACCAAGGGTCACATGGCCACACATGACCGGCTTTCAAAGCCCATCTATTTAACAGAATTAAATTCTGAACAGCATTTAAATCTCTCCAATGGGGAATGATTATTTGAAACCAATTGGATTAAAGATTTAAAGGTGATTAAATATCACCTATCTATGGAAAAATCTTGAACTTGGAAAGATTTCCCCTTAAAATCTAACCGAAATAACAAAGGGATATCTTTGGATTTAAAATCCAATAGTGAATAAAATTCACCTAATAATCCAAAGTTCCAAATGAATGATGAATGCAAATCAAATCTCGAATGAATACAAATCAAATCTCTCAATGAAAAATTCACCAAAACTAATTGATTCTGCTCCTTCTCCTATAAATAGGAGCCAATACATATACAGAGAGACAGGGAGAGAGAGAAAAATAGAGCCTTGAGACTTTGGAGGAATTTGGATCTTCTGCAAAAGAAAACCTTAGGTAAGAAGGGGGAGGCTTTCAAGAAAAAAAGAGAATTTAATTCTCGAAAGAGTCTAACTCTGATATTAAAAAGAAGGACTTAGTTCTCTCTTTAGCAGAGAATCTGCAAAGTGCACATCTCCCCATGAATTGAGAATTTAATTCTTATTGGGTTGAGATCCTGCCATGCAGATCCAAAGCATAGAGAGGGAATGGATGTTTGAGAATTTAATTCTCATAGAATTACAGGAATTTAATTCCTTCAATTTAAAATTAGGGTTTAACCCTATGTCATAGGAATTTAATTCCTTCAATTTAAAATTAGGGTTTAACCCTATGTCATAGGAATTTAATTCCTTCAATTTAAAATCAGGGTTTAACCCTATGTCATAGAAATTTAATTCCTTCAAAATGAATAGAACCAGGGTTAACCCTAGTTGAGAACTCAAATCTGTCAAAATAACATGAATTTAATTCCTCTAAAGTTTATTGCTAGGGTTTAACCCTATGAAGAATTTGATTCTTAAAAAGATAAACACATCTTCAAATAGGCAGGGTCACGTGCTACCACGTGACCCCTGTAAAGAGCCACCGCTAAAACTTTGAGGCAACGCCTCACATGCTTCACGTGACCCCCAAAGCGCGCAAAGAAAAAGCAAAGGAAAAGAAGCTCTGGGCGCCCTCACGTGTCACCACGTGACCCCTAATGAATATTCTAACAGATCAAAGCGCAAGCCCCCATCACGTGCCCACACATGATGGCTTTTAGAATTAAAAGTGTTAAACACTTATCTGTAGAACAAAATAAAGAGAAACAGGGCGCTATCACATGCTACCACGTGACCCCTTGGCTGAAGCTTTAACGGACAAGCACCAAAATGCCCATCACGTGACAGCACGTGATGCTCCAAAGTATTCAATACTTTTGACAGAATAGAATGAATTGAGGGCGCCCTCACGTGCTACCACGTGACCCCTCTTGCCTTAGTGTTTAACACTAGAGTTGAAACCTCTATATCCAGTGTTCAACACTGATTTTCTTAGTGTTTAAACACTAAATTTGGAAAACTCTATTTACAGTGTTTAACACTGACTTTCTTAGTGTTGAACACCAACCTGGAAAACCCTGTTTCCAGTATTTAACATTGATCTGTCTTAGTGTTAAACACTGATTTGAAATCTCCACTGCCAGTGTTTAACACTAATTTGTCAATCTCATTCTCAGTGTTCAACACTGATCGATCTTTAGTGTTTAACACTAACTTTAGCCCCATTGGCTAAGTGTCTAGAGGCAAAGCCTCTCCTCTAATAGACCAACAGAGGGCCAATATCCTAAACATGATTGGACTTAGCCCAAGCTGGCCATAGGTCCTCAATTCAAATTCAACTGAGCCAATGGGCTCATAATATAATTAATTGGTCTTGGTTCCAAATTGGGCCAAAGATTATTTAATCTACCTCGGTTTAAGGGTACATCTCTTCACTCCTTTGATACTCGGCGTTGTAATTCCTCAACGTCTTCAAAGAGGTGACGGGTCCCGATGACCACATACTGATACAGACTGTGGGGTCCTTAAACTCATGGACTATGAGGTCCCTAACCTTGACCAAGATATCTTAAAACTAACTTTGGACTGTGGAGTCCTTAAATCCATGGACTACGACGTCCTTAACCTTGACCGAGATGTATTAAAACTAACTTTGGACTGTGGAGTCCTTAAATCCATGGACTACGACGTCCTTAACCTTGATCGAGATGTCTTAAAACTAACTGTGGACTGTGGAGTCCTTAAACCCATGGACTATGACGTCCTTAACCTTGACCGCAACGTCTTAAAACTAACATTGGACCGCAATGTCCTTAAACTACCTATGGACCGCAACGTCTTTAAACTACCTACTAACCGCGATGTTACTAAACTAAACAACAGACTAAACTAAACAACAGGGCTCCCTTAATTGCTCTATTATTGGATCTAAACGATCCCGTTAAGTTGATCTTAGTCTGAAAATTAGACTAACGTATCCTTAACAAGAGTTTAAGTCGATCTTATTCTCGAATGAGGCTAATGTATCCTTAAACCCAAACCCCCAAACCCAAATCTAAGATAATACGGATTTGGACTAGTCCACGCCCTACGGGCGACGACATAACTTAGTCTCCGTATACAATCCACGGGCAACCAAACATAAAATAAACACACACGACACGAAGTGACCATCTGGAGAAGGAGAAAGTGGTTACCGCGATGCGGTAGCGTAATTAACTGCAGGGGCTTGCGCCTGCAGGGAAGAGCGTCCCCACAATCAAAACCCCTCAAGCGAGGGGGAATCTGACGAAGTCTGCTACATCGGACGCATCCGTTTAAACCTTCGATATACGGTGCCATAAATCAACTTGGCATCTTCGGAGAGGTAGACGGATAGCACCAATTAGCATCTGCCCCGAACCTCAGGCGAGACAACCACGCGTCGCGCCGTCGTTCGGAGGGGAACAGATTCTGGCACGCCCGGTGGGACCTTTTTCTCTTTCCACTCCACACTTCGTGTGTCGTGATTCGCGAACCAATCGCGGTTCGCTAATGATTGCCCTTGGGTTTCGAAGTACTAAGATTTGGTGTTTCGTTTGCTGCAGAAAGCAAAGAATCAATGGCCTCCACTTGTGCGACATGCTCGGACTGCAATTGCAACCAACGCTCTGCCTTGCCAGGAGGTATAGCCTACGGTCCCCAAGCTGCTTCGCTATTCACAATGCCCGTGGAACAGGTCACTCGAGCTACCACAGGATTATTTTTTGGGGCCATGCTCCCGCCGACAAGCTTCACCGCTCCGGTGCTGACAACGGAAGCTCCCAAGAAGTCAGTCTTTGATCGTCTTACCCCTGCCGCGGCCCCTCTCAACGGGTCGCCCAACACCAGTGCCTCGGTCTTCTCCAGACTGGGCCAGAGCTCCTGTGGAACCGCAACGGGGCCTGCAATCCCAGAGAAGGCTGCTCCTAAGAAAATAACGAGTCTCGCTCCTGAAGTCGTCAAGGCGGCTTCTCCTTCCAAAAAGTCGGTCCTTACAAGATTGACTGTTCCAGCTCCCACTCCTGCTACCCAAAGGACATCAGTCTTTAACAGGCTGGCACCAGCAACAACCCCCCACCTACACAGGGGGAAAGACAAGACTATCGCCCTCACCAAACTGGTTCCATCAGCACGACGCGCTCGACATCGTTACTGGCGCCGAGTGAGGAAGGCTCGAGGCAACTCCCCTTCTGGGCTAACTCCTCCAGCCCCGATGGCAGAAGTTAATGCTGCTGTTCTAACTGGGAACAGCTTTGAGATGCTAAATAAGGTGCGTAGGAATTCTCCTACCGCGGCGCTAAAGAAGTCTCCCCATCCGCTGAAAAGGGCTATAGAAGTAAAGCCAGGACAGCTCCAATCTCCTCAACGGCTGTCCTCCCGAATCTATAAAGTCTGGCGGCAGGCCCGAGACTCGATGATCGATCCAAATTTCTCCCGCCAGCACAAGAAGCTGAAAATCCAACAGGAAGCCAGTCACCAGGCTAAGCCACGAAAAGCTGTCTGGGTGCCCACCTCAACGGCCCCCTCAACTTCTACTGCTCATAAAAAAAGGAGGCCGGAGAAGATCCCCGGGCCTGCAACGAGAGCTAAAAGCGCTGAACCCAGACGTCCTAAGGCTGGGGGTAGGATGGTCCACACTGTATACATGGTGTCGGGGAAGGAAGACAGCCGTGCGACTACAGGTCATAGACCGCTTACACGGTCAGTAACCAAAGCTCAGGAGCAACAGCAAAAGCTCCAAGAAATGATGATTGCAATGGCCGCGCTTACTGGGCCGAAAGAAAGCCCCGAAGCGTCCTCGGATCAGCAACAAGAACAGGAAACCGACGCCGAATTCCTCCGGAGGATACTGGAAAAGAAAGATAAAGAGGCTGCGGAACAAGCGGCAAACATAAAGAAAATAGCCCACTTATTCCAGGATATGGTGGGTATGATGATCCAACAAGACCCATCTGCTGAGGATCCTCCGATCGTCCTTGAAGACGACAGGGGAGAAACGTCAAATCCACCACCGGCTCTCTCAACGGCCAAGGAGGAGACAATCTCTAAGGCTTACTTGGACGACTATATAGCCCAGAAAATCCGGGTGCATCATGCGACTGAGGCAGCTGGTCAAGTCGTAAAAATGGGGCGACCGTATCCAAGCTGGTATGACCAAATCAAATAATCCGCCGGGCTACACAATACCAAAATTCCACGTCTATAAGGGGACAGGCAATCCCCATCAGCATGTGGCCCAGTTCAGGGCGCTTTGTGGTAACACTGGTGGCGACGATAAACTGTTGCTTCGCCAATTCGTGGGCAGCTTATCAGAAACGGTGTTCGAATGGTATTCGGAACTCCCGAACTGTAACACCCGAGCCCAATGCTACTATTTTCAGTTACTGTTTGAGCATAATGTGGTACTCATTTCATTTAATTTGCTTATTTGTTGCTTACTGTAAAATTTACCCGGCAAAGTCATTTCTACATATAACAAATTTTAGCATCTAAAATAAAATTGAAAATATTCATCTTGGCCTACTTGACACCCCTAGCCTCGTGGTAGCGTCCGTGCATTGTGTTCTCGTCCCGTTCATTAAAACGGGTAAGTTTGGATGGCTACGTGCACGCACGTGTGTCCGTTTTGAGAGTATGCTTTTTAATCATAAAACATTTCATTTTAAAATTTGGAACCCGTTTAAAATCCTATTATTTGAATTTCGAATTTTTGGACCCAACCCGGGTGCAATTTGGAAATGTTTCATTTGGCGCCAAAATCCCAAATTTTTAATATTATTAAAACCTTCGCATATATTTTTCTAACTAATCTGATATCTTACTGTTCATTACCTATCTTTTAAATGTTTAAGTTAACCATATAATATTTTTACAATCTTTTATATCCTTCTCAATTTATTCTCTCAGCCAATCGCAACCTCCCCTTTAACCCCGTGGTCCCCACTTTCTCTCTCTCCTTCTTCTCTCTCTCTCCACTTTCTCTCTCTTTCTACCCCTTATATATTCTCTCGTACTTCTCTTTATCATTTTTCTCTTCTTGCTTCATATCTCGTTTCTCATTTCTTTTAACTGTTCTTTTGTTACCGGAATTCCGTCGTGCCGGTGACGTTTCTCGACGTTCCAGCGAGATACCCCGACCCGTGTGGTTCCTTTGTTCGTCGTTTGGGTTCATTCCGTGAACCTGCGCCGTCGCGAGTTTTCCCCGCCGACGGTTAACGTTCCGTTTTCCCGATTCGCGACCCATCGAGGCAAGTTAATCTTGCTACATGCTATATACTTTTATAATCTTCATTTTATAATATTATACATTTGAAAATCTTATAGTTTACATATGAAATGTCGTTGAAAAATCGGATATGACAAATCTGAAATTTACTGTACACCTTATCTTATAAAATTCATTATAAATCATAGAAAAATCATTAGGATACGTTCTTTAGTTCGTTACGAAGCTAATTCAGAATAATATAACTCTATGAAATATTTACTTGCAAAATAAATTGTTTAATTAACATAAAATGCAAATGAACACGTCTCTAAACTGCTGTCCAGGGAAATTCCAGCAGCAAACTTTCAACTTTGAATATTCATAACGTTTTGTAGGGATAAACTGAGATGCTTATACTTATAAAACTGAAAACCTCATTGAATTATCTTTGTTTTGGTATAAGATACGTCTCTTTTGGAGAACATTTGTTATTTTTAAGCTATTTTACAAATTATGGTGACGCTAAATTTCTGAACGGAACCTTCTTGTGCATGGTTAATCAATACATCTTTTATAGTTACTAATCGCTTTGAATATGCTATCCATATTAATATTATTATATCACATATTGTTTAGTTGTACATCCCACATTACCATTTTATAGTTTTATAACTTTTCGGATACCCGTTTGCATCCATCGCATTTAAGATACATATAATTGCATCCATAGATCACATCACTACATAATAATGTGATATTAACACTCCATGTTTAATAAATTGTATCCTAATTAATATTGGAACTATAAATGTAACCCTAATCGATAACTGTGCATCCATATCCTTGAAATTATATCTATTGGCATATCATATTACATGTTCCAGTTATTGTTCTGATAGTACTCATGCTTGTTTATTTATACACATGTTTATGTTAGTTTGATTATGAGCACCCACATGACATCTTGTGCTTCCTGACATGACCTGTTACACTTCCTACTTGACATGACATGGTACCGTACACTCTTGACATGACATGACACCTTTATACATTACCTGGTTGACCTGATGTACCATGGGTTTACCTGTTACCTGATCTCATGCCTAATGCCGACAAACCCGACCATCCCTGCTGTCTATCCAGACAGACCTACTCTTACCGGATTTTGTGTTGGCATTAGTCCTTGACTACTGAATACCTGACCTGACATACATAGCTTGGGGGTATGGGGAAATCAAAGATGAACCTGACTTGTAACTCGACAGTTCACTACCGTTCGAGTGTACACATTCCTATTCTGTGCCTAACGGCATGTCTCGGTTTCCGCCGAGAATATTGTGGCCGTGATCCCGGGTATGTACGGGGTAATACCGAGTGTACACCTTCCTATTCTGTGCCTAACGGCATGTCTCGGCTGCCGCCGAGAATATTGCGGCCGTGGTCCCGGGTATGTACGGGATACTAACACCTTCCTATTCTGTGCCTAACGGCATGTCTCGGCTGCCGCCGAGAATATTGTGGCCGTGGTCCCGGGTATGTACGGGATACTAACACCTTCCTATTCTGTGCCTAACGGCATGTCTCGGCTGCCGCCGAGAATATTGTGGCCGTGGTCCCGGGTATGTACGGGATACTATTGGGTTACATCGACGATTCATCAATTGGTTTCAAAGACTATAGAGTAGAAAACCTGATAGGACAGTTCAGTCACCATTGCACATTACCCTGCTTGTTATTTCTTATTACTGCTTTATTCATGTTCATATTTTCATTGCTTATTACCATGTTTATACTATATACTTGATGTCATGACGCGCTGACGTCTGGGTTTTGCATGGCCCAGATTCTTTACCACTGTCGCTGACCGAGCAGGAGTACTTCAGCCAGCAGGCTGATCTGTGAGTTCTGCAGTGGTTAGTTCATTTATTGCATTTTATTTCCAGGTTCGATCCCGCATTATGGGACGTACCTTTCCATTATTGTATTGGATCATTAGCTTCCGCACTTATTGTTTATTGATTCTTGTTATTATGGATTTGGACATGTATTAGATTAGTTTTTATCTTGTTCTTGATACCCTTACAACCGTAATGTGACTGTGGATGGATACTTCCTACCCACAGGTAGCATGGTTGGCTATGTCACGTGCCCAATCTTGCGTACTCTGGGAAGCGGGGCGTGACATGGTTCTTTTGGTATCAGAGCCATAGGTTAATTGGGTTGATTCTTTGTAGTTGGATATTGCACCCGATATACGAATCATAATACCCGTGATTAGGAAACATGTCCTGCCACCTTGACCGTTTTACCATCCTTGAATCATTCTTCCGGATCATGTCGACATGCAAACTTACTTTGCATTGTCAACTCGAAAACCTAATTTCTTGTTATCCCTAGGACTTAGGCGACTTGGGTGGAGTTAAGAAATTGCGGCTATGATACCGCGGCATAGCTACAATGCGGTACTCTATTTAAGTATCTTGGAGTTCTAGCCTTGATCCATATTCAGAATCTATCATCATGCTAATATTGGGTGTTTTGAGTTCAGGATTATGACAGGTAAGAAGTTGAAGACGTACCAGAGGCGTGTGAACGAAGCCGCCATGCTTGGAGTGATAAGAGGAATGCTGGAAATCAAAGAAACAGCCCGAGCTGATCCAGCAGCAAGCGGACTCGTTTCAGGAAGGTTTGCAGATCGTTCAGCAGTCTGTGAACAAGATTGGAACTAGACCAGTTGACCGAGTAGGGACCGTGGCAGAGTTCAGACGTGTGGGTCCTACTACTTTCACTGGTTTGGAGGAGCCGTGCCAGCCGAGCAGTGGCTAGTCAGCACGGAGAATTCGCTGATTGCGGCACAGATTCCAGAGGACAAAGGAGTTGATGTGGTGCGCATTCAACTAGTGGATTACGCCGAGAGTGGTGGCTTGTGGAGGAGAACCGTTTGCCCAAGCCAAGCGGTTAGGCGGATTTCTCTAAGAGTTTCCTGGAGAAGTTCTTTCCGCGGACTGCACGGGAGGAAATGGAAGAGAAATTTATTGGGCTGAGGCAGAATGGAGCACCCGTGGACGTGCATGCAGCAGAGTGGACGGGACTCAGCAGTTTCGCTGGACCTTTAGTCGCCAACGATGCAGACAGGGCACGAAGGTCCATGCGCAGCTTGGATGTGGACATCCAAAGGCAAACCGTCTCCCTGGGTTTGACCACTTTCTCACAGGTTCTTACGGCAGCTCGAGAACAGCAGAGCATATCAGGAAAATTGGGAGTTCACAGCAGACATCAGTTGCGGTAAGGAAGCAGTTCTGTCGGGCCGGTCGAGTTTAGGGCTAGGCCGACAAACAATGTTCTTGCATCAATGGAAGTGATGAAAGTAAAGAGCCGGCTGCTGTTCGTGATTCTATGGACGTGTTTGAAGATATATCGGGCTTACCGCCGAAGCGAGACGTGGAGTTCACGATTGACCTTAGTCCTGGTGCAGCGCCAGTGTCTAAAGCTTACTATCCAATGGCACCAGTGGAATTGGAAGGAGTTAAGAAGCAAGTTGGTGAATTACTTGAGAAGGTTTGGATTCGAAGCAGCAACTCGCCTTGGGAGCTCCAGTTCTTTTAGTAAAGAAGAAGGATGGCACAAGAAGGATGTGCATTGATTATCGAGAAGTGAACCGGGCGACTATTAAGAACAAGTACCCGATCCCTCGCATTGGAGAACTTTTGAGCAGCTTAGTGGCGCGAGGGTATTCTCGAAACTGGACTTGCGATCAGGATATCATCAAGTCCGAGTGAAAGCAGAAGACATTTGCAAGACGGCGTTTCGAACTCGATATGGACATTTCGAGTATCTAGTGATGCCCTTCGGAGTGACTAATGCGCCAGCAATATTTATGGATTTGATGAACAGGATCTTTTCACCGTTCTTGGACCAGTTTATTGTGGTATTCATTGACGATATTCTGGTGTACTCGAAGAGTCCGGAGGAGCATGCTGAGCACTTACGGATCGCACTGCAGACGCTGAGACAAGAGAAGTTATTTGCGAAGATGAGTAGTGCGAATTCTGGCTGGAAGAAGTGAAATTTCTGGGACATGTCGTGTCGGGTGATGGAATCGCCGTCCATCCCGAAAAGATTGCAGCAGTTCGAGATTGGCCTATTCCAAGGAATGTAGCTGAGATAAGAAGTTTCCTTGGATTAGCCGGATACTACAGGAGATTTGTGGAGAACTTTGCTCGTTTGGCAGAACCGCTGACCAAGCTTATGCGTAAGGAGGTACCTTTTGTATGGACGGATAAGTGTGCGTTGGCTTTGAGACGTTGAAGCAGAAGTTGATAACCGCCCCTATCCTGACCGTACCAGACAATTCCGGAGGACTGATGATTCATAGTGACGCATCTGGGAAAGAATTGGGATGTGTTTTGATGCAGCATGGGAAGGTCGTAGCATACGCATCAAGACAACTGAAGACCCATGAGAAGAATTATCCAACCCATGACTTGGAGCTTGCGGCTATGATTTTCGCTTTGAAGATTTGGAGACACTACCTTTTGGGCGTAAGAGTCGAAGTTTTTACAGATCATAAGAGCTTGAAGTACGTGTTCACGCAGAAGGAGTTAAATATGAGGCAACGCAGATGGTTGGAACTGACGGCCGACTACGACCTTGATCTTAAGTACCATCCGGGAAAAGTTAACGTCGTGCCAGATGCGCTAAGTCGATTACCAGCAATTCAGGTATTGACCGCACAAAGGGAGATTATTGCGGATTTTCGGAGATTTGACTTAGAGGTTGTGCTACCACATGCTACGGGACAGTCGATGCAGTTGCAAGTACAGTCGTCCTTAGTTGAGAAGATTAAAACAACACAATCGCAGGATCCTAGACTACAAAAGTTTCGAGAGCAGGTTGAAGCCGGACTACGAACAGATTTATTGATCCACGAAGATGGTTCGTTGAGGTATGGTAGCCGTGTGTGTGTGCCAAAAGGGGATGTGCGTGAAGAGCTTATGAAGGAGGCATACAATTCAGTTTACTCTGTACATCCAGGAGGGACAAAGATGTACCAAGATATTCGACAGCATTTCTGGTGGGAAGGCATGAAATGGGAGATTGCTCGCTTCATGGCTAAGTGCTTGGTATGTCAGCAAGTCAAGGCTGAACACCAAATGGTTGCTGGTTTATTGCAACCATTTCCGATTCCTCAGTGGAAGTGGGAACATATAACCATGGATTTCGTGACGCCTTTACCGCGGAGTCCAAAAGGCAACAATGCAGTAAGGGTGATTGTTGATCGGTTGACCAAGGCAGCTCACTTTATTCCTTTTCGGGTTGGTCAATCAATAGAGACTTTAGCAGAGCGGTACATGCAGGAGATCATAAGATTGCATGGAGTACCGGTGAGCATCGTGTCCGATCGGGACACTCGGTTCTTATCACACTTCTGGAGGAGTTTACAGGAAAGTTTGGGGACTCGATTGAAGTTTAGCACAGCTTATCATCCTCAAACTGATGGTCAGTCGGAGAGAACGATCCAAACTCTTGAGGATACGTTGAGAACATGCAGGTTGGACTTCAAGGGGTCTTGGGAGGATCATCTACTTTTGGTGGAGTTGTCTTACAACAACAGTTTTCAGGAAACTATTCAGATGGCTCCATTTGAAGCTTTGTATGGTCGTAAATGCCGTTCACCTGTTTGTTGGGACGATGTCGGTGAACGAAAATTATTGGGACCAGATTTGGTTGTGCAGACAGTTGAGAAGGTTAACCCTATCAGAAATCATATGAAGGCAGCACAGGACCGACAGAAGAGTTGGGCAGATACGTCAAGAAGACCTCTGGAGTTCACCGTGGGTGATTTGGTATTCTTGAAGATATCACCGACTAGAGGGGTGATTCGCTTTGGGAGTCGGGGAAAGCTTGGTTCTCGATTCGTTGGACCCTTCGAGATATTGGAGCGTGTTGGAGAGGTAGCGTACCGTTTGGCGTTACCACAGTCCTTGGCAGGTGTGCACGATGTGGTTCGTGTATCTCAACTATGGAGGTATGTTCGAGATGAAACCCACGTATTGGATCATTCGGAGTTGACCGTACGGGAGGACCTAACTTTTGAAGAGCGACCAGTTGAAATCAAGGATCGAAGAGAAAAGGTTCTTAAGAACAAGGTTACCCCTCTTGTGCTAGTTTCTTGGGGTAATCGATCGCATAGAGAATCCACTTGGGAACGAGAAGATGAAATCCGGCAGAAGTTTCCTCACCTTTTCTTGTAGTTATCTATCTTTGTATTCTTGGAATTTCGAGGACGAAATTCTTTTGTAGTTGGGTATAATGTAACACCCGAGCCCAATGCTACTATTTTCAGTTACTGTTTGAGCATAATGTGGTACTCATTTCATTTAATTTGCTTGTTTGTTGCTTACTGTAAAATTTACCCGGCAAAGTCATTTCTACATATAACAAATTTTAGCATCTAAAATAAAATTGAAAATATTCATCTTGGCCTACTTGACACCCCTAGCCTCATGGTAGCGTCTGTGCATTGTGTTCTCGTCCCGTTCAGTAAAACGGGTAAGTTTGGATGGCTACGTGCACGCACGTGTGTCCGTTTTGAGAGTATGCTTTTTAATCATAAAACATTTCATTTTAAAATTTGGAACCCGTTTAAAATCCTATTATTTGAATTTCGAATTTTTGGACCCAACCCGGGTGCAATTTGGAAATGTTTCATTTGGAGCCAAAATCCCAAATTTTTAATATTATTAAAACCTTCGCATATATTTTTCTAACTAATCTGATATCTTACTGTTCATTACCTATCTTTTAAATCTTTAAGTTAACCATATAATATTTTTACAATCTTTTATATCCTTCTCAATTTATTCTCTCAGCCAATCGCAACCTCCCCTTTAACCCCGTGGTCCCCACTTTCTCTCTCTCCTTCTTCTCTCTCTCTCCACTTTCTCTCTCTTTCTACCCCTTATATATTCTCTCGTACTTCTCTTTATCATTTTTCTCTTCTTGCTTCATGTCTCGTTTCTCATTTCTTTTAACTGTTCTTTTGTTACCGGAATTCCGTCGTGCCGGTGACGTTTCTCGACGTTCCAGCGAGATACCCCGACCCGTGTGGTTCCTTTGTTCGTCGTTTGGGTTCATTCCGTGAACCTGCGCCGTCGCGGGTTTTCCCCGCCGACGGTTAACGTTCCGTTTTCCCGATTCGCGACCCATCGAGGCAAGTTAATCTTGCTACATGCTATATACTTTTATAATCTTCATTTTATAATATTATACATTTGAAAATCTTATAGTTTACATATGAAATGTCGTTGAAAAATCGGATATGACAAATCTGAAATTTACTGTACACCTTATCTTATAAAATTCATTATAAATCATAGAAAAATCATTAGGATACGTTCTTTAGTTCGTTACGAAGATAATTCAGAATACTATAACTCTATGAAATATTTACTTGCAAAATAAATTGTTTAATTAACGTAAAATGCAAATGAACACGTCTCTAAACTGCTGTCCAGGGAAATTCCAGCAGCAAACTTTCAACTTTGAATATTCATAACGTTTTGTAGGGATAACCTGAGATACTTATACTTATAAAACTGAAAACCTCATTGAATTATCTTTGTTTTGGTATAAGATACGTCTCTTTTGGAGAACATTTGTTATTTTTAAGCTATTTTACAAATTATGGTGACGCTAAATTTCTGAACGGAACCTTCTTGTGCATGGTTAATCAATACATCTTTTATAGTTACTAATCGCTTTGAATATGCTATCCATATTAATATTATTATATCACATATTGTTTAGTTGTACATCCCACATTACCATTTTATAGTTTTATAACTTTTCGGATACCCGTTTGCATCCATCGCATTTAAGATACATATAATTGCATCCATAGATCACATCACTACATAATAATGTGATATTAACACTCCATGTTTAATAAATTGTATCCTAATTAATATTGGAACTATAAATGTAACCCTAATCGATAACTGTGCATCCATATCCTTGAAATTATATCTATTGGCATATCATATTACATGTTCCAGTTATTGTTCTGATAGTACTCATGCTTGTTTATTTATACACATGTTTATGTTATTTTGATTATGAGCACCCACATGACATCTTGTGCTTCCTGACATGACCTGTTACACTTCCTACTTGACATGACATGGTACCGTACACTCTTGACATGACATGACACCTTTATACATTACCTGGTTGACCTGATGTACCATGGGTTTACCTGTTACCTGATCTCATGCCTAATGCCGACAAACCCGACCATCCCTGCTGTCTATCCAGACAGACCTACTCTTACCGGATTTTGTGTTGGCATTAGTCCTTGACTACTGAATACCTGACCTGACATACATAGCTTGGGGGTATGGGGAAATCAAAGATGAACCTGACTTGTAACTCGACAGTTCACTACCGTTCGAGTGTACACATTCCTATTCTGTGCCTAACGGCATGTCTCGGTTTCCGCCGAGAATATTGTGGCCATGATCCCGGGTATGTACGGGGTAATACCGAGTGTACACCTTCCTATTCTGTGCCTAACGGCATGTCTCGTCTGCCGCCGAGAATATTGCGGCCGTGGTCCCGGGTATGTACGGGATACTAACACCTTCCTATTCTGTGCCTAACGGCATGTCTCGGCTGCCGCCGAGAATATTGTGGCCGTGGTCCCGGGTATGTACGGGATACTAACACCTTCCTATTCTGTGCCTAACGGCATGTCTCGGCTGCCGCCGAGAATATTGTGGCCGTGGTCCCGGGTATGTACGGGATACTATTGGGTTACATCGACGATTCATCAATTGGTTTCAAAGACTATAGAGTAGAAAACCTGATAGGACAGTTCAGTCACCATTGCACATTACCCTGCTTGTTATTTCTTATTACTGCTTTATTCATGTTCATATTTGCATTGCTTATTACCATGTTTATACTATATACTTGATGTCATGACGCGCTGACGTCTGGGTTTTGCATGGCCCAGATTCTTTACCACTGTCGCTGACCGAGCAGGAGTACTTCAGCCAGCAGGCTGATCTGTGAGTTCTGCAGTGGTTAGTTCATTTATTGCATTTTATTTCCAGGTTCGATCCCGCATTATGGGACGTACCTTTCCATTATTGTATTGGATCATTAGCTTCCGCACTTATTGTTTATTGATTCTTGTTATTATGGATTTGGACATGTATTAGATTAGTTTTTATCTTGTTCTTGATACCCTTACAACCGTAATGTGACTGTGGATGGATACTTCCTACCCACAGGTAGCATGGTTGGCTATGTCACGTGCCCAATCTTGCGTACTCTGGGAAGCGGGGCGTGACACGAACGATTCTATCAAGACGTTCGCTGAAATGGAGTTGCTATTCACTCAGCGATTCGCAAGCGCCAGCGAACACACTCCAATAATGGCATTGATTAATGCCAGGGTAAAACCAGGCGAAACGTGGGTCCAGTATGCTATACGCTGGCGAAATTTGTGGTCGAAATGCGAGCAACGCATTGAGGAAGCGCCCACGGTGGGCATGTTCATGGGAACCCTAGACCCTCACGCAACTATCTCCCAGTTTATGATGTTCTTTAAGCCAACCACATTCCAGGCTTTAATCGACAAGTTGGCCCAGATGGACCAGATGGGTCATAGACCGTCTCCCCCGAAGCCCGAGCCTCGGAGTGACAAGGGTAAAGGAAAGACAACCTTCATCGCGAATGCCCAGCAGCAACCCAATGCCCCAAAGCTGAGGGATCAACTGGAAGAAAGACGCCGGCATTATAATGAGAAGATGAAGTGTCCCTACTCGTTCCCACGGGACAAGACGAAACGGCTATTCGAGCTGGCAGTACGCAACAGACTTATAAACTTGCCAAATCCAAGGCGACCGCCATAACCCACTGAGGTGAACAACCCCAACTATTGCCCTTACCATCAAACGCTAAGCCATCCGATTGAGGATTGCTTCGTTTTCAAAGGATGGATTGAAGATCAATACCTCCAGGGAAAGTTTGCGCTGTCCGAAAAGTGGAAGGTGAACCCGCCACAGCCGCATACTCCTAAGAAAGAAGACACACCGGGGGCAACCTGTTCTTTCATTGAGGAAGCTCCATGGGAAGTTATGCTATCAGCTAAAACCAGAAAAATGCCGAGTGATCTTCATGCGTACCCAGCGGTCGAATGGAAGGACCCGCTTGAACCTCAAATCATCGAAGGGATGTTGAAGCCGTGCCCAACTACGAAGAGCGGTGGTGATGGCCCAAGTACTCACACCCAACCGTCAAAATCTTCAAAGAAAAAGAAGAAGAAATCCAAGAAGCCCGTGAAGCCTGGAGACAAGCGCACGGATTTACAGAAACAGATTGATGCACTGGAAGAGTACAATCAAAAAGCGCGGACTCCCGTCACGCTACAAGAATTCCTCAACCACATCTTTCAGGAAGAAGATGAGGGAGAGAGCTCATCGGATGAATCCGGGGGATATGTGGCGAGTTGTCATATGGTCTCCCACTCGGAAGACGAGAAAGCTCCTGGCACTGAGAAACTGGGGGCACAGCCTGAGCCAGAACTTATATGGCCAACAGAGGGAATGATCGACGCCTTTCTAGACGAGATTCGTTTGAAGAGTAAAGCCGACCAGGAGCGTGAGATGGCTGCATCGGAAGGAGCCAAGCGCAGGCGACTAAACGAAAGAATCGAAGCACTCCCGCCAGATCGAAAGACATCCGATGCGAATAAAAACGTGTTCAAGACGAGGAAAAGATTCACCAAAGCCATGTCAATGGGAATGAAGCTACCACCCTCAGAAGAAAACGCGTTCGATGGGGCGGAGGGACGCCCTAATTATTGCGCATATTATCGGAAGATTTCGCACCTCACTGAGGAATGCGACGCTTTTAGGATATGGTGGCAGGGATATGTTGCTCACCAGCAACATTTTAAGCGCATGAAACGCAGAACTCGTCGGGAGCAGAGAAGTACAACCGACAGGCACAAAAGAACTAGCGGTAGCTGTCACATGGTCGACGCCGGAGGATCACAAGTTCTCACCTTCGGGAGCGACTCTGATGAGGAAATGGCTTTGGGCCCTCTCTTTAAAGAGTCCGTCTTAGGGAAAGGGGAAGAACCGGAGGCCTGCGAGAACATTCAGCTGCGCAATCGCATGCTCCCGGAAAAGAATCTCGGGCCCGCAAATAGAAAAGATAAGGGAAAGGAAAAGGTCACTGGGGATATCGCCTTAGATGACCAAGTCATGAAAGAGCTGACTGCCAAGGACCCTCCCAGGAAGGGTAAGGTGGACTACAACTTCCTAGCATACCTAAGGAAGCTACCTTCTCAGCTCAGCATTCTCGATGCCCTCCTATTATCCAAAGAAGCGCGAGATTGATTAATCAAGGCGTTACAAGAACCCGAGCAATTCCAAGCCTTCCTCGCCGCAGAAAGGATGAAGGATGAACTGGAGGAAGTGCATACGGCCGACATCACGTTCGGTGACGAAGACCTTCTCCTCGGGACGAGCGACCACAACCGTCCCCTATATATCTCTGGATACTGCCATGATATCAAGATAGGCAAGATCCTGGTGGATAATGGATCCTCCGTCAATCTCCTTAATGTTCGGGTGTTGAAGGAAATCTGCATGAGCGTACAGCATCTCGCTCGTGACAAAATTACCATCTCCGGTTTTGACTCCCAGTCATCACGGACTCTCGGATCTGTAATACTAACATTATGCTTCGGACTGCTCGTCACGGACATCAAGTTTCACGTCATTGACTCCAAGACCTGCTACAACGCCTTACTCGGTCGTCCTTGGTTACACGAGTACAACATCATCCCTTCTACACAGCATCAGTGTATGAAGTACTTTAAGGATGGTTTCGAGTATACCGTAACAGGTGAGCTGAACCCATTCTCCGTGAACGAAGTCCGCAAGTACGAAGATGCAAAGTACTTTTTGCCAGACTTCAAGAATACAGAAAAGTGTCGCAAGCCGGAGAACAAAGTCGTCGCCACCATCCCTGTTTTCGGGAGCGATACCGAAGAAGAAGAAGAAATAGTTTACGCTGGACCGTCTCGACGCAAAAACCCGGGATCGTCCGCCCCCATGTTGATCTTCGGAAGTGACTCGGAAGATGAGGTTAATGCCGTGTTCTCCAGTCGGCCGTCAATACAAGCATCCCCTAGCGATGATCAGAGTTTGCAAATCACCATGGTGCCGCCGGAGCACTACAAAGATCTTGACACACTTGAAGCTTACAATGTGCAGGACCTGCAGACATTTTACGTCCCTCCCGGGCGAAAGGGTGAAAAGGCGATCCTATTCTACCAATCCACGGAAGCAAGAGTGGAGAAAGAAACCCGGCATGGCGCGGATTCTACACTCGACAGGCTCCAACCCATCCGCTTTCCCAGATACTACACAAATGGACTAAAGAGGCTATTGAAGCACCAAGGAGTACCCTTAAAACAGACTGGTCGACAAGCTCGGTTCTACAACAAGATTTAGGAGGTCCCTGGGACTCAGCGCAAATTGCCCAACGGGAGAATGGAAACACTTGGGCTTGGATATGTGAGATCCAGGAAACGGGAGCGAGTCCACGGCAGCTACGCTATATATAACTTCGATGAGGAGGAGGACACCCTGTCGGGGAATGCTAACCCCTCGTCAAAACTGGATCCCATGAGCGAAATGTCGAGTCCGTCATTTGAAGAATGAACGGGCAAGCTTATCAGGAAAGCGGGTCAAACGGCTCGGGAAGATCACAACCGCGAAATGGCCATCTACGAGAAGGCCAGGATGCAACGTCTGTTTCAACAAGCTGCAAAAGACGAAGATGCTCTTCCCTGTCAACCTGTCGTGCAAAAGGCCCGATGCAAAGGCAGAAGTAAGTCAAGAAGCAAAAAAAGGAGTCGACAGCAACGACGCAGGATTAGAGAGTCACGTGAGCGGGCATTGCGCGGTCCGGATTTGTCCCTCACGAAGAAGATGAGTCGAGCGTATTCCTTCCCTCGAGACAAGACGGAGAAGTTACTCGAGCTCGCTATAAAACATCAAATGATCGCGCTTCTGGAGTCTAAGCACCCTTAGCAAGCTAACAAAGTTTCTCATCCGGGTTATTGCTCTTATCACCGAGCCGTAGGACACCCTATTGAAAACTGCTTCACCTTCAAGAACTGGGTCGAAGACCAGTACCAACGAGGCAGATTTGCTTTATCCAGCAGCTGGAGGGTAACACCGTCACAAAAGCATGAACCCAAAGCCGCAAGAGCAGAGCCAGATCCACATCGGTCTTGGAAGCGGATTCACACTTGTCACATGATTACAATATCCTGACGAGGTAATCTCAGAATTTCCGCCGGCTCCGAAAGAACTGGAAGATGGCATACATACTACTGCAGATAACCTCAAGAAGATTGAGTTGGGGTCGAAGATGATCCGCGACCGACATTCGTCAGCGAGTTGCTCTCTGAAGAAAGGGTGGCTGTGTTAAAAGACGTGCTTATGCAGCACAGAGATTGCTTCGCATGGAACTATTCTGAGATGCCAGGATTAGATCCAGAGGTTGTTGTGCATAAATTAGCAATATCCCCAGATATCAAGCCAGTCAAACAGGCGCCGAGAAGGATGCGGCTCTAGCTTGAAATGAGCATTAACGCTGAAGTTAAGAAACTGATTGATTCTGGGTTTATCCAGGAGGTACAGTATCCTGACTGGGTCGCCAACATCGTCCTGGTAATGAAGAAAAATGGTACAGTGCGTATATGTGTGGACTTCCGAGATCTCAATAAAGCTTGCCCGAAGGACGATTTCCCAGTACCGGCCACCAAACTGATGATAGACAATACGTCCACTCATGAGGTTTTCTCTTTTATGGACGGTTCATCAGGGTACAATCAGATAAAGATGCATCCCGACCACTAGAAGCATACCGCTTTCCGTACCCCTTTAGGTATATTTTGCTACAAGGTTATGCCCTTCGGTCTAAAGAACGCCGGTGCTACCTATCAAAGGGCCATGACAAAGATCTTCGATGATCTCATACATGAAATCGTCGAGTGCTATATTGATGACCTCGTAGTGAAGAGCATGTCATACGAAGAGCATTTAGAGCATCTGAAAACCGTATTTCAACGCCTTCGGCAATATAATTTGAATATGAATCCCCTCAAATGCGCGTTCGGAGTCTCCTCGGGTAAATTCTTGGGATTCATCATCCGACACCGAGGTATCGAAATAGATCCATCTAAGATCAATGCGATTATGGAGATGCCACCCCCAAGGACTCTCAAACAGCTACGGTCTCTCCAAGGAAAGCTCGCGTACATCCGGCGGTTTATCGCCAATCTTTCAGGCAAGTGCCGTCCTTACAGCCACCTGACGAAGAAGGGAACTTCGTTCGTCTGGGACCGAAAATGCCAGAGCGCGCTAGATGAAATCAAGCAATACCTGCAGAACTCGCCGGTGCTGGCTGCTCCAGTCAAGGGGAAGCCTTTTATCTTATATACAACAGCCCTCGAAGGTTCCTTAGGCACATTATGGGCGCAAGAAAACGACCAAGGGAAGGAGAGAGCGCTCTATTATTTAAGCTGAGTTCTTCTGGGGGTAGAAAGCAATTACTCCCCTATCGAAAAACATTGCCTGGCGTTAATCTTTGCGATAACAAAACTACGGCACTATGCGTTGGCACATGAAGTCCGTCTTATATCAAAGGTGGACCCCCTAAAATTTCTAATGTCAAAGGACATATTGACAGGGAGACTCGCTAAATGGACCCTGCTCCTGATGGAGTTTTCAATAACCTATCAGCCTCTTAAGGCAGTGAAAGGCCAAGCCATCGCCGACTTCCTGGCTGAGCATCCGGTACTTGCCGGTTTCCCTCTGAATTGCAATTTGCGAGACGAACATGCGTTTGACGCGATCGATGGTGGTGATACCCAATGGGAGCTTTATTTCGATGGAGCGTCCTCCGTAAAGAAGCGCAAACAAGGTATCCCAATGATTAAATCGGGGGTAGGCCTCATCTTCATAACTCTATAAGGGGGGATAATGCGCTTCGCTTTCTCCTTAACAGAACCGAGGACGAACAATGAAGCCGAAAACGAAACTTTGATAGCAGGCCTCGAGATCGCCATCGACATAGGAATTGAAAACCTCCTCATATACGGAGATTCTCGACTGGTCGTTTGTCACGCCCCACTCCCAATACAGAGAGTATTGTCCGCTCTGGCCGAAGCCGCACGGTTTTGTCCTTCGGAGCGAACCGGACCCGACCAGGGGCCACTTCCCAGGAGGTCACCCATCCCAAGACTTCCCTAGCCCGAGCACGCTTAACTACGGAGTTCTTAAGCTCCTGTAGTTCCGGTTCACTTAAAAGGCGCCTATGTATTGAAGAGTGGTAATCATTCCATTTATAGTACAGATCTGCCCCCTTTCGGAATATATTCCGAAGAGTCCCCATTGTTCTATAGTGGGTCCCACGGACTCAAGAGGTGGCCCCCACGGATTCAAGAGGTGGCCCCCGCCCACTTAACACGACACTTGGCATGGCACTTTGCTCCGTGAGCAAGAACCGGGTCCCGACATTCTCCCCACCTTTGAACAATGGTTCGTCCTTGAACCACAGACCTACTATTGAGGAACCGGCTCTGATACCATTCTGTCACGCCCCACTCCCAATACAGAGAGTATTGTCCGCTCTGGCCGAAGCCGCACGGTTTTGTCCTTCGGAGCGAACCGGACCCGACCAGGGGCCACTTCCCAGGAGGTCACCCATCCTAAGACTTCCCTGGCCCGAGCACGCTTAACTATGGAGTTCTTAAGCTCTTGTAGTTCCGGTTCACTTAAAAGGCGCCTCTGTATTGAAGAGTGGTAATCATTCCATTTATAGTACAGATCTGCCCCCTTTCGGAATGTATTCCGAAGAGTCCCCATTGTTCTACAATGGGTCCCACGTGTAAGTCGATGTACAACACCCCTCGACTTGCGGGGAGGCGGAAATTTAAAAAACGATCTTGTTCTTTACTTAAACATCGACTAACCGCATGAATCGAAGCTAAACGATAACTAACATGAAACATAGAAGTTCTATACTACTATGTTTAGGGATTATACCTAACGAATCGTGTCCTTCGTCTTTGCGAACTCCACCTCCTCCTAGGCCTTCTCGAAGTAGTAGACGATCCACCCGAGAGCTTTACTCCAAGCTTAGCCTCTAAACTTGAGGCAACTAACCTTCTTTAAGTGCTAATCAAAGAAGCTAGGTGATATAGAATGAGGGTTATGGTTTAGTTAGTCTAACTAATTCTTGTACTCAACACATGAGAGGGGAGGATTAGGGTTTGAAGAGGGAGAGCTTGAGGAGAGAGAAGATGAACATAATAATGAAGTGAGAATAGTGAGTTATGATAATATATATCAAGCATTTCTTTTTATCAAGAAAAGAAAATAAATCAAATTAACAACCATACTTGATAATATCTAGTGATGATTCATCTCCATGGATAATGACATGTATGAATCATCCATATGACTCACTAATCACATTCATTGTATATGCCACCTAAACCTCCTTAGTCACCACCTTCTAGAAGCTTCTCGCGCAATTACGAGAACGCCCCTCCTTTCCGCAAAAATACGGTAAAACTTTAGACTGTATAAATCCAATAACCGGATACCAGTAACTGGCTTAAACCAAAGCCGACTGGTAAAAACTGTCCGAAAGTCGTACGTGCGTAAACACACGTATGCGTCCGAACCCTTGTCGTAAAACCATACGACCTCTATATCGTTTCGCCTGGAGTAGGGAAACTCTCTGTGTGGGACTCTAGAGACTCGATTACTACGCTGGCAGTGGGTTTAACCACAGACCGCAAGCGGCACTAGCTGTACGTAACGGTCCCCAGGTAGATGTCGATAAGAAGGCCGATGAGGAAACCCATCCGAACTCCTACTGAGTCTGATGTGACAATCTCCATACAGTCCGGTCCGTTCGTCCAAGACTATCGCATATCTGGCCTAGGGGGCGGCAAGCGTCAGTCCCCTAATAGCGGTATAAGTCGTGTCGGAAGGGAGCCCATTACACCCTGAGAAACTACTGGAACCTACCAGCAAATCTCGCTTGCCCTGGCCAGGGACTTTGTGTAATGGCTCTCTGACACAGCGCGATATCAACCCCCAATACCGGGAGAGACGAATCCTGTCTAACCACCACTGCCTCCAAGTGCTCGGGACTGCACCCAACTGCTACCTGTTTGCACGACTCTTTTGAGCCGTGGTAGGGTAGCAATCTAAGAACAGTGGGACACACTCGAGGCGAAGTAGCAGTGTCAAGTCTGCGGACTATGCTGTACTCATGTCACCTGGGAACTGTTCACTGACGACTGGTATAAAACCAACCAACAGTTCCCTGTGAGTCCTGTCCGGTGTACCCGTAACCTAACGAGCACCTGCATACTATCTCCAGTACGACGTACTGACGGCTGTGGGATAGACCATCTCCCCAACTGGGATGAGAAGCGTACACACTAGTCTACTCCGGAGTATCGATGCTCTGTCTCGATAATCCAACGACTAGGGACCTGAATAAGGATGTGCTTGTAGACTACCCAGCCCCCACTAGTGTGACTGCCATCACAACGCTGGTAGTCAAGCAAGATCCTAAGAGCTCTATCAATACGTATACTCATATATTAAGATAGAAAAACCAAGTAGCATACTACCATATTTAGCAAGACTGTTATATACATGTGAATATCCCAAGCTTCCATTAAGTAATATACAAACTAGTATGATACAATAATGGCCCCTAGGGCATATACACTAACAATCTCCCACTTGCACTAGGGCCATGTACTGGCATATCGAATACCGATGATCTCGAGTAGCCTTTCGAACTAAATCTGAGGTAGGGCCTTCGTGAATGGATCAGTAATGTTTTCTTCAGAAGCAACTCTCCGAACCTCGATCTCCTGACGATCAATGATCTTCCTGATCAGGTGATACTGCCTTAAGATGTGTCTGGATTTCTGATGGGACCTTGGTTCCTTCGCTAAAGCTATAGCTCCGTTGTTGTCGCAATACAGAGGTATTGGATCAACTATGGTAGGAACCACCTGAAGTTCTGTTAGGAACTTCTTCATCCAGACTGCTTCTTTTGCGGCATCGCAAGCAGCTATATACTCCGCTTCCATAGTTGAGTCAGCAACGGTGTCCTGCTTGGAACTCTTCCAGCACACCGCCCCTCCATTGAGGGTAAAGACATAACCCGACATGGACTTGGAATCGTCCTTATCACTCTGGAAGCCGGAATCAGCAAAGGCCTCCAACCTGAGGTCTTTTCCTCCGTAAACCAAGAACATCTCCTTAGTCCTTCTCAGGTACTTGAGAATGTTCTTTACTGCTATCGAGTGCTTCTCCCCTGGGTCTAACTGATACCGGCTTACCACGCTCAGTGCGTAAGCTACATCTGGTCTGGTGCACAACATCGCATTCATTATAGAGCCTACCGCAGAAGCGTAGGGTATAATAGACATGCGTTCCCTTTCCAAATCAGTCTTGGGAGACATCTCTTTGGAGAGGGTGATTCCGTGACAAGCCGGTAGATTACCGCGCTTAGAATCTTCCATACTGAATCTTTTCAGTACAGTGTCGATATACCTGGACTGCGAAAGTCCCAACATCCTCTTGGATCTATCACGATAGATCCGGATCCCCAGAATGTAAGAGGCATCACCCAGGTCTTTCATGGAGAACCTGTGTGACAAGAATCCTTTGACAGATTGTAGCATAGGAATGTCATTTCCTATCATAGGAATGTCATTTCCTATCAATAGAATGTCATCCACGTACAAGACGAGGAATACGACACTTCTGGCTACAACTTTACTATATATGCACGGTTCATCTGGATTTTTGATAATGTCATATTCTTTGACTGTCTCATCAAAACAGATGTTCCAACTCCGCGATGCCTGCTTTAGTCCATAAATGGACTTAAGCAGCTTGCATACTTTCCCGCTGCTCCCACTCTGATTGAAACCCTCTGGCTGATCCATATAGACGCACTCTTCTAAATTTCCATTCAGAAAAGCCGTCTTTACGTCCATCTGCCAGATTTCATAATCATGGAAGGCAGCAATAGCAAGAAGGACCCGAATGGATTTGAGCATAGCCACTGGAGAAAAAGTTTCGTCATAGTCCAAACCAGGTCTTTGATGAAAACCCTTTGCAACAAGTCTAGTCTTATAGGTTTCCACCTGTCCATCTACACCAATATTTTTCTTGAAGATCCATTTGCATCCTATGGGTTTTACCCCATCTGGAGCAAAGTCCAAAGTCCATACTTTGTTGGTGTACATGGACTCCATTTCGGTCCGCATTGCATCTAGCCATCGTACCGAGTCACCGCTCTGGATGGTCTGCTGGAAGTCAATAGGTTCATCATCATCTATGATGCAATCCTCTCTATCCCCATCTATGAGAAAACCGTAGTATCTCTCAGGCGGATGAGACGGCCTACTACTCCTGCGGAGGGGTGCGGGAATGTCATGTTCTTCTAGAACTTCCGGTTCTACCAAACTTTCAGTAACAGTTTGTGGTTCTGGAATTTCTTCCAGTTCTATTTCGCTCCCACTTATTTCCTTTTCTAAAAACTGATATTCTAGAAAATGGGCATTACGAGAAACAAACACCTTTTGTTCCTCTGCGTAATAGAATAGATATCCCTTGGAGTTCTTTGGATATCCCACAAACTTACACTTTACTGATCGTGCCTCGAGCTTGTCCACATGCTGCTTTTTAATAAAAGCTGGACATCCCCATATTTTCAGATACTGAAGATAGGGTTTCTTCCCACTCCACATCTGATATGGCGTGGTAGGCACAGTCTTGGTAGGAACCATGTTCAAAAGATATGCCGCTAATTCTAGCGCATAACCCCAGAAAGATCGCGGTAACTCAGCATTACTCATCATGGATCGTACCATATCCAATAGGGTTCGATGCCGTCTTTCCGATACACCGTTGTGCTGTGGAGTGTATGGAGGAGTAAGCTGAGAGAGAATTCCTTTCTCTTTTAGGTAACCTAGGAACTCGGCACTCAAGTATTCACCACCTCGATCAGATCTAAGTGTCTTGATACTTTTGCCGGTTTGGTTTTCTACTTCATTCTTATACTCTTGGAATTTCTCAAAAGCCTCGGATTTATGTTTCATCAGATAAATGAATCTGTATCTTGAGTAATCATCCGTGAAAGTAATGAAATAGGAAAAACCACCTCTTGCATGTGTAGACATTGGACCACATACATCGCTGTGTATGAGTCCTAAGAGCTCACTCGCTCTTACTCCTTGTCCAGTGAATGGAGTCTTTGTCATCTTTCCTTTGAGACAAGATTGACAAGTATCATAAGTTTGATATTCGAACGAGTCCAAATATCCTTCTCTATGCAACTTAGTCAACCTTCTCTCATTGATGTGACCCAGTCTACAATGCCATAAGAAAGTTTTATTTAAATCTGGAGACTTTCTTTTTAGTGTGTTCTGGACATTGAAAATTTGGAGTTGGTTTAAAACATATATACCGTTACTTAGTGTACCGGACCCAATCAAATCATGATTAAGGTGGATGTTAACAACATCTCTTACAAACGTGAAATCATAACCTTTATTTGATAACAAGGAAACTGATATGATATTACGCGTTAAGCTTGGTACAAAAAAACAGTTATGTAAAACCAAAATGTGTCCACTCGTCAATCCTAGGTGATAATCCCCGACGGACGCAGCTCCCACGCTAGCTCCGTTAGCAACCTTTAGGGTCATATCACCTTCCTTCAGCACTCTACAGTTTCTCAGTGCCTGCAATGAATTGCAAATATGAGATCCTGATCCGGTATCCAATACCCAGGAAGTAGAGTTGATCGACAGACAATTCTCAATTACAAACACACCTGAAGTCGAAGCCACAGCTTGCTTCGGTTTCTGGTTCTTGGCATTCCACGCCTTGCAATCCTTCTTCCAGTACCCTTTCCTGTGACAATGGAAGCACTCATCCTGGCCAACTACCGGTACCGCAAACTTTTTCTTTCCCTTCCCTCCCACCTTACTTACACCTCCTCTAGGTCTGGGGACGGCCTTCTTCTTCCTTCCTTTGGCCCTAGCCTTAGACCCGGAAGAAGATGCACCGCCAACAAACATAGCGGGTGTTTCCCTTGCCTTCTGCAAGGTGCCCTCTGCACTCCTTAACATGTTTAGGAGTTCCGGAAGTTCAACTTCTTTTCTTTGAATGTTGAAGTTCAGGATAAACTGGGCGTAGGTGGAAGGAAGAGACTGGAGAATAAGGTCTGTATAGAGCTCATTATCCAAAGTCGTCCCAAGGTCTGCGAGCTCTTCTATATAGCCGATCATCTTTAGGACATGTTCTCCTACGGATGACCCGACAGCCAACCTCGCTCGAAACAAGTTCTTAGAGGTCTCGTATCTTGCTATACGAGATTGCTCTCCATAAAGTTCCTTTGTATGGAGAAATATGGCATCTAGTTCCATATCCTCGTGCCTCCTCTGATGTTTATTGTTCATCGAGGCAAGCAGGATGCACTTGGCTTTCGCGCAATCGAAATCCCAGGTTTTGCGGATTTCCTTATCCGCATTACTGGATTTGGGACCAGGGACAGCAGGTGCCGTAGCGGTGAGGACGTACCCCAATTTGTCATAGGTCAAAGCCATTTTGACATTCCGCAGCCAATCTTTATAGTTTGGCCCTGTCAGTATATTTTTCTCTAAAAGTAACTTAAGTCCAGTCATTTTCAGGGTCGCTGCAATTAGGAGAGAGAGAAGAAAACTCTTTAGCATGATACTCTTGCAAGTTTAGAATGATTTTTAGTTTATCTAAATTGGATGGCTCCTACTGTTTCTCGAATCCTTCTTCAAACCATAAAAGAAGAATTATCCAGGACTATTCTCACTGTACAATTCTTGCTTAACCGTTCAGCCAGGCCAGTGTCGATACTTCGAGGGAGGTTTTCCAACGCTTTCGCGAAGTTCCTTAATTAAAGAACCTCTTTTCTCTGGGGGCGTAACCCCGCTGACACCTTTCTGGACACCTACTTGGTTTATAGCATTGATCGTTAAGTGAAGAATATCCTGATAAGTAGCATATACTCACAGTAGGATCGGGATCCAAATATCATCGTATGATAATGTTGAAGGAATGCTACCAACATTCATCAAACTCCAAATGGTATGCATCTCTTTGCAAATTTCAGTTTCTTTAGAAATTCCCGATATAAGTTTTTGCCCCATGCTCTTATGACCTTGGCGTTGGTCAAAATATCATAAGTCACATGTCAAGTTCTACCCATCATTATCTTGTTAATTTGAACCCAT
Organism: Agapanthus africanus; assembly: GCA_030015575.1. Taxonomy (NCBI): domain Eukaryota; kingdom Viridiplantae; phylum Streptophyta; class Magnoliopsida; order Asparagales; family Amaryllidaceae; genus Agapanthus; species Agapanthus africanus. The sequence continues at coordinate 116,021,289 of CM057350.1, forward strand.
CCGTACATATCCTTGACGTTGGCCAAAATGATCATACGACTGTCCCAAACTAACTCATCTATCTATGCAACAAATGAATATCCAGCAGCTACCAAACACTATGCCTTGGCGTTGGTCAAAATACATAGCTTGAATACTACTGAAAACCCAGATGAAATGACGGAGGGCTACGAATGGTTTTGGCGAAACCGTGAACGTAGTGAACTTGATATAACCGAAGGAACCTGATAGCTTTTAAAAGGAGTGGTTAAAGCTCCGCATTTAAAAATATCTGTTTTAAAATTAACCGAGTGGTTTCTTTTAAATTGTTCCAACGATTAAAACTTTGGTTTATTTTCTTTGCATTATAGATAATGCGTCCCATCATTAACCTATCATTGCAGAGAACAACGAAAATATGACGTCCTCTTATGCCATCCGCATTCGCCACTGGGTCCCGTCATTACCCGTTAGGTTACTTAACTAACGACAGAGCGGGGGCTGGGCTAGCGCAGGTGTAAAACATAAGTGACGTCTAAATAGCTATCATATATAGATATTTTACATTCGTCTGACGCAATGATATTCATTCCAGATCACAGATGAACTTAATTGGATTTGCAAGCAATCCGTATTTGTTTTGAGCCTGCAACAAGAGACGGATTACACAGTTGTGATGAATAGCCATTACCCCACCCAAGACCCCTACGGGTGCGGCAAAATACCCGCCCGGCAGTTTGTGCACCCCTCTTTGGGTCTGTCTTAGGAGCAAAAACAGTAAAATGAAATAATACAACGGTGGCTACAACCGCAACCTGGATGTGCCCCGCAAAATAATATTACAACAAATTACATTTACATCAAATGAATTAAATAATAACCCATCACATAACCCCGGCTATACATCACAACAGTCCAACACAGTTCATATGCACAAACAGATAAAATCCATTACAGAAATGTGCACCCCCCTGCCAACCGACATACTAGCAGTTAGGGGAGGTTTACGAACACATTATACAAACACAGATATAATCCAACAAGCAAATACTGTATAATTTCGATCGATTAAACACTTTTAATTTTGCTCCAATACTTCTCTGTAAATCTTAAACCTGAGCAAAAATAAAAAATTCCAGAAAATACCAAATATCCCAGAGAACCAACACAGGAAAATTGGGTTCCTGAATCGCCAACTCGGCGGCGGAAGCGCGGCGGATCGGTGGGATCCGCCGCAGTTCCGCGGCTCTTTAGGTGATTCAGGGGCCCAATTTTCTTGGGTGTTCTTCTACTGTCTTTTCAAGCTTTCTGAACATCCCTGAAAAATTTTTGGACTTCATTTAAAAATCGATAGAAACTGATGATTTCGGGCTTTTCCGGTTTCGTTTTTTCCGTTCGAAATTCATACAAATTTGCAAGTAAGTTATTTATTGTTTAGCGAGGCTCTGATACCACTGTAAGTCGATGTACAACACCCCTCGACTTGCGGGGAGGCGGAAATTTAAAAAACGATCTTGTTCTTTACTTAAACATCGACTAACCGCATGAATCGAAGCTAAACGATAACTAACATGAAACATAGAAGTTCTATACTACTATGTTTAGGGATTATACCTAACGAATCGTGTCCTTCGTCTTTGCGAACTCCACCTCCTCCTAGGCCTTCTCGAAGTAGTAGACGATCCACCCGAGAGCTTTACTCCAATCTTAGCCTCTAAACTTGAGGAAACTAACCTTCTTTAAGTGCTAATCAAAGAAGCTAGGTGATATAGAGTGAGGGTTATGGTTTAGTTAGTCTAACTAATTCTTGTACTCAACACATGAGAGGGGAGGATTAGGGTTTGAAGAGGGAGAGCTTGAGGAGAGAGAAGATGAACATAATAATGAAGTGAGAATAGTGAGTTATGATAATATATATCAAGCATTTCTTTTTATCAAGAAAAGAAAATAAATCAAATTAACAACCATGCTTGATAATATCTAGTGATGATTCATCTCCATGGATAATGACATGTATGAATCATCCATATGACTCACTAATCACATTCATTGTATATGCCACCTAAACCTCCTTAGTCACCACCTTCTAGAAGCTTCTCGCGCAATTACGAGAACGCCCCTCCTTTCCGCAAAAATACGGAAAAACTTTAGACTGTATAAATCCAATAACCGGATACCAGTAACTGGCTTAAACCAAAGCCGACTGGTAAAAACTGTCCGAAAGTCGTACGTGCGTAAACACAAGTATGCGTCCGAACCCTTATCGTAAAACCATACGACCTCTATATCGTTTCGCCTGGAGTAGGGAAACTCTCTGTGTGGGACTCTAGAGACTCGACTACTACGCTGGCAGTTGGTTTAACCACAGACCGCAAGCAGCATTAGCTGTACGTAACGGTCCCCAGGTAGATGTCGATAAGAAGGCCGATGAGGAAACCCATCCGAACTCCTACTGAGTCTGATGTGACAATCTCCATACAGTCCGGTCCGTTCGTCCAAGACTATCGCATATCGGGCCTAGGGGGGCGGCAAGCGTCAGTCCCCTAATAGCGGTATAAGTCGTGTCGGAGGGGAGCCCATTACACCCTGAGAAACTACTGGAACCTACCAGCAAATCTCGCTTGCCCTGGCCAGGGACTTTGCGTAATGGCTCTCTGACACAACGCGATATCAACCCCCAATACCGGGAGAGACGAATCCTGTCTAACCACCACTGCCTCCAAGTGCTCGGGACTGCACCCAACTGCTACTTGTTTGCACGACTCCTTTGAGCCGTGGTAGGGTAGCAATCTAAGAACAGTGGGACACACTCGAGGCGAAGTAGCAGTGTCAAGTCTGCGGACTATGCTGTACTCATGTCACCTGGGAACTGTTCACTGACGACCGGTATAAAACCAACCAACAGTTCCCTGTGAGTCCTATCCGGTGTACCCGTAACCTAACGAGCACCTGCATACTATCTCCAGTACGACGTACTGACGGCTGTGGGACAGACCATCTCCCCAACTGGGATGAGAAGCGTACACACTAGTCTACTCCGGAGTATCGATGCTCTGTCTCGATAATCCAATGACTAGGGACCTGAATAAGGATGTGCTTGTAGACTACCCAGCCTCCACTAGTGTGACTGCCATCACAACGCTGGTAGTCAAGCAAGATCCTAAGAGCTCTATCAATACGTATACTCACATATTAAGATAGAAAAACCAAGTAGTATACTACCATATTTAGCAAGACTGTTATATACATGTGAATATCCCAAGCTTCCATTAAGTAATATACAAACTAGTATGATTAATTATGGCCCCTAGGGCATATACACCAACACCACGGACTCAAGAGGTGGCCCCCACGGATTCAAGAGGTTGCCCCCGCCCACTTAACACGACACTGGGCGTGGCACTTTGTTCCGTGTGGCACTTTGCTCCGTGAGCAAGAACCGGGTCCCGACATCGTTAGTCAAGTAAACGGCGACTACCAAACGTGCAAGCCGGAGTTGGTAAAATATGGTGAAAGGGTGCGACAACTGTTGACCCAAATTCCCTCCTATACTCTGGAAAGCATACCACGCACGGAAAACAGCAAAGCAGACGCATTGGCCAAGCTCGCTAAAGAACTAGCTGACGAGAACCTTGATGACGTTAAAATCGTGGTGCAAAGCCGTCGGGTGCTTGCCCAAGCAGAAATATCTCCGGAATCATCCGAAGAGAAGGGAGTGACTGAGCAGACGGCCCTACAAATAAAAGACCGTGAGAAGGCTGAGGACTGGAGGGAGGTCTTCATAGACTACTTTAAGTCCCACCGAATGCCCGAAGAAGCGTCCTCAAGACATCAGCTCATGAAACGAGCTCTGTCTTTCGCCTTCGTCAACAATACTCTGTACAAGAGGTCGTTTGATTCCCTATGGCTGAGATGTCTAGGACCTGACGAAGCAGAAAGAGTCGTTCAGGAAGTTCACGATGGTATCTGTGGTTCTCATCAAGCAGGCCCGAAGATGAAGTTAAAAATTAAACGGATGGGTTACTACTGGCCCACGATGATCCAGGACTGCCTCGAGTATGCGAAGCAATGCTACTCGTGCCAAATCCACAGGGATTTCATCCACCAGCATCCGAATCCACTACATCCAACGGTGGCTAGCTGGCCATTCGAAATGTGGGGGACTGACATAGTCGGCCCCATCGAACCAGTATCGTCCAGGGGACATCGTTTCATCCTGGCGACGACTGATTACTTCTCCAAATGGGCGGAAGCAGTACCGCTGAGGGAAGTAAGGACGGAGAATATCCTCCACTTTTTCAAAACGCACGTCATTTATCGGTTTGGAACTCCACGGCGGATTATCTCCGATAACGGGCCAGCCTACAGAAGCCATAAGATTAGCCGTTTCGCGCAACAGCATAATATAGACTGGAGATACTCCTCAGTTTATAATCCATGAGCTAACGGTCTGGTTGAGGCCTTCAATAAGACCTTGACAAAGATCATAAAAAAGACGGTGACCCGAAATAAGAAGGACTGGCACGAGAGATTGTAAGAGGCTCTTTGGACATATCGAACTACGTTCAAGACGGCCACGAACATGACGCCATACGCACTGGTATTCGGTACGGAAGCGGTGCTCCCCCTCGAGATAGAGCTGCCTTCTCTACGAGTGGCAGTCCACCACGAATTGACAAACGAAGAAAATGCTCACCTTCGGCTTGAGGAGCTTGATTCCCTCGATGAAACCCGGCTCATAGCACAACAAAATCTGGAGGCCTACAAAGCAAAGATGACGCGCTCGTACGAAAGATTGACCAGGCCGAGGACATTCCGCCAAGGCGAACTCGTACTGGTGGTCAAAAGACCTATGATCCCCAATCGTGCCAAGCGGGGAAAATTTGAGCCAAACTATGAAGGCCCGTACATCATAGACAAGGTCTACCAAGGTGGAGCCTATCTACTCATGGAAATGCAAGGTGAAAGGACTTTCAGGCCAATAAACGTCCGCTTCCTAAAGAAATACTACGCTTAATGAGCCACAGCCTAGGTCAATGATAGATGACGACGACTATGTCCGCTCGCTATCTTCCTAAACTCAGACTTTATAAGCAGTAGCCGGCCTTCCCCTGAATGGACCGAAACGTCCGTAAACTAACGATGGACCGAAACGTCCGTAAACTAACGACGGACCGAAACGTCCTTAATCTAACGATGGACCGAAACGTCCTTAAACTAACGACGGACCGAAACGTCCTTAAACTACTACCACAGTATCCTTAGGCTGACGAGATGAATAAAAAAAAAGAGAAAGAGAAAAAATATATATAAATAAAAAAAAATAAAAAATAAAAACGGTATGTCCATAAGCAAAATGGGCACGGATGAAAACCCGAAAGGGCTCCGTAAGTAAAAACAGCAGGGCTACCGGCGAGTGTTCGTGAAAATCCGAAAGGGCGCGACCTTGTAAAAAAAAAGAGAGAAAAAGAATATAAAAAAAAGGTATGTCCATAAGCAAAATGGGCATGGATGAAAACCCGAAAGGGCTCTGTGAGTAAAAACAGCAGGACTACCTGCGAGTGTTTGTGAAAACCCGAAAGGGCGCAACCTCGTTAAAAGACACTTATAAGATCCTCTCGACCTTATAAGGAGAAACCACCCGCGTGGGATCCTTACGACTCACAAGGGAGCGACACACTTAGGGATCCCCACGATTCCTAAGGAGAAAATACACTTATGAGATCCTCACGACTCGTAAGGAGAACTCTCTTATGAGACCCTCACGGCTCATAAGATTTGAAAGTCTTAAGTTACAAAAACCTAAACCTGTTCTTAAGCAAATCCCCCACAACCTTCGATATTGCCCTACAAGTGGCTCAATACTGACCCTTGTATACAATCCACGGGCGCGAATAAACATTTCCCCAGCAAAGTCCCACCCGTGACTAGGGATATGTCCATATGGTGAGCAACCCTTGTAAGTCCTCTCGACTTATGAGGAGAAGACCCTTTTGTAAGATCCTTACGACTTGCAAGAGGACATGCACTTAGGAATCCTCACGATTCCCAAAGAGAAAACACACCTACAAGATCCTTACGACTTGTAGGGAGAAATGCCTTTGTGAGACCCCTACGGCTCATGAAGTCAAAAGCCTTGGTCGACAGGACCCTTAACCCTGTTTACTAAGCCACCTTTGTTCAACATCGACAGAGGCAAATGATGATTCGCTCCTGGCAACATCCCAGTTGTAGCGGTGGTGATGCCGAAATCGGTGTCTAAAATCCAAGCTTGCGGCGAAAAAGCTAGCGAGCCACACATGCATACGAAATAGCCGAAATGATGGGGCAACTTGCAATAAAAAGCAGCAAGTAAAAATGTATGCATGCCAGATAGCCGAAATGATTGGGCAACTCGCAATAAAAAGCAGCGAGTAAAGATAAAATAACTAGCCGAAATGATTGGGCACCGCGGAAAATGGCCGAAATGATAGGGCAATCGCGACCTCCGCGATATAAAAGCTGAAATGATAGAGCATCACGGAAAAAGAAATAAAATTAAAAAAAAAGTTTTAATTTATGCCCTACAGGTGATGTTTCATCACACCCTGTATACAATCCGAGGGCGTAAACAAAAAAAGGATCATACTTCTCCCCCAGGTTTCATCATAAGAAGAAGCAAAATCTCGACGGGCCGCGAATGACTTAGAGATCATCTCAGTACTCGTCTCGTGACAATGAACACGACTTCAAGCTAAACGAAAAAGCGGCAACTCCCAAGTCCATGGCTCGGCGATATCCTGACCACCGAAAAGCCAAATCCCAACTCCGTGAAATGCGAATACAATCAGCAAAATTCCTGGTTACGTGGAACACGGATAACGTCACTCTTTGACCCCGTGGAAAATGTCCAGAGCAGATCCTGGTCCTCGCAGAGCACAGCAGTGAACCCGTGTGAAGCATCCAGAGCGGAGCCTAGTCCTCGCCGAGCACGGCAGTGAACCCGTGTGAAGCATCTAGTGCAAAATTCCTGGTTACGTGGAACGCGGATAACGTCACTCTTTGACCCCGTGGAAAATTTCCAGAGCGGATCCTGGTCCTCGCAGAGCACGGCAGTGAACCCGTGTGAAGCATCCAGAGCGGAGCCTAGTCCCCGCCGAGCACGGCAGTGAACCCGTGTGAAGCATCTAGTGCAAAATTCCCGGTTACGTGGAACGCGGATAACGTCACTCTTTGACCCCGTGGAAAACGTCCAGAGCGGATCCTGGTCCTCGCAGAGCACGACAGTGAACCCGTGTGAAGCATCCAGAGTGGAGCCTAGTCCTCACCGAGCATGGCAGTGAACCTGTGTGAAGCATCTAGTGCAAAATTCCTGGTTACGTGGAACGCGGATAACGTCACTCTTTGACCCCGTGGAAAACATCCAGAGCGGATCCTGGTCCTCACAGAGCACGGCAGTGAACCCGTGTGAAGCATCTAGTGCAAAATTCCTGGTTACGTGGAACGCGGATAACGTCACTCTTTGACCCCGTGGAAAACGTCCAGAGTGGATCCTAGTCCTCGCAGAGCACGGCAGTGAACCCGTGTGAAGCATCCAGAGCGGAGCCTAGTCCTCGCCGAGCACGGCAGTGAACCCGTGTGAAGCATCTAGTGCAAAATTCCTGGTTACGTGGAACGCGGATAACGTCACTCTTTGACCCCATGGAAAACGTCCAGAGCGGATCCTGGTCCTCGCAGAGCACGACAGTGAACCCGTGTGAAGCATCCAGAGCGGAGCCTAGTCCTCGCCGAGCACGGCAGTGAACCCGTGTGAAGCATCTAGTGCAAAATTCCTGGTCACGTGGAACGCGAATAACGTCACTCTTTGACCTCGCGGAAAACGTCCAGAGTGGAGCCTGGTCCTCGTCAAGCACGGCAGTGAACCCGTGTGAAGCATCCAGAGCAAACACCGGACTATGGAGTCCTTAAAATCCATGGACTATGATGTCCTTAACCTCGACCGTAATGTCTTAAAACTAACAATCAACCACCCTGATTCTGTACTGATTCTACCTTGGTTTAAGGGTACATCTCTTCACTCCTTTGATGCCTGACGTTGTAATTCCTCAACGTCTTCAAAGAGGTGACGGGTCCCTGCAACCAAACATCGGACCGTGGAGTCCTTAAATTCACGGACTATGGGGTCCTTAACCTCGACCATGATGTCTTAAAACTAACATCGGACTGTGGAGTCCCTAAATCCACAGACTATGAGGTCCTTAACCTTGACCGTGATGTCTTAAAACTAACATCGGACTGTGGAGTCCTTAAATCCACAGACTATGACGTCCTTAACCTTGACCGTGATGTCTTAAAACTAACATCGGACTGTGGAGTCCTTAAATCCATGGACTATGATGTCCTTAACCTTGACCGCGACGTCTTTAAACTACGATTCCTTGAGCAACCCCTGACCCCGTGAAACACGGATAAGGGCGACCACATCCAGCACTTGCAAGTCCTCACGACCTGTAAGGAAGAAAACTCTCTTGTGAGATCCTTACGACTCTCAAGGAAAAACCCGCTTAAGAATCCTCATGATTCTTAAGAAGAACTCACACATATGGGATCCTCTCGACCTGTAGGGAGAAAAAACTCTTTATGAGACCCCCGCGGCTCATAAAGTGCAAAAGTCTTAGGAAGCAGATCTTAACCCTGAATCCTAAGCCATCGCTGCCCTGCAAGTAGGCCAAGATAAATTGTCCGCAGAATACATTCGATAAAAGAGACACGTCATTGAGAAGAAAAATGTATCTTTATTCATAAACCAAAATGGATACAAAGTACAATTCATGAAAGAACAAAAGAAAATACTCTCATCTATGAGTACATACAAGAAGGAAGGAAAAGATACAAATGTTTCAAGCCGGCGGGCGATTTAGCAGCTTGGTCAGCTCATCCTGCTTTTGTTGGGCCACGGCCTCATGATTTAAGATCGCCAAAAGACGGGCCTCCGCCTGAGCCTGCTGGGCCTGATACGAAGCGAGCCGGCCTTCAAGCTCTTTCTCGGTGGCCTTATAAGCCTCGACCCTCTCACGAGTGAACGTAGCGGCTTTATCAAGAGTCACCACCTCCCTGATAGACTCTTGAAGCACCCGCCAGAGTTTATACGCTTTGTTAGCCTTGGCAGTAAGACTCGCCTGAAGCTTGCTCAGCGCTTTAGAAGCCAGCTCCCTCTCCGAGAATTTGCGGCCGAGCCTCTTCTCACACGACGTCATGTTTGCCGCACACCATGCTATCAGCCCCTGTAACTCCGCCTTTGCAGCCACAGCTTCCGAGGAAAGGTGGGAACATTCAAGGGCGTGCAAACAAGCCTCCACCTTCCGACAGAACTCCACCCAGACCCGCACCACCTCTTCACTATGATAGGTGGCAAGAAAAGGGAGAGAGCTGTTAGCTTCAGTGGCAAACGCTTCAGCTGTGGTCGCGCTACCAGTACGGAGCTCCTCGATGAAAGATGATAGGGAGACAAGGCTTAATTGGGCCAAGCGTTCTGAAGCCCGCAAAGCATAAGGGCCGGGCGGCATCATGATGCGCGATTCCAACGCTATGGAGACTGGCAGGGCTATTCAAATTTGAAAGATGTTAATAAAATTCTTAAGCACAGAACGAATGGGATTATAATAAAATATCGCTTACCGACAGTCATGCAAGTAGGAGCTGAAGGTTCCCCTGGCCCTTCAACGACCTCGACCTCGTCGTCAGCTTCCAAAACTATATAAGAGACATCAACGTCATTTCGAAAGAAAAAAAATGGCGATAATGCTATAATAAAAAATGGCGAATGACGCTAACCCTGCCCAGAGGAAAGGACAATGCGCTGAGGGAAGATTGCCTGCGGAGCTGCCATCTCCAATAAACGCTGAAATGACTGTCGAGGCGATAGATCGGCGACAGTGGCCGCCAAACCGCGCAATTCTGGGAAAGATAAAAGAGTTTAGACCATGAAAGGGTTGCTAATTTAAAATGCAGAGGGTTACCTTCAACACTTCTCCCGTTCTGAGTCGGGGGGATAGCGGCTTCGACAGCCTCTGCGGGAACCTCGGGCTCCAACAGAGGGAGGGTTGTCCCCACTACCTCCATCTTAGCCTCTGGGCCGCCTTCGGGAAGAGCCGTTGGAGCAGTAACCTCCAAAGGAGCCTCCCCCAAAGGGGCAAGCACTCCCTGATCAAGAACCGCCGCTGGAGGCTCTACCATGAGAGGAGCAGCCTCATCAGCCCCTCCACATCAAGCAAGGCTTCATCGAGAATTTCGGCGGGCTTTAGCTTTAATGAGCCCGTAGGGAGCTCCCCCAGCGTCGAAGACTCTGCACGATTCAAACAAGAATAAGGATACATATGTACGGGCATAAATAATCTGAAGAACTACAAAAAGAACCACAACGTACCGATGCGCAAGGAAGCCTTCGATATGGCCTCTTCAAGCCGCTGCTCCTTCTCAAGGAGGCATGCTCGCCGGGGTTCAAGGGTAGACTCATGGACGCCGGTCCATAAAGAAAGTGCGTCCGCTGCGTCTTCTGAAGCGGCCTGCTTCAGGGCCCTTTCCCCCAATTCCTCTAAAGGACCGATAAACCGCCGCCGAATCCACGAAGGGTCTTCGTAAAAGATTACAGCGGGATAGGGCTTCTTCGGAACCCTGGCGTTATGAGACGCGTCTTTGGAACGCCGTATGGCCTCGGCCAACTGTGCGGCTTCCTCATCGGCCGAACTCGGGAAGAGAAGTCCAACGTCTGACTCTTGCAAGGCCAATGGTTCGTCTTCAAGAATAGGCTCAGACTCCGCCAAAGAATCGAGCAAATTGGTGGCCGTTTTCCTCCGCCGCTTAGACCCAGTGCCGGTCGCCGAGGATGACCGCTTCCTCCCCTGCGAAGCCTTAGGGCGGCGCCGACCCACATCGCCCTCGACACCCTCATCCCTATTACCCTCGCTCGGTGCCACAACCAAGGATGACACCGCCATTGTCGACGCCACGAGGGGCGGTGCTGCTACTACTGGGGCCCGTCTGCCCCGCGATCGGGAACCTAGAGGCATACCAGCTGTTGGAGTAAGGTCCACCCCTGACTCTCCCGGAATGAGCGCGGTGCCAATCTCCCTTAGAGGAAAGCGGACCGGAGCCGTCAGTCGCAACTTAGCTCCCGGAACCTGAGGAGGGGCGTCATGACCAAGAAGCACCCTCCTTTCCTCAAGAATAATTAGGCTGATCCGATGAAGATACCAACCCGAAAACGAGCCCACGCATCGGGGCATGTACTCAGCTTCAGGGACCATGAAGAGGGAACCGGTGTTCAACCTCACGAAGTGATGAGCGGCATCGCGAACGGCATCAAGTGAAGGGACCGGCACAACGATGAAAGCCTCAAAGGGAACGCCCTGGTCGTATCCAAGCTGTCGGGCGAATCGATGCGGGTTGTACCGCATGAAAAGAGCTGCGCTGTCCTGGCGAAACACCAAGTAGCCTGGTCTAATTGTATACAAGTGCGCGGCCTCCCGGGGCTTCAAAGAAGGTGCGTTGACTTTCGACTGATCCCAGAGTTGTTGAACCGGACCTGAGGGAGTAGACAAGACCCGATCATTAAAAACCAGCCCGCCAGCGGCGGCGTGAGGAGAAATCAGCACCTGAATAGCCCCGAATTGAGTCGGGTCGGCGGCAGAAGCACCCACCAATCGCATAAGTCGCGGGAAGGGATAGGCGTCGTAAAACGCGGGCCTCTGATTCATAGTGAAAGCCCCCAGCATATGCATTTCGACCCAGGACGTGAAATAATGAAGCGAAAAGTTTACTACATCCACGCCGGGAGTAGAAGTATTAGCTGCGGTGCCCAACCCATGATAAAGGTGCGCCAGGGCCGGGATGCCGATGGCCAACCGTGTCCCCTCAGCGATACGATAAGCCGGGTAGATAACCGAAGCTCTCATAAAGCGACGATGCATGGGGATGACAAACCAACTAAGCCAGACACTAACAAACCCCACGAAGAACGTCTCCTCATCCATGCCGGGAGCGGCAATGGATTCAAAAGACGTCGGCGACATAATAGGGATGTAGTACTGTGGTAGATCCGATTCAGTGGTCGGCAGCTTCTTCGGACCAAACCCAAAGGGGTCTATAATGTTGGCGAACTTCGGGGCTGTCTTCGACAAGACGTCCTCACGAAGGAAACAAGCAATGAAGCTCTTGAAAGTAACACCCTGCTCTTCGGACTCGGTGAACAATCGGTCGAAGATACCTAGCGCCTTGATCAAACTGGGACGCTTGTGGCAGACGGCATTCTCAGCAGATAGGCCGTCAACTGGGGCAGGCTCGGGCTCAAAGATGTACTCGTCAGAGGGCAACAACTCCTCATACAGACTACCCTTGATTGGCAACCCCGAGATGTCATAGAATTCTGCCAGAGAGATCGAAACCTCGCGATCTCCTAGAATGAAAGTGTTGGTGGGAAGATTCCATTGGTTCAAGAACGCCTTAACCCACCAAACATGCGGAGATTGGTAGTGAAAAAGCGACGCATATATCGCCTGGTAAAGCCCGAACTTCTGCAGCCGCGCACGATGGGCAGAAAGGATATAGCGAGCCCAGAGAAGGTAGCCCGTAGGGTGTCGAGGGGTGAGCCCTATCTTATAAATTTTCCCCCACGGGTGGGCCTCACCCTGGCAAATATGCCGCCCTAAGATATCTATAGCCGGGATCGGATGGTTCGGGATACCGGTCGTCGAAGTCTCGAGCCTCCCCGTTGGAGTCCAGTTGGGCATCTCCACGGCAAAAACCGTTCTCGGAGGATCCATCGGCAAAAATGGGAAAGTGGGCTCTGTCGGTACTGCGCAAAGGAAACTCCGGCGACCCTGGATGATATGACTGTACCAAGATCCCCATAGGAGTAAGTTAGTGCAGTTCGGGTCATGAGCTCGGATCATCGCCATCGCTTCTTCATCAGAGGGTGACTGAGGAAAAGCAGCCTCCGAGCGAGCGAAAGGAAAGCTTGGAACAGAAGCCATCGCAACTGAAACAAAATGAAGGAAAACTATTAAGAGTGGAGCCAGCAATATGAATATATATATCTACACACACATATAGGCATAGATATATGAAGACAGTTGAAGAAAGCGACAGAGGACTTGTTTGGTAGGGCTATTGGCTACAAAACATATGGGCCCCATAGAATCAGGATGACGGCTTGTTAATAATGAGGCCGAGCAGTTATAATAAAACAAAGGGAATATCCCCATTTAATAAAAGAGCGGGTTTCAAGTAACCCTACACATTCCCCCCTAGAGGACAAATTTGCCTTGGGCTCTACAACAGATCAAACGAGATCATGAGAATTAAATTCCCACAGAAGATATCATTGCAAACTTCTGTTCCATTAATTGCAGAAGGACAACCTCGGGCCAAGAGACCCTAAGAAGCCTCCATGTGAAGGAACTCAGTCCTTCATAGAAATTAGATTCCTTATTAAGAAAAGGGAATTAAATTCCCAAAAGCATTTTTTCTGTAAACGGAGTTAAACTCCATGGATCATCGTCTAAGCCCTAAGAGATCTACAGTTTGAAGGTTAGGTGGTTCTCTGTTCTTATGGAAAAACTTGAAGAAAAAAATGGGTTCATACTCAGAAAGGGGTAAAAACCCTTGTTTTGGATTTAAAATCCAGAGGAACGTGAAAGTTCACTGTTTGTCCAAGAACATTACCTGAGGAAAAGGGTCACTTGAACAGAGTTAAACTCCGAAGATGGTTTCAAGACAGAGAACTAAGCTCTGGAAGAAGAGAAATAAATTCTCAGAAAAAAGTTTGCAAGGAGGAAGACAAGCAAAGTGGAGGCGTCTCTGAAATGACCCCAATATTTATAGGAGGTGATGGAAACGCTTCATCTCCCCAAATCCCTAGAGGAATCCAACGGTCACAAAAAAGTGACAGCATTGCAATCGCGTGCAGACACGTGAGAACAATGCTGTGGGGGCATTTGTTTCCTGATTTAAAATCAGGAAAGCCTACAGAAGAAGCATCACGTGCTAGCATGTGACCAGCAGTCACGTGTTGGCACGCGACATTTAAAAGCAGCGGCAAAGGCACACCAGTTCCCCGATCAAATCAAGGAAAAGGCTTCAGAAAAGGTCACGTGCCCACACGTGACCAGGGGTCACGTGTTGGCACGTGATGGTTGAACAGCGGCTAGAAGACAGAGCGCAGAAAGGAGAAAAAACTTGTCCCAGGAGGTCATGTGCCTACACGTGACCAAGGGTCACGTGCCTACACGTGACCAAGGGTCACGTGGCCACACGTGACCGGCTTTCAAAGCCAATCTATTTAACAGAATTAAATTCTGAACAACATTCAAATCTCTCCAATGGGGAATGATTATTTGAAACCAATTGGATTAAAGATTTAAATGTGATTAAATATCACCTATCTATGGAAATATCTTGAACTTGGAAAGATTTCCCCTTAAAATCTAACCGAAATAACAAAGGGATATCTTTGGATTTAAAATCCAATGGTGAATAAAATTTACCTAATAATCCAAAGGTCCAAATGAATGATGAATGCAAATCAAATCTCGAATGAATACAAATCAAATCTCTCAATGAAAGATTCACCAAAACTAATTGATTCTGCTCCTTCTCCTACAAATAGGAGCCAAGACATATTCAGAGAGACAGGGAGAGAGAGAAAAATAGAGCCTTGAGACTTTGGAGGAATTTGGATCTTCTGCAAAAGAAAACCTTAGGTAAGAAGGGGGAGGCTTTCAAGAAAAAAAAGAGAATTTAATTCTCGAAAGAGTCTAACTCTGATATTAAAAAGAAGAACTTAGTTCTCTCTTTAGCAGAGGATCTGCAAAGTGCACATCTCCCCATGAATTGAGAATTTTAATTCTCATTGGGTTGAGATCCTGCCATGCAGATCCAAAGCATAGAGAGGGAATGGATGTTTGAGAATTTAATTCTCATAGAATTATAGGAATTTAATTCCTTCAATTTAAAATTAGGGTTTAACCCTATGTCATAGGAATTTAATTCCTTCAATTTAAAATTAGGGTTTAACCCTATGTCATAGGAATTTAATTCCTTCAAAATGAATAGAACCAGGGTTAACCCTAGTTGAGAACTCAAATCTGTCAAAATAACAGGAATTTAATTCCTCTAAAGTTTATTGCTAGGGTTTAACCCTATGAAGAATTTGATTCTTAAAAAGATAAACACATCTTCAAACAGGCAGGGTCACGTGCTACCACGTGACCCCTGTAAAGAGCCACCGCTAAAACTTTGAGGCAACGCCTCATGCGCTTCACGTGACCCCCAAAGCGCGTAAAGAAAAAGCAAAGGAAAAGAAGCTCTGGGGCGCCCTCACGTGTCACCACGTGACCCCTAATGAATATTCTAACAGATCAAAACGCAAGCCCCCATCACGTGCCCACACGTGATGGCTTTTAGAATTAAAAGTGTTAAATACTTATCTGTAGAACAAAATAAAGGGAAACATGGCGCTATCACATGCTACCACGTGACCCCTTGGCTGAAGCTTTAACGGACAAGCACCAAAATGCCCATCACGTGACAGCACGTGATGCTCCAAAGTATTCAATACTTTTGACAGAATAGAATGAATTGAGGGCGCCCTCACGTGCTACCACGTGACCCCTCTTGCCTTAGTGTTTAACACTAGAGTTGAAACCTCTATATCCAATGTTCAACACTGATTTTCTTAGTGTTTAAACACGAAATTTGGAAAACTCTATTTACATTGTTTAACACTGACTTTCTTAGTGTTGAAAACCAACCTAGAAAACCCTGTTTCCAGTATTTAACATTGATCTGCCTTAGTGTTAAACACTGATTTGAAATCTCCACTGCCAGTGTTTAACACTAATTTGTCAATCTCATTCTCAGTGTTCAACACTGATTGATCTTTAGTGTTTAACACTAACTTTAACCCCATTGGCTAAGTGTCTAGAGGCAAAGCCTCTCATCTAATAGTCCAACAGAGGGTCAATATCCTAAACATGATTGGACTTAGCCCAAGCTGGCCATAAGTCCTCAATTCAAATTCGACTGAGCCAATGGGCTCATAATATAATTAATTGGTCTTGGTTCCAAATTGGGCCAAAGATTATTTAATCTATCTCGGTTTAAGGGTACATCTCTTCACTCCTTTGATACTCGGCGTTGTAATTCCTCAACGTCTTCAAAGAGGTGATGGGTCCCGATGACCACATACTGATACGGACTGTGGGGTCCTTAAACTCATGGACTATGAGGTCCTTAACCTTGACCGAGATGTCTTAAAACTAACTTTGGACTGTGGAGTCCTTAAATCCATGGACTACGACGTCCTTAACCTTGACCGAGATGTCTTAAAACTAACTTTGGACTGTGGAGTCCTTAAATCCATGGACTACGACGTCCTTAACCTTGACCGAGATGTCTTAAAACTATCTTTGGACTGTGGAGTCCTTAAATCCATGGACTACGACGTCCTTAACCTTGACCGAGATGTCTTAAAACTAACTGTGGACTTTGGAGTCCTTAAACCCATGGACTATGACGTCCTTAACCTTGACCGCAACGTCTTAAAACTAACATTGGACCGCAATGTCCTTAAACTACCTATGGACCGCAACGTCCTTAAACTACTTACTAACCGCGATGTCACTAAACTAAACAACAGGGCTCCCTTAATTGCTCTATTGTTGGATCTAAACGATCCCGTTAAGTTGATCTTAGTCTGAAAATTAGACTAACGTATCCTTAACAAGAGTTTAAGTCGATCTTAGTCTCGAATGAGGCTAATGTATCCTTAAACCCAAACCCCCAAACCCAAATCTAAGATAATACGGATTTGGACTAGTCCATGCCCTACGGGCGACGACATAACTCAGTCTCCGTATACAATCCATGGGCAACCAAACATAAAATAAACACACACGACACGAAGTGACCATCTGGAGAAGGAGAAAGTGGTTACTGCGATGCGGTAGCGTAATTAACTGCAGGGGCTTGCGCCTGCAGGGAAGAGCGTCCCCACAATCAAAAAACCCTCAAGCGAAGGGGAATCTGACGAAGTCTGCTATATCGGACGCATCCGTTTAAACCTTCGATATACGGTGTTATAAATCAATTTGGCATCTTCGGAGAGGTAGACGGATAGCACCAATTAGCATCTGCCCCGAACCTCAGGCGAGACGACCACGCGTTGCACCGTCGTTCGGAGGGGAACAGCCGTTAAGACCTAGAAGCTAGGAATTTGGCCTTTGCTTCGTTTGCTGGCATTGCGTCCTCTATATCGAGACGAATGTCGCGGTTATCTCTAGGTTGTTGGTGAACCGTCGAGGTTTGGAACTAGGGACTTTGCCGTGGCTCCGCTTGGTGATGTAGCATTTATGTCCTGTTGGAATGAGGATGCACACCGTTGTTGGTCTCCAGGCTGTAGATGTGGCCATTGAGATTTGGAACTATGGATTTTTCCATGGCTCCATTTCATTGCGACTCTGAGGTTGGTTGTTGACGTCACGTCTGCATTTGGTTGGAGTGAGGAGAAACGCTGTTGGTGATCTCTAAGTTGTCGATATCGACGTCGAGACCCTGAAGCTAGGGATCTTCCTTTGCTTCGTTTGTTGACATTGTGTCTGCGATATTGCGACAAATGTCGAGGTTGCCTCTAGGTTGTCTATGAACCGTCGAGGTTAGGCTTCGCCTTCTGATGGAGCCTGGTGGGGAAGTATGGTCCCCTCTTTGTTTGTGCCCCTAGATTGTATACAGGGATTGATATGATCTCACCTGTAGGGCAAAAGTTTCATTCATTTTTTTATTATTTTATTTCCGCGATACTCTATCATTTCAGCTTTTATATCGCGAAGGTTGCGATTGCCCAATCATTTCGGCTATTTTTCGCGGTGCCTAATCATTTCGGATATTTATTTTATTTTTACTCGCTGCTTTTTATTGCAAGTTGACCAATCATTTCGGCTATTTTGCATGCATACATTTTTACTTGCTGATTTTTATTGCAAGTTGCCCCATCATTTCGGCTATTTCGTATGCATGCGCGGCTTGCTGGCTTTTCGCCATAAGCATGGAATTAGACACCGATTTCGGTATCAGCACCGCTACAACTGGGATATTTCCACGAGCGAATCATCATTTGCCTCTGTCGATGTCAAACAAAGGTGTCTTAGCGAACAGGGTTAAGGTCCTGTCGACTAAGGCTTTTGACTTCATGAGCCGTAAGGGTCTCACAAAGTTATTTCTCCCTACAAGTCGTGAGGATTTTGTAGGTGTATTTTCTCCTTAGGAATCGTGAGGATTCCTAAGTGCATGTTCCTATGTAAGTCGTAAGGATCCTACAAGAGGGTTTTCTCCTTGTAAATCGAGAGGACTTATAAGGGTTGTTCATCATGCGGACATAACCCTAGTCACGGGTGGGACTTCATTAGGGAATTGTTTATTCGCGCCCGTGGATTGTATACAAGGGTCAGTACTGAGCCACTTGTAGGGCCTTATCGAAGGTTATGGGGGTTTGCTTAAGAACAGGTTCAGGTTTCTGTAACTTAAGACTTTCAAATCTTATGAGCCGTGAGGGTCCCATAAGAGAGTTCTCCTTACGAGTCATGAGGATCCCGCAAGTGTAATTTCTCCTTAGGAATCGTGAGGATCCCTGAGTATGTTGGTCCCTTGTGAGTCGTAAGGATCTCACGCAGGTGGTTTCTCCTTACAAGGTCGAGAGGGCTCTGCAAGTGTCTTTTAACGGGGTTGCGCCATTTCGGGTTTTCACAAACACTCGCCGGTAGCCCTGCTGTTTTTACTCACGGAGCCCTTTCGGGTTTTCATCCGTGCCCATTTTTCTTATGTACATACCGTTTTTTTAATTCTTTTTTTTACGAGGTCGCGCCCTTTCGGGTTTTCACGAACACTCGCCGGTAGCCCTGCTGTTTTTACTCACGGAGCCCTTTCGGGTTTTCATCCGTGTCCCTTTTGCTTATGGACATGCCGTTCATTTTTTTTATTATTATTTTTATTATTTTTTAATTTTTTTTATCTCGTCAGCCTGAGGATGCTACGGTAGTAGTTTAAAGACGTTTCGGTCGTTTGCAAGTTTTAGGACATTGCGGTCCATCATTAGTTTAAGGACGTTTCGGTCCGTTGTCGCCGTATTTGAGGCGAATCTCTAGTTTACTGACTTTTCGGTCTTTGGGGCTTTCCCTATGAATGAGCAGGATGCCCCCGGTGTATCCATCTTTCTCGGAGCATGTGGTTGTGGCGGGTTCACCTTCCAGTTTTCGGACAGCGCGAACTTGCCCTGTTGGTATTGATCTTCGATTGATCCTTTAAAGACGAAGCAATTCTCGATCGAGTGACTTACCGTTTGGTGGTAAGGGCAATAATTGGGATCGTTGACATCGCCTGGCTGCAACAGACGTTTTGGACTCGGCAGATTGATGAGTCTGTCGCGCACTGCCAGCTCGAACAGTCTCCTTATTTTATCTTGAGGAAATGAGTAAGGACGCCCTAGCCTCTCCTCGAGGGATATGCGTGGACGCATATTGTTTTGACGAACAACCGGTCTAAGGCCACTCGATTGTTGTTGAGTGTTGGCGACGAAGGTCTTTTTCCCTTTCCTTTATCCTTTTTGTTTGCTCCGTTGTTTGTGGGTCCGAGATTCTCTCTGGATATCGTGCAATTGAGCGGCTGAATGTTCCCGCAACTCCTCAATCTTTTAGAGATGGACTCCTTGAAGAGAGGGCCCAGGGCTACTTTTTCGTCGGAATTGCTCCCGAAGGTAAGAACTCGTGAACCCCCGGGATCATTCCTATGACAATTGCCGACAACTCTTTTATGCTCATCTGTCGTATTTTTTTGCTGTCTACGAGCTTCCCGCTTTGTTCTGTTGACGTAATGCCTGTGAGAGACATTCTCTTGCCACCAACACTTAAAGGAGTCGCAGTCTTCAGTAGGGTGTACGATCTTCTGATGATATAGGCAATAATTAGGATACATCTCTACTCCACCGAGAGTGTTTTCTTCAGAGGGTGGTAGCTACATTCCCATGATATGGATTTAGCAAACCTTTTCCTCGTCTTGAATTTGTTTTTATCGGCAACGGATGTCTTTTGATTTGACGGGAGTGCCTCGGCTCTTTCGTCTAGTCACCGGCGTTTGGATTCTTCCAATATGGCCATCTCACGCTCCTGATTGGCTTTACTTTTCAGACGAACCTCATTCAGGAAGGCATCGATCATCTCGTCTGACGGCCACAGAAGTTCTGTTTCAGAACCCGCCCTCGATTTCTCGGTGCAAGGAGCTTCTTTATCATTCACCAATGAGTGAGAGATCACATGACAAGTTGCCCCGGTGCGTCCGTCTTCTTTGGAGTGTGCGGTTGTGGTGGGTTTATCTTCCACTTTTTAGACATCGCAAACTTGCCTTGTAGGTATTGGTCTTCAATCCAGTTTTTGAAGACGTAGCAATCCTCAATTGGATGACCCAATACTCGGTGGTAGGGACAGTAACTGGGATCATTGACGTCGTTTGGTTGCAATGGGCATCTTGGATCTGGCAGATTGATGAGCCTGTTGTGCAGTGCCAGCTCGAACAGTCTTCTCGTTTTTTTTGAGGAAATGAGTAAGGACGTCCTAGCTTCTTTTGGAAGGATACGCGTGGACACATATTGTTTTGACAGACAACCGGCTTCAAGTTGCTTGGTTGTTGTTGAGCATTGGCGACGACGATCGCTTTTCCTTTCCTCTTCTCATTTCGAGAGTCTGGTTTTGGATGAGACGGTCCATGGCCCATCTGATCCATTTGGGCTAATTTGTCGATCAAGGCCTGGAAGGTGGTCAGCCTGAAGAACATCATGAATTGGGATATGGTCGCCTGCGGATCGAGGGTTCCTACGAACATGCCTACTGTAGGAGCCTCTTCGATGCGTTGTTCGCATTTCGACCATAGGTTCCGCCATCGCGTTGCGTATTGGACCCATGTTTCTCCTGGCCTTATCCTGGCATTGATCAGTGCTGTTATCGGGGTGCTTTCACTAGCACTCGTGAATCTTTGTGTAAACAGTATCTCCATCTCTGCAAATGTTTTGACAGAGCCGTTAGGTAGGTCCGAATACCATTCAAAGGCTGTTTCTGCTAAGCTACCGACGAATTGGCGAAGCAACAATTTGTCGTCGCCTCCCGTGTTGCCGCATAAGGCTCTGAATTGAGCGACATGCTGATGTGGATTCCCTGTCCCTTTATATACGTGGAACTTAGGGATCGTATATCCCGGAGGGTAACTGATTTGGTCATACCAGCTTGGATAAGGTCGTCCGGTTCTAACAATTTGCGCAGCCGCTTCATTCGCCTGATGAGCCCGTATTTGCTGAGCTATATAGTCATCGAGTGCGGCCTTGGAAATGGTTTCCTCCTTGGCTGTTGAAAGGGCCGGAGGAGGATTAGATGTTTCCCCTCCGTCATTTCCGACAATGATTGGAGGGTCTTCAGCTGGAGGGTCCGGCTGTAACATCATCCCTACTATATCTTGGAAGAGGAGCTCCATTTGTTTTATGTTAGCCGCTTGCTCTGCGGCTTCTTTGTCCTTCTTTTCGAGGGCTCTGCGTAAGAAATCAGCATCAGTCTCTTGTTCGTGACGCTGTTCTGATGACACCTCCGAACTTTCTTTTGGCCCAGTAAGTGCGGCCAATGCAGTCATCATTTCCTGAAGCTTCTGTTGTTGCTCCTGGGCTTTTGTCACGGATCGAGTGAGCGCCCGGTGACTCGTCGAAGCACGGCTTTCCTCCTTTCCGGAAGCCATATAAACAGTGTGCACCACCATGCCCCCAGACTTGGGGCGTTTGTGTTCAACGCTTTTACGGTTCGCCATGTTCACAAGGACCTTTTGCGGCCTCCTTTCCTTTTGAGTGATTGACGTTGAGGGAGCCGTTGCAGTGGGCACCCAGGTAGCTGTCGCCTTTTATGGCTTGACAGGATGGTTTTATTCTCGCTGAACCATTATCTTTTTCTGTCGGCGGGAGTAATCTTGATCAATTACCGACTCCTGGACCTGTCACCAGACTTTGTAAATTTTGGAGGACAGCCGCTGAAAGGGCTGCTCCGGCTTCTTCTCTGTAGCAGTCTCCATAGGTGGAGGAGATCTTTTCAGCACAGCGGTCGGAGAGTTTTTGCGAACCCTCCTAAGCGGTTCGAAGCTGTTCCCAGTTGGAACAACGGCATCAACTCCCACCATTAGAGCTGGCGGAGTTAGCCTAGAGGGGGAGTTGCCCCCAGCTTTCCTTACCCGGCGCCAGTGATGACGGCGAGCCTGTCGTGTGATTGGAGTTGGTTTAGCCGTAGGAGTGACCTCCTCATGCCCCTTGTGTTGGTCAGAATCTGCTGGTACCAGCCTTTTAAAGACCGACGTCCGTTGAATGGGGACGGCCAACTTGTCAAAAGCAGACTTCCGAGCAGGGGAAGCAACCTTGGTGATTTCGCCTGAAACTGGAGTAGGGATAGCTATCCGCTTCGGGATAACATCTTCTGGTATTGCTGGCTTTTTCATGGGCCCGTTGGAGCTCTGACCTAGCCTGTTAAAAACCGAGGCAGTGGAGTTGGGCGACCCGTTGAGAGGGACCACGGCAGTGGTAAGTCGATCAAAGACCGACTTCTTTGGGGCTTCTTGCAACGTCATTGGGGCATTGAAGCTCATCGGTGGGAGCATGGTCCCGAAGAATAGTCCAGTGGTGGCTTGAGTTACCTGTTCCACTGGCATCTTGAAAAGAGGGGCCACTTGGGGCCTGTAAGTCACTCCTCCAGCAGGGACGGAGCGAGAGTTGCAGTTGCATGTAGTGCATTTTGAAGCCATTGATCTTCAGTTTTCCGCACGGAGCAAGACACCAAATCTTAGTACCTCGAATCCACAGGCAACCACAGCAAACCGCGATTCATTCGCGAACACGACACATGAAGTGTGGAGTGGAAAGAGGAAAAGGTCCCACCGGACGTGCCAGAATCTGTTCCCCTCCGAAAGACGGCCAAGACGACGTAGGGACGTCTTGCTTGAAATTCGGGACAGATGCTATTTGGTTATCCGTCCACCTCTCTGAAGATGCCAAGTTGATTTTTGGCACCGTGTATCGGAGGTTTAGAAAGATGCGGCCGATGTAGCAGACTTCGTCAGATTCCCCCTCGTTAGAGGAGGTTTTGATTGTGGGGATGCTCTTCCCTGTAGGCGCAAGCCCCTGCAGTTAATTACGCTACCGCGTCGTGGTAACAACTTTCTCCTTCTCCAGAATTTCACTTCGTGTCGTGGGTGATTGTTTTGTTTGTGGTTGCCCGTGGATTGTATACGGAGACTAATTTATGTCGTCGCCCATAGGACGTGAATTAGTCCAAATCCGTATTTTCTTAGATTTGGGGTTTGGGGTTTTGGTTTGAGGATACGTTAGCCATATTTGAGGCTAAGATCGACTCAAATGTTTGTTAAGGATACGTTAGTCCAGTTTGAGACTAAGATCAACTTAACGGGATCGTTTAGATCCGACAAAAGAGCGTTTGGGCTCTATTGTTCCAGTTTAGGGACATAGTGGTCCACTGCATGTATGGCCATCGGGACCCATCACCTCTCTGACGACGTTGAAGGATTACAACGACAGATGTCAGAGGAGTTCAGAGATGTACCCTTGAACCGGATGTAAATTTATTTAAGAGAGCAGTCGTGCTCAGTCAATTTAATTTGAGGACTTATGGCCAGAATTGGGCTAAGTCCATTAAAAATATTCAACATTTATTTGCAGTTGGCCTATTAGGTCTTTATTTGGGCTCTGCCCCTGTTTAATAATGCATGGCAGTTTTATTTGGGCTCTGCCCTTTTTTAAATGATACACAACATCTGTTTTGGTCTGACAGACCTTTATTTGGGCTCTGCCCCTTTTTAATAATGCATTGCATTTTTTATTTGGGCCTATTAGACCATTAATTGGGCTCTGCCCTTTAATAATGCATAGCATTTTTTATTTTGGTCTGATAAACCTCTTTATTAGGCTCTGCCCTTTTATTAATGCAGTGCATTTAATGTTCTGACAATGCCCCACGTGGCTTGTCAGGCGCTTTGTGCCAATTGAGGAGCGCAAGGCGCAAACTTATGTAGGGGTGACACGTGTCACGCTCTGGTGAGCGCAAGCACAGTTAGCGCAGTGCGCTGCGCCAATGCGCTGCGCTGTTGTGCTGCTGACACATGGCGCACTCTGGTGAGTTGCGCCAATTTCAGAGAGCAATGCTCTATTTTAAAAATGCATAGCGCAAGTTGTTCTGGAGCTGACACGTGGCGCTCTCTGGTGGCTTGCGCCAACCCAAGAGCGCAACAGTGCAGATTTATAAGTGCAAGGCACTGTTTTAATATCTTGATCCAATTTTGGATTCAAGAAAAGAATCTTTTAAGATTATAGAATCAGTGGTTCATCAAAAGGCAATGCCTTTATTATTATTATATTTTTTATTGGAGATCTTTGATCTTGTTCTTGGATCAATGATCTTTTTAGAAGAAACTCTTCTTTTTTTCTCAAAGGTTTTTACCTTTTTTTATCTCTCTGAGTTTCTTTTCAGAATTTTAGAGGAGTTCTCTATCTTTTTCTCTGTTTTTCTGTGTTTTAGACTTGGGGTATAGGGGCCTTTATATAGTGCAAATTAGTTTGTTAAATTAGTTAAAGAGATCTTTCTCTGAGTGATTTAGGGATTTTTCCCTATCGTTAGATCTTTGATCCAAGGGCTTCTGTTTTACAGAAAACAATTTTCTTATTTTAACAAGATCAGAAAGATCTTACTGGAATTTTAATTCTGTTTGGTGCAAACGCATCTGCGCTTGACACGTGTCGCGCAGCGCAGAGCGCAGCGCAACTGCGCAGACACGTGTCGCGCAGCGCAAGGCGCAACGCAACTGCGCTGACACGTGTTTGCGCTGAAACGTGTCGCGCAGCGCAACTGCGCTGACACGTGTCACGCAGCACAGCGCAACTGCGCTTACACGTGTCGCGCGGCGCTGAGCGCAAATCATCTGAAGCGTTGCTTCTTTTGTTTTTTTACTTTAAGTAGAGCCTTGCTCTGATTGGGTGCGCTGCCTTGGGCGCTGCGCTGGCGTATCAGTTTTTGACACGTGGCGTGTTGCGTGTAGTGCAAGGAATTTGAAACGTTGCTTCAATTTTTGAATTTTTGAAATTCAAACAGAGCTTTGCTCTGATTGGGGGAAAGAAACCTCTTTTGAGAGAACAAACAATTTGTTTTTTGATCATAATTTGATCAAGATTCGCTCTGCGCTATTGGACAGTGCATTGCACTTTTGAAATGCGCCTTTGCGCTTATTGGATGGGCGCACTGCGCCAGAACGCGCCACGTGTCATCCACAGACACAATCTGCGCTTTGCGCTTCTAAAAACAGCGCACTGCGCTCTTGGAATGGCACACAGCACCAGAGCGCGCCACATGTCATTCATTGTCGCAGTGCCCTGGCACAGCGCACTGCGCTAACAGACTTGCGCTTAGCGCAGAGCGTGACACGTGTCACCTCCACATGCGCTAGCGCCTTGCGCTCTTTAACTGGCGCAAAGCGCCTGACAAGCCACGTGGCGCACTATCAGACCATTATAAATGCTATGCATTATTTAAAAGGGCAGAGCCCAAGTAAAGGACTAACATGCCAAATATAAATGCTATGCATTTAATTACAGAGCTCAATAATATGCATTATAAAGGGCAGAGCCCAAGTAAAAGCCTAATAGGCAGAACATGAATAAAATGTTGAACATCTTCAACTGGACTTAGCCCAATTCTGGCCATAAGTCCTCAATATAAATTAAACCGAGCACAACTGCTCTTCCAATCAATTTAAACCCGGTTCGAGGGTACATCTCTTTACTCCTCTGGCATCCGTATTTGTAATCCCTCAACGTCGTCAGAGAGGTGACGGGTCCCGACAACCACGCACTGCTACGGACTGTGGGATCCTTAAACGCATGGACTATAATGTCCTTAACCTCGACCGTAATGTCTTAAAACTAATACCGGACCATGATGTCCTTAACCTCGACCGTGATGTCTTAAAACTAATACCGGACTGTGAGGTCCTTAAGCTCATAGACTATGACGTCCTTAATCTTGACCGCGATGTCTTAAAACTAACACCGGACTGTGAGGTCCCTAAACTCACGGACTATGACGTCCTTAACCTTGACCGCAACGTCTTAAAACTAACATTGGACCGCAACGTCCTTAAACTACCTACCGACCGCAACGTCACTAAACTAAACAATAAAGCCCCCAATTGCTCTCTTATCGGATCTAAACGATCCCGTTAAGTCGACCTTAGTCTAAAATTAGACTAACGTGTCCTTAACGAATGTTTAAGTTGATCTTAGCCTCAAATAAGGCTAACGTATCCTTAAACACACACCTCCAAACCCAAATCTAAGAAAGATACGGATTTGGACTAATCCACGTCCTACGGGCGACAACACAAATTAGTCTCCGTATGCAATCCATGGGCCATCGAACACAAAACAAACACCCACGACACGAAGTCACCATCTGGAAAAGGAGAAAGTTGTTACCGCGATGCGGTAGCGTAATTAACTGCAGGGGCTTGCGCCTGCAGGGAAGAGCGTCCCCACAATCAAAAACCCCTCAGAGGAGGGGGAATCTGACGAAGTCTACTACATCAGACGCATCCGTTTAAACCTTCGATATATGGTGCCATAAATCAACTTGGTATCTTCGGAGAGGTGGACGGATAGCACCAATTAGCATCTGCCCCGAATTTCAGGCAAGACGCCCGTCGCGTCTCTGCCCCGTCTTTCGGAGGTGAACAGATTCTGGCACGCCCGGTGGGACCTTTTCCTCTTTCCACTCCACACTTCGTGTGTCGTATTCGCGAACGAATCGCGGTTTGTTAATGGTTGCCCTTGGGTTTCAAGTTACTAAGATTTGGTCTCTTGCTTGGCACAGAAAGCAAAACAGTAATGGCATTCACCTGCTTGAAGTGCTCCAACTGCAGCTGCAACCCATGCCCTGCCTCAATTGGGGGCATAACTTACGGGCCCCAAGCGGCCTCTTTGTTCACGATGCCCGTGGAGCAGATTACTCAAGCCACCACAAGGCTGTTTTTCGGGACCATGCTCCCGCCAACGAGCTTCACTGCTCCCGTGCCCGTACCGGAAGCTCTTAAGAAGTCGGTCTTCGATCGACTTACAGGTACTGCGGCCCCTCTCAGCGGGTCGTCCAACACTAGCACCTCGGTCTTCTCCAGGTTGGGCCAAAACGCCTGCGGGCCCACAATGAAGCTTGCAGTCCCAGAGAAGGTTATTCCGAAGAGAGTAACCAAACCTGCTCCTAAAGTCGTCAAGGTGGCTTCTCCTGCCAAGGGGTCAGTCTTTACAAGACTGACTGTCCCCACTCCCGCTCCTGCTACTCAAAAAACATCAGTCTTTAACAGGCTGACACCAGCAGCATCCCTTCCTGAACAGGGGGCAAGACAAGGCCTTCCCTGTCACCGAGCCAATTCCATCCGTGCGGCATGCTCGACGTCGCCACTGGCGCCGAGTGAGGAAGTCAGGAGGCAACTCCCCTTCTGGGCTTACTCCACCAGCCCCGACGGCGGAAGTTAATGCTGCTGTCCCAACTGGGAACAGCTTTGAGCTGTTGAATAAGGTGCGTAGGAATTCTCCTACTGCCGTACTGAAAAGATCTCCTCCCCCACTGGAGAAGGTTGCGGAAGCAAAGTCAGAACAGTCTCAATCCCCTCAGCGGCTGTCCTCCAAGATCTATAAAGTCTGGCGGCAGGTCCGAGACTCAGTGATCGATCCAAATTTCTCCCATCAGCACAAGAAGCTGAAGGTCCAACAAGAAGTAAGCCATCCTGCCAAGCCACGAAAAGCTATCTGGGTGCCCAGATCAACATCCCCCTCAACTTTGACCGCTCATAAAAAGAGAAGGCCGGAGAAGATCCTCGTGCCTGCGGAAAAAGTCAAAGGCACTGAACCCAAACGCCCTAAGTCTGGGGGCATGGTGGTCCATACCGTTTACATGGCATCCGGGAAGGAAGATAGCCGCGCGTCGACGGGCCACCGACCACTCACCCTATCCATCATAAGAGTCCAGGAACAGCAGCAGCAGAAGCTCCAGGAGATGCTGACAGCGATGGCCGTGCTCACCGAACCAAAAGAAAGCTCGGAGGCGTCATCGGAGCAGCATCACGAACACGAGACCGATGCTGAATTCCTTCGTAGAATGCTTGAAAAGAAGGACAAGGAGGCTGCGGAACAAGCGGCCAATATAAAAAAGATGGCTCTCCTGTTCTAAGACATGGTCGGGATGATGATACAGCCGGATCCTCCAGCCGAAGAGCCTCCGATTATCCTTGAAGATGACAGAGGAGAAACGTCAAATCCACCTCCGGCTCTTTCAGCAGCCTAAGAGGAAACAATTTCTAAAGCCACCCTCGATGATTATATTTCTCAACAAATACGAGTTCACCAGGCAAATGAAGCGGCCGGCCAGGTTGTCAAAACGGGGCGACCATATCCGAGCTGGTATGATCAGATAAAATACCCGCCGGGTTACACAATCCCGAAATTCCATGTCTTCAAGGGGACAGGCAATCCCCACCAACATGTCGCCAGTTCAGGGCTCTTTGTGGCAACACCGGCGACGATGATAAGCTTTTGCTACGCCAATTCGTCGGTAGCTTATCGGAAACGGCGTTTGAGTGGTACTCCGAACTTCTAAACGACTCCGTCAAAACTTTCGCAGAGATGGAGTTGCTATTCACTCAGCGATTCATGAGCGCCAGTGAACGCACCCCGATAACAGCTTTGATCAATGCAAGGGTGAAGCCGGGTGAAACTTGGGTTCAATATACAATCCGATGGCGGAACTTATGGTCAAAGTGCGAACAGCGTATCGAAGAAGCACCAGCGGTGGGCATGTTTGTGGGCACCCTAGACCCTCATGCAACTATTTCACAGTTCATGATGTTCTTTAAACCGACCACGTTCCAGGCTTTAATTGATAAGCTAGCCTATATGGATCAAATGGGCCACAGACCGTCTCCCCCGAACCCGGAACCTTGAAACGACAAGGGTAAAGGGAAGGCGACCTTCGTTGCGAACACCCAACAGCAGCCCAGTGCCCCAAAGCTAGCAGATCAACTGGAGGAGAGACGACGCTATTACAATGAGAAAATGAAGCGTCCTTACTCATTCCCACGGGACAAGACGAGGAGGCTGTTCGAGCTGGCTATGCGCAACAGGCTTATCAGTTTGCCGAATCCCAGGCGACCGCCGCAACCCAGCGAAGTGAATAATCCCAATTACTTCCCTTACCACCAAACGGTAAGTCACCCGATCGAGGATTGCTTCGTCTTTAAGGGATGGATCGAGGATCAATACCTACAAGGCAAGTTTGCACTGTCCGAGAAGTGGAAAGTAAACCCACCGCAACCGCATACTCCTAAGAAGACGGACACACCGGGGGCAACGTGTTCTTTTGTTGAAGAAGCTCCATGGGAGGTCGTACTCTCAGCCAAAACCAAAAGGATTCTGAATGATCTTCAGACATGCCCGGCGATCAAGTGGAAGAACCCGCTAGAACCCCAGATCAACGAAAGGATGCTGAAGCCGCGCCCAACTTCAAAGATTGGTGGTGATGGCCCAAGCACTCACACCCAGCCGTCAAAATCTTCAAAGAAGAAGAAGAAGAGATCCAAAAAGGCCGTGAAGCCCGGCGACAAGCGCACGGACTTACAGAAACAGATCGACGCGCTGGAGGAGTATAATCAAAAGGCGCGGACTCCCATCACGCTCCAAGAGTTCCTCAGCCACGTCCTTCAGGAAGAAGATGATGGAGAAAGCTCGTCGGATGAATCTGAGGATTACGTAGCAAGTTGTCATGTGATCTCTCACTCGTTTACAGACGATGAAAAGGCTTCTTGCACAGAGAAACTAGGGGCAGACCCTGAACCAGAACTTCTGGGGCCGTCAGATAAAATGATCGACACATTCCTCGACGAAGCCCTCCTGAAAAGTAAAGCTGATCGGGAGTGCGAGACGGCCATATTTGAAAGAGCCAAATGCCGGCGACTAGACGAAAAAGTCAAGACACTTCCGCCAAATCAAAAGACATCCGTTGCGGATAAAAACAAATTCAAGACAAGGAAAAGGTTTGTTAAAGCCATGTCAATGGGAATGAAGCTACCACCCTCCAAAGGAAACACTCCCGATGAAGCAAAGATGCATCCTACCTACTGCTCATATCATCGAAAGCTTTCGCACCCCACTGAAGAGTGCAATGCTTTTAAAATATGGTGGCAGGGATACGTTGCTCACCGGCAACATTTTAAGCGGATAAAACGCAAAACTCGACGGGAACAAAGAAGTGCGACTGAGGAGCATAAAAGCGACGCCGGTTACTGTCGCATGGTCAACACCGGCGGGTCACAGATTCTCACTTTCGGAAGCAACTCTAACGAAGAAATGGCACTTGACCCCCTCTTTAAAGAATCCATATTGGGATAGGAGGAAGAACCGAAGGCCTGTGAAAACATCCAGCTGCGCAATCGCACGCTTCCAGAAAAGAATCTCGGATCCATGAGTAAAAAAGATAAGGGAAAAGAAAAGGTTGTTCCCCTCCAAATGACGGCCAAGACATGAGGACGTCTTGCCTGAAATTCGGGGCAGATGCTAATTGGTTTTATCCATCTACCTCTCCGAAGATGCCAAGTTGATTCGTGGCACCGTGTATCGGAGGTTTAGACGGATGCGGCCGATGTAGCAGACTTCGTCAGATTCCCCCTCGCTTGAAGGGTTTTTGATTGTGGGGATGCTCTTCTCTGCAGGCGCAAGCCCCTGCAGTTAATTACGTTACTGCATCGCGGTAACAACTTTCTCCTTCTCCAGAAATTTCACTTCGTGTCGTGTGTGTTTGCTATGTTTGTGGATGCCCGTGGATTGTATACGGAGACTAAGTGATGCCGTCGCCCGTAGGACGTGGATTATTCCAAATCCGTATTTACTTAGATTTGGGTTTGGTGTTTTAGTTTAAGGATACGTTAGCCATATTGAGGCTAAGATCAACTTAAACACTCGTTAAGGATACGTTAGTCTGATTTGAGACTAAGATCGACTTAACGGAAAGAGCATTTAGGGGCTCTATTGTTCCAGTTTAGGGACATAGTGGTCCATTTAATATATGGCCGTCGGGACCCGTCACCTCTCTGACGACATTAAAGGATTACAACGACAGGTGTCAGAGGAGTTCGGAGATGTACCCTTAAGCCAAAGTTGATTGGGGTTCTTAAAGTCTGCTTGGATGTTTAAGGATACGTTAGCCATATTTGAGGCCAAGATCAACTTAAACGGGATCGTTTAGATCCAACAAAAGAGCATTTGAGGGCTCTATTGTTCCAGTTTAGGGACGTAGTGGTCCATAGGTAGTTTAAGGACATTGCGGTCCATTGCCAGTTTAGAGACATGATGGTCCATGTTCCAGTTTAGGGACATGGTAGTCCATCGTTCTCGTTTTAGGGACGGATATTAGTTTAAATATGTATTAGTCCATGGGTTTAAGGACCCCACAGTCCATATAGATGTGTTTAAGGATGCATTAGTCCATTAGTTTAAGGACGCATAAGTCCATGGGTTTAAGGACCCCACAGTCCGTATGGGTGTGTTTAAGGACTCATTAGTCCATTAGTTTAAGGACGCATAAGCCCATGGGTTTAAGGACTCCACAGTCCGTATCTTGGTTTAAGGACGCATAAGTCCATGAGTTTAGGGACCTCACAGTCCGTATTGATGTGTTTAAGGACACATTAGTCCATGAGTTTAAGGACCTCACAGTCCGTATTGATGTGTTTAAGGACGCATTAGTCCATTAGTTTAAGAACGCATAAGTCCATGGGTTTAAGGACCCCACAGTCCGTATGAGTGTGTTTAAGGACGCATTAGTCCGTTAGTTTAAGGACGCATTAGTCCATAGGTTTAAGGACTCCACAGTCCGTATTAGTGCTTGGTTGTCGGGACCCGTCACCTCTCTGACGTCGTAGAAGGATTACAACGATAGGTGTCAGAGGAGTTCAGAGATATACCCTTGAACCGGATGTAAATTGATTTAAGAGAGCAGTCTTGCTCAGTCAATTTAATTTTAGGACTTACGGCCATGATTTGGCTAAGTCCAGTTGAGAATATTCAACATTTAATATGCATTTGGCCTGTTAGGCCTGTGCTAGGGTTTTTCCCCTGTTTAATAATGCTCTGCATTTTCTTTTGGCCTGCTAGGCCTTTTTGATTTGGGCTCTGTCCCTTTTCAATGATGCACGGCATCTGTTTTTGTTTGGGTTCTGCCTTTTTAAAATAATGCATTGCATTTTATTAGGCCTGTTAGGCCTTCTTTAATTGGGCTTGACCCTTCTATAAATAATGCAGTGCATTAATCAAACTGACAGTGGCCATGTGGCCTGTCAGGCGCTTTACGCCAATTAATGAGCGTAAGAGCTTGTGGAGGTGACACGTGTCACGCTCTGGTGAGCGCAAGCGCCACAGCGCAGTGCGCTGCGCTGTTGCGCTACTGACACGTGGCGCGCTCTGGTGAGTTGCGCCAACTTTAGAGAGCAATGCTCTATCTTAAAAGCGCATAGCGTAAGTGGTTTTGGAGCTGACACGTGGCGCTCTCTGGTGGCTTGCGCCAACCCAGGAGCGCAACAGTGTAGATTTACAAGTGCAAGGCACTGTTTAATATCTTGATCCAATTTTGGATTCAGGAAAAGAATCTTTAAGATTCCAGAACCAATGGTTCATAAAAAAGGCAATGCCTTTGTTATTATTATGTTTTTATTGAATATCCTTGATCTTGTTCTTAGATCAATGATCTATTCAGAAGAAGTTTTTCTTTTTTTAAAAGGTTTTACCTTCTTTTTCTTTCTGAATTTCTTCTCAAAATTCTTTGGAGGAGTTCTCTCTCTGTTTTCTGAGTTTCTGTTTTTCTCTCTGTGTTGTCTTTTGGAATTGGGGTCTAGGGGCCTTTATATAGTACCCATTAATTTGTTAAATTTGTTAAAGAGATCATTCT
This sequence comes from Agapanthus africanus, assembly GCA_030015575.1. Classification (NCBI taxonomy): domain Eukaryota; kingdom Viridiplantae; phylum Streptophyta; class Magnoliopsida; order Asparagales; family Amaryllidaceae; genus Agapanthus; species Agapanthus africanus. The sequence goes on from CM057350.1 coordinate 116,054,363, forward strand.
CTGAGTGATTTGGGGATTTTTCCCCACCGTTGGATCTTTGATCCAAGGGCTTCTGTTTTACAGAAGACAATTTTCTTGTTTTAACAAGAACAGAAAGATCTTACTGGAATTTTAATTCTGTTTGGCACAAACGCACCAGCGCTTGACACGTGTCGCGCAGCGCACAGCGCAGAGCAACTGCGCTGACACGTGTCGCGCAGCGCAGCGCAACTGCGCTGACACGTGTCGTGCAGCGCAGAGTGCAACGCAATTGCGCTAGACGCAACTGCGCTGACACGTGTCGCGCAGCGCAGAGCGCAGCGCAACTGAAGCGTTGCTTCTTTTAATTTTGTTTTAAATAGAGCCTTGCTCTGATTGGGCGCGCTGCGCCAACGTATCAGCTTTTGACACGTGGCGCGTTGCGCGTGGCGCGTTGCGCGCAGCGCAAGGGATTTGAAGCGTTGCTTCAATTTTTGAATTTTTGAAATTCAAACTGAGATTTGCTCTGATTGGGGGAAATAAATCCCCCCCACCGTTGCGCTCACGTGATGCACACGTGAGTGCAGCGGTGGCAAGATCTTAGCCATTGGATCAACTGATAAGTTGAAGGGGCGCAAGTGCCTATAAATAGGACCCTTGGTCCTCAGTAAATGATTTACCATTTTCAAGAACTTTGATTTTCAGAGCCTTGCTCTTGCTTTTAAGAACTTCAGAGCCTTGCTCTCGTTTCTTTTCAAGAACTCCAGAGTTCAAATTTTTAGAACATCTTAGGTAAAATTTAACTTAAATTAAATTAACAGAGCCTTGCTCTCATAGATTTTTGATCTAAAGAAAACCCTTTTGGGGTTTCATCAATAGAGCCTTGCTCTAAAAAATCCATAGATCTACAGAGATCTTGTTTCATGGGTTTTAACCTATGAACAGAGCTTTGCTCATGGATCAAATGTAGATCTTTTTTGATCTGAAAATGAAGAACTCCTAAGAGTTTTCATGGATCTTTAGGATCCCAAAATTTTTAATTCTTTCAAGGTTAAATTTTTCTTTTGATGGATCTTTTCATCATTATCACAGAGCTAGGCTCTTTTTAGGAAATTTTTATTCCCTTGATATCAGAGTTTGACAGTCTCATCCAATGATGGGGCTGTCTTATTAACTGATGCACCGTCATCCAGATTTTGTGGGTCCCCCTTTGGTCCCCTACCCACTGCATTGCAGTATGGTATAAATTTTAAAATGCCAAGCGTTGAAATTACAACACTGACGGCTAATTTTTGTCCCTCCACAGGAAACATGCCTGCTGACCTATCATTCCTGTTTGTTCGCTCGGAGGGAGGATTTTCCCAGGCACCAGTGGACCGAGAGGTGCTTACTCTCATCAAGGATCATGACCCCGAGCACAAGAACCTTCACCTGTGGGGTAGGTGGTATAACGTGATCATCCAGGGTCACCGAAGCTTTGGTTCCGCTATGCCGTCCGAGCCCATATCTTTGATCCCCTATGCGGATGAACCCCTGGTGAAGTATGCCGTGGAGGTAAAAAATTGGAATTCGGATGACCTCCTCCAGCCTGCAATTGGTGCTATTCCCGTGCAGCCGCCGCCGGCAATAGACATTTTGGGGAGGCGAATCTGTCAGGGTGAAGCACGCCCTTGGGGACAAGCCTATAACATTGGATTGATCCAGCGACCACCCGTCGGATATTTGCAGTGGGCCCGGTACATCTTATCGGTGAAGAGGACTCATCTGATGAAGATCGATTTATATTCGGCAATCTACGTCTCGCTCTTTGAGTATCCCTCTCCTCCAAAGTGGTGGATTAAGGCTTTTATAGAACAATGGAATATCCCCATTCACACCTTCCTTATGACAGACAGGGAAGTCTCCATCTCCCTGGAAGAGTTTGCTGAAATCTCAGGTCTGCCGATGAGGGGGGAGCATTACGAGGAGCTGCTTCCTCCTGACGAATACGTCTTCGCCACCAAGCCGCTGGTGTTTGATCTGACACCGGAGAATGCTATTCAGCACCAGTTTCCGGGCTTGGTGAAGGTGCAGGACATATATGAAGGGCTCTATCTGGAATCAGGAGTCCGGGGAGTCAGCTTCGCAGATTTTATCGCCCACTTCATTCGACCGGAGTTTCTATCGGAGCGGAGCGAGAAGTTCTCCAAGCTTGATGATCCTTTCGGCTTCAGCTTGGACCGGCGTCCAACATCGGAGGACGATCAAAAGGACTTTTATCTTCCCGGCGCCGCCGTCATGCCCTTGTCAGAAATCGCCGTCCCGGGCATGGATGAAGAGACCTTTTTTTGTAGGGTTCCTGGGATTGTGGCTGTGCAGCTTCGCGTTCCTCATGTACCCACGCCATATGCGGCCGTCCGTATTCTACCCAGCGCATCGGATGGTGGCTGGCCTGCAGTTGATAGTAGGAATCGCCGGGTTGGCTCACCTATATAATGGACTTAGCGTGGCGGCGGACGCTAATGAACCTGGGGTGCAGCCTGCTAATTTCCCGATGCACTACTTCACCTCATGGATGGAAATGCATGTGCACGGGGTGTTCGGCGTTCATAAGATCCCTCCGTTTTTTTAGAAGTGCAGACTCCCAAGAGTCATGCGGCTGGTCGTCACCTCAATCGTGGTTGCGCCTCCGCGGGAGGCCAGGGGGTTGCTCTTTCGTCCACACCTGGTCGGAGCGAAGGTTTCTTTTTTGGATAACGTAATAACCATAGGCTCAGAGACCTCCAAGTCGGTAGTGGCGCTGCGCGACGACTTTAAGGATGGGGCCTCTATATTGAGAGCCCGGGAGATCCTTCACCTCTACTCCATTCGGCCGGGCTACCTAGTGTTCAGGCAGAATGAGACGGCGCTTTTCATGAGGTATAACCCCCACCGGTTCGCCCAATAATCGAGCTATCACCAGGGGATCCCGATGGAAGCATTTTTGGAAGAGCCCGTGGCCAGACGGGAGGGGATAAGGAGTGCGATGCACCATTTCATGCGGCTTAACACGGGCTCCTACTTCTTCATCAGCGAGCCGAGCAGCGTTCCCAAGGTCCTCAACGTGTACGTGGCCTGGTACGCACATGCAATGGGTCCGGTTATCCTTATGGAGAAGCGCATGCTGGTTGACCGCAAAGGTGCGCCTCCCGGCGGCGATCGCAAAGCTCCCTTGAAGCCAAGGACCCCGGTCATTCCTCCGCTGAAAGATGCCGAAGCTAGGCCACCGCGCGTGTTGAGCCCTCCGCGCGGATTGCCGCTCCGTGATACTGTGGATTCTCCACCAACGCCCCGTGCTCCAGTGGATACGGTAGATGTCGTTTCGTCGGAGTCTGGCGTGGGCGCGGATATCGGGACCCGCCGCCCTAAGGTGCCTGCAAAGCGGAAGTCGATCTCGGGTGCACCTAGGGCTGGCGGGCAGAAGAGGAAGAAGAAGTCGCTCCTCTCTCTCGATGGTATCCTCGGTTTAGAGCCTCAGGCCCCTCTTACCGAAGGTATAAGCGAATACGGCAGAAATAAGGGCTTCTCGGTAGATCCAGCAGACACCGATCTGGCGGCCGCCATTGCGGCTTCTGATCGATCAGCCAGACTCGAAGCGTGGTTGAATAAACTCGCTCAAGCAGTTAATCATTAGCTGCATTCTTCGTCATTTTATCGCATTTTTATCCTTATCTTCGACTAATGCTTCCCCCATTTTTTAACAGGTGTCACTACCGAAGAAGCCATCGCTGCCTCTCTACAAACCTTCCAGGAGGAGGAAAAGAAACGCGCTTTATTGGGCGTTGGTACGTCTCGCCTCATTAGGTTTTTGTCCTCTTTTCTGATGGCCAACCTAACCTTCTTCCTTTGTCACTTTGCAGGGGCTGCGCCAACTGATGTAGAGACTCTCCCCGGGCCAGCTACTGAAGTCCCGGTCTCTTCAGGGCTGCCGCGAGAGCCTCAACTCGACAAGTCGATGAGCGATGCCTTGAAGAATTTGGAGGCATCACTGTTCACGGACGAGGACGCCTCAATGAAAGAAGCTTTGAAGAGCTCCGTCTTGACGGCTCGGGAGGAGAGAAAGCGGTTGAGGCGTGAGGCAAAGGCACGCAGAGCTGCTTTGGCCGTGGGAGCGGGCCCAAGCACCGTTCCTCATGCTGATACTCCCTCGGAAGAGCCCCCGGTCGCTTTGTCTACCGCTCACAGACGGGCGGTGCGTGCAGCTCGTGGGGCTAACGATCAGTCCACCTTAGGTAACGTGTCTTTCAAGATTTGTTGTAAGAATTGTAAACCTATCGGTTCTTATATATCTTGTCCTGCAGGGCCAAGTCCAACCGAAAGGGAGGCGGAAACCGTTGAACCTAAGGGGACAGAGGAAGAGGCACCGGCTGAACCCGAGCCGACGATGGGCGACGTCGCCAGGGTTACTGGACCTGAGCTGGGGTCTGAGGGAGCTGCACCAGAGAAGGTCGTTGATGCCGAGCCCTAGGTAGCGGCAAATGAGACGACTACTATAACTGAGCCTGGGTCAGTAGCGGGCGAAGCGCCTGAGACCGGCGACCCCATGGCGACGGCGGACAAGACAGCAGCGACTGCCGAGCCCAAGGGAGTAATGGGTGAGACGAGCATGACTCCTGGGGACAAGCCAGCCGCTCTTTCTCAAGAGTCTGGCAATGCTCCAACCATTGCTCTCCCCGTCTACGGTCCCCCGCCCTCTCCTGGTCGTGCGAGCACGACAATAGCCCCTGTCGAATCCGGTGATGAGGCCACGGGAGGTGGACTCGTATCGATGGAGGAGGGAGACGCCTCCATTTCGGCTGGCGGCTCATCAGGTAAATTTCGGGTTACCGTCCTCCCTTTTTTATCTTGCAATCCTTTCTGACAAGCTTATATTTGTTTTTAACGCAGGTGCGGCCAGTGCCGATGCTCCATTGCTCGAGGGCGGGCCGTCAGCTACTGCTTTGGCGGTGGTCACCTCTCAGCCATCTCTCATACCATCACAGATGTTGGAAGGTATGGATTCGAAACCCATTAGTTTTATCTTTCAGCAGCATAATTTATGTACTAATGTCGTACTATTGCGTCTTTTCAGGAGTGCTTTTTGATCATCTCTATCAGGTGTTGCACCCGCACTTCTCCTTCCCATCTGAACCCGCTTCTTCCTCCAGTGGCGCTGGTGGGTATAGTTTCCAATTGATGCCTTTCTTTTTTCAATAATGGAATTATTTCTGACTTTTCCTTGTCCTGATTGCAGTGCTACAAATTGAAGGAGGAGATGAAAGATCGGTCGCGCCACCGGCCCTCCCGACCTTGCCGCTTGCTACAGATGGTATAGTAAACTATCCCATCGATGACTTTTTCATATTTCTTGAACCGTCATTTAATCGTATTTTGTTTTTTCAGCTGTCGTTCCGATTCCGGTGCCCTATGAGTCTCGCGTTATAATGCCGGCAGGCCCTTTCCTGAGACGTCCGTCTTCAAAGGGTGCCGTAATGAGCTTGGGCATGCTGAGCGGATACGTCGAAGAGCTTGACGCAGACGCTCCCCCATCTACTGCGGATTGTTAATCCGATGTTGGCGGCGCTTGTGAATTTTCATGATGGAGGCGTCGTCGAGCTTTGGGTTAATCACTACAGGGAAATCGAGGTCCGCCTGCATCAATCGGAGTTTATGCGCCCTGCTCCCGAGACCTTAGCCGCAAGCAATCAAAAAGCAGCATGGATCGAGCAAAGCGCTTCTTACTTCCGTCACTTGGAACAAGAAGCGGCGTTAAGGCCGAGGGAATGCCAAGAGACCTCAAGCGAGACGGCTCGTCTGCGCGCTGAGGTTGAGGCGAACGCTGCCCAGGTGAAGGCTATCTTCGAGGGCCTTCTGGAGCGTATCTCTAATGGGCTAAACCTGAAGCGGAAGCTCGATGCCGCCGAGCGTGATGCCCAAGGCCGTGAAGCAGCTCAGCAGGCAGTTGGGGAGCAGCTTTCATCCTTCTTGCAGCAGCGGGCTCAAGTGGAAGCGGAACTGGCGGTGGTGGCCGACCAGGAGAAGGCATGGAAGGAAGTGCGCGAACAACTGATAGGGCTATTTAAGACGCTTCCTTCCCAGTAGTTGCCCTTGTATTGATGTACTTGTAAAAATTTTCTTTTTCGAATAAGATGTATCCATTCTTTATTCTTTTATACAATTCTCCTTATACTTGATTGAATTAATGAATAAAGATACACATTTTTTCTTTGCAATGTCTTGTATGCTCCTTTGCTTTCTCCTTTCTCTTATTATCAGCATGATGTCTTAATAAACATGGTTGACAGATAATAGAGTAAGCATCTTGGTTTCTTGAAGAGATAGCTATGGCTTAGGCTGCAGGTTCAGATCTGCTGCCTAAGACTTTTCAACTCTACGAGCCGTGAGGGTCTCATAGAGGCTTTTCTCCCTACGGATCGAGAGGATCTCGTAGGTGGATTTTCTCCTTAGAAATCGTGAGGATTCCTAAGTGCGTTTTCTCTTATAAGTCGTAAGGATCCTATAAGAGAATTTTCCTTCTTACGAGTCGAGAGGACCCGTAAGCGGTTGTTTCCCTCCTTGTTGAGATTCGAGTTTGGAGAGAGACCCGTGGATAGTATGCAAGAGACCGTTTTGGGCCAACTTGCAGGGTCCCAGTGCTTAGGAAACAGGTTTTTTAATCCTTACTGCCTAAGGCTTTATCTTACGAGTCGAGCCGCATCGAGAAGTTCTCGCAAAGACATCAATTTCTTCATAAGTCGAGACGAATCAAGCATTTCTCGCAAGAATATACTAACGTCACAGTTAACCTCTGCTCTTTACGACAGAAGTCCGTTAGGGTCTGTGGTACTTAGGTTTTGGCCGTCGTACCGTCGCATCAGCTGATATATTCCTCGATAGGCAATCGTGCTGTTCGAGTAGCCCTGCGACTGCCGTGTCTCTGATCCCTTCGGGGGCTGGACAAGACGTCTTCAAGCAATCCTCCTTGGCAGTTTGACCGTCGGAAGAGCGAGCGTTAGGAATTTTGCCATGCCGCTTTTTACTTGAGGTTAGGCTCATTTTGGAGAGCCCCGATGAGTCATAACCACTCCGCGCTGGTGTGGGATGATCTCCGATAGTCTTTCAGGTTTTATGTGAGTTGCCGTCAAGTCCCTAAAGCTAGGAATTTGGCCTTTGCTTCGTATGCTGGCATCGCGTCTGCTGTATCAAGACGAATGTCGCGGTTGTCTCTAGGTTGCTGGTGAACCGTCGAGGTTTGGAACTAGGGATTTTTCCATGGCTCCGTTAATTTGATTGTCGCGTCTGAACCTTGCTGGAGGGAGAACGTTAGGGTGACATCTCATCTGCTGTATCGAGACGAACGTCGCGGTTGTCTCTAGGTTGCTGGTGAACCGACGAGGTTTGGAACTAGGGATTTTGCCGTGGCTCCGTTTGTTTGATTGTGTTGCGTCTGCACCCTGCTGGAGGCAGAACGCTGGGGTGACATCTCGTCTGCTGTATCGAGACGAATGTTGCGGTTGTCTCTAGGTTGCTGGTGAACCGTCGAGGTTTAGAACTAGGGATTTTGCCGTGGCTCCGTTAGTTTGATTGTTGCGTCTGAACCCTGCTGGAGGAAGAACGCTATGGTGACATCTCGTCTGCTATATCGAGACGAACGTCGCGGTTGTCTCTAGGTTGCTGGTGAACCGTCGAGGTTTGGAACTAGGGATTTTGCCGTGGCTCCGTTAGTTTGATTGTCGCGTCTGCAGTATCAAGACGAACATAGAGGTGGTAACCATTCCACGTTGGTGTGGGATAATCTCCGGTTGTCTTTCAGGCTTTAGACGACTTGCCGCTAAGACCTCGAAGCTAGGAATTTAGCCTTCGCTTCGTTTTCTTTGTCATGTCCAAATCCTGTTGGAGGAAGGACGTTATTGTTGACATTGCATCTGCTGTATCGAGACGAATGTCACGGTTGTCTCTAGGTTGTTGTTGAACCGTCGAGATTTAGCTTCGCTTTCTGGCGGAGCCTGTCGGGAAAGTATGGTTCCCTTTTTGTTTGTGCCCCTGAATTGTATACAGGGATCGACGTGATCTCACCTGTAGGGCAAAAGTTTCATCATATTTTTTTGTTATTGTTTTATTTCCGCGATGCTCTATCATTTCAGCTTTTATATCGCGAAGGTCACGATTGCCCAATCATTTCGGCTATTTTTCGCGGTGCCCAATCATTTCGGCTATTTTTCTTTTTACTCGCTGATTTTTTTTGCGAGTTGCCTAATAATTTCGGCTGTTTCTTTTTATTTTACTCGCTGCTTTTTATTGCGAGTTGCCCAATCATTTCGGCTATTTATTTTATTTTTACTCGCTATTTTTTATTGCGAGTTGCCCAATCATTTCGGCTATTTTGTATTCATACATTTTTACTTGCTGATTTCGTTGCAAGTTGCCCAATCATTTCGGCTATTTCATATGCATTTTTGGCTCGTTGATTTTTTTTTCACGAGTAGGGGATTTGGGACTGATATCAATCTTAGCATCAGCATCGCTGCGACTGGAATATTGCCAGGAGCGAATCATCATCTGCCGTAAAAGGAGTTGGAATTTGATACCGTTTTAGGCATCAGCATCGCTACCACTGGGATATTGCCAGGAGCGAATCATCATTTGCCTCTGTCGATGTCGAACAAAGGTGGCTTAGCAAACAGGGTTAGGATCCCATCGACTAAGGCTTTTGACTTCATGAGCCGTAAGGGTCTCATAAAGGTGTTTCTCCCTACGAGTCGTGAGGATCTCGTAGGTGCTTTTTCTTCTTAGGAATCGTGAGGATTCCTAAGTGTGTGTTCTCTTATAAGTCGTAAGAATCTTACAAGAGTGTTTTCTCCTTGCAAGTCGAGAGGACCTACAAGTGTTTGTTCACCGTGTAAACATTTCCCTAGTCACGGACGGGACTTTGTTAGGGAAATGTTTATTCGCGCCCATAGATTGTATACAAGGGTCAATACTGAACCACTTGTAGGGCAATATCGAAGGTTATGGGGGTTGCTTAAGCACAGGTTTAGGTCTCTGTAACTTAAGACTTTCAAATCTTATGAGCCGTGAGGGTACCATAAGAGAGTTCTCCTTACGAGTCGTGAGGATCTCGCAAATGTATTTTCTCCTTAGGAATCGTGAGGATACCTAAGTGTGTTTCTCCCTTGTGAGTCGTAAGGATCTCACGCGGGTGGTTTCTCCTTACAAGGTCGAGAGGATCCTGTAAGTGTCCTTTAACGAGGCTGCGCCCTTTCGGGTTTTCACAAACACTCGCCGGTAGTCCTGCTGTTTTTACTCACGGAGCCCTTTCGGGTTTTCATCCGTGCCCGTTTTGCTTATGGACATACCGTTTTTATTATTATTATTTTTTTTATTCTCGTCAGCCTGAGGATGCTGCGGTAGTAGTTTAAGGACGTTTCGGTCCTTTGCAAGTTTTAGGACATTGCGGTCCGTCGTTAGTTTAAGGACGTTTCGGTCCGTCGTCGCCGTATTTGAGGCGAATCTCTAGTTTACTGACTTTTCGGTCTATGGGGATTTCTCTATGACTGAGCATGACGCCCCCGGCGTATCCATCCTTCCCGGAGCATGCGGTTGTGGCGGGCTCACCTTCTAGTTTTCGGAGATGACGAATGATTGATCATTTCTTTGAGTGTCGGTTAGAAAATGAATAGAATTCACAATCAAAGAATTATTTGACCACAATCAATAACGGTGTCGAATTGTAGCGCGTTAGTAAGTGCGGATCGTCCACAGGGATTGTGCGATTCGTTCATATTTGTTTTGTTTGAATTGAAAATTTATGATAAGAGAAAAGAAAATTTGATTGTATGATTTTATATCAATGAATTTCAAGAATTATCTAGATCTCATCAAAAATCAAGAAAGCATTAAAAAATCAAGAAACAAGAATTGATAGAATTCCAATCGATTAAAGTTTCAAGAATTAAAATGTAGCTCGTAGGAGTCGATTAGATCATAGATGTGAAGAAGATTAGCAATTACCTTTTCTTATCCATTAATGAATTGATGCTAGATCAATGTCGATTTATCGAGGATTAAGGATCTTGCGAAGAATTAGGGTTTCCTCATCTTATCCTTTGTCCTTTCGATGAATCACATTCACAAGATAGATTCTAGGAAATCGAATGATCGATCGTTGATCTCTAGTTCCGTGCGAAAATAATCAAGAACGCATTTCGTATCGAAACTAGATCATCGATCATTCAATTTTCAAGAATTTACAATCGTTATAGGACTTAAGAAAATGTTTAAAGATTCGTCAACATCATCATTCTACCGATCGTCTCGACTCCTCCACGAGCGGAGTTTTACTCAAGCATCATCACAAAGAATACATTCAAGAATCGAAATTGAATCATAATGCTTGAATTGAAAGATAAGCAAGTTAAAAGAATCTCATCTTTATTTATTCAACAATTTGTACACTTTGCTCAAAGAACTACAAGAATTTGAGAAGGGAACAAGATCGTCGAATCTAGTATTGCATCGGCTCCTTGAGTCGCGGATCGGCTTGGATCTCATGCTCCGATGAAGTCCGGCTTCGCTTCTAAAGGATGGTTGAAGGCTTGCTTTGCTTGAACTCAAAGAATCTTGAACTTTTAGCTTCTTGATTGGATTAGGGTTAGGGTTTGGAGGTGGCAAGTGTTGGGGTTGAAGAGATGATAGAATTTCAACAACAATCAACAACAACCTTTTCAAGTGAGGCCTAGGGTCCCTTTTATAGGCTTAGGAATGATTAGCTTCCTTAAGAAGCTTGGACTAGGTTAGCTTCCCTTGTAAGCTAGTTAGTTAGGTAGAAGCCTCTAGAACTAGTTAGTTAGGGTTTAGTTTCTATCTTAAGCTAGGAGGTTAGGGAGAAGGTTCTAGGCTTTTAAGGTAGTTAAGGTGAAGCTTGCTTTGGAAGCTAGGACATCATTAGCTTGTACAAGGAACCTTTCTGATCTGGCAGAAGCTTCTAGGGTTATCTGAAAATTGTCATAGTTTTTTGAGATGTAGGCATTGAATGAAGAGTTCTGCAGTGAAGCTTAAGTGGTGACTTGGCAAGATGGCCGCGGATCCGCGGCGCAAGCCGGCTCCAGCCGCGGATCTGCGGCTCAATAGGAGGGCTAGGGCTTGAGAATTCATATAATTTCTTCTTCTGTCTTTAGGTGTACTTTATGATATGTTTATTCCCTGAATATCTTCTAGATCATTGCCAGATTTCAAATATTTGAGTTGGCGTATTATTTTCACAGATTTGGCCTTTCTCCTGGAATTTCCTGCACAGACTTCGAAACAAGTGTTGCGCAATACAAGAATGATGAAATGCCATGATAAGCAGTCAATTTTCCTAAAAATGCCAGTTTTAGTATACAGTACAGGTAATTCAGTATTTTACAGATGTTTTGCTAATATGTGCAATATGAATACCGAACACCTCTAGATGAATGCAAAAGGTAGGGAAATTGCCGTGTTAAAAATGCAGTATTTTCGACTGATCAAATTCCCCCAAACTTATTTTCGGTCATCTCAAGAGAATTGTTTTATTAAAAAGAGAAGGAGAAAATAAAGAAAGAGAAAAACTAACTAGCACACTTTCGTAGGCAACACGATTGCACTGAGCACGTGCAACAAGCCTTTAAACCTCTAAGTGTCCCTAGTAGGAGGAGTGTTGTCTCCTGAGGGTTTTCAGTGGATTTTTCAGCGGATTGCACCCAAAAAATCCAATAATAAAAGGAAGACCATGAATATTACATTAAAAGAGAAGAATTGTAAAAGAAAAGTCTTGAAAATTAGGGTTTCCAACTAAGCTAGCTTTTCGGTTGTCATGAGCCCTATCTTAATAGTTATGAAAAGATGTCAGAAATCACGTCCTCCCTCAATAAAACATCGTCTTATTCTTTATTCCTATCTTTCTTCCAAACATCGATCATATAACCCTGCGTGTGTGTAAAGGATATCCCTACACCCGGAGAATTCAATTCAAGCTATCATACTCTTGCCTATCAGCCTCAGTACTTTTTAATTAATGAATATTTAGATGAGATTGCTCACACACTTTCATGCGACCGTTAATACTTCTTGAGGTACTAACCGACCGATTACTCATGTGCTTGCTTATTTGGTGTATTTTCCTCGTCTTGCACCACATAAGGCTTAGCAGTGACTCCCAGACCAGTTGGCCTTAGGGCACTAGGTGAAGAGGCACCCTCGCTATATTTTTTTATTGCTGCCTTAGCGATAACAAAACCAGTGTCCTTTTTTCTCACCATTTTATATTTTCTTCATTTTTTTATTTTTATTTCCTTCATACATCGGCTTTAAGACAAGAGCATTTCAAGGAATCCTCTACTATCCCGAGTTTCAAGACGTGTGTAAGTGCGAATAGCAGGGTATCAACGTTCAAAATGTTTGGCTTTCAGAATAGGAACTATTTTTCAGACTTATTTTTATCCTCAGATTAGTGACTTCTTTCATCTTACTGACCCTTGGGACAACGGCTCATAACTACTTATTACTAGTTCGTATAAGAAAACTTCTAATTTTCTTGGTTTTCTTAAATTTTTCTAATCTCATGGATGTAATTTTTCACTATCTAATCTTTTATTATCTTATTTATGTACAAAAATGTTTAAATATTAAATATTTTTATATTTTGAAAATTTTTAAATTTTTATGGGTTTTGAAATTTTTATAGGTTTTTTAAAGAAATGTTTTGTGCTTATGCAAATGATATGCAAATGATGCAAAAATAAGCACAAACCTCCCCCAAACTTGTTTTCAACAGTGTCCTCACTGTTGCCAACCGCTATACCTACAAAAAACCTGTAAGCCTGGGGGGAATTTATTAGTGGGGGCAAAATATATAAGTGAAGATCTTCCCCCAAACTTATTCTTTTCATTCACCTCCATTCAAAAGATGATGCAGTAATATACAGGACATGGAGGTGAGACGGAGGAATTTTAATCCAAATAAAATGGCTCCTGTAAGAACAGGAGCTCCTCCGTGGGGTCAGTGGAAAAATACGGCTTTAATCTATGTCCATTTACTTTGAAAAATGTGCCGTTTTTAACATTTTCTATCTCTACTGCCCCGTGCGGGTATACAGACCGCACAATAAAAGGACCCTTCCGACGAGATCGAAGCTTACCCGCGTGAAGGTGTAGTCGTGAATCATAAAGAAGGACTTGCTGACCAGGTGTAAATGTTTTCCTCAAAATATTTTTATCGTGAAAAACCTTAGTCCTATTCTTTACAATTACCGCGTTATCATAAGCTTCATCGCGGAGTTCGCTTAGCTCATTTAATTGCAGCTTCCGAAAGTTGCATGCTTGGTTTAAGTCAAAGTTGATTTCCTTAATAGCCCACAATGCTTTATGCTCAATCTCGACTGGCAAGTGACAAGTCTTCCCAAACACTAACCTATATGAAGACATCCCTAGATCGGTTTTAAATGCAGTTCTGAATGCCCAAAGAGCATCCGTCAGTTTGGTCGACCAATCTTTTCTATTCTTCGCAACAGTTTTCTCCAGAATTTGTTTGATCTGTCTATTCGAAATCTCAGCCTGCCCGCTCGTTTGGGGATGATAGGGTGTAAAAAGTCTGTGGTTGATTGCGTATTTCTGCATCAGAGTCTCGAAAGACCTGTTGCAGAAATGTGTCCTGTTGTCGCTAATGATAGCGCGTGGGTGTCTAAACCGCGAAAAGATGTTTTTTTTAAGAACTTAATGACAACCTTTTTGTCATTAGTGCGACATGGAATGGCTTCAACCCACTTTGAGATGTAATCAACCGCAAGCAGTATGTACAAATTCCCAAAGGAGTTGGGAAAGGGACCCATAAAGTCAATGCCCCAAACATCAAAAATTTCAACCACTAAAATGGGTTGCTGTGGCATCTCATTTCTCTGGGAAATTCTACCCGTGTGTTGAAACTGTGTACAGGTTTTGCAATAATCAAATGTGTCCTTGAACAAGGTCGGCCAATAAAAACCGCATTGCAAAACCTTCTCCGCTGTCTTTTTAGGACCGAAGTGACCCCCACAGGCCTGATCATGACTAAAAGATAGAATACTCTTGAACTCCTCATTTGGGACACATCGGCGAATGATCTGGTCAGGACAATACTTAAAAAGATATGGTTCATCCCAGTAAAAGTATTTCACTTGGGATAGAAAACGATATTTGTCATGTTTTGACCAATCGCTGGGTATCAGTCCTGTGGCAAGATAGTTCACAATATCCCTGAACCAAGGTTCCTCGGATACGTTCAAGAGTTGTTCGTCTGGGAAAGAATCATTGATCGACAGGGTCACAGAGGAAGAAGAGATGCGTGAAAGATTGTCGGCTACAACCTTTTTACATCCTTTCTTATCTTTGATAACAAGATCAAATTCTTGTAATAGAAGGATCCAACGTATTAGCCTACCTTTTGCATCTTTCTTCGCCAAAAGATGTTTCAAGGCAGAATGGTCAGTGGACACAACTATTGATGAGCCAATCAAGTAAGGCTTGAATTTTTCTAATGCAAATACAACTGCCAAAAGTTCTTTTTCGATAGTTGTATAGTTAATTTGAGCATCATTCAGGGTCTTACTTGCGTAATAGATCACGTGTGACATCTTTTCAATGTGCTATCCTAAGACTGCACCAACTGCAAAATCTGATCACACATAAGCTCAAAGGGGTAGTCCCAATCTGGAGACGATAGAACGGGGGCTGTAGTGAGGGAGTGTTTGAGTGAGTCGAATGCTGCCTCACAATCCGAGTCAAAGTGGAAGGTCATATCCTTGGCCAAGAGAAGAGTTAAATGTCTAGCAATTTTGCTAAAATCCTTAATGAATCTCCTATAAAATCCCGCATGGCCAAGAAATGATCGGATATCCTTGACGCTTTTGGGATGAGGAAGGTTTTGAATGACATCTATCTTAGCTCTGTCAACCTCAATGCTTTTTCGTGAAATGACATGTCCAAGCACAATTCCCTCTTGGACCATGAAATGGCATTTTTCCCAATTCAAGGTTAAGTTCTTCTCTTTGCAACGAGTAAGAACCGCGCCAAGATTCGATAGGCAGTCAGAAAAAGAGTCTCCAAAAATTGAGAAATCGTCCATAAAAATCTCCAAAAAATTCTCGACCATGTCAGAGAATATCCCCATCATACACCGCTGAAAGGTAGCGGGAGCATTGCATAACCTAAAGGGCATGCGTCTATAAGCAAAGGTACCAAAAGGACAAGTAAAGTTGGTTTTATCTTGATCTTTTTTGGCAATGGGGACCTGATTATAGCCAGAGTATCCGTCCATAAAGTAATAATACTCACGTCCAGCTAAGCGTTCCAGCATCTGATCAATGAAAGGTAGAGGAAAGTGGTCTTTCCTCGTGGCGCATTGAGTTTTCTGTAATCAATACATACATGCCACCCAGTTTGGGCGCATGTCTGAATCAACTCATTTGCCTCATTGGTAATAACAGTGATGCCGGATTTCTTAGGGACGACATGAATTGGACTTACCCATTGGCTATCGGAGATTGGGTATATAATACCATTATCAAGGCATTTGACGATCTCTTTCATCACCGCTTCCTTCATGACGGGATTCAACCGTCTCTGTGGTTCTCGGGTTGGTCTGGCATCATCCATCACATGTATATGATGTTCTACAATCAAGGGACTAATCCCTTTGATGTCTGCCATGGTTCAACCAAACGCCCCCTATTAGATCTCAATACCGACAAAAGTGCATTCTCTTGCTCTGATACTAGAGAAGCGAATATGATGACCGGTAAAGACTCATTCTCACCTAAATATGCATATTTAAGATGAGAAGGTAAAATTTTGAGATCTAATGCTGGCGGAGAAATAATAGAAGGTGGGATCATCGAGTGATTTTCGAAGTCACAAAGAAGCTCATAGCCTGTGAAAGATACAGACTCGAGTGGTGATAAGTCAGGAGTGTCGGACTCAAGTGTTGGAAAGGTGTCCTCACTAAGATCATGTGCAAGGTCAAACAGTGATGTGATAGTGTCGTCGAGATCTGTAAAGCAAAGTTCATCAACTTCGTAACTTTCGGGAGCAATCTCGTGGACAGAGCACACATCAAGAATATGAGCAGAGGGTTCTGATGGCTGACTTCCAATTTTGTAGATGTTCAGTTCAATGGTCATATTTCCAAATGATAAGTTCATTGAACCATTTCTACAGTTAATGACAGCATTGGAAGTGGCAAGGAATGGTCGACCCAAAATCACCGGAATTTGACTCCGGGGGTTTGCTACAGATTGTTATCGAGAACAATGAAGTCCACAGGGAATACAAATTCCCCGACCTTTATCAACACATCCTCTAGTTCACCCCTAGGTTTGGTGATCGAACGGTCTGCCATTTGGAGAGTGCAGTGAGCTGGTTTCAACTCTCCAATCCCTAGCTGCTCATAGACAGAATATGGAAGTAGGTTAACACTTGCGCCAAGGTCTAAAAGAGCACGGTTTATGTTTTTACCCCCTATAGAAATCGATATCGTAGGACATCCTGGGTCCTTACGTTTCTTTGGTAGCTGTGGGATAAAAGCAGTGCTAATATTATTAGACATGAAGACCTTCTTCAGCACTTGAGTCTTCCTCTTCCTAGTGCACAAGTCTTTAAGAATTTTCGCATAAGCGGGGACTTGTTGAATAGCATCTAGGAGAGGGATGTTGATGTTAACCTGTTTGAACATGTCCATAATTTTCTCCATATGTGGACTCGATTTGTTACCCCTTAACCGATTCGGGTAAGGAGCTTTAGCAATAAGCGCTGGGTCCATCATAAGTGAAGGAAGTGGGGGTAGACGTGATCCCAAAAGAGGAGTGGGGACCGTCTTTGGAGAACTAGAAGAGGGTTGCTGAGGTGTCGAGCCTAGAGGGAAACAGAGAATAGGCTCGTGAGAAGGCGGTGGGGTAGAAGAACAAGGATCAGAAGTAGAAGTGTGTGTGTGAGGAAAGGTCTCAGCCGGGGTGTTATTGATATGATTTTCAATATCATCAATTTCTTCCCCAACATGGTTATTCAGCACTCTTCCTGATCTCAACGTTGTGATGGTATTTACATTGTAATGCCCAGGATTCGGTAGGGGTTGAGACGGAAGTTTTCCTTTTTCTCTCGCACTCATTTCGGCTTTAAGTCGTGCAATTTCAGCTTCCATCGCTTTGATACTCTCAGCTTGGGACGCTAAATTTTTCTTTATCTCACTGACGGAAGATCTAATTTCAGCCGACACTTCCATGAAATTTGACAAGAGTGATTTCATGGTTTGTGTGAATTGAGAGAACTCGTCAGAACAGGTCGACTTCATAGGATTAGACGGTGCAGGAGTGTTGACCTGGTTTTGAAAATTTTGTGACTGGTAAGGGTGCTGAGTGAGTTGAAGTGGTTGCTGTTGTGGTGGAAGATCCTTTTGGAATTGATTCGGATTTGGAACCGTGTTTTGAGATTGGGATTGGTTCCAAGCAAAGTTCGGGTGATTCCTCCAACCCTGATTGTACGTGGAAGAATATGGATCGTTTCTAGGTCTTTGAAATGCGGCATTGGTATGCTCGTGACCTTGAAACGGAGAGTTTAATGGACATTCTTCCGTTAAGTGAGAAGGATCAGAGCAACACCCACATACAGTTTTGGGGAGCGACACTGGGTTTAGGGAGGCTGCTAAAAATTTATGTTCCATAGCCTCGAGCTTATTTTGCATTGCTGCCATCTCAGCTCGAACACCTATGGACACATCAATTTGGTGTATGCCACCCCTAGACGATAACATGTTTCCACTCTCCCACTGTAAGGACTTTTCAGCGAACTCTTCTAAAAATTTCCAAGCTTCCCCATCATCCTTGGTCATAAAATTGCCTTGACACATCGCTTCAAGGTTCTGTTTAGTGTTTGGGTTAATGCCCTCATAAATGATTCGGCACAGATCCCATCTCGGGATGCCGTGATGAGGACATTGAACCAAAAGATCCTTGAAGCGTTCAAAGCACTTCGAGAACGGTTCATTCGGAAGCTGGGTGAATTGATTGAGTTTGCTACGGACTCGAGCTGTCTTTTGCATAGGATAAAATTTCTTAAGGAATGCCGCAACAAATTCTTCCCAATTCGTAATGGAATGTGTGGTAGTGTTATATAGCCACTTCTCGGCTATATCGCACAAAGTAAATGGAAGAAGACGTAGACGCATAGCATCCACTGAAAGTTGTGACGTACCCATCATTGCGTATACATTTTCAAATTTCGTGATAAACACGTATGCGTCCTCAGACTCGAGACCGTGGAATTTGGGTAGAAGATTGATGTATTGGGGTTTAATCTCAAAATTATCCCCGTTGGCTGGTTGTGTGGATAAGCAGGTCGAAAGAGGACCTCGCATATGATAGCACCTCTCTTGGAGAGAGATGCGGGGCGGATTCTGCGCACCAACGGACGGCGGCAGATTAGTGGTAAAGAAATTCGATGGAGACGGATCCATCGATGTGGGTGTGGTGGTGGGTAAAGGAGAGGTAAATGTAGAAATACCGACTTTAGGGTCGATCGGGGCGACGCGGACTAAACGGGCACTAGAATCCCGTGTCCAGACTATCTTGCACTAAAAAGGGTTAGTACAAGTGGCATCGTGAATTATAATTAGGGGAAAGAATGAATGTGGTGTTTGTTTTGAAAAAGATACGGATTTTTGAAAAAAATGATGCGATCACAACAAATGCAACAAGCAAAACCCTAATTCTAGTGGTCGCCTAGGTCAAAGCTCTAGACCGCTCCTAACTGCCAAAAGACAAGTCGCAGGATAAATCCTCCACTGCATCTTTGTCTCCCTTGTGGCCAGGTAAGTGCCAGGTAAGTGGGAAGGTACTCCACTACGTAAGTAGTGGGCCTAATTAATAACCACTAGCCTTAGACATACTTGCCTTAGACACCACAAAAGAAACGCGGATAAGCAATGAATTACCCACGGCCTTCTCTTGTCCTAGGTGAGCGCGACGGTTCTTAGAGTCATCTCTAGATCTTTTTTAGTTAATGAGGGTAAATGCGGATGCAAGTTTGTGATTTTTGGGGTTAGGAAGGGTAATGAACTCCCCACCCAATCTGGATTTGGCCATGCCCTTTAATGTCCGTATTAATATGCAAACAACCAAAAACCAAAAACACGCACAATTTTTTATTGCTTTTTTGCGGCGCTGCGATTTTTGCAAAGAAGCCTACAGAAAATTGTTAATTGGAGTAGACAGAGGAGAAGATAAGAAAGTAGGAATTCACCTGAGCAAAAAATGGTACAGAGAGCTGCCTGAGGGGCCACGGTTCCGCCGCAATAGGTCCCTTACACCGCGGATGCGCGGTGGGATGAATAGTTCACTGCACAAGAATTTTACAGAGAGCTTATGTGTAGCCCCTGAGTCCTCTGGAATATTCTGAATAATTTTTCACTTGCTCCACGGCTTCCAGAATTCCTCGCAACAAATCACAACAACACGTTTAGATTTTGCGCGAATTTTGATCTAAAAATTATAATGGAATAAATCTTTTCAACTCAAATTTCAAATAAAGAACGAATTAGCGCACGATCCCCGGCAACGGCGCCATTTGATTGATAAGAATTCTTGTTGTGTGTGTAAATCAAATGATCCCCGGCAACGGCGCCATTTGATTGATCATTTCTTTGAGTGTCGGTTTAGAAAATGAATAGAATTCACAATCAAAGAATTATTTGACCGCAATCAATAACGGTGTCGAATTGTAGCGCGTTAGTAAGTGCGGATCGTCCACAGGGATTGTGCGATTCGTTCGTATTTGTTTTGTTTGAATTGAAAATTTATTATAAGAGAAAAGAAAATTTGATTGTATGATTTTATATCAATGAATTTCAAGAATTATCTAGATCTCATAAAAAATCAAGAAAGCAATAAAAAATCAAGAAACAAGAATTGATAGAATTCCAATCGATTAAAGTTTCAAGAATTGAAATGTAGCTCATAGGAGTCGATTAGATCATAGATGTGAAGAAGATTAGCAATTACCTTTTCTTATCCATTAATGAATTGATGCTAGATCAATGTCGATTTATCGAGGATTAAGGATCTTGTGAAGAATTAGGGTTTCCTCATCTTATCCTTTGTCCTTTCAATGAATCACATTCACAAGATAGCTTCTAGGAAATCGAATGATTGATAGTTGATCTCTAGTTCCGTGCGAAAATAATCAAGAACGCATTTCGCATCGAAACTAGATCATCGATCATTCAATTTTCAAGAATTTACAATCGTTATAGGACTTAAGAAAATGTTTAAAGATTCGTCAACATCATCATTCTACCGATCGTCTCGACTCCTCCACGAGCAGAGTTTTACTCAAGCATCATCACAAAGAATACATTCAAGAATCGAAATTGAATCATAATGCTTGAATTGAAAGATAAGCAAGTTAAAAGAATCTCAGCTTTATTTATTCAACAATTTGTTACACTTTGCTCAAAGAACTACAAGAATTTGAGAAGGGAACAAGATCATCGAATCTAGCGTTGCATCGGCTCCTTGAGTCGCGGATCGGCTTGGATCTCATGCTCCGATGAAGTCCAGCTTCGCTTCTAAAGGATGGTTGAAGGCTTGCTTTGCTTGAACTCAAAGAATCTTGAACTTTTGGCTTCTTGATTGGATTAGGGTTAGGGTTTGGAGGTGGCAAGTTTTGGGGTTGAAGAGATGATAGAATTTCAACAACAATCAACAACAACCTTTTCAAGTGAGGCCTAGTGTCCCTTTTATAGGCTTAGGAATGATTAGCTTCCTTAAGAAGCTTGGACTATGTTAGCTTCCCTTGTAAGCTAGTTAGTTAGGTAGAAGCCTCTAGAACTAGTTAGTTAGGGTTTAGCTTCTACCTTAAGCTAGGAGGTTAGGGAGAAGCTTCTAGGCTTTTAAGGTAGTTAAGGTGAAGCTTGCTTTGGAAGCTAGGACATCATTAGCTTGTACAAGGAACCTTTCTGATCTGGCAGAAGCTTCTACGGTTATCTGGAAATTGTCATAGTTTTCTGAGATGTAGGCATTGAATGAAGAGTTCTGCAGTTAAGCTTAAGTGGTGACTTGGCAAGATGGCCGCGGATCCGCGGCGCAAGCCGGCTCCGGCCGCGGATCCGCGGCTCAATAGGAGGGCTAAGGCTTGAGACTTCATATAATTTCTTCTTCTGTCTTCAGGTGTACTTTATGATATGTTTATTCCCTGAATACCTTCTAGATCATTGCCAGATTTCAAATATTTGAGTTGGCGTATTATTTTCACGGATTTGGCCTTTCTCTTGGAATTTCCTTCACAGACTTCGAAACAAGTGTTGCGCAATACAAGAATGATGTAATACTATGATAAACAGTCAATTTTCCTAAAAATTCCGGTTTTAGTATACAGTACAGGTAATTCAGTATTTTACAGGTGTTTTGCTAATATGTGCAATATGAATACCGAACACCTCTAGATGAATGCAAAAGGTAGGGAAATTGCCGTGTTAAAAATGCAGTATTTTCGACTGATCAACGAACTTGCCCTATTGGTATTGGTCTTCAAACCAGTTTTTGAAGACGTAGCAATTCTCGATTAGGTGACTTACCGTTTGGTGGTAAGGGCAATAATTTAGATCGTTAACATCGCCTGGCCGCAACGGACGTTTTGGACTCGGCAGATTGATGAGTCTGTCGCGCACTGCCAGCTCGAACAGTCTCCTTGTTTTATCTTGAGGAAACGAGTAAGGACGTTTCAACTTTTCATGGAGAGGTTGCCGCTTGTTGTTTCGGCAAACTACCGGTCTGGGGCCACTCGATTGCTGTTGAGTATTGTCTACGAGGGCTGTTTTTCCCTTCCCTTTATTCTTTTTGCTCGATCCTTTGTTTACGAGGCCGAGATTTTTTCCGAGTAGCGTGCGATTGCACGGCTGAACGTTCTCGTAACTCCTCAATTCTTTCATTTTTGAAATGGATTCCTTGAGGAGAGGGTTGAGGAAAGCTTCTTCGTCAAAGTCGCTTCCAAAGGTGATAATTTTCGATCTCTTGGAGTCGGCTATATGACAGTCGGCGGCGGCTCTTTTGCGCTCATCTATCGCATTTTTTTGATGTCTACGAGCTTCACACTTTGTCCTGTTGAAGTGTTGCTTTTGAGCGACATATCCTTGCCACTAACACTTAAAGGAGTCGCAGTCTTCGGTAGGATGTATGATCTTCTGATGATATAAGCAGAAGTTAGGATGCATCTCTACTCTACCGAGAGTATTTTCTTCAGAGGGCGGTAGCTTCATTCCCACTGATAGGGCTTTGGCGAACCTTTTCCTCGTCTTGAATTTGTTTTTATCCGCAGCGGATAACTTTTGATTTGACGGAAGTGCCTCGACTCTTTGGTCTAGTAGTCGGTGTTTGGCTCTTTTCAGTATGGTCATCTCACGCTCTCGATTGGCTTTAACTTTCAGACGAATCTCATTCAGGAAGGCATCGATCGACTCGTCTGACGGCCGCAGAATTTCTGGTTCTGGGTTTGCCCTCGGTTTCTCGGCGCAAGGAGCCTTTTCATCATCCGCCAATGGGTGAGAGATCACATGACAAGTCGCTATGTAGTCTTCGGATTCATCTGATGAGTCTTCTCCATCGTTTTCGTCCTCGACAAAAGAACAAGCTGCCCCCATCGTGTTCTTCTTCTTTGGAGTGTGCGGCTGTGGTGGGTTTACCTTCCAGTTTTCAGACAGCGCGAACTTGCCTTGTAGGTACTGATCCTCGATCCATCCCTTAAAGACGAAACAATCCTCGATCGGGTGACTTACCGTTTGGTGGTAAGGGCAATAATTGGGATTATTGAGATCACCTGGCTGCGACAGACGTTTTGGACTCGGAAGATTGATGAGTCTGTTGCGCACTGCCAGCTCGAACGGTCTTCTCGTTTTATTCTGAGCAAACGAGTAAGGACGTCCCAGTCTCTCCTCGAGGGATGGGCGTGGACACACGTTATTTTGGAGAACAACCGGCTTTGAGTTGCTTGGTTGTTGTTGAGCATTGGCGACGACGATCTCTTTTCCTTTCCCCTTCTCCTTTCGAGAGTCCGGTTTTGGAGGAGACGGTCCATGGCCCATTTGGTCCATTTGGGCTAATTTGTCGATTAAGGCCGGGAAGGTGGTCGGCCTGAAGAACATCATGAATTGCGAGATGGTCGCTTGCGGATCAAGGGTACCCACAAACATGCCTACCGTAGGTGCTTCTTCGATGTGTTGTTCGCATTTCGACCACAGATTCCGCCATTGTGTTGCATATTGAACCCACGTTTTGCCTGGCCTTATCCTGGTATTGATCAGTGCTATTATCGGGGTGCGTCCACTAGCACTAGCGAATCTTTGTGTAAACATTAGCTCCATCTCCGTAAATGTTTTAACAGAGTCATTAGGTAGCTCTGAATACCATTCAAAAGTTGTTTCCGCTAAGCTGCCGATGAATTGGAGAAGCAGCAGTTTGTTGTCGCCTCCGGTGTTGCCGCATAAGGCTCTGAATTGAGGGACATGCTGATGTGGATTCCCTGTCCCCTTGTACACGTGGAATTTAGGGATCGTATATCCCGGCGGGTAACTGATTTGGTCATACCAGCCCGGGTAGGGTCGTCCAGTTCTAACAATTTGCCCAGCCGCTTCATTCGCCTGATGAGCTCGTATTTGCTGAGCTATATAATCATCTAGTGCGGCCTTGGAAATGGTTTCTTCCTTGGCTACTGAAAGAGCCGGAGGAGGATTAGATGTCTTCCCTCTATCGTCTTCAACAATGATTGGAGGGTCATCAGCTGGAGGATGCGGCTGTAACATCATCCCTACCATATCTTGGAAGAGGAGCGCCATTTGTTTTATATTAGCCGCTTGCTCTGCGGCTTCTTTGTCCTTCTTTTCGAGGACTCTGCGTAAGAAGTCATTGTCAGTTTCTTGTTCGTGACGTTGTTCTAATGACGCCTCCGAGCTTTCTTTTGGCCCGGTAAGTACAGCCAGTGCAGTCATCATTTCCTGAAGCTTCTGTTGCTGCTCCTGGGCTTTTGTTACGGATCGGGTGAGCGGTCGGTGACCCGTCGAAGCGCGGCTTTCCTTCTTTCCGGAAGCCATATAAACAGTGTGCACCACCATGCCCCCAGACTTGGGGCGTTTGTGTTCAGTGCTTTTACGGTTCACCGAGTTCATAGAGGCTTTTCGCGGCCTCCTTTTCTTTTGAGTGATTAGAGTTGAGGGGACCGTTGTAGTGGGCACCCAAGTAGCTATTGCTTTTTATGGCTTGACGGAGTAATCCTTCTCCTACTGAACCTTCATCTTTTTCTGTCGGCGGAGATAGTTTTCATCAATCACCGACTCTTGGACCTGTCGCCAGACTTTGTAAATTTTAGAGGACAGCCGTTGAGGGGGTTTCTCTAGCTTCTTCTCTGGAGTATTCTCCACAGGTGAAGGAGTTCGTTTTAATACCACAGCAGGAGAGTTTTTGCGCATCGTGTTCAGCAATTCAAAGTTATTCCCGGTTGGAACAGCATCCTCGATCCCCACCGTTGGAGCTGGCGAAGTTATCCCAGAGGGGGAGTTGCCCCCAACCTTCCTCACTCGGCGCCAGTGGCGACGTCGAGTGTGTCTTGCAGATGGAGTTATTTCAGCTATAAGGGTGACTTCGTCGTGCACCTTGCTTTGAGGAGAGACTGTTATTAGTGTTATCCTGTCGAAGACTGACACCCGTTGAGAAACAATATCTAATCTGTCAAAGACAGACCTCTGAGCAGGGGAAGCAACTTTGGGGATCTCGCCTGGAGCAGCAACCGGAATGGCCAGCCTTGTAACAACTGACTTCTTGGAAGGAGGAGCCTTTCCAATGATTTCGTCCGCTTAAGCCAGGGTGGCTATCCGCTTTGGGATAGCAGCTTCGGGTATCGCAGGCTTGGAGATGCTCTGGCCCTGTCTGCTGAGAATTGAGGTATTCGAGTTGAGCGACCCGTTGAGAGGGGCCGCGGCAGTGGTAAGTCGATCAAAGACTGACTTCTTTGGGGATTCATGCAACGTCATTGGGGCATTGAAGCTTATCGGTGGGAGCATGGTCCCGAAGAATAGTCCAGTGGTGGCTTGAGTTACCTGTTCTACTGGCATCTTGAAAAGAGAGGCCACTTGGGGCCCGTAATTCACTCCTCCAGCAGGGACGGAGCGAGAGTTGCAGTTGCAGGTAGTGCATTTTGAAGCCATTGATCTTCAGTTTTCTGCATGGAGCAAGACACCAAATCTTAGTATCTCGAATCTACAGGTAACCACAGCAAACCGCGATTTGTTCATGAACACGACACACGAAGTGTGGAGTGGAAAGAAGAAAAGGTCCCACCGGACGTGCCAGAATCTGTTCCCCTCCGAATGATGGCCAAGACATGAGGACGTCTTGCCTGAAATTCGGGGCAGATGCTAATTGGTTTTATCCGTCTGCCTCTCCGAAGATGCCAAGTTGATTTATGGCACCGTGTATCGGAGGTTTAGACGGATGCAGCCGATGTAGCAGACTTCGTCAGATTCCCCCTCGCTTGAGGGGTTTTTGATTGTGGGGATGCTCTTCCCTGCAGGCGCAAGCCCCTGTAGTTAATTACGCTACCGCATCACGGTAACAACTTTCTCCTTCTCCAGAAATTTCACTTCGTGTCGTGTGTGTTTGTTTTGTTTGTAGATGCCCGTGGATTGTATACGGAGACTAAGTGATGCCGTCGCCCGTAGGACGTGGATTAGTCCAAATCCGTATTTACTTAGATTTGGGTTTGGTGTTTTAGTTTAAGGATATGTTAGCCATATTGAGGCTAAGATCAACTTAAACGCTTGTTAAGGATACGTAAGTCTGATTTGAGACTAAGATCAACTTAACGGAAAGAGCATTTAGGGGCTCTATTGTTCCAGTTTAGGGACGTAGTGGTCCATTTAATATATGGCCGTCGGGACCCGTCACCTCTCTGACGACGTTGAAGGATTACAACGACAGGTGTCAGAGGAGTTCGGAGATGTACCCTTAAGCCAAAGTTGATTGGGGTTCTTAAAGTCTGTTTGGATGTTTAAGGATACGTTAGCCATATTTGAGGCTAAGATCAACTTAAACGGGATCGTTTAGATCCAACAAAAGAGCATTTGGGGGCTCTATTGTTCCAGTTTAGGGACGTAGTGGTCCATAGGTAGTTTAAGGGCATTGCGGTCCATTGCCAGTTTAGGGACATGATGGTCCATGTTCCAGTTTAGGGACATGGTGGTCCATCGTTCTCGTTTTAGGGACGGATATTAGTTTAAGGACGTATTAGTCCATGGATTTAAGGACCCCACAGTCCATATATATGTGTTTAAGGATGTTGTTTCCTGATTTAAAATCAGGAAAGCCTACGGAAAAGGCTTCAGAAAAGGGTCACGTGCTTACACGTGACCAGTAGTCACGTATTGGCACGTGACATCTAAAAGCATCGGCAAGGAAAATTCAGTTTCCCAACTACATCAAAGAAAAGGGCTTCAGAAAGGGTCACGTGCTCCCACGTGACCAGGGTCACGTGTTGGCACGTGACATTCAAAAGCAGCAGAATCAATTCCCTGATTGATTCAAGAAAAAGGCGCCAGACGAGGGTCACGTGCTCACACGTGACCAGGGGTCACGTGGTGGCACGTGACAGCTAAGCAGCGACCAGAAGACAGAACGCAAAAAGAAAGAAGAAAGCTCATTCCAAAGGGGTCACGTGCCCACACGTGACCAAGGGTCACGTGGCTACACGTGACCGGCTTTCAAAGCCTATCTTTTAACAGAATCAAATTCTGAGGAGAGATCATTCAAATCTTTCCAAAGGAAAAAGATTATAAGCAACCGATTGAATTAAAGATTTAAAGGTGATTAAATACCATCTATCTATGGGAAAATCTTGAATTTGGAAAGATTTCCCCTTTAAATCTAACCAAAATAACAAAGGAGAATCTCTGGATTTAAAATCCAATGGTGAATAAAATTCACCTAATAATCCAAAGGTCCAAAACAAATGGTGAATACAAATCAAATCTCTCAATGAAAGATTCGCCAAAACTAATTGATTCGGCTGCTTCTCCTATAAATAGGAGCCAAGAGACACGGCGATAGAAAAAAAGAGAGAGAGAGAGAGGCAGAAAAGAATCGAGACAAAAAAAGAGGAGAGCCTTGATACTTTGGAGAAATTTGGATCTTCTGCAAAAGAAAATCCTAGGTAAGAAGGGGAAGGCCTTTTGAAAGGAAAAGAAAGTTTAATTCTCAACAGAGTTTAACTCTGATATAAAAACAGAAGGACATAGTTCTCTCTTTGGTGGAGGATCTGTAAAGTGCACATCTCCCCTTGAGTTGAGAATTTAATTCTCAATGGGTTGAGATCCTGCCATGCAGATCCAAAGCATAGAGAGGGAATGGAAGCACGAGAATTTAATTCTCACAGAACTATAGGAATTTAATTCCTTCAAAATAAAATTAGAGTTTGACCCTGTGTTATGGGAATTTAATTCCTTCAGAATGAACAGAATCAGGGTTTAACCCTAGTTAAGAACTTAGTTCTGTTAAAACAACAGGAATTTAATTCCCTTAATCTCATTCCCCAGAATAATCCTCTAACAGAGAGTGGGAGTTTAATTCTTTAAAGCTTTTATTAGGGTTTAACCTTATTCAGTTCTTCACATATAAGAGGAATTTAATTCCTACAGAAAATTCAGAGTTCAACTCTATCTCAGAATATAAATCTTCAAAAGGAAGTAGAAATTTGATTCCTCTGAAATTATTGTCAGGGTTCAACCCTACAAGGAATTTAATTCCTGAAAGGGATTAACAGATCTTTTAAAAACATACATAGAGGCAGGGTCACGTGTCACCACGTGACCCCCAAAAAGATCTACAGAAAGGCCCCTTTGAGGCAGTGCCTCACGTGACCCCCGTGACCATTGGCAGAGGCTTTAACATACTCCATTTAAACACCCGTCACGTGATGGCACGTGATGCTCCAAAAGATGCGATATTCTCAGCAGAACAAATGAAGGGAGGGCGCCCTCACGTGCTACCACGCGACCCCTCTTGCCTTAGCGTCTAACGCTAAATTGGAACCCCTGAATCCAGTGTTAAAACATTGTTGGGCCTTAGTGTTCAACACTAATCAAAGAACTTTATTTGCAGTGTTCAACGCTGATTACCTTAGTGTTTAACACTAATTTGAGATCTCTGTTGCCAGTGTTTAACACTAATTTGAAAGCCTTGTTGCTGGTGTTTAACACCAACTATTTTTTAGTGTTAAACACTAACTTGTCAATCTCATTCCCAGTGTTCAACACTGATTGGTCCTTAGTGTTTAACACTAGGCATTGGCCCAATTGGCTAAATGGCCAGAGGCAAAGCCTCTCCTTCAATGGACCAACAGGAAGCCAATATTCCAGACATGATTGGGCTTAGCCCAAGACGGCCATAAGTCCTCAATTCAGACTTAACTGGGCTAATGGGCTCATAACATAATTAATTGGTCTTGATCCCAAATTGGGCCAAAGACTATTTAATCCACCCCGGCTCAAGGGTACATCTCTTCACTCCTTTGATACTTGGCGTTGTAATTCCTCAACGTCTTCAAAGAGGTGACGGGTCCCGATGACCACACATTGACATGGACTGTGGGGTCCTTAAACTCATGGACTATGAGGTCCTTAACCTTGACCGAGATGTCTTAAAACTAACTATGTACTGTGGGGTCCTTAAACTCATGGACTATGAGGTCCTTAACCTTGACCGAGATGTCTTAAAACTAACTATGGACTGTGGGGTCCTTAAACTCATGGACTATGAGGTCCTTAACCTTGACCGAGATGTCTTAAAACTAACTATGGACTGTGGGGTCCTTAAATCCATGGACTATGAGGTCCTTAACCTTGACCGAGATGTCTTAAAACTAACTATGGACTGTGGGGTCCTTAAACTCATGGACTATGAGGTCCTTAACCTTGACCGAGATGTCTTAAAACTAACTGTGGACTGTGGGGTCCTTAAACCTATGGACTATGACGTCCTTAACCTTGACTGGGATGTCTTAAAACTAACTGTGGACTATGGAGTCCCTAAATCCACGGACTATGAGGTCCTTAACCTTGACCATGATGTCTTAAAACTAACATTGGACCGCAATGTCCTTGAACTGCCTACCGACCGTGATGTCACTAAACTAAACAACAGGGCTCCCTTAATTGCTCTATTGTTGGATCTAAACGATCCCGTTAAGTCGATCTTAGTCTAAAAACTAGACTAACGTATCCTTAACAAACGTTTAAGTCGATCTTAGGCTCAAATGAGGCTAACGTATCCTTAAACCTAAACCCCCAAATCCAAATCTAAGATAATACGGATTTGGACGAGTCCACGCCCTACGGGCGACGACATAACTCAGTCTCCGTATACAATCCACGGGCAACTAAACATAAAATAAATACACACGACGCGAAGTGACCATCTGGAGAAGGAGAAAGTGGTTACCGCGATGCGGTAGCATAATTAACTGCAGGGGCTTACGCCTGCAGGGAAGAGCGTCCCCACAATCAAAAACCCCTCAAGCAAGGGGGAATCTGACGAAGTCTGCTACATCGGACGCATCCGTTCAAACCTTCGATGTACGGTGCCATAAATCAACTTGGCATCTTCGGAGAGGTGGACGGATAGCACCAATTAGCATCTGCCCCGAATCTCAGGCGAGACGCCCAGTCGCGCCGCCATTCGGAGGGGAACAGATGCATTAGTCCATTAGTTTAAGGACGCATAAGTCCATGGGTTTAAGGACCCCATGGTCCGTATGGGTGTGTTTAACGACGCATTAATCCATTAGTTTAAGGACGCATAAGTCCATGGGTTTAAGGACTCCACAGTCCGTATCTTGGTTTAAGGACGCATAAGTCCATGAGTTTAAGGACCTCACAGTCTGTATTGATGTGTTTAAGGACGCATTAGTCCATGAGTTTAAGGACCTCACAGTCCGTATTGATGTGTTTAAGTACGCATTAGTCCATTAGTTTAAGTACGCATAAGTCCATGGGTTTAAGGACCCCACAGTCCGTATGAGTGTGTTTAAGGACGCATTAGTCCGTTAGTTTAAGGATGCATAAGTCCATGGGTTTAAGGACTCCACGGTCCGTATTAGTGCGTGGTTGTCGGGACCCGTCACCTCTCTGATGTCGTTGAAGGATTACAACGATAGGTGTCAGAGGAGTTCAGAGATGTACCCTTGAACCGGATGTAAATTGATTTAAGAGAGCAGTCTTGCACAGTCAATTTAATTTGAGGACTTACGGCCATGATTTGGCTAAGTCCAGTTGAGAATATTCAATATTTAATATGCATTTGGCCTGTTAGGCCTGTGCTAGGGCTTTGCCCCTGTTTAATAATGCACTGCATTTTCTTTTGGCCTGCTAGGCCTTTTTGATTTAGGCTCTGTCCCTTTTCAATGATGCACAGCATCTGTTTTTGTTTGGGCTCTGCCTTTTTAAAATAATGCATTGCATTTTATTAGGCCTGTTAGGCCTTCTTTAATTGGGCTTGGCCCTTCTGTAAATAATGCAGTGCATTAATCAAACTGACAATGGCCATGTGGCTTGTCAGGCGCTTTGCGCCAATTAATGAGCGCAAGCGCTTGTGGAGGTGACACGTGTCACGCTCTGGTGAGCGCAAGCGCCACAGCGCAGTGCGCTGCGCTGTTGCGCTGATGACACGTGGCGCGTTCTGGTGAGTTGCGCCAACTTCAGAGAGCAATGCTCTATCTTAAAAGCGCATAGCGCAAGTGGTTTTGGAGCTGACACGTGGCGCTCTCTGATGGCTTGCGCCAACCCATGAGCGCAACAGTGCAGATTTACAAGTGCAAGACACTGTTTTAATATCTTGATCCAATTTTGGATTCAGGAAAAGAATCTTTAAGATTCCAGAACCAATAGTTCATAAAAAAGGCAATGCCTTTGTTATTATTATGTTTTTATTAAAGATCCTTGATCTTGTTCTTAGATCAATGATCTATTCAGAAGAAGTTCTTCTTTTTCTTTCTGAATTTCTTCTCAAAATTCTTTGGAGGAGTTCTCTCTCTGTTTTCTGAGTTTCTGTTTTTCTCTCTGTGTTGTCTTTTGGAATTGGGGTCTAGGGGCCTTTATATAGTGCCCATTAATTTGTTAAATTTGTTAAAGAGATCATTCTCTGAGTGATTTGGGGATTTTTCCCCACCGTTGGATCTTTGATCCAAGGGCTTCTGTTTTACAGAAGACATTCTTCTTGTTTTAACAAGAATAGAAAGATCTTACTGGAATTTTAATTCTGTTTGGCGCAAAAGCACCAGCGCTTGACACGTGTCGCGCAGCGCACAACGCAGCGCAACTGCGCGCAACTGTCTCGCAGCGCACAGCGCAGAGCAACTGCGCTGACACGTGTCGTGCAGCGCAGAGCGCAACTGCGCTGACACGTGTCGCGCAGCACAGAGCGCAGCGCACCTGAAGCGTTGCTTCCTTTAATTTTGTTTTAAATAGAGCCTTGCTCTGATTGGGCGTGCTGCCTTGGGCGCTACGCCGATGTATCAGATTTTGACACGTGGCGCGTTGTGCACAGCACAAGAGATTTCAAGCGTTGCTTCAATTTTTGAATTTTTGAAATTCAAACAGAGCTTTGCTCTGATTGGGGGAAACAAAGGTCTCCGAGGATATCGCCCTGGACGATCAAGTCATGAAAGAACTGACAGCCAAGGACCCGCCAAAAAAGAATAAGGTGGACTATAACATTCTGGCGCACTTGAGGAAATTGCCCTCGCAGCTCAGTATTCTCGACGCCCTTTTACTATCCAAAGAAGCGAGAGATTCACTGATCAAGGTGCTACAAGAACCAGAGCAATTCCAAGCTTTTCTCGCTGAAGAAAAGATGAAGGACGAGCTGGAGGAAGTACACACAACCGATATCACCTTCAGCGATGAAGACCTCCTCCTCGGGACGTACGAGCACAACCGTCCCCTCTATGTCTCAGGGTACTGCCACGATATAAAGATAGGCAAAATCCTGGTCGACAATGGGTCTTCCGTTAATCTCCTCAATGTGAGAGTGTTGAAGGAAATCTGCATGAGCGTTCAGCGCCTTGCTCGTGATAAAATCACCATCTCTGGTTTTGATTCCCAGTCATCGCGGACTCTCGGGTCTGTGATATTGACATTACGCTTCGGGCTGCTTGTCACAGACATTAAATTTCATGTCATTGAAGCCATGACATGCTACAACGCTTTGCTCGGCCGGCCTTGGTTACATGAGTACAACATCATCCCTTCTACACAACACCAGTGTATGAAGTATTTTAAGGATGATCTCGAATATACCGTAACAGGAGAGTTGAACCCGTTCTCCGTGAACGAAGTCCGCAAGTACGAAGATGCAAAATACTTTTTGCCAGATTTCGAGGACACAGAGAGATGTCGCAAGCCGGAGAACAAAGCTATCACCACCATTCCTGTCTTCGGGAGTGATACCGAGGAAGAGGAAGAGATAGTTTATCAAGGCCTGCCCCAGTACAACAAGCCAAGACTGTACGCTCCTATCTTGATATTTGGCAGTGACTCGGAAGATGAGGTCCATGCTATATTCTCCGCTCGGCCTTCAGTACAAACATTCTCCAATGAAGAACAAACCTTGCAAGTTGCCATGGTTCCGCCCAAACATCATAAAGAACTGGACGCGCTTGATACCTACAGTGTGGAAGAGCTGCAGACGTTCTTTGTCCCTCCCAGGCGAGAAGGCGAAAAGGCGATCCTATTCTACCGCTCCGAGGAAACTAAAGTAGAGAAAGAAATCTGGCACGGCGCGGATCCTACACTTGACAGGCTTCAGCCTATCCGTCTGCCTAGATATTATACAGAAGGCTTGAAAAGGCTGTTAAAGCGCCAAGGGATACCCTTCAAACAGACCGCTCGAAAAGCCAAGTTCTATGACAGGGTATGGAACATTCCCGGAACTCAGCGCAAGTTGCCCAATGGGAGAATAGAAGCGATCGGGCTTGGATATGTTCGGTCCAAGAAACGGGAGTTACTCCGCAACTGTTATGTCGTACATGACTTTGATGAAGAAGGAGATGCTCAATGGGAGAATGCTAACCCTGAACCTCAAAGGGAGAATGCTAACCCTGAACCAGAAAAAGCCCCCGATGTGAAAGTGCCCAGTCCGTTGTTCGAAGAACAAATGGACAAGCTTATAAGGGAAGCTGGTCAAAAAGTTCGAGACGGCCATAATCGCGAAATGGCCATCTACGAGAAAGCGAGGATGCAACGCCTTCTCCAACAGGCTGCGAAAGATGAAAATGCCGCTCCCTGTCAACCTGTCGTAAAAAAGGCCGACGCAGAGGCAGAAACAAGTCAAAAAGCGGAAAAGGCATTCAGCAACGACAAAGCGGGACCGAGAAGTCACGCGAGCGGGAATCGAGCGGTCTGGATTTATCCCTTATGAAGAAGATGAGTCGAGCATACTCTTTTCCTTAAGATAAGACAAAGAAGATACCTGACCTCGCTATAAGACATCAAATGATTACACTGCCGGAGTCTAAACACCCAGAGCAAGCAGGCGCAGTCTCTCACTCAGACTATTGCTCTTATCACCGAGCAATAGGACATCCTCTTGAATATTGCTTCACCTTCAAGAACTGGGTTGAAGATCAGTATCAGCTCGGCAAGTTCGCTCTATTCGACAGTTGGAGGATAACTCCGCCGCAGAAGTATGAACCCAAATTCATGAGGATAGACCCAAATCCACATCGGTCTTGGAAGCGAGCTCATACTTGTCATATGATAACGATATCAAAAGAAGAGCCCGAGAATATGGATGACCTTCCCTGGTGCTTCGAAAATAATGATGACGAGGTGGTCTTAGAGTTTCCACCGCCGTCAAAAGAGCTGGAAGATGGAATACACACTACTGCAGATAACCTCAAGAAGATTGATTTGGGAACGGCAAATGACCCGCGACCGACATTCGTCAGTGAGCTGCTATCTGAAGAAAGGGTGGTTGCGCTAAAAGGTGTGCTTATGCAGCATAGAGATTGCTTCGCATGGAACTATTCCGAAATGCCAGGATTAGATCCAGAGGTTGCGGTATACAAACTAACGATATCCTCAGACATCAAGCCAATCAAACAAGCACCGAGAAGATTGCGGCTCGAGCTTGAGATGAGCATTAACGCCGAGGTCAAGAAGCTGATCGACTCTGGGTTCATCCAGGAAGTTCAGTATCCTGATTGGATCGCCAACATCATCCCGATGATAAAGAAAAATGGGACAGTGCGCATATGCGTGGACTTCTGGGATCTCAATAAAGCATGTCCGAAGGACGATTTCCCAGTACCGGTCACTGAGCTGATGATAGACAACACGTCTACTCATGAGGTTTTCTCTTTCATGGACGACTCATCAGGATATAATCAGATAAAGATGCATCCTGAAGACCAGAAGCACACCGCTTTCCGGCCCCCTTTGGGTATATTTTGCTACAAGGTGATGCCCTTCGGTCTAAAGAACACTGGTGCCACCTATCAGAGGGCCATGACGAAGATCTTCGATGACCTCATACATGAAATCGCCGAATGTTATATCAACGACCTCGTGGTGAAAAGCAAATCATATGAGGAACATCTCGAACATCTGAAGATCGTATTTCAATGCCTTCGGCAATATAACTTGAAGATGAACCCACTCAAATGTGCGTTCGGAGTCTCCTCGGGCAAATTCCTGGGGTTTATCGTCTGACACCGAGGTATCGAGATAGATCCATCAAAGATCAAGGCGATTATGGAGATGCCCCCGCCAAGAACTCTCAAGCAATTGTGGTCTCTCCAAGGGAAGCTCGCGTATATCCGGCGATTTATAGCCAATCTCTCTGGCAAGTGCCGCCCTTATAGTCACCTGATGAAGAAGGGAACCCCGTTCGTCTGGGATCACAAATGCCAAGGCGCACTGGACGAAATCAAGCCGATCTGCAGAACCCGCCAGTGTTGGCCGCTCCGGTCAAAGGAAAGCCCCTTATTCTTTATACAACAGCCCTCGAAGGTTCCTTAGGTGCATTACGGGTACAAGAGAATGACCAAGGGAAAGAAAGAGCTCTCTACTATTTGAGTCGAGTTCTCCTGGGGGCAGAAAGCAATTATTCTCCCATCGAAAAACACTGCCTAGCGTTGATCTTCGCAATAACGAAACTCCGGCACTATGCACTGGCGCATGAAGTCCGTCTCATATCGAAGGTGGACCCTCTCAAATATTTGATGTCAAAGGCTATATTGACGGGGCGACTCGCTAAGTGGGCCCTGCTCTTGATGGAGTTCTCAATAACCTATCAGCCTCTTAAGGCAGTGAAAGGCCAGGCCATCGCCGATTTCCTCGCTGAACATCCGATACCGGCCAATTCTCCTTTGAATTGCAAACTTCCAGACGAACATGCGTTTGAAACGATCGACGGAAGTAGTGCCCGGTGGGAACTTTATTTCGATGGAGCATCCTCCATGAAGAAGCGCAAACAAAACACGCCGATAATCAAATCAGGGGTAGGCCTTATCTTCGTGACCCCACAAGGAGGGATAATGCGCTTTGCTTTCTCCTTAAGAGAGCCGAGGACAAACAATGAAGCCGAGTATGAAGTTTTGATAGCAGGCCTCGAGATCGCCATTGACATGAGAATTGAAAACCTCCTCATATATGGAGATTCCCAACAGGTCGTCAGTCAAGTAAATGGTGACTACCAAACATGTAAACCGGAGTTGGTGAAGTACGGCGAAAAGGTGCAGCAACTGTTGACCCAAATTCCTTCCTACACCCTCGAAAGCATACCGTGTGCGGAAAATAGCAAAGCGGATGCGTTAGCCAAGCTCGCTAAAGAACTGGCTGACGAGAACCTCGATGACGTAAGAATCGTAGTACAAAGCCGTCGGGTTCTTGCTCCGGCAGAAATATCTCCGGAATCATCCGAGGAAAAGGAAGCGACTGAGCAGACGGCCCTGCAAATAAATGACCAAGAAGAGGCTGAGGATTGGAGAGAAGTCTTTATAGACTACTTCAAATCCCGTCGAACGCCTGAAGATGCGTCCTCAAAACATCAGCTCATGAAGCGAGCCCTATCTTTTGCCTTTGTCAATAATACTCTGTACAAAAGGTCATTTGATTCTCTGTGGTTGAGATGCCTGGGACCTGAAGAGGCAAAAAGAGTCGTTCAGGAAGTTCATGACGGACTCTGCGGTTCTCACCAAGCCGGGTCGAAGATGAAGCTGAAGATCAAACGGATGGTATTATTGGCCCACG
Organism: Agapanthus africanus; assembly: GCA_030015575.1. Taxonomy (NCBI): domain Eukaryota; kingdom Viridiplantae; phylum Streptophyta; class Magnoliopsida; order Asparagales; family Amaryllidaceae; genus Agapanthus; species Agapanthus africanus. Next base: position 116,090,649 of record CM057350.1, read on the forward strand.
ATGATCCAGGACTGCCTCGAGTATGCAAAGCAATGCCACTCATGCCAGGTTCATGGGGACTTTATCCATCAGTATCCAAATTCACTACATCCAACGGTGGCTAGCTGGCCGTTCGAAATGTGGGGAACTGACATAATCGGCCCCATCGAGCCAGCATCGTCCAGAGGATATCGATTCATTTTGGCGACAACTGATTACTTCCCCAAATGGGCAGAAGCAGTACCGCTGAGGAAAGTGAAGACGGAGTATATCCTCCATTTCTTCAAGACACACGTCATTTATCGGTTTGGAACTCCGAGACGGATCATTTCCGATAACGGGCCAGCCTACAGAAGCCACAAAATCAGCCGCTTCACACAACAGCATAACATAGACTGGAGATATTCCTCAGTTTATAACCCCCGAGCTAACGGTCTAGCTGAGGCTTTCAACAAAACCTTGACAAAGATCGTGAAAAAGACGGTGTCCCGAAATAAGAAGGACTGGCACGAGAGACTGCAAGAAGCTCTCTGGGCGTATCGAACTACGTTCAAGACGGCCACAAACACAACGCTGTACGCGTTGGTATTCGGTACAGAAGCAGTCCTCCCTCTCGAGATAGAATTACCTTCTTTACGAGTGGCAGTCCATTACGAGTTGACGGACGAAGAAAACGCTCACCTTCGGCTTGAGGAACTTGATGCCCTTGATGAAACCCGGCTCATAGCGCAACAAAATCTGGAGGCTTATAAAGCAAAGTTGACGTGCTCATATAAAAGATTGACCAGGCCGAGGACATTCCGCCAAGGCGAACTCGTGCTAGTGGTCAAAAGACCTATGATCCCTAATCGAGCCAAGCGGGGAATATTCGAGCCGAACTATGAAGGACCGTACATCATAGACAAGGTCTACCAGAGTGGAGCCTATCTACTCATGGACATGCATGGCGAAAGGCACTTCAGGCCAATAAACGGTCGCTTCCTGAAGAAATAATACTCCTAACAAGTCACGGCCCGGGTCAATGATAGATGACGGCGGCTATGTCCGCTCTCTATCTTCCTAAGCCTAAACTCTATAAGTAGTGACAGGCCTTCTTCAACAACGGACCGAAACGTCCTTAAACTAACAACGGATCGAAACGTCCTTAACTAATGACGGACCACTACGTCCTAAAACTAGCTGTTGACCGAGATGTCAAGAAGCTATGGCGGATCGCAGCATCTCGAAGCTGATATAAAAAATAATAAATAAAATAAAAATAAAAACGGTATGTCCATAAGCTAAATGGGCACGGATGAAAACCCGAAAGGGCTCCGTGAGTAAAAACAGCAGGGCTACCGGCGAGTCTTGTGAAAACCCGAAAAGGCGCAACCTCGTTATATAAAAAAAAGAGTAAAAAAACAGGTAGGTCCATAAGCAAAATGGGCACGGATGAAAACCCGAAAGGGCTCCGTGAATAAAAACAGCAGGGCTACCGGCGAGTGTTTGTGAAAACCCGAAAGGGCGCAACCTCGTTAAAAGACACTTACAGGGTCCTCTCGACCTTATAAAGAGAAACCACCCGCGTGAGATCCTTACGACTCACAAGGGAGTAGCACACTTAGGGATCCCCACGATTCCTAAGGAGAAATTACACTTGCGAGATCCTCACGACTCGTAAGGAGAACTCTCTTATGGGACCCTCACGGCTCATAAGATTTGAAAGTCTTAAGTTACAGAGACCTGAACCTGTTCTTAAGCAACCCCCACAACCTTCGATATTGCCCTACAAGTGGCTCGATACTGACCCTTGTATACAATCCACGGGCGTGAATAAACATTTCCCTAGTGTAGTTCCACCCGTGACTAGGGATATGTTCGCATGGTGAACAACCCTTGTGAGTCCCCTCGACTTATAAGGAGAAAACTCTCTTGTAAGATCCTTACGACTTATAAGAGAACATACACTTAGGAATCCTCACGATTCCTAAGGAGAAAACACACCTACGAGATCCTCACGACTCGCAAGGAGAAACACCTTTGTGAGACCCTTACGGCCCATAAAGTCAAAAGCTTTAGTCGACAGAATCCTAACCCTGTTTACTAAGCCACCTTTGTTCGACATCGACAGAGGCAAATGATGATTCGCTCCTGACAATATCCCAGTTGTAGCGGTGCTGATGCCGAAATCGGTGTCTAATTCCAAGCTTGCAGCGAAAAGCCAGCGGGCCACACATGCATACGAAATAGCTGAAATGACGGGGCAACTTGCGACAAAATCAGCAAGTAAAAATGTATGCATGCAAAATAGCCGAAATAATTGGGCAACTCGCAATAAAAAAAACAGCGAGTAAAAATAAAATAAATAGCCGAAATGATTGGGCACCGCGAAAAATAAATAGCCGAAATGATGGGGCAATCACGACCTTCGCGATATAAAAGCTGAAATGATAGAGCATTGCGGAAAGAAATAAAATAAAAATAAAAATGAAATTTATTGCCCTACAGGTGATATTACATCAATCCCTGTATACAATCCAGGGGCGCAAACAAAGAAGGAATCGCACTCCTCCTCCCCCAGGTTTCATCAGAAGAAGAAGCCAAATCTCGATGAGTCACAGATAGCCTGGAGATCATCTCAACATTCATCTCAGCAGACACAACATCAAGCAAAGCAGAACAGCGGCAACTCCCAATTCCATGACTCGACGGTATACAGATGACCGAGAGTCAAATCCCAACTCCGTGAAAGGCGGATATAATCAGCAAAATTCCTGGTCATGTGGAACACGGATAACGTCACTTTTGACCCCGTGAAAAATGTCCAGAGCGGATCCTGGTCCTCGCAGAGCACGGCAGTGAACCCGTGTAAAGCATCCAGAGCGGAGCCTAGTCCTCGCCGAACACGGCAGTGAACCCGTGTGAAGCATCTAGTGCAAATTCCTGGTTACGTAGAACACGGATAACGTCACTTCTGACCCCGTGGAAAATGTCCAGAGCGAATCCTGGTCCTCGCAGAGCACGGCAGTGAACCCGTGAGAAGCACCCAGAGCGGAGCCTAGTCCTCGCCGAACACGGCAGTGAACCCGTGTGAAGCATCTAGCATAAATTCCTGGTTATGTGGAACATGGATAACGTCACTTATGACCCCATAGAAAACGTCCAGAGCGGATCCTGGTCCTCGCAGAGCATGGCAGTGAACCCGTGTGAAGCATCCAGAGCGGAGCCTAGTCCTCGCCGAACATGGCAGTGAACCCGTAGGAAGCATCTAGTGCAAAATTCCTGGTTATGTGGAACAAGGATATCGTCACTTCTGACCCATGGAAAACGTCCAGAGCGGATCCTGGTCCTCGCAGAGCATGGAAGTGAACCCGTATGAAGCATCCAGAGCGGAGCCTAGTCCTCGCCGAACACGGCAGTGAACCGGTGGGAAGCATCTAGTGCAAATTCCTGGTTACGTAGAACGCAGATAACGTCACTTCTGACCCCATGGAAAACGTCCAGAGCGGAGCCTGGTCCTCGCCAAACATGGCAGTGAACCCGTGGGAAGTATCCAGAGCAAACATCGGACTGTGAGGTCCTTAAACTCACAGACTATGATGTCCTTAACCTTGACCGTGATGTATTAAAACTAACAATCAAACAAAATGATTTTAAGTTGATTTTACCTTGGTTCAAGGGTACATCTCGTCACTCCTTTGATATTTGTCGTTGTAATTCCTCAACGTTTTCAAAGAGGTGAAGGGTCCCAGTAACCACACATTTCGCGGACTGTGGGGACCTTAAATCCATGGACTATGACGTCCTTAACCTCGACCGTGATGTCTTAAAACTAACATTGGACTGTGGGGTCCTTAAACCCACGGACTATGATATCCTTAACCTCAACCGTGATGTCTTAAAACTAACGTTGGACTGTGAGGTCCTTAAACTCACGGACTATGATGTCCTTAACCTCGACCGTGATGTCTTAAAACTAACATTGGACTGTGAAGTCCTTAAACTCGTGGACTATGATGTCCTTAACCTCGACCGTGATGTCTTAAAACTAACAACGAACTATTGAGTCTTTAAATCCACGGACTATGATGTCCTTAATCTCGACCGCGATGTCCTTAAACTACGACATTCTGGAAAACGCCCAGAGCGGAGCCTGGTCCTCGCCAAACACGGCAGTGAAACCATGGGAAGCATCCAGAGCAACCCTTAACTCCGTAAAATGCGGATAAGGGCAACTTCACCCATCACTTGCGGGTCCTCACGACTCGTAAGGGGGTAAATTCTCTTGTGAGATCCTTACGACTCTCAAGAGAAAACACACTTAGGAATCCTCACGATTCCTAAGGAGAAAACACACCTACGGGATCCTCTCGACCCGTAGGGAGAAAATACTTTATGAGACTCTCACGGCTCAGAAAGTTGAAAAGTCTTAGGTGACAGATCCTAACCATGTTTTCTAAGCCATCGCCACCCTGCAAAAAGCATAAGATTGACAGTTATATACTATCTACGGATCACACTTGCTAAAATCTCATGGCAAACAACACAACAAGAAAGAAGAAAGCAGAGAAAGGACACAAGACATTATGAAGAACGTGTATCTTTTATTCATGAATTCGATTGAGTACAAAATACATCGTGTTAAAGAATAAAAGAAACAAATACATTTTATTCACAATTACAAATGATACCAAATTTTCATGGAGAAGGAAGCGTCTTCAACAAATCCGCAAGTTGCTCTCGCACTTCCTTCAGCGCCTTCTCATGATTGGATGCCGTGGCCAACTCTGCTTCCACCTGGGCTCGCTGCTGTAAGTAGGATGAAAGTTGTTCTTCGACGGCTCGCTGAGCTGCTTCACGACCTTGGGCATCACGCTCAACGGCATCGAGCTTCTGCTTCAATGTTAACCCATCAGAGATACTTTGCAGAAGGCCCTCGAAGATAACTTTCACCCGGGCAGCGTTCGCGTCGACCTCAGTACACAGTCGAGCAGACTCGCTTGAAGTTTCTTTGCATTCCTTCCGCTTTAAAGCCACTTCTTGTTCAAGATGGCGGAAGTAAGAAGCGCTCTGCTTGATCCACGCCGCCCGTTAAGTGCTTGTGGCCAAAATCTCGGGGGCAGGACGCATAAGTTCCAACTGATGCAGACAGGCCTCAATCTCCCTGCAGTGATTAACCCAAGACTCGACGACACCTTCATTATGGAAATTTACAAGCGTCGCCACCATCGGGTTAACCTCGGCAGCGAAATCTGCGGCAGATGTAGGAACTTCTGCGTCAAGCTCCTCGACGCATCCGCTCAGCACACTCAGACTCATCGTAGCACCCTTTGAGGATGGACGTCTGGAGAATGGGCCTGCCGGCATCATAATGCGAGACCCAAAAGGAATCGGAGTCGGAGCGACAGCTGAAAAACAAATCACAATCAGATGACGGATCTAGGAATATAAGAGATTCGTGAACAATGGAATTTACTATACCAGCTGTAGCAGGTGGCAAGGCCGGGAGGACCGGTGGCGCAACTGATCTTACATCTCCTCCTTCAATATATAGCACTGCAATCAGGGCAAAAGAAGAATCAGAAATAAATTCATTATCGGTAAAAGAAAGAGCATTAAGTGAAAGTTTTATTCACCAGCGCCGCTGGATGAAGCAAGCTCCGACGGGAAGGAGAAGTGTGGGTGCAGCACCTGGTACAGGTGGTCAAAAAGGACTCCTACAAAAACGCAATAGTACAACGTCAGTACATAAATTATGCAGCCAAGATAAGATTGATGGGTCACAAATCCATACCTTCCAGCATCTGCGACGGTACGAAAGAGGGTAGAGATGTGGCCACCGTCAGGGCGGTAACTGACGGCGCTCCCTCGGGTAAAGTGGCATCAGCACTAGCCGCACCTGCGTTACAAACAAGATAAGCCCTATTAGGAAGGATTGCAGAATAAAAAGAAGGACAGTAACCCAAAATTTACCTGATGAGTCGCCAGCTGAAATGGTGGCGTCTTCCTCCTCCATTGGCATGGTTTCACCTCCCGTTGCCTTATCGCCAGACTCTACAGGAGCCGTCGTCATGCTCGCGAGGCCAGGAGACGACAAAGGACCTTAAGCAGGGAGAGCGATGATCGGAGCGGTGCCAGACTCTTGAGAAAGAGCGGCCATCTCGTCCTCAGAGATCATGCCCGTCTCACCCGCTACCACCTCGGGGTCAGCGGTCGCAGCCGTCTCGTCCACCGCTGCCATAGGTTCGTCCGTAGCAGCCATCTTATTCGTTGCTGCCTCAGGCTCAATAGTCGCAGCCGTCTCATCTGCCGCCACCTCGCGCTCGGAAGTGGTGGCCATCTCGGGCATAGTGGTCGTGACTGTCTCGTCAGCCACTAGCTCGGGCCCGGCAACTATGGGTGCACCGCCTACCGTCACCTCGGGTTCAGCCGCTACCTTCTCCACTGTCCCCTCAGGCTCAACGGTTGCCGCCACCCCTTCAGTAAGGCTCGGACCTGCAGGCCAAGATATATAAGAACCGACGGTTTTAAAACTTTGATAACAAAGCCTCGAAAGAACATTACCTGAGACAGATTTACCGTTGGCTTCCCGAGCCGCACGCGCCGCCCGTCTATGAGCAGTAGACAAGGCGACCGGGAGCTCCTCCGAAGGAGTAGCAGCGGGAGTAACGGTGCTTGAGCCCGCTCCCACGGCCAAAGCAGCGCTACGCTCCCTCGCTGCGCGCCTCAAGCGCTTCCGTTCCTCTCGGGTCGTCACGACAGACCTTTTGGAAGACTCCTTCAGCAAGGCGTCGTCGTCCACATTCAGAGTTGCCTCCAGAGCCTTCAAGGCATCCATCATCGGCTTTTTAAATAGGGCCTCTTGCGGCAACCCCGAAGAGGCCGGGACTTCGGTAGCTGGCCCGAGGAGAATTATCGCATCGGCTTGCGAAGTAGGTTTGTGGCCCCTGCAATGAGATAAGCAAAGGTTTAGATTGGCCATAAAAAAGAGAGGAAAAACGAATACTTAATGAGCCGAGACGTACCAACGCCCGATAGAGCGCGTTTCCTTTCCTCCTCCTCGAAAGTTTTGAGAGAAGCAGCGATGGCTTCTTCGGTAGAAATGCCTGTTTAAAAAGGAAAAGCGTTAGTCAAAAACAATGATAAAAGTACGATGAAATGACAAAGAATACGACTGGTGATTACCTGATTGCGCGAGTTTAGCCAACCACGCGTCGCGCCTTGCCAATCGCTCAGAAGCTGCGATGGCGGCCGCCAGATCGGTGTCTTCTGGCTCTACAAAGAAACCCCCGTTGGTTCCATACTCGCTACCTTCGGTAAGAGGGGCCTGAGGCTCTAAGCCGAGTACGGCATCAAGAGAAAGGACCGACTTCTTCTTCCTCTTTTGCGCGCGAACTCCGGCCGCACCCAAGATCAGCCTACGCTTCGTGGGCACCTTGGGACGGCGGGTCCCGATGTCCGAGCCCACGCCGGATTTAGGCGAAACCACATTTACCGTCTCCACCGGAGCACAGGGCGCTGAAGGCACGTTCACAGAATCATGGGGCAATCCACGCGGAGGGCTTAGCACGCGTGGGGGCTCAGCTCCGGCATCTCCTCTTAGTGGAGGAACGACATGAGTCTTTTGCCTTAGAGGGACCTTGCGATCACTGGCGGGGGGCGCACCCTTGCGGTCAAGCAGCAGCCGCTTCTCTTCCCGGATGAAAACACCAATCGCGTGCTGATACCAACCTCCGTACACGTTGAGGGCCCTTGGAATGCAACTTGGCTCGCTAATGAAGAAGTGGGAGCCCGTGTTTAACCGCATAAAATGGTGCAGCGCGCTCCGTATTCCCTCCCTGGTGGCCGTAGGTTCTTCCCAAAATGCCTCCAGTAGGACCCCCTGGTTATAGCTTAGTTGTTGGGCAAACTGATGGGGGTTGTACCTCATAAAAAGCGCCATATCATTCTGCCTGAACACAAGTAAGCCCGGCCGGATGGAGTATAAATGTAGAATCTCTCGGGCTTTCAATACGGAGGCCCCGTCTTTGAAATTATCACGCAATGCCAACACCGCCTTGGAGGTCTCCGAGCCAATAGTCATGACCTTGTCCGTGAAAGAAACGCTTGCTTCGACCGTGCGCGGACGAAGAAGCAGCCCCCTAGCCTCCCGCGGAGGCGGATTCACGATGGAAGCGCCGATCAGCCGCATAACTCTCGGGAGTCTGCACTTCTCGTAAAACGAGGGTTTCTTATGAATACCAAATACCCCGAGCACATGCATTTCCATCCACGAAGTAAATTAGTGCATCAGGAAATTGGCAGGTTCCACCCCCAGTTCATTTGCGTCCGTCGCCACGCTGAGTCCATGGTACAGGTTGGCCAACCCGGCAATTCCAATAGACAATTGTATACTAGCCACCATCCGATACGCTGGGTAGAAGACGGACGGCCTCATGTAGTGCGGGTGCATGGGGAGCGCGAACCAACACAGCCATAGCCCCAGAAACCCGAGAAAGAAGGTCTCCTCGTCGATGCCCGGAGCGGCGATTTCCGATAAGGGGATGATTGCAGCATCAGGGAGGTAAAAACCATTTTGATCAGCTTCCAGTGCTGGTCGACGATCTAAGCCCAGGACGAAAGGATCATCAAGCTTGGCAAATTTTTTGCCCCGCTGCGATAGAATCTCCGGTCGAAGAAAGCGGGCGATGAAGTCTGCGAACTATCTCCCCGACCTCCCGATTCCAAGTAGAGACTTTCATACATATTCAGCACCTTTACCAGGCTCGGAAACTGGTGCTGAATAGCATTCTCCGGCGTTAGGCCCATTACCAACGGCTTGGTGGCGAAGACATATTCATCCGAAGGAAGTAGCTCCTCATAGTGCTCCCCCCTCACCAGCAGACCGAAAATCTCAGCAAACTCTTCTAGGGGGATGGAAACTTCCCTGTCCACCAGAAGAAAGGTATGGGTGGGGATATTCCATTGTTCCAGGAACGCCTTAACCCACCACGTCGGAGGAGCAGAGTACTCGAACAGCGAGGCATAAACTGCGGGGTACAGACCGATCTTCAGCAAATGCGCCTTCTTCGCTGACAAGATGTACCTGGCCCACTGCAAATACCCTGCCGAACGTCGAGGGGTTAATCCAATGTTATAGGGTTGTCCCCAAGGGCGTGACTCACCCTGGCATATGCGCCACCCCAGAATATCCATGGCTGCCGGCAACTCCATGGGTATGGCAGCAATCGAAGGTTGAAGCAGACCCTCTGAAGTCCAATTTATGACCTCCACGGCATAGTTCACCGGGGGTATATCCGCGTAAGAGATTGACGAGATCGGATCCGACGGCGTCGCGCAAGAGAAGCTTCGGCGACCCTTGATAATTTCACTGTACCACCTACCCTACAGGTGAAGGTTCTTGTACTCCGGGTCGTAGTCCTTAATGAGAGCAAGAACCTCCCGGTCCACCGGTGCCTCAGGGAATCCTCCATCTGAATGGAAAAATGGGAACGAATGATCAGCAGACATGTTGCCTGCAAGAAAAAGCGAAATTCAATCATCAGTATCATAATTTAATTTTAAAATTCCGACGCTTGGTACTTTAAAATTTGTACCACACTGAAATGCAGTGGAGAGGGGGACCAAAGTGGGACACACAAAATCCAGATGACAATGCATCAATTAATAAGACAGCCTCATCATTGGATGAAACTGTCAATTAATGAGGAAATCCTCAAAGAATATTCTCATTAAATGAGAAATCCCTTGAGACAAGGAGAAAATCTCCCTTTCAGAGCAAAGCTCTATCACAGAGTGACACTTGTCAAACTCTGGTCACAAGGGAATAAAATTCCTTAAAGAGCCTAGCTCTGTAATAATGATGGAAAAATTCATCAAAGAAAAATTAATTCCTAAGAATTAAAGTTCTGGGATCTTAAAGATCCATGAAAAAACTCTTAAGAGTTCTTCATCAAAAGATCAAAAGATCTATATTTTGTCAATGAGCAAAGCTCTGTTCATGGGTTAAGAAACCCTGAAACAAGATCTCTTTAGATCTATGGATTCTTGAAGAGCAAAGCTCTGTTTATAAAACCCCAAAGGGGTTTTCTTTAGATCAAAAGATCTATGAGAGCAAGGCTTTATTAAATGGAATTAATTTAATTTAATTTAAATTTTTACCTAAAGTTTTCTAGAGTTTTAAGTCTTGAATTTCTTGAAAACGAGAGCAAGGCTCTTAAAATAAAAATCTTAAGAAGATGATAATCATCTGAGGAGGACCAAGGGTCCTATTTATAGGCGCTGAAGCGCCTCCTCAATTTCTGAGTCGATCCAATGGATCAGATGTTGCCACCGTTGCACTCACGTGTGCGCCACGTGAGTGCAACTGGGGGCATTTATTTTCCCCAATCAGAGCAAAGCTCTGTTTGAATTTCAAAATTCAAAAATTGAAGCAACGCTTCAGATTCCTTGCACTGCGCGCAGCGCGCCACGTGTCAAAAGCAGACACGCCAGCGTAAGGAGCGCTGCGCCCAAGGCAGCGCACCTCCAATCAGAGCAAGGCTCTATTTCAAAATTCAAATTTTAAAATGAAGCAACGCTTCAGATCTCTTGCGCTCTGCGCTGCGCGCCACGTGTCAAACAGTGGTGCGCTAGCGCAGTTGCGCTGCGCTCTGCGCTGCGCGCCACGTGTCAAACACAGGCGTACTAGCGCAGTTGCGCTGCGCTGCGCGACACGCGTCAAGCGCAGGTGCGCTAGTGTTCATACCATAATATTGCATTATTATATTCCCCATTCTTATGCATTTTACAAATAAACAGGTGCTTTTTGTAAGTCGATGTGCTACACCCCAATACTTGTGGGGAGGCGGAATTTTCAAAAAACGAACTTGTTTAGTGAACTAACATCGACTAACCGCTTGAATCGAAGCTAAACTATAAATAACCAAACACAAAGTGTTTCTAAACTACTGTGTTTAGGGATTATACCTAATGAACCAACTCCTTCGTCTTTACGATCTCCTTGTTCTCCTCGGCCTTCTCTTTGTAGTAGACGATCCACCCGAGAGCAAAACTCCAAGCTTAGCCTCTAAACTTGAGGCAACTAACCTTCTTGGATTGCTAATCAAAGAAGATAGATTGAGATAGAGTGATGGTTATGGATTGTTTAGTCTTACTAACCCTTGTACTCAACTCATGAGAGGGGAGGATTAGTCTTTTGAAGAGAGAGAGAGCTTGAGGAGAGAGAATGTGTAGATTATAATGATATGAGATTATTGAGTATCATAATAAATATGAAGCATTCTCTTTTATGAAGAAAAGAATAATACATGATGAATAAGCATGCTTCACAAATATCTAATGGTGATTCATTGTCATGAGTCATTAAGCATTTATGATGCTTTAATGACATGAATGAATCACCCTCATGACTCACTAATCTCATTCATTGCATATGACACCTAAACCTCCTTAGTCACCACTTCTAGAAGCTTCTCGCACAATTACGAGAACGCCCCTCCAATCCGAAAAAATACGGAAAAACTTTAGACTGTAAAAATCCAATAACCGGATACCAGTAACTGGCTTAAACCAAAGCCGACTGGTAAAAATTGTCCGAAAGTCGTACGCGCGTAAACGCACGTATGCGTCCGAACCCTTGTCGTAAAAACCATACGACCTCTATATCGTTTCGCCTGGAATAGGAAACTCTCTGTATGGGACTCTAGAGACTCGACTACTACACTGGCAGCGGGTTTAACCACAGACCGCAAGCGGCACTAGCTGTACGTAACGGTCCCCAGGTAGTTGTCGATAAGAAGGCCGATGAGGAAACCCATCCGAACTCCTACTGAGTCTGATGTGACAATCTCAATACAGTCCGGTCCGTTCGTCTTAGACCATCGCATATCCGGCCTAGGGGGCGGCAAGCGTCAGTCCCCTAAAAGCGGAATAAGTCGTGTCGGAGCGAAGCCCATTACACCCTGAGAAACTACTGGAACCTACCAGCAAATCTCGCTTGCCCTGGCCAGGGACTTTGCGTAATGGCTCTCTGACACAGCGCGATATCATCTCCCAATACCGGGAGAGACGAATCCTGTCTAACCGCCACTGCCTCCAAGTGCTCGGGACTGCACCCAACTGCTACCTGTTTGCATGACTCCTTTGAGCCGTGGTAAGGTAGCAATCTAAGAACAGTGGGACACACTCGAGGCGAAGTAGCAGTGTCAAGTCTGCGGACTATGCTGTACTCATGTCACCAGGGAACTGTTAACTGACGACGGGTATAATACCAACCAACAGTTCCCCGTGAGTCATGTCCGGTGTACCCGTAACCCAACGAGCACCTGTATACTATCTCCAGTACAACGTACTGATGGCTGTGGGACAGACCATCTCCCCAACTGGGATGAGAAGCGTACACACTAGTCTACTCCGGAGTATCGATGCCCTGTCTCGATAATCCTACGACTAGGGACCTGAATAAGGATGTGCCTGTAGACCACCCAGCCCCCACTAGTGTGACTGCCATCACAACGCTGGTAGTCAAGCAAGATCCTAAGAGCTCTATCAATACGTATACTCACATATTAAGATAGAAAAACCAAGTAGCATACTACCATGTTAAGCAAGACTGTTATATACATGTGAATATCCCAAGCTTCCATTAAGTAATATACAAACTAGTATGATACAATAATGGCCCCTAGGGCATATACACTAACAATCTCCCACTTGCACTAGGGCCATATACTGGCATATCGAAGACCAATGATCTCGAGTAGCCTCTCGAACTGAGTCTGAGGAAGGGCCTTCTTGAATGGATCTGCAATGTTCTCTTCAGTAGCGACTCTCCGAACCTCGATCTCCTGACGATCAATGATCTCCCTGATCAGGTGATACCGCCTCAAGATGTGTCTGGACTTCTGATGGGACCTTGGTTCCTTCGCTAAAGCTATAGCTCCGTTGTTGTCGCAATACAGAGGTATTGGATCAACTATGGTAGGAACCACTTGAAGTTCTGTTAGGAACTTCTTCATCCAGACTGCTTCTTTTGCGGCATCGCAAGCAGCTATATACTCCGCTTCCATAGTCGAGTCAGCAACGGTGTCCTGCTTGGAGCTCTTCAAGCACACCGCCCCTCCATTGAGGATAAAGACATAACCCGACATGGACTTGGAATCGTCCTTATCACTCTGGAAGCCAGAATCGGCAAAGCCCTCTAACTTGAGGTCTTTTCCGCCGTAAACAAGCAACATCTCCTTAGTCCTTCTCAGGTACTTCAGAATGTTCTTTACTGCTATCCAGTGATTCTCCCCTGGGTCAGACTGATACCGGCTTACTACGCTGAGTGCGTAAGCTACATCTGGTCCGGTACACAACATCGCATACATTATAGAGCCTACCGCAGAAGCGCAGGGTATAATCGACATGCGATCCCTTTCCAAATCAGTCTTGGGAGACATCTTTTTGGATAGAGTGATTCCGTGACAAGCCGGTAGATTACCGCGCTTGGAATCTTCCATACTGAATCTTTTCAGTATAGTGTTGATATACTTGGACTGTGAAAGTCCCAACATCCTCTTGGATCTATCACGATAGATCCGGATCCCCAGAATGTAAGAGGCATCACCCAAGTCTTTCATGGAGAACCTGTGTGACAAGAATCCTTTGACGGATTGTAGCATAGGAATATCATTTCCTATCAGTAGAATGTCATCCACGTACAATACGAGGAATACGACACTTCTCGCTACAACTTTATTATATATGCACGGTTCATCTGGATTTTTGATAAAGTCATATTCTTTGACTGTTTCATCAAAACAGATGTTCCAACTCCGCGATGCTTGCTTTAGCCCATAAATGGACTTTAGCAACTTGCATACTTTCCCGCTGCTCCCACTCTGATCAAAACCCTCTGGCTGATCCATATAGACGCACTCTTCTAAATTACCATTTAGAAAAGCCGTCTTTACGTCCATCTGCCAGATTTCATAATCATGGTATGCAGCAATTGCAAGAAGGATGCGAATGGATTTTAGCATAGCTACTGGAGAAAATTTTCCGTCATAGTCCAAACCAGGTCTTTGACGAAAACCCTTTGCAACAAGTCTAGCTTTATAGGTTTCCACCTGCCCATCTACACCAATCTTTTTCTTGAAGATCCATTTGCATCCTATGGGTTTTACCCCACCTGGAGCAAAGTCCAAAGTCCATACTTTGTTGGTGTACATGGACTCCATTTCGCTTCGCATTGCATCTAGCCATCGTACCGAGTCGCTGCTCTGGATGGCTTGCTGGAAGCTAGTAGGTTCATCATCATCTATGATGCAATCCTCTCTATCCCCATCAACGAGAAAACCATAGTATCTCTCAGGCGGATGAGACGGCCTACTAATTCTGCGGAGGGGTGCGGGAATGTCAAGTTCTTGTTGAACTACTGGTTCTACCAAACTTTCAGCAGTAGTTTGTGGTTCTGGAATTTCTTCCAGTTCTATTTCGCTCCCACTTGTATCTTTTTCTAAAACCTGCTGTTCTAGAAAATGGGCATTACGAGAAACTAGAATCTTTTGTTCCTCTGCGTAATAGAATAGATATCCCTTGGAATTCTTTGGATATCCCACAAATGTACATTTTACTGATCGTGCCTCGAGCTTGTCCACATACTGCTTTTTGACAAAAGCTGGACATCCCCAAATTCTTATATACTGAAGGTAGGGTTTCTTCCCACTCCACATCTGATATGGAGTGGTAGGCACAGTCTTAGTAGGGACCCTGTTTAAAACATACGCTGCTGATTCTAGCGCATAACCCCAGAAAGATCGCGGTAACTCAGCATTACTCATCATGGATCGTACCATATCCAATAGGGTTCGATTCCTTCTCTCCGATACACCGTTATGCTGTGGAGTGTATGGAGGAGTAAGCTGAGAGAGAATTCCTTTCTCTTTTAGATAACCAAGGAACTCGGCACTTAAGTATTCTCCACCTCGATCAGATCTTAGTGTCTTAATACTTTTGCCTGTTTGGTTTTCCACTTCATTCTTGTATTCCTGGAATTTCTCAAAGGCCTCGAATTTATGTTTCATTAGATAAATGAATCCATACCTAGAGAAATCATCCGTAAAAGTAATGAAGTAGGAATAACCACCTCTCGCATGTGTAGACATTGGACCGCATACATCATTGTGTACGAGTCCTAAGAGCTCGCTCGCTCTTACTCCATGTCCAGTGAATGGAGTCTTTGTCATTTTTCCTTTGAGACATGATTCACAAGTGGCATAAGTTTGATATTCGAACGAGTCCAAATATCCTTCTTTATGTAACTTAGTTAACCGTGTCTCATTGATATGACCTAGTCTACAATGCCATAAGAAAGCCTTATTTAAATCTGGAGACTTTCTTTTTAGTGTGTTCTGGACATTGAAAATCTAGATTTGGTTTAAGACATATACCGTTATCCAGTGTACCGGACCCAATCAAAACATGATTAAGGTGGATGTTGACAACATCACTTACAAACGTGAAATCATAACCTTTATTTGATAATAAGGAAACTGATATGATATTACACGTCAAACTAGGTACACAAAAACAGTTATGTAAAACCAAAATGTGTCCACTGGTCAATCCTAGGTGATAATCCCCGACGGACACAGCTCCCACGCTAGCTCCGTTAGCAACCCTGAGGATCATATCACCTTCCTTCAGCACTCTACGGTTTCTCAGTGCCTGCAATGAATTGCAAATATGAGATCCTGATCCGGTATCCAATACCCAGGAAGTAGAGTTGATTGACAAACAATTCTCAATTACAAACACACCTGAAGTCGAAGCCACAGCTTGCTTCGGTCCTTGGTTCTTGTTGGCGATCCACGCCTTGCAATCCTTTTTCCAGTGCCCCTTCCTGTGACAATGGAAGCACTCATCCTGAGCCACTACAGGTACCGGCAACTTTTTCTTTCCCTTACCTAGCACCTTACTTACACCTCCTCTAGGTTTGTTGGGAGCCTTATTCTTCCTTCCTTTTGCCTTAGCCTTGGACCCGGAAGAAGAAGCACTACGAACAAACATAGCGTGTATTTCCCTTGCCTTCTGCAAGGTGCCCTCTGCACTCCTCAACATGTTAAGGAGTTCTGAAAGTTCAACCTCTTTTCTTTGAATGTTGAAATTCAGTATAAACTGGGCGTAGGTGTTAGGAAGGGACTGGAGAATGAGGTCTGTATAGAGCTCATTATCTAAAGTGGTTCCCAGGTCTGCGAGCTCTTCTATGTAGCCAATCATCTTTAGGACATGTTCGCCTACCGATGATCCGACAGCCAACCTCGCTTGGAATAGGTTTTTCGAGGTCTCGTATCTTGCTATACGAGATTGCTCTCCATACAGTTCTTTTGTATGAAGAAATATGGATTCTAAGTCCATATCCTCGTGCCTCCTCTGATGTTCATTGTTCATCGAGGCAAGCACGATGCACTTGGCTTTCGCGCAATCTAAATCCCAGGTTTTGCGGATTTCCCTATCCGCATTACTGGATTTCGGACCTGGGGCCTCAGGTGCCTTAGTGGTGAGGATATACCCCAATTTGTCGTAGGTCAAGGCCATCTTGACATTTCGCAGCCAATCTTTATAGTTAGGCCCCGTCAGTATATTTTTCTCTAAAAGTAACTTAAGTCCAGTCATTTTCAGGGTCGCTGCAATTAGGAGAGAGAGAAGAAAACACTTTAGCATGATGCTCTTGCAAGTTTAGAGTGGTTTTTAGTTTATCTAAACTGAATGGCTCCCACTGTTTTTCGAATCCCTCCTCAAACCATAAAGGAGAAATTAGCCAGAACTATTTTCACCGTACAATACTTGCTTAACCGTTCAGCCAGATCAGTGTCGATACTTCGAGGGAGGTTGTCCAACGCTTTCGCGAAGTTCCTTAATTTAAGAACCTCTTTTCTCTGGAGGCGTAGCCCCGCTGACACTTTTCTTAGACACCTACTTGGTTTATAGCATTGATCGTTAAGTGACAAATAATCTGATAAGTAGCATATACTCACAGTAGGATCGGGATCCAAATATCATCGTCTGATAATGTTGTAGGAATGCTACCAACATTCATCAAACTCAAAATGGTATGCACTTGGTTCTTTGCAAATTTCTGTTTCTTTAGAAATTCCCGATATAAGTTTTTACCCCATGCTCTTATGACCTTGGCGTTGGTCAAAATGTCATAAGTCACATGTCAAGTTCTACCCATCATTATCTTGTTAATTTGAACCCATCCGTATATATCCCTGACGTTGGCCAAATGATAATACGACTGTTCCAAACCAACTCATCTATCTATGCAACAAATGAATACCCAGCAGCTACCAAACACTATGCCATGACGTTGGCCAAAACTGCATAGCTTGAATACTACTGAATACCCAAATGAAATGACGGAGGGCTACGACTGGTTTTGGCGAAACCGTGAACGTAGTGAACTTGATATAACCGAAGGAACCTGATAGCTTTCAAAAGGAGTGGTTAAATCTCCGCATTTAAAAATATCTGTTTTAAAATTAACCGAGTGGTTTCTTTTAAATTGTTCCAACGATTTTAAACTTGGTTTATTTTCTTTGCATTATAGATAATGCGTCCCATCATTAACCTATCATTGCAGAAAACAACGAAAATACAACGTCCTCTTATGCCATCCGCATTCGCCACGGGGTCCCGTCATCACCCGTTAGGTTACTTAACTAACGACAGAGCGGGGGCTGGGCTAGCGCGGGTGTAAAACATAAGTGACGTCTAAATAGCTATCATAAATATAGATATTTTACATTCGTCTGACGCAATGATATACATTCCAGAACACAGATAAACAATATTGGATTTGCAAGCAATCTGTATTTCTTTTGAGCCTGCAAGAAAAGACAGATTACACAGTTGTGATGAATAGCCGTTACCCCACCCAAGATCCCTACGGGTACGGCAAACTACCCGCCCGGCAGTTTGTGTACCCCACCTTGGATCTGTCCTAGGAGCAAAAACAGTAAAATGAAATAATACAACGGTGGCTACAACCGCAACCTGGATGTGCCCCGCAAAATAATATTACAACAAATTACATTTACAACAAATGAATTAAATAATAACCCATTGCAAACCCCGGCTATACACCACAACAGTCCAATACAGTTTATATGCACAAACAGATATAACCATTACAGAAATGTGCAACCCCCTGCCAACCGACATACTAGCAGTTAGGGAAGGTTTACGAACACATTAATCAATCACAGATGTAATCCAATATGCAAATACTGTACAATTTCGATCGATTAAACGCATTTAATCTTGCTCTAATACTGCTCTGTTAAACTGAAACCTGAGCAAAATTAAAATATTCCAGAAAATCCCAAATACTACAGAGAAGCAACACAGGAAATTTAGGTTCCTGACTCGGCAACTCGGCGGCGGAAGCGCGGCGGATCGGTGCGATCCGCCGCGGTTCCGAGGCCGAGTTGCCGATTCAGAAGCCCAAATTTCTTGGGTGTTCTTCTGGTGTCTTTTCAAGCTTTCTGAACTTCCCTGAAAAATTTTTGGACATCATTTTAAAATCGACAGAAAACTGATTTTTTTAGGGTTTTCCGGCTTCGTTTTTCCGTTCGAAATTCGTACAAATTTGCAATAAAGTTATTTATTGTTTAGCGAGTCTCTGATACCACTGTAAGTCGATGTACTACACCCCAATACTTGTGGGGAGGCGGAATTTTCAAAAAACGAACTTGTTTAGTGAACTAACATCGACTAACCGCTTGAATCGAAGCTAAACTATAAATAACCAAACACAAAGTGTTTCTAAACTACTGTGTTTAGGGATTATACCTAATGAACCAACTCCTTCGTCTTTACGATCTCCTTGTTCTCCTCGGCCTTCTCTTTGTAGTAGACGATCCACCCGAGAGCAAAACTCCAAGCTTAGCCTCTAAACTTGAGGCAACTAACCTTCTTGGATTGCTAATCAAAGAAGATAGATTGAGATAGAGTGATGGTTATGGATTGTTTAGTCTTACTAACCCTTGTACTCAACTCATGAGAGGGGAGGATTAGTCTTTTGAAGAGAGAGAGCTTGAGGAGAGAGAATGTGTAGATTATAATGATATGAGATTATTGAGTATCATAATAAATATGAAGCATTCTCTTTTATGAAGAAAAGAATAATACATGATGAATAAGCATGCTTCACAAATATCTAATGGTGATTCATTGTCATGAGTCATTAAGCATTTATGATGCTTTAATGACATGAATGAATCACCCTCATGACTCACTAATCTCATTCATTGCATATGACACCTAAACCTCCTTAGTCACCACTTCTAGAAGCTTCTCGCACAATTACGAGAACGCCCCTCCAATCCGCAAAAATACGGAAAAACTTTAGACTGTAAAAATTCAATAACCGGATACCAGTAACTGGCTTAAACCAAAGCCGACTGGTAAAAACTGTCCGAAAGTCGTACGCACGTAAACGCACGTATGCGTCCGAACCCTTGTCGTAAAAACCATACGACCTCTATATCGTTTCGCCTGGAATAGGAAACTCTCTGTGTGGGACTCTAGAGACTCGACTACTACGCTGGCAGTGGGTTTAACCACAGACCACAAGCGGCACTAGCTGTACGTAACGGTCCCCAGGTAGTTGTCGATAAGAAGGCCGATGAGGAAACCCATCCGAACTCCTACTGAGTCTGATGTGACAATCTCAATACAGTCCGGTCCGTTCGTCTTAGACCATCGCATATCCGGCCTAGGGGGCGGCAAGCGTCAGTCCCCTAAAAGCGGAATAAGTCGTGTCGGAGCGAAGCCCATTACACCCTGAGAAACTACTGGAACCTACCAGCAAATCTCGCTTGCCTTGGCCAGGGACTTTGCGTAATGGCTCTCTGACACAGCACGATATCATCTCCCAATACCGGGAGAGACGAATCCTGTCTAACCGCCACTGCCTCCAAGTGCTCGGGACTGCACCCAACTGCTACCTGTTTGCACGACTCCTTTGAGCCGTGGTAGGGTAGCAATCTAAGAACAGTGGGACACACTCGAGGCGAAGTAGCAGTGTCAAGTCTGCGGACTATGCTGTACTCATGTCACCTGGGAACTGTTAACTGACGACGGGTATAATACCAACCAACAGTTCCCCGTGAGTCCTGTCCGGTGTACCCGTAACCCAACGAGCACCTGTATACTATCTCCAGTACAACGTACTGATGGCTGTGGGACAGACCATCTCCCCAACTGGGATGAGAAGCGTACACACTAGTCTACTCCGGAGTATCGATGCCCTGTCTCGATAATCCTATGACTAGGGACCTGAATAAGGATGTGCCTGTAGACCACCCAGCCCCCACTAGTGTGACTGCCATCACAACGCTGGTAGTCAAGCAAGATCCTAAGAGCTCTATCAATACGTATACTCACATATTAAGATAGAAAAACCAAGTAGCATACTACCATGTTAAGCAAGACTGTTATATACATGTGAATATCCCAAGCTTCCATTAAGTAATATACAAACTAGTATGATACAATAATGGCCCCTAGGGCATATACACTAACACTTTTGACCCATGTCTGCTACTTAGTTACAGGTTACAGGTTCTCGGAGCAAAAACAGTGAAAAAGATAAAAAGACGATGCAAAAGTGAGACTAAGACCAATAAATGGTGGAATCTTGATCAAGCCTACACAAAGATCAGTTCAAAAAGTACAAAGTTGTGCAAGGTTCAAGACTTCGTCACGAAGCAACAGTAAAAGTTCACTACAATTGTTTACTGTGATCTGGAAGAAACCTAGAACCAATCTGAGAAAAAAAGACTGAAGAAAATAGAAGACACCAGAAACTAGACCAAGCCCTAGAAATTCCAACCCATGATCTTCCCATTTGGTCGCGGAACCGCGGCCAAACCTGGCCTGCCGCCGCGGTTCCGCGGCCGTTATATGCCCGTGTCAGTGGATTTCTCTGGCGGTGCGCGGAGCGTTGAATTGGTATTTTTCTTAGGGGGTATTTTTGTAAAAGCAGATATGCGAGTCAATTATAACCCTATGGTTCCTATCCTCTATAAATAGGAACTCCAAATCTTGTATGAGGTTATGCCTCTTTTCATTTCATAAATTCATATCTGTACTGTGTTGATATTTGAAGAGAGCCATCAATAAAAATTAGTAAGTTTCTTTATTTTCATTGCCGTAGTTTACTTTTAATTTAGAATGTCATTAAATTCCCTAATGAGCGAGTAGTCTCCTCGCTTGTTAGGGTTAGCTTTAGGGAAATGTTTGAGAGATGAACTCTCTCACCCCTTTCTTACCCCATCACACATAATAATTAGAACTCTATGCATACACGCACACACCGCTCCCTGCGGCACCTTACCCCTCGAGGTAACGGTGATACCATAGTATAAAGGACCGGTTGTGTGTGTTTTTCATGGAGGTTAGGGTAAGGATCGATAAAGGAAGGACAAGAACCTAGAGGAAGAAACATCATTTCTTCCCAATGGTACTAATCCCTTTTATTGATAATTACCATAACACCTAATAGATCTAAAATAGGGCATTGAAAGCGGCGAGGAAACATTCAATCTCCCAACTTACCCCAGACCTAACCCTCGCAAGACTTAGATTTAGATAATCTTAGTATAAATCAATTTAGGTTTTAGAAATAATCAATCCGACACCCTTCAGAATTAACTCGTTAGAGCGATTAGGAAAACACAAAATCCCTGTGGACCGACCCGTACTCACCGGCTAGCTACCAAGCGACGCCATTCTTAATTGCGGTAATATTATTTTTGATCTTAAAATCTCATCTAAATCAAATGGCGCCATTGCCGGGGATGGCGTAGTATTTTCATTTTGCAATTTTGGGTTAATCTAAATTAAAAAAATTATAAAATTTTTATCATTCTTTTATTTGTTTGAAGGGTTTCTTGTGTGAATCTCTGCAGGATCGACGGATCTGGAAAAATCCAGAGTGCGAAACAGAAAACGGGAGATCCGAACAGAAGGGGATTTCAATAACAGAACAGTAGAAAAATTCTCGGGATCTGAACCAGTACCCTGACCGCGGAACCGCCGCCGCACACCCCTCCCGACCGCGGAACCACCGTGGGTTGGAAGCTTTGGCGCGTGAAATTTGCACTGTAAGATCTTTTCTCTCTCCTCTGTAAATCCCGATATATCTTTTGTCAAATCTCCTGGAGGATTCTTTGCGCTTAAAAAAAATCTTCCCCCTTCCAATAAAAAATCTTGTGCAGGATTCTTTGCGCCGCGCTTAAAACAAAAAATTGAATGCAAGTGATTTTTTCTATTTTGCATATCTTTAATCGGACTTTAAGGGGCTTGAGACCAATTCAGATTGGGTGGGGATTTCATCACCCTTCCCAGGACCCCAAAAATCACATAAGGCATATGCATTGACCAATATTTAATTAAAAAATACTAGACTCAGCCCTAAGGACTTCGCGCTCAATAAGACAGAGGACTAGTTGTAGGCATCGGCCGTTAATCCTAACCTGACTTTGCGGTGTCTAGGCAAGTGTGTCTAAGGCGAGTGATTACTTAATTAGGGCCACTACTTGTAGTGGAGAGCCTCCCACTCACCTGGCACTTACTTGGCCGCAATTGGCGGTGAAGAGGCGGTTTGAGATCCTATTTCTAGCCCTTTGGAACAGTTAGGAGCTGTCTAGCTGACCTAGGTGACCCTAGATCTAAGCCTGATTGTGCATTTGTGGTTGATTACATTTTTGTCAAAGTCTCTTATCGAAAATCTTTTTGCAAAAAGCTCGACATAAAAAGGATAAAAAAGGAAAAAAATTACAAAACTTGCAACTTGTCGCTAAAGAAATCCTTGCACCCCATTTACACCACTTCTTCTCATTAACGTTTTCTTACCTCCATATTCTGCCTTTCACCTTTTTGACTACACTACCTCCTTAGTGCATGTCCGGTTGGACTAGGGACACAAGGGCCCGATTAGTCCGTGTTTCGTTGGTACCGACCGACGAACCTTTCGACTCCGAAGTCGAAATTCTTTCCACTTCCTTACCTCCACCTTCAAATTCTTCTCCCGAAGGTATGTCGGGATATAATCCCAACAACACCTTACCCACAGGACTGATTCCACCTCCGTTAGGTGCGAATAACCCGAATTACCCGCCTGTTGTAGCGCCCCGAATTGCGCTCCAGGATCTCTTCTACCCTGTCCGCACCTCCTTACCTACCTGTCTTTCACCCCCACCGACAAATGGGGACAATTTTGAGATAAAACCACACTTCATCAATATGCTGCCAAAATTTCATGGATTGGAATCCGAAAATGCCTATATCTTTATCAATAAATTCTAAAACGTTTGCGCCATGATGAAAACAACCCAATTATCAGATGATGCTATAAGGCTAAGGGTCATTCCTTTCATTTTATGTGACTTAGCCGAGAAGTGGCTATACAGCACACCATCACATTCAATTAGAAATTGGGACGAGTTTGTTAAAACTTTTCTTAAAAAGTTTTATCCTCATCACAAGACCGCGAGAATTCGCAATGAGATTATACAATTTTCCCAGCTTCCTTCCGAACCATTTTGGAAGTGTTTTGAAAGATTTAAGGACCTACTTGTTCAATGCCCTCACCATGGGATCGAAAATTAGCAATTTTTCCAAACATTATACGAGGGATTGAACCCGGCAACGAAGCAGTTGCTAGAAACCATTTGTCAAGGTCACTTTCTAACCAAATCTAGTGAGGAAGCATGGCAGTTTCTCGAGGATCTTAGTGAATAAACAATTCAGTGGGAGAGCACAAAGACCACTTCATCTTCTTCTATTGGTCAATCTAGGGCAGGCATACATCAATTAGATATGTCGATTGCTATGAAGGCCGAGATGGCCGCACTTACGAAAAAGCTAGAAGCCATTGAGACCAAAATCTCATCGTCTTCTTCTGCCCTTGCTTTACCCCCACGAACTGTTTGTGATTGTTGTTCGGATCCATCATACCTTACCGAAGAGTGTCCTTACAATCCACCTGTTCAAGGACAAGATCAAGTCAATGCTGTCTTTCAGCAACGACAAAGAAATGATCCTTACTCTTCGACTTACAATCCGGGTTGGAGGAGTCACCCAAATTTTGCTTGGAATCAAAATCAACAACTCCAAGGAAACAACAACTTTCAAAGGCCTCCTCCTCCACAACAACAAGCACCCCAACAAACTCAATACCAGCAATCTTTCCAACCACAACCTTATCCAAATCAAACGAACAATTATGTTCAACCAAATGATGATAAGATAATCTCGCTAGAAAAAAGTATAGATGTGTTTCTCGAACAATCTACAGAATCCGCAGCAAGGTTGGAAAATTCCATCCAATCTTTTGTGCACAACAATGCTTCATACGATCAAAACATCAAATCTATTGAGGCACAAATTGCACAACTAACTGCTGCGTTGAGCGAGAGAGAAAAGGGAAAGCTTCCATCTCAACCATTGCCAAATTTCGGTCACACACACAACGCACATATCGCATATGAATATCAAAATCATAATGTAAATGTGATGACCACGTTGAGATCTGGAAAAGTGTTGCAGAATAATGTGGGTATTAGTGATGACACCCCAGCCGGTGGTTCTTCTCCTTCTTCTTCTTCTTCTTCTCCCTCTTCTTCTTCATCTTCTTCGTTAGAGCCTATTCTCCATTCTTTAAAAGGCTCTTCTTTTTCTAATCCGAACGGTCCCACTTCTCACTTCACGAACACACCCACACTGGGATCCGTTCCAACTCCACATTCTACTCCACAGACATTGGACTCAACAGATTTTCAAAATGCTCCATTTCCAAACAGATTGAGTCCCAATAAACCAACTCCACAAATGGAGAAGATTGTGGAGTTATTTAAACAGGTTAGCATAAATATACCTCTCTTGGATGTAATCCAACAAGTCCCTTCGTACGCGAAAATCTTAAAGGGCTTATGCTCCTCGAAGAGAAAGTCTCAAATACCCAAGAAAGTGCTAGTGGCTAGTGCAGTGAGCAATGCTATTAACCAACTTCAACCCTTACCCCAAAAACGAAAGGACCCCGGCTGTCCTACGATTTCAATAACAATTGTGGATAAGAAAATCAATCGAGCACGTTTAGATCTTGGGTCTAGTGTTAACCTACTTCCCTACTCCGTGTACGAGCAATTAGGGGTTGGAGAGTTGAAACCCACTCGTTGTACTCTCCAAATGGCTGATCGATCAATCACCCATCCTAGGGGTGAGCTAGAGGATGTGTTGATCAAAGTTGAGGACTTCATATTCCCCGTTGATTTTATTGTTATGGACACACAATCTGTTGCTAACCCACGGAACCAAATTCCGGTGATCCTCGGTTGACCATTTTTGGCCACTTCCAATGCCGTAATAAATTGTCGCAATGGCTCCATGACTCTATCCTTCGGGAAGGCGTCTAGTGAGTTCAATATTTACAAGTTAGGAAGTCTGCCCCCCCCCGTGCCTAAAACTAGTACACGAGAAGTTTGCTCTATTCACGAAATCACGCAGGAGGACTACGAGCTTGAAATATTTCTGTTTGATGAAAACAGTTTTGACGCCACCAGTGCGTCCCTCCTTGAATCTACCACAGTTGACACAACCGATATTGATTATGAATGTTTCACTTTTTCGGATGATTTTGACGACTCAGCGCCCGAATATGAGTCTTTTGAATTTTTGGATGAGTTAGTTGAACCATCTGAATCGGTTTTTTGCAGTGATTTCGAACCTGTGTTGGAGTCCTTTGAGTTCGAGGTGGATTGCCCAATTTTGCCTATGATTGTTTCGCCTCCGAAACTCGAACTAAAGCCCTTGCCGTCTCACCTTAAATATGCTTACCTAGGTGAGAATGAGACCTTTCCCGTTATCAAATCGGCCTCTCTAGCCCTCGAGCAAGAGAAATCCCTTTTAATGGTCTTACAAGCTAAGCGGCAAGCTTTCGGCTGGATTTTGGCGGGCATCGAGGAGATTAGTTCCCTCATAATTGAATATCATATGCATATGATGGATGATGCCAAGTCGATAAATGATCCACAGAAATATCTTGGGGACAGTGTGGATAGTCAACATCCTCCTTTAGAAGTTGAACCACCCCCTTTTCTTTTAATAAGCTACGAGAATGCCAATATTCCATTGATTGCTGATCATCCGCGTTCTCGTTTTGATTCATCATCACCTCCTATCTATTCACTTCCACACTTTCCATCCCACCACTTCTATCTTCCCCAATTCTTTTTGGATCGGTAACATGTTCTTCCACCAACCAATACTCTATACAGATAAATTTTTCGCCTGGTTGGTGTTGACGTTTGGTCTTTACAAAGTTTGGCAGTGACGTCTAACATTGTTTCAATGAAGTTTGGGGGGCCTTTCTGTATATATATTTTGTTTTTCTTTTAACAATAAAATAAAAAAAATTCAAATAAATAAACAGGGGAGTGCCGACATTTTGACCCCCTTGGTGTGGCATGACAGTGAGGACACTGTCAAGTTTAAGTTTGGGGGTATGCTCGGTAAGACTTCTTCCTTCGCATTCATATGTACATTTTTTCATTTGCATACTTATTTTAAAACCCATAAAAAATTGAAAATTTTGAAAAATTATAAAAATTAAAGTATTCAATTTTGGCCATAATTGACTTGAGTTTGACAAATAGGTTAACTAGCTAGGAACAACTAGATCTAGACTTAGTAAATTAAAAACCCTAAAAATAACTTTTCTTAAAGTTTAACGGTAGAAAGTATATGTATTTGTAGTTTATTTAGAAATAGGCAAATTTTGAGTTTAGTTCTTGGGCTAAGTTAAAACAAGGGAAGAATATTGATGTTTTTATTAAAGTATAAGTTTGAAAAATAATTCCTAGCTTAAGTCTAAATTCTGAAAATGTATACCCTACAATTTGCACAAATACGAACCTTGAAACTTGGAATAGTAGAAGAGACCTTGAAATGCTCTTGTCTAAAGTCCTTAGTACGAAGAAAATAAAATAAAAAATACAAGTGTGAATAAAGAGATAATAAAAAAATGAACACTGTTTTTTGTGATTACTTAAAGCTGCAAAAATAGAAAAATATTTAGCGAGGGTGCTTCATCACCTAGTGCCTTAGACCAACTGGTTTGGGAGTCGCTGCTAAAGCCTTAAGTGTTACAAGACTAGGAATTACGCTTTAATGTGCAAACACATCTTGTAATCGGTTGTTGGTAGCTCAAGAAGTATTAACGGTCGCATGAAGGATGTGTGAGCAAACTTCATCTAAAAATTCACCAATTAAGAAGTGCTTTAGACAACGGATAAGAGTATGATTGCTTGATTTGAATTTCCAAGTGTAGGGGTGATATATACACACACGTAGGGGTATGTGATTGGAATTTAGATAAGAGATAGGAATGAATAATAGGACTTGTATCTTTAGTAGAGATGATAAAAATTCCTAAGTTGAGATAGAACCCTAGAAGGAAAACTTAAAAGATGTCGAAAGCTAAGTAAGTCTATAGAACATATATAATCTTAAGTTAAATAATAAGGAAGCGTGAAGAATATGGGTGGATGATTTATGAGTCGAAGATAATAGAATTCCCTGTTGGAAAACCTAATTGGAGAATAAAAATCAATGGGCCGAATTGATAGGATTTTGTGGGTAGTATCCGCTGAAAACCCTCAGGAGACAACACTCCTTCTACTAGGGACACCTAGAGGTTTAACGGCTTATTGCACGAGCTCAGTGCAATCGCGTTTCCCTGCTGTTCCCTGATTTAAAATCAGGAAAAGTTTCAGAAGAGGCATCACGTGCTCACACGTGACCAGTGGTCACGTGTTGGCATGTGATGGTTAAGTAGCGGCAAAGAACAGAGCAAAGAAGAGGAGAAAAAGTTCAGGGGGTCACGTGCTCACACGTGACCGGAGGTCACGTGGCCACACGTGACTGGCTTTAAAAGCCCTGCTGTTCAATTCTGAACAAGATCATTTAAATCTTTCCAAAATAGAGAAGAATTATGTGAAACCGTTGGATTAAGAATCCGAGGGTGATTAAATATCACCAATTTATGGAAAAATCTTGGACATGGAAAGATTTCTCCTAAATCTCACCGAAATAACAAAGAAATATATTTGGATTTAAAATCCAACGGTGAATAAAATTCACCTAATAATCTAAAGGCCCAGATCGATGATGAAAATAAATCAAATCTCTCAATAAACAAATCAAATCTTTCAATGAAAGATTTACTAAACAGATTGATTCTTTTCCTTCTCCTATAAATAGGAGCCAAAGGAGAGAGTTTTAGAGATAGAGAAATAGACAGAGAGATAGAGCCTTGGAATTCTGAAAATTCAGAGAGAAAAGAAAGAAGAATTTGATTCTCTACAAAGAAAAACCCTAGGTAAGAAAAGAAAGGGGATAAAAGCTTCAAAAAGAGAATCTAATTCTCAATCCAAGAGTTTAACTCTTATAAAAAGAAAAGAACTTAGTTCTTTCTCTGGTTGAAGATCTGCAAAGTGCACATCTCCCCATAAATTGAGAATTTAATTCTCATTGGGTTGAGATCCTGCCATGCAAATCTAAAATATAGTGGAGGAATTGAGTTTTGAGAATTTAATTCTCACAAAGTTATAGGAATTTAATTCCTTTGAAATAAAATTAGGGTTTAACCCTATATTATAGGAATTTAATTCCTTCAAAATGGACAGAACTAGGGTTTAACCCTAATCGAGAACTTAATTCTCTCAAACTCACAGGAATTTAAGTCCCTTAAAAAGAAATTAGGGTTTCACCCTATGCCAGAATTTAATTCTTCACAAATATGGGGAATTTAATTCCTACAGAAAAGAAATTAGGGTTTAACCCTATCTAAGAATATAATTCTTCAAAAGAAAATAGGAATTTAATTCCTTTAAAGTTATTGTTAGGGTTTAACCCTATGAAAAATTTAATTCTTAAAAAGATAAAGAGATCTTAAAACATGCAAAGAACCAGAGTCACGTGCTACCACGTGACCCCTGTAAAGATCTACAGAAAAGAACTTTGAGGCAATGCCTCACGTGCCCCACGTGACCCCTGAAGCACACCAAGAAAAAGCAAAAGAAACAGAAGCTATGGGCGCTCTCACGTGCTACCACGTGACCCCTTGGCTAAAGCTCTAACAGACAAACACCCAAATTCCGATCACGTGACAGCACGTGATGCTCCAAAGTATTCAATACTTTTGGCAGAACAAAATGAAGGGAATCAGGACGCTCTCACGTGTCCCACGTGACCCTTCTTTCTTAATGTTTAACACTAATTTGAAAACCCTGTTTCCAGTGTTCAACACTGATTTCCTTAGTGTTTAACACTGATTTGCTTTAATGTTTAACACTAATTTGAAAACCCTGTTTCTAGTGTTTAACACTGATTTTTTTTAGTGTTTAACACTAATTTGCTAATCTTATTCCCAGTGTTCAACACTGTTGGTCTTTAGTGTTTAATACTAGCTTTAGCTCAATTGGCTAAGTTTCTAGAGGCAAAACCTCTCCTTCAATAGACCAATAGAGGGCCAATATTCCAAACATGATTGGACTTAGCCCAAGAAGGCCATAAGTCCTCAATCCAGACTCAACTGAGCCAATGTGCTCATAACCTAATAAATTGGTCTTGGTTCCAAATTGGACTATAGATCACTTAATCTACTTTGGTTCAAGGGTACATCTCTTCACTCCTTTGATACTTGTCGTTGTA
Organism: Agapanthus africanus; assembly: GCA_030015575.1. Lineage (NCBI taxonomy): Eukaryota > Viridiplantae > Streptophyta > Magnoliopsida > Asparagales > Amaryllidaceae > Agapanthus > Agapanthus africanus. Next base: position 116,120,376 of record CM057350.1, read on the forward strand.
ATTCCTCAACGTCTTCAAAGAGGTGACGGGTCCCGACAACCACACATTGATACGGACTGTGGGGTCCTTAAACTCATGGACTATGATGTCTTTAACCATGACCGTGATGTCTTAAAACTAACGCCGGACTGTGGAGTCCGTAAATCCTCGGACTATGATGTCCTTAACCTAGACCGGGATGTCTTAAAACTAACAACGGACTATGAGGTCCTTAACCTTGACCGTGATGTCTTAAAACTAACACCGGACTGTGGAGTCCTTAAATCCTCGGACTATGATGTCCTTAACCTTGACCGGGATGTCTTAAAACTAACAACGGACTATGATGTCCTTAACCTTGACCGCAATGTCTTAAAACTAACATCGGACCGCAATGTCCTTAAACTACCTATTGACCGCAATGTCACTAAACTAAACAACATGACTCCCCTAATTGCTCTCTTGTTGGATCTAAACGATCCCGTTAAGTCGATATTAGTCTAAAACTAGACTAGTGTATCCTTAACAAACGTTTAAGTCGATCTTAGTCTCAAATGAGGCTAACGTATCCTTAAACCCAAACCCCCAAACCCAAATCTAAGCTAATACGGATTTGGACTAGTCCACGCCCTACGGGCGACGACATAACTCAGTCTTCGTATACAATCCACGGGCAACCAAACACAAAACAAACACACACGACACGAAGTGACCATCTGGAGAAGGAGAAAGTTGTTACCGCGATGCGGTAGCGTAATTAACTGCAGGGGCTTGCGCTTGCAGGGAAGAGCGTCCCTACAATCAAAAACCCCTTAAACGAGGGGGAATCTGACGTAGTCTGCTACATCGGACGCATCCGTCTAAACCTCCGATACACGGTGCCATAAATCAACTTGGCATCTTCGGAGAGGTGGACGGATAGCACCAATTAGCATCTGCCCCGAATTTCAGGCAAGACGTCCCTGCGTCGCGCCGTCTTTCGGAAGGGAACACCTGCGAAAGTGAGGTTAGGTTTTTGTTGAGAATAAAACTAGGTTTGCTCTAGGACGAGCAAAAGATAAGTTTGGGGGTATTTGTTCATACCATAATATTGCATTATTATATTCCCCATTCTTATGCATTTTACAAATAAACGGGTGCTTTTGACACATGTCTGCTACTTAGTTACAGGTTACTGTTTCTCGGAGCAAAAACAGTGAAAAAGATAAAAGACGATGCAAAAGTGAGACTAAGACCAATAAATGGTGGAATCTTGATCAAGCCTACACAAAGATTAGTTCAAAAAGTACAAGGCAGCGCAAGGTTCAAGACTTCGTCACGAAGCAACGGTAAAAGTTCACTACAATTGTTCACTGTGAAGATCTGGAAGAAACCTAGAGCCAATTTGAGAAAAAAAGACTGAAGAAAATAGAAGACACCAGAAACTAGACCAAGCCCTAGAAATTCCAACCCATGATCTTCCTATTTGGCCGCGGAACCGCGGCCAAACCTGGCCTGCGGCCGTGGTTCCGCGGCCGTTATATGCCCGTGTCGGTGGATTTCTCTGGCGGTGCGCGGAGCGTTGAATAGGTCTTTTTCTTAGGGGGTATTTTTGTAAAAGCATATATGCGAGTCAATTGTAACCCTAGGGTTCCTATCCTCTATAAATAGGAACTCCAAATCTTGTATTAGGTTATGCCTCTTTTCATTTCACAAATTCAGATCTGTACTGTGTTGATATTTGGAGAGAGCCATCAATAAAAATTAGTAAGTTTCTTTATTTTCATTGCCTTAGTTTACTTTTAATTTAGAATATCATTAAATTCCCTAATGAGCAAGTAATCTCCTCGCTTGTTAGGGTTAGCTTTAGGGAAAGGTTTGAGAGATGAACTCTCTCACCCCTTTCTTGCCCCATCACACATAATAATTAGAACTCCATGCATACACGCACACACCGCTCCCTGCGGCACCTTACCCCTCGAGGTAACGGTGATACCGTAGTATAAAGGACCGGTTGTGTGTGTTTTCCATGGAGGTTAGGATAAGGATCGATAAAGGAAGGACAAGAACCTAGAGAAAGAAATACCGTTTCTTCCCGATGGTACTAATCCCTTTTATTGATAATTACCATAACACCTAATAGATCTAAAATAGGTCATTGAAAGCGGCGAGGAAACATTCAATCTCCCAACTTACCCTAGACCTAACCCTAGCAAGACTAAGATTTAGATAATCTTAGTATAAATGAATTTAGGTTTTAGAAATAATCAATCCAACACCCTTCGGAATTAACTCGTTAGAGCGATTAGGAAAACACAAAATCCCTGTGGACCGACCTGTACTCACCGGCTAGCTACCAAGCGACGCCGTTCTTGATTGGGGTAATATTATTTTTTATCTTAAAATCTCATCTCAATCAGCTAGCACAGTTGCGCTGCGCTCTACGCTGCGCGACACGTGTCAAGCGCAGGTGCGCTAGCGCCAATTGTGCCGGTACTGGAATTTAAATAATAAATTATTAATTAATCAGAATTAAAATTCTAGAAAGATCTTTCCAATCTTATTAAAATAAGAAGATTGTCTTCTGTAAAACAAAGGCCTTAGGATCAAAGATCCAACGGTGGGGAAATGTCTCCAGATCAATCAGAGAAAGATCTCTGTAACTAACTTAACAAACCAATTGGCCCTATATAAAGGCCCCAAGACTCCAAGTCTCATATACATAGATAGAGAGACAGAAGAGAGAGAACCCTCTAAAAAACTTTAAGAAAAACTCAAAGAGAAGAAAGGCAAGCCTTTGAAGAAAGAAGATCATCTTCTTCATCTTTAAAGGTAAAGAATTAAATTCTTGGAAGAATATAGATGAAATCATCTCATTAAAAAAGAAGAATCTCTTCTAAAAAGATCAAAGATCTAAGAACAAGATCAAGATCTTCAATAAAAAAAAGATCAGAAAGATCTAATCATAAAAAAAAATTTAACAAGTAATTTACTTCATTCTTAGATCTTTTGATATATATAAAGGCACAGCCTTTTGATAAGAGTAAGAACCATTGGTACTTGAATCTTGAGGTAGAACCTCTTTTGAGAGAACAAACAATTTGTTCTTTGATCTTAATTTGATCAAGATACGCTCTGCGCTATTGGACAGTGCCTTGCACTTTTGAAATGCGCCTTTGCGCTTATTGGATGGGCGCACTGCGCCAGAACACGCCACGTGTCAACCACAGACACAATCTGCGCTTTGCGCTTCCAAAAACAGCGCACTGCGCTCTTGAATGGCGCACTGCACCAGAGCGCGCCACATGTCATTCACTGGCGCAGCGCACTGCGCTAATAGACTTACGCTTAGTGCAGAGCGTGACACGTGTCACCTCCACATGCGCTAGCGCCTTGCGCTCTTTAATTGGCGCAAAGCGCCTGACAAGCCACGTGGCGCACTATCAGACCAATATAAATGCTATGCATTATTTAAAAGGGCAGAGCCCAAGTAAAGGCCTAACAGGCCAAATATAAATGCTATGCATTTAATTACAGAGCCCAATGCTATGCATTATAAAGGTCAGAGCCCAAGTAAAAGCCTAATAGGCAGAACATGAATAAAATGTTGAACATCTTCAACTGGACTTAGCCCAATTCTAGCCATAAGTTCTCAATATAAATTGAACTAAGCACAACTGCTCTTCCAATCAATTTACACCCGGTTCGAGGGTACATCTCTTTACTCCTCTGGCATCCGTCATTGTAATCCCTCAACGTCGTCAGAGAGGTGAATGTTCCCGACAACCATGCACTGCTACGGACTGTAGGGTCCTTAAACTCATGGACTATGAGGTCCTTAATCTCGACCGTAATGTCTTAAAACTAATACCGGACTATGATGTCCTTAACCTCGACCGTGATGTCTTAAAACTAATACCGGACTGTGAGGTCCTTAAGCTCATAGACTATGACGTCATTAACCTTGACCGCGATGTCTTAAAACTAACGCTGGACTGTGAGGTCTCTAAACTCACGGACTATGACGTCCTAAACCTTGACCGCAACGTCTTAAAACTAACATTGGACCGCAACGTCCTTAAACTACCTACCGACCGCAACGTCACTAAACTAAACAATAAAGCCCCCAATTGCTCTCTTGTCGGATCTAAACGATCCCGTTAAGTCGATCTTAGTCTAAAATTAGACTAACGTGTCCTTAACGAATGTTTAAGTCGATCTTAGCCTCAAATAAGGCTAACGTATCCTTAAACACATACACCCTCAAACCCAAATCTAAGAAAGATACGGATTTGGACTAATCCACGTCCTACGGGCGATAACACAAATTAGTCTCCGTATACAATCCACGGGCCACCGAACACAAAACAAACACCCACGACACGAAGTCACCATATGGAGAAGGAGAAAGTTGTTACCGCGATGCGGTAGCGTAATTAACTGCAGGGGCTTGCGCCTGCAGGGAAGAGCGTCCCCACAATCAAAAACCCCTTAAACGAGGGGGAATCTGACGAAGTATGCTACATCGGACGCATCCGTTTAAACCTTCGATACATGGTGCCATAAATCAACTTGGCATCTTCGGAGAGGTGGACGGATAGCACCAATTAGCATCTGCCCCGAATTTCAGGCAAGATGCCCGCCGCGTCTCTGCCGCGCCTTTCAGAGGGGAACATCCATATAATCAATCTGTTCAAACTATTCAATCTATATTGACCGAACCGAACCATGGATATACTTCCATTTACATGATTCTCCAGTCACATCCATGATTCTCCTGTTACATCCATTCACTGATATCATGGTTTCGGCAAGTCATCCAATTATACAATCTATATTACAAGACAATACAACTTGCAATATAATACAAACAATACAATCAAGACATCGCGGGGTTTATAAAGGGGTAGACTGGTACAGAATATGTTAAAGGTGGCACGAGGTGGTCACTTAAGACGTAATTACATCCATGTCGTTGTTCCGTGGTATTATCGACGGAGCCTTGTATTCCATTTGCCTTTAGTCTCTGGCATATAGAGATTCCTCTCGTATACACTGGCCTCTTCTGTACCAAGCTACAAACAACAATGTTAACAATATAATATAACTTTAAAATCTACATTCTCTCTCTGTCTATTCTATTTCTCCCTTATCTTTGGGACTTACCGAGCGATCTGTTCGCTGACGACATTCTTTTTCTTTCTTCTTTGAATATCATCAGGTGATCTGGACACTTCAGAGATCGAGCTCACTGCTGAAGACTTGGACCGGTTCAGTGAAGACCCCGAGCTCTAGACATTGTACATTTTCCATTCAGTACTTTTCATTTCCTGTTATGCCATTGTTTAGGCATCGCTTTTATTTCAGCTGTATTTACTTTTCATGCATTGTACAAAAGAATGTTAATAAATAAAGTTGTTGTTTTTATTATATCTTGTCTTTTGTGCTTTATTTTTATATTGCTTAGATTCGCTTAGCGTATTTACTTCACATTAAATACGTAGCGGCCTTGTCGCGTCCTCTGCCCGTATACTGGGAAGCGGGGCGTGACAGGTTTTGGTGGTGGCCCATGCAGGTCAGAGCTGTATGGAACCCTATGCAATATAAAACACAAGAACCAGCAACTAAAATATTTTTTACAATCATGTTCCTTGAAACTTACAATTTCATATACTTTGAATCTGTCCTAATCCAAAATTCCCTCACCTCTTTTACAATCTTACCAAAATCTTCGCATTCTTTCATTCCTTCACACATTTTTCACATTTTTAAAAACCCTTACACCACCTTGTTATTTTTTTCACACACTGTCAGTACTCCAGTCACCAAACTTTCCTTGAATCTGTTACACTTTTCTTTTACAAATTTCGAGGACGAAATTTTTATAAGGAAGGTAGAATGTAACAACCCTAATTTTCCTATACAAATTTTTCAAAAATCCATAAAGGGGTATTTTAACCTGAGCAACAGATATAAGTAGTTATTTTTCTTTTTAATTATAAGTTAAAAGAATGTAACAACTCCATTTTTTGTGTACATAAATTTTCTTTAAATTTAAAGTATACTTGGAGTATTTAATGTTGCTGTTACCACTTTAAGTGTCTATTTCACTCCATAATTACAAGAAGGAGCTTTTAGCTCATTGGTAATACCTTGCACTGCTGAACCAAGCCACCAGAGTTCAAATCCCATACCCCACATTATTTTTAATATTGATTTTTTAAAACATTTAGAATACCAAGGGTTTACACGTGCATATCTCACAAAAACCCCCACTACATCCATAAATGTAACATTTCCAGAGGATAGATGAACCGTCGGGGGGGGGGGGATTCTGGCCACCGGACTCGGCCGGAAATCGGCCGACTCGGCCTCGACTCGGCCGACTCAATCCTCCGACCGAGTCACGGCTGAGTCACTCCCGAGTCGGCCGATTCCGGCGACGACCCCAACATGAAAATTGTGTCTTTTCACATTCTCTACACACCTGCAAAATTTTATCCTCTGACCATTTGCAGAGCTCTTTTAAAACCCCAATTACTCCACATTTTTCATTTTAACATTTCACCTACCCTAACCCTAGCCTAACACAATAAATATCACCCCTACCATCTACCCTCCCACCCCAAACTTTGAGCCAACTCTCTAAAATTCTCAAGAACTCTTGTGTGCAATCGAATTGAACGAAAAGCGAAGCTCAGGCGAATTCTTCGGCGGAATTTCCGGCAACGACCGTAGGAACTCCCGGAGACGAAACGACTCACCGACGACTCCTCCCGATCCACCTTCCTTTTATCTTTGATCGAAACCCGTAAGTCCCCATTTCTATCTTTCTTTTCTTTCTAAAAAATACGGAATTACAAAACCCGAAGGAATCGGAACAAATCCTATTTCCGATTCGGTTTTCTTATAAAACTTCACTTCTCATTAATACAATTATATTTAAACTCCCTCGTGTTGACTATTAAACACTAATCAACCAAATTGATCAAGTTTCATTTCATAAAATTATGGCTATTTCACTTTATCTTATTTTTCATTTAAATACCACATTGTTTCAATTATACATTTAACTTCATTAAACTTGCTATACCTTTAAGTAGACCACGAGGTAATGACCTACCTCCTCACACAATCATATACAATATAACACGATACCCTCGAGAACTTAGAATACGGGAAAACAAACATTTTCATTTAAATACCCTTTACCTAATAAAACCGTTTTCTAAAGGATTTAGTATTTATACAATCTTTGCAAAGCGCCGTTACAACCCATTTTGGGGAACCCGTTCGGGATGGTGCAGATTATCGCTCATCCTCGGGCTTAGTAGTGTGAGATGCAGATCTCCGCAAGGAGCATTCGGTCTCGAAAGATTTAAAATACGACATCCTAAGAAAACGAGATTTCTAGAATATTATATATATACAAAAAATTAGTTTCATATAAATATATGTATATGTAACATAAAAATATCTATTTTGAATTATTACAAATATTCCATTTTTTTTAAAATGTCACAAAAATAATTTTACACTAAAATACCATGAATTCTATACAAATCAATATTACAAATAAATACCTTTATTTTTGAAATTAGGAAATTTTCACAAGAAATATCACAATATAAAATCTACATCCATTACAACTCTAAAGATGAATAATGAATACTTGGGGTGTATTTTGAAAAGTATATAAAAGTATTTTTACATAAAACCCCCTCAAGTTCTATAAATTACCCTAAGGACCCTAGTAAATATAGGTTTAAGCGGGACCAATCTCTTGAGCCTCGACGAGCCGGAGAAGCGGGTGCTTGCCTATCTAAGGTAAACAACTTAACAACGGTGTTATCAACACGGTAATCGTCTTTGAAAAAGACACAAATCTTGTCGTCCATATGCAGCGGTTACCGATAACATCAAAACAATCAGGACTTCAATTTACTTTTCTAATTGTCTGACTCAGATTGAGTCTCTTTATAATCCGACTTGAATATGATTCAAGTACAAACTACAATTCAATATGATTCCATGAATCCTAATAATCAATCTGTTCAAACTATTCAATCTATATTGACCGAACCGAACCATGGATATACTTCCATTTACATGATTCTCCAGTCACATCCATGATTCTCCTGTTACATCCATTCACTGATATCATGGTTTTAGCAATTCATCCAATTATACAATCTATATTACAAGACAATACAAGTTGCAATACAATCAAGACATCGCGGGGTTTATAAAGGGGTAGACTGGTACAGAATATGTTAAAGGTGGCACGAGGTGGTCACTTAAGACGTAATTACATCCATGTCGTTGTTCCGTGGTATTATCGACGGAGCCTTGTATTCCATTTGCCTTTAGTCTCTGGCATATAGAGACTTCTCTCGTATACACTGGCCTCTTCTGTACCAAGCTACAAACAACAACGTTAACAATATAATATAACTTTAAAATCTACATTCTCTCTCTGTCTATTCTATTTCTCCCTTACCTTTAGGACTTACCGAGCGATCTGTTCGCTGACGACATTCTATTTCATTCTTCTTTGAATGTCGTCAGGTGATCTGAACACTTCAGAGATCGAGCCCACTGCTGAAGACTTGGACCGGTTCAGTGAAGACCCCGAGCTCTAGACATTGTATATTTTTCATTCAGTACTTTTCATTTCCTGTTATGCCATTGTTTAGACATCGGTTTTATTTCAGTTGTATTTACTTTTCATGCATTGTACAAAAGAATGTTAATAAATAAAGTTGTTGTTTTTATTATATCCTGTCTCTTGTGCTTTATTTTTATATTGCTTAGATACGCTTAGTGTATTTACTTCACATTAAATACGTAGCGGCCTTGTCGCGTCCTCTGCCCGTATACTGGGAAGCGGGGCGTGACAGGTTTTGGTGGTGCCCCATGCAGGTCAGAGCTGTATGGAACCCTAAGCAATATAAAACACAAGAACCAGCAACTAAAACATTCTTTACAATCATGTTCCTTAAATTTTACAATTTCATATACTTTAAATCTGTCCTAATCCAAAATTCCTTCACCTCTTTTACAATCTTACCAAAACCTTCGCATTCTTTCATTCCTTCATACATTTTTCACATTTTTAAAAACCCTTGCACCACGTTGTTATTTTTTTCACACACTGTCTGTACTCCAGTCACCAAACTTTTCTTGAATCTGTTACACTTTTCTTTTACAAATTTCGAGGATGAAATTTTTATAAGGAGGGTAGAATGTAACAACCCTAATTTTCCTATACAAATTTTCAAATATTTTTTTCAAAAATCCATAAAGGGGTATTTTAACCTGAGCACAAGATATAAGTAGTTATTTTGCTTTTTAATTACAAGTTAAAAAATGTAACAACTTCATTTTTAGTGTACATAAATTTGCTTTAAATTTAAAGTATTCTTGGAGTATTTAATGTAGTTGTTACCACTTTAAGTATCTATTTCACTCCATAGTTACAAGAAGGAGCTTTTAGCTCATTTGTAATACCTTGCACTGCTGAACCAAACCACCAGAGTTCAAATCCCATACCCCACATTATTTTTAATATTGATTTTTTAAAACCTTTAGAATACCAAGGGTTTACACGAGCATATCTCACAAAAACCCCCACTACACCCAGAAATGTACCATTTCTAGAGGATATATGAACCGTCGGGGGGGGGGGGATTCCGGCCGCCAGACTCGGCCGGAAATCGGCCAACTCGGCCTCGACTCGGCCGACTCAGTCCTCCGACCGAGTCACGGTCGAGTCACCCCCGAGTCGTTCAATTCCGGCGACAACCCGACATGAAAATTGTGTCTTTTCACATCCCTACACACCTGCAAAATTTTAGCCTCAGACCATTTCCAGAGCTCTTTTAAAACCCCAATTACTCCATTTTTAATACATTTTTAATATATTTTATCATATTTTTCATTTTAACCTTTCACCTACCCTAACCCTAGCCTAACCCTATAAATACCACCCCTACCCTCTACCCTCTCACCCCAAACTCTGAGCCAACTCTATAAAATTCTCAAGAACCCTTGTGTACAATCGAATTGAGAGAAAGGCGAAGCTCCGGCGAATTCTTCGGCGGAATTTCCGGCAACGACCGTAGGAACTCGCGGAGACGAAACGACGCACCGGTGACTCCTCCCGATCCACCTTCCTCTTATCTTTTATTGAAACCCGTAAGTCCCCATTTCTATCTTTCTTTTCGTTCTAAAAAATACAGAATTACAAAACCCGACGGAATCGGAACAAATCCGATTTCCGATTCGGTTTTCTTATAAAACTTCACTTCTCGTTAATAAAATTATATTTAAACTCCCTCATGTTGACTATTAAACACTAATCAACCAAATTGATCAAGTTTCATTCATAAAATGATGGCTATTTCACTTTATCGTATTTTTCATTTAAATACCACATTGTTTCAATTATACATTTAACTCCATTAAACTTGCTATACCTTTAAGTAGACCACGAGGTAATGACCTACCTCCTCACAAACTCATATGCAACATAACACGATACTCTCGAGAACTTAGAATACGGGAAAACAAACATTTTCATTTAAATACCCTTTACTTAATAAAAACCGTTTTCTAAATGGATTTAGAATTTATACAATCTTTGCAAAGCACCGCTACAACCCATTTTAGGGAACCCATTCGGGATGGTGCGGATTATCGCACATCCTCAGGCTTAGTAGTGCGAGATGCAGACCTCCGCAAGAAGCATTCGGTCTCGAAAGATTTAAAATACGACATCTTAAGAAAACGAGATTTCTAGAATATTATATATATACAAAAAATTATTTTCATATAAATATATATATATGTAACATAAAAATATCTATTTTGAATTTGTCACGCCCCGCTTCCCAAAATACGGAATACGAGGGGTAGACAAGGCCAGCCATGCTCCTACGGTCAAGGAAAAGTCCTGCCGTAGTCACACTTCGGCTTCTAGTTTATCATGGTAAACAGTAAACGATGCACAGGTAATGAGAAATGCAGTAACTGAAAGGAACAATGTAAAGACTGACCTGAAGTGGAACAAACGAATGTAACTCGGAATAGCAAGTCAAGTAGTCTGTGATGCACGTCTAGTTCTGATCCAGGCTAAATCTTCTCCTCACACTGAGCATGCATACTCAGGTCGTCAGCGCGACACAAAAGCAATGTAATATGTATAAAATTAAGTGACAGTTCTAGCAATGGTAAAAGATGTGAATAACGGTAAAACAACATGAATATGGATATGCAGTAATCAATGCAGCGGAACAGTAAATCAGTATAACGATATGTCATGTATGCCACACAGTATATAAGGAATAAAAATGCCAGTATCCCTATCAGTCTCTAAGTCTCACTGTACAGGTCACTAAGCCTATCGTCAGTCCAAGTGTGAGAGTCAACCACTCGCGAGTGTCCTCCACCCAAGGGTAGAACCCAAGGGCAAGGGACCACGGGCCCAACATGTAACGAATGTATCACGGTGTATATATCACGTACCCTGTAAATCTCCATATAACTCCCTAAATATAAGCCGGCATGGGACTCCCGAGATTCTGTTGAACTCACACTTAAACTACCCCACACCCCGTGGTCTACATCAAACGCTAACCATAACCCTAAATACTAATCGATCCGTGACAAGTCTGCGCGAGAACTGGAGGCAGGACCTCCATCAAGCACGTCCCGACTAATACCTAAGATAAATGGCAGTGTCGGATGCCTTATCTGTGACATCCGTGCAAGCGCTTCCATAAGTGTCCCATACCACTTATAGTCACACGTACACGCATCCCACAGACGTCGACAATGCAATAGAATAAAAGGGACACTGATTGTGCACAAGTACGTGTCACTTTCACTTAATCACGAATACACGAACACTGACGTACTTGTCACAATCAACACTAAAATCTAACACTGGATAAATGCACGATGTCACTAGGTTATCAATACAATGATATGGGTATGATATGATGCGTGAACAAGTATATAAACATGATGAGGATGTTATGAAACCACATTCTTTCACTTGCACGATTTATCATGAAACATATGTATATAATTTGGCGAAATGACAAACAGGTAGTAATTAATATGTTCAGTTATCTATCCATCTAATTTGGTTTCGAGCCAATCGGGTTTCAGGATCATTAGTTATAACTGTTTCATTTTAAGCGCACGCGGCTGGAAATCCGGTTTCAGAATCAGGAATCCATTTCGCAACGCATTTTAACCCCTGTTGGGATCATAGTTTAGCGAGGCTACAGTTGGATGAATTCTAGGGTTTTCAGTAAAGTTTTCAACGCAACAAACGGATCTTCAATCGCGTCTGTACGTTAGGAGTTAAAATCTATTTAACACTAATATGTCAGTTCTGATTTTGTTGGGACTGTTATGCGTCCCGATCTTCTAAATTACAGTTTAAATATCAAACAGTAACGAAACAGGATGAAATCAATTGTGTTGTCTAGATAACAGATTTATCTATAATAAACAGTGGAGTTCCGCAACTTAGGAGTTAAGGAAATTCTATGGTATCCAATACGAAACAGCAAGCAAAGACTGGAGTCACTCTGGACTGCAGTCCGGAGTCGCACTCCGATCCGAATATCATCACAGTTTAAATACAGGAATGTCTGGAAACTGGTATAGGATTAAAGTTCGTCGAGTTAGATTTGATTTGAGCCCTCGAACGCACCATTCTAATATGTGTATGATTTATGGTGAATTTAACGATTTTCAGATACAACAGGATTACGGTTTTACGATTAAACTTGGGGGTAGTTGTTTTAGTCATTATCGATTACGTCATCCAACAAAATTCACACACTATGTTCACAGCCCTACGGGCCAACCAATACCTTTTAGTTCCGCCAAATTAGGGAAATATTTCCTTAGAGAACAAGTATCGAACAGTCGTGTTGCAATATTTAACATAAGGCAAACATGGGATATATATACGATGTTGATTTGTAACATATATAGAATAGCATGAAAGCAAGTAAAAACTTGCCTGGAGGCGTCTTGGCGATGCACGGCAGTGGTAACGGCGTGAACGCGCGATGAGTGACGCGTGCAAGGTTCGCGGTCTTGGCTCGTGCTCGGGCTCTTGGATTCGACAGTTCAGTGGATGTGACGGCGATGATTGTGATGAAAACGTCGACGACAGCGACAGCACGGGGCAGCGACGGCAAGGCAGCAGGATGCTTGATCTGAGAGGAGGATCTTGGGTGGCCAATGGTGCGTGCACGATACGGGCATGGTACGTGGTTTGGGCATGATGCGGAGGTGGCACATGTGCTGGTGTTTGGAGTTGGGTTGTAAGTGCTTGATGAGGAGTTGCTAAATGAAGGAGAAGAGGGTGGAGCTCAGGGCTTGAGTTTATGAAGAGGAGGAGGCGGAGTCACTCATGGTGTAGGCGTCGGTTGCCGGCGTAGAGCGGGAACGGTGTTGTTGACAAAGTCGCCGGCAGTTCAGAGGGGTTGACGGCGATGGGTCGACGGTGAGGTGGTGAACGGTGGTGTGAGGCGGTGATGGAGTTTGGGAGTTTGAGGTAGAAGTGGGGTGACCTCAGGAGCAGTAGCAGAGGTGGTGTTGGTGGAAGAGAGAGGTGGGTTCGTCGGAGAAGGTGATGGTGGTTGGTGAGGAGCTAGGAGGTCGGCGGCACGGTGAGAGGAGGTGGTCGAGTTTTAGGAGAAGGTGTAGGATCTCGAGGGTAGAGGAAAACGGTGAGGGAGGTGATGGGTGATGGGGTCTCGGGTCGAGGGTGAGAAAGAGATAGGGATTCGGGTGATCGAGGAAGAAGAAGGGGCGCCGGAGGTGGAAAGCGTGGAGGTAGGCACGGCTCGTTGGAGTGTGGCTCGAGGTGATGGCAACGAGCACTACAGCTCCGGCGGTGAGGAGATGGGACGAAGAGGAGGGCTCGGGGTTTTGGAGGGAGGAGAGAGGAAGGAGGAAAGAGAACGAGCGACGAGAGGGAAAGGAGGCGACGGGGGTTAGAGAGGGGGTGCGCGTCGTGGGGTAACGTCGCGACGACGTGGCGCAAGCGCGGGCGAAGGAGGCGGCGGGGAAAGGGGATCACGAGCGGGAATGAGGGATTGTTACCGTTGGAGACGAGGGAGATGCACAGGGATTGGGCCGGGTCGGGTGTTGGTGAGCTGCTGTAGGGGAGTGGGCCGGGCCAAGTTGTTATAAAAAAAGAATAATAAAATAGTGGAGTTGAGGGGGGGCCGGGCCAAGGCTGCAGACTAAAAATTAATAGCAGAAATTTATGGGATTGGGCTGGGAATTGCTGGACTGAAGAGCTGGGCACAAATATAAAAGTAATTAAAGGGAGATTAAGGAGGCGGGCCGGGCTTGTGTGGAAAGGCTGAGAGAATTAAATGGGAAAAATTAAAGAAAGAAGAAAGGAAAATGGCAGTGGACTTAAAATAAAACAAAGGATTTAAAAGAAAAGAAAAATTAATTGGAAAAAATGGGAGCTGGCCTGAGGCAAGTTTGGCTAGGGAAATTAAGGAAAATTTTAGATGAAAATAAATGAGATAATATAGGGTTTGGGTTTTAAGAATAATAGGGAACCTTATATCTAATAAGTGAGGAAAGGCTCACTAAAGAAATGGCTGAGAAAATATTTGCTGGGCTTGGGGATTCTAGGCCAGAGGGAAAAGAAAAGAAATCTATTAGGGAAAAGATAGAAATGGGCCGGGGCTTAGTCCTTTATAACACTAGGTAAGAAAATGGGTAGTGGCTGAGGGGAAAAATAGTTTAGAAAATAGGATGTGGGTTTAAAGAAAGGGTTTTAATAAATAAATAATTTTCTAAATAAAACACATAAAATTGTAAATAGAATAAATAGAATTCTAAAGTAATAAAATACGGACTTCGGTATAAAAGGGACCGGGTGTTACAGAATTATTACAAATATTTCATTTTTTTTAAAATGTCACAAGAATCATTTTACACTAAAATACCATGAATTCTATACAAATCAATATTACAAATAAATACCTTTATTTATGAAATTAGAAAATTTTCACTAGAAATATCACAATATAAAATCTACATTCATTACAACTCTAAAGATGAATAATAAATACTTGGGGTGTATTTTGAAAGGTATATAAAAGTATTTTTATATAAAAACCCCTCAAGTTCTATAAATTATCCTAAGGACCCTAGTAAATATAGGTTTAAGCGGGACCAATCTCTTGAGCCTCGGCGAGCCGGAGAAGTGGGTGCTTGCCTGTCTAAGGTAGATAACTTAACAACGGTGTTATCAACACGGTAATCGTTTTTGAAAAAGACACAAATCCTGTCGTTCATGTGCAGCGGTTACCGATAACATCAAAACAATCAGGACTTCAATTTACTTTTCTAATCGTCTGACTCAGATTGAGTCTCTTTATAATCTGACTTGAATATGATTCAAGTACAAACTACAATTCAATATGATTCCATGAATCCATATAATCAATATGTTCAAACTATTTAATCTATATTGACTGAACCGAACCATGGATATACTTCCATTTACATGATTCTCCAGTCGCATCCATGATTCTCCTGTTACATCCATTTACTGATATCATGGTTTCGGCAATTCATCCAATTATACAATCTATATTACAAGACAATACAAGTTGCAATACAATACAAACAATATAATCAAGACATCGCGGGGTTTATAAAGGGGTAGACTGGTACAGAATATGTTAAAGGTGACACGAGGTGGTCACTTAAGACGTAATTACATCCATATCGTTGTTCCGTGGTATTATCGACGGAGCCTTGTATTCCATTTGCCTTTAGTCTCTGGCATATAGAGACTCCTTTCGTATACACTGGCCTCTTCTGTACCAAGCTACAAAAAACAACGTTAACAATATAATATAACTTTAAAATCTACATTCTCTCTCTGTCTATTCTATTTCTCCCTTATCTTTAGGACTTACCGAGCGACCTATTCGCTGACGACATTCTATTTCTTTCTTCTTTGAATGTCGTCAGGTGATCTGGACACTTCAGAGATTGAGCCCACTGCTGATGACTTGGACCGGTTCAGTGAAGACCCCGAGCTCTAGACATTGTACATTTTTCATTCAGTACTTTTCATTTCCTGTTATGCCATTGTTTAAGCATCGCTTTTATTTCAGTTGTATTTACTTTTCATGCATTGTACAAAAGAATGTTAATAAATAAAGTTGTTGTTTTTATTATATCTTGTCTCTTGTGCTTTATTTTTATATTTCTTAGATACGCTTAGCGTATTTACTTCACAGTAAATACGTAGCGGCCTTGTCGCGTCCTCTGCCCGTATACTGGGACGCGTCCTCTGCCCGTATACTGGGAAGCGGGACGTGACACACTTACCTGGACATAAGAGTAGTAAAGAGGTGGTAGAGGATTGATCCTGCGGCTTGTCCTTTGGAAGTCTAGGAGCGGTCTAGTGACTTGACCTAGATAACCTTAGTTCTAGAGTTGTTTGCGTATTTTTGTGTGATTTGTTTCAAGTCCCACTTTTTCAAAAACAAACCAATTATTTTTAAATCACACACACGCTGCTACTTGCGCTAAAACCGTTTAGTGTATGCTCGGCTGGACACGGGATTTTAGTGCCCGTCTTGTCCGCGTTTCGGCTATCGACTCCGAAGTCGGTACTTCTTCATTTTCTTTTTCCCCACCACCCACCACATCGACCGAGATGGACGGTTCTCCATCAGATTATAACACCACCCTGCCACCATCCGTCGGTGCGCAAAATCCACCGCGCATTTCTCTCCAAGAGAGATACTATCCTATACGCAGTCCACTTCCTACCTGTCTATCTATTCCACCAGCCAATGGGGATAATTTTGAAATTAAACCCTACTACATCAACCTGTTGCCTAAATTTCACGGGCTCGAGTCTGAAGACGCATACATTTTTATCACCAAATTCGAAAACGTATGCCCAATGATGGGTACTTCATAATTGTCCGTGGATGCTATGCGCTTGCGTCTTCTCCCGTTCACTTTGTGCGACTTGGCAGAAAAATGGCTTTAAAATACTTCCGCACACTCTATTACCAATTGGGATGAATTCATGATAGCATTCCTTAAAAAAATTTACACCAATCATAAGACCGCCCATGTTAGGAGCGAAATCAACCAGTTTACCCAGCTTCCCAATGAACCATTTTGGAAGTGCTTTGAACGGTTCAAGGATTTGCTTGTCCAATGTCCTCATCATGGAATAAATAGATGGGATCTGTGCCGAATTATATATGAAGGCATTAATCCAGCGACAAAGCAGATACTTGAAACCATGTGTCAATGCAATTTCATGTCCAAAGACGATGGTGAAGCCTGGAAATATCTGGAAGATCTCGCTGAAAACACTTTGCAGTGGGAAAGCGTTAGACCACCTTCATCTAGGGGAGGTATCCATCAGCTCGATGTTTCCATAGCCGTAAAAGACGAAATGCCAACGATGCAAAAGAAACTCGACGCTATCGCGAACAAATTCTCATCAGTCTCGCTAAACCAGGTAACACTCCCCAAGACCGTGCGTGGTTGTTGTTCCAATCCATCTCATTTAACAAAAGAATGTCCTTTAAATTCTTCGTTTCAAGGTCACGAGCAAACTAATGCTACTTTTCAGCAGCGACCTAGAAACCATCCTTATTCTTCTATATACAATCAGGGGTGGAGGAATCATCCTAAGTTTGTTTGGAACCAAAACCAAAAGCAATTATCAAAGACCTCCTCCACAGCAACAGCAACCACCACCACAGAGTCAATACCCCTTTCAATCGTAACCTTTTCAAAACCCGGCCAATAATTCTTTCTAAACGACCGGGAATGAAAACTCATCTGCACTCGAACGAAGCATGGATATGTTTATTAAACATTCCATGCAATCGACGGACGAAATAAAGTCTTCTATCTGATCTTTAACATAGACCACCAACTCCCACGTTGAGAGTATAAAATCGATAGAAGCACAACTTGCATAAATAAATGCCGCGATGAGTACGAGAGAAAAAGGGAAACTTCCATCTCAACCCCTACTGAATCCTGGCCACTCACAAAATCATAATGTGAGTGTCGTTACCACGTTGAAATCAGGAAGAGTATTGAACAATCAAATGAGTGAATAGATTGATGATAAGGAATCAATTAAAACCCCGACTTCTACTTCTTGCCCTATTTCGTCTAATCTCCCACCTTCTTCCGAGCCTATTCTCCATTTTCCCCAAGGCTTTAACACTGTCATGCCCCGCTTCCCAAAATACGGAATACGGGGGGTTGATAAGGCCAGCCATGCTCCTACAGTCAAGAAATTATTCTGCCGTAGTCACATTTTGGCTTCTAGCTTTACGTGGTACTCAGTAATCAATACAGAGGTAATAAGAAATGCAGTCACTAAATCAAAACAAAAACAAAAGAACTAACCAGATGGAGATTAAGAGAGTATAGCTCTGGGTAGCAGAACAAGATGTCCGTGATGTCCTCGTGGTACGTCAGGTCCTGGTCCAAGCTAGATCCACTTCTCACTCTGAGCATGCATACTCAGGTCGTCAGAGCGACACGATGGCAATATATATATATATATATATACAAATAGTAACTCGTACAATAATAATGAATAGGTAACAGTAATCGAAAGAGTAAAGACGTGAACATGAAGTAGCCAATGCAGGTATCTAAAAGAGCAGGCAACCAGTAAAGCAGTAAACAGTATGGCAGGTATATTGAATCAATAAGCAATACATGTCAATGTCA
Source organism: Agapanthus africanus (assembly GCA_030015575.1). NCBI lineage: Eukaryota > Viridiplantae > Streptophyta > Magnoliopsida > Asparagales > Amaryllidaceae > Agapanthus > Agapanthus africanus. The sequence goes on from CM057350.1 coordinate 116,139,126, forward strand.
CTAACCCTATCAGTCTCTAAGTCTCACTGTACAGGTCGCTAAGCCTATCGTCAGTCCAAGTGTGAGAGTCAACCACGCAGGAGTATCCCCCACCCAAGGGTAGGACCCAAGGGCCAGGGAACAAGGGCCCGAAACACGCACGATAATAATCAGTAACTCCATCCATATAACTCCCAAAATCACGATATAAACCAGCAATGGGACTCCCGAGATTCTGTTGAACTCACACTCAAACTACCCCATACCCTGTGGTCTACATCAAATGCCAACCACAAACTCAAATACCCGTCGGTCCATGACAAGTCTACGCGAGAACTGGAGACAGAATCTCCATCAAGCATGTCTCGACTGATACTCAAGATAAATGGACAGTGTTTGGTGCCTTACCTGTGACACCCATACAAGTGCTTCCATAATTGTCCCATACCAATTATAGTCACACTTATACACGTCCCACAGACGTCGACAATGCAATAAATCAATATGGTCCACTGATTGTGTACAAGTACGTGTCACTTTCACTTATCCATTCATGCTTAAACACTAACATACTTGCCACAGTCAAACACTAATACCTAACACTGGGTAATGCACATGATCACTAGGTTACCAATGCAATGACATATATATAATGTGATGAGAATACAATAATTAAGGCATGATCAAGCTATCATCAGTCAGTGTCCTACTACTTACATAATTTATCATAAATCATACATGCAAAATTTAGCGAAATAATGAAAAGGGGGTAAGCAGTATGTTTAACTATCTATCCATAAAAATTAGTTTCACGTTAATCGGGTTTCAGGATCGCTAGATATGGTCATTTCATTTTAAGCGTTCACTGCTGGAAATCCGGTTTCAGAATCGGAAATCCGTTTCGTAATGCATTTTAATCCCAGTTGGGATCTTATTTAGGCGATGCTATAGTTGAACGATATTTAGGGCTATCAGTTAGGTTACCACCGCAATTGGAGGATCAGTAATATGCTATGTAGACATGGAGTTATGGACAGATTATGTTCGATGTGTAAAATCTGCTTCTGCAGAATTAAGCAAGATGTGTCGACATTATAAAATGAGTTAAAAATATCAAACAGTTGAGGAATCTAGTGAGACCTATGGAGGAAGAAAGATAATTCAATTTCCTACGTAACGATAAAGGGTTCCGTGCATTATCATATTTAAACAGGAATATACAGGGGTCTAGAAACAGGGGTTAATCGGGGTTTCCATTCTGGACTACAGTCCAGGATCGTAATCCTCCATAATTATATCTATCATAGTTTATTAAAATTCAGTGATAAACAATATAATACAGTAGGTTAAACAGTTAGCTTCGATATGAACCATCGAACGCTAAAATTTGGTTTGTCCACAATTTATTATAAATTTTACGGTTTAGCATGTTCAGGAAATTCTGATTTCGCAATGGTTGTCGGGGGTAGTATTTTGTAGGTGAAACGATATTTGTTTGCAACCAAATTTCCGTAGAACCACTATGGATAGTAAACGGGCTTATTGATCATAATTCCCTCCATTTAAAGATAGGTTTTCACTTAAGGGTTCACATCGAATACTTGTTTATACGTATGGTGATCGAAGCTTTGGTTATGCGAAAGATATAAACAATTATAGGGTTAATACTAATAGCATGTAAAGCAAGTGGAGATCACTTGCCTCGGTCACTTGATATGGGAGCGGCGTCGCTGCAGGGTTTGTCCCAACACACAGGACGGCATGATGCTGGATACGAGCGCGCGGCGCGAGCGCGGTGCGCGGTGACCCGGTACTGGACGCGGTGGCGACGCGGGCGCGATACGGCAGCGGGCGTGGTCCTGGCTCGGTGCGTGGCACGGTGCGACACGGAACTGGGCCTGGTGATGACACGGGCGCGACACGGTGCTGGGCCTGGTGATGACGCGGGCGTGACACGGTGCTGGGCACGGAGTGGGTGCTGTCGTGGTACACAGGTGGGCACGACACGATACAGGCGCGACACGGGAATTGGGCACGGGGCGCGACACGGGAGTGGGTCTACGGTGACACGGTGCTAGACCTGGAACGGCACGAGTCGTGGCACAGTGCGACACGACATGGCACGAAGCTTGGGCAGTGCACGGGGTCGGTGCAAGGTCGACGGTGAGAAGTCACGTACGGATCCCGGCACGGCACCATCAGCGGCAACGGCAGTGAGTTCAGGAGTGAGCTCGGGTTTGTTCTCAGGGCGGCGGAGAGATAGAGTCGTTGTGGCAGTGGAGAGCGGCGTTGGTTGGCCGGAGTAGGTGAGGGCGATGGGTGCTCGGGGAGATAGTCGGAGCTCCGGTGACGTGGGGACATGAGGGTGTTCGTGCAGGGAGTGGGTGCAGTGAGAGAGAGAGAGATGCTGTGAGAGAGAAGGGCTGTGAGAGAGAGATGCGAGTGGTAAGGAGAGAGGGAGCTTGGAGAGGCGATGGGGGTGGCCGGCGCGGTGCTCGGGTGACTGACGGGAGCTGCGGCCGTTGGGTTCTCGTCGGTGTGCAGGGAAGGGAGTCGGGGAGGTAGGTGGAGGAAGAGAGGAGGAGAAGGGAAGGAAGGCGAGGTGATTGTCGTGGTCGTCATCATTGTTGTCGGCGTCGGCTGCTGTAGGGGATGAAACTGGGATCTTGGAGAGGGGAGAGGAGGAGGGAGAAAGTGGAGGGAGTTAGAGGGATGAGGAGGGGTTGAGGAGCTTGAGAGCGTGCGCGCGAACGTGGGTCGGGGTAGTGGGTCGTGATCTCGACGAGGGCGTTGGCGAGGCGGCGTGGGCGGCAACATGAGGTACGCAGGAAAAAGGAGCGGGAAATTTAGAATGAAGTGGGGAAGAGAGGTTGGAGCGGGTCGGGTTCGGGAGTGGGCCGGGTTTGGGAATTAATTAAATGAAATTAGAGAATTGGGTCGGCCTTGCGAAATTTATGTAATTTGAAATTTGGTTTGGGCTGTGGTTTGGGTAGGAAATTAAGTAAAAATAGAAAAGAGATATGGAGGAGTGGGCCAGCTAAAGAGGAAAAAGAAAAATGAAAGGGAAAAGGGTTTAGGGTTTGGGTTATGGATTGGTTAGGGAAAATTAAAAAGATATTAGATTAGATTAGGGTTAGGGTTTTAAAATAATAAAAAATAATAATTGTAAAATAAATAAATTTTAAGAGTAATAAAAATACGGATATTGGTATACAAAAGGACTGGGTATTGTAAACAGTTCGCCCACTTCCTCGAATCTACTTAAAACGATCTCCACTCCAACTCTGGGATCGATTCCATCCACACAAACTTCTCCACAAATGTTGGACCCAAAACTTATTGATAAAGCTCCATTTCCAAACAGGTTGAGGGCCAACAAACCTAATGCACAAATGGAGAAGATTGTGGAAATGTTTAAGCAAGTTAAAAAAAATATCCCTCTCCTAGATACTATTCAACAAGTTCTTTCCTATACGAGAATACTTAAGAACTTGTGCACTAGGAAGGGAAAAACTCAAGTGCCTAAAATAGTGTTCTTAACGAGTAATGTAAGTATGACTTTTACTTAGCAATTGCCTAAGAAACATAAAGACCCGGGCCGTCCTACAATATCTATTTCTATTGGGGGTAAAAATATCAATCGTGCTCTACTTGATCTCGGCGCTAGTGTTAACTTGTTTCCATATTCTGTCTATGAGCAGCTAGGTATAGGAGAGTTGAAACCTGCCCACTGCACTCTTCAGATGGCAGATCGATCTATCGCCCAACCTAGGGGTGAACTAGAGGATGTGTTAATCAAAGTCGGGGAATTCATATTCCCTGTGGACTTTATTGTTTTAGATATACAGCCTGTGGCAAACCCACGCAACCAAATCCCGGTGATACTTGGTCGACCTTTCCTAGCAACTTCCAATACTGTCATTAATTGTCGTAACGGTTCTATGAACTTATCTTTTGGGAAGATGACAATTGAGCTTAATATTTACAAGCTAGGAAGTCAACCATCTGAACCTTCTGCTCATTTAATCGACGTCTGTTCCATCAACTAGATAGCTTCTGACAGTTGCGAAGCGGAAGTACTTTGCTATGATGATCTCGACAACACTAGTGCGACATTGTTTGATCTGGAAAATTATTATAGTGAGGATATCTTTGATGCGAAAATCCCCGCGTCTGAATCCGTTGACTCGTCGCAAAAGTCAGTAGCACTTTCCGAGTCAATATCCTACGTAAGTTATGAACCTTTTAGGGAGTCCGAGAATCATTCCCTTACCCCACTTTCTATTGTCTCTCCGCCAATGTTAGATCTCAAACCGCTACCTTCTCATCTTAAATATGCATATTTATATGAGAATGAGTCTTTGCCCATAATCATATCCGCTTCTCTAGTTTTAGAGTAAGAGAACGCTCTCTTGACGGTATTGAGATCAAATCGGCAAGCATTTGGTTGGACAATGGCTGACATCAAAGGGATTAGCCCATTAATTGTTGAACATTATATACGTCTGATGGATGAAGTTAAGCTAACCCGAGACCCACAAAGACGGTTAAATCCGGTTATGAAGGATGCGGTTGAGAAAGAAATCGTCAAGTGCCTAGATAGTGGTATAATTTACCCAATATCTAATAGCCAATGGGTAAGTCCTATTCATGTGGTCCCTAAATAGTCTGGCATCACGGTCATCACTAATGAGGCTAATGAATTGATCCAAACACGCACCCAAACTGGATGGCGCGTGTGTATTGATTACAGAAAACTCAATGCCGCAACGAGGAAAGATCACTTCCCTCTACCTTTCATTGACCAGATGTTAGAACGATTAGCTGGACATGAATACTATTGTTTCTTGGACGGATACTCTGGCTATAATCAGGTCCCCATCGCCGAAAAGAATCAAGATAAAACAACATTTACTTGTCCTTTCGGTACTTTTGCTTATAGACGCATGCCCTTTGGGTTATGCAACGCTCCCGCTATATTTCAATGGTGTATGATGGGGATAGTCTCAGACATGGTTGAGAATTTTCTGGAGATATTTATGGACGATTTCTCCATATTTGGGGACTCCTTCGAGGAATGCCTACGTCATCTTGACGCGGTTCTTACCCGCTGTAAGGATAAGAACTTAACTTTGAATTGGGAAAAATGTCATTTCATGGTCCAAGAAGGTATTGTGCTTGGACATATCATTTCACAAAAAGGCATTGAGGTAGACAGAGATAAAATAGATGTCATCCATAACCTTCCTCATCCCAAATGCGTCAAAGATATACGATCTTTCCTTGGTCATGCAGAATTTTATAGGAGATTCATTAAGGACTTTAGCAAAATTGCTAGACCCTTAACTCTTCTATTGTCCAAGGATACAGCATTTCACTTCGATTCGGATTGTGAGGCTGCTTCTGAATCGCTTAAAAGATCTCTCACTACAGCCTCCGTTCTATCATCTCCGGATTGGAACCACCCATTTGAGCTTATATGTGATGCATCAGATTTTGCTATTGGTGCAGTCTTAGAACATCATATTGATAAGATACCACATGTAATTTACTATGCAAGTAAGACCTTGAATAATACTCAAATTAATTATACAACGGCCAAGAAAGAACTCTTGGCAGTTGTATTTGCATTAGAAAAATTCAGGCCTTACTTGATTGGATCACCGATAGTGGTTTACACCGATCACTCCGCCCTAAAACATCTTTTATTGAAGAAGGATGCTAAGGCCAGGTTAATACGTTTGATCCAGTTGTTACAAGAATTTGATCTTGTCATACGAGACAAGAGTGGATGTGAAAACGTAGTAGACGACCATCTTTCACGTATCTCTTCTTCACCTACAGTGACCTTGCCAATAAATGATTCATTTCCTGTTGAACAGCTCTTGACCGAATCCTGCGAACCTTGGTTCGTGGATATTGTGAATTATCTAGCGACGGGACTTATTCCTAGCAATTGGTCGAATCAAGACAAATTTCGATTTCTATCCCAAGTAAAACACTTTTACTGGGATGAACCTTATTTGTTTAAGTATTGTTCCGATCAAATCATTCGCAGATGTGTCCCTAACTATGAATTCAAGAGTGTGTTATCATTTTGTCATGATCAGGCATGCGGCGGTCACTTTGGTCCTCGAATAACGGTGGAGAAAGTTTTGCAATATGGCTTTTATTGGCCAACATTATTTAAAGATGCTTATGATCATTGCAAAACTTGCCCGCGGTGTCAACACTTGGGTCGGATTTCACGTAGAAATGAGATGCCGCTCCAACCTATCTTGGTTGTGGAGATATTCGATGTCTAGGGTATTGATTTTTTGGGCCCTTTTCCCAACTCTTTTGGGAATTTATATATTTTGTTAGCGGTTGATTATGTCTCAAAATGGGTGGAAGCAATACCGTGTCGCACTAATGACAACAAGGTTGTTATTAAGTTCCTTAAAGAAAATATCTTTTCGCGGTTCGGACACCATAATTAGCGACAACGGGACGCATTTCTGTAATCGGTCTTTTGAGGCTTTGATGCAGAAATATGCAATTAACCACAAAATTTCTACGCCCTATCATCCCCAAATAAGCGGGAAAGCTGAGATATCAAATAGGCAGATCAAGTAAATTTTGGAGAAGACGATTTCTAAAAACCGTAAAGATTGGTCAACCAAGTTGACAGATACTCTTTGGGCATTTCGTACCGCTTAAAAGACCGATCTTAGTATGTCTCCATACCGCCTTGTGTTTGGGAAGGCATGCCACCTTCCTGTCGAGATCGAACATAAAGCAATATGGGCTATCAAAGAGCTAAACTTCGATTTTGATCAAGCCAGCAGCTATCGGAAGATGCATTTGAATGAGCTAAGCGAACTTCGTGATGAAGCTTACGATAATGCGGTGATAGTAAAGAACCGGACTAAAGTGTTTCACGATAAAAACCTTTTTAGGAAAACTTTCACACTGGGACAAAAAGTCCTTTACGATTCCCGTCCCCATCTTCATCTGGGTAAGCTTAAATCTCGTTGAAAGGACCATTTGTGGTGCGGTATGTATACTCGCACGGGACAGTAGAAGTTGAAAATATAAAAAACGGTTCAAATTTTAAAGTAAATGGGTATAGATTAAAACCATATTTTTCTGCTGACCCAGCGGAGGAGCTCCTGTTTTTAAAGGAGCCACTTTATCATAACTAAATTTCCTCCATCTCACCTCCATGTTTCGGTAACATTGTCTCATTTTAAGAATGGAGATGAGTGATAAAAGACTTCAATGAATATCTGTGCGTGCCAAAATACAAGTTTGGGGTAGTTTTTATTTGACTATTATTTTACCCCTCTTAATTTCTTTCCCTAAGTCTACAGGTCGATGCATTAAAAAAAAGACATCAGTTGTATTCACTAAACTATCTTTTGGCATTTGGCACTATACAATTTTTTTATATAATAAAAGAGTAGAAAGTGAAAAATTGCATATGAAAGATAGGAAAAGTTTAAGAAAAGAAAGAAAGAAAGATGTTTTCTTAAATGAAACTAGTAATAAGTAGTTATGAGCCGTTGTCCCAAGGGTTGGTAAGATGAAGGAAATTACTAATCTGAGGATAAAATTAAGTCTGAAAAATTGTCCTTTTTCTTGATGCCAAACATTTGAACGTTTATACCCTACTCTACGCACTTACACACATCTTGAAACTTGGGATAGTAGAGGATACCTTGAAATGCTCTTGTCTAAAATCCATAGTATAAAAAAAAAAAAGAAGTATAAATGGTGAAGAAAAAAATGAACACTGGTTTTGTAATTACCAAGGCAGCATAAAAAAAAATATAGCGAGGGTGTTTTATCACCTAGTGCCTTAGACCAACTGGTTTGGGAGCTACTGCTAAGCCTTAGGTTTTGCGAAAAGAGGAATTACGCCTAAATGCGCAAGCACATTTTGTAATCGATCGGTTAGTACCTCAAGAAGTATTAACGGTCGCATGAAAGATGTGTTAGCAATTTCATCAAAATATTCACCAACTATAAAGTACTTTGGAAAATGGATAAGAGTATGATAGCTTGAATTGAATTCTCTGAGTGTAGGGATGTATTTTACACACACGTAGGGGTATATGATCAATATTTGGAAGAAAAATAGGGAGGAATACTAAAGGCGGTGTTTTATTAAGAGATGGTGTGATTTTTAACATTTTTTGTTGGAAACTCTTATTTTCAAGTTCTTTCTTTTATAATTCTTATCTTTATATGTAACTTTCACTATCTTTCTTTTATAGGATTTTGTGGGTGTAATCCGCTGAAAACCCTCAGGAGACAACACTCCTCCTACTAGGGACACCTAGAGATTTAATGTCTTGTTGCACGTTCTCAGTGCAATCGTGTTGCCTACGAAAGTGTGCTGCTTAGGTTTTTCTTTTTTCTTTTTCTCCTTCTCTTGAATAACTAATTTGCTCGGGACGATCAAAATTAAGTTTGGGGGTATTTGTTCAATCGAAAATATTGTGAATTTGATATGGCATTTTCTTTAATATTTCTATATAATAAAAGGTGATTATTATAAATATGACACATATGAGGGTTTATCTGTAAAAATACTATTTTCATGTGTTTACGTATTGTAATTAACATTATGAAGGAAAATGTAAGTGTAGGGTGTTTTTCGTTACCCCATTGAGATCGGAATACGCGCGCGCTTGTCAGGCGCATTACATATTCCCCCTGCCTAGGGTAGACGGGGGTTTAATGATTGTGGGGATCCGAATCTCCGGCAGCCGCGGACTAAGCTGCCGTTAATTACCCCTCGCCTTTGGAGCGAGGGAACCTCCGATTGACAGGTTAAACTGGTCATATGAACTCAATGTGCAGTGTTGTGTTTTGAAGGGGTTCTGGATGTATCGGGAGCCCCGCAGAGTATGTGTGTGTGTACATATGTATACATATGTATATATGTATGTATATATATATATATAAAAGGGGGGAAAGGCATCCAAAGGATGCGTGGGGCCAGCTCCATCGCTTTGAGCGCAAGAGCGCAAGAGCCACGTGTCAGCACGTGAGCGCTCCGGCGCTAGCGCACTGAGCGCTAGCGCGCCACGTGTCAGCACGTGGACGCTCGGGCGCTAGCGCTGAGCGCTTGCGCACTGAGCGCTAGCGCGCCACGTGTCAACACGCTAACGCTCGGGCGCTGGCGCTCGGAGCGCAAGAGCTCTAGCGCGCCACGTGTCAACTCGTGGGCACTAGAGCGCTAACGCTTTGGGCACTAGCGCTCAAAGTGCAAGAGCGCTAGCGCTTTGAGCGCTAGCACACCACGTGTCAACACGTGGGCACTCGAGCGCTAGCGCTTTGGGAGTTAGTGCTCTGAGCGCAAGAGCACTAGCGCGCCACGTGTCAACACGTGGGCACTCAAGCACTAGCGCTCTGAGCGCAAGCGCACTAGCGCGCCACATGTCAGCACGTGGGCGCTCGAGCGCTAGCGCACCACGTGTCAGCACGTGGGCGCTCGAGCAGCAAAAAGGGACTTGGTCCCTGCAATGGGAGTTGTACTACCAGAAATGAGCACTTATTATTCTCTCTCTATCTCTGTGTGTGTGTGTGTGTGTGTGTGTGTGAGGAGTTAAACTCCTAAGATGTTTTGAAGCTGATGAAGGGCTTCTCCCCTTGAGCCCTAGTTCTTCCCCAAAGTGGGGTTTCTGGAGATGGGTCTCCTTCTTCTTCCTTTGTTGGCTGAGTCTTGAAGAACAAGAAGTATGAGATTTTAAAAATCTCTTATTTTTAAGATCTGATGGGAGATCTGAGTTCCCCTTTATGGGTTTTGTGGTGAAAACTATTTAGTTTTGGAAAAGAAAGAGTAAAACTCTTGATTTAATTCAAAAGAAATGAGAAGGTTTAGAACCTTGGAGAAGGAGCAGGAGACACAAAGAACCCTAGTTTTTGGGGGAATGAAAAAGTGTTACTTTATTCATCATCATGTTGCCTTATATAGGCTTACACATTTACATATAGCCCCTTGGGCTTTGCAAAATGGCATTTTGCCCATCTCATACTTCATGTGCTATTCTTTTTTGCACATAAGCCATGGGCTTACAAAAATTTGGCTTTATACCCATTCATGCATAAAAAAAATACATAAAAATTATTTATTACATGATATATATTTTGGCATGGAGGAGGTTGGCCGTGGGCTTGACTTGGGCATGGGCCCGCTTGACCTGGGCTTGGGCCCACCTGGCTTGGGGTTGACCTTGACTTTGACTCGGTCAACCGGGGGTGCAAATTTTAACCCCAACAGTAAGCATATAATATCTATATCATATTTAGTCCATTTAAATATGCTTACCTTATCAAATATCTTTAACCAATTTTCTAAAACTATAATATCATATCAAATGGTTAGGATAATATCTCAATAAAAAAAACAAATTCTACTAAAATTATTTATTGAGATATTGTGCAGAATTATATCAGGACCAGAATCAGGGAAATCCGAGCTATCAAGATCAAACTGCCGAAATATTCAAGTGAATCGAAGAAGTCAATTCTGGCAGTGACTTAGAGAAGATTTCCAAACTCCAGATATTCAAACGATCACCACATTACAACTGAATGAATCTCCAGAAATTTGAGTCAAAGATCCCACCAAAGCGTGGCGGAACCGCGGCTAAAACAAGCATATTGCGGCGGTTCCGCCGCAATATTGAAGAGTTGAGATACGGGATTTTCTGGGTAGGATCCTAACAACTAGTTACCATATTAGGAAACTAGAGTTCTGGCTCTGTGACTATAAATAAGGATCGAGAGCCTCTTGAAAAAATCATCAAACCGACGCGATCATGAAGTCCACGACAGCTCAAGAATTCTGGTTGATCATCGACAGTTTATCTACCTCCTTAAGAAGAGACCGAGATGCAAACTAAGGTTGTTGTAATCATTTTCTAAAGGAACAAAGTGTACTTGATCTTGTTGATTAATAAAGATAGTTTTATTCTATTGCATTGTATTTTCTTCATGATTTCTATCTTTTCTTTTCCTAACATGCGCGAGTAATTCTCCGCTTGTTAGGGTTTGTAGGATTATGGTAGATTAATGGTTGATGAAGATCCTTAAACTCTTTTTACGTCCTATAAAGTTTATAAACTTTACCAAAAGAATCATTAACATCCTAATCGGGCGTGCTACCAATTCATTAGGAGCCACGACCACGATTAGAGATTAGATTAACGATTGTTTTGGTAAAGGCTAGACATGAACGGAGATCCATGTCAAGGTAGGGGTTAAGAGTGGGAACCCTTTTCCCTCCAGAAACCCTAATCTACATGCATCACTGTCAATCTAGTTTTAAATCTATTAAAGTATAAGAGGAGTAATCTTTAATTAATCATCCATGACTACTAAATCTTAACGAACCTACAAGCTCCCTTCTAATATAAAACCTACATCCGTAGTTAATCTAGATATATATCCTGCATCCGTGTTTGAATTGGATCTAGAATCTATAACCATTCTTCACCATTCTTTATTCTTCCCCCTTTTTAACACGTCTAAAGTAAGATTGAAAGATTCCACATATCCCTGAGGACAACCCGTACTCATCTCGGTCTAGCTACACGCGACACCGTTATTGATTGCGGTTACAACACAACTCTAAAAACATCAACAATCAGCAGTCACAAAATCCATTGTGATGTGTTGCCACTTCCATTCTGGAATAGGTAACGGTTGAAGTAAATCAACAGTCCTGTGATGTTTAGTTTTTACTTGCTGGCACACCAAGCATTTAGCGACGCTTCTGGTTACTTCACGCTTCATTCCATGCCACCAGTAATTTTGACGCAGATCTTTGTATATCTTTGTACCTCCAGAGTGTACTGAATAAGGAGAGCTGTGAGCTTCTTTCATCAACTCTTTTCGCACAGAACCTTTTGGTACACACAGTCTACTGCCGTATCTCAAAGATCCGTCTTCATGGATGATGAAGTCTGTTCGAAGTCCACTTTCTATTTGTTCTTTGATCTTTTGCAACTTAGCATCACTTGCTTGAGCTGCTTTGATCTGATTGACAATGGTAGATTGAACTTGTAAGTTCATCAAACTTGAAGCGTTACTTGGCATGACTACATCAATCTCCATTTGTTGCAAGTCTTGTTGAAGCTTCCACTGTGCGGTGAGATTCAATGCTAATGGTTGGCGATTAAGGGCATCAGGTACTACATTCACCTTCCCTGGATGATATTGTAGGTTGATGTCGAAGTCTGCCATAAGTTCTAACCATCTTCTCTACCGCATATTCAATTCTTTTTTAGTAAACACATATTTCAGACTCTTGTGATCTGTGTATATGTCCACTCGTTCACCAAGAAGATAATGGCGCCAAATCTTAAGAGCAAAGATAACGACCGCCAACTCCAAATCATGTGTCGGATAATTGCGCTCATGAATCTTCAGCTGTCTTGAAGCATAAGCCACAACTTTTCCGTGCTGATGTAGAACACATCTTAATCCCTTACCGGATGCATCGCAATGCACTTCAAAACCTCCAGATTGGTCCAGTATAACGAGAATGGGTGATGATGTCAATCTTGACTTGAGTTCTACGAAAGCTCGTTCGCATGCTTCTGACCACACGAATTCTTCATCTTTACGTGTGAGCTTGGTCAGGGGTGTTGCAATCTTCGAAAATCCTTCAATGAACCTTCTGTAATATCCTGCTAAATCCAAGAAACTTCGAATGTCCTTCACTGACTTCGGTGTTGGCCATTTGCTTACTGCTGATACTTTAGCTGGATCTACAGAGATTCCATTGCCTAATACAATATGTCCGAGAAAACTGACTTGATCTAGCCAAAACCCGCACTTGCTGTACTTGGCATAGAGTTGATGCTGTCGTAGAGTTTCTAGGACAATTCGTAGGTATTCGGTGTGTTCTTTCCGACTCTTAGAATACACCTGGATGTCGTCGATGAACATGACAACAAACATGTCTAGGTATTCTCGGAAAACTTGATTCATTAGGTTCATGAATATAGCTGGTACGTTGGTCACTCCAAATGGCATCACAAGAAATTCAAAATGTCCATAGCGAGTTCTGAATGCCGTTTTATGGATATCAGATTCTTTGACCTTCACATGATGATAACCCGAACGAAAATCTAACTTGGAGAAAACACAAGATCCACTTAGCTGATCGAACAGATCGTCGATGCGTGGGAGTATATACTTGTTTTTTATAGTTACATCGTTCAGAGCTTTATAATCAATGCACATTCAATATAAACCTTCCTTCTTCTTCACAAGTAGAACTGGAGATCCCCAACTTAAAGTGCTGGGACGAATTCATCTTTTCCTCAATAATTCGTCCAACTGAGTACGGACTTCCTTCAACCCTTCAGGGCTTAACCGATACGGTGCTTTGATCACCTGTTGTGTTCCAGGTACTAAATCAATGCTGAATTCAAGAGCTCGATCGGGAGGCAAACCTGATATGTCTTCAAGAAATATATCATCGAACTCTCGAACTACCTCTGGCTTCGATCCTTCATCCGCTTGAAGTGTTGCAATTACTGCCTTCATCGTTTTTGCCTTGTATGTGCTTGGCTCCAGGGTACGGTTTCCACTTTTGAAAAAAAATACCGGATGGTCTGGAATCTCAAACACCACCCTCCTTTGACGATAGTCTATGGTAGTGTAAAAAGTTCCGAGTCAATCCATACCCAAAACGACATCAAAATTTGGTATGTACAGCACCTTGAAGTCAGCATAGAATTCTCTGCTGCAGACGACCACTGGATACAGGTCGTATCCCATTGTTTCTTTTAGAACGTCGTTCCCTGAACTGACATTCCAGTTGGATACGAGAGGTTTGATTGGAATCTCTTGAGTTCGGACGAACCGTTGCGACATAAAGAAATATGATGCTCCAGTATCGAAGAGTGCTAGTGCAGGAAGTGAGGCTACTAAGACCGTACCTAAGTTATGTGGGATATGTTTTAGGTATAAGGAAAAGGTATGTAGGTATGTATATAGACTGAAAGAAAGTTGAAAGGAAATGTTACCAGTAATGACTTGGCCGGTGGCTTCAGCTTCTTCCACGGTCATTGTGAAAGCCTGTCGCCGCGGTACATTCTTCCTTGCTGGAGGAGTATTCCTCTGTCCGTACCTTTGTGCTTGAGGTACGTTCCATTGAGCTTAATAGAACTGACGAGGAGGAGGTGCAATCGGTTCATGAGGAGGTGGAGCAGGGAGAGCTAGTCTCGGAGCAGGTGCCTGGATGGCTGGACGCTGCTGATAAGTGATTGCTGGCCTAGGTGCAGCATTTGGGTTGTGTCTACGAGGACAAGACCCAATGTCATGAGTAGCTGAGCCGCAGACTAAGTAAAGGCGATTTGCATGCCGACAGTCCTTCGCCAAATGTCCATCTCTCCTGCAGTAGGTACAAAAGGCTGGGTTGGGCCGGTTGTTCGGTACTCCCGGTTTCTTAGGAACAAATTGTGGCCTTGAAGAGGCTCCTCCTGCCATCTGAGTGACAGGGCGCTTCATCCCGGCATAGTGGGGTCTACCCTTCATCTTCACCACTGCCTCATATCGGCGGGCAGCTTTCAGGGCCATCTCATGGGTTGGGAAATCCCCTGTAGCTAAAGAAACTTGGATTTCCGAATCTAACCTTTGCTGAAATCTTCTAGATCTGATCTCAGCAGTTGGTATCAAATGTGCCGCTACCGAGCATGGTAAACTCAGCATCATACTCATCTACGGACTTGGTCCACATAGAACCATGTTGTAGGTGAATGAACTGCTGCTCCATGTCAAATCGGGCAGTCTCTGGGAAGGATTTCGCGTCGAACATGTCGTAAAAATTCCTCCATTCGATAGGTTGGTCATGACGGCTTTCTTCCGACTCCACCAAACTCGGGCATTGTCAGTGAGTTGCAGCTTTGCAACCCGAACCTAAGCGATCTCTGGCACTTGTGCCGCTGCTAGATCATCCTCAATACCGTGAGCCCATTCCTGAGCTTCCAGAGGGCTCTCTTTTCCCGAAAATTGCTTGGGATGCAAAGCCCGAAATTGCTTTACCTCAGGTGCTTCCGCTTCTGGACGGTTCATCAAAATAACAGTCTGGTGTTGCTGTCCTTCCAGGAGGTTACGGATTATCTCAAGCAATACCGTCTGCTCATTGATCGGAGCAGCGACGGTAGGTGTAAGCGGTAGAGGTGGTGGTGTGTTGTTAAAGTTGGTACTGGTGTTGTTTGGGGAATCCATAATCTTGAAAGAAAAATAGGGTTAGGACAAATTCAATGTATATGAAATTGTAAAATTCAAGAAATATGAATTGTAAAGAATGTTTTTAGTTGCTGATTCTTGTGTTATATTGTTTAGGACTTCATGCAGAATTGACCAGCATGTCCATGCAGAACTTACCTACATGTCCATACAGAGCTGACCTGCATGGGTTACCAACAAAACCTATCACGCCCCGCTTCCCGGTGTACGGCAAAGGGACGCGGCGAGGCCCGCTACGTATTTAATCAGAAGTAAACACGCTAAGCGTATCTAAGTAATATAAAGTAAATGTACACAAGAGACAGGAATCTAAATGAACAACAACTTTATTTTTTAAACATTCTTTTACAGATACAACTGGAATGTAAATACATGAATAGAAAGCAATGCCTAAACAATGGCATAACTGAAGTGAAAAGTATGTACAAGTGCCTACAGCTCTGGGTCGATAGAAAACTGCTCCAAGTCCTCGGTACTGGGCTCGGTCTCTAGTGCGTACGAAACACCTGACAATATTCCAAAGAAAGAAGAACAGGAATGTCGTCGGCGAACAATCGCTCGGTAAGTCCCAAAGATGAGTAGAGATAGAATAGATAGAAAGAGAATGTAACTAGTAATGTTTGATTATAATGTTAACACAGTTGTTTATAGTTTGGTACAGAATATGCCAGTGTATATGAGAGGAGTCCCACTATTCCGGAGACTAAGGTATACGGAGCACAAGGAACCGTTCAGCCACGGTACAACGACAAAGGATATTCAGGTTGGGTGTATTAAGGTTACAGTCTCGTGCCACTTCTAACACATTCCGTACCAATCTACCCATTTAAAAACCCCGCAATGTCTTTTGTATTGATTGTATTGTTTTGTTATATAGATAGATGACTTTCCGAAACCATGATATTAGTAAACAGAATCGATATAAATGGATAGTCATGTAAACGGAGTATATCTATGGTTCGGTTCGGTCAATATAGATTGATATAAATTGAATAGACGGATTCATAGATTCATGTTGTATTGTAGTTTATACTTGAATCATATTCAAGTCAGATTGATTAGATTGAGACCCAGTCTGAGTCGGACACTTTGAAAAGAAATTGAAGTCCTGAATTAGTTTTGATATTATCGGTAACTGCTGCATATGGACGACATGATTTGTGTCTTTTTCCAAGACAATTACCGTGTTGATAACACCGTTGTTAGATTGTCTACTTTATATAGACAAGCACCCACTTTTTCCGTCTCCCCGAGGCTCAAGAGAATTGGTCCCGCTTAAACCTATATTTACTAGGGTCCTTATTGTAATTTAGTATAACTTGAGGGGGTTTTATGTAAAAATAGTTTTGATATAATTTCAAAATACACCTCAAGTATTTAATTATCGTCTTTAGGGTTTTCATAGATGTATATTTTATAAAAGTGAAATTTCTAGTGAGTAAAACCTAGTTTTCATTGCATATGGTATTTTAATAAAATATTGGGATTTGTATTGAATTTAGAATGGTATTTTTCTGTAATGGTGATTCCTTTGATTTAGAAAAAACATGGAATATTTGTATAATATATTTAAAATAGATCTTTTAATAATATTCATATGGCTCGGGACTGTACCCAACTAAAACTTGTTTGCACAACTCTTTTGAGCCGTGGTAGGATAGTAATCAAAGCACAGTGGGAACTCACATGAGACAAATGACGATCTCAGGTCGACAGACTAACCTGTACTCATGTCACCTGCGAACTGCTATCTAACAATAGGTATAGTACCAACTAGCATGTTCCCGATGAGTCCGTCCAGTGTACTCATAACCCAATGAGCACCTGTATACTATCTTAGGTGACTAACCGACACCAATGACTTGTGAGACCGGCCACCGCCCCTCGTCGGGGTCTCAAAAAGTATATACCAGTCTACTTCGGAGTATCGATGCCCAGTTTCGATACTCTCGACTAGGGACATTTAAGGATGTGCTTATAGACCACCCAGCTCCCACGTATATGATCGCCATTATAATACTGGTAGTCAAGCAAGAATCCTATGAGCTCTATCAACATGTAATAGTTATCTGTAATACCACATAATGCATGTACATGATGATAAAGACAAACCAGATAACATACTATTATCAAGAGTAAGAATGTTCCATCCGTATAGGTCATCCCTCAATCATCACAATCGCGTGCCTCCGATTAAAATAATTGACTTGAGGGCACTATATCCAATAATTTTGAGCCGGCTCAAGGGAACAAAGAAAGCATGATCGTTGAAACTGATACATGAGCCGGCTCACACTATTGTGAGCCGTCTTACACAAGTTTTCAATAGTTTAAATATTATTTAGTTCTTGTAAAGAAACGACAATTTATAAATGACGATATTTACAAAAGAGGATACAAAGTTTAGGGTCGTTACAACAGCAGCGCCCTATCCTGTCATCATCTCTTCTTTCTTCCTCATGGCTACACCGTGATCGAGTTCAAGTTGGAATCGTCGTAGTTAATTTTCACCAAGGTCCAAGTCAAGATCCTCATCACTGTCGTCTTCATCATCACCAATCATCATCATCGTCATCTCTGTCTTTCTCACACGGCTACACCAGATCGTCGCACACGAGTCAAAATCACCACCGTCGATTCGAGATCCAATGATTCCCATATTCAAGAAAGTACTCTTGCTCATGTCTTTTAGCCGATGCAACATCTGCTTTTGATATATTCGTTAAATTTTAAATCATCAAAACGAGATCATAATATCGTGAAATCCTTGTGTAATACCCAGTTCCTTTTTGTACTCTAATATCCGTATTTAAATAGAATGTTGTTTCCAAATAATTTTCCCATTAATATTTTATTTATTTTATTTATTTTTCCTTTATTTTTTTCTATATTATTTTCCTAAACCCTAAATTCAAATTCAAATTTTCTTTAACTAAATCCTAACAACTAAACCTCACCCAAGCCCAAAGCCCAATCCCCAATAACCCTAGCCCAATTCTTCTTCCCTCTTCCCAACTGCCACCTTTCTTTTGAAATTCCCCATTTAATCCCATTTAACACCTATTAATCACAAATTAAATCCCCATAATTACTCATTAATCCTCATAACACTCTCCCCTCTCTCATATATCGTTCTCTCTCTCTCTCTCTCTCTTTCTCTCTCTCTTTCCCGATCCCTCTCTCTCTCCTAACTCGCCGGCCATCCTCTTTCCCCTCGTCGCCGCGACCACCTGGAGCCACCTCCTCCTCCGGCCCAAACCCCACAGCCCTGAGCCCCTCTCGCCTCCTCCTTCGTCACCTCCACCCGCCACCACTGCCAACGCTCCCTACCATACAGCCAGTACCATCACCTCACCGGAGCCACCTTTACACCACCGACGACCTCTCCAACAGCCTCCGACATCACCGTCGACCACCCTTCACCGATCACGACTTTCTCAACCTCCATCGTTGAACCCATCAACTTCTCCACATTCCTTCACATAGCCGATCCCTCACGCTTCACCCCACCCCGTCGGCGTTTCCAATGCACATCGTCGTCGCCTTCCCCATCGCCGGCAACCCCCCAGTGCCTCTAGTCGAGCCACTTCCGGCCACCGCGAACCCTCCTTCGACTCCCTGCAACCCTCACGCGGTCAACCTCCTCACCGAGCCGTCGTCGCCTCCACTGTAACCCTCATTGTCACCATCGCCACCGACAAAAGCTCCAATGTCTCTACCAACGTCGATCTGTGCAAGATGTAACCGATCAAAAGTAAGGATTTGAGGCCACGTCACTGCGATTCTAAGGCTTGCGAGCTCCGATTCGTCGCAGCGACCGTTTTCGCATCCGTGACGTGTATTGCAGTGCCCAATTGATCCATCATCTCCGTGATATAGTAAAAAAGGCAAGTGAACCCCTTCACATGTTTTCATGCTATAGTTAAGTCCTTTAGTGTATAAATATAAACTTTTAATATTAACTGAACCGAAAACGAAATCCTAATGTAAATCACCCATTAATGTTTGCGAAACACATAACCAATGAACTTTATACATGATAAAGAACAACATATTGAGAATTGATACCACTCGGATAACGTTTAACTACGGATTGATACCCCAAGTCGGGTATTGAAACGGACTAAAACGACTCTCTTTAGGCCAATCATCGTCTTTACGTCTTTGATGGCAGTACTACTGATACTTATGTTTGTTTAGTGATAAATAGAGACATGTTAAAATTTCGTAATAAAAGGACATATTTCACACATAAAGTGACGCCTCTAGTGTCTATACCGAATCTCGTGTTTTATCGAACACTTGACACTGTTAAATTCATAATTAATTCTAGAAAAATCCAATTGTAGTGTGCTCGGGTTCATTGCGAAGTGTACTATATAATATTTAATATTATGTATAGTTTTACTTTTAAATATATCATTTGAACATTGAAAACAGAGAACTTACCTGAATTTGGACTGCAGTCCGGAGCAGGAATACATGCCTTTATACACCTGAAACTTTACTGTTTAATTTTGATGGTGTGCAGAGCCATATATATCTTTGTAGACAATTGTTTTAGCTTTCCAATGGTACTAGTTTCATTTAATTCTAGTATCATTTGGTATTTTAAAACATATTTTAAACTGATGACATGTACGGCAGATTTCTGCAATTTCAGTATACACCCTTCATCAGTAAACTGATCATAACTTCTAAACTAAGATGAATATTATTGATCGATCTTCTACGCTATAGAGTTAAATATTAACCACACAAATAGTTGAACTGTAGCATCGCGATCCCAATAGGGAATAAAATGTGTTACGAAACGGACTTTCAGTTTAGAAACTGGACTTCCAACAGTAAACACTTAAAATGGAATGACCGTAAGTCACAAACCTGAAACCCGATTGACCTGAAACCAATTTTGTTAGATTTCTGTTTAAGTTTATTTTCTACCTCTATTGTATCATTTTTCCTAGTTGCGGTCGTACGATTTAATATGATTTTCTGAACTCATAAGGCACGTAGTGATTCATATTGTACATGACTTGATTAGCGGCATAATTCACATATACTTTGCCGACCGTGATACCTTTAATGATAGCGAGCGCACTTATTGATTCTTAGTGATTATTGTAATGTCTAACGTGAGTGGTATCGAATTAGTTGTGTCAAGTACGCCAGTGAAAAGTGAATTATTCATGAAAGTGAACAATGCAATGAAAAGTGAATAAAATAGTATTATTGATGCGTACTTATACCCAACTAACCCCATACATATAGCTATTGAAATCTGGGGAAAATGGGGAAATCGAAGAGGAATGGAACTTTTATTTAGCAAGATTTAGAGATTTAGAGGATGATCATTTGATCAACGACTCTTATTTATATTTTAGGTTATGGACTTGATTGGCATGCTTTTGGCGTGTCGTATTTTAGTTCTAAAGTTAACCGCAATCAGGACGGCGTTGCGTGTAGCTAGCCGTGATGAGTACGGGTCGTCCGCAGGGAGACAGTGCATTTTTCGTTCTTGTTTTCACGAGTTAATGCGTGTGTCAAAATGTTCATTTGTAACCTAAGTGTATATATGCAAAGTATAAGTTGTTATGATTAGATAGGTTAGTGTAAGTTAGTGAAATCCATACTCATTCCTTTGTGCCGAACTTAACCATTGAAGTTAGATCAATCGGTAACAACGTGGATTAGGGTGCTTAAGCACGGTATAAGTAAAATCCGGCTTATTGACCCTTGTCCGTCCGTTCTTGTCTCTTGACTTTCGCCTCCGGCCAAACCGAACGTAACCGTTCACTGTTAGGGATCACCGATACCTTGGTAGGGTAGGGTGCCTAACGGAACGCTTGCGTAAGGTTTGGATGAAGTTCAATTGAAAATATCGGGCAAAGAAAATGAGAAACGAAAATCTTAACTTACAACACCATTCTTTTTCCTAACAACACCATATTCACAAACAATCAAACAACAAAAAGAAAGAGAGCAAATGAAAAGATAAAAGAAAAGAAAAGAGAAACATTGCAAGAAAGTAAATGGCAAGAATATAAAATGCAAGAATGTAGATGGCAAGAATATAAAAGAGCAAGTAAGTAAATACCATGAATAAAATTGCAAGTAAGTAAAGAGATAGAAATACTAAGAACCAAAAGCGATATTACAACCCATGGATTCAATAGCCTAAAGTTAAACTTGCAAGCTCAATAAATAGGTTGCAAGATCAAGAGAAGGCTAAGAACTCAAGGCAAAATAAAGGCAAAATGAAATCTTTATTGATTCCAAGTGATGATACAAGCCATGAGTTCAATAACCAAAACTTACACTTGCAAGCTCAATGAAGAGATTGCAAGATCAAGAGAAGGCAAAGAACTCAAGGCAAACTAGCTATGTACAAGAACAAAAAGAAATAAAAAGAGTACGAAGTCTTGGAAAAAAAAGTACACAAAGTATCACCCTTTCCCTTGTTCACTGATCTGGCTTTTATAGTCACCAAAAAAGATTAAACAAATAATAAAAATAAGGTGATGTGACAACAAGGGATGGGCTGAAGAAAATTGGAGCACTTTGGCCACAGGAAAACCGGTGGGGCCGGTTTTTGTGGGAGTCTCACCGGGTCAATTCCGAGCAAATGGGCTCGTGTTGGTGTGGTGGTCTTGTGTTCTTTCGATAACCCCACTGGCATTGCTTGATTTCTTTATATGAATCTGGTCTGTACTCAGTAGACTTGAAGAGAAACTTGATGCTTTTTAAATCACATCATATCTTTTTGCATTAAACACACATCACCTCACATGTGCCCACTTGCACCAAGGCGGCCCCCTCTCTAGGTCCATGTATCAACAAGCTAGTACATACACTTGTATGTGTTGGACCATTTAGATAAAAAGTTTGTACACATGCATGTTGCAAAAAGAAACTCTTGAAATATTGATCGGTTTGTAGTTCTGATTGCAGTGTCGGCTCACCAATGTAATATCCGTGCATTTGAATGTGTTTCCAGTATTTTGTTACGGATACCTGTAATCTGTAATTACTGAGCAAACACTGGTTAATAGTACCGATCTATAACAAAATAAATAATGAATGAGTGGTATTGAAATGCAGTTTTCTGTGATAAACAGGACTTAGCAGTCCGACTGACATGATTATTTTCCGGGAAACAACGGGCCGTAGTCTCAGGTATGCTTGAGACCCTCGTTAAACATGATCACTCTTTTCCATGGTCCGATTTCAAATTGACCTAGAGACCAATAGAAACATAGATCATATACTGCATTGATTATTGATACACTGAAAACCCGCACCCCACTGTTATTACATTTTATTTCATGCTTTATTATATTGCTATTATATTATTACTATTGTGTCGTCCTGATGACCTGAGTATGCATACTTAGAGTTTGGAGAGGACGTGGCTTAGGAGTCAGATTTACCATTCGAGCTTGCAGAGATTTAGATGGTTTATTTTCAGCACTTCTACTGCTTTCCCTAAGATAATCTTGTATTCGCATTTGGTTAGTAGTTTTCTTTCCAGTTGAACAATTCAAAATTATGAACAATGAAAGTTAATGTAATAAACTAGTGATGTGTTTTCTTTACTGTGCTGTGCTGATATTGATTAGGATGAATTACTAGAAGCCGCAGTGTGACTACGGAAAGATTCTTCTTTGGCCGTAGGAGCATGGTTGGTCTAATCACCCTCGTATTTCTTATTTTGGGAAGTGGGCGTGACACCTTGATAATGTATATCATATGTTTATTGGGAACACGTTCGAAACTCTAGGATCTAGCATACCAATTAATCACAATCTTAAAAGAACATGTTTAAATTTAATATCGTTTCAATGATATAATACGCTTGACGATTTGCATTGTGTATACAATTCACATACTATGCTTGTTTATCACTATTATTGAGACCATCTATTTCTTATTAATATTGATATGCATACAAATTTCTTTTGGCATGCTCATATAATTCATTTATAACACTTGTTTAAAGCATTGTTACGACATGATTACCGATATCATCGTGATGAAATTCCTTGGACATGCTATGAAGATTTGTGATCACCGTTTATTGACATACTGTGTTTATACCAATGACATATAACCTACGCTTAAACATGACATTTTTTATTATTGACACTTCCTGTGAAATGCATAATGTATATTCCGGTGCCGGTATGGAACGAGACTGGAGTGTGTGTTAGTTGTTAAACTTAGAAACGGATGATAGGGTAGTTTGAGTGTGAGTTCGATCAAGGGAATCTCAGGAGTCCTATTACTAATGTATTTCTATTTGCTTGGGAGACTGGGACACGGAATGGTACCAAATCCATTACACTTTGTTGGGGAGACCGGGCACGGAATGATATCAAATCCACTACACTTTTTTGGGGAGACCAGGTACTGAATGGTACTAAATCCATTACACTTTGCTAAGAAGAGCAGGCGAATGTTACCAAACCCATTACATTTAGCTGGGCATGTGTTTTCTTGCCCCTGGGGCTTTCCCTTGGGTTTGGAATACTCCTGCGATGGTTGACGCTCATTCTCGAACTCACGATAGGTTAGCTTACCTTGTAGTGACCATCTAGGAGTTGACCTAACCTACTGATATGCTTATTTCCTATTATTGTTGTACCTCTCTTTACTTGTGCACGCGAGCATTTCATGACACTCACATATTCATGCTATCATGCACATACATATATACTTTTACGTTGAGTACTTGTTAGATGTTCTGACACCTTTGGGACTTGTTATCTCAGGTTTTGAGATTGATCCATCAGCAGAGCAGAGTGATTTTCAAGAGCTTGCAGAAGAACAGTAGATTAGTGTAGGTTTAGCTTATTTTATTTGAGTCACTATTAGTATGTGAGCCCCTCGTAGGACGTAGGATTTATTTACATCTTTTTCTGATCGGTGTTCTTTATTCAATTCTATTGTTATTTGGATCATTTGTTATTGAATCTATTGTTTATGAACCCATCTTTGTACTTTTGATATTTTATGCAACATGATTTTAGTAGTATTTTTGTGGTATATTATTATAGATATATCTTGGATATTGTTATTACAGGTTTAGTTAGAAGTCGTAGCGTGACTATGAAAGGATCTTTCCGTATGAGGGTGGCTGGTCTTCGTTGCTCTCTGTATTCCTGTATTTTGGGAAGCGGGACGTGACAGAAATTCTATAATATCTGTCTGTAACAACCAAAGTCAATGGTGTTTTATTCAAAAAAGTTAAAAGTTCATGGTATTTACTTGAAAATATAGTGGGTTTTATAGTGAAAGGACATGATTGGAATTGGGACAAAAGATGGAAACTTTTGGAAATCCTATGACCCTCTGTTAGCTTTAGTATATTGTAGAGATAGCGATGGTATTCTAGTAATTTCATGATTTGATGCTAAGAAAATGTCATGCGGCATTTTACTTCTTATGTGGTACTCTATTTCATACTTCCAATCTGTGTTTAAATTTTTTCGAGATCCCGTGGGAAAGTCACAAGATGCAAATTAGTGCCGCTATATTGGAGAGTTAAATTTTGTTTTGGAACAACTTTAAAAAATCTTAGTGGAGATATCTCATGAATCTGATGGGAAATATTTATCTGACCTATTCTTGTGTTGCTTGCTCATAAAAAGCAATGCTCATCCTGTGTCTAATAATTCAGTTGGACAAAGAGGAAATAATATCCGCATCCATTTATAAATAGGTATGTTATGATTAAGAAATTATCACGAATACTTCTACGAAGATGTGAAAAGAAAAAATATTTCTAACTAAATTAAATGGTCGCTCACTGTCAAGTGCTGTCTATTTAAATGCTATACCTAGCCTTTAGGGCGTCAATTTGACCAATTTAACACTCTAATATGTTAGCGTTCATTTGCAGCTTTTTCTTCCTCCTCCCTCACTTACACTAGCTTTTTCGGTTCAACAACTAAGCTTTTTTGGTTTTGGAGGGTGGCAGGGACCCAATCTTCTATGGTTCTTTACAACTTTTATGATCTTGAATCCTAACAGTCCATCTTCTTTAACTATTGAACGGACTCATATGGTTAAGATGGCTTCAATGATGAATCCACGACCTGAAAAACTTTATGGAAACAGAGATCGTTAAGGATTTGAGAGAAGAAGTGGCGAGTTTCTGCTTATGAGTGTATGGAGTGAAATACTTTTAGCTGTATAAAAATGGATGAGAAGCACATAAAGGAATATTTCTTAATATCTAACCATGGCTACAACTAACCTACCTAGCATATAGTGGGGTTAATTAGAAAAGCCAGGGAGCCGTATTTATAAATTGATAAGTTTTATGGTGCAATACAGGAAAAAACCTTTAAAACAAAGGTTTTTGTATTGCCCCCCAAATCTTAGTTATTGTGAGAAAATCCCCTCAAATCTTCCTTATTTAAAAATAGCCCCAAATCTACTAAATTAACTAAAAATACATGTTATCTAACATACTAACACTAATAAAAAAGACTGTTATGTAGTATTAATTTACTTTTTTACCCCTATACTATATTCTTATTTTAAGACTTCATCTCTTTACTGACCTGGGATAATTTTGGTGAGGATTTTTTGCAGGTTTGAACTCCTATCAAGCCTCCTTGTCGAGAAGAGTTGTCTCGAGCACAGACAACAACAAAGAATAAGCTTTTAGTGAAAACATGGCTTCAAAATGACTTGCTTAGCTGAGGAGATAAAGAAAGAGATGATGAGAGAGAGACAATCAAGAGAGAAATGATCATAGAGAGGATCGAGAGGAGAGAAGGTGGGGTTTTTTCATGGTTTTGTGCTTAAAGTGCTTTAGAAGAACGTATACTAGAGAGTGATCCCTTGTCAAGTTAACCAGTAACACCCGGGTTAACCTAACAGAAGGTTTACATATTTGGAGGTTTTTTTTACAAATTAGAAAGATTTGGGGGCTTTTGTAAAATAGCTAAGATTGTGGGGGGTGGGGGTGGGGGTGGGGGTGGCGGCGGCGGCGTGGGGTTGTTGGGCGTATTACTTTTTAAAAAACCCTAAAAGCAAACAACAAGCCAACAGAACTGGA
Source organism: Agapanthus africanus (assembly GCA_030015575.1). Lineage (NCBI taxonomy): Eukaryota > Viridiplantae > Streptophyta > Magnoliopsida > Asparagales > Amaryllidaceae > Agapanthus > Agapanthus africanus. The sequence goes on from CM057350.1 coordinate 116,165,428, forward strand.
TCAGAAGCAAAGTTGGTGGGAGTGGAATTTAAGCTTGTTGGCATTTGGTGGTAGGTAAGGGAGGTGGGTGGGTGGTCAACCAACAGCAATTTAAACCCAACCCAAAAGATGAAGAAAGAATAACAAACCCAGCTTCAACCCATTCTCCTTTCATTTCTAGCCATGGCCACCACAGCAGCTGTGTCCACCTTCGTGCCCAAATCAATCTCACCCTTGAAGAACAACAACAACAGCAAGAACAGGAGTACGTGCATCGGGCGTGGATCAAGGCTTGTGGCATCTGCGGAGGCCGCCGGCGGCAACGGAGGAGGAGGAGGGAAGAAGGGAGTGGCTTTGGAGAATTCAAAGTATGTGGTGCCTTTGGACAAGGCCACCTCTGCGATCGCTCGGCCCCTTGCCGAGATCCTGAGGGATCTCAACAAGAAAGTCCCCGACAACATCATCGATCACCACCACAACTCCATCCCTTGGTATTTTGTTTCCCCCCAAATCTCCTCCTTTTCTTGTTGCTGTTAATTTGTGTCAGTAAACCCTAAATTAAGAAATATTTTCAATTTCAATTTTTTGGGGGTTAATTTGTGCATATAATTTTAGAATCATCGCGTTGTGAAAGCACCATGCCATGAATTGATTTAGGATGGATGATAAATGATATGTCTTGAGGCCGGGAAAACCCAAATTAAGTGCTTCACGTTGTCATGTAGGGTCGTGCCTGTGTTTTCGAGAGAGCGAGCAGTAATCTAGTGTAACTTCTCTGCACTTGATATAGCGATGTCACATATCATTATCACCTAAGCCTATAACACATCAAAATGGGGTCAAAGGTCCTCCGCAAAAAATTGACTAAGTTTTACAAATATATATGAAAACCCTCACTTAAGCTGGGTCAAATTCCTCTATGGACAAGAGATGAGCTTTTTCATGATCCTAAATGACTAGACGGAAAAAGAAAATCTGTAGGAAGGGTAACGGTGTGTATATTTTCTATACGGAATTTTGTTTAACTCTCAGACACACACTTAGCACTGACAGACAATCAGAACACATTCCCAATAGTATTGCGGACAATATGAAAATGAACTAAGTGGTATCATTGTGAGATTGATTAGTGTACTATATTTTTTTTATCTTCACTTTCATTCTTTCTGCTAGGACATAACTCACATAACAATCTTGTGTGTAGTTCGTCTAGTGATTTTCTTTGTGCTGTTACATGCTTTTCACATTGAGTTCTTATCTTACAATCCGATTCTCAGCTTATATGAGGATTCTATTAATTTGGTTAATGTCGGTTTTTTAGGTATCACGCCAACAGAATGCTGAGCTTCTATGCCCCAGGTGAACTTTCTTTCTTGTGCATGTACCAAAAATCTATTTTTTTCCAACAAAAAGAAAGACTTTTATTTCATTGAAATGTCCTCAATTCCTTACATAAGCTAGCCCCCACCTATCTAAATTACATATACCTCTAAGCTCTCTAGGAAGGGACTGAAAATCAAGATACAACCTAGCAGTACTTATTGTACCAACGATTTTAGCTAAATAATCCGCCGCCTGGTTGGCTTCTTGAATGAATGGAGAACTACAACCTCCAAAGATGAGCATAAAGATAGGATTTCAGTAACCAATTCATCTAATCCCCACGGACAAGTACATGTGTTGTTTAGAATGTCCACCAAAAGCTTAGAATCCAATTTGATAAATAATTTACGATAACCCAGAACTCTTGGATATCTCACAGCAAACAAGAGAGCCTTACTTTCTGCCACATTGTTAGTACCAAAAATCAATTTATTAAATTAATGATAGATATAGTGATATCCCTGAAAGGGCATTCTAGAACCACACCAAATCTTATGGTGTAACTTCACTTAAGAGTTCCTCATGTTTATCAACCATTTCTTCCTTCAAAAATTCAATATTAACCTTTAATTCAAAATTATCAATCATGTAATGTCATATTTTGTTTACCTTAGTAATGATTCAACAACATTCCAAATCCTGTAACATATTGAATGGTTACTTATGCTCGGGTATTTTAATTGGTGAGATTTTCTGTTTGTTTATGATCTATTTATTGTTTTTATCTCGAATTTTAGCAGAAACCATGAAATTCTATATATGTCAAGTTTCCTGTTATGATGTGATCTATCAGTTATCTTCACAAAAAAGCAGCTTTTTGACATGCTCTCAAACTTATATAAAAGGGTTTTAGATGCCGCACTTCAAAAAAACTTCCAATATAAAGTTTGCTTTCCTTTTAGATTCATAAAGAGTGCATCCTCATTACCTATTTTTTATATTAGCTCATACGGTGAATCCTTTATTTCATGCAGCTAGCCTTTTCTTTTTACCATTTACTACTGTTTCATTGTTAGCAAGCATACTTTGGAGATGTCTTCCGTATCTAAATATCATTTACATTAAACTTTATTGTTTCGCATATTACTAACAACTATTAATAACCCTCCCCAGCTATGACTTTGAAATTAATTCCATTGGTGTTTTTCATGGCAATATTTGCTAACTTGATGACAGTTAATCACAATTTTAGAATGGTCAACTATTTGGATTTGATATTGTATGATATTTTACTAGTGTAATAGAGATACTTATTTCATGCCTTACGCAATTACACTCCTACATCCTTAAGAGTGTCTTACAGAAAAAAAATGATTTCTTCAAATATTCCTGTGATTTTCCTTTCTTTGTAATGCTAATTGTTCGGTTCTTAAAACAAGTCATTTTCTCCTGTATAATATTAAAATTTCTGTTCAATGCCCAGTGCCTATATAGATCTGAGATATTAATTGCTTCTGATTATATTCTGTAGGTTGGTGTGGGGAGATACGTAATGTTATATATACAGACAATGGAAATGTGACAGTTCTTTATCGTGTTACAATACGAGGATCAGATGGAGAGGTACTTTCTGCAAACTCTTTCCTATTCAATTCGTATCATGTTCTAATCTGAATCCTTTGTCTACACACTTAATCAGGCATCAACCTTTTGAAAAATACAATATTCTTAGCTGTTATGGTCATGAGAAAATTCTTTATTTTGTCAGTATGCTTTTTGATATAATTGTTAACCTCTGAAATTCAATGATTACCTAAAGTGGTTGAGGTGATAGAATCAGTTATTTCATTCTTATTGCGTGCACATAATTGACATAATTATATTACGAATTACAATTATGGCTCGTTATCATTAAGACTTACCAATATTCATGATTATAGTGGCTATTTATATTTGCCTAGCTTTGATAGTTTATGATATATTTGCTGCAGCTGACTTTCTAACACCACCCTTTTATCTACTTTATCACAACTCTTATCAACAAATTTAAGCTTAAACAATCTATGCCAAACAATTGTCGTTTGCTTCATTAATATCTGAATGTATACTTTTCATGATGCCCATAGGTTTCAAGCTTTTAGCAGTCTCGGTTCATTAATGAAGCCATGTTATTATAGTTTTAGTAATTCAACACCAGTGAAGAAGCCACCTTACTGTCTTGTTGATTGGCCTGTGTTGCTCAGAAATCTGAAATCTGGCCATGCTTGAGCCTATATAAAGTATGAAACATGGGGTTCTTCTTCGGTGAGGTAGTTTATACTTTATAGACAAGTCTAAGCCCCCATGATTAATATGTAAGAGTGGTTATGCTCTTTTCAATGTCCCAAAATCCCAACTTCAGACTTAACTATATTGGTCACTTTTAGAGCTGGTGCTTGCAACATAATTGAATGAAAATAAAGCGATCAAGGGAAATCAAATATATAATGCAAAAACATAAATTAGAAGTAATGTCTTAAAAGTAATTCGGTGTGTTGAACAATAAATCATACATAAATATAAGTTGGAGCATGAAAGAAATATTAAATAGCGCAATTAAGTAAATCTGGAAGCAAATAACATGCCATGGAAAAATATGAAGTGTTCGCGAGCATGGTGCTGGGAACACAAAGACAACGGTATAACAATTAAGGCCTTAAGGGTGCATGTTCTAGCTCCAGGAGAAATTAAAGTACAACAGACAAGATAAAAAATGGTCACTTTGGAAGGAATTCTATGAATCTATACTTTGTCCTTTCTTCTACTTAAAGCTTTGGCGGGCATCTTTCAAGCCGTTATTTTGCAACTTGTAACACAACCATCTCTTACAGTTGTTCATGTTGCTTGGACAGACATTAAAACCATAACTGCGCTGATTAGTTAGTTCGATGAAGCTCATAAAACTGAACTGGCTATAACCATTGATATTAGTAATGACTCTCTTATTCTAATCTTGCATGTGATGTGACTTGTCTTCCGTCATCCTAAAAATACTTTAGGTCACCAATAGGCTTCAACCAGTACTGAAGCTCCCTATGCTGATTGGCTATTTGGACCCTCTTTAGAAGTGTTTAACAGTAGGAAGGGGGGAGAGAAGCAGAAGATAGGTAAAGGACCACCCAAAAAAAAAAAACGAAACGCAGTATAGTAGAAAAATATTCTACTGTATACACTTTGCTTTGTACCTGCAAACATGTTATGGGAACCAGATCAAGTTATGCTTTTATCCGAACCCACTTTAAACCTCATTTCCCATGAAAAAACAAATGCAAGTGCTCCAATGCTAGTCTATGTCCGCCGCATCAATCCTTAATCCACTTTAGGCTTCCTCTTCATGCGGTTTATTTTTCAAGTAAATTTGCATACTCCATTTGTACGTATGCAAAAATCGCTATAGAATATTAGTAGCATCTGATATTATGTAAACAGTTTGCACAATAACTCAAATGTTGAGATGGATGAGTGTAGCTGAAATGAGATTTGATGAGATGCATGAGTGGCAATTCTCAAACAGGAAGCATAAGAAATTATCGTGTGTCCATAAGAAGTAACCGTTGCTTCCACAGAGGATAAAATGATGAAAACCAAGAAGGGTAATTTCTGAACCTCGATAACTGTGCCAACCTATAGTGACAACAGTAGTTAATGAAGTAATGTGAACTAGAGGTAGGTCTAATTAAATGATGTCCTTGTTACTCTAAGCGAGGAGATTGCCCTTACGGGAGGCAATGGGAAAAGAAGTCGAGAAACTGATTTACATAATCGCCGACGACGATAGTTTGGGATTAAAAGTTCTGCAGCGCTCACAAATTCCAGTTAAACACGCTCTTGTTCCAATTATGCATGCCTGATATCATCAAAGCCCTTCTATCCCATTGTTATATTGCGCAGATGTCATATATATATATATTGAGCAGATGTCTCTTTAGCTATTGAGAAATAAAGTTTTGGCAGATCTATTCCAGCTAATTAGCACAATAGTTATTGTTAGTATAAGAGAGTTTCTTCTTTTTGGTTGAATACTAAAATCATTCTATGCAATTTTACTAAAACCCCCATTCCAGTAGGATCATTTCTTCTCTCTCATTCTGCATGTTGATTGATCATTGACGTAGGTCTAAGAACTTCCCATTGTAAAGGAGATATTTGTTCAACATGCGAAACTTTTATAATCTATTATATGATGCTTAAACCACACAATCTCTGCATACCTATCAATTGATATTGAGTGCAGTGAATCTAAAAATTTGAAATGCTTACAATATTAGTCAGGCATTTGTGCCGATGGTTAGTCTTCTGACTTGGGAAACATACAACAAACAAAAATGTGTGTGCGCGCGCGTTTGTGTGAAATCATCTGTTAGACATAGTCTAAAATTGCTAATAAAATATGTTAGACTACGGCAATGTTTGGATACCCATATTCCAATGGGAAAAAAGTCAAGATTCTTTTTTCCTATTGGACTAGGCCAATCCAAGAAATTGGTTGTTTGGGTAACTTTTTTATAAAGAATTCCAATGGAAAAAGACCCAAAAATAGCCCTAATCCATTAGATTCTAAAAATTGGCAAAGACCAATTTTTTCTAATCCAAAACTCTCTCTCTCGCTCTCTCTCTCTTGCGCGAAATGAAACATCATTACATCCATCTCTCTCTCGTTCTCACTTCAATGTTATCCTTATCCAAACCATCCAAACTTGAATTATGCTACCAAAATCCATTGGAATTTTACTTTTGGATTGCATATGCATTCCAAAATATTTTAATCCTGAAGTCAACCCTAACTATCCAAACATGGCCCAAGTCTATAGATGGGTTGTTAACTAGCAATGATTAGCCTAGTATATGGATCATTAAATACATTAATAAATTAAATTAAATTGGTAAAAAATGAAAATACAATAGTTGGAACTGTCCTGTCCTGCCCCAATCACACAATCGCATGCATGCCAAGTTGTGCTGAATCACTTCCGCTGAGGGGATCTGGCCCAAAAAGGCTTACGAGATTGATCAAGTCTCAATACGACCAAAAACTCTGATGTCTCCTAGGCTTTAGCTCCACTTAAAATGTGAGACTAAAAGAAAGTTAAAACAATATTTGTCAGACATTAATGTGTCAACACAACGGTCTGAATATGTTAGCTTGCTTCTTCCCAGGGCACACATATATACTTTCATGCTCTTCTAGGCTAGACTTGGAAATGCAATTGAACAAGAAAAGAACGATTTATTGATTGGATAAGAACAGAAAGATAGATTGATTGGATGTTGTTTGTGCTTTATTTGATGCAGGCATACCGAGAGTCCACAGGCACAATATCTTTAAATGATGTTCGCTTCGAGGACCCAGTTGGAGCAGCAGAAGAATTAGCCTTTTGCAGAGCTTGTGCTCGATTTGGTTTCGGCTTGTATCTGTACCATGGAGATGTGGCTCAGTAATAGGCATTGCTTTTCTCAATGATAATTAGTAAGCTAGATGATATATACAAAATTGTTCTGCTTAACTTGTTGAAAGTGTATTGGAATTGGCAATGGTTTACTGTTTTTCATGATTGAGAAACTAATTGGATGAGAGAGTTCCATATTGAAATTTTTAGTGATACTGGTTCCTCAGTGAGCCAAACTATATGTAGCAGTTCAATATTTACCATGGCACCAATAATATATCGAGTTGGTCTTATCTCTGTATTCTGATATATGGAATTTTTGTGTAATTTGTTGTCTGGGAGGAGGAAAAAAAGAAAAAATGAAACTTTTTATTACATGTTTTTCACAGTGAACATTTCAGTACCGTATTTCTAAATTTGCTCAGGGCCCTAGTTGGTTGCGGTTGTTTTCTTAAATAATGATTCTCACAAGAAATCATGTCTCTCTATCCCTTGAAAAATACATTTTCCAATGAATTTTTCTTCTTTAGGAGTTGATATATTTGGGTCTCAAACTGCTCTCAGACCGTGGCATCCGTCCCAATAGTTTTCGTTTCCAAACCTGCCTCTTCTATCAAATGTGACCAAAGGTTACAACTCCTCCAATTTTATCTCTTTCAGTCTAGGCACGTGTAACTTGGTTTTTTTAAGCTCTTCGCACTTAAAATCATCAGCTTCTAGATAATTCATGAAATTTGAAAGTGTCACGTCCCGTTTCCAAAAGACGGGACGGGGATCGAGAGCGGACGAGACCCGTGACGAATCTATATCCGAGGAGCACACCTTCTTGATATAGACACACTAAGCGTCTAGTGAAGTTGTGAACTTTTGGAAACTAGAGAAGTCCGCTTTCTGCCCAATAGGCATCACGTCAGCGTAGCTAAGCGCTGGCGCTAGCGTCTATAATTTTTTTAAGGGGCGCATTTTGAAACCACGTTCTTTACAAATGTACTGAGCGCCGTTTCAAACCGCGCCCCTTAGAAATATAATGGACGCATTTTGAAAGTGCGTCCCCTACATTTGTAATGGACGCGGTTTAAAACCGTGCCCCTTAAATGTAGCAAAATAATACGAATCATTAAGTTCACCATTTTCATTATTGGGACTTTGTTTTTTTGGTGCAGTTGCAAATTGCGTCGCAAAAAAGAAACATACCCATTCACAGGTTTTTTATGGCATAGTTTGCATGTGCGCCCCAAAAGAAAACACTATCATTCACGGGTATGTATTTTTCTGGGACATGGTTGGCAACCTTATATGAAGAGTTCAATCTCTTCCTCTCTATCTCGAATCTCACTGTCACGCCTTACTTTCCAAAAGAGTGATAACGGCACATGACAAGTCCGCAATATATTTATTTCAAGATCATTTCTCGAAACAAATACCCTAAGCGTAATATAAGCAGTATAACAATGACAAGAATAGACAAGTGAAAATAAAATCCAACTACTTTATATATTTACATTCCCAACTTTACAAGGTTTAAACTAATACATGATATTTGAAATGAGAAACCTAAACATAAAAACCTCAACATGTGGCTTACTGAGATGAAAGTTGAAAGAAACTAGAGATCGGCTTGTATTGTGAACTGGTTGTACTCTTGTTCCACCTTCTCAGTCCTTAGACCACCTGACGAACATTCCTAGAAACAAAGAAATTGGAGGAATGAATGTCAGCGAACTAGATGTCACGACCCGAAATGGCACATGACTGGCACTTGAATCATGTGAAGTCTATAGGACCCCACCTAATTCAAGTAAGCCAAAAGCCCAGAAATCTAAACCATTTAAAAGAAGGAATGAAGGCAAACTTGTTAAAATAAGTGATTTTAATAAAATAAGTAATATTAAACATTTTAAAAGCAACATCATATTTTCCCGAAAATTTCGGCAGAGTCTCCTTTATAAATACTGGTTCCCAAACAGGTACAACACATAAAATACATAATAATGAATAAAGGCATTCTCAAGCGGGAGCTAGCTCTTCGCCAAATGGCGGAAACCACCACACAAGCAATATAATATACAACGCCGAAGGGCGAGGATCAAAAACTCAGAAGAAAACCAACATTCTCAAGAAAACCAGAGAAGGGTCATAATAATACAAGCGCGCGACTCTAAAGTCGAAAAAATAAACAACTGGTTTTCTAAGTCTATCAAATAATACAAGTCTGCTTGATAGAGTTTACTAGATACAACTGAAATAAATAAAGTACGGCGGTGGTCACGATGAGAATGAACCCACCTATCAAAGCAATCACCCGGAAGGAAACAGTGTGCCAGCAAGCCGCAATGAAACCTGTACGGCCAAACCTGCAAGAAACTGTGGCACAATAGGGGTGAATTGCCAACTCGTGAGTAGAAAACATTACCGAGAAGAAATCGCATGTATGACTCTCTCCTAAGTCATATAATAAAACTATACAATATGACCACAAGGGTAACAATATATCAATAGTGTGATATCAAAGTACTCGTGTCTGTGCCAAGAATAATAATATATCAATGCGTGACATATATTAATACACCATCCAATGTGTGTCCAGCAATGACCTACAAATCATGATAAAACCCGAGTGCCCAGTATCGGCACTCAAAACATCATGAAGTCCGTGTCCAACAGCGACACATAATACTCAAATTTCGGGCTCCGCATAATCAGGATCGGCCCATTGTAAGTCTACGGTAGCGTCCCGGCCAATAATCCGAGGCCAAACGCGGAATAAAAACTTTTTCATAAACTGGCGCTAACTTAGACTGTAACCCGGATCGGGCCATTAACACTAAACTAGCAAACTGTAAAATGATAGAATGGCTATACCAATCGATCCGTGTCCTTCGGTGTTTAGCCATCATTCCAAGCTCCTTACGGCATCTCCGATCTTCTGTCTCCTCGTCGAGCTGGCACCACGTCAACGCATCTTTATACGGGCTCCCGCTTCTAAACCGAGATAACTCGGACATGAAGTTTGCTAACCGATATGTCCAAAATTGAAGTAGAGAGTGTGTAGAATACTTTGTCTCAAGGAACCCAAGCCATTGGGTGAAAGTAAATCGGAGTTGCCAATTTGAAGTGAAGGAATTGAGCTTAGAATTTGCAATGAATCAATTTCACATTGAAAATGAGGCTCGGCCATTTCTTGGGCTGAAATGGAGTGGGGTCGGCCATGAGGCGGAGGGGGTGAGCACAAGGAAAACAAAGGTGAGGTTAAGAAGAAAATATCACACAAAAGATCTTCACTAATATCTTTAGCTTGGACAAAAGACTTAAATGCAAATGGTGAATCATATGAACACCTCATCACATGAAGAAGCCGGCAGCTTCTGGGGCCCCTGCGACCACAAAAAAAACCCTCCATTTATAAAAGTAACATTTGCAAGAAGAACCCCAAAGGAAGAAGCTTAAAGCCCATCGAGAAGCCCGTTGAAAAATTCAGCCATGGATGAAAAGGAATGGGCCAGCCAAGGATTTCAAACAAATACCGCAACATAAACATTAAACCAGATGTTTATGTCGGGCGAAAGAAAAAGATTGGCAACTTCAAAAGTAATCCCGCCCCGCAACAGTATAAACATACCCGTATTTGTATTCCGACCGAATACAAAATGTAAAGAGACAAAAATACTCCTACACAATATAATACTAGAATCCGGCTTAAACCAAAGCCCACTAGTATTATCTGTCAGAACCATGACACGTGCACAAGTGCACGTGCATGTTCGAACCCTGCTATAAAACCATACGGCCTCTACAACGTTTCGCCCGAACTTGGGAAACAATCTGTGGGGGACTCTAAAGACTCGTCAATACTCTGGCAGTGGGTTTAACCACAAGCACGTCAGTGGTACTAGCTGTACGTAACGGCTGCCCATGTATTGACCGAAAGGAAAGCCGATGAGCGAACTCATCCTGGAACCCTACTGAGCCTATCAGTGACAATATCCGTACAGTCCGGTCCGTTCGTTTATAAGCATCGCATATCGGGCCTAGGGTCTGGTAACGTCAGATCCCCAATAGCGGTATAAGTCGTGTCAGAGTGTAGCCCAGAACACCCTGAAATACTACTGGAGTACCTACCAGTAAATCTCCTGCCTCGGCCGAGAGCTTTGTGTAATGGCTCTCCTAGACACAGCGCGATCTCACCCCAATACCGGGAGAGACGAACCCCTGCCGATCCGCTCACTGCCTCTATGTGGCTCGGGATTGTACCCAACTAAAACCTGTTTGCACGACTCCTTTGAGCCGTGGTAGGATAATAATCAAAGCACAGTGGGAACTGCCACGAGACAAATGATGACCTCAGGTCGATGAACTAACCTGTACACATGTCACGAGGGAACTGCTATCTGGCGCTAGGTATAATACCAACTAGCAGGTTCCCGACGAGTCCTGTCCGGTGCACTCATAACCCAATGAGCACCTATATACATCTTAGGTGAACCAACTGACACCAGTGGTTTGTGAGACCGGCCACCGCCCCTCGTCGGGGTCTCGACTGTATACACTAGTCTACTCCGGAGTATCGATGCCCTGTCTCGAAACTCCCACGACTAGGAACAACTTTTAAGGATGTGCTTATAGACTACCCAACTCTCACGTATATGATCGCCATCATCATACTGTTGGTAGTCAAGCAGGATCCTAGGGGCTCTATCAACGTGTAATAGTGAACAGTAATGCCACCTAAAGCTGTACACGACTGATAAAGGCAAACCAGATAACATACTATCATCTCGTGTAAGAGTGTCCTACCGGTGTAGGTCCTCCCTCAATCATTGCAATCACGTGCCTGCGATCCAATAATTGACTTTGAGGGCACTATATCCAACAATCTCCCACTTGCACTTAAGGCTAATTATTACGATGTCGCATACTTATAGCCCGTGTGATAACATCCAACTCCTCTACTGATCAGTTTCACAAAGCTCGTTTGTAAAACTATTGTGTTCGAGAAATAGCCTGAGTGAGTGGATCCACCCTGATGTTTCTTTCTATGTCTCTCTTAATCTCAAGTTCGCGGAGAAAGCCATCTCCCGAATTGAGCAATACCTGTCTTAGAATATGTCCGGATATCTGATGGGACCTAGTTCATAAATGAACTCCAAATCCAAACTTCTTAGACTGTATCATCAACTGAACCTAATCAGTATCCTGTGCCATGCCTTCCTCAGTATCCGTATGGACCACCTGTCCAAACTACCGTCCCTCGTCAGAGGGAAAACTATAACTCTGACAATCACTCTGTCATCCATGTCACCTTAGAAGCGTGGAATGATAACCGTCTCCCGAAGGAGGCTGCCGTTATCAAATCCCTACAACATCCACTTATGTTCTAAAACTGCTTCCCAACGTTTCTCCAGCATTGGATTAATATCAACCTATTGCATCTAGTGCAAAAACATCTGGTGTGGTACTTGACATCTGATGATCAACTCAATTGCCTAAGCAAGTGATATGTTAATCATGCACATCCCTCTCCCCTTTAGTCTGTAAGACACCTTTAGAGATGGTGACTCCATCACCTGCAGGTATACCACCATACCAGGAGTCGTCCATTCTAAAACACCTTTAGCTGTCAAAGTACCCAGATTGGGAAACTACCCAAATGTAGATCTAGTAATCAGAATGTCTGATATTATATCCATATCCTATATGGAGAAACAACCGTGTGACAACCACAGTATAACCGATCGTAGTATAGGAATTTTACTTCCTACTCTGTGTATGACATCCAAATACTAGGACATCACACCCTACTACCTTCTTAACAGATCCATCCCCTATTCTGATGAAGTCAAATCCATGATTGTCACATAAAAAATAGATGATCTATCTCTGCTATATCTGCTTTAGTCTATAAATAGACATAAGCTACTTGTCCACTATACTTCCGCTGCTCCCACTGACTACGACAACCCTCTGGCAGAGTCATATACACGTGTACTTCTAAAGCTAGTCTAGAAAGACGCTATACTCATCCTCCTGTCAGGTCTCATAGTCTGGAACAGCAGTAGTGGCAAGTCTGGGTAAACAAGAACCTCCCTGTCACCGTCCTTGAGGCTACCGGAGTACCTCTCGGGTGTCTGAGGTTACCCACCATATCTGCGGAGTGGCTAATGGAATGTTAAACAAAATGGACAGAGGCTGATCAGTATTACTCAACTTAGGAGTACATCCAATTATGAATAACCTGAAAGAGAAACAAGTTTCTCAAAATCATTACTATCGACTGAATACCCAACACAAGTATCTACATTTTCGATCACCTTGAAGAATCCCGATACTTGCGACACCTAGTTCTCTACTTTATTCTTGTACCTATGACTTCTCAAAATTTAGACCTTGTATTTCTACGAAACACTTGTCTAAAAACTAGAGAAGTCATAAGTAAACAGAATACAGTACGAGGACCAACCCCTTTGTCTTAATGGACATTGGACAACATACAATACTCTGTATAAGTCCGCTGAGTTGAATAACTCAAAACCTGCGCATCGTAGGTTGAAAACTGTACTTATGGTTAAGAACTACTCCGCTGTTCAATGCTACTTACCCAATCGTCAACTGATATAGGTAAATGTCATCGACATAATTTCAAAAGGTTATATCTCACTTTATAAAAATAAACGTACAGATATATCAATTTGAAATTGGTGCATAACAACGGATATTCAAAATCAAATACTTGCCGTCAGGCAAAATCCCAGGTGATTTCCTCAAATATCACCAATTATAACAAATTCCGATATAATGAGGATGATCACCCAATTCCCAATAACTTACTCCCACTCATTATCTGTAAAACCATACAGATGTGAGAATCATACCTGGTAAATACATACCCTAGGAGTAATTATCTAATTGGGAAAAAAGTTTTCCTTTAACAACGTATAGTGAAACTGAAACATGAAAATGTTTCGAAGGGGTATCCGGGTATTCCTAGTAATGCCTCTTCCATAATTCAATTCATGACTGTAACCGTATATTTCGTTGCCATCTCTCCAAATCCTTTTATTTTTCTTTAGTCGTTACCTTCTGTACACCATCGTTAGGCTAAATGGTTTTATTCCTTCCCTACCGTACGGCACCAGCCTATGGTTTGGAAGAAGACTATCTAATAAGTGTAATAGGTGTATACTCCTAATCCTAAGAGTACTCGCAACTTGAGAGAAGGTGATGAAAAAAGACAACTGAATAAAACCTTATTCTATTTCTCTTGAACTGGAGAAAAAGCAAAGGTGAAGTAGGAGTGGCGATGAACTACGCGGTTTGGTCGTGAATGATAGCAGTCGCAATTTACTTTGCTCTCTTTCTAATCCCTTTATTTTGTCTTTACTTATTACCTTCTGTACACCCTACTTAGGCTAATTGGTTTTCTTCATTCCCTACCTTTCGGCACTTGCCTATGGTTTGGAAGAAGATTATCCAATAAGCGTAATAGGAGTCCTCTCCTAAACCAAGGAGCCCCCGCAACCTGAGAGCAGGTGATGATAAAAGACAACCTGAATAAACCAATTCAATCTCTCCAAAACTTGAATCCATCCTCGAAGAAGTCCCTGTTCCCCGCTGAACACAGAGACGCGGCCGCGTAGGTCCGTCTTGCCTGAATTTGGGGGCAAATGCTAATTGGTGCTATCCGTCCACCTCTCCGAAGATGCCAAGTTGATTTATGACACCGTATATCGAAGGTTTAAACGGATGCGGCCGATATAGCAGACTTCGTCAGATTCCCCCTCATTTGAGGGGTTTTTGATTGTAGGGATGCTCTTCCCTGCAGGCGCAAGCCCCTGCAGTTAATTACGGTACCACATCGCGGTAACAACTTTCTCCTTCTCCAGATGGTTACTTCGTGTCGTGTGTGTTTGTTTTGTTTTTGGTTGCCCGTGGATTGTATACGGAGACTAATTTATGTTGTCGCCCGTAGGGCGTGGATTAGTCCAAATCCGTATCTTCTTAAATTTGGGTTTGGGGGTTAGGTTTAAGAATACGTTAGCCTCATTTGAGACTAAGATCAACTTAAACGTTAGTTAAGGATACGTTAGTCTAATTTCTAGATTAAGATCAACTTAACAGGATCGTTTAGATCTAACAAGAAAGCATTTGGCCTCTGTTGTTTAGTTTAGGGATATTGCGGTCGATTACCAGTTTAAGGACATAGTGGTCCAAGGTTAAGGACATCATAGTCCGTGGGTTTAAAGGGACCCCACAGTCCAAGGTTAAAGACATCATAGTCCATGGGCTTAAGGACCCCACAGTCCAGGTTAAGGACATCGTAGTCCGTGGGCTTAAGGACCCCACAGTCCAGTTTAAAGACGTCATAGTCTATAAGATGTATGGTTGTCGGGACCCGTCACCTCTCTGAAGACGTTGAAGGATTACAACGACAGATATCAGAGGAGTAAAGAGATGTACCCTCGAACCGGTGTGAGTTGGTTTAAAGATCTGTAGTCCAATTTGGGACTAAGATCTGTTAAATATTCATGAGTGGATGGGCTCAATTAAATATAAGTTGAGGACTTATGGCCAATATTGGGCTAAGTCCAATCAGGTTAAAATGTTTAACATTTTATTCTGGCTATTGAGCCTTTATTTGGGCTTGGCCCTTTTAATAATACCGAGCATTAGATCTTAGCAAAAATCTTTTCTTTTGTCTTATATTGAATGCAAAGCATTCAGCAGAGCTCTGGCTCATTAAAGAACAATTTGTGTTCTGTCAGCGCAACCTATGGTGCGCTAGGCGCTTTGCGCCAATGCAGTGCACTTCTGCCACGTGGCGCACATATAAAGGATAAGTGTTGCGCTCTGCGCTAGGCGCCAGATGATGAGCGCAGATGCCTGTTTGTGAGCGCTGAGCGCTGGTCCATGAGCGCATTATGCTATTAATTTAATGGTGCACCCGTGAGTGATACGTGGCGCGCTTGGCATTGAACGCCAACCCATGAGCGCAGTGCGCTATTTCAGAAGCGCAAAGCGCAAGTTGCATACGTGGTTGACACGTGGCGCATTTTGGTGCTGAGCGCCGATCCAAGGAGCGCAGAAGCGCAGTTTAAAAGCGCAAGGCGCATTTCAATAGCGCAAAGCGCATTTGAACAATTTTATGATCTGGGAACAAATTTATGTTCTTTTAGAAGAGACTTTGTCTCAAGATTCAAGAACAACAGTTTTTATTTTGGAAAAGGCCTTGCCTTTATAGATCAATGATCTGTGAATGAAGTAAGCACTTCTTTGTTCTTATGATGAGATCTTTTGATCTTTTTATAAAAGACCTTGGTCTTTGTAGATCTATAATATTTTAAAGAAGTGAATCCTTCTTTTTAATTATGAGATGATTTCATCTCTATGTTCATCATCATCATTTTTTACCTTGAAGCAAGTTTTCTTCTTCTAAGAGCTTGCTCTTTTTCTTTGAATTTCTCAAAATTTATGAGGAGGTTTCTCTCTATATTTTTTTTTGAGACTTGAAGTCTTGGGGCCTTTTTATAGGGCAAGCTGATCAGTTCAATCAGTTAAGGAGATCTTTTCTCCAATTGATTTGGGGAATTTCCCATCGTTGGATCTTTGATCCAAGGGCTTCTGATTTACAGAAGGTAATCTTCTGGTTTTTAACAAAGATTGGGAAATCTTCTAAACATAATTTATTCTGTATTTTTAGTGATTTTTAATCACCATTGGATCATTGATCCAACGGTGCTCTGATTTACAGAGCACAATCTTGTTATTTGGAAAGATTTTGAGAAATCTTTTCTTAACAGAATTTAATTCTGGTCAATTAATGATTTATCATTATTATTAGATCTTTGATCTAACAGTGGGGAGCTTTTAGTTCCAGCGCTAGCGCACTCATGCCTTGCACGTGGTGCGCTGCTTAGAGCGCAGCGCACCTAGCGCTAGCGCATCCGTGCCTTGCACGTGGTGCGCTGCTTAGAGCGCAGCGCACCTAGCGCTAGCGCACACGTGCTTTGCATATGGTGCGCTGCTTTGGGCGCAGCGCCCTTGGCGCTGCTATGAAGCGTTGCTTTTATTGTTGGAGGTGTCTTTTCACCTTCCTTTTAAGTCAAACTTATATTCCCTAGAACTTACATTTCCCAGATCTTGGAAATAGTTCCATTATGTACAAAATTTTCTGTGCCTAGTCTTTATAATCTGAAGCAATGCTTCTTTCTTTTCTCGTTTCCAGAGAACCATCTTAACTATAGCTTATAACCGCCCACATGCTCGTCGACAACTATGGGAAGTGCCCATTCAGGATATTGTTCCTCACTTTGCTGCGCGCTTGGTGAATCCTGCTCTTACGGATGACCAATGCGACGCAGCGCTGCACGAGCTCTTGACTCGTGTAGGATCTTCTCTCCCTCCCAACTCTATTTGGCTTCGGATGATCCTCATGTTCGTGCTTGCTGATATTCCCCCTCCTCCGGCAGAGATGACCCCAGTGATGCTCGATACCGCTGAAGACAAGATCGAGTGCTTCTTCGAGGCGCACTTGATCACCATAGCCCTGAGGGATTGCTCTGTTCATTTGCTGAGCCAAATACGGGCTCATCGGGCCGTCATCTCTGCTTTCGCTGGTGAATGTGGTGCTAACCGATGGGTAGCTACCCCTCGTGAAGATCGTCGCTTTGACATGATGGAAAAGATAGAGAGGGAACTAGATAATTTTATCTATATGTTTGTAAACCCCTGTACTTTTGATCCCATGTTTGGCGATCTATTTCCATTGCAATAAGATGTTTAATTAAGTGTTTTCTTCTTTTTTTTGGTCATTATCTGTCAAGTGTTCCTCTTATTTTAATTCTTCTGTCCTTCCTCTATCAGGCGCATATGCGCTATAGAACTTACACTGTTACAAACAGACGCAATTAATCCTTGCGAGAGTGAAGCGTTCCTGGCGCTTAGCGCTCTCGTGCTTTGCACGTGAGCGCCGTTTCAGAGTCTTTGACTCTTAGTGCTGGCGCATTTAATGCTAGCGCTTTTCATGAAGTGTTGCTTCGTTTCAAATCTCAGAATTTGAACAGAGCTTTGCTCTGATTGGGGAAACAATCCCTTCGAGTTCGTATACAACCATACGATGGATTTATCCAATGGAAGTGGATGTTCGTAGTAATACGAGGTGTTCTGGAGAAATGCAAAGGGTAAATGAAGGAGCAACAATGACTTATGCAACTCAGACAATCCAAAAACCAGTATTTTAAGAAGGTTCTGTCAACTTAGTCACTGAGTCATAGTCTAGGGTCGGTCAATAGTCGCTGCCAAAGAGAGAGAGAAAAGAAACACTCTACGTGCATTCTAACCTAGATCAGAATGGTTATCACTTTATCTAATCAGGAAACCTCCCACTGTATCGTCAAATTCTCCTCCAAATCTGAAAGAAGAATTAGTTGGGATCACCCGAAGAGTAAACCAACTCATCAGTAGGAATCGGGATCCAACTATCATCGCATGATAATGTGAAGGAATCCACTCACGTT
Source organism: Agapanthus africanus (assembly GCA_030015575.1). Lineage (NCBI taxonomy): Eukaryota > Viridiplantae > Streptophyta > Magnoliopsida > Asparagales > Amaryllidaceae > Agapanthus > Agapanthus africanus. The sequence goes on from CM057350.1 coordinate 116,183,666, forward strand.
ATCACACTCCAGAAGGTATGCGCATGCCTGGAAAGTTTCAGTTTCTTTAGAAACTCCCGATATGATTTTTACCCCATGCTCTTATGACCTTGACGACGGCCAACAAATCATAAGTCACATGTTAAGTTCTACCCGTCATTGTCCAGGTTAATTTGAACCCACCCGTATATACCCTTGACGAACGCCAACAAGGTAATACGACTGTCCCAAACCAATGCATCTATCTATGCAACAGAAAGGTAACAAGCAGCTACCATCCACTATGCCTTGACGAAGGCCAACAAACATAGAATGAATACTACGTGCTACCCGTCTGAAACGACGGAGGGCTATGGCTGGTTTTTGACGAAAAACCTTTAACGTAATGAACTTGATCTCGTTGAAAGAACCTGATAGCTTTTTACAAAAATATATTGGCGAAAACCTTTGCTAAAGAGGTCACTCCCGGCGAAGGGATCTCGGCTCTTTCCTCGTGGAATGAGGTGCAGGATATTCCAACTGAATACCGCGATGCAAAGCAACAAGTAATCGACTATAGTGAAGTTATTACCCCGACGCAAACTTCTGCCCAAGGGGTCACTCCCGGTGAAAGGATCTCAGCCCTTGCCTCGTCGAATGAGGTGCAGGATATTCCAACTGAATACCACCGTGCAAAACAAAAGAAAACGTCCTTGTAATAACACTTTTTGAAAACTGTTCCAACAACGTCAAACAGGTTTGTTTTCCTTTGCATCGATCAAAATCAACGCAATCCCATCAATTAATCACACCAGAAAAGAGCGAAAATAAAATGTACGTATATGCCATCCGCATTCGCCACTGGGTCCCGTCATCACCCGTTAGGTTACTTAACTAACGACAGAGTGGGGACTGGACTAGCGCGGGTGTAAAACATATACAACATCTACTAGTATATATACCAATATACAATAATCACTCCAGGCGTGATAAATGCAACATTATAGAAAACTAATAAGCATCACAGAACAATACAGATAATCTGGGATCCCCGGGTTCCACAAAGCCGCAACTGAAACCCGACGTTCCCCTGGTCGTGTGGATAGCCTGTGCAATGAAATCCTAGACCCTTACGGGTGCAGCAAATTACCCGCCAAAACCTGAAGCGAGGCAGCCCCCTTCACCAAAGTGTATGGACCACCCGGCACTTCACGGAATCCGGTAACTTGAGCACCCCTCCTTGGGTCAACCTGTACCCCTACGAGTGCGGCGAATAGTCTGCCAATTCTAGAGTGAGGGCCCCTCCGTCTCAAAGCCATGAGATGCGGACCCGTTGCCCTCCAGAACCCGGCTATCCGTGCACTCCATCATGGGGTAAGCCTAGTACAGAAATGAAAATATGTACAACGGGTACATCGACCTCAACCCGGTCGTGCCCCAAAAGAATAATATACAAACAGGCAGCGACGGCAGTCCACATGTTGGACGCTCGCCCCGCGATATCAAATGTACAAATAAATCCAAACTGCACTACCATTGCACACAATCTATCCACCACGATAAATCCGCAATATCACAGCACAACACAGAATATCAACGCGAATGTCACGTTCGTAAACCCGTCTAAAAAGACTATAGCAATTAAACAAGATTTACCACTCGAATGACATTCACGGTCGCAGATATAATGTAAGCACTGTGAACTAACATATTTAAAATTTCGATCGACAAAATTTCCCGAAGTGGGCCCCAAGTACAAATCCAGTACTCAAACAAATCTAGGCCCAAACAAAATATTCCAGAAACCATAATTCGACATGAAAGACACCTAGAAGAAAAATGGTGCACTGAAGCCCCAAAACGGCGGCGGAACCGTGGCAAACCCATGGGTTCCGCGGCGGTTCCGTGGCGGTTTTATGGGATCAGTCTACCAAATTTCTTCTGCAGTCTTAGAAAAACCTGCTCGATTTTCTGACATATCCAAAATAATTTTTAGACCAGTTTAAAAATTCGGCAGATACTTAAATTTGGAATTGGAGTTTTGAAAATTTCGTTCGATCGATATTTTAAACATGTTAGAATAAGCTAGTAAAAGTTAATGGCATGGCTCTGATACCATGTAAGTCTACGGTAGCATCCCGGCCAATAATCCAAGGCCAAACACAGAATAAAAACTTTTTCATAAACTGGCGCTAACATAGACTGTAACCCGGATCGGGCCATTAACACTAAACTAGCAAACTGTAAAATGATAGAATGGCTATACCGATCGATCCATGTCTTTCGGTCTTTAGCCATCATCCCATGCTCTTTGCGGCATCTCCGATCTCCTGTCTTCTCGTCGAGGTGGCACCACGTCAACGGATCTTTATACAGGCTCCCGTCTCTAAACCGAGACAACTCGGACATGAAGTTTGCTAACCGACATGTCCAAGATTGAAGTAGAGAGTGTGTAGAATACTTTGTCTCAAGGAACCTAAGCCATTGGGTGAAGGTGTAGGGATCCTAGGCACACTAATGAGGTCTCACAAGGCATCAACCATGCCAAATTCTAAAATTTCCGGTGCCTACAAACCCTAATACGGATCGTTGACTAGAGTTTAGGCAAAAACTAGAACTAGTAAACTGCTTTACTAATAAGTGAACGGAAATACAACCTTTGTAGATCCGGTCCTCCACTTCCATAGCTCCGTGAAGAAGTCCCTCCGCTGTACCCATTGGATCCCGGACTCTCGCGGTGGTTTCATCGAAGAAATGATCGGGCTAGGTCGTCGACTTCGATGCCGAAGATGATCTACATCGAGGCAACACAAGATCAAGCTACAACTTCACCAAGCCATGAAACTTGTGAAGAAAACACCTTATACTACTTGGCAAGTGGTAGAGGATGAAGAAATAGGAAGTGGGTTCACTTTAGAATTGGATTTCTCACTCTTTTCATCAAATTGCCATTAAAAGTTGCAAGCTTTTTTCATTGTTGAAGAAGAAGAAGAAAAAGAAGAAGATAATATGATAAGTTCTTTTTAAAATAGAAAACCAAATGATACTTATCATATTTGCAACCATAGTTAGGTGTAGAGAATAAACTAAGGTTAGGTTGAATGGTTAGGGTTAAGCATGAAACAAAAATGGTGGACTTATTCAAAGCTTCATGAAGCTTCAACTAGAAAACAAATCAAGCCACCATTTTTCCTTTTGCCAAAATGAATGAATAAATAAATAAATAAGCAAATAAGCTAGTGAAACCCTAACCATTGACCAACCATGGTTTAAACCAAACATACACCCAAACTAGCATGTATCATCAAACATGATACAAGTAAGTGCACAAAAATATATCACATATACCACTTGTGCACATCAAGTGAGAAAATCCATTTAAAGTGAACCAATATTAGTTAATGCAAAGTAATATATCAAATATATAATTATACATTAAATCATTAAATCAACACTTGATTTAACGATCCGGTCATATCGCATATAACCGACTAATATCCAATGTATCGGCTTATCGAATCAATCCTTGATTCGATAACTAGGTTATATCACATACAACCATTCGATACATTCATCGCGAGAATAGAATGCAGTATCACATACTGTAACACCCGAGCCCAATACTACTATTTTCTGTTACTGGTTGAGCGTTAGATATTACTCATTTCTTTTAGCTTGCCTGTTTGACACTTACCGTGAAATTTTATCTGGCTAAGTCATTTCTGCATATAACAAATTTTAGCACCTAAAGTAAAATTAAAAATATCTATCTTGGCCTACTCGACACCCTTAGCCGCGCGGTAGCGTCCGTGCATCGAGTTCTCGTCCCGTTCAGTGAAACGGGCGAGTTTCGACGACTACGCACGCGTACAGGTGGCCGACTTGGGGGTATGCTTTTTAATCATAAAACATTTCATCTTAAAATTTGGAACCCGCTTAAAATCCTATTATTTAAATTTCAAATTTTTGGACCCAACCCGGACGCGATTTGGAAATGTTTCATTTAGCGCCAAAATCCCAAATTAATAAAATATTCAAAACCTTATAATATTTCGTATAATATTCTTACTGTTATTCTTAAATCTTTAATTTAAATCTTTTTAACCAATTAAAATCTTTCCCTGGCCAATTGAGTGGGCTTAAACCCCCGTGGGCCCCTCCATTATCCCTCTCTCTCTCTATCTCTCGTATCTATCTCTCTCTCTCTCTACCTTTCTCTATCTCTCTCTCTCTCTCTAACCCTCTCTCTCTTCCCTATATAAATACTCCTCCCCTTTCATATTTTTTTCCAGAACAGAAAATAAAACCCATCGCGAGAAACCCAACAACCTAACCCTAGCCTCCTCATCACCTGCGCACTCCAGCCCCGACCACCTCCTCTCCCTCTCCAATTTCTTTCCCTTTTCCATACCCGAGCCCTAACCCATCGCCTCACCCTCGCCGGAAACCCCTCACCACCGACCACCCGTCATCTCCTCGCCTCCCAGCAAACCCCCTGAACGCCAGCACCACCTCTTCAGACCGATTCTGCACCTTCCCCGATCACCTCCACCGAAACCTTCACGTTGTCGTCACCGTCGCGGCTTGAACCGCCGGTGATCTTGACGGCACCGATCGCCTTGCTGCCGGGTTGCCGAGGGAGCATCCATCTCTGTTCAGATCATCCCGAGCCCTTGCTGTTATCGTGTCGCGTGGGTTCGCGCCTCCGTTCTCGTGTTCGTCGTTTCGTCGAGGCAAGTATTCGATACTTGCTACATGCTATTGCTACTTTATAACTTGCCTTAATATTCATGTGTGGTTTAATGATATATTATTTAGTAAATCACCTTACATACCTTGCTTCATGTTTAACCCTAGTAGCTTGTTAAATAAATTATTTCCTGATAAACCCGTACATGATAGATTGCATTGATTCACTGCTATGATGCTTTATTTCAGTTTAGTTATCAATATGCATAACCGGTTAAATTACAATTGCATTCTTTAAACAGTTCATACTTGTCGTGACATTCTTGGAACACTCAATATGTTATTAACCTGATTACAGCAGTTACGTTCACCGTCCTGTATTCACATGATATTGACACTATCTATTTAACACAATTGAAAATTGTACAGCTAGATAATAAATCCGATTATTGTTTAACGCGTTGATTTGAACAGGATGCTGCTTATATATCTGTTTGTGAGCACACCCACGATATCGTTACATCTTGATTGACATTGTCACACATGGTATTGTACCGTTTAATATTGACTTGACCTGATGTACCATGACCTGACCTGTTACCTGATCTCGTGCCTAATGCCAACAAATATAACATGTGGTCCTCATGGACCGTTCCTGTTGTCTATCCAGAAAAACCTGCTTTTACCTGATCCTGTGTTGGCATTAGTTCTTGATTACTGAATACCTGACCCGACATACATAACTTGGGGGTATGGGGAAATCAAAGGTGAAACCGACTTGTAACTCAACAGTTCGATACCTGTTCTGATCAGTCTTACGAGCTAGGCCAGCCCCGGAGTGATGATGCTGACATCACTCACCCATCCTGCTACTTGTTACTGCCTAGCGGCACGTCTCGGATTCAGCCCCGAGAATCTTGACCGTGGTCCCGGGCACGCACGGGATACTATTGAGTTACATCGACGAGTCATCAATTGATTTCAAAGACTTTAGAATAGAAAACCTGATAGAACGGTTTAGTTACCCACTGCACACTACCCTGTACTGTTTGATTCACGTTATTTGCTACTCTCATTTTATTCATGTTTATTTGCATTGCCTGTTACACTGTTCATATTATATTACTTGATGACTTGACGCGCTGACGTCTGGGTTTTGCATGGCCCAGATTCTGTACCGCTGTCGCAGTCCGAGCAGGAGTACTACAGCCAGCAGGCTGAGCTGTGAGGTGTTAGTATTAGTTAGTTTTTATTTCCTGCATTTATTTCCTGATGTGAGCCTGCATTATGGGACATACTTTTCAGTTATTTGTATTGGATCATTTGCTTCCGCATTTATTTATTATCGACTCCTGTTATTATGGATTATGGACATGTTTTAGAAAATTTTATCTTGTTCTTGATATCTCTACAGCCGTAATGTGACTGTGGATGGATACTTCCTACCCACAGGTAGCATGGTTGGCTATGTCACGTGCCCAATCTAGCGTACTCTGGGAAGCGGGGCGTGACATGGTTCTTTTGGTATCAGAGCCATAGGTTAGTTGGGTTGATTCTTTTGTAGTTGGGTATTGTACCCAATACACGAATCAGAATACCCGTGTTTTGGAAACATGTCCTGCCACTTTGCCATTTACCATTCTTGAATCACATTCTTCCTGATTATATATTTTACGACGTGCAAACTTACTTTGCATGTCGACTCGAAAACCTGATTTCTTGTTATCTCTAGGACTTAGGCGACTTGGGTGGAGTTAAGTAATTGTGGCTATGATACCGAGGCATGGTTACAATGCGGTACTCTATTTAAGTATCTTGGAGTTCTAGCCTTGATCTATATATCAAATCTATCATCATGCTAATGTTGGGTGTTTTTTTGATTTCAGGAATATGGCAAATAAGAATTTGAAGACGAACCAGAGGCGTGTGGACGAAGCCGCCATGCTTGGAGTGATAAGGGGAATGCTAGAGAATCAAAAGAGGCAGACCGAGCTGATCCAGCAGCAAGCAGACTCGTTTCAGGAAGGTTTGCAGATCGTTCAGCAGTCTGTAAACAACGTTGGAGCTAAACCAGTTGACCGAGTAGGGACCGTGGCAGATTTCAGACGTTTGGGTCCGTCTACATTTACTGGTTTGGAGGAGCCGTTGCCAGCCGAGCAGTGGCTAGTTGACACGGAGAATTTGTTGATTGCGGCACAGATTCCAGATGACAAAAGAGTTGATGTGGTACGCATTCAGTTAGTGGACTACGCCCGAGAATGGTGGCTTGTGGAGGAGACCCGCTTGCCCAAGCCGATCAAGTGGGCGGATTTTTCTAAGAGTTTCCTGGAGAAGTTCTTCCCGCGAACTGCACGGGAGGAAATGGAAGAGAAGTTTATTGGGCTAAGGCAGAATGGAGCACCCGTGGATGTGCACGCAGCAGAATGGACGAGACTCAGCAGATTCGCTGGACCTTTAGTTGCCAACGATGCAGACAGGGCACGGAGGTTCATGCGCAGCTTGGATGTGGACATCCAGAGGCAGATTGTCTCCCGGGTTTGACCACTTTCTCACAGGTTCTTACAGCAGCTCGGGAACAGCAGGGTTTATCTGGGATGAAAGGGAGCTTGCAGCAGACAGCAGTTGCGGCAAGGAAGCCCGCATTTGTACCTAACAGAGCTCATGGTCGCAGAGGTATTCCAGTAGACCGTCGAGGTGTAGCACCCATGAAGAAGCCTGTGATCGTTGATCGAAGAAAGAGCATGATTTGTGACTACTGCCGTTTACCTGGGCACATGCAGAAGGATTGTCGAAGGAGGCTGGGACTTTGTTTGGTTTGTGGAGCGGCTGATCACGCAGTTGGTGCCTGTCCGTCGAAGCTTCGTACGAGGGATGATATTCAGAAGCCTCCGCAGAAACCGTTCCAAGGGCAGAAACAGCTGACTCAAGGACCTAATCAGGCTCGAGCTTTTACCTTGACAGCTGAGGAAGCTAAGGCATCAGGAGAAGTGGTTTCAGGTATTCTACTCGTTCATAATTTTCCCGTAGTGGCATTATTTGATTCTGGTGCATCCTATTGTTTTATGTCATCCAAGTTTATAACTACACACTCGATTGCCTGCACGACCCTGTCTAGTTTCTGGGACATACACACTGGGAATGGGAAAATTGTATCTAGTAGGGAATGTAAAGACTGTACAGTTGTTGTGTGCGGATGGGAGCTTTTTGCAGATTTCTTGGTGATTGATACGGGCAGCTACGAGGTCGTCTTGGGAATGGACTTTCTTGGCACTTTCCACGCTCACATTGACTGTAGGGCAAGGATGGTAATTTTCCAGATTCCCGGACATCCTGAGTTTACCTTCACTGGAAGAAGCAGTTCTGTCGGGCCAGTCGAGTTTAGGGCTAGGCCGACAAATGTTATTCTTGCAGCAATGGAAGTTGATAGTAGTGAAGAGCCGGTGGTTGTTCGCGATTTTATGGATGTGTTTGAAGATATATCAGGTTTACCGCCGAAGCGAGACGTGGAGTTCGCAATTGATCTTATTCCTGGTGCAGCGCCAGTATCCAAAGCATATTATCCAATGGCACCAGTAGAGTTGGAAGAAGTCAAGAAACAGGTTGCTGAATTGCTTGAGAAGGGTTGGATTCGAAGCAGCAACTCGCCTTGGGGAGCTCCAGTCCTTCTAGTAAAGAAGAAGGATGGCACGAGAAGGATGTGCATCGACTATCGAGAATTAAACCGGGTAACTATTAAGAACAAGTACCCGATCCCTCGCATTGGAGAACTTTTTGAGCAGCTTAGTGGCGCGAGGGTATTCTCGAAGCTGGATTTGCGATCCGGATATCATCAGGTCCGAGTGAAAGCAGAAGATATTTGCAAGACGGCGTTTCGAACTCGGTATGGACATTACGAGTACCTAGTGATGCCCTTCGGAGTAACGAATGCGCCGGCAGTATTCATGGACTTGATGAACCGAATCTTTTCACCGTTCTTGGACCAGTTTATTGTGGTATTCATTGACGATATTCTGGTTTACTCGAAGAGTTTTGAGGAGCATGCTGAGCATTTGAAGATCGCACTGCAGACATTGAGACAGGAGAAATTGTATGCGAAGATGAGTAAGTGCGAATTTTGGCTGGAAGAAGTGAAGTTTCTGGGGCATGTTGTGTCGGGCGATGGAATCGCCGTCGATCCCGAAAAGATTGCAGCAGTTCGAGATTGGCCGATTCCAAAGAGTGTAGCTGAGATAAGAAGTTTCCTTGGATTAGCCGGATACTACAGGAGATTTGTGGAGAACTTCGCTCGTTTAGCAGAGCCGTTGACCAAGCTTACGCGCAAGGAGATACCTTTTGTATGGACGGATAAATGTGCGTTAGCTTTTGAGACGTTGAAACAGAAATTGATAACCGCCCTTATTCTGACCGTACTAGACAATTCCGGAGGACTGGTGATTCACAGCGACGCATCTGGGAAAGGATTGGGATGTGTTTTGATGCAGCATGGGAAGGTTGTAGCATACGCATCGAGACAGTTAAAGACCCATGAGAAGAATTATCCAACTCATGACTTGGAGCTTGCGGCTGTAATCTTCGCTTTGAAGATTTGGAGACACTACCTTTTGGGCGAGAGAGTCCAAGTTTTTACAGATCACAAGAGTTTGAAGTATGTGTTCACTCAGAAGGAGTTGAACATGAGGCAGCGTAGATGGTTGGAGCTGATGGCCGACTACGACCTTGATCTTAAGTACCATCCGGGAAAGGTTAACGTCGTGCCGGATGCGCTTAGTCGGTTACCAACAATTCAGGTGTTAACTACGCAGAGGGAGATCATTGCAGATTTTCGAAGATTTGACTTGGAGGTTGTGCTACCACGTTCTACGGGACAGTTGATGCAGTTGCAAATACAGTCGTCCTTGGTTGAGAAGATTAAAGCGGCACAATCGCAGGATCCTAGACTGCAAAAGTTTTGAGAGCAGGTTGAAGATGGACTACGAACAGATTTACTGGTCCACGAAGATGGTTCGTTGAGGTATGGTAGCCGTTTGTGTGTGCCAAAGGGAGATGTTCGTGAAGAGTTTATGAAGGAGGCACACAGTTCAGCTTATTCTGTACATCCATGAGGCACAAAGATGTACCGTGATATTCGACAGCATTTCTGGTGGGAAGGCATGAAACAGGAGATTGCTCGCTTCGTGGCTAAATGCTTAGTATGTCAGCAAGTTAAGGCTGAACATCAAAGGGTTGCGGGTTTATTGCAACCACTTCCGATTCCTCAGTGGAAGTGGGAGCATATAACCATGGATTTCGTGACGGCTTTACCGCGGTGTCCAAAAGGCAACAATGCAGTATGGGTGATTGTTGATCGGTTGACCAAGGCAGCTCACTTTATTCCTTTCCGGGTTGGTCAATCAACGGAAACTTTGGCAGAGCGGTACATGCAGGAGATTGTAAGATTACATGGCGTACCGGTAAGCATCGTGTCCGATCGGGACACTCGATTCTTATCACACTTCTGGAGGAGTTTACAGGAAAGTTTGGGGACTCGATTGAAATTTAGCACAGCTTATCATCCTCAAACTGATGGTCAGTCGGAGAGAACGATCCAAACTCTTGAAGACATGTTGAGAGCATGCATGTTGGACTTCAAGGGTTCATGGGAGGATCATCTACACTTGGTGGAGTTTTCTTACAACAATAGTTTCCAAGCAACTATTCAGATGGCTCTGTTTGAAGCTTTGTATGGTCGTAAGTGCCGTTCACCTGTTTGTTGGGATGATATTGGTGAACGAAGATTATTTGGACCAGATTTGGTGGTGCAGACAGTTGATAAGGTTAACACAATCAGAAAGCATATGAAGGCAGCTCAAGATAGACAGAAAAGTTGGGCTGACACGTCAAGAAGACCTCTAGAGTTCGCCGTGGGTGATTTGGTATTCTTGAAGATATCACCGACTAGAGGGGTGATTCGTTTTGGGAGTCGAGGAAAGCTTAGTCCTCGATTCGTTGGACCCTTCGAGATATTGGAGCGCGTTGGAGAGGTAGCATACCGTTTGGCGTTACCGCAGTCCTTGGCGGGGGTGCACGATGTGTTTCACGTATCTCAACTACGAAGGTATGTTCGAGATGAAACACACGTCTTGGATCATTCGGAGTTAACAGTACGGGAAGACCTAACTTTTGAGGAGCGACCGGTTGAAATCATGGACCGGAGGGAAAAGGTTCTTAAGAACAAGGTTATCCCCCTTGTGCTCGTTTCTTGGGGTAATCGATCGCATGGAGAGTCCACTTGGGAGCGAGAAGATGAGATCCGGCAGAAGTTTCCTCACCTTTTCCTATAGTTTTCTATCTTGTATTCTTGGAATTTCGAGGACGAAATTCTTTTGTAGTTGGGTATAATGTAACACCCGAGCCCAATACTACTATTTTCTGTTACTGGTTGAGTGTTAGATATTACTCATTTCTTTTAGCTTGCCTGTTTGACACTTGCCGTGAAATTTTATCTGGCTAAGTCATTTCTGCATATAACAAATTTTAGCACCTAAAATAAAATTAAAAATATCTATCTTGGCCTACTCGACACCCCTAGCCGCGTGGTAGCATCCGTGCATCGAGTTCTCGTCCCGTTCGGTAAAACGGGCGAGTTTGGACGACTACGCGCGCGTACAGGTGACCGACTTGGGGGTATGCTTTTTAATCATAAAACATTTCATCTTAAAATTTGGAACCCGCTTAAAATCCTATTATTTAAATTTCAAATTTTTGGACCCAACCCGGGCGCGATTTGGAAATGTTTCATTTAGCGCCAAAATCCCAAATTAATAAAATATTCAAAACCTTATAATATTTCGTATAATATTCTTACTGTTATTCTTAAATCTTTAATTTAAATCTTTTTAACCAATTAAAATCTTTCCCTGGCCAATTGAGTGGGCTTAAACCCCCGTGGGCCCCTCCATTATCCCTCTCTCTTTCGCTCTCGTATCTCTCTCTCTCTCTCTCTACCTTTCTCTCTCTCTCTCTCTAACCCTCTCTCTCTCTTCCCTATATAAATACTCCTCCCCCTTCATATTTTTTTCCAGAACAGAAAACAAAACCCATCACGAGAAACCCAACAACCTAACCCTAGCCTCCTCATCACCTGCGCACTCCAGCCCCGACCACCTCCTCTCCCTCTCCACTTTCTTTCCCTTTTCCATACCCGAGCCCTAACCCATCGCCTCACCCTCGCCGGAAACCCCTCACCACCGACCACCCGTCATCTCCTCGCCTCCCAGCAAACCCCCTGAACGCCAGCACCACCTCTTCAGACCGATTCTGCACCTTCCCCGATCACCTCCACCGAAACCTTCACGTTGTCGTCACCGTCGCGGCTTGAACCGTCGGTGATCTTGACGGCACCGATCGCCTTGCTGCCGGGTTGCCGAGGGAGCATCCATCTCTGTTCAGATCATCCCGAGCCCTTGCTGTTATCGTGTCGCGTGGGTTCGCGCCTCCGTTCTCGTGTTCGTCGTTTCGTCGAGGCAAGTATTCGATACTTGCTACATGCTATTGCTACTTTATAACTTGCCTTAATATTCATGTGTGGTTTAATGATATATTATTTAGTAAATCACCTTACATACCTTGCTTCATGTTTAACCCTAGTAGCTTGTTAAATAAATTATTTCCTGATAAACCCGTACATGATAGATTGCATTGATTCACTGCTATGATGCTTTATTTCAGTTTAGTTATCAATATGCATAACCGGCTAAATTACAATTGCATTCTTTAAACAGTTCATACTTGTCGTGACATTCTTGGAACACTCAATATGTTATTAACCTGATTACAGCAGTTACGTTCACCGTCCTGTATTCACATGATATTGACACTATCTATTTAACACAATTGAAAATTGTACAGCTAGATAATAAATCCGATTATTGTTTAACGCGTTGATTTGAACAGGATGCTGCTTATATATCTGTTTGTGAGCACACCCACGATATCGTTACATCTTGATTGACATTGTCACACATGGTATTGTACCGTTTAATATTGACTTGACCTGATGTACCATGACCTGACCTGTTACCTGATCTCGTGCCTAATGCCAACAAATATAACATGTAGTCCTCAAGGACCGTTCCTGTTGTCTATCCAGACAAACCTGCTTTTACCTGATCCTGTGTTGGCATTAGTTCTTGATTACTGAATACCTGACTCGACATACATAACTTGGGGGTATGGGAAAATCAAAGGTGAAACCGACTTGTAACTCAACAGTTCGATACCAGTTCTGATCAGTCTTACGGGCTAGGCCAGCCCCGGAGTGATGATGCTGACATCACTCACCCATCCTGCTACTTGTTACTGCCTAGCAGCACGTCTCGGATTCAGCCCCGAGAATCTTGACCGTGGTCCCGGGCACGCACGGGATACTATTGAGTTACATCGACGAGTCATCAATTGATTTCAAAGACTTTAGAATAGAAAACCTGATAGAACAGTTTAGTTACCCACTGCACACTACCCTGTACTGCTTGATTCACGTTATTTGCTACTCTCATTTTATTCATGTTTATTTGCATTGCCTGTTACACTGTTCATATTATATTACTTAATGACTTGACGCGCTGACGTCTGGGTTTTGCATGGCCCAGATTCTGTACCGCTGTCGCAGTCCGAGCAGGAGTACTACAGCCAGCAGGCTGAGCTGTGAGGTGTTAGTATTAGTTAGTTTTTATTTCCTGCATTTATTTCCTGATGTGAGCCCGCATTATGGGACATACTTTTCAGTTATTTGTATTGGATCATTCTTCCGCATTTATTTATTATCGACTCCTGTTATTCTGGATTATGGACATGTTTTAGAAAATTTTATTTTGTTCTTGATATCTCTACAGCCGTAATGTGACTGTGGATGGATACTTCCTACCCACAGGTAGCATGGTTGGCTATGTCACGTGCCCAATCTAGCGTACTCTGGGAAGCGGGGCGTGACACATACACGCATTATTCTCGGTCCCGCACATATCTCATATGCGCTCCTATTTCGTTTTGCTTGAGCTAGGAAAGCTCTGTGTAGGACTCTAAAGACTCATCAATACGCCGGCCGCAGATGATGATCATATCAATCATCCACAAGCCGCAAGCGGTCTGCTAAACGTAACGGCCACCCGGGTATTGAGCGATCAGAAGATCGACGAGCAAGCCCGCTCATACTCCTGTGAATCCAACCAGTAACACTTACCGTACAGTCCGGTCTGTTCGTCTGATATGTCGCATATCTCGCCTAGGGGTGGTAAACGTCAGACCCCAATAGATTGATAAGTCGTGTCGATATGAGGTCTATAACAGTTCGAGAAACTACAGGTAACACTTACCAGTAAATCTCAGCAACCCTGGGCAGGGATTTCCGGTTATAGCCAATCGAACACAGCGCAACATCAACTCCCTATACCGGGAGAGACGAATCCCCTCCTATCGCTCATTGCCTCCATGTGATTCGGGACTGTACCCAAAAACCACCGTTTTGCACGCCCTCTTGGACGTGGTAAGGTGGAAATCAAAGCATAGTGGGAACCACACAAGACTCTATGACGATCTCGGGTCAACAGACTACTCTGTACCAGTGTCACCAGAGAACTGCCATCTGACGTAAGGTATAATACCATCTGGAAGTTCTCGGCGAGTCCGTCCAGTGTACCCAGTCTCCACTGAGCACCCGTATATCATCTCTGATGTCAAACACCAATGGATATAAGATCATCCATCGTCCATCTGTATGGGTCGAGAAGGTATACGCTAGTTTACTCTGGTATATCGATGCCCTGTCTCGATACACCCACGACTAGGGACCTTGAAGGATGTACTTATGGACTACCATGTCCTCACTAGTATGATCCGCATCATAGTCCAGGTAGTCAAGTACACATCCTAAGGGCTTTACCAACATGTAACAGAGAGACTATCAGTATACACGTTAAGGTAAAGAGCAACCAGATAGCATACTATCATGTCGAGCAAGAAAGTCCTCCCTATATATGTCCAAGCATCCACTACAATATACATCCTATGTATAGTAATGGCCTCTAGGGCATACATATAACTAACAATCTCCCACTTGCACTAGGGCCATCTGATAGCAGTGGTTGTAGTACCTCATACTCAACCATCCCATGAAAGTCTCTCTCTGGGAAAAGGCCTTTGTGAGTGGATCCGCCGTGTTGTCCTCTGAGTCTACTCTCCTGACCTTGATCCTTTGGAGATCAACCATCTCCATGATCAGGTGACACTGCCTTAGAATATGTCTGGATCACTGATGGGACCGGCGTTCCTTGGCATAAGCCACAACTCCATTGTCTCACAATGGTAGGAACTAAGTTCATCTCATGAACAAATATACATCCAGACTGCCTCTTTGGTAGCATCTTAAGTAGCGATGTATCTTGCCTTTAATCGTCTAGTAAGCCACGGTATTTAGCTTGGAACTCTTCCAACATACCGTTCCTTTACTGAGGGTAAAGACAATGCCTGTGACTGACATTCAGTCGTTCTCATCACCCTGGAACACTTCCAGTGATTCTCCCCAGGATCGATCGATACCATCTCTCTACATCTAGTGAGAGTCCTAACGTCCATTTAGATCTATCTCATAGATCCAAAACCCAGGATTTAGTAGGTATCACTTTGATCCTATATGGAGAATCATTGTGATAAGCGGAGATTGATCGAGCGTAGCTTAGGAAACTCCTTCCCTATCAAGAGCATGTCATCCACGTACTCTACGAGGATCGTCACTATACTCCCTACTACCTTTTTGTTTATACAAGGTTCATCTACCATTTCGATGATGTCAAACTCTTTGACTAACACATCAAAACAGATGTTCCAACTCCGCGATGCCTGCTTTATCCTATAAAGCATCTTGTACACGTTTCCGCTGCTCCCACTGTCTAAGAAGCCCTCTGGCTGTGTACTTATAGACGTTCTCTTCTAAAACATCATTTAGAAAAGCAGTCATGGCACCCAACCGCCAGATATCGTAGTCATGGTATGTAGCCGTGGCAAGTAGGATCTGGATGAACTTAAGCATAGCCACTTGAAAAGGTTTCATCATTGTCCACGCCTGGTCGATGACGAAAACCTTTAACAAGTCTTGATTTGAAAGTCTCAACTTTTCCATCTACACCAAGTAATCTTCTTAAGATATACTTGCTCCTGATGGGGATTTAACCCTTCAGAATAGCAACCAAAGTCCATACTTTGTTGGTGTATATGGATTCCATCTCAGATCACTAAGCATCCAGCCATTCTTATAGAGTTTTACTCTTGATGGCCAGCTCGAAACTAGTTGGGTCATCATCTCATGATGCAATCCTCGCTCCCACTGTCATAGAGAAACCGAAGTATCTCTCAGGTGGGTGAGGAACCCTACTGGATCGGCGGAGAGGCTGAGGTTCGTTGGAATCTACTGAATCCTTTGGTTCTATCAAATCATCTGCTGTAGTTTGTATAGTTGGAACGTTTCCAGTTCTACAGAACAGACCTTGCCTCGATCTTGTCCGGATTTTGCTTTTAGACATAGGCCGGACAACCCCAGATCTTAACTAACTTAAGATATGGGCTCTTCCCTTTCCATATCACATATGAAGCGGTAGGCAACTGATTTGATTGGAACCCTATTCAATAGGTATGCAACTTCTCAAGTGCATAACACCCAATAGGAAAAAGGTAACTCAGTAGTACTCATCATAGAGCACACCATATCAAATAGGGTGTATCTGCTCCGCCCCGATATACCATCATGCTATGGTGTATACGGAGGAGTAATTCTGAGAGAGAATCTCATTCTCCTTTAGAAAAGTCCAAGAAATCCGTGCTCAAGTATTCTCCTCCATGATCTCATCAAAGGACATAATACTTATACCCGTATTAGTTCTCTACTTCTAACTTATATTCTGTGAATATCTCAAAAGGTTCGGACTTGTGTTTCAACAAGAACATATGTCTGAATCTAAAGAGATCATCAGAGAATGTAATGAAGTACAAAGAACCGGTCTTGGCATGTGTACACAGGGGACCTTACATTCATCAATATGTATCATCCCAAGAGTTCACTAACTCTTTCTCTGTTTTCAGTAAACAGAGCTGTGGTCATCTTATCTTTGTGACATGACTGGCAAGTTTTCACAAGATGTAATTCAAACAGATTTAAATATGCATCTATATGTAACTTTAGCTAGTCGGGTCGCATTGATATGACCTAGTCTACAATACCTCAAGAAGGATCCGTTCATTTCTGAACTCTTCCTCTTATGTGTGTTCCGTATACTAAGAACTGTAGTTTGATTTAGAACATCAATGCTTTTAGATAACGTGCCTGAACCGATCAACTTTTGATATAGGAAATGTTCAAAATATTATCGAACAATACAAAATTTTATCGTTTCTTTACTAATAAAGAGACTGATATGATTTTGTATATCAGGTTCGGTATCTAATAACATTCGTTCAGAATCAATGTATTGGTAATACAGGGTGACAGTGACCAACAGACTTGGCTGCAACACTTACCCCGTTTTCTGCCTCATGAAACTTATCACCCGTTCTCAGTTCTCTACCTTTCTGTAGCCCTATGTAACATATTACATATCTGGGATCCTGATCCGGTATCAAATACCCAGGACGTAGAGGATACAGAGAAACAGTTCTTTGTAATGAACACACCCGAAGGAGATGCATCATATGCACTTTCATCGTTTGGGCGCCATAGGAATTCTGGTATTCCCCTATTTCCTGCTCTGTCTTATAACAATTATAAGTTGGAGCTGGACCAACGTTCCCCAGCTCAGTATAACAAGCGGGTTCGGTCAATATTCCGTATTATTATCTTGATTAAGGCGTGATATGGTCGCTACCTGGAGAGAGAGAGAAGAAAACACTCAGCGTGCGCTCTTGCAAGAATAGATTGGTTATAATTTTATCTAATCAGGATGGCTCCCACTTTTTTTATCAAATCTTCCTTCAAACCCTAAAAGGAAAGACTAGCCGGGATTAATTACATACTACAAGTTCGCCAATTTTTCAGCCAGGCCAGTGTCGGTACTTTGAGGGAGGTCCCCCGTGCTTTCGCACGGACCTAATTAATGTAAACCTCGTTTTCCCAGAGGCGTAACCTCGTTAACACCTTTCTAGACACCTACTTGATCGGCTAATTGTAATGTGTAAAACTCTCCCAGGAGTAACTCTTACTCGCAGCGGGTATCGGGATCCAACTATCTCATAGAAGGTATGCAATCTCATTGCAAATTTCAACACTTGAAATTCCCGATAATATTTTGCCCCTAACGTGCTATGACCTTGACAAAAGCCAACAAACCATAGCCCGCTAGTCAAGTTCAACCCGTACATTTCTTGATTGAATTAAACCCACCCGCACGACCCTTGACGAAAGCCAACAAAGCCACACGACTATCCTAATCCAATCGCATCGTATGCAGCAGATAAGCAGCATATAGCTACCGCACACTACACCTTGACGAAAGCCAACAAATGTAGCACGAATACTATATACAACTTATCTGAAATGACGGAGGGCTACGACAGGTTTTTCTGAAAACCTATTGCGTAATGAACTTGATATCGTTGTAGAATCAAATGATTTTAAAATGGAGTGCTTTTGAGGCTTTTCTAGTTTTGCTAAAGGGGTCACTCCCGGTGAAGGGATCGTCGGTCCTTTCCTCGTCGAATGAGGTGCAGGATATATCATATATATCACTGTGCAAAGCAGAAACTATAGAAGCTATCAAAAGACAAACCGAGTGTGTAGCATCTGCCAGTTATTGCTAAAGGGGTCACTCCCGGTGAAGGGATCGTCGGCCCTTTCCTTATCGAATAAGGTGCAGGATATATCATATATACCGCTGTGCAAAGCAAAAACTGTAGCTACCTGTTTTATTTTTGAAATTCGATTCTACAATATCTTAGGTTTCTTTTATTTCATTAATCTCATTAATGAAGTCCCATCATTTAAGTACTTAATCATCACAGATAAATACGACGTACACTTATGCCATCCGTATTCGCCTCGATATCCCCTCATGCACCGTTAGGTTAGGAAACTAACGACAGAGCGGGGCAGGGCTAGCGCGAGTGTAAAACATAAGTAACGCCTATATAATATATCATATAGACTATATACAGTATCCATCACAGAACATATCACATGATCACATCACAGATATCGCAGCAGAAGAATCATATGAAACATTGGATATATTAGGACGTCCGTGTTTTCAATACGAGCCAGTATAAAACACGGATTCCACGGTCGCGATGAATAGCCAAACCCACACCCCTAGACCCCTACGAGAGCGGCAAGCAACCCTACCAATTCTAGAGTTAGGAGACCCGGACTCGACTCCTCGAGTTGGTCTCCCACTGGACTCCAGAACCCGGTTACTTGTGCTCCCCTCCTTGGGTCTATCCTAGTGCGGAAAAGTAAATAATATACAAAAGGTGACATCTTCCGCAACCTGGAAGTGCCCCATTAAAAGAATATTACATACAAGTTTTTACATGAATGAAAATGAAAAACACTCATCTCACATAAAAACCTCCGGCTATTCAAACACGACGATCCAATATAACATATCCAGCAACACATAACATCACATGTCATCAACGTAAGTAAATATGCCCATCCCAATTGGCGTTGACATATAGCAACGAAACCGACGATATCACATATTACACTTACGGTCGCAGAAAAGAAAGTGTAAAACTACAACAGTTGGAATCCGCAACCTACATAGACATCGCATGCCTAATCAAATGAATTACTTAGACATCGCATGCCTAACAATTATAAACCCCGCATTTTAGTCTCAAAATCGAAAACATTTTTCAATATCATGTCGGGCAATTCAACAAGATTCCCGACAACCTGATCGAATGCTCGTCGTAAACTTTAGTAGACGGCCGCATCCCCGATACCGTCGACGAAGTGCACTAAGGCGGAACACCGCTGCCGCGAGCACCCGAACGGATGCTTTCGGCGACGGGGTTCTCCTACAGTCACTTGGTCGAGGCTAAGGGGTGTACCTGTCTATTAAATTTACCCGGCGAGTATCCGCGTACACTAAGCGATTGCGACGGACTTTTGATCGCATCAAAATTCCGTAGCAACCGATCAAGTGAGACTAAAGTGCTATGTTTATAACATTCAAATCAGTTATCTCATAACTCCTTATGGATTCCAAATATTGTATCACATTCCAGATAAATAGAAAATGTTAAACTTTGCGATCAAACATTCGAACACCCAAGTTTTCCCGAAACAGCTCAACACATGAAATAAGTTTAAAAACATTTACTTCGTGCCTCAGTACCAACGGTCCAGTCGTAGAAGGGTCAAGCCAACGCCTCACATGTGGCACGCCATACTGCCCCAAACCCGAAGGTTCAAAAGGCAGTTCAAGACTGTCACATAATCGAGTTAAGGTTTGTTGTCTTCTAGAGGGACCATCGCGTTACTTGCACTACTTCGAACGTGATTAAACTACGGAAATATCCAACACTTGGAAATTTCCCGGCAGGGGAAAAAGTGGGTATTTATATCCGGTCGAACTTTTTAACATATTCAATAATTATCCGGAAAAACACATAGACAAAGTTTGATAATCCGATCAAATCCTTGAACTCCCAATACAACCCAGAAAACTCAACTCTGGAGTGAAAATTAAAAATTCCCATAAAACACAGCACCTGAAGAAACAAATTACTATGCAAAAATAGAAGGCTGATCTCATCATATTGCCGCGGAACCGCCGCAAGTTGACCGTATCTTTTGGTCAATTTTGCACCGTAATTCATAGAATTTCCTGCTGAATTTTTAAAGAATTTTTAATCTCGAAAAAACCCAGTTTTGAAAAAATGTCCAGAGAGGTTGAAAAATTGGGGTTTCGGGTTCGATCGGGTTTCTAACATCGTCTACGCATCGCCTAAGGCTCTAGCTAGGCTCTGATACCACTGTAGGGATCCTAGGCACACTAATGAGGTCTCACAAGGCATCAACCATGCCAAATTCAAAAATTTCCGGTGCCTACAAACCCTAATACGGATCGTTGACTAGAGTTTAGGCGAAAACTAGAACTAGTAAACTGCTTTACTAATAAGTGAACGGAAATACAACCTTTATAGATCCGGTCCTCCACCTCCATATCTCCATGAAGAAGTCCCTCCGCTGTAGCCATCGGATCCCGGACTCTCGTGGTGGTTTCATCGAAGAAATGATCGGGCTAGGTCGTCGACTTCGATGCCGAAGATGATCTACGTCGAGGCAACACAAGATCAAGCTACAACTTCACCAAGCCATGAAACTTGTGAAGAAAACACCCTATACTACTTGGCAAGTGGTAGAGGATGAAGAAATAGGAAGTGGGTTCACTTTAGAATTGGATTTCTCACTCTTTTCATCAAATTGCCATTAAAGGTTGCAAGCTTTCTTCATTGTTGAAGAAGAAGAAGAAGAAGATAATGTGATAAGTTCTTTTTAAAATAGAAAACCAAATGATACTTATCATATTTGCAACCATAGTTAGGTGTAGAGAATAAACTAATGTTAGGTTGAATGGTTAGGGTTAAGCATGAAACAAAAATGGTGGACTTATTCAAAACTTCATGAAGCTTCAACTAGAAAACAAATCAAGCCACCATTTTTCTTTTTGCCAAAATGAATGAATAAATAAATAAATAAGCAAATAAATCAAGTGAAACCCTAACCATTTACCAACCATGGTTTAAACCAAACATACACCCAAACTAGCATGTATCATCAAACATGATACAAGCAAGTGCACAAAAATATATCACATATACCACTTAGTTAATGCAAAATAATATATCATTATACATTAAATCATTAAATCAACACTTGATTTAACGATCCGGTCATATCGCATATAACCGACTAATATCCAATATATCGGCTTATCGAATCAATCCTTGATTCGATAACTAGGTTATATCACATACAACCATTCGATACATTCATCGCGAGAATAGAATGCGGTATTACATACACGCATTATTCTCGGTCCCACACATATCTCATATGCGCTCCTATTTCGTTTCGCTTGAGCCAGGAAACCTCTGTGTAGGACTCTAAAGACTCGTCAATACGCCGGCAGCAGATGATGATCATATCAAACATCCACAAGCCGCAAGCGGTCTGCTAAACGTAACGGCCACCCGGGTATTGAGCGATCAGAAGATCGACGAGCAAGCCCGCTCATACTCCTGTGAATCCAACCAGTAACACTTACCGTACAGTCCGGTCTGTTCGTCTGATATGTCTCATATCTCTCCTAGGGGGTGGTAAACGTCAGACCCCAATAGCTTGATAAGTCGTGTCGATATGAGGTCTATAACAGTTCGAGAAACTACAGGTAACACTTACCAGTAAATCTCAGCAACCCTGGCCAGGGATTTCCGGTTATAGCCAATCGAACACAGCGCAACATCAACTCCCTATACCGAGAGAGACGAATCCCCTCCTATCGCTCATTGCCTCCATGTGATTCGGGACTGTACCCAAAAACCACCGTTTTGCACGCCCTCTTGGACGTGGTAAGGTGGAAATCAAAGCATAGTGGGAACCACACAAGACTCTATGACGATCTCGGGTCAACAGACTACTCTGTACTAGTGTCACCAGAGAACTGCCATCTGACGTAAGGTATAATACCATCTGGAAGTTCTCGGCGAGTCCGTCCAGTGTACCCAGTCTCCACTGAGCACCCGTATATCATCTCTGATGTCAAACACCAATGGATATGGGATCATCCATCGTCCATCTGTATGGGTCGAGAAGGTATACGCTAGTTTACTCTGGTATATCGATGCCCTGTCTCGATACACCCACGACTAGGGACCTTGAAGGATGTACTTATGGACTACCATGTCCTCACTAGTATGATCCGCATCATAGGTTAGGTAGTCAAGTACACATCCTAAGGGCTTTACCAACATGTAACAGAGAGACTATCAGTATACACGTTAAGGTAAAGAGCAACCAGATAGCATACTATCATGTCGAGCAAGAAAGTCCTCCCTATATATGTCCAAGCATCCACTACAATATACATCCTATGTATAGTAATGGCCTCTAGGGCATACATATAACTAACAATCTCCCACTTGCACTAGAGCCATCTGATAGCAGTGGTTGTAGTACCTCATACTTAACCAACCCATGAAAGTCTCTCTCTGGGAAAAGGCCTTTGTGAGTGGATCCGCCGTGTTGTCCTCTGAGTCTACTCTTCTGACCTTGATCCCTTGGAGATCAACCATCTCCATGATCAGGTGACACTGCCTTAGAATATGTCTGGATCACTGATGGGACCGGCGTTCCTTGGCATAAGCCACAACTCCATTGTCTCACAATGGTAGGAACTAAGTTCATCTCATGAACAAATATACATCCAGACTGCCTCTTTGGTAGCATCTTAAGTAGCGATGTATCTTGCCTTTAATCGTCTAGTAAGCCACGGTATTTAGCTTGGAACTCTTCCAACATACCGTTCCTTTACTGAGGGTAAAGACAATACCTGTGACTGACATACAGTCGTTCTCATCACCCTGGAACACTTCCAGTGATTCTCCCCAGGATCGATCGATACCATCTCTCTACATCTAGTGAGAGTCCTAACGTCCATTTAGATCTATCTCATAGATCCAAAACCCAGGATTTAGTAGGTATCACTTTGATCCTATATGGAGAATCATTGTGATAAGCGGAGATTGATCGAGCGTAGCTTAGGAAACTCCTTCCCTATCAAGAGCATGTCATCCACGTACTCTACGAGGATCGTCACTATACTCCCTACTACCTTTTTGTTTATACAAGGTTCATCTACCATTTCGATGATGTCAAACTCTTTGACTAACACATCAAAACAGATGTTCCAACTCCGCGATGCCTGCTTTATCCTATAAAGTATCTTGTACACGTTTCCGCTGCTCCCACTGTCTACGAAGCCCTCTGGCTGTGTACTTATAGACGTTCTCTTCTAAAACATCATTTAGAAAAGCAGTCATGGCACCCAACCGCCAGATATCATAGTCATGGTATGTAGCCGTGGCAAGTAGGATCTGGATGGACTTAAGCATAGTCACTTGAAAAGGTTTCATCATTGTCCACGCCTGGTCGATGACGAAAACCTTTAACAAGTCTAGCTTTGAAAGTCTCAACTTTTCCATCTACACCAAGTAATCTTCTCAAGATATACTTGCTCCTGATGGGGATTTAACCCTTCAGATATAGCAACCAAAGTCCATACTTTGTTGGTGTATATGGGTTCCATCTCAGATCACTAAGCATCCAGCCATTCTTACAGAGTCTTACTCCTGATGGCCAGCTCGAAACTAGTTGGGTCATCATCTCATGATGCAATCCTCGCTCCCACTGTCATAGAGAAACCGAAGTATCTCTCAGGTGGGTGAGGAACCCTACTGGATCGGCGGAGAGGCTGAGGTTCGTTGGAATCTACTGAATCCTTTGGTTCTATCAAATCATCTGCTGTAGTTTGTATAGTTGGAACATTTTCAGTTCTACAGAACTGACCTTGCCTCGATCTTGTCCGGATTTTGCTTTAAGACTGTCACTCCCCGCTTCCCAAAATACGGAATACAAGGAGTTGATAAGGCCAGCCATGCTCCTACGGTCAAGGAAATGTCCGGCCGTAGTCACACTTCGGCTTCTAGTTTTTCATGGTAAACAGTAATTGATGCACAGGTAATGAGAAATGTAGTAACTGGAACAAAATAGTAATATAAACTGATCTGATGGGAAACAAACGAATGTAATTCTGAATAGCAAGTCAAGAAGTCTGTGATGCACGTCTAGTTCTGGTCCAGGCTAAATCTTCTCCTCACACCGAGCATGCATACTCAGGTCGTCAGAGCGACACAATAGTAATATAATATATATAAAATTATGTAACAATTCTAATAGTGATCATAAGTCTATATAACAGTAGATCAGTGGCAGTTTGGATATAAACATTCCGTAACCGTAAAAGTAGTAGAATGATATGCCACGAATATCAACACAGTATATAAGGTATAACAATGCCAGTATCCCTATCAGTCTCTAAGTCTCACTGTACAGGTCACTAAGCCTATCGTCAGTCCAAGTGTGAGAGTCAACCACTCGTGGGTGTCCTCTACCCAAGGGTAAGGGACCACGGGCCCAACATGTATATCACGGTGAATATCACATACCCTGTAAATCTCCATATAACTCCCTAAATATATAAGCCGGCATGGGACTCCCGAGATTCTGTTGAACTCACACTTAAACTACCCCACACCCCGTGGTCTACATCAAACGCCAACCATAACCTTAAATACCAATCGGTCTGTGACAAGTCTGCGCAAGAGCTGGAGGCAGGACCCCATCAAGCACATCCCGACTAATACCTAAGATAAATGGCAGTGTCTGGTGCCTTATCTGTGACACCCGTGCAAGAGCTTCCATAAGTGTCCCATACCACTTATAGTCACACGTACACGTGTCCCACAGACGTCGACAATGCAATGTAATAATAAGGTTCACTGATTGTGTACAAGTACGTATCACTTCCACTTAATCACTTATACACAAACACTGACGTACTTGCCACAATCATCACTAAAACCTAACACTGGGTAAATGCTCGTTATCACTATGTTATCAATGCAATGATATGTGTATGATATGATGCGTAAACAGCATATGAAGCATGATTAAGGTGTCATAAAATAGTATTCTATCACTTGCACGATTTATCATGAAACGTACGTGTATAGTTTAGCGAAACGATAAACATGTAATAATTAGTATGTTCAGTTGTCCATCCATCGAATTTAGTTCCATGCCAATCAGGTTCCAGGATCACTAATTATAGTCATTTCATTTTAAACGTTCACGGCTGGAAATCCGGTTTCAGAATCAGAAGTCCGTTTCGCAACGCATTTTAATCCGTGTTGGGATCAGATTTTAGCGACGCTACAGTTGGATGAAATCTAGGGTTATCAGTAAGGTTTTCAACGCAATAGACGGAGTCTCAATCGCGTCTGTACGTTAGGAGATATATACTGTTCAATACCAATATGTCAGTTCTGGTTCTGTTGGGACTGCTATGCGTCCCGATCTTTTAAATTATAGAATAAATAACAAACGATAACGAAACAGAATGAAACCACTTGTGTTATCTAGCTAACAGGTTCACCTACAATAAACAGCAGAGTTCCGCAACCTACGAGTCATGGAAATCTTGTGGTACACGATACGGAACAGCAACCAACAATTGGAGTCGCTCTGGACTGCAGTCCAGAGTCGTACTCCAATCCAAATATCGTCACATTTTAAGTACAGGAATATCTGGAAACTAGTATAGGGTTAAAGTTCGTCGAGTTGGCTTAGATTTGAGCCCTCGAGCGCATCCTTCCAATGTGTATGTAATTTATAGCAATTTTAACGGTTTTCAGGTACAATAAAATTCCAGTTTTCTAGTAAACTTGGGGGTAGTTGTTTTGATCTTTAACAGTCGTATTTTCTAATAAAATTCACACACTAGAATCATAGGCTTACGGGCCAAACTATACAAGAGAGTGCCGTCAATTTAAGCGAGAATTCTCATAGGGAACACGCATCGAACGGTTGAGTTGTATAATTTAACAGAAAGTAAAGCATGAAATATATATACGATTATAATTTGTAATTAATAATAAGTAGCATATAGCAAGTGGGGACTTGCCTGGAAACGACGGATTAATGGCACGGCATGCACGGGAACGACACACGCGGCAACAACGGCAAGGATTTGGCCTCAACAGCGGTTTTGCCCGGCTAGGCGTGGAGTTTGAGGTCTCTGATGTGCAGCGGGTGGTGACAGAGATGGCAGGGAGGAAGACGGCGTCGTCGCGGTATAGCTCCAGCGGTGCCACGGATGTTGGGTTAGCTCGGTTGGGTTGGTTTTGCTCGAGGGTTTTGAGATAGAGAGAGTGTTAGAGAGAGAGAGAGAGAGAGAGTTAGAGAGTGAGCAGAGAGAGTAAGCAGAGAAAGAGAACAGAGGGAGGGAGATAGAGTGCAGGGAGAGAATTTGAGAGATTGAGTGAGAAAGAGAGAGAGAGGGACAACAGGGAGAACAGAGAGAGAAAGGGGATTGCTTGGTTGGGAATTGTGGTGAAAGAAGAGAGGAGGCGGAGGAGTGGCCTCGACTGGCGGTGACGGTGGCCGGCGATGTGGTGGTGGTGATGAGAAGAAACCCAAGGGGCTGTCGAGAATCGCCGGCGATGATAGGAGTACGAGGTGCACGGGTGACGGGGTTTGAGGGAAGAGGAGCAGCTTGGTAGGCTCGTCGGTGAGGTGGGTGATTTGGCTGGAGATGGGTGGAGCTCGGTGGTGGTGATCGGGGATGATCGACAATCGTTGGAGGTTGCAGATGGGTACAGATGGTGGGTTTGAGGGAGGTTTTGAGTGGAGAGAAAGTGAGGAGTTGATGGGGCGACGAGGTTAGAGAGGGGAGTGCGAGGGGTCGCGCGTCGTGGGATTAACACGCGCGAGTACAGGCGTGGGCGACGGCGTGGATCACGGTGTGGGTGCGGAGCGAGAGAGGAGGAGGAAGGAGAACGAGGGAGAGGAAGCATGAGATGAGAGTACAGCATGGGGGTGATCGCGAGTAGGGATCAAGGCGCGCGTCGTGGGTGTAACGTGCGCGAGCGCGGGCGTCGGTGGAGGCGAGGAACGCGGCGACGTGGTCGTAGGCGTGAGCGGAGGAAGCGGGAAAGAGAGCCGTTGGGGAGACGACCCTATATATGGCGGGTCGGGTCGGGGAGCGTTGCGGGCGTGGGCTGAGGTAGAAAGGGATAAAATGGTGGAAAGAAAAGAGGGCCGGACCGGGGTTTGAAAGATTTTAAATAAATTATAGAAAAGAAACGGGCTGGGCCAAGAAACAATGAGGGAATTGTGAAGGGAAAATAAATTGATTACCGGGCCGAGAAAATTTGGACTGGCGGGCTTGGGCCAGCGAAAAAATCAAAGAATAATTAATAAGGGAGATGGGCTGAGGGAATTTGAATGAATTAATTAAATAAATGGGTGGGCTTGGGGTAAAGAAAATATAGGGTATAAAAGAATATGGTTTGGGTTCATCACAAAAAAACGGATTATGAATATTGGAAGAGGAGGCCGGGTTTCTGGGCTCGGTGAATTGAAAAGGAAAATGGTGGGAAAAGAGTGTGGGCTGAGGGATTGGTTTTGGGTTTTATTGATGAAGAAAATGGGGTTTAGAATGAAATAAATTTATAAATAAAATAAATAAGTTATATGTAAAAATGAATAAAATTGTAAATAAGAATAAATAGAATTCTAGAGTAATAAAATACTAATTTTGGTATAAAAAGGGGCTGGGTATTAAATCATACCACCCTTACAAAAATTTCGTCCTCGAAATTTAAAATAAACGATAGGTTATACCAACATAGGCGAAAGCTATTATATTGAAAACTAACACATAAAGGTTTATTAGAAATCCGTGGACGAAGAAATTTGAAGGTATAAATATGTAAGAACAACATACAAAAGACTGGTCTAAATAGGTATACGACAGGAATAACTATAGGGCAACTACATGTATACAAGAATAGCAATAACAACAACAACGAACAATGATATTCGAGGTGTACTCGATATATGCACATATCAATATATCAAAAGTAGCACAACAGAAATAATAAGTATAAGGCACAACCATTTATAATAGTAAACATAGGCATAAAATCCGAAAATAAAATAACGAGAATAAAGTAGTGAAAAATTAATCGGTAGGTTAAAATATTTTAGGATAATGTATCGATAAAATGGGTTTAAAATAATTTAGAAAACTTGTATAGTGAAATTAAGGAACATGTAACGAAAGTATGCGCGGTGTAAGGTTGCGCTACTGAAAAATGAGAATACTAATAAAGTACTTAAAAATACATAAAACGGAGTAATCAATAACACGTACTCTTTGATAAATACAAAATACTGAAAACTAAATTTTTGAATAACAGTGTCCCTAAATATAGTTAGGGTAACAGGAAAAACACAAAGGGGTATAGGGCTAGCTAGGGTCATGATTACAAAGAAGTGTGGCTCATACAGAAGGTCGGTGTGTGGCGGCTTTAGGCTGAAAATCAAGGAAATTGGGGTCGGGTCAGCACAGGGAGTAAGGGTGAGCAACAAAGGATTACTAGGAGAAAATATGGGGAGGACGACGGTCGGTATATCCTATGAATCAAAGATTTGATGGGTTAACGAACTCGGAAATTTCACAAGATATGTTCTCCTCCCAGAAGGATCTCAGAGGGGCACAGATGGGGTGGAAGGTGAACCTCAAAAATCGGGTGTGGTACTTGTTAATCTGAGCGAGGGTCGAATCAGCACGAGATGTAGGTGTGGACAGATCTTGGTAGGAAAATAATGGTATAGAAGAAATAAGCGAGCAACAAGTGAACTAAGAAGATTAAAAGATTTGCGGACTCAACAATTTATTTTATTCCAGAAGATTTTAAACAAAGCATTCTCAAAGGCAAGGAGTGGCCCTAAACTATACACAGTTTTATTTGGCCAGAAAGACAGCATCATAAGAAATCTCGTCAGTCGCGGTTGTGGAGATTCAGCAGGTTGCGGTAGGCTCGCGCACTCAGGTAGGGGCATCCATTTCCATTGCGCCTCGCAGGTATCGCCATTGGGAGCTCATCCACCGCAGGGTCTTGATCTTCTGGTCCTTCTTTCTCGGGTGGAGCTTCTTCATCGAGGTCTGATTCTATGTGATCCTCTCCTTCTGGGTTCTCTTCCATGGGGTCTTCTTCCACTGGATTTTCTTCTATCGGGTCTTCCTCGGGATCTTCCTCTATCGGGTTCTCTTCAGGGTCTCCTTCTTCTCCGTCGGAATCAGCTATCATGTTAAACTCTGGGGCGGCTGCTCCTTCGTCTTCGGAATCGCTGTTTTCGCCAATGACCTGGGGACCGTTGATCTCATCGTCAGAACTCATCAGCGTGCGGTCTAAGGAAACGCATGACTGTGCATCCTCGTCTAGATGCAGCGCTGCTCTGGGGTGGGCCATGGCCCGAAAAGGAAGTGTCATGATTAGACAATGGAATACCTCAAGAGAATATCTAAGTATACGAAGTATAGAAAGATATTCGGTGGCAGGAACTGAAAGATCAGGATTAAAATACTGTGATAATGAATAGTATAAATAAGGAGAAAGCAAGAGAATAATACTTATATTACGATTCAAAGTTTTATTGCATTCAACTAAAAATTCAACGGATACAAGATTTCAAACGGAAGGAAATATTCATAAGAAGATGACAACATTATTATTGAGAGTAGAGACATATGAAAATTCTTCTTTGATCACTAGACCGCTGCATCCTCGTCACGCAAATTGGATCCTGTGTCGGATCCGCTTTATCCTCGAAGTTCGAACTACGCAATAACCATCACTCGGAAGAAGTGGGGAGTATGGACGAATCTCCTCCCTGTAGCTCTTTCCTTTTTGGGCAACCGTTAATGAAATGTTCACTGGATCCGCAAATCAAACATTTCCCTTGGGCGTGGCGACAATCCCTCTGAAGATGTCCTGGCCTTTTACAGTACCCACAACATGGGGTCTTCTGCTGCTTCCGTCGCGGGGAAACAAATTGGCGCTTCATCTTCTTATCTTTTCCTCGTCTAACGGGGATTCCTTTATGATTGGAGACTCCCGCTGGTGTCTGATTCACCTGCCTTCTTAGTCCTTCAGCCAACAAGTCGTTTGTCCGCTCCTGGGCTTCCTTTAGACCTTGCAGTACACTTAGAATTTCAATGGTCTGATTCTGGGGAATGGATATAGATGAAGAATCGTTGGAAGGCATGATCCTGAAACAACAATTTTGAGGATGATATAAGTCACAAGCTATACGAATCAAAATATAACACGGATAGGACTAGGATTCAAGAATATCAGAGGTGATGAATTTATTATAAGTGAGGAACCAACCGTTATGACTTCAAGTCACTTAAACAGAGTATGGTAGTGTAATCGTGATGTAGTTCACAATTACAACCACGAAACTTTGCCAAGTTACCTGAAACCCTAGCGAAAGGATAGCCGAACACACGATGTGAATATGGATCAAGAACTGACAAGTTTACAACCTAGATCAAGGAATGTATTAGATTGCCAAGCTATACACGGAAAACTGCAATCCCAATCGAAGCAAAATCGGGCTCTGATACCAACTAAACCATGTCACGCCCCGCTTCCCAAAATACGAAATATGAGGAGTTGACAAGGCCAGCCATGCTCCTACGGTCAAGAAAATGTCCTGCCGTAGTCACACTTCGGCTTCTAGTTTTTCATGGTAAACAGTAATTGATGCACAGGTAATGAGAAATGCAGTAACTGGAACAAAATAGTAATATAAACTGACCTGATGGGAAACAAACGAATGTAACTCTGAATAGCAAGTCAAGAAGTCTGTGATGCACGTCTAGTTCTGGTCCAGGCTAAATCTTCTCCTCACACTGAGCATGCATACTCAGGTCGTCAGAGCGACACAATAGTAATATAATATATATAAAATCATGTAACAATTCTAATAGTGATCATAAGTCTATATAACAGTAGATCAGTGGCAGTATGGATATGAACATGCAGTAACCGTAAAAGTAGTAGAATGATATGCCATGAATGTCAACACAGTATGTAAGGTATAACAATGCCAGTATCCCTATCAGTCTCTAAGTCTCACTGTACAGGTCACTAAGCCTATCGTCAGTCCAAGTGTGAGAGTCAACCACTCGTGAGTGTCCTCCACCCAAGGGCAAGGGACCACGGGCCCAACATGTATATCACGGTGAATATCACATACCCTGTAAATCTCCATATAACTCCCTAAATATATAAGCCGGCATGGGACTCCCGAGATTCTGTTGAACTCACACTTAAACTACCCCACACCCCGTGGTCTACATCAAACGCCAACCATAACCCTAAATACCAATCGGTCTGTGACAAGTCTGCGCAAGAGCTGGAGGCAGGACCCCCATCAAGCACATCCCGACTAATACCTAAGATAAATGGCAGTGTCTGGTGCTTTATCTGTGACACCCGTGCAAGAGCTTCCATAAGTGTCCCATACCACTTATAGTCACACGTACACGTGTCCCACAGACGTCGACAATGCAATGTAATAATAAGGTTCACTGATTGTGTACAAGTACGTATCACTTCCACTTAATCACTTATACACGAACACTGATGTACTTGCCACAATCATCACTAAAACCTAACACTGGGTAAATGCTCGTTATCACTATGTTATCAATGCAATGATATGTGTATGATATGATGCGTAAACAGCATATGAAGCATGATTAAGGTGTCATAAAATAGTATTCTATCACTTGCACGATTTATCATGAAACGTACGTGTATAGTTTAGCGAAACGATAAACAGGTAATAATTAGTATGTTCAGTTGTCCATCCATTGAATTTAGTTCCATGCCAATCAGGTTCCAAGATCACTAATTATAGTCATTTCATTTTAAACGTTCACGGCTGGAAATCTGGTTTCAGAATCAGAAGTCCGTTTCGCAACGCATTTTAATCCGCGTTGAGATCAGATTTTAGCAACGCTACAGTTGGATGAAATCTAGGGTTATCATTAAGGTTTTCAACGCAATAGACGGAGTCTCAATCACGTCTGTACGTTAGGAGATATACACTGTTCAATACCAATATGTCAGTTCTGGTTCTGTTGGGACTGCTATGCGTCCCGATCTTTTAAATTATAGAATAAATAACAAACGATAACGAAACAGAATGAAACCACTTGTGTTATCTAGCTAACAGGTTCACCTACAATAAACAGCGGAGTTCCATAACCTACGAGTCATGGAAATCTTGTGGTACACAATACGTAACAGAAACCAACAATTGGAGTCGCTCTGGACTGCAGTCCAGAGTCGCACTCCAATCCAAATATCGTCACATTTTAAGTACAGGAATATCTGGAAACTAGTATAGGGTTAAAGTCCGTCGAGTTGGCTTCGATTTGAGCCCTTGAGCGCATCCTTCCAATGTGTATGTAATTTATAGAGATTTTAACGGTTTTCAGGTACAATAAAATTCCAGTTTTCTAGTAAACTTGGGGGTAGTCGTTTTGATCTTTAACAGTCGTATTTTCTAATAAAATTCACACACTAGAATCATAGGCTTACGGGACAAACTATACAAGAGAGTGCCGTCAATTTAAGCGAGAATTCTCATAGGGAACATGCATCGAACGGTTGAGTTGTATA
This sequence comes from Agapanthus africanus, assembly GCA_030015575.1. Taxonomy (NCBI): domain Eukaryota; kingdom Viridiplantae; phylum Streptophyta; class Magnoliopsida; order Asparagales; family Amaryllidaceae; genus Agapanthus; species Agapanthus africanus. The sequence goes on from CM057350.1 coordinate 116,216,666, forward strand.
ATTTAACAGAAAGTAAAGCATGAAATATATATACGATTATAATTTGTAATTAATAATAAGTAGCATGTAGCAAGTGGGGACTTGCCTGGAAACGACGGATTGATGGCACGGCATGCACGGGCACGACACACGCGGCAACAACGGCAAGGATTTGGCCTCAACAGCGGTTTTGCCCGGCTAGGCGTGGAGTTTGAGGTCTCTGATGTGCAGCGGGTGGTGACAGAGATGGCAGGGAGGAAGACGGCGTCGTCGCGGTATAGCTCCAGCGGTGCCACGGATGTTGGGTTAGCTCGGTTGGGTTGGTTTTGCTCGAGGGTTTTGAGATAGAGAGAGTGTTAGAGAGAGAGAGAGAGAGAGAGAGAGAGAGTTAGAGGGCGAGCAGAGAGAGTAAGCAGAGAAAGAGAACAGAGGGAGGGAGATAGAGTGCAGGGAGAGAATTTGAGAGATTGAGTGAGAAAGAGAGAGAGAGGGACAACAGGGAGAACAGAGAGAGAAAGGGGATTGCTTGGTTGGGAATTGTGGTGAGAGAAGAGAGGAGGCGGAGGAGTGGCCTCGACTGGCGGTGACGGTGGCCGGCGATGTGGTAGTGGTGATGAGAAGAAACCCAAGGGGTTGTCGAGAATCGCCGGCGATGATAGGAGTACGAGGTGCACGGGTGACGGGGTTTGAGGGAAGAGGAGCAGCTTGGTAGGCTCGTCGGTGAGGTGGGTGATTTGCTGGAGATGGGTGGAGCTCGGTGGTGGTGATCGGGGATGATCGACGATCGTTGGAGGTTGCAGATGGGTGCAGATGGTGGGTTCGAGGGAGGTTTTGAGTGGAGAGAAAGTGAGGAGTTGATGGGGCGACGAGGTTAAAGAGGGGAGTGCAAGGGGTCGCGCGTCGTGGGAGTAACGCGCGCGAGTACAGGCGTGGGCGACGGCGTGGATCACGGTGTGGGTGCGGAGCGAGAGAGGAGGAGGAAGGAGAACGAGGGAGAGGAAGCATGAGATGAGAGTGCAGCGTGGGGGTGATCGCGAGTAGGGATCAAGGCGCGCGTCGTGGGTGTAACGTGCGCGGGCATCGGTGGAGGCGAGGAACGCGGCGACGTGGTCGTAGGCGTGAGCGGAGGAAGCGGGAAAGAGAGTCGTTGGGGAGACGACCCTGTATATGGCGGGTCGGGTCGGGGAGCGTTGCGGGCGTGGGCTGAGGTAGAAAGGGATAAAATGGTGGAAAGAAAAGAGGGCCGGGCCGGGGTTTGAAAGATTTTAAATAAATTATAGAAAAGAAACGGGCTGGGCCAAGAAACAATTTGGGAATTGTGAAGGGAAAATAAATTGATTACCGGGCCGAGAAAATTTGGACTGGCGGGCTTGGGCCAGCGAAAAAATGAAAGAATAATTAATAAGGGAGATGGGCTGAGGGAATTTGAATGAATTAATTAAATAAATGGGTGGGCTTGGGGTAAAGAAAATATAGGGTATAAAAGAATATGGTTTGGGTTCATCCCAAAAAAAGGGATTATGAATATTGGAAGAGGGGGCCGGGTTTCTGGGCTCGGTGAATTGAAAAGGAAAATGGTGGGAAAAGAGTATGGGCTGAGGGATTGGTTTTGGGTTTTATTGATGAAGAAAATGGGGTTTAGAATGAAATAAATTTATAAATAAAATAAATAAATTATAAGTACAAATGAATAAAATTGTAAATAAGAATAAATAGAATTCTAGAGTAATAAAATACTAATTTTGGTATAAAAAGGGGCTGGGTATTACATAGACATAGGCCGGACAACCCCAGATCTTAACTAACTTAAGATATGAGCTCTTCCCTTTCCATATCACATATGAAGCGGTAGGCAACTGATTTGATTGGAACCCTATTCAATAGGTATGCAACTTCTCAAGTGCATAACACCCAATAGGAAAAAGGTAACTCAGTAGTACTCATCATAGAGCACACCATATCAAAAAGGGTGTATCTGCTCCGCCCCGATATACTATCGTGCTATGGTGTATACGGAGGAGTAATTCTGAGAGAGAATCTTATTCTCCTTTAGAAAAGTCCAAGAATTCCGTGCTCAAGTATTCTCCTCCTTGACCTCATCAAAGGACATAATACTTATACCCGTATTAGTTCTCTACTTCTAACTTATATTCTGTGAATATCTCAAAAGGTTCGGACTTGTGTTTCAACAAGAACATATGTCTGAATCTAAAGAGATCATCAGAGAATGTAATGAAGTACAAAGAACCGGTCTTGGCATGTGTAGACAGGGGACCTTACATACATCAACATGTATCATCCCAAGAGTTCACTAACTCTTTCTCTGTTTTCAGTAAACAGAGCTGTGGTCATCTTATCTTTGTGACATGACTGGCAAGTTTTCACAAGATGTAAATTCATACAGATTTAAATATGCATCTATATGTAACTTCAGCTAGTCGGGTCGCATTGATATGACCTAGTCTACAATACCTCAAGAAGGATCCGTACATTTCTGAACTCTTCCTCTTGTGTGTGTTCCGTATACTAAGAACTGTAGTTTGATTTAGAACATCAATGCTTTTAGATAACGTGCCTGAACCGATCAACTTTTGATATAGGAAATGTTCAAAACATTATCCAACAATACAAAATTTTATCGTTTCTTTACTAATAAAGAGACTGATATGATTTTATATATCAGGTTCGGTATCTAATAACATTCGTTCAGAATCAATGTATTGGTAATACAGGGTGACAGTGACCAACAGACTTGGCTGCAACACTTGCCCCATTTTCTGCCTCATGAAACTTATCACCCGTTCTCAGTTCTCTACCTTTCTGTAGCCCTATGTAACATATTACATATCTGGGATCCTGATCCGGTATCAAATACCCAGGACGTAGAGGATACAGAGAAACAGTTCTTTGTAATGAACACACCCGAAAGAGATGCATCATATGCACTTTCATCGTTTGGGCGCCATAGAAATTCTGGTATTCCCCTATTTCCTGCTCTGTCTTATAACAATTATAAGTTGGAGCTGGACCAACATTCCCCAGCTCAGTATAACAAGCGGGTTCGGTCAATATTCCGTATTATTATCTTGATTAAGGCGTGATATGGTCGCTACCTGGAGAGAGAGAGAAGAAAACACTCAGCGTGCGCTCTTGCAAGAATAGATTGGTTATAATTTTATCTAATCAGGATGGCTCCCACTGTTTTTATCAAATCTTCCTTCAAACCCTAAAAGGAAAGACTAGCCGGGATTAATTACATACTACAAGTTCGCCAATCTTTCAGCCAGGCCAGTGTCGGTACTTTGAGGGAGGTCCCCCGTGCTTTCGCACGGACCTAATTAATGTAAACCTCGTTTTCCCAGAGGCGTAACCTCGTTAACACCTTTCTAGACACCTACTTGATCGGCTAATTGTAATGTGTAAAACTCTCCCAGGAGTAACTCTTACTCGCAGCGGGTATCGAGATCCAACTATCTCATAGAAGGTATGCAATCTCATTGCAAATTTCAACACTTGAAATTCCCGATAATATTTTGCCCCTAACGTGCTATGACATTGACGAAAGCCAACAAACCATAGCCCGCTAGTCAAGATCAACCCGTACATTTCTTGATTGAATTAAACCCACCCGCACGACCCTTGACGAAAGCCAACAAAGCCACACGACTATCCTAATCCAATCGCATCGTATGCAGCAGATAAGCAGCATATAGCTACCGCACACTACACCTTGACGAAAGCCAACAAATGTAGCACGAATACTATATACAACTTATCTGAAATGACGGAGGGCTACAACAGGTTTTTCTAAAAACCTATTGCGTAATGAACTTGATATCGTTGTAGAATCAAATGATTTTAAAATGGAGTGCTTTTGAGGCTTTTCTAGTTTTGCTAAAGGGGTCACTCCCGGTGAAGGGATCGTCGGCCCTTTCCTCGTCGAATGAGGTGCGGGATATATCATATATATCACTGTACAAAGCAGAAACTATAGAATCTATCAAAAGACAAACCGAGTGTGTAGCATCTGCCAGTTATTGCTAAAGGGGTCACTCCCGGTGAAGGGATCGTCGGCCCTTTCCTCATCGAATAAGGTGCAGGATATATGTCGGGATCCGGTTCTTGCTCACGGAGCAAAGTGCCACACGGAACAAAGTGCCACGCCAAGTGTCATGTTAAGTGGGCGGGGGCCACCTCTTGAATCCGTGGGGGCCACCTCTTGAGTTCGTGGGACCCACTGTAGAACAATGGGGACTCTTCGGAATACATTCCGAAAGGGGGCAGATCTGTACTATTAATGGAATGATTCCACTCTTCAATACAGAGGCGCCTTTTAAGTGAACCGGCACTATAGGAGCTTGAGAACTCCGTAGTTAAGCGTGCTCGAGCCAGGGAAGTTCTGGGATGGGTGACCTCCTGGGAAGTGGCCCCTGGTCGGATCCGGTTCGCTCCAAGGGAAAAACCGTGCGGTTTCGGCCAAAGCGGACAATACTCTCTGTATTGGGGCGTGGGGCGTGACAGAATGGTATCAGAGATGGTCCCTCAATAGTAGGTCTGTGGTTCGAGGACGAACCATTGTTCAAAGGTGGGGAGAATGTCGGGATCCGGTTCTTGCTCACGGAGCAACGTGCCACACGGAACAAAGTGCCACGCCAAGTGTCGTGTTAAGTGGGCGGGGGCCACCTCTTGAATCCGTGGGGTCCACCTCTTGAGTCCGTGGGACCCACTGTAGAACAATGGGGACTCTTCGGAATACATTCCGAAAGGGGGCAGATCTGTACTATTAATGGAATGATTCCACTCTTCAATACAGAGGCGCCTTTTAAGTGAACCGGCACTATAGGAGCTTGAGAACTCCGTAGTTAAGCGTGCTCGAGCCAGGGAAGTTCTGGGATGGGTGACCTCCTGGGAAGTGGCCCCTGGTCGGATCCGGTTCGCTCCAAGGGAAAAACCGTGCGGTTTCGGCCAAAGCGGACAATACTCTCTGTATTGGGGCGTGGGGCGTGACAATATATCATATATACCGCTGTGCAAAGCAAGAACTGTAGCTACCTGTTTTATTTTTGAAATTCGATTCTACAACATCTTAGGTTTCTTTTATTTCATTAATCTCATTAATGAAGTCCCATCATTTAAGTACCTAATCATCACAGATAAATACGACGTACACTTATGCCATCCGTATTCGCCTCGATGTCCCCTCGTGCACCGTTAGGTTAGGTAACTAACGACAGAGCGGGGCAGGGCTAGCGCGAGTGTAAAACATAAGTAACGCCTATATAATATATCATATATACTATATACAGTATCCATCACAGAACATATCAGATGATCACATCACAGATATCGCAGCAGAAGAATCATATGAAACATTGGATATATTAGGATGTCCGTGTTTTCAATACGAGCCAGTATAAAACACGGATTCCACGGTCGCGATGAATAGCCAAACCCATACCCCTAGACCCCTACGAGAGCGGCAAGCAACCCTACCAATTCTAGAGTTAGGAGACCCGGACTCGACTCCTCGAGTTGGTCTCCCACTGGACTCCAGAACCCGGTTACTTGTGCTCCCCTCCTTGGGTCTATCCTAGTGCGGAAAAATAAATAATATACAAAAGGTGAAATCTACCGCAACCTGGACGTGCCCCATTAAAAGAATATTACATACAAGTTTTTACATGAATGAAAATGAAAAACACTTATCTCACATAAAAACCTCCGGCTATTCAAACACGACGATCCAATATAACATATCCAGTAACACATAACATCACATGTCATCAACGTAAGTAAATATGCCCATCCCAATTGTCGTTGACATATAGCAACGAAACCGGCGATATCACATATTACACTTACGGTCGCAGAAAAGAAACTGTAAAACTACAACAGTTGGAATCCGCAACCTACATAGACATCGCATGCCTAATCAAATGAATTACTTAGACATCGCATGCCTAACAATTATAAACCCCGCATTTTAGTCTCAAAATCGAAAACACTTTTCAATATCATGTCGGGCAATTCAACAAGATTCCCAACAACCTGATCGAATGCTCGTCGCAAACTTTAGTAGACGGCCGCACCCCCGATACCGTCGACGAAGTGCACTAAGGCGGAACACCGCTGCCGTGAGCATCCGAACGGATGCTTTCGGCGACGGGGTTCTCCTACAGTCACTTGGTCGAGGCTAAGGGGTGTAGATGTCTATTAAGTTTACCCGGCGAGTATCCGCGTACACTACGTGATTGCGACGGACTTTTGATCGCATCAAAATTCCGTAGCAACCGATCAAGTGAGACTAAAGTGCTATGTTTATAACATTCAAATCAGTTATCTCATAACTCCTTGTGGATTCCAAATATTGTATCACATTCCAGATAAATAGAAAATGTTAAACTTTCCGATCGAACATTCGAACACCCAAGTTTTCCCGAAACAGCTCAACACATGAAATAAGTTTAAAAACATTTACTTCGTGCTTCAGTACCAACGGTCCAGCCGTAGAAGGGTCAAGCCAACGCCTCACATGTAGCACGCCGTACTGCCCCAAACCCGAAGGTTCAAAGGGCAGTTCAAGACGATCACATAATCGAGTTAAGGTTTGTTGTCTTCTAGAGGGACCATCGCGTTACTTGCACTACTTAGAACGTGATTAAACTACGGAAATATCCAACGCTTGGAAATTTCCCGGCAGGGGAAAAAGTGGGTATTTATATCCGGTCAAACTTTTTAACATATTCAATAATTATCCGGAAAAACACATAGACAAAGTTTGATAATCCGATCAAATCCTTGAACTCCCAATACAACCCAGAAAACTCAACTCTTGAGTGCAAATTAAAAATTCCCATAAAACTCAGCACCTGAAGAAACAAATTACTGTGCAAAAATAGAAGGCTGATCTCATCATATTGCGGCGGAACCGCCGCAGAAGCCAAGCTTCTGCCGCGGTTCCGCCGCACGTTGGCCGTATCTTTTGGTCAATTTTGCACCGTAATTCATAGAATTTCCTGCTGAATTTTTTAAGAATTTTTATTCTCGAAAAAACCCAGTTTTGAAAAAATGTCCAGAGAGGTTGAAAAATTAGGGTTTCGGGTTCGATCGGGTTTCTAATATCGTCTACGCATCGCCTAAGGCTCTAGCTAGGCTCTGATACCACTGTAGGGATCCTAGGCACACTAATAAGGTCTCACAAGGCATCAACCATGCCAAATTCAAAAATTTCCGGTGCCTACAAACCCTAATACGGATCGTTGACTAGAGTTTAGGCGAAAACTAGAACTAGTAAACTGCTTTACTAATAAGTGAACGGAAATACAACCTTTGTAGATCTGGTCCTCCACCTCCATAGCTCCGTGAAGAAGTCCCTCCGCTGTACCCATCGGATCCCGGACTCTCTCGGTGGTTTCATCGAAGAAATGATCGGGCTAGGTCGTCGACTTCGATGCCAAAGATGATCTACGTCGAGGCAAGACAAGATCAAGCTACAACTTCACCAAGCCATGAAACTTGTGAAGAAAACACCCTATACTACTTGGCAAGTGATAGAGGATGAAGAAATAGGAAGTGGGTTCACTTTAGAATTGTATTTCTCACTCTTTTCATCAAATTGCCATTAAAGGTTGCAAGCTTTCTTCATTGTTGAAGAAGAAGAAGAAGAAGAAGAAGATAATATGATAAGTTCTTTTTAAAATAAAAACCAAATGATACTTATCATATTCGCAACCATAGTTAGGTGTAGAGAATAAACTAAGGTTAGCTTGAATGGTTAGGGTTAAGCATGAAACAAAAATGGTGGACTTATTCAAAGCTTCATGAAGCTTCAACTAGAAAACAAATCAAGCCACCATTTTTCCTTTTGCCAAAATGAATGAATAAATAAATAAATAAGCAAATAAATCAAGTGAAACCCTAACCATTGACCAACCATGGTTTAAACCAAACATACACCCAAACTAGCATGTATCATCAAACATGATACAAGCAAGTGCACAAAAATATATCACATATACCACGTGCACATCAAGTGAGAAAATCCATTTAAAGTGAACCAATATTAGTTAATGCAAAGTAATATATCAAATATATAATTATACATTAAATCATTAAATCAACACTTGATTTAACGATCCGGTCATATCACATATAACCGACTAATATCCAATGTATCGGCTTATCGAATCAATCCTTGATTCGATAACTAGGTTATATCACATACAACCATTCGATACATTCATCGCGAGAATAGAATGCGGTATCACATACACGCATTATTCTCGGTCCCGCACATATCTCATATGCGCTCTTATTTCGTTTCGCTTGAGCCAGGAAACCTCTGTGTAGGACTCTAAAGACTCGTCAATATGCCGGCAGCAGATGATGATCATATCAAACATCCACAAGCCGCAAGCGGTCTGCTAAACGTAACGGCCACCCGGGTATTGAGCGATCAGAAGATCGATGAGCAAGCCCGCTCATACTCCTGTGAATCCAACCAGTAACACTTACCGTACAGTCCGGTCTGTTCGTCTGATATGTCGCATATCTCGCCTAGGGGTGGTAAACGTCAGACCCCAATAGCTTGATAAGTCGTGTCGATATGAGGTCTATAACAGTTCGAGAAACTACAGGTAACACTTAAGAGTAAATCTCAGCAACCCTGGCCAGGGATTTCCTGTTATGGCCAGTCGAGCATAGCGCAACATCAACCCCCAATATCGGGAGAGACGAATCCCCTCCTATCGCTCATTGCCTCCATGTGAATCGGGACTGTACCCAAAAACCACCTGTTTGCACGCCTCAGTAGAGCCGTGGTAGGGTGGAAATCAAAGCACAGTGGGAACCACACAAGACTCTATAACGATCTCGGGTCAACAGACTACTCTGTACCAGTGTCACTAGAGAACTGCCATCTGACGTAAGGTATAATACCATCTGGGAGTTCTCGGCGTGTCCGTCCAGTGTACCCAGTCTCCACTGAGCACCTGTATATCATCTCTGATGTCGAACATCAATGGATATGGGATCATCCATCGTCCATCTGTATGGGTCGAGAAGGTATACGCTAGTCTACTCTGGTATATCGATGCCCTGTCTCGATACACCCACGACTAGGGACCTTGAAGGATGTACTTATGGACTACCATGTCCCCACTAGTATGATCCGCATCATAGTCCAGGTAGTCAAGTACACATCCTAAGGGCTTTACCAACATGTAACAGAGAGACTATCAGTATACACGTTAAGGTAAATAGCAACCAGATAGCCTACTATCATGTCGAGCGAGAAAGTCCTCCCTATATATATCCAAGCATCCACTACAATATACATCCTATGTATAGTAATGGCCTCTAGGGCATACATATAACTAACAGAAGGTAAATCGAAGTTGCCAATTTGAAGTGAAGGAATTGAGTTTAGAATTTGCAATGAATCAATTTCACATTAAAAATGAGGCTCGGCCATTTCTTGGGCTGAAATGGAGTGGGGTCAGCCATGAGGTAGAGGGGGTGAGCACAAGGAAAACAAAGGTGAGGCTAAGAATAAAATATCACACAAAAGATCTTCACTAATATCTTTAGCTTGGACAAAGGACTTAAATGCAAATGGTGAATCATATGAACACCTCATCACATGAAGAAGCCAGCAGCTTCTGGAGCCCCTGCAGCCATAAAAAAAACCCTCTATTTATAAAAGTAACATTTGCAAAAAGAACCCCAAAGGAAGAAGCTTAAAGCCCATCAAGAAGCCCGTTGAAAAATTCAGCCATGGATGAAAGGAAATGGGCCAGCCAAGGATTTCAAACAAATACCGTAACATAAACATTAAACCAGATGTTTATGTCAGGCGAAAGAAAAAGATTGGCAACTTCAAAAGTAATCCTGTGGGTTACCCCGCAACAGTATAAACATACCCGCATTTGTATTCCGACCGAATACAAAATGCAAAGAGACAAAAATACTCCTACACAATATAATACCGGCTTAAACCAAAGCCCACTAATATTATCTGTCCGAACCATGACACGTGCACAAGTGCACGTGCATGTTTGAACCCTGCCATAAAACCATACGGCCTCTACAACGTTTCGCCCAAACTTGGGAAACAATCTGTGGGGGACTCTAAAGACTTGTCAATACTCTGGCAGTGGGTTTAACCACAAGCACATCAGTGGTACTAGCTAGCTGTACGTAACGGCTGTCCATGTACTGACCGAAAGGGAAGCCGATGAGCGAACTCATCCTGGAACCCTACTGAGTCTATCAGTGACAATATTCGTACAGCCCGGTCTGTTCGTCTATGAGCATCGCATATCGGGCCTACGGGGCTGGTAACGTCAGACCCCCAATAGCGGTATAAATCATGTCAGAGTGTAGCCCAGAACACCCTGAGATACTACTGGAGTACCTACCAGTAAATCTCCTTCCTCGGCCGAGGGCTTTGTGTAATGGCTCTCCTAGACACAGCGCAATCTCACCCCCAATACCGGGAGAGACGAACCCCTGCCGATCCGCTCACTGCCTCCATGTGGCTCGAGACTGTACCCAACTAAAACCTGTTTGCACGACTCCTTTGAGCCGTGGTAGGGTAATAATCAATGCGCAGTGGGAACTAACACGAGACAAATGACGACCTCAGGTCGATGAACTAACCTGTACACATGTCACCAGGGAACTGCTATCTGACTGTAGGTATAATACCAACTAGCAGGTTCCCGGCGAGTCCTGTCCGGTGCACTCATAACCCAATGAGCACCTGTATATATCTTAGGTGAACCAACTGACACCAGTGTCTTGTGAGACCAGCCACCGCCCCTCGTCGGGGTCTCGACTGTATACACTAGTCTACTCCGGAGTATCGATGCCCTATCTCGAAACTCCCATGACTAGGGATCACTTTTAAGGATGTGCTTATAGACTACCCAACTCTCACGTATATGATCGCCATCATACTATTGGTAGTCAAGCAGGATCCTAGGGGCTCTATCAACGTGTAATAGTGAACAGTAATGTCACCTAAAGCTGTACACGACTGATAAAGGCAAACCCAATAGCATACTATCATCTCGAGTAAGACTGTCCTACTGGTATAGGTCCTCCCTCAATCATTGCAATCACGTGCCTGCGATCCAATAATTGACTTTGAGGGCACCATATCCAACACCCATAGCCATCTCTCTCATCTCGGGCTCCGCATAATCAGGATCGGCCCATAACTCCGAACGGTAACCTCCGGATATCCGTCAAGTTTCCATACAATCACCGGTCGGTAGTGCTCCCCTGCCGGGCTCAACGCCATCTGTGCGATCTTCTTGCCCCGAGGTACCGCACCGAGTCCACCATGTACCCGCAGACGGTACATCCCCCTTCTCAAATAGGGTATGTGATACGGCTCAAGAACCGAGAAAAAACATGGTGGACATCATAAATATCATATCACGAGAAAACTGCAAATTTCTATTTGTTAGAATTGATAATGAGTTTATAAATCCTTGCGGTTTCTCCAAATCCAAAAATCTTATGGAAAAATCCGAATCCCGAAATCAAGAGTCAATAAGCAGTGAATACCGGCATAAAGTTCCATAATATCACATGACAAATGAATATACACGTGCATGGATATCTAAGTAGAGAATGCAATATCTAAACTAGCATAGTAATGATATATTGGAACTATAAGTGTAACACTGTAGGGTTCCTAGGCACTCTAGTGGAGTCTCACAAGGCATCAAATATGGCTAATTCAAATTTTACGGGTGCCTACAAACCCTAATACGGATCGTTAACTAGATAATGAGGCGATGCAAGCATGTAAACGAATTAAATGCTAAAGGAAAGTGGCTACAACCTTTGTAGATCCGGTCCTCCACCTCCATGGCTCCGCGATGAAGTCTCCTCGCTGTACAAATCGAATCTTGGGCTCTAGCGTCGGCTTCATCGGAGAAAAAGCGGGCTAGGTCATCGACGACGATGCCGAAGATGATCTACGTCGAGACATCGCTAGATCAAGCTCCAACTTCACCAAGTCAAGAAAACTTGTGAAGGAAACACCCTATACTACTTGGCAAGAGGTAGAGGATGAAGAAATAGGAAGTGGGTAGACTTTAGATTTGGATTTCTCACACTTTTTCATCAATCACCATTGATGTAGCAAGCTTTCTTCATGGAAGAAGAAGATGAAGAAGAAGAAGAAGATGATATATATATCATAAGTGTTTTAAAATAAAAACAATATGATCCTTATCATAATCTCAACCATGGTTTAGTGTAGAGATTTAACTAAGGTTAGATGAGTGGTTAGGGTTAGAGAAGAGACAAGGATGGTGGACTTGTTCAAAACTTCAAGAAGCTTCAACAAAAAAAAAAACAAACTAAGCCACCATTTCTTTTTCTCTTTATCATTTTCTTTTTCCAAAATAAACAAAAAGAATAAATAAATGAATAAGTAAATAAAATGAAACCCTAACCATTCATATAACCATGGTCAATTCTTTACACAAACCCAGCTTGCATGTATCATCAAACATGATACAATCTTGTGCACAAAAGTATATCACATGTACAACTTGCACAATCCAAGTGAGAAAATCCATTTAAAGTGAACCAATACCAGTTAATGCAAAGTAATATATCAAATATATAATTATACATTAAATCATTAAATCAACACTTGATTCAATGATCCGGTCATGTCGCATATAACCGGCTAGTATCCAATGTGTCGGCTTATCGAATCAATCCTTGATTCGACAACTAGGTTATATCGCATATAACCAATCGATACATTCATCGCGAGAATGGAATACGGTATCACATACACGAATTATTCTCGGTCCCGCACATATCTCATATGCGCTCCTATTTCGTTTCGCTTGAGCCAGGAAACCTCTGTGTAGGACTCTAAAGACTCGTCAATACGCCGGCAGCAGGTGATGATCATATCAAACACCCACAAGCCGCAAGCGGTCTGCTAAACGTAACGTCCACCCGGGTATTGATCGATCAGAAGATCGATGAGCAAGCCCGCTCACACTCCTGTGAATCCAACCAGTAACACTTACCGTACAGTCCGGTCTGTTCGTCTGATATGTCGCATATCTCGCCTAGGGGTGGTAAACGTCAGACCCCAGTAGCTCGATAAGTCATGCCGACGTGAAGTCCATGACATGTGTGAAACTACTGATAACACTTACCAGTAGGTCACTGCAACCCTGGCCAGGGATTTCCTGTTATGGCCAGTCGAGCATAGCGCAACATCAACCCCCAATACCGGGAGAGACGAATCCCCTCCTATCGCTCATTGCCTCCATGTGAATTGGGACAGTACCCAAAAACCACCTGTTTGCATGACTCAGTAGAGCCGTGGTAGGGTGGAAATCAAAGCACAGTGGGAGACACACAAGACTTTATGACGATCTCGGGTCAACAGACTAAGTTGTACCAGTGTCACCAGAGAACTGCCATCTGACGTGAGGTATAATACCATCTGGGAGTTCTCGGCGAGTCCGTTCAGTGTACCCAGTCTTCACTGAGCACCCGCATACCATCTCTGATGTCAAACACCAATGGATATGGGATCATCCATCGCCCATCACATGGGTCGAGAAGATATACGCTAGTCTACTCTGGAATATCGATGCCCCGTCTCGATATTCCCACGACTAGGAACATTGAAGGATGTACTCATGGACTACCCAGGCCCCACTAGTATGATCTGCATCATAGTCCTGGAAGTCGAGTACACATCCTAAGGGATTTATCAACATGTAACAGAGAGACAGAAAGTATACATGTTAAGATAAAAGCAACCAGATAGCGTACTATCATGTCGAGCAAGAAAGTCCTACCTATATATGTCCTAGCATCCACTACAATATACATCCAATGTACAGTAATGGCCTCTAGGGCATACATATAACTAATAATCTCCCACTTGCACTAGGCCCATCTGTAGCAGTAGTTGTAGTATCTAATACTCAACCATCCCCTAAAGTCTCTCTTTGGGAAAAGGCCTTCGTGAGTGGATCCACCGTGTTGTCCTCTGAGTCTACTCTCCTAACCTCGATCACCCTGGAGATCAACTATCTCCATGATCAGGTGATGCTGCCTCAGATTATGTCTGGGTCACTGATGGGACCAGGGTTCCTAGGCCAAAGCCACAGTTCCATTGTCACACAATGGTAGGAACCTAGTTCATCCTATGAACCAATATACACCCAAACTGCCTCTTTGGTAGTATCTTTAATAGCGATGTTACCAGCCTTTATCTTCTAGTTTGTCACGGTATATAGCTTGGAAATCTTCCAACATACCGTCCCTTTACTGAGGGTAAAGACAATGCCTGTGACTGACATTCAGTCGTCTTTATCACCCTGGAACACTTCCAGTGATTCTCCCCAGGATCAACTGATACTATCTCACTATAGCTAGTGAGAATCCTAAAATCTATTTATATCTATCTCATAGATCCAAAGCATAGGATTTCGGAGGTATCACTTTGATCCTTTATGGAGAATCTATGTGATAATAGGAGATCGACCGATCGTAGCATAGGAAATTCCTTTCCTATCAAGAGTATGTTGTCCACGTACAATACGAGGATGACCACTTCACTCTCTACTACCGTTTTGTGTATACAAGGTTCATCTACCATTTTGATGATGTCAAATTGTTTGACTAACTCATCAAAACAGATGTTCCAACTCCGCGATGCCTGCTTCATCACATAAAACATCTTGCACACGTTTCCGCTGCTCCCACTGTTTACGTAGCCCTCTGGCTGTGTTCTTATGGACGTTCTCTTCTAAATCATTATTTAGAAAAGTAGTCATGGCACCCAACCACCAGATATCGTAGTCATGGTATGTAGCCGTGGCAAGTAGGATCTGGATGGACTCAAGCATAGTCCCTAGAAAAGGTTTCATCATTATCCACACCTGGTTGATGACTAAAACCTTTAACAAGTCTAGCTTTGAAAGTCTCAACTTTTCCATCTACACCAAGTAATCTTCTCAAGATATACTTGCTCCTAATGGGGATTTAACCCTTCAAATATAGCAACCAAAGTCCATACTTTGTTGGTGTATATGGATTCCATCTCAGACCGCTAAGCATCCAGCCATTCTTACAGAGTCCCTACTCTTGATGGCCTGCTCGAATCTAGTTGGGTCATCATCTCATGATGCATTCCATGCTCCCACTGTCATCGAGAAACCAAGGTATCTCTCAGGTGGGTGAGGAACCCTACTAGATCGGCGGAGAGGCTGAGGTTCATCGGGAACTATTGAATCCCTTGGTTCTATCAAATCATCAGCTGTAGTTTTGTATAGCTGGAACCTTTCCAGTTGCTACAGAACTGACCTCGCCTCGATCTTGTCCGGATTTTGCTTTTGACATAGGCCGGACAATCCCAAATCTTAACTAACTTAAGATATGGGCTCTTCCCTTTCCATATCACATATGAAGTGGTAGGCAGTGATTTGATTCGAACCTAATTCAATAGGTATGCAGCTTCTCAAGCGCATAACATCCAAAAGGAAATAGGTAACTCAGTAATACTCATCATAGAGCACACGATATCTAATATTGTGTGATTGCACCGCCCCGATACACCGTTGTGCTGTGGTGTATTCAGAGGAGTAATACTGAGAGAGAATCTCATTTTCCTTTAGAATAGTCCAAGGATTCCATGCACAAGTATTCTCCTCCCTGATCTCATCATAGGACATAATACTTATACCCGTATTTTGGTTCTCTACATCCTAGTTATATTCTGTGAATACCTCAAAAGATTCGGACTTATATTTCAACAGGAATATATGACTGAATCTTGAGAGATTATCAGAGAATATAATGAAGTATAAAGAACCAGTCCTGGCATGTGTAGACAGGAGACCTTACATACATCATTATGTATCAGTCCCAAGAGTTTACTAACTCTTTCTCTGTTTCCAGCAAACGGAGCTATGGTCATCTAATTTATGTGACATGACTGGCAAGATTCACAAGATGTAAATTCAAACTGATTTAAATATGCATCTAAAATGTAACTTCAGCCAGTCGGGTCGCATTGATGTGACCTAGTCTACAATGCCTCAAGAAGGATTCGTTCATTTCTGAACTTTTCTTCTTGTGTGTGTTCAGTATACAAGGAACTGTAGTTTGATTTAGAACGTCAATGCTTTTAGATAATGTGCCTGAACCGATCAACTTTTGATATAGGAAATGTTCAAAACATTATCCAACAATACAAAATTATATCATTTCTTTACTAATAAAGAGACTGATATGATTTTGTATATCAGGTTCGGTATCTAATAGCATTTGTTAAGAATCAATGTATTGGTAATACAGGGTGACAGTGACCAACAGACTTGGCTGCAACACTTGTCCCGTTTTCTGCCTCATGAAACTTATCACCCGTTCTCAGTTTTTCTACCCTTTTGTAGCCCTATGTAACAGATTACATATCTGGGATCCTGATCCGGTATCATATACCCAGGATGCAGAGGATACTGAGAAACAGTTCTTTGTAATGAACACACCCGAAGGAGATGCATCATATGCACTTTCTTCGTTTGGGCGGCATAGGAATTCTGGTATTCCCCAATTTCCTGCTCTGTTTTATAACAATTATAAGTTGGAGCGGGACCAACGTTCCCCAGCTCAGTATAACAAGCGGGTTCGGTCAATACATCCATATTATTATCTTGATTAAGGCGTGATATGGTCGCTACCTGGAGAGAGAGAGAAGAAAACACTCCGCGTGCGCTCTTGCAAGATTAGATTGGTTATATATTTTATCTAATCAGAATGGCTCCCACTGTTTTTATCAAATCTTCCTTCAAACCCTAAAAGGAAAGACTAGCCGGGATTAATTACACTCTACAAGTTCGCCAATCTTTCAGCCAGGCCAGTGTCGGTACTTTGAGGGAGGTTCCCCGTGCTTTCGCACGGACCTAATTACTGTAAACCTCGTTTTCCCAGAGGCGTAACCCCGTTGACACCTTTCTAGACACCTACTTGATCGGCTAATTGCAAAGTGCAAAACTCTCCCAGGAGTAACAATTACTCGCAGTGGGTATCGGGATCCAACTATCACATAGAAGGTATGCAATCTCATTGCAAATTTCAACACTTGAAACTCCCGATAAAGATTTTTACCCCTAGCACTTATGACCTTAACTATGGTCAACAAATCATAAGCACTAGTCAAGTTCTACCCGTCATTTCGGGATTAATTAGACCCACCCACATGACCCTTAACTAAGGTCAACAAAGTCACGCGACTGTCCTAACTAATCGCATCATATGCGGTGTAGGAAGACATCACTTAGCTACCGTACACTGTGCCTTGACTATGGTCAACAAACACAGCACGAATACTAAGTACTCTACTTCCTAAAATGACGGAAGGTTGCGAATGGTTTTGTGAAAACCTTTAACGCTTTCAACTTGATCTCGTTGCGGAATCAAATGGTTTTTAAATGGAATGTTTTTGAGGCTTTTCTAATTTCGCTAAAGGGGTCACTCCCGGTGAAGGGATCGTCGGCCCTTTCCTCGTCGAATGAGGTGCGGGATATATCATATATATCACTGTGCAAAGCAGAAACTATAGAAGCAATCAAATGACAAACCGAGGGTTGTAGCATCTGCCAGTTATTGCTAAAGGAGTCACTCCCGGTGAAGGGATCTCGGTCCTTTCCTCATCGAATAAGGTGCAGGATGTTCTATAATGAACACCGCGATGCAAAGCAAGAACTGTAGCTACCTGTTTTATTTAGAAATTCGATTCCACAACATCAATTAGGTTTATTTTCTTTCATTAATCTCATTAATGAATATCCCATCATTTAAATCCACATAAACATCACAGATAAATATAACGTACGCTTATGCCATCCGCATTCGCCTCGATGTCCCGTCTGCACCGTTAGGTTAGGTAACTAACGGCAGAGCGGCGCAGGGCTAGCGCGGATGTAAAACATAAGCAACGTTTATATAATATATATCATATATACTATATATAATATCTGTCACAGAACATCACATGATCACATCACAGATAAATCACAGCAGAAGATACATATGAAATATTGGATATACTAGGACGTCCGTGTTTTCAATACGAGCCGGTATAAAACACGGATTCCATGGTCGTGATGAATAGCCAAACCCACACCCCTAGACCCGTACGAGAGCGACAAGCAACCCTACCAATTCTAGGGTTAGGAGACCCGGACTCGACTCCTCGAGTTGGTCTCCCACTGGACCCTAGAACCCGGTTACTTGTGCTCCCCTCCTTGGGTCTATCCTAGTGCAGAAAAGTAAATAATATACAAATGGTGACAACATCCGCAACCTGGAAGTGCCCCAATAAAAGAATATTACATACAAGTTTTTACATGAATGAAAATGAAAACACTCATCTCACATAAAAAAAATCCCGGCTATTCAAACACGACGATCCAATATAACATATCCAGCAACACATAACATCACATGTCATCAACGTAAGTAAATATGTGCATCCCAATTGTTGTTGACATATAGCAACGAAACCGGCGATATCACATATTACACTTACGGTCACAGAAAAGAAAGTGTAAAACTACAACAGTTGGAATCCGCAACCTCTTTAGACATCGCATGCCTAATCAAATGAAATACTTAGACATCCCATGCCTAGCAATTATAAACCCCGCATTTTAGTCTCATTATCGAAAACTCTTTTCAATATCAAGTCGGGCAATTCAACAAGATTCCCGACATCCTGATCGAATGCTCGTCGCAAACTTCAGTAGACGGCCGCACCCCCGATGCCATCGACGAAGTGCACCAAGGCGGAACACCGCTACCGCGAGCATCCGAACGGATGCTTTCGGCAACGGGGTTCTCCTACAGTCACTTGGTTGGGGCTATGGAGTGAGGCTGTCTATTAAGTTTACCCGGCGAGTATCCGCGTACGCTACGTGATTGCGACGGACTTTTGATCTCATCAAAATTCCGTGGCAACCGATCAAGTGAGACTAAACTGCTATGTTTATAATATTCATTCCGTTATCTCATAACTACTTGCGAATTCCAATTATTGTATCACATTCCGGATAAACAGAAAATGTTAAACTTTCCGATCGAACATTCGAACACCCAAGTTTTCCCGAAACAGCTCAACACATGAAATAAGTCTAACAACATTCAGTTCGTGCCTCAGTACCAACGGTCCAGCCGTAGAAGGGTCAAGCCAACGCCTCACATGTGGCACGCCGTACTGCCCCAAACCCGAAGGTTCAAAGGGCAGTTCAAGACGGTCACATAATCGAGTTAAGGTTTGTTGTCTTCTAGAGGGTCCATCGCGTTACTTGCACTACTTAGAACGTCGTTAAACTACGGAAAGATCCAACATTTGGAAATTTCCCGACAGGGGAAAAAGTGGGTATTTATATCCGGTCGAACTTTTTAACATATTCTAAAATTATCCGGAAAAGCACACAGACAGAATTAGACAATCCGATCGATACACCGAGTCCCCAATACAACCCAGAAAATAAAACTCTGGAATAAATATTAAAATATTCCCAGAAAAACTAGCACTAAAAACTAGGAGTTACTGTGAAAATTTAAACAGATGATGGGATAACTTGGCCGCGGAACCGCCGCACAAGCCATGCTTGTGCCGCGGTTCCGCCGCACACTAGAGGAATCATGCTCTCGAATTTCACAGTAATTCTTAGGAATACCTGCTGATTTTTCTGCATATTTTTAATTCACAAAAATCCACGAATTTCAAAAATGTCCAGAGAGCATGTTAAAATCGGGGTTTCGGGTCGATCGGACTTCTAACTCCGTCTACGCATCGCCTAAGGCTCTAGCTAGGCTCTGATACCACTGTAGGGTTCCTAGGCACTCTAGTGGAGCCTCACAAGACATCAAACATGGCTAATTCAAATTTTACGGGTGCCTACAAACCCTAATACGGATCGTTAACTAGATAATGAGGTGATGCAAGCATGTAAACGAATTAAATGCTAAAGGAAAGTGGCTACAACCTTTGTAGATCTGGTCCTCCACCTCCATGGCTCCACAATGAAGTCTCCTCGCTGTACAAATCGAATCTTGGGCTCTAGCGTCGGCTTCATCGGAGAAAAAGCGGGCTAGGTCATCGACGACGATGCCGAAGATGATCTACGTCGAGGCATCGCTAGATCAAGCTCCAACTTCACCAAGTCAAGAAAACTTGTGAAGGAAACACCCTATACTACTTGGCAAGAGATAGAGGATGAAGAAATAGGAAGTGGGTAGACTTTAGATTTGGATTTCTCACACTTTTTCATCAATCACCATTAATATAGCAAGCTTTCTTCATGGAAGAAAAAGATGAAGAAGAAGAAGATGATATATATATCATAAGTGTTTTAAAATAAAAAGAATATGATCCTTATCATAATCTCAACCATGGTTTAGTGTAGAGATTTAACTAAGGTTAGATGAGTGGTTAGAGAAGAGACAAGAATGGTGGACTTGTTCAAAACTTCAAGAAGCTTCAACAAAAAAAACAAACTAAGCCACCATTTCTTTTTCTCTTTATCATTTTCTTTTTCCAAAATAAACAAAAAGAATAAATAAATGAATAAGTAAATAAAATGAAACCCTAACCATTCATATAACCATGGTCAATTCTTTACACAAACCCAAGCTTGCATGTATCATCAAACATGATACAATCTTGTGCACAAAAGTATATCACATGTACAACTTGCACAATCCAAGTGAGAAAATCCATTTAAAGTGAACCAATACCAGTTAATGCAAAGTAATATATCAAATATATAATTATACATTAAATCATTAAATCAACACTTGATTCAATGATCCGGTCATGTCGCATATAACCGGCTAGTATCCAATGTGTCGGCTTATCGAATCAATCCTTGATTCGACAACTAGGTTATATCGCATATAACCAATCGATACATTCATCGCGAGAATGGAATACGGTATCACATACACGAATTATTCTCGGTCCCGCACATATCTCATATGCGCTCCTATTTCGTTTCGCTTGAGCCAGGAAACCTCTGTGTAGGACTCTAAAGACTCGTCAATACGCCGGCAGCAGGTGATGATCATATCAAACACCCACAAGCCGCAAGCGGTCTGCTAAACGTAACGGCCACCCGGGTATTGATCGATCAGAAGATCGACGAGCAAGCCCGCTCACACTCCTGTGAATCCAACCAGTAGCACTTACCGTACAGTCCGGTCTGTTCGTCTGATATGTCGCATATCTCGCCTAGGGGTGGTAAACGTCAGACCCCAGTAGCTCGATAAGTCATGCCGACATGAAGTCCATGATATGTGTGAAACTACTGATAACACTTACCAGTAGGTCACTGCAACCCTGGCCAGGGATTTCCTGTTATGGCCAGTCGAGCATAGCGCAACATCAACCCCCAATATCGGGAGAGACGAATCCCCTCCTATCGCTCATTGCCTCCATGTGAATCGGGACTGTACCCAAAAACCACCTGTTTGCACGCCTCAGTAGAGCCGTGGTAGGGTGGAAATCAAAGCACAGTGGGAGACACACAAGACTCTATGACGATCTCGGGTCAACAGACTAAGCTGTACTAGTGTCACCAGAGAACTGCCATCTGACGTGAGATATAATACCATCTGGGAGTTCTCGGCGAGTCCGTTCAGTGTACCCAGTCTTCACTGAGCACCCGCATACCATCTCTGATGTCAAACACCAATGGATATGGGATCATCCATCGCCCATCACATGGGTCGAGAAGATATACGCTAGTCTACTCTGGAATATCGATGCCCCGTCTCGATATTCCCACGACTAGGAACATTGAAGGATGTACTCATGGACTACCCAGGCCCCACTAGTATGATCTGCATCATAGTCCTGGAAATCGAGTACACATCCTAAGGGCTTTATCAACATGTAACAGAGAGACAGAAAGTATACATGTTAAGATAAAGAGCAACCAGATAACGTACTATCATGTCGAGCAAGAAAGTCCTACCTATATATGTCCCAGCATCCACTACAATATACATCCAATGTACAGTAATGGCCTCTAGGGCATACATATAACTAACAAACACCCTAGTTCATTTATACCAATTCCAGTTTCCGTATTTCCTTATTTGTGATATTTTCTTGATTTATCGTGTTTTGGGTACGAATGGTATTTTACATTTACATTGCATTCGACTCAACCCGCTTGCTTGAAACTTGTTTGATTCATATTCATGAATTATCTGGACTTGTTACGTAGACTGGTGCATTTTCATATTTAGTGCATACTGGCATTTTATCTGGTATTGCATCTTTCACCATATAACATTTTAAGTCACATAAAATATTTTAAAAATACATTGCATGGCCTGCTTGATACCTCTAACCCTATGGTAGCATCCGCGCATCCTGTTCTCGTCCCGTTCAGTGAAACGGACTTGTTTGGATGGCTACGCGCACGTACGTGCATCCGTTCTTGGGGGTATGCATTTTCGCTACCGGAACATTCATTTTGAAATTTGGTCGTCGCATATATTTTTCATATTTTAAAATTGAAATTTTAGACCCGACCCAGGCGTATTTTGGAATATTTTTGTATCCCGCCAAAATTCAAATTTATTTAATATAATATTAAATTTAATTTAACCGTTTAAAATTTCTTAACAGTTCAAATCTTTTAAAAACTAACTAATATATTTTTTTAATTAAATCTAAACAGTTAACCAACACTCACTCTATCTCCTCTTTCTTTTCTCCCTCCTTCTCTCTCTCACCCCTTTCTCTCTTTCTCTCTCCCTCACTAACAAACAACTTTCTTTCTCCTCTCTCTCTCCTCTCGCGCGTCTCTCTCTCTTCTCGCGTCTCTCTTTCTCTCCTTTCTCTTCTTCTTTTCTTTTTCTTTCTTCCGCCTAGCCTTCGCCTCCTGCAACCCTAACCCACGTGAGAGCCGCGCCCTCGTGGCCGTCGCCGCCTCCACAACCTCGCCTCCACCCTCGACCTCGTCGCCTCCTCTCTTTCTCCTCACTTTACGTCCTTCTCTCCTCCCCGCTCCAACTCATCTCCCCGCGGCGAAAACCTGCACCCATCTTCGACTCCATGGCCGGCACCCTCGTCGACCATCCCTCGCCGTCGCCACCACTGCTGACGCCATCGTCCTCACCTCTCTCGTCTCCTTCTCCTCCTTCTCCTAAAACCACAACCACCCCGTGTGATCCCCGACGACACTGCAACCCATCTCTTCACTGTCGACCTCCCCAACCTCCACCGCCGGTGACCCCTGTACCTCGCCGTCATCCTCATCCCCTTCCTCCCCTCTGCAGGCCTCGACAACTCTTTCCCCACTGAACCCAACAACCCTGCAGCACCCAAAGAAAACCCTAACCTTTGCAACCCTCACCTGCTTCCTCGCCGGAGCTCCGACCCCGTCGCCTCCGTGCACTCGTCATCACAACCACCTCCTCGCCTTCTTCTCTGAAACCGAGCACCACCACAACTAAATCCCCACCGTCTTCTTCTTCTACTACTACTTCTTCTCTTTCTTTCTTGTTTCTTGGTTTTCCGACTATCGCCAAAAAACCCACGGTTCATCGTTGTTTCTCTTCCTCCTCTGTCCCAGATACCCCGATCCAGCCCCCAGAGCACCTCGAGCCCACAGCCCTCTTCTCCTTCTTCTTCTTCTTTTCTTTCTTCTTCTTTTTCTTTCTCTTTCTCTTTCTTGATTTCACATTTTCCGGTCATCGCCGGAGCCGTGCTCGCCACCGCCGATCCGGGAGACCCAGTGGACGTCCCCTACCTGCGTGGTCACATTCTTGGATTGCCTGGTTCTGTTCTGTACGTGTGTGCGTGCATCGAGACTTTTACCGACTTCGGACGCTGTGTTTACATCCGTCATGATATCCGTTCAGGCAGGTTTATCTTGCTACATGCTACATTACTTTACATACATCTATTTTAATAAATATAATACTGGTATTTCAAATTATGCACCCCATGTTTACTTTTACAGTTTTTTTGACATCCGTCTGCATCCGTACGTGTTACTTTACATCTAGCGCATGCAAACTATCTTGTTACAGACTATATTACAATATACCGTACCCAATAGAATATTTACATCTCATATTGCTTATTTGTACATCCCACATTACCATTTTACAGTTTTACTGTTTTCGATACCCGTTTGCATCCATCTCATTTAAAATATATATAACTGCATCTATAGATCACATTAATACATAATACCGTGATATTAACACCCCATATTTAATAAAGTGCATCCTAATTAGTATTAGAACTATAAAGGAAACCCTGATCAATAATTGTGCATCCATTGATTTTATACCTACCATGTTACATTATTTCATTGTATTGTTATATTTGATTTCGTGCATTCATACTTGCTACAGTTGATTATGATTACCCATTGGTTACCTGTGCACTACCTGACTTGACCTGATACCCTATTTGACATGACTTGATACATGTGCACTACCTGACAGGACCTGATATATTACTACTTGACTTATTACCTGATCTTGTTACTAATGCCAACAATCTTGACCTGTTGTTCCTACGGACATATCCTGTGTCTATTTAGACAAATCTGTACCTACTTGATCCTGTGTTGGCATTAGCTCCCGATTTATCAATACCTGACTTACACACATAACCTTGGGGGTATGGGGAAATCAAGATTGTAACTGAACGTAACTCAAAGGGCTATTACATCCTGTACCGTGGTCCCGTGGGGTATGAACGGGACATAGACTTACAGTCTATTATATATTGTACCGTGGTCCCGTGGGGAATGATCGAGGCATGGACCGATGGGTTACGATGAAGATTACATTAATTGATTTCAAATAACTTTAGAGTAGTTAACCCTATAGCACAGTGTAGACTACTCACTGCACCTCACCTATAATATATCCTGTTCATTAATCTTTATTCATGTTACTATTTATTTCCTGATAACTTGTTACTGCTTATACTTCATGCCTGCATATTTCATTACATCCTGCTTGCTTAAAATTATTGATATTATGACGCACTGACGTCTGGGTTTTGCATGGCCCAGATCCATTATCCTTATCGCAGGCAGTCCAAGAGTATTTTGATCAACATGCCGAACAGTGAAGACCTGTTATTAGTTTAGTTTAGTTTTCCTTTCAGTATTTTTTTCATTCCTGATGTGAGCCCGTATTATGGGACGTACATTCCAGATTATTGTATTTGAATTCTTTGCTTCCGCATTATTTTATTTCACGACTCGTTTATTCTGGCATATGGACATATACTAGATAGTTTATTTTACTTTACTGTTCCTGATATCTCTAAACAGCCGTAATGTGACTGTGGAAGGATCTTTCCTATCCACAGGTAGCATGGTTGGCTCTGTCACGTACCGATTTTAGCGCACTCTGGGAAGTGGGGCGTGACAGGGTTTGTTTGGTATCAGAGCCATAGGATTTAGGTTAATCGGATTTGATTCTTTTGTAGTTGGGTATTGGACCCAATACACGAATCGGAAAATCCGTGATTAGAAACATGTCCTGCCACATTGATATCATGATTCTTGAATTATATCTTTCTCTTTATTCTTTGCCTTGACGATATGCTAACCACTTTGCATCTCGACTTGAAATCTTTTGGTTCCCTATTGTTTCTCCTTGTTCCTTGATTCTGATACTAGGATTTGGGCGATTTGAGTGAAGTTATGTGATTATAACTATGAACTACAACATGGTTATAATGCGGTACTCTATTTAAGTAACTTGGAGTCCTGGTCTTATTTCATTTCCTTGTTTTGTGGTCGTTTTATTAACTTGGTTCTCTCAGTTTCATTGCTTACCAGTTCATGTTTTGCAGATTTCTTGGTGACTGATACCGGCAGTTATGAAGTTGACTTGGGAATGGATTTTCTCGGCACTTTCCATGCTCACATTGATTGTAGGGCAAAGAAAGTGATTTTCCAGATTCCTGGACATCCGGAATTTGTTTTTGCTGGAGATAGCAGTTCTGTCGGGCCAGTCGAGTTTAGGGCTAGGCCGACAAATAGTGTTCTTTCATCGATGGAAGTTGATAAGGAGGATGTGCCAGCTGTAGTTTGAGAGTTCATGGACGTTTTCGAGGACATCTCAGGTTTACCGTTAAAACGAGATGTGGAGTTCGCAATCGATCTTGTTCCTGGTGCAGCGCCAATCTCAAAGGCGTACTATCCAATGGCACCAGTGGAGTTGGAAGAAGTCAAGAAGCAGGTTACCGAATTACTTGAGAAGGGTTGGATTCGCAGCTGTAATTAACCTTGGAGAGCTCCAGTTCTTCTAGTCAAGAAGAAAAATGGCACAAGGAGGATGTGCATCGATTATTGAGAATTAAACCGGGTAACTATTAAAAACAAGTACCCGATCCCTCGCATTGGCGAATTGTTCGAGCAGCTTAGTGGCGCGAGGGTATTCTCGAAGCTGGATTTGCGATCCGGATATCATCAGGTCCGAGTTAAATCAGAAGATATTTGCAAGGCTGCATTCCGAACTCGGTATGGACATTACGAGTATTTAGTGATGCCATTCGGAGTCACGAATGCACCGGCGATATTTATGGACTTGATGAACCGAATCTTTTCACCATTCTTGGACCAGTTTATAGTGGTGTTCATCGATGATATTCTGGTCTACTCGAGGAGCCTAGAAGAGCATGCAGAACACTTGGAGATCGCACGACAGACATTGAGGCAAGAAAGATTATATGCAAAGATGAGCAAGTGCGAGTTTTGGCTTGAAGAAGTGAAGTTTTTGGGGCATGTCGTATCCGGAGATGGAATCACCGTTGACCTTGAGAAGATTGCAGCAGTTCAAGATTGGCCGATTCCGAGAAATGTAGCGGAGATCAGAAGTTTTCTGGGACTTGCAGGATACTACAGAAGGTTCATAGAGAATTTTGCTCGTTTAGCTGAGCCTTTAACCAAGCTTACGCGGAAGGAAGTACTGTTCGTGTAGATGGAATAATGTGCGACAGCTTTTGAGGCGTTGAAGCAAAGATTGATAACCACTCCTATTTTGACCATACCATATGGTTCCGGAGGATTGGTGATTCACAGTGACGCATCTGGGAAAGTTTTGGGATGTGTTCTGATGCAGCATGGGAAAGTTATAGCTTACGCATCGAGATAGTTGAAGACCCATGAGAAGAATTACCCAACTCATGATTTGGAGCTAGCAGCTATGATTTTCGCTTTGAGATTTCGAGACACTACTTATTGGGCGAAAGGGTCGAAGTATTCACCGATCACAAAAGCCTAAAATATGTGTTCACACATAAAGAGCTTAACATGAGGCAGCGCAGATGGTTGGAGCTGATGACTGACTACGATCTTGATCTTAAGTACCATCTGGGGAAAGTTAATGTAGTGCCGGATGCGCTTAGTCTGTTGTCAGCAATTCGGATGTTGACTACACAGAAGGAACTTATCGAAGACTTTCGGAGATTCGATTTGGAGATTGTGCTACCGCGTTTTTCGGGACAGTTGATGCAGCTGCAAGTACAGTCGTCGTTGATCGAGAATATTAAAGCAGCGCAATCGCAGGACCTAAAATTGCAGAAGTTTCGAGAACAGGTTGAAGCTGGACTAACGGACTTGTTGATTCATGAAGATGGTTCGTTGAGATATGGTAGCCGTTTGTGTGTGCCAAAAGGAGACATTCGTGAAGAAGTTATGAAGGAGGCGCACAGTTCAGTATATTCCGTGCATCCAGGAGGCACGAAGATGTACCGTGATGTTCGACAGCATTTCTGGTGGGAAGGCATAAAACGAGAGATTGCCTGATTTGTAGCGAAGTGCTTGATGTGTCAGCAAGTTAAGACTGAATATCGAAGGGTTGCTGGTTTATTGCAACCACTTTCGATTCCTGAATGGAAGTGGGAACATATAACCATGGATTTTATGACGGCTTTACCGCGGAGTCCAAAGGGCAACAATGCAGTTTGGGTGATTGTTGATCGATTGACCAAGGCAGCTCATTTCATACCATTTCGAGTTGGTCAATCAATGGAAGCGTTAGCGGAACGGTACATGCAGGAGATTGTAAGATTGCATGGAGTACCGGTGAGCATCGTGTCCGACCGTGACACCCGTTTTTTATCGCACTTCTGGAGGAGCTTAAAAGAAAGTTTGGGGACTCGATTGAAGTTTAGCACAGCTTATCATCCTCAGACAGATGGCCAGTTTTAGAGAACGATCCAAACTCTTGAAGATATGTTGAGAGCTTGCATGTTAGACTTCAAGGGTTCGTGGGGGGATCATCTACACTTGGTGGAGTTTTCTTACAATAACAGCTTTCAGGCGACTATTCAGATGGCTCCATTCGAAGCGTTGTATGGTCGCAAGTGTCATTCACCTGTTTATTAGGACAATGTTGGAGAACGAAGATTGTTGGGACCGGATTTGATCGTGTAGACAATAGAGAAAGTTAACACTATCCGGAATCATATGAAGGCAGCACAAGATCGGCAGAAGAGTTGGGCCGATACATCGAGAAGACCTCTAGAATTCGTTGTTGGTGATCTGGTATTCTTGAAGATATCACCGACTAGAGGAGTGATTCGTTTTGGGAGTTGAGGCAAGCTTAGTCCTCGATTCGTAAGGCTTTTCGAGATTTTGGAGCGTGTTGGAGAAGTGGCTTATCGATTGGCGTTACCACAATCTTTGGCGAATGTTCATGACGTGTTTCTTGTATCTCAACTCCGTAAGTATGTTCGAGATGAAACACACGTGCTGGATCATTCGGAGCTGACTGTAAGGGAGGATTTGACCTTTGAGGAACGACCGATGTCGATTGTTGATCGAAAGGAAAAGGTCCTTAAGTACAAGGTTATCCCTCTCGTACATGTTTCTTAGGGGAATCGCTCGCACGGAGAATCGACTTGGGAACGAGAAGACGAAATCCGACAGAAGTTTCCATACTTATTCTTGTAGTTTCCTGAGTGTTTATCTTTCTTTGTTCTTGGAATTTCGAGGACGAAATTCTTTTTGTAGTTGGGTATAATGTAAACCCTAGTTCATTTATACCAATTCCAGTTTCCGTATTTCCTTATTTGTGATATTTTCTTGATTTATCGTGTTTTGGGTACGAATGGTATTTTATATTTTACATTGCATTCGACCCAACCCGCTTGCTTGAAACTTTTTTGATTCATATTCATGAATTATCTGGACTTGTTACGTAGACTGGTGCATTTTCATGTTTAGTGCATACTGGCATTTTATCTGGCATTGCATCTTTTACCATATAACATTTTAAGTCACATAAAATATTTTAAAAATATATTGCATGGCCTGCTTGATACCCCTAACCCTGTGGTAGCATCCGCGCATCCTGTTCTCGTCCCGTTCAGTGAAACGGACTTGTTTGGATGGCTACGCGCACGTACGTGCATCTGTTCTTGGGGGTATGGATTTTCGTTACTCGAACATTCATTTTGAAATTTGGTCGTCGCATATATTTTTCATATTTTAAAATTGAAATTTTAGACCCGACCCGGGCGTATTTTGGAATATTTTTGTATCCCGCCAAAATTCAAATTTATTTAATATAATATTAAATTTATTTTAACCGTTTAAAATTTCTTAACAGTTCAAATCTTTTAAAAACTAACTAATATATTTTTTAAATTAAATCTAAACAGTTAACCAACACTCACTCTCTCCCCTCTTTCTTTTCTCCCTCTCTCTCTTTCTCTCTCCCCCGCTAATAAACAACTTTCTTTCTCCTCTCTCTCTCTCTCTTCTCGCATCTCTCTCTCTCCTCTCTCTTCTTCTTTTCTTTTTCTTTCTTCCGCCTAGCCTTCGCCTCCTGCAACCTTAACCCACGCGAGAGTCGCGCCCTCGTCACCGTCGCCGCCTCCACAACCTCGCCTCCACCCTCGACCTCATCGCCTCCTCTCTTTCTCCTCACTTTACTTCCTTCTTTCCACCCCGCTGCAACTCATCTCCCAGCGGCGAAACCCTGCACCCATCTTCAACTCCATGGCCAGCACCCTCGTCGACCATCCCTCGCCGTCGCTACCACCGCCATCGCCGTCGCTACCACCGCCATCGTCCTCACCTCTCTCGTCTCCTTCTCCTCCTTCTCCTAACACCACAACCACCCCGTGTGATCGCCGACGACACTGTAACCCATCTCTTCGCTGTCGACCTCCCCAACCTCCACCGCCGGCGACCCCTGTACCTCGCCGTCATCCACATCTCCTTCCTCTCCTCTGCAGGCCTCGACAACCCTTTCCCTACTGAACCCAACAACCTAGCAGCACCCAAAGCAAACCCTAACCTTTGCAATCCTCACCTTCTTCCTCGCCGGAGCTCCGACCCCGTCGCCTCCATGCACTCGTCATCATAACCACCTCCTCGCCTTCTTCTCTGAAATCGAGCACCACCACAACTAAATCCCCACCGTCTTCTTCTACTACTACTACTACTACTTCTTCTCTTTCTTTCTTGTTTCTTGTTTTTCCGACTATCGCCTGAAAACCCACGTCTCATCGTCGTTTCTCCTCCTTCTCTGTCCCAGATACCCTGATCCAACCCCCAGAGCACCTCGAGACCACAGCCCTCTTCTCCTCCTCCTCCTTCTTCTTCTTTCTTCTTCTTTTTCTTTCTCTTTCTTGATTTCACATTTTCCGGTCATTGCCGGAGCTGTGCTCGCTACCCGCCGATCCGAGAGACCCAGTGGACGTCCCCTACCTGCGTGGCCACATTCTTGGATTGCCTGGTTCTGATCTGTACGTGTGTGGGTGCATCGAGACTTTTACCGACTTCGGACGCTGCGTTTACATCCGTCATGATATCCGTTCAGGCAAGTTTATCTTGCTACATGCTACATTACTATATATATATCTATTTTAATAAATATAATACTGGTATTTCAAATTATGCACCCCATGTTTACCTTTACAGTTTTTTGACATCCGTCTGCATCCGTACGTGTTACTTTACATCTAGCGCATGCAAACCTATCTTGTTACATACTATATTACAATATACTGTACCCAATAGAATATTTACATCTCATATTGCTTATTTGTACATCCCACATTACCATTTTATAGTTTTACTGTTTTCGATACCCGTTTGCATCCATCTCATTTAAAATATATATAACTGCATCTATAGATCACATTAATACATAATACCGTGATATTAACACCCCATATTTAATAAAGTGCATCCTAATTAGTATTAGAACTATAAGTGAAACCCTAATCGATAATTGTGCAGCCATTGATTTTATACCTACCATGTTACATTATTTAATTGTATTGTTATATTTGATTTCGTGCATTCATACTTGCTACAGTTGATTATGATTACCCATTGGTTACCTGTGCACTACCTGACTTGACTTGATACCCTATTTGACATGACTTGATACATGTGCACTACCTGACAGGACATGATATATTACTACTTGACTTATTACCTGATCTTATTACTAATGCCAACAATCTTGACCTGTTGTCCTTACGGACATATCCTGTGTCTATTTAGACAAACTTGTACCTACTTGATCATGTGTTAGCATTAGCTCCCGATTTATCAATACCTGACATACACACATAACCTTGGGGGTATGGGGAAATCAAGATTGTAACTGAACGTAACTCAAAGGGCTATTACATCTTGTACCGTGGTCCCGTGGGGTATGAACGGGATAGAGACTCACAGTCTATTATATATTATACCGTGGTCCCGTGGGGAATGAACGGGGCATAGACCGATGGGTTACGATGAAGATTACATTAATTGATTTCAAATAATTTTAGAGTAGTTAACCCTATAGCACAGTTTAGACTACTCACTGCACCTCACCTATAATATATCCTGTTCACTGATCTTTATTCATGTTACTATTTATTTCCTGATAACTTGTTACTGCTTATACTTCATGCCTGCATATTTTATTACATCCTGCTTGCTTAAAATTATTGATATTATGACGCACTGACGTCTGGGTTTTGCATGGCCCAGATCCATTATCCTTGTCGCAGGCAGTCCAAGAGTATTTTTATCAACAGGCCGAACAGTGAAGACCTGTTATTAGTTTATTTTAGTTTTCCTTTCAGTATTTTTTTCATTCCTGATGTGAGCCCGTATTATAGGACGTACATTCCAGATTATTGTATTTGAATCTTTTGCTTCCGCATTATTTTATTTCATGACTCGTTTATTTTGGCATATAGACATGTACTAGATAATTTATTTTACTTTACTGTTCTTGATATCTCTAAACAACCGTAATATGACTGTGGAAGGATCTTTCCTATCCACAGGTAGCATGGTTGGCTCTGTCACGTACCGATCATAGCGCACTCTGGGAAGCAGGGCGTGACAATAAGCTAGCAGGTTATATCGGTGAAGTAATATTCTCTAAAGTGTACGTGACATGGCAGTTACCGATGATGATGTGTGTGAGCCGACAAGCAAGTGTTCGTAGACATACGCATAATCAGTAATAGTGCTAGTGTCCTGACAACATGGGTTCATATTAACAACAAGAATCACAAGTATAAGCATGCAATGCGATAAGAACAACATGAATATATGGAAAAAGATGTAGTAACCGCAACATAAAAATATATACAGTTATGTATATACGAGTCATACAACTTTGGCCTTTGAAATAGCACGAATCATGGTTTTTAGAAAATGGGGGCTATGGTGTTTTAAGAAAAGGTACGTCTTTTGAAAAATCCGTAATATCTTTCGGGTTGTCTTTGGAAAATACTCACGATTCGTTAGTTTCTAAAAATAAATATGACTCGAGCCTGGTCCAACCTCTTCCTCATCAACTAAAAGACTAAACTAAAGAACTAGCCGAAAGGGTATGAAATCCACCTAAATTCCGAGTTGATATATCTAGTAGTCGGCGATCCCGCCTCAATAGCGTCACGTACGGTAAAATATATAATACGACATTCTCGAGTCAAGAGTGCGGATCAATCATCATAATTATACTTCGTACGGTAAAATCCATCGTACGGCATCCCAAAATCGGGATGCGGGTCAATTATCACATATACTTCATTTTTCATATGGTATCCTTATCATAATATCCTGAATCAGGGGTACCATCTTATAGTCTAGTACATACTAATACCATCAAATGTTAGTGTATATGCCCTAGGGGCCATTATTGTATCATACTAGGTTGTATATTACTTAATGGAAGCTTGGGATATTCACAGTTGTATATAACAGTCTTGCTAAAAATGGTAGTATACTACTTGGTTTGTGTCTACTTTAATATGTGCATATGTTTCTTGTAACGTATCACTTATACATATTAGTAGAGCCCATAGGATCTTTGTTTGATCACCAGCGTTGTGATGGCAGTCACACTAGTGGGGGCTGGGTAGTCTGTAAGCAACATCCTATACAGATCCCTGATCATTGGATTATCGAGATAGGGCATCGATATTCCGGAGTAGACTAAGTGTGTACGCTTCTCATCCCAGTTGGGGAGATGGTCTGTCCCACAGCCATCAGTACGTCGTACTGGAGATAGTATACAGGTGCTCGTTAGGTTACGGGTACACCGGACAGGACTCGCAGGGGAACTGATTGGTTGGTATTATACCCATCATCAGTTAACAGTTCCCAGGTGACATGAGTACAGCATAGTCCGCAGACTTGACACTGCTACTTCGCCTCGAGTGTGTCCCACTGTTCTTAGATTGCTACCCTACCACGGCTCAAAGGAGTCATGCAAACAGGTAGCAGTTGGGTGCAGTCCCGAGCACTTGAAGGCAGTAGTGGTTAGATAGGATTCATCTCTCCCAGTATTGGGAGATGATATCGCGCTGTGTCAGAAAGCCATTACGCAAAGTCCCTGGCCAGGACAAGCGAGATATACTGGTAGGTTCCAGTAGCTTCTCAGGGTGTAATGGGCTCCGCTCCGACACAACTTATATAGCTATTAGGGGACTGACGCTTGCCGCCCCTACGCTTGATATGCGATAGTCTTAGACGAACAGACCGGACTGTACGGAGATTGTCACATCAGGCTCAGTGGAAGTTCGGATGAGTTTCCTCAGCGGCCTTCTTATCGACATCTACCTGGGGACCGTTACTGACAGCTAGTGCCGCTTGTGGTCTGTGGTTAAACCCACTGCCAGCGTAGTGTCGAGTCTTTTAGAGTCCCACACAGAGAGTTTCCCTGCTTCAGGCGAAATGATATAGAGGTCGTATGGTTTTACGACAAGGGTTCGGACGCGTACGTGTGTTTACGCACGTACGACTTTTCGAACAGTTTTTACTAGCCGGCTTTGGTTTAAGCCAGATTCTAGTATCGGGTTATAGGATTTATACAGTCTAAAGTTTTTCCATGTTGTCACGGATTGGAGGGGCGTTCTCGTAATTTGTCGGGAAGCTTCTAGAAGAGTGGTGACTTGGGGGGTAAGGTGGCATTGCATTAAATGAGATTAGTGACTCATTTGTGTGATTCATCCATGTCATTAATGCATCATAAATGCTTAATGACTCATGGAGATGAATCACTCATAGATATTTATGAAGCATGGTTGTTAATTCTATTATTTCATTTTTGGATAAATAAATAATGCTTCATATATATTATGATAGATCATTATCTCATTTCATTATCATCTTCACCTTCTCTCTTCTCAAGCTCACTCTCTCTTCAAACCCTAACCCTAACCTCTCATGTGTTGAGATCAAGGGTTAGCTAGACTAATACATCTATAACCTCACTCTATATCCCCTAGGTAGCTTAGATTAGCACTTTAAGCAACCTAGTTATCTCAACTTTGAGATTAAGCTTGGCGTAGGAGCTTTCGGGTGGATCGTCTTTGATTCGAGAAGGCCGTTGAGGCGCCGATGTTCCAAGGAGCCTACGAGGAGTGGAGGACAGCGATGAAGACCCGAAGGACATGTAACATGAGGTATAACTTCGAATCCGAATAGTTAAACCTCTAGTTGATAGTTAGCAATGGTTTAGATAACGATTCATGCGCTCAAGTCCGTGTTACGAAGCTTTGATAATCGTTTTTCATATATTCCGCCTCCCCGCAAGTTCGTAGGGTGCGTGGCATGGACTTACAGTGGTGTCAGAGCCAACTAAACTATTACTAGCATGTTTGCAACTAATTAGAAGTTCGATCGACGGAAAACACGAAAACAAAACCCTAGAAATTCCAAGTTTCTGTTAATTTTAAAAGTGTCTAAAAAAATATTTGATATGCCTTAAAATTCACAGCAGGGAAATATAAGAATACTGGGAAAATACGATGTTCCAACTCGGTTTTTTGGCCGCGGATCCGCGGCAATAGAGTGCTTCTGCCACGGATCCGCCGCCGATTCAACGCCGAGTTGACTCGGATTTGCTCTGTTATTCATATTTGCTGTTGTTTTGGTTTCCTGTATGTTCTGTTTCTACCCAGGTTACTTCAGTGCAGGTTTGCTTTTGGGGTAGACACGGAAAAGGGAAGCCGATCGATATTCTAAGTTATTTGCTAATTGGGTTTTTATCTGTAATGTTTAATGTGTTCGTAAACCTCCCCTAACTGCTAGTATGTCGGTTGGCAGGGGGTTGCACATTTCTGAAATGATTATTGTTTGTGTATATGAACTGTATTGGACTGTTGTGATGATTAGCCGGGGTTTGAGATGTGTTTAATATTCATTCATTCAATATAAATGTAATTTGATGTAATATTCTTTTGCGGGGCACATCCAGGTTGCGGTTGTAGCCACCGTTGTATTATTATTTCTTTATACTGTTTTTGCTCCTAGGATAGACCCAAGATAGGGTACACAAACTACCGGGTACGTTGAAGTGTTTAGTGGCCTACTCACGTTGTTGAGGGAGACTGCTTCACTTCGGGTACTTGGCGGGTAGTTTGCCGTACCCGTAGGGGTCTAGGGTGGGGTAATGGCTATTCATCACAACTGTGTAATCCGTCTTTTATTGCAGGCTCAAAGCAAATGCGGATTGTTAGTAAATCCAATAAAGTTTATCTGCGATCTGAAATGCTTATTATTGCGTCTGACGAATGTACAATATCTATATATGATAGCTATTAGACGTCACTTATGTTTTACACCCGCGCTAGCCCAGCCCCCGCTCTGTCGTTAGTTAAGTAACCTAATGGGTGATGACGGGACCCGGTGGCGAATGCGGATGGCATAAGAGGACGTGGTATTTTCGTTGTTTTCTGCAATGATAGGATAAATGATGGGACGCATTATTATAATGCAAAGAAAATAAACCAAAGTTCAATCGTTGGAACAAATTTAAAAGAAACCACTCGGTTATTTTAAAAAAGGATCAAATTTTTTAATTGCGGAGCTTTAACCACTCCTTTTAAAAAGTATCAAGTTCCTTCGATTATATCAAGTTCACTACGTTCACGGTTTTGCCAAAACCATTCGTAGCCCTCCGTCATTTCTTATGGATGGTCAGTAGTATTCAAGCTATATTTGTTGGCCCTTAGTCAAGGCATAGTGTTTGGTAGCTGCCGGGGTATTCATTTGTTGCTTAGATAGATGCGTTGGTTTGGGACAGTCGTATTACTTTGTTGGCCCTTAGTCAAGAGAATGTACGGGTGGGTTCAAATTAACCTGGACAATGACGGGTAGAACTTGACATGTGACTTATGATTTGTTGGCCCTTAGTCAAGGTCATAAGAGCATGGGGCAAAAATCCACATCGGGAATTTCTAAAGAAACTGAAATTTGCAGAGAGATACATACCATTTTGGAGTTTGATGAATGTTGGTAGGATTCCTTCAACATTATCATACGATGATATTTTGGATCCCGATCCTACTGTGAGTACAAGCTACTTATCAGGAGATTCGTCACTTAACGATCAATGCTATAAACCAAGTAGGTGTCGAGAAAGGTATCAGCGGGGCTACGCCCCTAGAGAAAAGAGGTTATTTAATTAAGGAACTTCACGAAAGCGTTGGAAAACCTCCCTCGAAGTATCGACACTGGCCTGGCTGAACGGTTAAGCAAGTATTGTACGGTGAGAATTGTCCTGACTAATTCTTCTTTTATGGTTTGAGGAAGGATTCGAGAAACAGTGGGAGCCATCCTGTTTAGATAAACTTAAAACCAATCTAAACTTGCAACAGCATCATGCTAAAATGTTTTCTTCTCTCTCTCTTAATTGCAGCGACCTTGTGACCACACATAGGTTACATCTAGATAACAAATTGACTGAATCTGACTTATATGACTGGCAAAGGTCTGTTCAGATGTCCATTGGCTATGACAAGCTGGACCACCCTGTTACTACTCAAAATCCCGCCGTCCCAGGTCCAGTTTCCACTGTCGCGGATATGGATATCTGTCAGACAAGGGAAAAAGATAAAGCGAAAGCTAAGTGCCTCGTGTTAGCTTCATTTGATGGTGTATACCAGAAGCAGTACGAGAAGATGGACTTAGTTTCCATCTTTCTCCATAATAAAGATTTATATGGAGAGCAATCTCATATCACTAGATATGAAACCTTGAACGAATTAATTCAAGCGAGGTTGGCTGACGGGTCATCTGTAGGGGACAACGTCCTTATAATGACTAGCTGTATTGATGAGCTCCAGGACCTAGAGACCGCGTTGGGAAACGAGTCAAATACTGACTTGATTCTACAGTATCTGCCTCCTACCCTGAAGGAAACCAGGGAAGGAGAAAGAAAGAGAAAGGCAAAAGTTTCGGGACTGGATATAGTAAAAGAGGGACGTTCCTATTGTTACAGGAATGAACATTGGCAGAATGATTGCAGGGCTAGGAAAGCCAGTAGCCAGGATTTGAAGCATGTTATGGCTTCAGCTTCAGGTGTGTTTGTGATAGAAAACTGTATGTCAGTTAACCCTACTTCCTGGGTATTGGATACCGGGTCAGGATCTCACATCTGTAATTCGTTACAGGCTCTGAGAAACCGTAGGGTTATCGGGATAGGTGATATGACCCTCACAGTTGCTAACGGAATGAGCATGGACGCTGAATCCGTAGGAGAATATTATCTTGGACTGACAACTGGGCAGATATTGATTCTGCGTAATTGTTTTTATGTACCTGGTACAACTTGTTATATCATATCTGTATCCTTACTTTCTAAGGAAGGATATGATTTTACTTTTATAAGCGATGTGGTTCACATCCACCTAAATCAAGTTATGATTGGGTCAGGTACATTACAAAACGGAATATACGAATTAAATCAAACTCAGATTTCAGTATTCAGAATACACTTAAAAGAAAGTCTCCGGAATTAAATCAGGCTTTCTTATGGTATTGTAGACTGGGTCACATCAATGAGAGAAGGTTAACTAAGTTACATAGAGAAGGATATTTGAATTCGTTCGAATATCAATCTTATGCTACTTGTGAATCTTGTCTCATAGGAAAGATGACAAAGACTCCGTTTACTGGACACGGAGTAAGAGCAAGCGAGCTCTTGGGACTCGTACACAGTGACGTGTGCGGTCCAATATCTACACATGCGCGAGGAGGTTATTCCTACTTCATTACTTTTACGGATGATTTCTCTAGGTATGGATATGTCTTCTTAATGAAGCATAAATCTGAGGCCTTTGAGAAATTCCAAGAATACAAGAATGAAGTGAAAAACCAAACCGGCAAAAGTATCAAGACACT
This sequence comes from Agapanthus africanus, assembly GCA_030015575.1. Lineage (NCBI taxonomy): Eukaryota > Viridiplantae > Streptophyta > Magnoliopsida > Asparagales > Amaryllidaceae > Agapanthus > Agapanthus africanus. Next base: position 116,255,359 of record CM057350.1, read on the forward strand.
GAGATCTGATCGAGGTGGTGAATACTTAAGTGCCGAGTTCCTGGGTTACTTAAAAGAGAAAGGAATTCTCTCTCAGCTTACTCCTCCATACACACCACAACACAACGGTGTATCAGAAAGAAGAAATCAAACCCTATTGGATATGGTTCGTTCCATGATGAGTAAGGCTGAGTTACCGCGATCATTCTGGGGATATGCACTAGAATCAGCTGCATATCTTTTGAACCAGGTTCCTACCAAAACTGTGCCTACCACACCATATCAGATGTGGAGTGGGAAGAAACCCTGTCTAAAACATTTGAAGACATGGGGATGTCCGGCTTTTGTAAAAAGGCAGCATGCGGACAAGCTCGAGGCACGCTCAGTACAGTGTAAGTTTGTGGGATATCCAAAGAACTCTAAGGGGTATTACTTTTATTACGCAGAGGAACAAAAGGTTTTTGTTTCTCGTCATGCCCAATTCTTAGAAGTTGAATTTTTAGAAAATCAGAAGAGTGGGAGCGCAGTAGAACTGGAAGAAATTCCAGAACCACAAGCTATTACTGAAATCTTAGTAGAACAAGAAGGTTCAGGAGAACAGGACATCTCGACGCCACTCCGCAGGAGTAGTAGACAATCTCATCCGCCCGAGAGATACTACGGTTTTCTCATAGACGGGGATAGAGAGGATTGCACTATTGACTATGATGAGCCTACTAGCTTCCAGCAAGCCATTCAGAGCGGTGACTCAGTAAAATGGCTGGATGCAATGCGGACCGAAATGGTGTCCATGTACACTAACAAAGTATGGACTTTGGACATTGCTCCAGATGGGGTAAAACCCGTAGGATGCAAATGGATCTTCAAAAAGAAGATTGGTGTAGATAGACAGGTTGAAACCTATAAGGCTAGACTTTTTGCAAAGGGTTTCCGTCAAAGACCTGGTTTGGACTATGACGAAACCTTTTCTCCAGTGGCTATGCTTAAATCTATTCGGGTCCTTCTTGCTATTGCTGCTTTCCACGATTATGAAATCTAGCAGATGGACGTAAAGACGGCCTTTCTAAATGGTAATTTGGAAGAAAGCGTCTATATGGATCAGCCAGAGGGATTCATTCAGAGTGGGAGCAGCGGTAAAGTATGCAAGCTGCTTAAGTTCATTTATGGACTAAAGCAGGCATCGCGGAGTTGGAACATCTGTTTTGATGATGCTGTCAAAGAATTTGACTTTATCAAAAATCCGGATGAACCTTGCATATACAGTAAGATTGTAGGGAGAGCTGTAGTATTCCTCGTCTTGTACGTGGATGACATTCTCCTAATAGCAAATGATATTCCTATGTTACAGTTAGTCAAAGAATTCTTATCACAAAAATTCTCCATGAAAGACCTGGGTGATGCCACCTACATTCTGGGGATCCGGATCTATCGTGATAGATCAAAAAGGATGTTGGGACTTTCGCAGTCCAGGTACATAGACACCATAGTGAAGAGATTCAGTATGGATGATTCTAAGCGCGGTAACCTACCGGCTTGTCACGGAATCACCCTCTCCAAAGAGATGTCTCCCAAGACTGATTTGGAAAGGGATCGCATGTCGATTATACCCTACGCTTCTGCGGTAGGCTCTATAATGTATGCGATGTTATGTATCAGACCAGATGTGGCATACGTATTGAGCGTAGTAAGCCGGTATCAAGTAAACCCAGGGGAGAAGCACTGGATAGCCGTAAAGAACATTCTCAAGTACCTGAGGAGGACTAAGGAGATGTTCTTGGTGTATGGTGGAAAAGACCTCCAGATGGAGGCCTTTGCCGACTCCGGCTTCCAGAGTGACAAGGATGACTCCAAATCCATGTCGGGTTATGTCTTTACCCTCAATAGAGGGGCGGTCTGTTGGAAGAGTTCCAAGCAGGAGACCGTTGCTGACTCAACAATGGAAGCGGAGTACATAGCTGCTTGCGATGCCGCAAAAGAAGCAGTCTGGATAAAGAAGTTCCTCACAGAACTTCAGGTGGTTCCTACCAGTGTTGATCCAATACCTCTGTATTGTGACAACAACGGCGCTATAGCTTTAGCGAAGGAACCCAGGTCCCATCAGAAGTCCAGACACATCTTAAGGCGGTATCACCTGATCAGGAAGATGTAGATCGCCGGGAGATCGAGGTGAAGAGAGTAGAGACGGAGAATAACATTGCTGATCCATTCATAAAGGCCCTTCCTCAGACGCAGTTCGAGAGGCTATTCGAGATAATAGGTCTACGATATGCCAGCTCATGGCCCTAGTGCAAGTGGGAGATTGTTAGTGTATATGCCTTAGGGGCCATTATTGTATCATACTAGGTTGTATATTACTTAATGGAAGCTTGGGATATTCACAGTTGTATATAACAGTCTTCCTAAAAATGGTAGTATGCTACTTGGTTTGTGTCTACTTTAATATGTGCATATGTTTCTTGTAACGTATCACTTATACATATTAGTAGAGCCCATAGGATCTTTGCTTGATTACCAGCGTTGTGATGGCAGTCACACTAGTAGGAGCTGGGTAGTCTATAAGCAACATCCTATACAGATGCCTGGTCATTGGATTATCGAGATAGGGCATCGATATTCCGGAGTAGACTAAGTGTGTATGCTTCTCATCCCAGTTGGGGAGATGGTCTGTCCCACAGCCATCAGTACGTCGTACTGGAGATAGTATACAGGTGCTCGTTAGGTTACGGGTATACCGGACAGGATTCGCAGGGGAACTGATTGGTTGGTATTATACCCACCGTCAGTTAACAGTTCCCAGGTGACATGAGTACAGCATAGTCCGCAGACTTGACACTGCTACTTTGCCTCGAGTGTGTCCCACTGTTCTTAGATTGCTACCCTACCACGGCTCAAAGGAGTCGTGCAAACAGGTAGCAGTTGGGTGCAGTCCCGAGCACTTGGAGGCAGTAGTGGTTAGATAGGATTCGTCTCTCTCGGTATTGGGAGATGATAGTGCGCTGTGTCAGAGAGCCATTACGCAAAGTCCCTGGCCAGGGCAAGCAAGATATACTGGTAGGTTCCAGTAGCTCCTCAGGGTGTAATGGGCTTCGCTCCGACACGACTTATATAGCTATTAGGGGACTGACGCTTGCCGCCCCCTAGGCTTGATATGCGATAGTCTTAGACGAACAGAACGGACTGTACGGAGATTGTCACATCAGGCTCAGTGGGAGTTCGGATGAGTTTCCTCATCGGCCTTCTTATCGACATCTACCCGGGGACCGTTACGTACAGCTAGTGCCGCTTGCGATCTGTGGTTAAACCTACTGCCAGCGTAGTATCGAGTCTTTTAGAGTCCCACACAAAGAGTTTCCCTGCTCCAGGCGAAACGATATAGAGGTCGTATGGTTTTACGACAAGGGTTCGGACGCGTACGTGTGTTTACGCACGTACGACTTTTCGGACAGTTTTTACCAGCCGGCTTTGGTTTAAGCCAGATTCTAGTATCGGGTTATAGGATTTATACAGTCTAAAGTTTTTCCGTGTTTTCACGGATTGGAGGGGCGTTCTCGTAATTTGTCGGGAAGCTTCTAGAAGAGTGGTGACTTGGGGGGGTAAGGTGGCATTGCATTAAATGAGATTAGTGACTCATTTGTGTGATTCATCCATGTCATTAATGCATCATAAATGCTTAATGACTCATGGAGATGAATCACTCATAGATATTTATGAAGCATGGTTGTTAATTCTATTATTTCATTTTTGGGTAAATAAATAATGCTTCATATATATTATGATAGATCATTATCTCATTTCATTATCATCTTCACCTTCTCTCTCCTCAAGCTCACTCTATCTTCAAACCCTAACCCTAACCTCTCATGTGTTGAGATCAAGGGTTAGCTAGACTAATACATCCATAATCTCACTCTATATCCCCTAGGTAGCTTAGATTAGCACTTTAAGCAACCTAGTTATCTCAAGTTTGAGATTTAGCTTGGCGTAGGAGCTTTCGGGTGGATCGTCTTTGATTCGAGGAGGCCGTTGAGGTGCCGATGTTCCAAGGAGCCTACGAGGAGTGGAGGACAGCGATGAAGACCCGAAGGACATGTAACACGAGGTATAACTTCGAATCCGAGTAGTTAAACCTCTAGTTGATAGTTAGCAATGGTTTAGATAACGATTCATGCGCTCAAGTCCGTGTTACGAAGCTTTGATAATCGTTTTTCATATATTACGCCTCCCCGCAAGTTCGTGGGGTGCGTGACATGGACTTACATCAAATATATATCCGCCTGTGAATAAAATCACATCGCCCATCGATCCACTATAATATCATGTCGTATCTCATAACACGACCCAAATCACATAACCGATCTCACGGCATCATGCCCGATCACATCGATTCATCTCCAAGTATCATATACAATCCTCATCACCCGTATATATATATATATATATATATATGTATGTATGTATGTATGTATACACCAATGCATCCACATATACACACACACACATATATAAACATATACACCAAAAACCATATCACGTGTATGCATGTGTGTGTGTGTGTCAACCTTACTCTAGGGTTCGCGACTAAGAAACTAACTAAAATCACTTTCTTTCAATTACACTAAAACCAACCCATGTCTCCTAAAGTCTTTCTTGCTAAGTATTCACATGTGTATATATATATATATTATAAACACATCATACCCTACGAAATTACGGGGGTGCTATACGCCGTCCACCCGACTTCCCCCGTAAATATACATCTACTCACCTGGACGCCTCGGCCAATCTGATCCGATTTCAGCTCTGTCATTTCCGCGCCACATCCGACTCCTCTGCACCCGATCCTAGAAATGTACACAAGGAAATAAGAGAATAAATATAACTAGTCGCGGATACAAACAAAACAAGATAACCACGCGCACTAAATAGACGCGCGCACACTTGGTGCACGAAACGCGCCGCGACAACGATACAAACTACAAATAGGACCACTATACATGAAAACCACTAATCCTAGTACCCACTCATACCAATCATGGTTTCGCAACACACTAAATATTATAAGAAATAAGTGGTAACTCATCAAAACTTCAAAATTAAAAAAATCGATTTATTTCCAAAAACCTAATAAGCCTCTTTTAACCATTTTGTTAATAATCTAGATGTTTAAACAAATTTAGTGGCCACAATGATCATTTTACATCATAATTAGGCTACCCAATTATTAATTAGATTTTTAATCTCACATATTTTCATAAATCCTAAAATCTAGTTTGCAAAATAGCTTAATTCGGACAATTTAAATGTAACAATTAACAATTTAGCCGCTAGGTTGGGTTTTGAAATTCTCAAGATGTTAAATTACACATCACAACCATAACCAAATAATCAAAACCCTAACTTGAATTCAAACCCTATTCTTGAAAGTTTAATCTTGAAATTAATTTCATATTTAAACATCTAATTAAGTTAAATTGAAGTAATAACCAACAATTAAATCATAGGGTTAAGATTTATACCTCTAAAAATTGAGATCAACAAGCAAATCTTAGCCTCCAAAATGCTTACTTTTCTTCAAGATCTATACTAGAGTGGCCAAGGAAAAATGGGTAAGGGTTCAATTGAAGAATTAGTGAGGTTTTTGTTGATTTTTAATGGAATTTTGTAGATTTTTTGTGGTGAAAAGAAGGGGAGAAACATGGAAAGGGGGCTGCTGGAAATGGGGAGGGCTCGGCCAAGAGTGAGGGAGAGAGGAGAGAGAGTGAGGTGTGGGAAAAAATGCCAAGTCAAGAAAGAAACAAAGCCCATACGTCATTATTTAAACCCCATGCCTCTTTTCTTTAATCCTTTCTTTTTCTTTTTGCAAGGAGAATGAAGTGGGGAATTGGTGGGGGGGGGGGGTGCTGTGCTCGGCCAAGTGTGAGGCTTGAATGGTGAGTGAGTGTGTGTTTGTATAATTTCCCATGTCAAACTAGCACCACTTCATTGCTTATTATATTCATTTAATTTTCCTTTTCTATTTAGCCCTAGAACTTTCTAACCTTGCAAACAAAAGAAAAAAAAACATGTTACAAACTTGGTTTAAAGTTGTCATGGTGTAATGCAACTTGTATTAACTCAATCTAATTTGTAATTATCAACAATTAAATGTATTAGTGAAAGCTTAAAATAATATTAAAAATAATTAATTAAGGAAAATATTTAAGTAAACTAGAAATTTACAAGTGACCAATTAAAAATCAAATACTAGCAATTTCATAGCTAGAATAGGTATATTTAAGTTTATGTTGAAAAATAATTATTTCCTGGTTTTTACGGAAAACACTGGTTATTTTACCGATAATCGGAAATTTCACCTAAACGATTTTCAAAACGTTACAGTCTTCCCCCTTAAGGAAATTCGGTCCTCGAATTTAAATTAAAACTCTCCCAAATACTAAAACATTTCAGCAAAACACTCAAATCATCGGGGCTCCGAAATCTTAAATACTTAAGATACATCTTAGCGCAATGCATACGCATGAAAAACGAGTATATAACTCAAAATCAGAACTCCGTCAAGCGTCACGCAATCATCGGAGTCATGGTGAAGAGACCAATATCAAAGTCCAATACGAAAACCAACATGATATACATCAAAACTATAATATGTACATAGTATGCATCATTGTAAACTCGTCAAAACATCTGAAAGAAATGCATGCCAAACCTCTTTTTCCAGTCGCTGTGCGATGCGCGTATCACAGCACAAGTAGCGGACGTTTATTATAGAAAAATAACTATATATATACATATATATATATATATATATATATCCTTTGTTTATCACACACGTCCCGCCGTTGTAAAATAATTTAGAAGGGTTTCCTTTGTAACATGTTTCGTGTCATCTCGGACACATAGGAAAATACTGAGACTATAGCTTCTTTTTGGAAATTCCTTCGGTAACTATCGACGCATGCAAAAATACTTAGGTACTGTTCTCTGAACAGTCCTGCTCGGTTACTAACCCAAATAGTAAATATCATAAAATATGCTGGTCCAAAAGAAATCATACTCAATAGTATATGCAATAATGCCACGTGCGTCTGGTGCGCATAGAAATCGAAATCGATGAATGTGCCATACATGTGCACAGAAACCAAAATCTAAGTGCAACGGGTATGCACGAAAACACCTTGTAACATTTCAGAAAAATAAAATATTATTTTTGGGAAATTAAATAATTAAAATAATAAATATTATAAATATTTTAATGTTGTGGTATAATTAAATACTGATAATTGGGAAATATTTGGAAATACATGTAAATTGTTGATTTTGAAAGAATGTTATATTATTTAGACATTTTATAAAGTTATAAGATTAGTTATATACAAGTTTATTTCTAAACTTGATTAATAATCGCTAATTATGCATTAATCCGGTTTTGTGCATGACATGCACCATTTCATGTTACAAACCTTATTATTTTCCTTTTTGTGTGACCATGGTTTTAATTGGGGTTTTCATTTGTGTTTAAAACGAAAAGGAAAACAAAAGAAAAGAAAATAAAAAGAAAAGAATAAACAAAAGAGTATGGGCAAGAGAGAGAAGAGAGAGAGAGGTGAGGGGTTCATTGACCTAGCTCCCATTTGTTTATCCTTCATATCTCTTCATCATTTTTCTTCTCCATCTTCCTCTCATGGCTGCCCTCACTCCCCTACCTCCTCTAAACCCTCACAACTCCACCAAAAACAACTCAAAACACTTCACCCTCTTCACTAAAAGCATGCATAAGCTCACTACAAGTATGGAGAACCAAGCAAAATTTGATTTTGAGCACTTGGGGCAACTCTAGAAAGTTCTTGAGTTACCAAATTAGGTATTTTCTTCACCATTAAAGTGGTAATCTATTTACTTTAACATCCATACTAGTTTAGAATCCATTTTGTGTAGTTTAGTGATACTAGAAAATTTCTAGAGGAGGTTTAAAGGATTTCGCGTTGTGGTGATGCAGTTGAGATGTATTAGTGATTACAAACCCCCTTTAGTGTCTAAAACATGGACCAAGCCAGAGCTAGAACCCTAAACTTAGACTTTAGAAATCCCAATGTCGGTTTTGTGTTAATTTAGGTGCCTACAGGGAATCTGGAGCAACCCGGGGAGATTCTGAGAAAAGCAAACAACACTAACCTAGATGGACCATTAGGAAGCCACCCTGACGATACGAACCCTTTATGAGCCTTCAAAACCGAGCTCACCGGATTTTTGGCGATTCTGGCCGGCCAAAAAGTGGAGGATCGTGTTGAATTTGCTTCTGTAGCTCATATACCTCATATACAACATCCCAGCATTGTTTGTTTAGCTTGATTTCACCTGAAACAAAATCCGGGACCAGTTTTCTAAGTTGCTGCTTAATGTTTTGTGGGTTTTAACGACTTGAAATTTTGGTTTTATATCGGTCACTTCACGTTTGTACGTCTATATCGGGTGTTGTTTGGTTGATTTGCGTGAGTAGACCATAGGTTTTAACCTATGAGTGATTCTTGTGTCGTTTCGATTGCGAATTAGATTTTAATGCGATACGATATGTTATGACATGTAGGTACCCCTACGTGGACTTCAGATGATGAAGAAGAGGTTGGCGACATCGACTTCAGCAAGCGAGGATCAAGGTGAGTAGATATATATCTACGGGGGAAGTCGGGTGGATGGCATATAGCACCCCGCAGTTTCGTAGTATAGAGCGCGAATGCGTTATGACACACACACACACTTATGTGTTATGAGATGTGTATACTTAGTAAGAAATGCTAGGTGACTTTGTGATAGTTTTAGAATAATGGTAGGAAAACGCATTTAGTTAGTTTCTTAGTCGCGAACCCTAGAGTAGTGATTTGCATACACGCACACATACATTTTATTTCTTGTACGTATATGAGGATATGTATATATATACACATAGGTATGGGACTATATATATATATACGTATACATATACATGGATGATGAGAATAGTATATGGTACTTGGAGATGAGTCGATGTGATTGGGCATGATGCCAAGAGATCGGTGATGTGATTTGGTTCGTATTATGAGATACGACATGATATTATAGCGGATCTTTAGAAGATGTGTTTTCATACACACGCATATATATATATATATATATATATATATATATATATATATATATATGTATATGGTATCAGTATTGTACTAAACTTAGATTAGTACCCTAGTTCATGATATATGATGATAAGGATACCAGTTGAATAATGAGATAAATGTGATATTGACCCGTACCCTGATTTGGGATGCCGTACGATGGATTTACCGTACGAGATATAATTATGATGATAGATCCGCACTCTTGACTCGAGCATATCATATGATATATATATTATATCGTACGCGATACTATTGAGGCGAGATCACCGACTATTATATATATATATATCGACTCAGATTTAGGTAGATTACCTTACCCTTTCGACTAGTCTGTTAGTTTAGTCATGTAGTTACTTAGTAGATGTTAGACTGAGCACGAGTCATACTTATTTCCAAAACTAATGAATCGTGAGTATTTTAAAGACAGACCAAGGGATACTAAAGATATTTCAAAGGATGTACTTTTTCATAAAAACACCGTAGCTCTATTTTCTAAACACCACGATTCGTGCGATTTCAGATATCAAAAACTGTATGACTCGTATATAGGAATTTATATTTCATTATTGCTGCATTTACTATTCATTGTCATTTATTCTGTTGTTCGTATTGCATTGCATGCCTATATATATATATTTTCGTGAGTAATGATGAAACCTGTTGTTAGGACACCCGCACCATTACCGATGATGCGTATGCTCCACGTACATTTGCTTGCCGGCTCACACACATCTTCATCGGTAATTGCTATGTCATGTACACTTTAGAGAATATTATTTCATTGACATAGCTTACTAGCTGATAGTTCCTATATATTAATGCTTTCATGTGCTAGTTTAGATATTGCATTCTTTATCTAGATACCCATGCATTTTATATTCATTTGTCATGCAATATTATGGGCCAGTCCGGATTGCCGGAGCCCAGTATTCACTATTATTTACACTAGAGATTTTTATTTCGGATTTCCATGAGATTTCAAGATTTGGAGAAACCGCAAGGATTTATAAAACGTATTATAATTTTTAAAGATACAAAGTGCGGTTTTCTCCTGATATGATTTGAGATATGTCCACCATGAGTTTTCTCGGTTCTTGAGCGATATCATACACCCGATTCGAGGAGGAGGAGGAACCGTCTGTGGGTGCATGGTGGACCCGGTGCGGTAACCCGGGACGAGAAGGTCGCAGATGATGGCGTTGAGCCTGAGACAAGGGAGCACTACTGACCGGTGATTTTATTGGGACGCGCCGGATATCCGGAGGATACCTACATGGTCTTTTATTTGAGTATTTGGGCCAGTCCGGATAGCCGGAGCCCTAGATATTGATATTTGATGATATAGGCCAGTCCGGATAGCCGAAGCCTGAGATATTGAGATATTGAGATTTATATTTTGTGTCGATGCTTGACACTGATTCTATGTTGATTTCATTAATGATACCTCGATTTAAATATACAGAAATCTCACTAAATTAAGAAAACAGTTTTCTCATTCATGATGTATTCTGTTTTCATTATATTGCATTCATACCTCATATTTATGATATATTGCTACCTGAGGCACTGACACGAGCATATGGGATTACACTTATGCATAGATGTTTACCCTTGCCATCATATTATGCTTCAGGCCATATTATTATTTGAGGACATTATGATCGTATGACTTAGGATTGAGTCATACATATGATTTTTGCTCGGCGATATTTTCTACTCACGAGTTGGAAACTCACCCCCGTTGTGCCACAATTTCTTGCAGCTTTTGCCGTACAGGTTTTCCTTGGCGGCTTTGCTGGCACATTACTTCATTCCGGGTGATTGCTTTGGTGGGTGGGTTCACTCGCATCGTGACCACCATTGTACTTTATTATTCCAGTTGTATCTAGTAACTCTATCAACCAGACTTGTATATTTTATAACCTTAGAAGACCAGTTGTATATTCTTTCGACCTTAGAGTCGCGCGTTGTATTATTATGGGTTTCCTTGATGATTTTGAGCTTCCTTTTGAGTTTTGATCATCACCCTTTGGCGTTCTATATTATATTGCTTGCGTGGTTGTGACCACCAATTGGCGAAGAGCTAGCTTTCGCTTGGGGATGCCTTTATTCATATCATGCATGTTGTACCCTTTTGGGGCTAGTATTTACAAAGGAAACTCTGCCGAAATTTTCAGAAAAGACTTGAGATTTAAAAATGCAATACTTCGGCTTATATTTTTAAAACCACTCGCTTTAAAAAACAAAAGTTTTCCTTCACTCTCTTCTTTAAATGGTTTAGGTTTCTGGGATTTTTTGGCTTACTTGAATTAGATGGGGTCCTATAGACTTCATATGATTCAACTGCCAGTCACGTGCCATTTCTGGTCGTGACACACCTGTCAAGGGCAACGGTGTGTACCTGACAACAATATCAGGTGCATCTGATATGCACGAAAAATCCCAATTTAGTGCATCTGGTGTGCACCAATATCGCATCAAGCGCGCCAAGTATGCGCAAAAATCCAAATCAAGTGCACAAGGTGCACGAAAACAAATATCGAATATCACAATCGAAATCGACGGTATACAACATAGGTCAATCCAAATCAGGTATACCGTGGTATATAATCTCACATCCACGTGCATCAGCGTGCACAAAATCGAATCAAAGTACAAAAAGTGCATGAAAACTACACCTGAAAGCACAAGTCAAATCACATTCATACCATAGGCATGAAATCAAAATCAAACATCTCGAACGGCATCAAATCGAAGTCGAGTGCAACTGTGCTGCACAAAATCTCAATCATGCAAATAAATAGTCCAAAATACCGAAATCCAAAATGACGGACACGTGATATTCGAATAACCAATTCTCATATCGTAAATACTGTCGTCGATATGCTCCTTCTCTAATGTCGAAGGGTGTCGGTGCATCCATTTCTCATTCTGGAGCAGCTACAATCTTTTCATGACTTCTATCTGGAAAATATATCCATATTCAATGCCTCTGCAGGCGTATCACATCTCTGATGTCAACGGAGTGGAACGTCATCTCGTCAAAATCTCATACGAACCTCTTACTCCACCTTCTTTCAACATGGACTAATTCAGAATCATCTCTCCGTAGTTGTGTGGACTGCGCGACAGACGGATATACTTATATCTGGAGTCTCCATTCTGAAACTACAAACTCGACAGCTCCATATCTTGTGGTAGGCATCTTGCCAATTACCTTCTCGGGAACTCGTTCAAATTATCGGAGTGATGCACTTACGCCCGTCCTCTCTCGATCGACTCACAACGTGCCTGTGTGAAATCCTCTTCCAGCTAAAGCTAGCAAATCCAGCGATCTCGCATCGGGGTATCCAAACGAACCTCATGTCCTAGTCATTCCTCCATGGGTGACTAGCGATCTTCTATCATATCCCTAAGTATAAACTCGTGTTGCAATGGCTTCAAACATCTGGGGCGATATCTTATCAGTCGCAGCAACAACTGGCTCATTTGTCCGCACGATAGACAATGCCTCAATCCTTAAGAATAATAGTGGATTGACGGTCATCACATTCCGGCTGGCCTCTAGTGGTGGCCCAATCCTCTGGTACTAATCTGAACGTTCGAGAAATCTTAATAAAACAATCCATCAAAACGCTCATGTCACGAAAAACACAATAAAACGACATATCTATGCAATCGTGTCACCGGAATACATCCTGGTCGGTCCTCGTCCATGAAGAGCTCATGCTGACCGCAACTCTAGCCGCAACTCTCTCTTCCCGTGCAACCGTGGTAACAGAAACCACCATCCGACATCGATGAGGATAGATTAAAGGAACGAATAGAATATGGTGCAAAGAAATGTACATCATAAGGCTTCTTAAGCGGAGTAGCGTATCGTAAGTATGCCGCGGAACATACACACGGTACGTCACTCTGCTTAAGTCACCTACTCCATCAACCAAGATCAACTTACACGATGAAAGTTTGGGTCTAATACCCTCTTGACCAAGTCTAAGTTCCGTAAGGTCAAGCCTAGGTTCCGAATATATATATACGTCCTAGGCTCCGCATAGTTAAACCTAGACTCAAACCAAGGTTAAACCTAGCGTTCTGATACCAACTTTGTCACGACCCGAAATGGCACGTGGCTGGTACTTGAATCATGTGAAGTCTATAGGATCCCACCTAATTCAAGTAAGCCAAAAGCCCAGAAATCTAAACCATTTAAAAGAAGGAATGAAGGCAAACTTCTTTTAAAACAAGTGATTTTAATAAAATAAGTGGCATTAAACATTTTAAAAGCAACATCATATTTTCCTGAAAATTTCGGCAGAGTCTCCTTTGTAAATACTGGCCCCCAAATGGGTACAACACATGAAATACATAATAATGAATAAAGGCATCCCCAAGCGGGAGCTAGCTCTTCGCTAAATGGCGGAAACCACCACACAAGCAATATAATATAGAACGCCGAAGGGCGAGGATCAAAAACTCAAAAGAAAACCAACATCCTCAAGAAAACCAGAGAAGAGTCATAATAATACAAGCGCGCGACTCTAAGGTCGAAAAAATAAACAACTGGTTTTCTAAGCCTATCAAATAATACAAGTTTGGTTGATGGAGTTTACTAGATACAACTGAAATAAATAAAGTACGACGGTGGTCACGATGCGAGTGAACCCACCTACCAAAGCAATCATCCGAAAGGAAGCAGTGTGCCAGCAAGCCGCAATGAAACCTGTATGGCCAAATCTGCAAGAAACTGTGGCACAACGGGGGTGAGTTGCCAACTCGTGAGTAGAAAATATCACCAAGAAGAAATCGTATGTATGACTCTCTCCTAGGTCATACAATAAAATTATACAATACTATAACAAGGGTAACAGTATATCAATAGTGTGATATCAAAGTACTCGTTTCTGTCCCAAGAACAATAATATATCAATGCGTGAAATATATTAATGCACCATCCAACGTGCGTCCACCAACGACACACAAATCATGATAAAACCTGAGTGCCCAACATCGGCACTCAAAACATCATGAAGTCCGTGTCCAACAGCGACACATAATACTCAAATCTTGGGCTCCGCATAATCAGAATCGACCCATAACCATCTCTCTCATCTCGGGCTCCGCATAATCAGGATCGGCCCATAACTCCGAACGGTATCCTCCGGATATCCGTCGAGTTTCTATACAATCACCGGTCGGTAGTGCTCCCCTGCCGGGCTCAAGCTATCTGTGCGATCTTCTTGTCCCTGTTGGGGTAAAAATTTACACCCCGGTTGACCAAGTCAAAATCAAAGTCAACCCCAAGCTAAGTGGGCCCAAGCCCAGATCCAGTGGGCCCACACCCGGGTCGAGCCCGAACATGAAGCGGCCGGCCTCCCACCGCGCCAAGATAAAAAATTTGTAATAAACAATTTTGTTGTATTTCTTTTCTTTTTTTATTTTATGGACAAATGTAAGAAAAATAGGCATAAAGCCAATTTTTTGAAAAGCCCATGGCTTATGTGCAAAAAGAAATGGCACATGAGCCATGGGATAGGCAAAATGCCATTTTGTGAAGCGTAAGGGGCTAGGTGTAAAGTGTATGGCCTATAAAGGCAAAGATAATGAAAATATCTCACAATTTTCTCTCTCCAAAAAAAGTTTTAGATCTGAGATCTTTCTTCCTTCTTCAAGGTTCCAAAACCTTCTTCTTTCTTTTGAATTAAATCAAGAGTTCTACTCTCCTTTTTATAAAACAAATTAGTTTTTCACCACAAAACCCATCAAGGGGAACTCAGATCTTCCATTAGATCTCAAAAAGGAGTGATTTTTAAAATCCCATATCTCTTGATCTTCAAGATCCAGCTAACAGAGGAGGAAGAAGAAGAACCCCTTTCACTAAACCCAACAAAAAAAAACACTCAGGAGTCCAACTCCTCTTTGATTTCTCTTCAGAGAAATCTTTTTAGGCTAAAAGCCACTTTTTCTCGCCGACGCTCAAGCGCAGAGCGCCCACGTGCCGACACGTAGCACGCTTACGCTCAGCGCAAGCGCTCGAGCGCAAGTCGCCCTCGTGCCGACACGTGGCGCTCTTGCGCTCAAGCGCAAGCGCCCGAGCGCAAGTCACCCCGGTGTCGACACGTGACGCGCTTGCGCTCCAGCGCAAGCGCCCGAGCGCAAGTCGCCCTCGTGCCGACACGTGGCGCTCTTGTGCTCAAGCGCAAGCGCTCGAGCGCAAGTCGCCCTCGTGCCGACACGTGGCGCTCTTGCGCTAAAGCGCAAGCGCTCGAGCGCAAGTCGCCTACGTGCCGACACGTGGCGCGTTGCGCTCCAGCACTCTGCGCTCGAGCGCAAAGCGCCCACGTGCCGACACGTGGCGCGCTCGCGCTCAAGCGCCTAGGCGCTGGCCCCACGCATCCTTTGGATGTCTTTTTCCCCTTTACTTATATATACATGTATATATATACATATGTATACAAATGTACACATACACATATTCCGCGACACTGTCCCTGTTAGAAAAAAATTTCTAACGGGGCGCTGCCCCGCACCCCGTAAAGGGGCTGCTAGCCCCCTTGACCCCCAGCCCGCTATCCGGGTAGCGGGACCTCCGTAAAAACTCTGCGTGGCTCCCGATATATTCAAACCCCCCTCCAAAACAACACACACGCACACTGCACATTGAGTTCGCATGACCAGTTTAACCCGTTAATCGGAAGTTCCCTCGCCCCAAAGGCGAGGGGTAATTAACGGCAGCTTAGTCCGCGGCTGCCGGAGATTCGGATCCCCACAATCATTAAACCCCAGCCTACCCTAGGCAGGGGGAATCTGTAGTACGCCTGATAAGCGTGAGCATATTCCCATCTCAATGGGGTGACGAAAAACACCCTACAGGTTCTGGCACGCCCGGTGGGACCAATCTCTCCTCCCATATTTCGGGTTAAACGTTCATGCGAACTCGATCAATATACATATCGATTGCCTATACTGAAATAATGTTTTCTTTTCGTGCAGCAATCGACTTTCAACGACAATGTCTCCCACGACGAATTCAACTTCCAAAGCGATCCCGATTCCGTACGTGGTCAAGATCAACGCTCGTGTGGTTCTCCCCGCAAGCCTCAGTCGACAGTGGGAGGAACCGCCCCGCCAGTTTGGCTCCGTCATCATCTACCCTGCCGGAAGCGCTCATCTGGCGGAGATCCCGGCGGAACAGGTGGCCAAGCCGGTCTCAAGGGGCAAGAGGCCGAATGTCGTGATCGCCAAGGCACCACAACCGAAGCTTAAGACGGTGTCTGAACGATTCTCTGGTGCTCCAGCAGGGGGCAAGAACTCCGGTACAAAGGGCAACATCAAATGTTGCGGACGAGTTCAGGTGATGACTCCAACAAATGCACAATCGAGCGTATCTCCAAGGCCCTCCATCGACCGGTCTGCGGCGTCTTCCCAAAGAGCCGAAGTCTGCCAGGTGCTTAGAACAGAAAAGTTAAGGCAGAAGCGGCTCAGGTATCGAGCCAACAAAAGGGCCAAGGCTTCGGCCAAATGGAATCGTGTGAAGTTCCAAGTGCAGGGTTGCCCCACGACGACGGCTGAGTCGGACGTAAGAATCAGCAATTCCTTCGAGCCTCTGAAGTGGGTTCAGAAAAATGCCATGACCGCCAGAATCAAGAAGACAGCGGTCCGAACGGTGCTACAAAGAGACGTGTCCCGGCCCCAACAGAAAAAGTATGACACTGTCTCTTCAAGGGTCTATCAGGAGCTCTGTGCCGCACGAAAGCAGCGGGGCAAATCCAGAAAAGAAGCACCAGCACCATTCAAGAACCTGGTTAGGCCAGCCGCCTTCAATCGACTACCATCTACCGAAACAAGGGGGTCAAGACAGCGATCCGTGAAATCAGCCGCCGATAATAAAAAGACGGCTGGATATGTCGTCCATACAGTCTATATGGCGGGCGGGCGTCCCAGCGACAACCTTCGCAGCAAAAGCAAGGATGGGACCACCACATCCCAAGTCCAATCTGGCTTGAATGTGGTTGCCGCTTCCCAAGAACAGTCGTCTCCGTTGCATGAAGAAAACCCTCTCGAGGAGGAAGATGGGCAGAAAGACCTCTCGGTCCATGCAGAATCAAGATCGGACAGCGAGGAAGAGCCGACTTTCCGCCCCAGGACCGCAGAGCAAGAGCTGCTTCAAGAGCTTCGAAAACAGCTCAGGAGCAAGGATAAAGAGATGGCCAAGCTCTATTCGAAAATTGACGACCTAACAAACGTTGTGATGCAGCTTACGGCTCAAATTGCTCGAGCGCCTCCCAATCAAGCACAAGCCACTACTAATCAGCCGGGTGATGACAATCCGAGACAGCCAATGCCTGTTCCTTTGGGACCAAGACTGGTCGAGCCGCATGAAAGCCGGCCACATTCCGCTTCTGGGGACGCCTTGGCCCCAGATAACACTATCCCGCTAACACAGGATCGGATAATGGATTTGGTCACCCGCAAGGTTAAAAAATTGGTGGCCGAAGCTGAAGCTCAGAAAGAAATCGGCAGTAGTGGACGGCCATATCCCGCGCAGTACGATCTGATTGAGTTCCCAAGCGGCTACGTCATTCCTAAGTTCGGAAGATTTGATGGAACGGGGAATGCAAATCAGCATGTCGCCCACTTCAAAGCATCATGTGGAAATACAGGGGGCAATGACGTGCTCCTTCTTCGTCAGTTTGTCAACAGCCTGACCGGTGTCGCTTTCGACTGGTACGCGAGCATACCAGACGGGTCCGTCATTACCTTTGTCCAAATGGAATCTCTGTTTCGGCAAAGGTTCATGAGTGTCAGTGATAAAATCTCCATTGCCGACCTTGTGAGGACCAAGCCAGGGAAGAATGAAAGCAACACTGACTTTATCGCCCGATGGCGTAATCTCACGGTCAAGTGCGAACCGCCGTTGGAGCAGGACCAGTCCATCAGCCTTCTCATTGGGAACCTCAGCAATTGGATGGTCCCATTCTTGTGTACGGCGGGCCTCAAGACATTTCAGGAGCTAACCAAGAAAGTCCAAATGCTGGAACGCTCGAAGCAAGAGTCCCCGCCGGATTCTCAGAGAGACAAAACTTGGAAAAGCAAGCGGGACGACAACCGTAGAAGCGGGAGTTCCAGCAGTACCAATGTCTTCAATGCGTCCGACAATGAAGAAAAGCGAAGGGCGGCCGAATCCAAAACTAACCGGTCTCGAAAGCCATTGCTGGGAGGAGATGGGCCCTCCCTAGAGGAGAAAAAGAACAAGGTTTACTCTTTCAGAAGGGACAAGGTCCGCAAGATATTTAAAGAAGCCTTGAACAACGGCCTACAATTGCCGGAGTCGAAAAGACCCCAAGAAGCAAAAATGACCGACAATCCCCTGTATTGCCCATACCACCGAGTAGTGAGCCATGCGATCGAGGATTGCTATATCTTCAAAGACTGGGTCGAGAAGCAGTACAAGGCTGGAGAGATCGAGCTGTCCAAAAGTGTGTTGGTGAACAATCAAGTTGCAACCACCAACTTTATATAGACAGAAACTGAAGCCTTCTGGGAGCAGACAACCGAACCCGCTGCCCTGAGAAATGAAACGGACTCATCGCGGCCTCCGTGGAGTACGCACATATCTAATAAGACGAAGAAGATGATAAAGCTACTTCGGAAAGAACCCAGGACGGGATGGGAAGGGCAGAAGAAGCCTACCAGTCCAGCTGCCAATGCGGCTCTATCACGCTCAAAATCCAAGAAACTCAAGAAGAAGAAAAGTGCGGCTCAGCGCGAAAAGGAGTCTGCAGGGAGATCTACCATTCAAAAATATATCGATTCCCTTGAAGAATATGAACAAAAGGAAAGAACATTGATTCAATTGGAGGAGTTCTTCCCTGTACAAGCGGGTGAAATTCTGGAGGAGTTGGAAGAAAACTCCAATGAAGGGATCCCAGTGGTGACCTGCTATGCTATCCATCTTGGCAGCGACTCCGAGGATGAGCTCTGTTTTCCCGAAGAAGACGAGGAGCTCACCACAAAGGCCAATCAAATCCAGCTCAGAAGCGGCAGGGCTCTACCGCAAAATCAGGGCAACACCCCAAAAGGGAAGGAAAAACAAGTCGCTAATGAAGAAGATGGCAGAGAACCGGCTGATGAAAACATAAGTCCTTCCTCAGTGGACTATAATGTCTTGGCACATCTTCGAAAGCTTCCGTCTCTCCTGAGCATCTACGACGCCTTGGTCCTATCTAAGGAGCTTAGAGATGTTCTCATTCACGCTCTACAAAACTCCGAACGGTATCAGGCTCACTTTGCGGAAATTAACATGAAAGAAGCCCAGCACGCTTTGCATGCCACCGCAGTCACATTTAAGGATGAAGACTTGCTACTGGGAACGGCTGAGCATAATCGGCCGCTTTACTGACTGGGTACAGCGACGGAGATCGGATTAATCGCATATTGATTGATCCGGGGTCTTCAGTGAACATCATGAACTTGCGGACGCTGAAGAGTTTGTCAATGGACGTCCGACACCTGTCAAGGGAAAGGATTGTCATTCAAGGCTTCAACCAAAATTGCCAGCAAGTTCTGGGGTCCATAGCTTTGCCAATCAAATTCGGGGATCTGCAAACTGAAGCTAAGATATACGTGATCGATGCCGACACGTCTTATAAGATTCTCTTGGGGCGGCCGTGGCTCCACGATTACGGCATCATTCCGTCAACTCTCCATCAATGCATGAAGTATACTAAAAATGGCGAAGAAAGACGCATTGACGGAGACATCCAGCCGTTCGGTGTACATGAAGTCCGCTATGAAGATTCTCGGTACTTTATGAACCACCAAAATGCTAAGCCACAACTGACTGAGGATAGACCGGCCCCAAGACCCAAAAGCAAATCTGCGCCGGTTGTCACTTTCAAAAGTAAAAACGCTCAAGTGCGTCCACATTTCGGTAGCGACACTGATGAGTCCGACGCTGGAAGCCCGTCCTTCCATAAAACCCGCCCTCGTTTCGGCAGCGATACGGACGAATCTGTTACTGAAGGTCCATCTAGCAGCAAAGTTCGCCCTCATCTTGGCAGTGACACTGAAGATTCAGAAGAGGAGGACCTGCCGTGCAACAGCTGTGCAGATTGGCCCCCTATGCAACAAGCGAAACTACGAGAGACCTTTGAAGTTGCAGAAGGGTCCCTAGCCGTCACAAGGGTACCAGAGAAGATGTGCAAAGAGCTCGATGCATTATCAGTCTCCACCGTGGACCAGCTGAAAACTTTCTACGTTCCCGGGAGGAAAAGTGGACAGAAGGGCATCCTGTTTTATGGGTCAAACCCCGCTGTGCACCCGGACGATCTTTCTGTCGCGTGCCTTCCCTATGAGAGAGGCATAAGAGCCGTTCTCAATCCCAGATACTATGCGCCCGAGATGCAGGAATACTT
The DNA here is from genome assembly GCA_030015575.1 of Agapanthus africanus. NCBI lineage: Eukaryota > Viridiplantae > Streptophyta > Magnoliopsida > Asparagales > Amaryllidaceae > Agapanthus > Agapanthus africanus. Next base: position 116,275,904 of record CM057350.1, read on the forward strand.
TAAAAAGTGCGGATGCCGGTTATATCAAACGGAGTCCGAAGCAAAGTTTTACGAAGGGCTATGGTACCCACCCCAGGTCCGAGCACTCATCGATGGACGAATTCCAGATAGGCGGGGCATAGGCTACGTTCAACCTGATTCCAAAGCGTGCTACATGATCCATGTTGGTGAGGCCAGCGAAAGATCAAATGATGATGACGAAATAGCCGAGCCAGAAGAAGCTCCTCAAGAGCTCGAAGATGGAGGACAAGCAACCTTTGATGAGCTAACCGAGATTGACTTAGGAACGCCCAATAATCCAAGGCCGACCTACATCAGCTCGCTCTTGTCAGAGGAAATGAAAGCGCAGATAATTGCCCTGCTGCATGAGTTCGTCGACTGCTTCGCGTGGACATACAAAGAAATTCCTGGCCTTTCCCCTGAAGTGGCCGTACACAAGTTGGCTATATCTCCTGATGCTAAGCCAGTCAAACAAGCTCCTCGAAGAATGAGAAGGGAACTAGAAGAAAAGGTCATCGAGGAAACTAAGAAGCTCATCGATGCCGGCTTCATCAGGGAAGAGAAATATGCGGACTGGATCGCATGCATAGTCCCAGTGAAGAAGAAAAATGGGCAGATCCGAGTTTGTGTCGATTTCAGGGAGCTCAACAAAGCATGTCCTAAAGACGACTTCCCGCTACCGGTCATGGAAATGATGGTCGATGACACCTCAAATTACGAATTGTTCACCTTTATGGATGGCTCATCTGGATATAATCAGATCAAGATGTCGCCTGAGGATGAGAAGCACACAGCATTTCGAACCCCGATCGGAATATATTGCTACAAGGTAATGCCATTCGGACTGAAGAACGCAGGTGCTACATATCAAAGGGCGATGACTAATATCTTTGATGACCTAATCCATAAAGTCGTCGAATGCTATGTTGATGATCTGGTCGTCAAGACTAAAGCCAAGGCCGATCATATCCAAGATCTCAGGACCGTTCTCACCAGACTGAGGGAATACGATCTGAAGATGAATCCTCTGAAGTGCGCTTTTGGCGTGTCATCGGGAAAATTTCTGGGCTTCATAGTCCGGCATCGAGGGATCGAAATTGACCCATCAAAGATAAAGGCCATCATGGAGATGCCCCCTCCGAAGAGTCTGACGCAGCTAAGATCTTTTCAAGGCAAGCTTGCTTATATACGGAGGTTTATCTCAAATTTATCGGGGAGATGTAGGCCCTTCTCAAAGCTCATGAAGAAAGGAGCTCCTTTTATCTAGGATGCCGAATATCAAGCAGCGTTCGAAAGCATCAAACAATACTTGTTGCACCCTCCAGTGCTGGCCGCTCCCATTCCAAATAAACCGCTGATTCTCTACACTGCCGCGCTGGACGAGTCACTCGGTGCGCTCCTTGCCCAGAATAACGAGGATGGAAAAGAAAATGCCCTCTACTACCTCAGTTGAACTCTAGTCGGGGAGGAACACAACTACTCCCCAATCGAAAAGCAATGCCTGGCTCTAATATTTGCTGTGAAGAAGCTGAGGCATTATTTGCTCGCTCATCGGGTTATGCTGATCTCCAAGGTCGACCCGCTCAAACACTTGATGACCAAAGCAAGCCTAGCCGGCAGGATGGCAAGATGGGCTGTCATGCTACTTGAGTTTGACATAGTTTATACTCCTCAGAAAGCAGTGAAAGGGCAAGCTCTTGCAGACTTCCTCGCTGCTCATCCTATACCAGAGGGGTCACCACTCAATTGCGAGTTGCCCGACGAACAAGTGCTGCACCTAGAGAATGACGAGCCATGTTGGGAGCTCTACTTCGATGGGGCCTCATCAATAAGAAGCTTCGGCCGATCAAGCATCCCGGAGGTAAAAGCGGGGATAGGGTTGGTGTTCATCACGCCATCAATGGGAACCCTACGGCGTTCTTTCGCTCTCACCGAACCTCGGACAAACAATGAAGCTGAGTATGAAGCTCTGATAGCTGGTTTGGAGCTCGCCATAGAAATGGAAATCCGCCGGCTACGAGTTTACGGTGACTCCCAGCTCGTCGTCAACCAAGTAAGCGGTGATTATAAAATATACAAACCCGAGTTAGCTCGGTACAGAGGCCGAGTGGTGGAACTCATGAAACGGTTCACTCACATTGAACTGATGAGAGTCCCTAGAGCGTTGAATGGAAAGGCTGACGTACTCGCTCGCTTAGCCAAGGAGCTGGCCGATCCTGACATGGACGAAATTCTGATCACAGTCAGGAGCCGACAAATTCTACCCCCAATCTCTCTACGAGAAGAGGAAAGCGCGGAACAGAAGAGCAGTCCTGCCGAAGAAGCTTCGATCATCCAAGACGAGCCCGATTGGAGAGAACCCTTCATAGAGTACCTCCGATACGACAAGCTGCCCGAAGAAAAATCTGCGAGGATCCAGCTGAAGAAAAGAGCTCTCCGATACGTGTTTGTAAATGACACGTTATACCGCAGGTCATATGACCAACTCTGGCTCAGGTGTCTGTCATTGGCCGAAGCCCAAAAGGTCATGAAAGATGTTCACTCGGGCGTTTGCGGTGCTCACCAATCTGGCCCCAAGATGCGACTGCAGATTAAACGGCTTGGGTATTACCGGCCCACCATGATACGGGATTGCGGAGAGCATGCAAAGAAATGTTATATCTGCCAAATTCACGGTGATTTTATTCACAAGCATCCCAATCCATTGCATCCTACGGTGGCGTCGTGGCCCTTCGAAGTCTGGGGCACCGACATTGTTAGCCCAATTGATCCTCCGTCATCCAAAGGCCATCGGTTCATACTGGCCGCGACAGACTACTTCTCCAGATGGGCTGAAGCTGTCCCGCTAAAAGAAGTCAAGACAAAAGATATTCTGACATTCTTCCAGCATAATATTCTATACCGCTTCGGTACACCAAGAAGAATCATTTCTGACAACGGGCCTTCTTTCAAGAGCTTCAATGTTTCAAGGTTCGCTACTCAGCACAAGATAGACTGGAGATATTCCTCCATCTATAATCCAAGAGCCAACGGGCTAGCCGAAGCCTTCAATAAGACTCTATGCAAGCTCCTGAGGAAAAATGCTTCAGCCAACAAGAGAGACTGGAATCTCAAACTTCACGAGGCGTTGTGGGCATATCGTACCACGCACCGTACTCCAACTCAGTCCACTCCATACTCATTGCTCTTCGGAGTGGAGGCGGTCCTCCCCCTCGAAGTCGAAGTTCCAAGCTTAAGAATGGCCGTTCAGCACGAGTTGACGGAGGAGGAAAACGTGCTCCTTCGACTTGAAGAGCTCGATGCCCTCGAAGAAAAGAGGCTCGCGGTGCAGCAAAATCTGGAGCTATACCGAGCCCAAATGTCACGGGCCTATGACAAGATAACCCGTCTCCGCGCTTTCAAGAAAGGTGAATTGGTGTTGGTCCTCAAAAGACCTATCATCCCCAATCGACATGCCAAGGGAAAATTCGAGCCAAACTGGGAAGGACCATACGTCATTGAGAAAGTGTTCGACGGAGGATCCTACCAACTGATAAGTGCCGAGGGAGAAAGGCCCATTCCACCCATCAATGGCCGATATCTCAAGAAATACTACATGTGAATGCTCCAAGTCGCAGGCGAATTGAGCACATCAGCCCTACGGTCTGGATCAGACATCCTGCAAAACCGTATACAATCCACGGGCGTAAATGACCCCTATTTCTCCCAAATCCTACCGGTGAGACTACTTTTAAAGTCCCACTAGTGGCAAAAAAAAAAAGAAAAAAGAAAGAAAATGAAAAAAAAGAAGAAGAAATAAACGGTATGTCCACAAGCAAAACGGGCACGGATGAAAACCCGAAAGGGCTCCGTGAGTAAAAACAGCAGGACTACCGGCGAGTCTGTGAAAAACCGAAAGGGCGCAAACTCGTGAAAAGAGATGAAATACACTCGCAAAGTCCTCTCGACCTTGTGAGGAGAAAACCCCTGCGTGAGATCCTTACGACTCACAATGGAGCAACACACTTAGGAATCCTCACGATTCCTAAGGAGAAAATACACCTGCGGGATCCTTACGACTCGTAGGGAGAAAATGCTTTATGGGACCCTCACGGCCCATAAAATTGAAAAGCCTTAGGTGATAGGGACCCAAACCTGTCTCCTAAGCCATCGTTCCCCAACGGGCAACGGCAAATGATGAGTCGCTCCTGGCATTTCGCTTCAGTGTTAGCGGTGCTGATGCCGACCAAAAAACCCAAATCCCAAGTCCTCCCAAGGCAAATGATGAGTTGCTCCTGGCATTATTCCAGTGCAGCAATGCTGATGCCAAACAAGATCCAAATTCCAAGTCTCCAACCCCAAAGTGGCGAATGATGAATCGCTCCTGGCATTATTCCAGTGTAGCGATGCAGACGCCAACCAAATTCCAAATCCCATACCCCAACGGCGAATGATGAGTCGCTCCTGGTACCACATTCCAGTCCAGCGATGCAGACGCCAACAAAGCCCTGAAATTTTTCCGGCCCTACGGTCTGGATCATACATCCTGCAAAACCGTATACAATCCATGGGCGTAAAACAATCCCAACCTCTCCCAAGTCCTACCGGTGAGACCACATTCAAAGTCCAAAAAAAAAAATCCCAAATCCTCCCGGGGCAAATGATGAGTTGCTCCTGGCATTATACCAGTGCAGCAATGCAGATGCCAAACAAAAACCAAAATCCCAAAATCCTCTAAATGACAGATGATGATTCGCTCCTGGTACCATATTCCAATATAGCGATGCTGATGTCAACCTAAATCAAAATCAACTAGTCAACTTTCACTCCGACACCGCAAAAAGCGGAGCAAGTCAGAATCCAATCTCGACGCCGCAAGAAGCGGAGCAAGTCAGGTCTACCCCTGACACTGCAAGAAGCAGAGCAAGTCAAATCAAGCACCGACCGTCCAAGTCGCTAAAAGGGCAGCATCGACCGTCCAAGTCGCAAAAAGGGCAGAACCGACCGTCCAAGTCGCTAAAAGGGCAGCATCGACCGTCCAAGTCGCAAAAAGGGCAGAACCGACCGTCCAAGTCGCTAAAAGGGCAGCATCGACCGTCCAAGTTGCAAAAAGGGCAGCATCGACCGTCCACGTAGCAAAAAGGGCAGAACCGACCATCCAAGTCGCTAAAAGGGCAGCACCGACCGTCCAAGTCACTAAATTGGCAGTACCGACCGTCCAAGTCGCTAAAAGGGCAGCACCGACCGCCCAAGTCGCAAAAAGGGCAGCACCGACCGTCCAAGTCGCAAAAATGGCAGCACCGACCGTCCAAGTCGTTAAAATGGCAGCACCGACCGTCCACGTCGCAAAAAGGGCAGAACCGACCGTCCACGTCGCAAAAAGGGCAGAACCGACCGTCCAAGTCGCTAAAATGGCAGCACCGACCGTCCAAGTCACAAAAAGGGCAGCACCGACCGTCCAAGTCGCAAAAAGGGCAGCGCAGGATTCCTACAAAGCGGAAACCAGATCACTCCGGGCCAGAGAAAACGTCTATCACGAACACTCCGTCTCGGAGACATGTCAAGCAACGACCGTCCATGTCGTAAAAAGGGCAGTGCCAGCTTCCCAAAAAGCGGGAACCAAATCAAGTCGCCTCCACGTGAAAGAAGATCCATCAATTTCATGCACACGACCCACATATGTGGTGTGCATTTATTGATGGGGGGCAATTTGTTGGGGTAAAAATTTACACCCCGGTAGACCAAGTCAAAATCAAAGTCAACCCCAAGCCAAGTGGGCCCAAGCCCAGATCCAGTGGGCCCACACCCGGGTCGAGCCCGAACATGAAGCGGCCGGCCTCCCACCGCGCCAAGATAAAAAATTTGTAATAAACAATTTTGTTGTATTTCTTTTCTTTTTTTTATTTTATGGACAAATGTAAGAAAAATAGGCATAAAGCCAATTTTTTGAAAAGCCCATGGCTTATGTGCAAAAAGAAATGGCACATGAGCCATGGGATAGGCAAAATGCCATTTTGTGAAGCCCAAAGGGCTAGGTGTAAAGTGTATGGCCTATAAAGGCAAAGATAATGAAAATATCTCACAATTTTCTCTCTCCAAAAAAAGTTTCAGATCTGAGATCTTTCTTCCTTCTTCAAGGTTCCAAAACCTCCTTCTTTCTTTTGAATTAAATCAAGAATTCTACTCTCCTTTTTATAAAACAAATTAGTTTTTCACCACAAAACCCATCAAGGGGAACTCAGATCTTCCATTAGATCTCAAAAAGGAGTGATTTTTAAAATCCCATATCTCTTGATCTTCAAGATCCAGCTAACAGAGGAGGAAGAAGAAGAACCCCTTTCACTAAACCCAACAAAAAAAAAACACTCAGGAGTCCAACTCCTCTTTGATTTCTCTTCAGAGAAATATTTTTAGGCTAAAAGCCTCTTTTTCTCGCCGGCGCTCAAGCGCAGAGCGCCCACGTGCCGACACGTGGCGCGCTTGCGCTCGAGCGCAAGTCGCCCTCGTGCCGACACGTGGCGCTCTTGCGCTCAAGCGCAAGCGCCCGAGCGCAAGTCACCCCGGTGTCGACACGTGGCGCGCTTGCGCGCGTTGCGCTCCAGCACTCTGCGCTCGAGCGCAAGTCGCCCACGTGCCGACACGGGGCACGCTCGCGCTCAAGCGCCTAGGCGCTGGCCCCACGCATCCTTTGGATGTCTTTTTCCCCTTTACTTATATATACATGTATATATATACATATGTATACAAATGTACACATACACATACTCCGCGACACTGTCCCTGTTAGAAAAAAATTTCTAACGGGGCGCTGCCCCGCACCCCGCAAGGGGGCTGCTAGCCCCCTTGACCCCCAGCCCGCTATCCGGGTAGCGGGACCCCCGTAAAAACTCTGCGTGGCTCCCGATATATTCAAACCCCCCTCCAAAACAACACGCACGCACACTGCACATTGAGTTCGCATGACCAGTTTAACCCGTTAATCGGAGGTTCCCTCGCCCCAAAGGCGAGGGGTAATTAACGGCAGCTTAGTCCGCGGCTGCCGGAGATTCGGATCCCCACAATCATTAAACCCCAGCCTACCCTAGGCAGGGGGAATCTGTAGTACGCCTGATAAGCGTGAGCGTATTCCCATCTCAATGGGGTGACGAAAAACACCCTACAGTCCCGAGGTACCGCACCGGGTCCACCATGTACTCACAGACGGTGCATCCCCCTCCTCGAATCGGGTATGTGATACAGCTCAAGAACCGAGAAAACACATGGTGGACATCACAGTTATCATATCACGAGAAAACCGCAAATTTCTATTTGTTAGAATTGATAATGAATTTATAAATCCTTGCGGTTTCTCCAAATCCAAAAATCTCATGGAAAAATCCGAATCCCGTAATCAAAAGTCAATAAGCAGTGAATACTGGCATAAAGCCCCATAATATTGCATGACAAATGAATATACACGTGCATGGATATCTAAGTAGAGGATGCAATATCTAAACTAGCATGGTAATGATATATTGGAACTATCAGCTAGCAAGTTATATCAGTAATATTCTCTAAAGTATACGTGACATGGCTGCTACCGATGATAATGTGTGTGAGCCGGCAAGCAAGTGTTCGTAGACATACGCATCATCGGTAATAGTGCTAGTGTCCTGACAACATGGGTTCATAATAACAACAAGAATCACAAGTATAAGCATGCAATGCGATAAGAACAACACGAATATATGGAAAGAGATGTAGTAACCGCAACATATAAATATATACAGTTATATATATACAAGTCATACAGTTTTGGCCTTTGAAATAGAACGAATCGTGATTTTTAGAAAATGGGGGCTACGGTGTTTTAAGAAAAGGTACGTCCTTTGAAAAATCCGTAATATCTATCGGGTTCTGTCGGGACCCGGTTCTTGCTCACGGAGCAAAATGCCACACGGAACAAAGTGCCATGCCAAGCGTAATGTTAAGTGGGCAGGGACCACCTCTTGAATCCGTGGGGGTCACCTTTCGAGTCCGTGGGACCCACTGTAGAACAATAGGGAATCTTCGGAATATATTCCGAAAGAGGGCAGATCTGTACTATAAATGGAATGATACCGCTCTTCAATACAGAGGCGCCTTTTAAGTGAACTGGCACTACAGGAGTTTGAGAACTCCGTAGTTAAGCGTGCTCGGGCCAGGGAAGTCCTGGGATGGGTGACCTCCTGGGAAGTAGCCCCTGGTCGGGTCCGGTTCGCCCCGAAGGACAAAACCGTGCGGTTTCGGTCAAAGCGGACAATACTCTCTGTATTCGGGGTGGGGCGTGACAGAATGGTATCAGAGCTGGTTCCACAATAGTAGGTCTGTGGTTCGAGGACGAACCATTATTCAAAGGTGGGGAGAATGCCAGGACCCGGTTCTTTCTCACGGAGCAAAGTGCCACACGGAACAAAGTGCCACGCCAAGCGTAATGTTAAGTGGGCGGGAGCCATCTCTTGAATCCTTGGGGGTCACCTCTTGAGCGTAATGTTAAGTGGGCAGGAGCCATCTCTTGAATCCTTGGGGGTCACCTCTTGAGTCCGTGGGACCCACTGTAGAACAATAGGGAATTTTCGGAATACATTCCGAAAGAGGGCAAATCTGTACTATAAATGGAATGATACCGCTCTTCAATACAGAGGCGCCTTTTAAGTGAACTGGCACTACAGGAGTTTGAGAACTCCGTAGTTAAGCGTGCTCGGGCCAGGGAAATCCTGGGATGGGTGACCTCCTGGGAAGTGGCCCCTGGTCGGGTCCGGTTCGTCCCGAAGGACAAAACCGTGCGGTTTCGGCCAAAGCGGACAATACTCTCTGTATTGGGGGTGGGGCGTGACAGGTTCTCTTTAGAAAATACTCACGATTCGTTAGTTTCTAAAAATAAGTATGACTCGAGCCTGGTCCAACCTCTTCCTAATCAACTAAAATACTAAACTAAAGAACTAGCCGAAAGGATATGAAATCCACCTAAATTCCGAGTCGATATATCTAGTAGTCGGCGATCCCGCCTCAATAGCGTCACGTACGGTAAAATATATAATACGACATTCTCGAGTCAAGAGTGCGGATCAATCATCATAATTATACTTCGTACGGTAAAATCCATCATACGACATCCCAAAATCGGGATACGGGTCAATTATCACATATACTTCATTTTTCATATGGTATCCTTATCATAATATCCTGAATCAGGGGTACCATCCTATAGTCTAGTACATACTAATACCATCAAACATATATCAGCGTGTGAATAAAATCACATCGCCCATCGATCCACTATAATATCATGTCGTATCTCATAACACGACCCAAATCACATAACCGATCTCACGGCATCATGCCCGATCACATCGACCCATCTCCAAGTATCATATACTATCCTTATCACCCGTGTATACGTACACACACACCCACACACCCCAATGCATCCACACACACACACACATATACATATAAACATATACACCTAAAACCATATCACGTGTGTGTGTGTGTGTGTGTGTGTGTGTCAACCTTACTCTAGGGTTCACGACTAAGAAACTGACTAAAATCACTTTATTTCAATTATACTAAAACCAACCCATGTCTCCTAAAGTCTTTCTTGCTAAGTATTCACATCTCATAATAACACATATGTATATATATATATATATATATATATATATATATATATATATATATATATATATTATAAACATATCATACCCTACGAAATTGCGGGGGTGCTATACGCTATCCACCTGACTTCCCCCGTAGATATACATCTACTCACCTGGACGCCTCGGCCAATCTGATCCGATTTCAGCTCTGTCATTTCCGCGCCACATCCAACGTCTCTGCACCCGATCCTAGAAATGTACACAAGGAAATAAGAGAATAAATATAACTAGTCACGGATACAAACAAAACAAGATAACCACGCGCACTAAATAGACACGCACACACTTGGTGCACGAAACGCGTCGCGACAACACCAAAAACTACAACTAGGGTTACTATACATGAAAACCACTAATCCTAGTACCCACTCGTACCAATCATGGTTTCGCAACACACTAAATATTATAAGAAATAAGTTGTAACTCATCAAAACTTCAAAATTAAATAAATCGATTTATTTCCAAAAACATAGTAAGCCTCTTTTAACCATTTTGTTACTAATCTAGACGTTTAAACAAATCTAGTGGCCACAATGATCATTTTACATCATAATTAGGCTACCCAATTATTAACTAGATTTTTAATCTCACATATTTTCATAAATTCTAAAATCTAGTTTGCAAAATAGCTTAATTCGGACAATTTAAATGTAACAATTAGCAATTTAGCCACTAGGTTGGGTTTTGAAATTCTCAAGATGTTAAATTACACATCACTACCATAACCAAATAATCAAAACCCTAACTTGAATTCAAACCCTATTCTTGAAAGTTTAATCTTGAAATTAATTTCATATTTAAACATCTAATTAAGTTAAATTGAAGTAATAACCAACAATTAAATCATAGGGTTAAGATTTATACCTCTAAAAATTGAGATCGACAAGCAAATATTAGCCTCCAAAATGCTAACTTTTCTCCAAGATCCATACTAGAGTGGCCAAGAAAAAATGGGTAAGGGTTCAATTGAAGAATTAGTGAGGTTTTTGTTGATTTTTAATGGAATTTTGTGGATTTTTTGTGGTGAAAAGAAGGGGAGAAACATGGAAAGGGGGCTGCTGGAAATGGGGAGGGCTCGGCCAAGTGTGAGGGAGAGAGGAGAAAGAGTGAGGTGTGGGGAAAAAATGCCAAGTCAAGAAAGTAACAAAGCCCATACCTCATTATTTAAACCCCATGCCTCTTTTCTTTATTCCTTTCTTTTACTTTTTGCAAGGAGAATGAAGTGGGGAATTGGAGGGGGGATTGGGGCTGCTGTGCTCGGCCAAGTGTGAGGCTAGAATTGTGAGTGTGAGTGTATTTGTATAATTTCCCAAGTCAAACTAGCACCACTTCATTGCTTATTATATTCATTTAATTTTCCTTTTCTATTTAACCCTAGAACTTTCTAACCTTGCAAGCAAAAGAGAAAAAGAAATATGTTACAAACTTGGTTTAAAGCTGTCATGGTGCAATGCAACTTGTATTAACTCAATCTAATTTGTAATTATCACCAATTAAATGTATTAGTGAAAGCTTAAAATAATATTAAAAATAATTAATTAAGGAAAATATTTAAGTAAACTAGAAATTTACAGGTGACCAATTAAAAATCAAATACTAGCAATTTCATAGCTAGAATAGGTATATTTAAGTCTATGTTGAAAAATAACCATTTCCTGGTTTTTACGGAAAACACCAGTTATTTTACCGATAATCGGAAATTTTATTTAAACGATTTTCAAAATGTTACACTAGCGCTCGGTAAGTCCCAGAAAGGACGAGGAAGATATATGATGTATATCAGGTATAAAATGAAATAGAATATGGCATATAATGTATAACAGGTAATAAGTGTGTGTGAGTGAACATGAGGTATATGTATTAATAGGTTTCCACAGGGTAATCTAACTAACGTAAGTTTAAGTGTGAATGCCAACCAATTTCAAGAGTATTCTAGAACCCAAGGCTGTCGTCCAGAGGCAAGAAATCACGGGTCAAAAATAGCAGGACTTCAATTTTTGTTGAAGTATTCCAAACCCAACAGGTTACCATCCATGGGCTTGGAAACACGGGCCCTCATTCGTGAATCCGTGATTTGTACCGTTTTAGTTCGGTACCACAGCAACATAATTTGTACCGTTTTAGTCCGGTACCACAACAGCAAGATTTGTAGTAATGAGACTCATGAGATTCCGTTGGATTTATACTTAAACTATCCCCAACATCTCGTGTATATTAATCTATTATTAATGTTATGAATCTTGATCGAATCCATGAATACAAAAGGTGATATATACTGTCAAGTTTTCAAGATTGAGTTCATGTCAAGAATTATGTAGTCATGTCAATTGTATTCATGATTCAAGTCAAGTTGTATCAATCATGAATAGTTTAGTACAAGTCATATCAAGTGGTCATGTAAACATGTCAAGTATTCATGTAGTTATGTCAAGTATTCAAGAATTTATGTTAAAGTCATGTAGGATATCATGTATAGATTATATATGTGTAAATAAGCCATTTAGAAAATTCAACGTATTTATGTAAAATACTATATTTAAATTCTTGAGGGGTTTTTATTTAAAATATTCTATTTTAAAAAATAACCTTGAGAGTGTTTATGGTAAAAATATATAATTTAGATTGTCGAGAGTTTTAATTAAAATATATTTTAGATTTCGTGGTATTTTGTGACAAAACCTAGATTTTAAGAGTATAAGGTATTTTAATGATAAATCTATCTTTTGGAAAAATTTAAAGTATTTTATTAGAAATATTAATTTAGAAAAAATAATAGTATTTTATAAAAGTTAAAGTTTGAATCTTTGTTACCTTTAGACTAAATAAAAAATTGGGTTTAAAAATATATAAACCTATTTGATTGAATTACCTCTTTTAGTGTTTATTAAAAATCGTAATTTTCTTTTCCTTTCAACACCATACTCTGCGAGGAGCTATGGATCTTACTCTGCTAGACCTACGATGTGCGATAATTCGCTCCATCCGTAACAGGACTTCCCTAACAAGAGTTGTAGAGGCAAAATTGCAAAGGAAATGCTAATTTTATTTATTTATATTTTCAATTAATGGCTGATTGGCTTTCTGCTAGCATATGCCTCAATAAACAATTCTCAGAATATTTAATACAGACAAGCATATCTATAACTCTAGTAACAAACTAATGTTCATTTATTAAATAAGTGAAGGTAGTTGTACAATAAGGTGAAGGAACAATATTTTCCTATTTTATCGATGATGATGCTTTTGATGATTTGTTGTTGTTGCTGTATATTCTAGCAAGTTCAAATATGAGAGAAGGAACAAACTGATGAGTTGAGCGACTTTCATCTTTTGTTTTGATGGGAATAAATATAAATGTTGTTGTGAAAAAGTGGAAACACAATACATGCAAAGTAATAATGCTTGGTTCTGCCTGAAAAGTCATATAGAGACTCAAGAATTTTTAAGTTATCTTTATTTCACTTATATGAAAAGGAAAGGAAGCTGGATATTAAGCAAGACATTAGAAATTGGTCATAAGATTTCATTTCCATGTTCCAAGTACAAATACATAGATGCCCATTTTAATCCAGCAACACACTTTCATGAAGCATTTAACTAGTGCTCGAATCAGTCATTTAATACTAGATAAGATTGCATCGCATTCAGAAATCATACAGCAACAGAAGCTATAAGATTCTCGAAAATTAAAAGGCCTAAGTTGTGTGGCATGGCAATGGTTTTCATGAGATCATGTCATAGAGAGAAGAAAGAAGGAGAGGGGACTTACAGATTATGTGAGTCGGTATAACAACTAGCTTATCGTTTTGTAAAATTCTCAACCGAGACTGTAACACCCTACTTTATTTATACCAATTCTAGTTCGCGTATTTCTTTAATTATGGTATTTTTCTGATTTATCATGTTTTGGGTGCGAATAGTATTTTTTACATTATTATTAGCATTCGACCCGACCCGCTTGCTTGAAACATGTCTTGATTCATGTTTATGAATTATCCTGACTTGTTACGTAGACTTGTACATTTTCATGTTTATTGCATACTCGCTTTTTATCTAGCATTTGCATCTTTTACCATATAACATTTTAAGTCACGTAAAATAATTTAAAAATACATTGCATGGCCTGCATAATACCCCTAACCCCGTGGTAGCATCCGCACATCTTGTTCTCGTCCCGTTCAGTGAAACGGAATTATTTGAATAGCTACGCGCACGTACGTGCATCCATTCTTGGGGGTATGCATTTTCGTTATCCGAGCATTCATTTTGAATTTTGAACGTCGCATATATTTTTCATATTTTAAAATTGAAATTTTGACCCGACCCGGACGTGTTTTGGAATATTTTTGTATACCGCCAAAATTCAAAATTGACTTAATTTAATATCTTTAATTTAAATCTACAATTTAAATTTGTGTAACAGCTTTAACATTTATTTAACTAACAAATTTTTATTAAATATTATATCTAAACCATATTAACAAACCCAGCTCTCATTCTCTCTATTACCTTCTCTCTGACTCATGGGCCCCACACTCATCCCTCTCTCCTCTTTCTTTTCTCTTTCTCTCTCTCTCAGCACAGTCTCTCTCTTCCTCTCTCCACACTAGCCGACAATACTCTCTCTCTTCCCTCTTTCTCTCTCCTCTCGCTTGCTCTCCCTCTCTCCTCTCGCGTATCTCTCTCTCCTCTCGTGGTGAGCTGGATCGCATCACCTCCCCTCAAGATACGCTCACCTTCCTTAACAACTCCTTTAATCTCGTCTTCCTCTTCCTATATAACCCCCGCAAGCCCTCACCTTAACCCATCACCACACCTCTGCTTCCTCAAACCCTAACCCTAAAAACTCCCTGCCTCCTCACTCTCCTCCCTTACAAAGCCTCATCTCCTCCTCCGCCATCTTCTTCACTCTCCCCGAGCACCCACTGCACATCGAGAACCCACCTGCACCACCACTTCACCTTGTCGCTGCCGATCACCTCCACCTCTCGTCGCCATCTCCTTCCTCTCCTCCTATCTCTCCTCTCTGCATTCTCCCTCACCGGTATCCCTGCACACTAACAACACCCGAGTCTAATCCAAGCCCAAACCCTAACCGAACCCTAACAACCCTAGCCTCATCGCCAGACCTCCGCCGTTGATCTCTGCGACACCATCACCTCCTTTCTGCTACCTGAAAACTACAGAACACCCACGACCCAGTAAGCCAATCCCTCTTCCTTCTCCTTTCTTCTTTCTCTTCTTCCCTTCTTTTCCTTTTCTTTTCTTTATTTCTTGGATCTGTATTTTCATAGATCGCCGGAGCCGTGACATCGCTGCCATTCTTGACGACCCGGACGACATACCTTACCTGCGTGATCACCCTCGTGCGTTACTTGGACCCGTCCCGTGTGCCGTGCGTGTGTCTCGATATTTTGCCAACGTCGGACATACCGTACATATCCGTTTTGTGATCCGTCGAGGCAAGTTAATCTTGCTACATGCTATACTACTATATTCTATATCTATTTGCATTATAATACTTCATAATGATTAGTTTTGCAATCCACATTATCAATTTTCAATTTTATCGATTTATTCGACATTCGCATACATCCGTATATATCATTTCAGAGCTAGGGCATAAAAACCTATCTTGTTACATACTATACTACCATATACTGCATCCAATTAAATATAACATCATATATTGTTTAAATTGTACATCCCGTATTTACCAATTTTCATTTTACGGTTAAATGATATCCGTATGCATCAATATCATGACTTACACATCTAGTCGCATACTAAGTCATTTTGCTACATGCTAGGTATAGTATTGTGCATCCATGTGAATAAAATGTTACCCGTTTATCAAAATATAGATCCATATTAAAGTTTTACAGTTTTGGATACCCGTTTGCATCCATATCATCTAGTATACATATAGCTATATCTACAGATCACATTAATACATATTAACACCCCATGTTTAATAAAGTGCATCCTAATTAGTAATGGAACTATAAATGTAACCTTAATTGATAATTGTGCATCCATATCATTGATTTTATATTTATTTGCATACTGTGTCACATTATTTCATTTTATTGTTATATTAGTACTCCATACTTGATTTTATGCAACCCATACTTACTACAGTTTGATTGTGAGTATCCACTTGATACCTGTGCACTACCTGACATGACTTGATATACTACTGCTTGACTTGATATCTGATCTTGTTACTAATGCCGACAATCTTGACCTGTTGTCCCTACGGACATATCCTGTTGTCTATACAGACAAACCTGTACCTGCTTGATCCTGTGTTGGCATTAGCTCCAGATTATTCAATACCCGACTTGAACACATAACTTGGGGGTATCTGGAAATCAAGAATGTAGCTGAACGTAACTCAAATGGCTATTACATCATGTTACCGTGGTCCCGTGGGGTATGAACGGGATATAGACTCACAGTCTATCATATCTTGTTACCGTGGTCCCGTGGGGAATGAATTGGGCAAAGATCGATGGGTTACGATGCAGATTACATTAATTGATTTCAATAACTTTGGAGTAGATAACCCTATAGCACAGTTTAGACTAATCACCGCACTTCACCTGTAGATATCCTATTCACTGATCTATATTCATGTTACTGCTTATTTCCTAATAACTTGTTACTGTTTATACTTCATGCCTGCATATTTCATTATATCCTTCTTGATTAGAATTATTGATATTGTGACGCACTGATGTCTGGGTTTTGCATGGCCCAAATCCATTATCCTTATCGCAGGAGGTCGAAGAGTATTTTGATCAACAGGCCGAGCAGTGAAGACCTGTTATTAGTTTAGTTTAGTTTTCCTTTCAGTATTTTTATTCCTGATGTGAGCCCGTATTTTGGGACGTACATTCCATATTATTGTATTTAAATCTTTTGCTTCCACATTATTTTATTTCATGACTCGTTTATTCTGGCGTATGGACATGTACTAGATAGTTTATTTTATTTCTACTGTTCTTGATATCTCTAGACAGCCGTAATGTAACTGTGGAAGGATCTTTCCTAGCCACAGGTAGCATGGTTGGCTCTGTCACGTACCGATCTTAGCGCACTTTGGGAAGCGGGGAGTGACAGGGTTTGTTTGGTATCAGAGCCATAGGATTTAGGTTAATCGGGTTTATTCTTTTGTAGTTGGGTATTGGACCCAATACACGAATCGGAAAATCCGTAATTAGGAACATGTCATGCCACATTGTTATCGTAATTCTTGAATCATATCTTTCTCTTGACCCTTGTCTTGACGATATGCAAACAACTTTGCATCTCGGCTTGAAACCTTTTGGTTCCCTATTGTTTCTCCCTGTTCCTTTGATTCTGATACTAGGATTTGGACGACTTGAATGGAGTTATGTGATTGTAACTATGAACTGCAGCATGGTTACAATGCGGTACTCTATTTAAGTAACTAGGAGACCTGGTTTTGATTCATTTCCTTGTTCCATGGTCGCTTTATTACCTTCCTTCTCTCGGTTTCATTGCTTACCAGTTCATGTTTTGCAGATTTCTTGGTGATCGATACCGGCAGTTTTGATGTTGTCTTGGGAATGGATTTTCTCGGCACTTTCTATGCTCACATTGATTGTTGGGCAATGAAAGTGATTTTCCAGATTCCCGGACATCCAGAATTTGTTTTTGATGGAGGAAACAGTTCTGTCGGGCCAGTCGAGTTTAGGGCTAAGCCGACAAACAGTGTTCTTTCGTCGATGGAAGTTGTTAAGGAAGAAGCGCCAGTTGTAGTTTGAGAGTTCATGGACGTGTTCGAGGACATCTCGGGTTTACCGCCAAAACGAGATGTGGAGTTCGCGATCGATCTTGTTCCTAGTGCAGCGCCAATCTCAATGGCGTACAATCCGATGGCACCTGTGGAGTTGGAAGAAGTAAAGAAACAGGTTACCGAATTGCTAGAGAAGGGTTGGATTCGCAGCAGCAATTCATCTTGGGGAGCTCCAGTTCTTCTAGTTAATAAGAAAGATGGCACGCGGAGGATGTGCATCGATTATCGAGAATTGAACCGGGTGACTATTAAGAACAACTACCTGATCCCTCGCATTGGCGAATTATTCGAGCAACTCAGTGGCGCGAGGGTATTCTCGAAGCTGGATTTGCGGTCCGGATATCATCAAGTTCGAGTTAAATCAGAGGATATTTGCAAGACTGCGTTCCGAACTCGGTATGGACATTACGAGTATTTAGTGATGCCATTCGGAGTCACGAATGCACCGGCGATATTTATGGACTTGATGAACCGAATCTTGTCACCATTCTTGGACCATTTTATAGTGGTGTTCATCGATGATATTCTGGTCTACTCAAAGAGTATTGAAGAGCATGCAGAACATTTGAAGATCACATTGCAGACATTGAGGCAAGAAAGATTATATGCAAAGATGAGCAAGTGCGAGTTTTGGCTTGAAGAAATGAAGTTCTTGGGGCATGTCGTATCTGGAAGTGGAATCGTCGTTGATCCTAAAAAGATTGCAGCAGTTCAAGATTGGCCAATTCCGAATAATGTAGCGGAGATCAAAAGCTTTCTTGGACTTGCCGGGTATTACAGAAGGTTCGTGGAGAATTTTGCCCATTTGGCTGAGCCTTTGACCAAGCTTACGCGCAAGGAAGTACCGTTCTTATGGACGGATAAATGTGCGTTAGCTTTTGAGGCGTTGAAGCAGAGATTGATAACCACTCCTATTTTGACCGTACCAGACGGTTTCGGAGGATTGGTAATTCATAGCGACGCATCTGGGAAAGGATTGGGATGTGTTTTGATGCATCATGGAAAGGTTATAGCCTACGCATCGAGACAGTTGAAGATCCATGAGAAGAATTACCCAACTCATGATTTGGAGCTAGCAGCAGTAATTTTTGCTTTGAAGATTTGGAGACACTACTTATTGGGCGAAAGGGTTGAAGTATTCACCGATCATAAAAGCCTAAAGTACGTGTTCACACAGAAAGAGCTTAACATGAGGCAGCGTAGATGGTTGGAGCTGATGGCTGACTACGATCTTGATCTTAAGTACCATCCGGGGAAAGTTAATGTTGTGCCGGATGCGCTTAGTCGGTTGCCAGCAATTCAGACGTTGGCTGCACAGAAGGAACTTATTGAAGACTTTCGAAGATTCGAGTTGGAGATCGTGCTACCGCATTCTTCGGGACAGTTGATGCAGCTGCAAGTACAATCGTCGTTGATCGAGAATATTAAAGCAGCGTAGTCACAGGACCCAAGATTGCAGAAGTTTCGAGAACAGGTTGAAGCAGGACTTCGAACAGACTTGTTGATTCATGAAGATGGTTCGTTGCGATATGGTAGCCGTTTGTGTGTGCCAAAGAGAGACATTAGTGAAGAAGTTATGAAGGAGGCACACAGTTCAGCGTATTCCGTACATCCTGGAGGCACGAAGATGTATCGTGACGTACGACAGCATTTCTGGTGGGAAGGCATGAAATGGGAGATCGCCCGCTTTGTTGCAAAGTGTTTGGTGTGTTAGCAAGTTAAGGCTAAACATCAAAGGGTTGCTGGTTTATTGCAACCACTTCCGATTCCTAAATGGAAATAGGAACATATAACCATGGATTTCGTGACAGTTTTACCGCGGAGTCCAAAGGGCAACAATGCAGTTTGGGTGATTGTTGATCGATTGACCAAGACAGCTTATTTCATACCATTTCGAGTTGGTCAGTCAACGGAAACGTTAGCAGAACGGTACATGCAGGAGAATGTGAGATTTCATGGGGTACCTGTGAGCATCGTTTCCGATCATGACACCCGATTCTTATCGCACTTCTGGAGGAGTTTACAGGAAGTTTGGGGACTCGATTGAAGTTTAGCACATCTTATCATCCTCAGACAGATGGCCAGTCGGAGAGAACGATCCAAACTCTTGAAGACATGTTGAGAGCTTGCATGTTAGACTTCAAGGGTTCTTGGGAAGATCATGTACACTTGGTGGAGTTTTCTTACAACAACAGCTTTCAGGAGACTATTTAGATGGCTCCATTCGAAACATTGTATGGTCACAAATGTCGCTCACCCGTTTGTTGGGATGATGTTGGAGAGCAAATATTGTTAGGACCGGATTTAATCGTGCAAACAGTTGAGAAAGTTAATACTATCCGGAATCATATGAAGGCAGCACAAGATCGGCAGAAGAGTTGGGCCGATATATCGAGAAGATCTCTAGAGTTCGCTGTTGGTGATATGGTGTTCTTGAAGATACCACCTACTAAAGGAGTGATTCGTTTCGGGAGTCGAGGCAAGCTTAGTCCTCGATTTATAGGGCCTTTAGAGATTTTGGAGTATGTTGGAGAAGTGGCTTATCAATTGGCTTTACCACAATGTTTGGCGAATGTTCATGACGTGTTTCATGTATCTCAACTCCGTAAGTATGTTCGAGATGAAACACACGTGCTGGATCATTCGGAGCTGACTATAAGAGAGGATTTGACCTTTGAGGAACGACCGATGTCGATCGTTGATCGAAGAGAAAAGGTCCTTAAAAACAAGGTTATCCCTCTCGTACTTGTTTCTTGGGGAAATCGCTCGCATGGAGAATCAACTTGGGAACGAGAAGACGAAATTCGACAGATATTTCCATATTTATTCTTGTAGTTTCTTAATTGTTTATCTTTCCTTGTTCTTGGAATTTCGAAGACGAAATTCTTTTTGTAGTTAGGTATAATGTAACACCCTAGTTCATTTATACCAATTCCAGTTCGCGTATTTCTTTAATTATGGTATTTTTCTGATTTATCGTGTTTTGGGTGCGAATAGTATTTTTTACATTATTATTAGCATTCGATCCGACCCGCTTGCTTGAAACCTGTCTTGATTCATGTTTATGAATTATCCTGACTTGTTACGTAGACTTGTGCATTTTCATGTTTATTCCATACTCGCTTTTTATCTAGCATTTGCATCTTTTACCATATAATATTTTAAGTCACGTAAAATAATTTAAAAATACATTGCATGGCCTGCATGATACCCCTAACCCCGTGGTAGCATCCGCGCATTTTGTTCTCGTCCCGTTCAGTGAAACGGACTTGTTTGGATGGCTACGCGCACGTACGTGCATCTGTTCTTGGGGGTATGCATTTTCTTTACCCGAGCATTCATTTTGAATTTTGAACATCGCATATATTTTCATATTTTAAAACTGAAATTTTAGACCCGACCCGGGCGTGTTTTAGAATATTTTTGTATCCCGCCAAAATTCAAAATTGACTTATTTTAATATCTTTAATTTAAATCTACAATTTAAATTTCGTAACAGCTTTAACATTTATTTAACTAACAAATTTTTATTAAATATTTTATCTAAACTATATTAACAAACCCAGCTCTCATTCTCTCTATTTCCTTCTCTCTGACTCATGGGCCCCACACTCATCCCTCTCTCCTCTTTCTCTCTCTCTCTCTCTTTCTCTCTCTCTCTCAGTACAGTCTCTCTCTTCCTCTCTCCCCACTAACCGACAATACTATCTCTCCTCCCCTCTCTCTCTCTCTCCTCTCGCGTATCTCTCTCTCCTCTCGCGGTGAGCTGGATCGCATCACCTCCCCTCAAGATACGCTCACCTTCCTTAAAAACTCCTTTAATCTCGTCTTCCTCTTCCTATATAACCCCCGCGAGCCCTCACCGTAACCCATCACCGCTCCTCTGCTTCCTCAAACCCTAACCCTAAAAACTCCCTGCCTCCTCACTCTCCTCCCTTACAAAGCCTCATCTCCTCCTCCGCCATCTTCTTCACTCTCCCCGAGCACCCACTGCACATCGAGAACCCACCTGCACTACCACCTCACCTTGTTGCTGCCGATCACCTCCACCTCTCGTTGCCATCTCCTTCCCCTCCTCCTATCTCTCCTCTCTGCGTTCTCCCTCACCAGTATCCCTGCACACCAACAACACCCGAGCCTAACCTAAGCCCAAACCCTAACCGAACCCTAACAACCCTAGCTTCATCGCCAGAGCTCCGCCGTTGATCTCTGCGACACCATCACCTCCTTTCTGCTACCTGAAAACTACAGAACACCCACGACCCAGTATGCCAATCCCTCTTCCTTCTCCTTTCTTCTTTCTCTTCTTCCCTTCTTTTCTTTTTCTTTTCTTTATTTCTTGGATCTGTATTTTCATAGATCGCCGGAGCCGTGACGTCGCTGCCGTTCCTGACGACCCGGACGACATACCTTACCTGCATGATCACCCTCGTGTGTTACTTGGACCCGTCCCGTGTACCGTGCATGCGTCGCAACATTTTGCCGACGTCAGACGTACCGTACATATCCGTTTTGTGATCCGTCGAGGCAAGTTAATCTTGCTACATGCTATACTACTATATTCTATATCTATTTGCATTATAATACTTCATAATGATTAGTTTTGCAATCCACATTATCAATTTTCAGTTTTATCGATTTATTCGACATCCGCATACATCCGTATATATCATTTCAGATCTAGGGCATGAAAACCTATCTTGTTACATACTATACTACCATATACTGCATCCAATTGAATATAACATTACATATTGTTTAAATTGTACATCCCGTATTTACCAGTTTTCATTTTATGGTTAAATGATATCCGTATGCATCAATATCATGATTTACACATCTAGTCGCATACTAAATCATTTTGCTACATGCTAGGTATAGTATTGTGCATCCATGTGAATAAAATGTTACCCGTTTATCAAAATATAGATCCATATTAAAGTTTTACAGTTTTGGATACCCATTTGCATCCATATCATCTAGTATACATATAGCTATATCTACAGATCACATTAATACATAATACTGTTATATTAACACCCCCATGTTTAATAAAGTGCATCCTAATTAGTAATGGAACTATAAATGTAACCCTAATTGATAATTGTGCATCCATATCATTGATTTTATATCTATTTGCATACCGTGTCACATTATTTCATTTTATTGTTATATTAGTACTCCATACTTGATTTTGTGCAACCCATACTTACTACAGTTTGATTGTGAGTATCCACTTGATACCTGTGCACTACCTGACATGACTTAATATATTACTTCTTGACTTGATACCTGATCTTGTTACTAATGCCGACAATCTTAACCTGTTGTCCCTACGGACATATCCTGTTGTCTATACAGACAAACCTGTACCTGCTTGATCTTGTGTTGGCATTAGCTCTAGATTATTCAATACCTGACTTGAACACATAACTTGGGGATATGGGGAAATCAAAAATGTAGCTGAACGTAACTCAAAGGGCTATTACATCATGTTACCATGGTCCCGTGGGGTATGAACGGGACATAGACTCACAGTCTATCATATCTTGTTACCGTGGTTCCGTGGGGAATGAACGGGGTATAGACCGATGGGTTACGATGAAGATTACATTAATCGATTGCAATAACTTTAGAGTAGATAACCCTATAGCACAGTTTAGACTAATCACCGCACTTCACCTGTAGATATCCTGTTCACTGATCTATATTCATGTTACTGCTTATTTCCTAATAACTTGTTACTGTTTATACTTCATGCCTGCATATTTCATTATATCCTGCTTGATTAGAATTATTGATATTGTGACGCACTGACGTCTGGGTTTTGCATGGCCCGGATCCATTATCCTTAATATCAATTTGTATCCGTACCGATAATGGTTTATCTAGTTGTATGCCAGATCATCACAATATTATCATACTACTATATCAGTTCAGTATGTTATCTAGATTGCAATATACATGGTTATGGACGTGAAACAGTTATTACAGATAGATACATATACATCCTGGCATTAATTGTGGTTACCGTGTTTCGATATTGGTTATAGTTTTACATTCGATGTCTATTTGGGTTAAAATATATTGCATGACTTGTTCTCGGCCCATTATCAGACTTTTTACCTGGATCTTTTGCTAATGCCGACAATCCTGATTTATTGTCCTGACGGACGTGACTTGTTGTCTACATAGACAAGACCTGTACCTGCTTGATCCTGTGTTAGCATTAGATTTATATCATCAATACCCGACATGAACACAAAACCTTGGGGGTAAGGGGAAATCAATAATGAAAACTGACTTGTAACTCAACAGTTCGATACTCCAGATACCGATCAGTCTATAAGGGCTTGGCCGGCCCCAGAATGATGCTACTGACATTATTCATCTGTACATGTTACATGTTTACTGCTTAGCGGCATGTCTCAGATTCAGCCTTGAGAGTCTTGACCGTAGTCCCGGGCACGCACGGGATACTATTGAGTTATATCGACGATTCCATTAAATTGATTTCAATGACTTATAGAATAGATAACCTAGAAGCACAGACTCTAGAATACACATCACATACTTATATCTCACTGTTTTACCCCCGTCTTATTTATTTATACGCATGTTTAATTATAGCATCCTATCCTGGTTACTACTATTATTTGATATTTATGACGCACTCACGTCTGGGTTTTGCATGGCCCAATTCCTCTGACATTATCACAGGCAGATTAGAAGTACTTTAGCAAGCAAGCCAAGCAATGAGGAGCTAGATGTTTAGTTTAGAGATGCTTAGTTCCTTTTATTTTCATAGTTTTATTTTTTATCGATGTGATCCTATAAGGAACGTGATTCAGAGATTCTTTTATTGGATATTGATTCGTTTCCGTTATATGCATTTCTTGATTTTATCTATTGTGGCGGATGGACATGTGTTAGCTAGATTTTATTTACTGTTCTTGATATCCGATTGACAGCCATAATGTGACTATGGAGGGATTATTCCTAACCATAGGTAGCATGGTTGGCTCTGTCACGTGCCGTATTTACGTATTTTGGGAAATGGGGCGTGACGGGGTTTGTTTGGTATCAGAGCCATAGGATTTAGGGTTAGTCGGGTTTGGTTCTTTTTTAGTTGGGTATTGAACCCAATATACTATCCAGGAAACCCGGAATTAAGAACATATCCTGCCACATTACTATCTTTCCAGTCTTGAATCTATAGCTATCAATATCTTATTTATTGAATCATGTTTACCGTTACTAATCTCCTTCAGTGTCTTGGCTTCAGAATCATGATGGATAGAGATTTGCGGTCATACCAGAGGCGTGTAGATAACGCTGCATTACTTGGAGTTGTTTGTGATATGCTTGAAAACCAGAAGCGACAAACTGAGCTAAATCGGCGGCAGACCGAAGCTTTCCAGGACGGTCTGCGGACGGTCCAGCAGTCCGTAGTTGCAGTAGCATCCAGGCCAACACAGCGTGAGGGCACCGTAGCGAAGTTTAGAAAGCTCAGTCCATCCACATTTACTGGATTAGAGGAACCATTGCCAGTGGAGCAGTGACTAGTTGATACAGAGAACCTGCTCGTTGCCGTGCAAATTCCAGATGAGAAAATGGTGGATATAATACGCATCCAATTGGTAGATTACGCTTGCGAGTGGTGGCTCGTTGCCGTGCAAATTCCAGATGAGAAAAGGATGGATGTAATACGCATCCAATTGGTAGATTACGCTCGCGAGTGGTGGCTCATAGAGGAGACCCGTCTGACCAAACCGATCAGTTGGGCGACCTTATCGCGAATTTTCTTGGAGAAGTTCTTTCCGCGGTCTGCTTGGAAGGAAATGGAAGAGAAGTTCATTAGTTTGAAGCAGAATAGCGATCCGTTGACACATATGCGGCTGAGTGTACCCGACTCAGTCGATTTGCGGGGCCCTTGGTTGCCAATGAGGCAGATAGGGTAATGCGGTTTATGCGTAGCTTGGATGTGGAGATTCAAAGACACATCATATCTCTGAGATTGACCATCTTCTCCCAAGTTCTCAAGGCAGGAAGGGAGCAGTAGAGTTTATCGGTAAAAGCAAAGGGTAATCTACAGCAAGAGGTTGTAGTGCAGAAACCGGCGTTTACGCCAAACAGAGCTCCTGTACGTAGAAGCATTCCGGTAAACAAGTAAGGCATTGTACCTATGAAGAAGTCTTTTGTATCCGATCAGAAAAAGGGTACAATTTATAACTTTTGCCTTCTACTCGGACATACGCAGAAGGACTGTCAAAGGAGGCTCGAACTTTGTTTAGTTTGTGGATCAGCTGACCATACCATCAGTGCTTGCCCTTCGAAGCTATGATCTAGAGACGATATTTAGAAACCACCGCAGAAGCAGACCTTTAGGCAGAAGCTGATCACTCAGAGTCCTAATCAAGCATGGGCCTTCACCTTGACGGCCGAGGAGGCCAAGGCATCAGATGATGTTGTTTCAGGTATCCTTCTTGTTTATAATTTTCCCTTATTGGCATTATTCGATTCAGGTGCATCCCATTACTTCATGTCATCCAAGTTTATTAGTGTACACTCTTTACCACACACGACCATGTCTAGTTGCTGGGACAAACACACTGGAAATGGGAGAATTGTATCTAGCAGTGAGTGCAAGGGTTGCTCGATTGTTATTAGCGGACGGGAGTTATTCACGGATTTCATGGTGATTGATACTGGCAGCTATGATGTTGTCTTGGGAATGGATTTTCTTAGCATTTTCCACGCTCACATTGATTGTAGGGCAAAGAAAGAGATTTTCCAGATTCCCGGACATTCGGAGTTCATATTTTTGGGAGGTAGCAGATCTGTCGGGCCAGTCGAATTTAGGGCTAGGCCGACAAGTGTCGTTCTTTCATCGATGGAAGTAAATAAGGAGGAAGCACTAGCAGTAGTTCAGGATTTTATGGATGTGTTCGAGGACATCTCGGGTTTACCGCCAAAACGAAATGTGGAGTTCACGATTGATCTTATTCCTAGAGCAGCGCAGATTTCAAAGGCTTGTTATCCAATGGCGCCGGTGGAACTGGAAGAGGTAAAGAAACAAGTTAATGAATTGCTAAAGAAGAGTTGGATTCGCAGCAGCAGTTCACCCAGGAGAGCTCCAGTTCTTCTAGTCAAGAAGAAGGATGGCACGCGACGGATGTGCATCGACTATTAAGAATTAAATAGGGTGGCTATTAAGAATAAGTATCCAATCACTCGCATCGGTGAATTATTCGATCAACTCAGTGGCACGAGAGTATTCTCGAAATTGGATTTGCGATTTGGGTATCATCAAGTTCGGGTGAAATCAGAAGACATTTGCAAGACGGCGTTCCAAACTCGATATGGGCATTACGAGTACTTAGTGATGCCATTTGGTGTTACTAACGCATCGGCAATATTTATAGACTTGATGAACCGAATCTTTTCACCGTACCTGGATCAGTTCGTAGTGGTGTTTATTGAAGATATTTTGGTCTATTCAAGGAGTAAAGAAGAGCATGCAGAACATTTGAAGATCGCACTGCAAACGTTGAGACAAGAAAGATTATATGCTAAGATGAGCAAGTGCGAGTTTTGGCTCGAAGAAGTGAAGTTCTTAGGTCATGTTGTATCCGGATATGGAATTACCTTTAACCCTGAAAAGAATGCAGCTGTTCATGATAGGCCAATTCTAAAGAATTTAGGGGAGATCAGAAGTTTCCTTGGGCTTGCTGGATACTATAGAAAGTTTGTGGAGAACTTCGCTTGAATAGTAGAACCATTGACCAAGCTAACACGAAAAGAGGTACCATTCGTATGGACTGAGAAGTGTGCGTCAGCTTTTGAAGCGCTGAAGCAAAGATTGACCACCGCTCCTATTCTGACAGTGCCAGATGGTTCCGAAGGACTAGTTATTCACAGCGACGCATTTGGAAAAGGCTTGGGATGTGTTCTAATGCAGCATGAGAAGGCCATAGCATATGCGTCAAGACAATTGAAGACTCGTGAGAAGAACTACCCAACTCATGATCTGGAGTTAGCAGCAATGATTTTTGCTCTGAAGATTTGGAGACACTACTTATTGGGTGAAGGGATAGAAGTATTTATCGATCACAAAAACCTAAAGTATGTGTTTACACACAAAGAGCTCAACATGAGACAGCGTAGATGGTTAGAGCTGATGGCTAACTATGATCTTGATCTAAAATACCATCCGGGAAAAGTTAATGTAGTGCCAGATACTCTAAGTCGGTTGCCAGCAATACGGATGTTGACTGCACAGAAGGAGATTATAGCTGATATTCAGATATTCGAATTGGAGATTGTACTACCAAATTCTTCGGGACAGTGGATGCAGTTGCAGGTACAGTCATCTTTGATCGAAAACATTAAAGAAGTACAGTCGCACGATCCAAGATTGCGAAAGTTTCGAGAACAAGTAGAAGTGGGACTTCGGACAGATTTGTTGATTCATGAAGATGGTTTGTTACAATATGGTAGTCATTTATGTGTGCGTAAAGGAGATATTCGTAAAGAAGTCATGAAGGATACTCATAGTTCCGCGTATTCAGTACACCCAGGAGGCATTAAGATGTATAGAGATCTGCGGCAACATTTCTGGTGGGAAGGCATGAAAAGGAAGATTGCTCACTACGTATTGAAGTGTTTGGTATGTCAGCAAGTCAAGACTGAACATCAAAGGGTAGCTGGTTTGTTGCAACCACTTCTGATTTCTTAATGGAAGTGGGAACATATAACCATGGATTTTGTGACAGCTTTACCACAGAGTCCAAAGGGAAATAATGCAGTTTGGGTGATTGTCGATCGATTGATCAAGGCAGCTCATTTTATACTGTTTCGAGTTGGTCAGTCGATGGAGGCTTTGGCAGAGCGGTACATACAGGATATTGTAAGATTGCATGGAGTACCCGTGAGCATCGTTTTGGATCGTGATACTCGATTTCTATCACACTTTTGGAGTAGTCTACAGGAAAGTTTGGAAACTCGCTTGAAATTTAGCACGGCCTATCATCCTCAAACAGATGGCCAGACTGAAAGAACGATCCAAACTCCTGAAGATATTTTGAGGGCATGCATGTTAGACTTCAAGGGTTCATGGGAGGATCATTTGTACTTAATGGAGTTCTCTTATAATAACAGTTTTCAGGCGACTATACAGATGGCTCCATTCGAAGTATTGTACGGTCGTAAATGTCGCTCGTCTGTCTGTTGGGATGATATTGAAGAAAGAAGATTATTGGCACCGGATATTATTGTGCAAACGGTGGAAAAAGTTAACATGATCCGAAATCATATGAAGGTGGCACAGGATCGACAGAAAAGTTGGGCTGATACTGGAAGAAGACCTCTGGAGTTCGCAGTTGGTGATCTTGTATTCTTGAAGATATCACCGACTAGAGGAGTAATCCGATTTGGCAGTCGAGGCAACCTTACTCTTCGATTCGTAGGGCCTTTCGATATTATCGAGCGTGTTAGAGAGGTAGCTTATCGATTGGTTTTACCACCATTCTTAACGGGTGTTCATGACGTGTTTCATGTATCTCAACTCCGCAAGTATGTTCGAGATGAGACGCACGTCCTAAATCACTCAGAACTGACAGTAAGGGAAGATTTAACGTATGAATAGCGACCAATGGCTATTGTGGTTCGACGAGAAAAAGTCCTCAAGAATAAAATTATCCCACTAGTACTTATTTCGTGGGGGAATCGTTCGCATGGAGAATCTACTTGGGAACGTGAAGACGAGATCCGACGAAAGTTTCCACACCTCTTTTCTTAAATCTGTGTCTATTTGTCTCTTTTCTTGTTTCGGGAATTTCGAGGACGAAATTCTTTTGTAGTTGGGTATAATGTAACACCCTAATACTTTTATACTATATATTTTGGGTATTCAAATCTTGCGGTAAAATTCTTTACTATTGTTGCGAATGATGCAATTAGTAGCTGTGGTTATTATCCGACCCGACCCACATGGTTGAAACCCAACATGGTTCGAGATTATATCAAATATTTGCTAGTACGGTGTATTCATGAGAATCGAGTATTAGATACATATATAATATTGTTCACCGCCGAAAGACGCGACCGGGACGCTTAGGACGTCTGGCCTGAATTTTAGAGGCAGATGCTATTTGGTTTTATCCGTCCACCTCTCCGAAGATACCAAGTTGATTTATGGCACCGTATATCGGAGGTTCGGATGGATGCGGCCGTTGTAGCAGATTTCGTCAGATTCCCCCTCGTTGTGAGGGGTTTTTTTATTGTGAGGACGCTCTTCGCTGCAGGCGCAAGCCCCTGCAGTTAATTACGTTACCACGTAGCAATAACCACTTTCTCCTGCTCTAAATGTTCACTTCGTGTCGTGTGTGTTTGTTTTGGCTTTTTTGGTTGCCCGTGGATTGTATACGGAGACTAAATTATGTTGTCGTCGATAGGGCATGGATTAGTCAAAATCCGTATTTTCTTAGATTTGGGTTTGGTTTGATTTAAGGATCGTTAATCTCATTTTAGATTAAGATCAACTTAAATATTTGTTAAGAATACGTTAATCCGATATTGAACTAGGTCCACGGTTGGTTTAAGGACATCATAGTCCATAGAGTTTAGTTTAGGGACGTTGCGGTCCATTGGTAAGGACATCATAGTCCATAGAGTTTAGTTTAGGGGCATTGCAGTCCATTGGGTTTAAGGACATCATAGTCCGTAGAGTTTAGTTTAGGGATAATGTAGTCCATTGTTGTTGGTCGTCGGGACCCGCCACCTCTCTGAAGACGTTGAAGAATTACAACGACATGTATCAGAGGAGTGAAGAGATGTACCCTTGAACCAATGAATGTTCATCAGGAACTTAAGAATCTTGTCTGGGACTAAGGCCAATTTAGAAGAAGACATATGGGCTCGGTCAATTTGGGGTTTGGCCAACCTTGGGCTCAGCCTACTTGATTACTTATTTAGGCTTGATCCCCTTTCTGTATCAGCACTGCTGAGCATTGATTTGGGTTCTGACACCCCTTTCTTTTTGTTTTATTCATATTCTTTTATATGGAGTGTTAAACAATTTATGGCGCCCACGTGCAGAGCACGTGAGGCGCTCGGCGCTGAGCGCTAAACTCTGAGTGCTAAGCACTTCTTATTAAATAGTGCCCACGTGAGGAGCACGTGGAGCGCTCGGCGCTGAGCGCCAGACTTTGAGTGCTAAGCACTTCTTATTAAGTAGCGCCCGCGTGAGGAGCATGTGAAGTGCTCGGCGTTGAGCACCGGACTTTGAGTGCTAAGCGCTTCTTCTTAAATAGCGTCCGCGTGAGGAGCACGTGGGGTGCTTGGCGCTGAGCACCAGACTTTAAGTGCTAAGCACTTCTTCTTAAATAGCGCCCGCGTGAGGAGCACGTAGAGCACTTAGCGCTGAGCGCCGGACTTTGAGTGCTAAGCACCGAGTTTTTTTTGTTCTTCCCAATTCAATTCTCTGAGAATTAGATTCTCACTTATGAAAGACTTTGTCTTACAGATATGAGATCTGGAAAAAAAAATAAGTTCTTCTGATGTGAGAGTTAAACTCTTAGATATGGAGGAGATGCTATGATCTTTCTTAACTTGTGAGAGACTTTGTCTTATAGATCTGAGATCTGAAAAAAGAACTAAGCTCTTCTGATGTGAGAGTTAAACTCTTCGATCTGGAGGAGATGCTATGATCTCTCTTATTTTTATTTACCCTGAGGAGAAATCGTTCTCGTCTTGAATTTTGAAATTTATGGGGGGCTCTTCTCTGTAAGACTTGAAGTCTTGGGTCCTTTATATAGTGGAGGCTGATTTGTTGATTCAGTTAAGGAAATCTCTTATTGAGAGAATTCTTAATTGATTTGGGGATTTTATCCACCGTTGGATCCTTAATCCAAGGACTTTTGTTTTACAAAATATATTTTTCTTGTTTTTAACAAGATTGGGAAAATATTTTTCATATAGAGCTTATTCTGTAATTTAGTGATTTTTTAATCACCATTGGATGTTTGATCCAATGGTGCTCTATTTTACAGAGCATAATCTTTCTTGTTTAGAAAGATTGGAAGAATATTTTCCCCTACAGAGCTTATTCTGTAGCTTGGTGATTTTTAATCACCGTTGGATCTTTGATCCAACGGTGCTCTATTTTACAAAGCATAATCTTTCTTATTTAGAAAGATTTGAGGAGTATTTACTCAATCATAATTTAATTCTGTGATTTGATGATTTATCATCTTCGTTGGATTTTTGATCCAAGGGTGGAGAACTTTTAGTTCTAGCGCCAGCGCCCTCGTGCGGGGCACGTGAAGCACTGCCACAGAGTTTTTAACTCTTGGCGCTGGCGCCCTCGTGCTTTGCACGTGAGGCGCTGCCTCGGTTCAAATTTTGAACAGAGCCTTACTCTCTTATTGGGGGGAAATAAATGCCCCCCTCACCGTTGCGCTCACGTGGTTCACACGTGAGTGCAGCGGTGTCAACCTTTCCACCGTTGGATCATCTTGGAAGTTGGATCGCCTTCCAGCGCCTATAAGTAGGACCTTTGGCCCTTTGGATGACTTCTATTCATCTTCTTCCTTTCTTGTTTTTGAGAATTTAATTCTCCCTTCAGAGCTTAGGTCTTTGCCCAAGTAAATTCCTTTCAGAATCAGAACTCTGCCCAAATTTAGTAAGGATCGAACCTATTAATAGAGTTTTGCTCTTCTTAGATCATAGATCTTAAAATGGATTTTTAGGATTACTTAACCCATTAATTAGAACATTGTTCATCTCTATGAAGAACTCTTAGAGTTCCTTTTATAGATCTTAAAGATCTTGGGTTTTTTACTCTGCAAAAAGCTGGTTTGTGCTCCCAATGCACCCTCGCTATATGAGGCCATCCGTCTTCTATCCAGCTCACTGAATGGTTGCTGGGACGCGAGTGGCCATCGGGATCGCTGGGCTGGCTCACATGTATCATGGCCTAAGCTTAGCGGCAGACACCACTCAGCCGGGGGTACAGCCTGTACATTTCCCGCTGCACTATTTCATGTCGTGGATCGAGCTGCATGTGCTCGGCGCTTTTGGAGTCCACAAACGGCCCCGTTTCTATGACAGTTATAATTTCCCCCGGGTTATGTTTCTAGTTAACGCTTCTGCTTTAGATCCGTCACAGTGAGAGGCTCGGGGTCTGGTCCTTCGCCCGCGTATAGTCGGGGACATCATGACTTTCGTCGATAAGGTCTTAACTATCGGCAAGGAATCCAGTAAAACGGTGCAGCCGATGCACAATATCTTCAAAGACGGGGCTCCTACATTGAAGGCTCGGGAGATTCTGCATTTGTATTCGATCAGGCCGGGATTTTTAGTGTTCAGGCAGAACGACTCGGTGCTGTTCATGAGGTACAACCCGCACCGTTTTTCTCAACACTCGAGTTACGATCAGGGTGTCCCACTTGAGGCCTTTTTAGCTGAGCCGGTTGCTATGGAAGAGGGTATCCGCAGCGCGCTGCACCACTTCATGCGGCTAAATACCGGGTCCAATTTTCTCATCAGTGAGCCAAGCTACGTTCCGAAAGCCTCGAACGCATACGTGGCGTGGTACCAGCATGCGACGGGTGATGTTATTAGGGAAGAAAGGCGGTTACTGCTCGATCGCAAGGGTGCGGTCCCTGCCGGTAATCCAACTGTCCCCTTAAAGCGACGGACCACTGCTGGTCCTTCCTTAAGAGAAGCTGCTGCGGTTGCGGTCCTGTGCGCCTTTCCTGAGAAACCTCTACCCCGTGTTCCTGTAGAAACGGTAGCTGCAGCGTCCCCGGAGTCTGGTGTTGGTGTAGAAATTGGGGCTCGTCGCCCAAAAATGCCCGTCAAGCGTAAGCTCGTGTCATCGGCCGCCGGCGTTCGCTCGCAGAAAAAGAAGAAGTCGCTCTTTTCTGCTAACGTTGTATTCAGCCAGGAGCCCCATGCTCCCTACAGCGAAGGCTTTTGTGAGTATGGCACTAACGATGGCTTGTTCAATACGCCTGTGTCTGACACCGATCTACAGGCTGCCCTTGTGGCCTCCGGGCGATTGGCTTGCGAAGAAGCGGCACGGATCACCATCGCGAAGTCAGGTATACTTCAGTTGTATTTTCCCGCGTTCATTCATTCCTTATTATTATGCTTTTACTAATGCCCTTTTCTTCAACAGGTATTTCTACCGAATAGGCTCTCGCGGCTTCTATCAAGACGTTCGAGGAGGAAGAGAGGCTCCGCGCTTCTTTCGGTCTTGGTATAATTCAGCTCATTGTGCCTTTATTCCCCTTTCTTTATTCGTTCTCCGACCCTCCTTTTTATTTTATTGCAGGGACTACCTCGACTTAGATTATTCCGAGTGTAGTGCCGACCCCGAGTGGTGATGCGGCAACACTTCCAGAGCCAGCTATTGTGGCCCCAGCTCTCCCAACGTTACCGCAGGAGGTTTTGCTAAAGCAGCCGATGACAGACGCCGTAACGGCTCCAGAGGCAGAGCTTGGTTCGGACGACGACGTCCCTTTATCAGAGGTCTTGAGGAGATCATTTATCACTACTCAGACCAAAAAGAAGCGTAGGAAGCGTGCGGCGAGAGAACGCGATGCCAGTTTGGCTGTGGGTGCAGGCTCAAGCAGCATTTCGCTTGTTGATACTCTTTCGGCGGATATTCCCCCTGCGTTGTCTAATGCCCGCAGACAGGTTGCATGCGCGGCTCGGGAAGAAACTGAAAAGCTGCCTGTCACACCCCGCTTCCCAGAGTACGCTAAACTAGGCACGTGACATAGCCAACCATGCTACCTGTGGATAGGAAGTATCCATCCACAGTCACATTACGGCTGTAGAGATATCAAGAACAAAACATAACTATCTAAAATACATGTCCATAAGCCAAGATAACATGGGTCAAGAATAATAAAAGTGCGGAAGCAAAAGATCCAATACAATATAACTGGAATGTATGTCCCATAATGCGGGCTCACATCAGGAAATAAATGCAGGAAATAAAAAACTAACTACTAGCAACACCTCGCAGCTCAGCCTGCTGGCTGAAGTACTCCTGCTCGGACTGCAGTAATGGTACAGAATCTGAGCCATGCAAAACCCAGACGTCAGCACATCATGTCATCAAGTAATAAAATATAAACAGGGTAACAGGCAATGCAAATATAAACATGAATGAAAAGCAGGTGCAACAGTAATATAATCAGGGCAGTGAAGGGTAGTGTGCAGTGAGTAAGCTAAACTGTTCTATTGGGTTTCTAGTCTAAAGTCTTTGAAATCAAATTGATGAATCATCGATGTAACTCAATGGTATCCCGTGCATACCCGGGACCACGGTCCAGATTCTCGGGCTGAATCCGAGACATGCCGCTAGGCACTAAAACAGGAAATATGTACAGATGAATGATGTCAGCAGCATCATCCCAAGGCTGGCCTAGCCTCTAAAACTGATCAGTAAAGGTAGTATATTGTCGAGTTACAAGTCAGGTTTCATCATTGATTCCCCCATACCCCCAAGTTATATGTGTATGTCAAGACAGGTATTCAGTAATCAAGAACTAATGCCAACACAGGATCAGGTAAGAGCAGGTTTGTCTGGATAGACAACCGGAACGGTCCGTGAGGACTACATGTCAGGTTTGTTGGTATTAGACACAAGATCAAGTAACGGGTCAAGCCATGGTACATCAGGTCAGGTCAAGTAGTGTACGGTACCATGCCGGGTCAGCTAATATGTGTAGCAAGCCATGTCAGGGTATAAAAGATAACATGTGGGTGCTCATAAACAGCTAGCATAATCATGGTTATAAGTAATCAAGCATGGTTATCACCAATATAATCTAAGCACTGAATTAAACAATAAAGCAGATTCAATTAATTAGCAGCACAATTATCAGTTGTGGTTCAGAGACGGTTTCAACATTATAGGAATACAGGGTGACATTCATGGCCGTTAAATCATGTTAACCAATATTAAGAATTTCCAGGGATGCAATATTCTATAAATAGGTTCACTGGATGGAATCACAGCTAAAACTGGTTTAAATGCGCACAAGTGTCCGATGGATTAAAACTATAGAAAGATACCATAGGCTATGTCAAAACGTGATTAAACATATGATTGCGGTTATGAGATTTAACATTTAAATATGATCATGTATGCAATAATTACCTTTCAAGTTCTAGATCTTAAAATAATATAAACCGATGCACACGGAACATCGAGATGATATAAAACGATGCATGGGGTACTATGTTTAAACTACAGGTATTAGAACATGTATAAAATGATTTAAATAGCATGTAGTAAGGTTAACTTGCCTCGACGGGTCGCGAAACGGAAAACGGAACGTTACGCGTCGGCGGGGAAAACTCAGGACGTGCGCACGGTTCACGGAATGAACCCAAACGACAAACAATGGAGCCACACGGGTCAGGGTTCCTCGCTGGAACGTCGGGAAACGTCGTCGGCATCACCGGATTCCCGAGATTCAAAACAACGGTGAATAATCACAAGGGAAAAGTATAGAATAAGAAACAACAAAGGAGGATAGAGAAGTTGAGGGGAGGAGGCTTACCCACAGGATCTTCAGAGGCGATAGTGTCGACGGTGGTGGTCGGCAACGCTCTGGCGAGGGTTCAGGGTACTCAGTCTAGGGGTTAGGTTGCACTAGGGTTTTACTGTAAGGTAAGTGCAGGGACTGTTGGGGTGCTGATGCAGAGGCGAGGAAAGAAACGAGATGGTGATGTTGGTGGGTGCGAGGCTGGGGTCTTCGGCGGTGACCGGTGATGTTGGGTTGTAGGGTGTTCGGGAAAGTGGGCCGCGGCTGTTGTGGGTGTGCAGGGTCAAGCAGATCGAGGAAGAGGAAGGAGAAGAGGGGAAGGAAGATGAGGAGGAGAAGAGAGGGGGTGAGCTTGGCGGTGAGTCGAGGGACGAGGAGGTAGAGGAGTCGGGTTAGGGCTGCTTCATAAAGGTTTCGTGGCGCCGGGGGAAAAGTAGAAGAAGAAGACGAAGAATAGTGGGTGGTGACGATAGGGAAACAAAGCGGTGTTGGGACCTAAGATTACTGCGAAAGGAGAGATAAGGAAATACGAGAGGAGAGAGAAAGACTTGGGAGAGAGAGAGCAGAGAGAGAGAGAGGAATAGAAAGGGAAGGAGTGAGAAGCAGAGAGAGAGAGAAAGAAGGCTCGTGGGGGCCACCCAAGCGAAAGAGAGAAGGTGATAGGTGGAAACGAAATGGGAGAGAGGGAAAGAGATTTTTCTGATTGGTTGGGAAAGGAAATTTGTTATAGGGAAAATTTTATAAAAGATTTACTGTTAAAAAATAGTTTCCTTAGTTGAAAAGGAAAAATCTTGTGAGCTGGAAAATTCTAAATACCGGTTAAAGAAATTTAGAAAAATAAAATAAAAATAAAATAAATAAGATTTGGCGGGATACCAAATAATTCAGAATTGCGTCCGGGTCGGGTCTAAAAATTTGAATTTAAAATATGAAAATTATTGGCGGGTTCCAAAAATTAAAGTGAAGTATTTTTCAATTAAAAAGCATACCCCCAAGAACGGACACACGTGTGTGCGCGTAGCCGTCCAAACACGTCCGTTTCACTGGACGGGACGAGAACACGATGCAAGGACGCTACCACAGGGTTAGGGGTGTCAAGCAGGCCATGACAAGTATTTTTAATTTAATTTTAGATGACTTAAAATTGTTATATGTAGAATTTGAATGGTCGGGTAAATTGCAACAAGCAACAATCAAGCAAGACAATGAAATAAATACCACTCACCATACATACGGTAACTGAAATTAGTAGAATTAGACTCGGTTGTTACACTGCCCCAAGGTAATGTAACGCTGAGTCTTTTACTAGAACTTGATCTTCGAATTTTGACACATGCATTTTTTTGCAGGGCCAAGTCTTGGCAAAGGGATGGCGGGTGAAACCTTGGCAGTTACCATGCCTGAAGTTGCTACCCTCTCTCTGAAATCCAGGCCTGTCCAAACCGCCGCTTTTTCCCCGTGTGGCTCTTTGGTATCGGCGGGCATCGCAAGCGTTATGACGGTCCTCGTCGAATCAGGGGATGAAGCCATAGGCGCAGAAACTACTCCTCTGAGGGAGAGCGAAGAAGCCGCTACGCCTGGTGATGCTTCCATCGCGGTTTTGGTTGATGACCCATCAGGTAGGTCTTGGATCACTGTTCTCTTTTTTTTTTCTCAATCCCGTTCAGCTCCCTCTGACGATATTTTGTTTGTAGGTGCAGTGAACGCTGAAATTGTGCCATTTGAAGTATCTCCGGTTGTCGCCATGACGGCTGTTGTTCCCTCGCCTTCTCCTATGTCCTCTGAAATGCTGGAAGGTATAGGTTTGCGATTTATAGGTTTCGCCGTGGGTACCATCCTCCTTGTATTGACAGTATATTGTCATAACTTTGCAGGAGTCCTTTTTGACCATCTATATCAGGTGTTAAACCCGCATTTCTCCTTCCAGTCGGAAGTTATTCCGCCTCCTGGTACTGGTTAGTATATCCTTCGGCTATTGTCTCCTTCTTTCTTTTATGAATAGCCGTATTGTTGCTAAGTCTTCTTTATATTGATCGCATCGTCACAGATTGGAGGAGGGGATAAGAGAATAGCCGCGCCTCCGGTACTCCCAATTTTTCCACCTGCCACAGCCGGTATAGTAGACTCCATCGCTCGTGTAATTTCTTCACCTCCCGAGTCGACATTTGACCATAATTTGTTTTGCAGTAATCGCACCGGCTCCAGCTCTCTTTGAGTCTTGCATCCCAATGCCGGCAGGGCCCTTTGCTAAATGTCCATCTTCCAGGGGCGCTGCAAAAAGCCGGCGAATGTTGAGCGAATTCGTCGAGGATCTTGACGCCGAGGCTCTCACATCCGCTGCAGATTTTGCTGCTGAGGTTAATCCTATGCTGGCGACGCTCGTGAACTTCCATGATGAAGGCGTTGTCGAATCTTGGGTTAATTACTGTAGAAAGATCGAGGCTTGCCTGCACGAGATTGAACTCAAGCGCCTTGCTCCTGAGGTTCTGGCTTTGAATTCCCAGCGAGCTGCATGGGTTGAGCATAGTGTTCCTTTCCTCCATCATTTTTAACAAGAGGCGACCGTGAGATGAAAGGAACATGAGGTGGCTTCCAACGAGTCTATCCAATTGCGCGCCCAGATTGAAACGAATGCTGCAGAGCTAAAAGCCATCTTTGACAACCTTCAAAGATGTATTTCGAATGGGTTGGTGCTAAGGCAGACGCTTGACCTCACCGAGTGGGTTGTACAGGACTGCGAAGCTGCCATGCTAGAAACGGACGAAAAACTTTCGTCCTGTTCGCAGCAGCGAACTCAAATTGAAGCGGAGTTGACCGCGGTGGCTGACCACGAGAAGGGATTGAGAGGAGTGTGCGAGCGTCTTGCTGACTTATTGAAGATGCCTCCTTCTTAGCAACCGTTTTTGTATTTTTTTTGACTGAAAATTTGTAATTGGTGTAAAGCATGCATTCATTTTTTATTCTTTTATGTGATGTATCCTGTATTCACTTGAATTCCTGAATAAAAGGCATATTTTATCTCATACCGTCGTTTTCTTTTCTTTGTTGTGTCATTGGCATGTGACTTTAGCGAATGTGGCCTGTAGATGGTAGATAACGGTTCATCTTGAACTCCTTGTAGGGTTGCGATGGCTTAGGAAACAGGTTCAGATCTGCCGCCTAAGACTTTTCAACTTTATGAGCCGTGAGGGTCTCATAAAAACGTTTCTTCCTACGAGTCGAGAGGATCTCGCAGGTGTAATTTCTCCTTAGGGGTCGTGAGGACTCCTAAGTGCGTTTTCTCTTGAGAGTCGTAAGGATCTCATAAGAGAGTTTTCTTTTTACGGGTTAAGAGGTTTGCGCAGGGGCACTGATTTCCCTGGGGGTCGAGACGAATCGAGAGGTCATTGGTTGACTGACTTGTTTCCGAGATGGAGCGTTGTTCCGACGGGGAGGTCATTGGCTGACTTTTTTCTGAGACGGAGCGTTGTTCCGGCGAGGAGGTCATTGGCTGACTTGTTTCCGAGACGGAGCGTTGTTCCGGCGGGGAGGTCATTGGCTGACTTGTTTCCGAGACGGAGCGTTGTTCCGATGAGGAGGTCATTGGCTGACTTGTTTTCGAGACGGAGCGTTGTTCCGGCGGGGAGGTCATTGGCTGACTTGTTTCCGAGACGGAGCGTTGTTCCGATGGGGAGGTCATTGGATGACTTGTTTCCAAGACGGAGCGTTGTTCCGGCGGGGAGGTCATTGGCTGACTTGTTTCCGAGACGGAGCGTTGTTCCGACGGGGAGATCATTGGCTGACTTGTTTCCGAGACAGAGTGTTGTTCCGGCGGGGAGGTCATTGGATGAATTGTTTCCGAGACGGAGCGTTGTTCCGGCGGGGAGGTCATTGGCTGACTTGTTTCCGAGATGGAGCGCTGTTCTAATGAGAAGGTCATTGGCTGACTTGTTTCCGAGACGGAGCGTTGTTCCGGCGGGGACGTCATTGGCTGACTTGTTTCCACTTTCTGTGGTATCGAGAAAGAACGTCGTGTTGATCTTCTGGGATGCAGATGTTGCCGTCGAGATCTGACTCTCCGTTTTGACAGAGTTTGTTGGGAAATGTGGTTCCCTTTTCGTTTATGCCCATGGATTGTATACAGAGGGGTCAGTACGGACTCGCCTGTAGGACAAAAGTTTCATTCTTTCATTTTTTTTAATTTATTTCCGTGATGCTCTATCATTTCAGTTTTTTATATCGCGAAAGTCGCGATTGCCCAATCATTTCGGCTATTTTTCGCGGTGCCCAATCATTTCGACTATTTTTCTTTTTACTCGCTGCTTTTTATTATGAGTTGCCTAATCGTTTCGGCTATTTTTTATATGTATTTTTGGCTCACTGATTTTGTTGGGAGTATGGACTTGAGATCTGATGCCAATCTTAGCATCAGCATCACTGCGACTGGAATATTGCCAGGAACGAATCATCATTTGCCATGAAAGGACTTAGAATTTGATACCGATTTAGGCATCAGCATCGCTACCACTGGGACATTGCCAGGAGTGAATCATCATTTGCCTTTGTCGGTTCGAACAAAGGTAGCTTAGTAAACAGGGTTAGGGACCTGACGACTAAGGCTCTTGACTTCATGAGCCGTAAGGGTCTCATAAAGGTATTTCTCCCTACGAGTCATGAGGATCTCATAGGTGTAATTTCTCCTTATGGGTCATGAGGACTCCTAAGTGCATTTTCTCTTGAGAGTCATAAGGATCTCACAAGAGCGTTTTCTCCTTGCAAGTCGAGAGGACCTACAAGTGTGTTCATCAAATAGGGGAATTTCACACCATTGGTGGAATTAGGCGAGGGAATGCTTATTTATGCCCGTGGATTGTATACAAGAGTCAATATTGACCGCCCGTAGGACAGTTTGGAGGATATGACGGCTTAAGAACAGGTTCAGGTCCCTGTATCCTAAAGCTTTTGAATCTTGTGAGCCGTGAGGGTCTCATAGGGGGGACATTCGCCTTACAAGTCGTGAGGATCTCGTAAGTGTAATATCTCCTTAGGGATCGTGAGGATTCCTAAGTGTTTTGCTCCCTTATGAGTCATAAGGATCTCACGCGGGTATTTTCTCCTTACAAGGTCGAGAGGACCCTGCAAGTGCATAGGAAATTTTTTTTACGAGTCTGCGCCGTTTCTGGTTTTCACAAACTCGCCGCTAGCCCTGCTGTTTTTACTCACGAAGCCCTCTCAGGTTTTCATCCATACCCATTTCGCTTATGGACGTACCTTTTTTTTTGCTGCGTTAGCCCAAGGATGCTACGGTTCGTAGTAGTTTAAGGACGTTACGGTCCGTAGCTAGTTTCAGGACATTGTGGTCCATTGTTAGTTTAGGGACGTTTCGGTTCCTAGCTAGTTTCAGGACATTGCGGTCCATTGTTAGTTTAGGGACGTTTCGGTCCGTTGTTAGTTTTTGCAGCGAAGTTTTGCCGGATAGCACTTACAGAGTTTGCTACTCAGGAAAACTGCGAGCGGACACAAGCGCCATCATCCATCATTAACCTAGGCTGTGATTCGTTAAGCATAGTATTTCTTAAGGAATCGGCCGTTTATTGGCCGGAAGGGTCTTTCGCCATGTATATCCATGAGCAAGTAAGCCCCACCTTGGTAGACTCTGTCTATGATGTACGGGCCCTCATAGTTTGGCTTGAATGTCCCCCGTTTGGCACAATTGGAGATCATAGGTGTCACGCCCCGCTTCCCAGAGTACGCAGGATTGGGCACGTAACATAGCCAACCATGCTACCTGTGGGTAGGAAGTATCCATCCACAGTCACATTACGGTTGTAAGGATATCAAGAACAAGATAAAGTACTAATCTAACACATGTCCAAATCCATAATAACAAGAAATCAATGAACAGTAAGTGCGGAAGCAAATGATCCAATATAATAATAGAAAGGTACGTCCCATAATGCGGGATCGCACCTGGAAATAAAATGCAATAAACAGACTAACCACTATAGAACTCAAATCAGCCTGCTGGCTGAAGTACTCCTGCACGGTCGGCGACAGTGGTAAAGAATCTGGGCCATGCAAAACCCAGACGTCAGCGCGTCACGACATCAAGTATATAATGTAAACATGTTGATAAGCAATGCAAATATGAACATGAATAAAGCAGTACTAAGAAACAACAGAGCAGGGTAATGTGCAATGGTGACTAAACTGTCCTATCAGGTTTTCTACTCTATAGTCTTTGAAACCAATTGATGAATCGTCGATGTAACCCAATAGTATCCCGTACATACCCGGGACCACGGCCATAATATTCTCGGCGGAAACCGAGACATGCCGTTAGGCACAGAATAGGAAAGTGTTAGTATCCCGTACATACCCGGGACCACGGCCACAATATTCTCGGCTGAAACCGAGACATGCCGTTAGGCACAGAATAGGAAAGTGTACACTCGGTATTACCCCGTACATACCCGGGATCACGGCCACAATATTCTCGGCTGAAACCGAGACATGCCGTTAGGCACAGAATATGAATGTGTACACTCGAACGGTAGTGAACTGTCGAGTTACAAGTCAGGTTCATCATTGGTTTCCCCATACCCCCAAGCTATGTATGTCAGGTCAGGTATTCAGTAGTCAAGGACTAATGCCAACACAAAATCCGGTAAAAGTAGGTCTGTCTGGATAGACAGCAAGAATGGTCAGGTTTGTCGGCATTAGGCATGAAATCAGGTAACAAGTCAGGTCATGGTACAACAGGTTGAGTTGGTAGTAAAGGGTACCATGTCCGGTGCATCGGTATGTATATATATATATCATGTGTAGCAAGGTCAGGTCAATATGCAACGCAATCGAGGGTGTGCTCATAACAGGTATATAATCGAATACGGGATAACAGCAGGAAAATAAGGTAAACAACAATAACAGTTCATTTAATCACAATGGTGCGTTAATATGGTGCAGTTGTATTATCTTATTAACAGGTTCGAGCACCCTTGGGTGCAATACTTTTGTAACGGTCCAAATAAGTTATGATTATCAAATAGACATATGAAATAATTTAACTAAACTAATATATTATAACTGTACTTATTTATCCACATAAAATACTGTCCGTGCATTATACTAAACTGATATATATTTAATTAACTTGGTAAGTGCAAACAATTAAGCATTATTATACTTTCATATTGCACATTACACCCTTAAAGCTTTCAATTATATATCCATAATATTCCTATCAATGCAACAAGTGTATATAGTATATATTTTCATATGTGGTATTCACATTAGCATGCAATATTAAGATTAGTAAATTAATATTCATAGCAGTGTATACTTTTATAACTATTTCATTGTCAATAATGTAATATCATATACATAATTTATTATGACCCAATAAATATAACAATAATTTTAGTGGCAGGATTGGCCATCGCAGTAACTAGCATGTTAGAGTAAGTATTGGGGTACTTACCCAGCAATGAACGATCGTGCAATCTCGAAAACAACAATGGGGACACTAACTTGAAGCCGACGTAATGTATGCTCGGTCAGTGCAGAGGATCAACGATGGCGACTGCAAGGCGTAGGCGATGCTGACTTGGCGAGATGGGTTCCCGGCCTGATGGGTGGCTGCTGGTTCACAGTAGGTCGCAACCGAGGAAGATGACGCCTAAGGCTGTTGATCGGTGAGAGTCTTGGTCGAGGGTTGGAGTTGGGTGAACGTGAGAGAGAGGTGATCACTGGGGGTCTGTTAATCGTTGGCGATGACCAGGGCGGCACAGGTGGTCGCGGGTGGCTGCGGCGGGGAGCACTGGTGGCTGCGAGGGTGCAGGCACAGAGGATATGGGCGAGACGAGGAGGAAGAGGCTAGGGTGCTGGTGGTATCGGCGTCGGCGTCGGGGCTGCGGCGGTGACGGGTAAGGGTGGCTAGGGTTGCGCGATGGGTTCTCGCGAAGTTCGTGGGTTTTCTGTTCTCAGGATCATGAACAGAGGGGGGAAGGTATTTAAAAGGATAGAGAGAGAGATTAATGGGGGGAGAGAGAGAGAGAGAGATTTGTGATGGGTAGAGAGAGAGAGAGAGAGAGAAATGGGTAAGGGCCCACCGGAGAGTTATTGATTGGCTTAAGAAAGATTTAAGGGTAAAAAAAATCCAAAAGATTTAATAGGTTACGTTAACACTGAACATATATATGAAATATATTATGGTTTTCAATATTATATTAATTTGGGATTTTGGCGCTAAATAAAACATTTCCAAATCGCGCCCGGGTTGCGCCCAAATGCTCCAAATTCAAATTATAGGATTTTAAGCAGGTTCCAAATTTTGAAAAGAGGTGTTTAATGATTAAAATGCATGCCCCCAAGTCGGACACTTGCACGCGCGCGTAGTCGTCCAAACTTGCCCGTGTAGCCAAACGGAACGGAATCTCGACACGCGGACGCTACCACGCGACTAGTGGCGACGAGTAGGCCAACATGGACATTTTAAATTTCATTTTAGGAGTTAAAATTTGTTATGTGCCAAAATGACTTAACCGGTTAAAATTTAGCAATAAACCCCAGAAAAACAGAATAATTGAAAAGAGCCATAAATAACCCTCAACTAGTAATATAAATAGT
This sequence comes from Agapanthus africanus, assembly GCA_030015575.1. NCBI lineage: Eukaryota > Viridiplantae > Streptophyta > Magnoliopsida > Asparagales > Amaryllidaceae > Agapanthus > Agapanthus africanus. Next base: position 116,320,564 of record CM057350.1, read on the forward strand.
ATTATTGGGCTCGGGTGTTACATCATACCCAACTACAAAAAGAATTTCGTCCTCGAAATTCCAAGAATACAAGATAGCTAACTACTGGAAAAGGTGAGGGAATTTCTGCCGGATCTCGTCTTCTCGCTCCCAAGTAGATTCTCCATGCGATCGGTTACCCCAAGAAACTAGCACAAGAGGGATAACCTTGTTCTTAAGAACCTTTGAAGTCCAACATGCAAGCCCTCAACATATCTTCAAGGGTCTGGATCGTTCTCTCTGACTGTCCATCAGTTTGAGGATGATAGGCTGTGCTAAACTTCAATCGAGTCCCCAAACTTTCTTGTAAACTCCTCCAAAAGTGCGACAAGAACCGAGTGTCCCGATCGGACACGATGCTTACCGGTACTCCATGCAATCTCACAATCTCCTGCATATACCGCCCTGCCAAAGTCTCTGTCGATTGACCAACCCGAAACGGAAAAAGTGAGCTGCCTTGGTCAACCGATCGACAATCACCCACTGCATTGTTGCCCTTTGGACTCCGCGGTAAAGCCGTCACGAAATCCATGGTTATATGTTCCCACTTCCACTGAGGAATCGGAAGTGGTTGCAACAAACCAGCAACCCTTTGGTGTTCAGCCTTGACTTGCTGACACACCAAGCACTTAGCCACGAAGCGAGCAATTTCCCGTTTCATACCTTCCTACCAAAGTGCTGTCGAATGTCTCGGTACATCTTTGTCCCTCCTAGATGTACAGAGTAAGCTGAACTGTGTGCCTCCCTCATGAGCTCTTCACGCGCATCTCCTTTTGGCACACACGCACGGCTACCATATCTCAACGAACCGTCTTCAAGGATCAGTAAATCGGTTCGTAGTCCGGCTCCAACCTGCTCTCGAAACCTTTGCAGTCTAGGATCCTGCGATTGTGTCGCCTTAATCTTCTCCACTAAGGACGATTGTACTTGCAACTGCATCAACTGTCCTGTAGCATGTGGTAGCACAACCTCCAAGTCAAATCTCCGAAAATCCTCAATGATCTCTCTCTGTGCAGTCAATATCTGAATTGCTGGTAACCGGCTTAGCGCATCTGGCACGACGTTAACTTTTCCCGGATGGTACTTAAGATCAAGGTCGTAGTCAGCCATCAGCTCCAACCCTCTGCGTTGCCTCATGTTCAACTCCTTCTGAGTGAACACATATTTCAAACTCTTGTGATCCGTAAAGGCTTCGACTCTCTCGCCCAACAGGTAGTGTCTCCAAATCTTCAGGGCGAAGATCACGGCTGCAAGCTCTAAGTCATGAGTCGGATAGTCCTTCTCATGAGTCTTCAGTTGTCTCGATGCGTAAGCGACGACTTTCCTATTCTGCATTAAAACACATCCTAATCCTTTTCCAGATGCGTCGCTGTGAATCACCAGTCCTCCTGAATTATCCGGTACGGTCAGGATCGGGGCGGTTATCAACTTCTGCTTCAACGTCTCGAAGGCCAATGCACATCCATCCGTCCAAACAAACGGTACCTCCTTACGCGTGAGCTTGGTTAACGGCTCAGCTACGCGAGCGAAGTTCTCCACAAACCTTCTGTAGTATCCGGCGAGTCCAAGAAAACTCCTTATCTCCGCAACATTCTTCGGAATAGGCCAATCTCGAACTGCTGTAATCTTCTCGGGATCAACGGCGATTCCATCGCCCGACACGACATGCCCCAGAAACTTCACTTCTTCCAGCCATAATTCGCACTTACTCATCTTCGCAAATAACTTCTCTTGTCTCAGCGTTTGCAGTGCGATCCTTAAGTGCTCAGCATGCTCCTCCGGACTCCTCGAGTACACCAGAATATCGTCAATGAATACCACAATAAACTGGTCCAAGAACGGTGAAAAGATCCTGTTCATCAAATCCATGAATATTGCCGGCGCATTAGTCACTCCGAAATACTCGAAATGCCCATACCGAGTCCGAAACGCCGTCTTGCAAATGTCTTCTGCCTTCACTCGGACCTGATGATATCCTGATCGCAAGTCCAGTTTCGAGAATACCCTCGCGCCACTAAGCTGCTCAAAGAGTTCTCCAATGCGAGGGATCGGGTACTTGTTCTTAATAGTCACCCGGTTCAATTCTCGATAATCAATGCACATCCTTCTCGTGCCATCCTTCTTCTTCACTAAAAGAACTGGGGCTCCCCAAGGTGAGTTGCTGCTTCGAATCCATCCCTTCTCGAGTAATTCACCAACTTGTTTCTTAACTTCTTCCAATTCCACCGGTGCCATCGGATAATAAGATTTTGATACTGGCGCTGCACCAGGAATAAGGTCAATCGCAAACTCCACCTCTCGCTTCAGCGGTAAGTCCGAAATATCTTCAAATACGTCCATAAAATCACGAACAACTGCCGGCTCTTCATTACTATCAACTTCCATAGCTGCAAGAACACTGTTTGTCGGCCTAGCCCTAAACTCGACTGGCCCGACAGAACTGCTTCCTTACCGCAACCGCTGTCTACATTGTTGGCCACGAAAGGTCCAGCAAGACTACTGAGTCTCGTCCATTCTGCTGCATGCACGTCCACGGTTGCTCCATTCTGCCTTAGTCCGATGAACTTCTCTTCCATTTCCTCCGCGCAGTCCGCGGAAGGACTTCTCCAGTAAACCCTTAGAGAAATCCGCCCACTGTTTGGCCTGGGGCAAGCGGTTCTCCTCCACAAGCCACCACTCTCGGGCGTAATCCACTAGTTGAATGCGCACTACATCAACTCCTTTGTCCTCTGGAACCTGTGCCGCAATCAGCAAATTCTCCGTGTCACTAGCCACTGCTCGGCTGGCAACGGCTCCTCCAGACCAGTGGAAGTAGACGGACCCAAAAGTCTGAAATCTGCTACAGTCCCTACTCGTTCGACTGGTCTAGTTCCATCGTTGTTTACAGACTGCTGAACGATCTGCAAACCTTCCTGAAACGAATCTGCTATTGCTGGATCAGCTCAGTCTGTCTCTTTGATTTCCAGCATTCCTCTTATCACTCCAAGCATGGCGGCTTCGTTCACACGCCTCTGGTAAGTCTTCAACTTCTTACCTGTCATAATCCTGAACTCAAAACACCCAACATTAGCATGATGATAGATTCTGAATGTGGATCAAGGCTAGAACTCCAAGATACTTAAATAGAGTGCTGCATTGTAGCTATGCCGCGGTATCATAGCCGCAATTACTTAACTCCACCCAAGTCGCCCAAGTCCTAGGATAACAAGAAATCAGGTTTCCGAGTCGACATGCAAAGTAAGTTTGCGCGTCGTAAAAGATATAATCAGGAAGAATGTGATTCAAGAATGGTAAAACGGTCAATGTGGCTGGACATATTTCCTAAACACGGGTATTCTGATTCGTGTATTGGGTACAATACCCAACTACAAAAGAATCAACCCGACTAACCTATGTCTCTGATACCAAAAGAACCATGTCACGCCCCGCTTCCCAGAGTACGCAGGATTGGACACGTAACATAACCAACCATGCTACCTGTGGGTAGGAAGTATCCACCCACAGTCACATTACGGTTGTAAGGATATCAAGAACAAGATAAAGTACTAATCTAACACATGTCCAAATCCATAATAACAAGAAATCAATGAACAGTAAGTGCGGAAGCAAATGATCCAATATAATAATAGAAAGGTACGTCCCATAATGCGGGATCGCACCTGGAAATAAAATGCAATAAACAGACTAACCACTATAGAACTCAAATCAGCCTGCTGGCTGAAGTACTCCTGCACGGTCGGCGACAGTGGTAAAGAATCTGGGCCATGCAAAACCCAGACGTCAGCGCGTCACGACATCAAGTATATAATTTAAACATGTTGATAAGCAATGCAAATATGAACATGAATAAAGCAGTACTAAGAAACAACAGAGCAGGGTAATGTGCAATGGTGACTAAACTGTCCTATCAGGTTTTCTACTCTATAGTCTTTGAAACCAATTGATGAATCGTCGATGTAACCCAATAGTATCCCGTACATACCCGGGACCACGGCCACAATATTCTCGGCGGAAACCGAGACATGCCGTTAGGCACAGAATAGGAAAGTGTTAGTATCCCGTACATACCCGGGACCACGGCCACAATATTCTCGGCTGAAACCGAGACATGCCGTTAGGCACAGAATAGGAAAGTGTACACTCGGTATTACCCCGTACATACCCGGGATCACGGCCACAATATTCTCGGCTGAAACCGAGACATGCCGTTAGGCACAGAATATGAATGTGTACACTCGAACGGTAGTGAACTGTCGAGTTACAAGTCAGGTTCATCATTGGTTTCCCCATACCCCCAAGCTATGTATGTCAGGTCAGGTATTCAGTAGTCAAGGACTAATGCCAACACAAAATCCGGTAAAAGTAGGTCTGTCTGGATAGACAGCAGGAATGGTCAGGTTTGTCGGCATTAGGCATGAAATCAGGTAACAAGTCAGGTCATGGTACAACAGGTTGAGTTGGTAGTAAAGGGTACCATGTCCGGTGCATCGGTATGTATATATATGTCATGTGTAGCAAGGTCAGGTCAATATGCAACGCAATCGAGGGTGTGCTCATAACAGGTATATAATCGAATACGGGATAACAGCAGGAAAATAAGGTAAACAACAATAACAGTTCATTTAATCACAATGGTGCGTTAATATGGTGCAGTTGTATTATCTTATTAACAGGTTCGAGCACCCTTGGGTGCAATACTTTTGTAACGGTCCAAATAAGTTATGATTATCAAATAGACATATGAAATAATTTAACTAAACTAATATATTATAACTGTATTTATTTATCCACATAAAATACTGTCCGTGCATTATACTAAACTGATATATATTTAATTAACTTGGTAAATGCAAACAATTAAGCATTATTATACTTTCATATTGCACATTACACCCTTAAAGCTTTCAATTATATATCCATAATATTCCTCTCAATGCAACAAGTGTATATAGTATATATTTTCATATGTGGTATTCACATTAGCATGCAATATTAAGATTAGTAAATTAATATTCATAGCAGTGTATACTTTTATAACTATTTCATTGTCAATAATGTAATATCATATACATAATTTATTATGACCCAATAAATATAACAATAATTTTAGTGGCAGGATTGGCCATCGCAGTAACTAGCATGTTAGAGTAAGTATTGGGGTACTTACCCAGCAATGAACGATCGTGCAATCTCGAAAACAACAATGGGGACACTAACTTGAAGCCGACGTAATGTATGCTCGGTCAGTGCAGAGGATCAACGATGGCGACTGCAAGGCGTAGGCGATGCTGACTTGGCGAGATGGGTTCCCGGCCTGATGGGTGGCTGCTGGTTCACAGTAGGTCGCAACCGAGGAAGATGACGCCTAAGGCTGTTGATCGGTGAGAGTCTTGGTCGAGGGTTGGAGTTGGGTGAACGCGAGAGAGAGGTGATCACTGGGGGTCTGTTGATCGTTGGCGATGACCAGGGCGGCACAGGTGGTCGCGGGTGGCTGCGGCGGGGAGCACTGGTGGCTGCGAGGGTGCAGACACAGAGGATATGGGCGAGATGAGGAGGAAGAGGCTAGGGTGCTGGTGGTATCGGCGTCGGCGTCGGGGCTGCGGCGGTGACGGGTAAGGGTGGCTAGGGTTGCGCGATGGGTTCTCGCGAAGTTCGTGGGTTTTCTGTTCTCAGGATCATGAACAGAGGGGGGAAGGTATTTAAAAGGATAGAGAGAGAGATTAATGGGGGGGGATAGAGAGAGAGATTAATGGGGGGGGAGAGAGAGAGAGATTTGTGATGGGTAGAGAGAGAGAGAGAGAGAAATGGATAAGGGCCCACCGGAGAGTTATTGATTGGCTTAAGAAAGATTTAAGGGTAAAAAAAATCCAAAAGATTTAATAGGTTACGTTAACACTGAACATATATATGAAATATATTATGGTTTTCAATATTATATTAATTTGGGATTTTGGCGCTAAATAAAACATTTCCAAATCGCGCCCGGGTTGCGCCCAAATGCTCCAAATTCAAATTATAGGATTTTAAGCAGGTTCCAAATTTTGAAAAGAGGTGTTTAATGATTAAAATGCATGCCCCCAAGTCGGACACTTGCACGCGCGCGTAGTCGTCCAAACTTGCCCGTGTAGCCAAACGGAACGGAATCTCGACACGCGGACGCTACCACGCGACTAGTGGCGACGAGTAGGCCAACATGGACATTTTAAATTTCATTTTAGGAGTTAAAATTTGTTATGTGCCAAAATGACTTAACCGGTTAAAATTTAGCAATAAACCCCAGAAAAACAGAATAATTGAAAAGAGCCATAAATAACCCTCAACTAGTAATATAAATAGTATTATTGGGCTCGGGTGTTACAATAGGTCTTTTGATAACTAGCACGTGTTCGCCTTGGCGGAATGTTCTCGGCCTAGTCAATCTTTCGTATGATCGTGTCATCTTTGCTTTGTAAGCCTCCAAGTTTTGCTGCGCCATGAGACAAGTTTCATCGAGGGCGTCTAGCTCTTCAAGCCGAAGATGAGTATTCTCTTCGTCCGTGAGCTCGTAGTGAACCGCCACTCATAGAGAGGGTAGCTCTATCTCGATGGGGAATACCGCTTCTGTGCCGAATACCAACGCGAATGGCGTTGTATTTGTGGCTGTTTTGAACATGGTTTGATAAGCCCAGAGAGCTTCATGTAGTCTCTCGTGCCAGTCCTTTCTATTTCTGAACACTGTTTTCTTTATGATCTTTGTCAAGGTCTTGTTGAAAGCCTCAGCTATACCGTTAGCTCAGCGATTATAGACCGAAGAGTATCTCCAGTCTATGTTATGCTGTTGTGCGAAGCGGCTGATTCTGTGACTTCTGTAGGTCGGCCCGTTATTGGAGATAATCCGTCGTGGAGTGCCGAACCGATAGATGACGTGTATCTTAAAGAAATGGAGGATGTTCTCCGTCTTCACTTCTCTTAGCAGTATGGCTTCTGCCCACTTAGAGAAGTAATGAGTTATCGCCAATATGAACCGATGTCCTTTGGATGACGCTGGTTTGATGGGCCCAATTATGTCGGTTCCCCACATTTCGAACGGCCAGCTAGCCACTGTTGGGTGTAGCGGGTTTGGATGCTGGTGGATGAAGTCTCCATGAATTTGGCACGAGTGACACTGCTTCGCGTATTCGAGGCAGTCCTGAATCATTATGGGCCAATAGTAGCCCATTCTTTTGATCTTCAGCTTCAACTTTGGCCCGGCTTGATGAGAACCGCAGAGTCCGTCGTGAGTTTTTTGGACGACTTTCCTTGCTTCTTCTGATCCCAGGCATCTCAACCACAGAGAGTCGAACGATCTCTTATATGGAGTATCATTGACGAAGGTGAAATACAGAGCTCGTTTCATGAGCTAATGTCTTGAGGATGCATCTTCCAGTGTTCGACGGCATTTGAAGTAGTCTATAAAGACTTTTCTCCAATCCTTAAGCTTTTCTTGGTCCTCTGTTTGTAGGGCTGTTTGCTTGGTCGCTTCCTTTTCTTCAGACGACTCTGGAGATATTTCTGCTGGTGCGAGAACCCGACGGCTCTGCACAATGATTCTTACATTATCAAGGTTTTCGTCAGCCAGTTCTTTAGCGAGTTTGGCTAATGCATCTGCTTTACTATTTTTTGTACGCGGTATGCTTTCCAGGGCGTAGGAAGGAATTTGAGTTAGTAACTGTTGCACTCTTTCGCCGTATTTTACCAACTCTGGTTTACACGTCTGATAGTCACCGTTAACTTGGCTAACGACCAGCTGGGAGTCTCCGTATATGAGGAGGTTTTCGATTCCCATGTCGACAGCGATCTCAAGACCTGCTATCAAAACCTCATATTCTGCTTCATTGTTTGTCCTCGGCTCTGTTAAGGAAAAGGCAAAGCGCATATCCCTCCTTATAGAGTCATGAAGATGAGGCCTACCCAAGATTTGAATATGGGGGAGCTGTGTTTTCGCTTCTTCACGGAAGATGCTCCGTCGAATCACTCCCTCCTTTCTCTCCGTCGATCGTGTCAAACGCGTGCTCGTCTGGCAGTTCGCAATTTAGGGGTGAATCAGCAGGTATCGGATGCTCAGCGAGGAAGTCGGTGATGGCCTGGCCTTTCACTACCTTGAGAAGTCGGTATGTTATCGAAAATTTCATTAAGAGTAGGGCCCATTTAGCGAGTCGTCCCGTTAGTATGGCTCTTGACATCAAATATTTGAGAGGATCCACCTTTGATATGAGATGGACCTCATGCGCTAAAGCATAGTGTCTGAGCTTCGTTATCGCGAAGATTAATGCCAGGCAGTGTTTTTCGATAGGGAGTAGTTGTTTTCTGCCCCCATGAGAACTAGACTCAAATAGTAGAGGGCTCTCTCCTTCCCTTGGTCGTTCTCCTGGGCCCGTAGTGCGCCCAAAGAACCTTCAAGGGCGGTTGTGTACAGGATGAGGGGCTTTCCCTTGACCGGAGCGGTCAATACCGGCAGATTTTGCAGGTATTGCTTGATTTCGTCCAGTGCACTCTGGCATTTACGATCCCAAACGAACGGGGTTCCCTTCTTCATCAGGTGACTGTAGGGGCGGCATTTTCCGGAAAGGTTGGTTATGAACCGTCGGATATACGCGAGCCTCCCTTGTAGAGACCGCAATTGTTTTAAAGTTCTTGGAGTGGGCATTTCTATAATCGCCTTGATCTTCGATGGATCTATTTCGATGCCCCGATGTCGTACGATGAATCCTAGGAATTTGCCTGAGGAGACTCCGAATACGCATTTCAGAGGGTTCATCTTCAGGTTATACTTACGAAGACGTTGGAACGCTATTTTTAAATGCTCCCGGTGTTCCTCGTACGATTTGCTTTTCACTACAAGATCATCGATATAGCATTCGACGATTTCATGTATGAGGTCATCGAAAATCTTTGTCATGGCCCTCTAATAGGTAGCGCCGGTGTTCTTCAGACCAAAAGGCATCACTTTGTAGCGGAATATGCCCAAAGGAGTCCGGAAAGCGGTATGCTTTTGGTCTTCGGGATGCATCTTTATTTGATTGTACCCTGATGATCCGTCCATGAAGGAGAAGACTTCATGAGTGGATGTGTTATCTATCATCAACTCGGTAACTGGTACGGGAAAATCATCCTTCAAGCAAGCTTTATTGAGGTCTTGGAAATCCACACAGATGCGCACTGTCCCATTTTTCTTCATCACTGGGACAATGTTAGCGATCCAGTCGGGGTATTGAACTTCTTGGATGAAGCCGGAGTCGATTAGCTTCTTAACTTCGGCGTTGATACTCATTTCAAGTTCGAGCCGCATTCTTCTTGGCGCTTGTTTGACTGGCTTAACGTCCGGAGATATCGCCAATTTATGCACAGCTATTTCTGGATCTAGTCCCAGCATCTCAGAATAGTTCCATGCAAAGCAGTCGTTATATTGCATGAGCACATCTTTTAGCGTAGCCACCTGTTCTTCAGACAGCAGCTCACTGACGAACGTTGGTTGTGGGTCATTTGCCATCCCCAAGTCAATTTTTCTCAGGTTGTCCGCAATAGTGTGTATTCCATCTTCTAACTCTTTTGGTGCCGGTGGAAATTCTGAGATCAACTCGTCTTCATCCTCATTTTTGAAGCACCGGGAGAGGTCATCCATATTCTCGTGCACTCCTTCTTTCGACAGCGTTATCACGTGACAGGTACGAGATCGTTTCCAAGACCGATGTTCATCTGGTTCTACTCTTGCTATATATGTTTCTTTTGGTATATGCCTTTGTGTTGGGGCTACCCTCCAACTGCTGGATAGAGCAAACCTGCCTTACTGATATTGGTCTTCTACCCAGTTTTTGAAGGTGAAGCAGTCTTCAAAAGGATGTCCTATCGCTCGGTGATAGGAGCAATAATCCGGGTGATAAACCTCGTTTGCTTGATCGGGGTGCCGAGACTCCGGGAGTGTCATCATTTGATATTTCATGACAAGGTCAAAGATTCTCCTTGTCTTGTCTCGAGGGAAAGAATATGCTCGACCCATCTTTTTCATAAGAGACGGATTCCGGCTGACCTTTTCTCAATCGCGTGGCCTTTTGGATCCGTTTTGCCCTGTCGAACGTTTTTTCTGTTCTTTAACTTGTTTTTGCCTCCGCGTCGGGCCTTTTTCTTGTCTTGGGAATGCATGGCAGGCTGACGGTGAAGGGCATTGTCATCCTCCGTAGCCTGCTGAAGGAGGCGTTGCGTCTTGGCTTTCTCGTAAATGGTCATTTCGCGGCTGTGGTCGTTCCGAACCTTTTGACTCGCTTACCTTACTAGCTTGTCCATCTGTTCTTCAAATGACGGACTCGGCATTTTTATGGCAGGACCTCATTCTGGTTCAATGTCAGGGTCTTTTAAAAGAGCACCCCCTTCTTCATCGAGGTCATTTATGACATGGCAGACATGGAATTGCTCCCGTTTTTTGGACTAGACATATCCAAGACCGATCTTTTCCATTTTTCTGTTGGGTAATTTTCGCTGAGTTCCGGGGACGTTCCAAATCTTGTTGTAGAACCGAGCTTGTCGAGGAGTCTGTTTGAAAGGTACGCCTTGGCATCTTAATAACCTTCTCAATCCCTCCGTGTAGTATCTGGGCAGACGGATTGGTTGGAGCCTGTCGAGCGCGAAATCGGCACCATGCCAGACTTCTCTTTCGACTTTAGTCTCCGTGAATCGATAGAATAGGATCACCTTTTTATCTCTTCACCCGGGCGGGACGTAGAATGTCTACGGCTCTTGCACACTATAAGTCTTAAGCGCATCAAGCTCTCTGTAGCGCTGCCACGGAATCATGGCAATTTGCAAACTCTGATCATCTCCAGTGAGGGCCTGCATTGATGGACGGACCGAGAACACTGTGTTGACTTCGTCTTCAGAGTCACTGCCAAACACCAAAATAGGGGTAGATGGTCCCGGCCTGTTGCATTGGGGCAGCCCCGACTGGACTATCTTTTCTTCCTCCTCGCTATCGCTCCCGAAGGCCGGAATAGTGGTGATAGCTTTTTGCTTATTCTCCGGTTTATGGCATCTTTCCGTGTCTTCAAAGTCTGGTAGGAAATACTTTGCACCTTCGTACTTTCGGACTTCATTTACGGAGGATGGGTTTAGTTCCCCCGTCACGGTATACTCGAGACCATATTTGAAATATTTCATATACTGATGTTGTGTAGAAAGGATGATTTTGTACTCGTGCAACCAAGGTTTGCCGAGCAAAGCATTGTAGTAGGTCTTAGCGTCAATGACATGAAATTTAATGTCAGTGATGAGCAGCCCAAAGCGTAACGTCAGTATTACAGACCCGAGCGTCCGTGATGACTGGGAGTCGAACCCGGAGATGGTGATTTTATCCCGAGCGAGGTGCTGAACGCTCATGCAGATCTCTTTTAGCACACTCACACTTAGGAGGTTGACAGAGGACCCGTTGTCAACTAAGATCTTCCCTATCTTGATGTCATGGCAGTACCCGGTGACATACAGGGGATGGTTATGCTCGCACGTTTCGAGGAGGAGGTCTTCATCGTTGAAGGTGATGTCGGCTGTGTGAACTTCTTCCAGCTCGTCTTTCATCTTTTCTTCGGCAAGGAAAGGTTGAAACTGCTTGGGCTCTTGTAATGCCCTGATCAGAGAATCTCGTGCCTCTTTAGACAACAGAAGGGCATCCAAAATGCTTAGCTGTGAGGGTATCTTCCTCAGGAGTGCAAGGACATTGTAATCCACTTTGTTTTTCTTGGGCGGGTCTTTGGCTGCCAGCTCTTCGACGACTCGATCATCGAGGGCGATATCCTCAGATACTTTTTCCTTCCCCTTATCTTTTTTGTTCGATCCCTTATTTTTGGGTCCGGGATTCTTTTTAGGCAACGCACAGTTACGCAGCGGAATATTCTTACAGTTCTTTATCTCTTCCTCTTTTCCTGAGGTGGATTCGTTGAATGGAGGGCCGAGAGCTACTTCTTCATCAGAATCGTTTCCGAAAGTGAGAACTTGCGATCCCCTGGTATCAACCATGTGACAATTTCCGGCAGTTCTTTTGTGCTCATCTGTCGTATTTCTCTGCTCCCGACGAGTTTTGCGCTTCATCCGCTTGAAATGTTATCGGTGAGCAACGTATCCCTGCCACCACTTTTTAAAGGCTATACATTCTTCGGTAGGGTGTGCAATTCTCTGATGGTATAAACAGTAGTTAGGATGTACATCCGCTTCATCAAAGCGTATACCGCTAGGAGTATTTCCTTTGAAAGATGGCAGCCTCATTCCCATTGACAGGGCTTTAGCGAATTGTTTCCTTGTCTTAAGCCTGTTTTTGTCTACTGCGGGCGTGCTTCGATCTGGTTAGAGTGCTTTGCAACTCATCCCTACCATGACTTCTTCAACTTGATGCCGATGCCTGGTCCTTTCGAATATGGCCACTTCACGCTCTTGATCGGCTTTGTTCTTCTGAAGGGCTTCGTTCAGCAGCATGTCAATCATCTCGTCTGACGGTTCCAAGGATTTTGGCACCGATCCTGCCCCCAACTCTCTATATTATCTTCTGATGCCGAGTGAGCTTCTTCGTCATTTATTGGTGAATGAGAGATAATGTGACAACTTGCCACATGATCCTCGGGTTCTTCTGACGAGTCTTCTCCCTCATCATTGTCATTATCTCCGCCCCCAAGGATGTGGTTGAGAAACTCTTGGAGTGTGACCGGGGTTCGCGCCTTCTGGTTATATTCCTCCAACGTGTCAATATGCTTTTGTAGGTCCATGCGTTTGTCATCAGACTGCGCGGGCTTTTGGTCTTCTTCTTCTTCTTCGAAGACTTCGATGGCTGGGCCTAGGTGTTTTGCCCATCGTTACCAATTCTCGGTGTTGGGTGCGGTTTCAGCATCCCCTCAATGATCTCGGGCTCTAACGGGCTTTTCCACCTGATTGCCGGGCATGCTTGAAGATTCTTCAGCATTCTTTTGGTCTTAGCTGAAAGGACAACTTCCTACGGAGCCTCCACTATAAATGAGCACGATGCCCCCGGCGTGTCTACCTTTTTAGGAGCATGCGGTTGTGGCGGGTTTACCCTTCAGTTTTCAGACAACGCGAACCTGCCCCGTTGGTACTGGTCCTCAACCCAGTTTTTGAAGACGAAGCAATCTTCGATTGGGTGGCCTACTATTCGGTGATAGGGGCTGTAATTGGGATTATTAACGTCGCCCGGTTGCAGTGGGCGTCTCGGATCTGGTAAAGTGATAAGCCTGTTGCGCACCACCAGTTCGAACAGTCTTCTCGTTTTATCCCGAGGGAATGAGTAAGGACGTCTCAGCTTTTCTCCGAGTGATCGTTGTTTATCGTTTTGGCGAGCAGCTGGTTTCGGATCACTTGGCTGTTGCTGAGCGTTGGCGACGAAGGTCACTTTCCCTTTGTCCTTTTCATTTCGAAGCTCCGTTTTCGAGAAGGACGTTCTATGGCCCATCTGATCCATTTGGGCCAGCTTGTCGATCAAGGCCTGGAAAGTGGTCGGCTTAAAGAACATCATAAATTGGGATATAGTTGCTTGCGGATCAAGGGTCCCTACGAACATGCTCATGGCAGAAGCTTCTTCTATACGTTGTTCGCATCTCGGCTATAGGTTCTGCCACCGAATTGCATACTGAACCCAAGTCTCTCCTGGCTTCACCCTGGCATTGATCAATGTCGTGATCGAGGTGCGTTCGTTGGCGCTTGCAAAATACTGGGTGAATAGAAACTCCATTTCTATAAATGTTTTGATGGAGTCATTCGGAAGCTCCAAGTACCATTCAAATGTCGTCTCCGCTAAGCTGCCGACGAACCAGCGAAGTAGCAATTTGTCGTCACCTCCTGTATTGCCGCATAGATCCCTGAACTGAGCGACGTGTTGATGAGGATTGCATGTCCCCTTATACACGTAGAATTTAGGGATCGTATATCTCGGCAGGTACTTAATTTGATCATACCAGCCTAGATATGGTTGCCCAGTTCTAACGACTTGGCCATCAGTTTCGCTTGCCTGATAAGCTCGTATTTGTTGAGCTATGTAGTCATCAAGCGCAGCTTTCGAGATCGTCTCCTCCCTGGCTGCTGATAAAGCCAGAAGAGAATTTGATGTCTCCCCTCTGTCGTCTTCGATGATTATCGGGGGATCTTCAACTGGAGGGTCCAGTTGGATCATCATCCCCACTATATCTTGGAACATGAGCGCCATTTGTTTTATTTTAGCCGCTTGTTCCGCGGCTTCTTTATCTTTCTTTTCGAGCATTCTTCGGAGGAACTCGGCGTCGGTTTCCTACTCCTAGCATTGATCCGACGATATTTCCGGACTTTCCTTCTGCCCAGTGAGTGTGGCCATCTTCGTCAGCATCTCCTGGAGTTTCCGTTGTTGCTCTTAAGCCTTTGTTATGGACCGCATAAGTGGTTGATGACCCCCAAAAGCACGGATTTCCTCTTTTCCGGAAATCATGTAGACGATGTACACTATCATGCCCCCAGACTTGGGGTATTTGGGCTCAGTGCCCTTGAAATTTGTCGGAGGCATGGGGATCTTCTCCGGCCTTCTCCTTTTATGGACGGTCGAGGTTGAGGGGGCTGCAATGGGCACCCCTGCAGACGACACCTTCCGTAGCATAGCGGCAGGATGGTCCTCCTCTTGTCGAACCTTCATTTTCTTCTGTCGGCGGGAGTAGTCTTTGTCGATCACAGAGTCTTAGACTCTTCTCCAGATCCTGTGGATTTTGGAGGATAGCCGCTGAGGGGGCTGCTCCGGCTTCGCTTTAGTAACATTTTCAGTGGGTGGAGGAGACCTTTATAGTACGGCAATTGGAGAGTTCTTGTGCACCCTCCTGAGCGGCTCAAAGCTGTTCCCAGTTGGAACGGCAGCGTCAATTTCCACCGTTGGAGCTGGTGGGGTAAGTCCAGAGTGGGAACTGCTCCCAGCTTTCCTCACTCAGCGCCAGTGGCGACGTCGAGCATGTCGTGTAGCCGGGATCACTTCTATCGTTGGAGTAGCTTCGTCATGCCCCATGCTTTGAGGAGAGGCTGTTATTGGCACCAGCCTGTCAAAAACTGACATCTGCTGGGAAGGAATGGTCAACTTATCGAAGGCCACTTTCGAGTAGGGGAAGTAGTTTGGACGACTTCACCTGCAGTAGGAGTTGGGATAGCCTTCTCCAGTATTGCGAGTCTCTTCGCGAGCCCATTTGAGCTTAAGCTCAGCCTGTCGAAGACTGAGGCAGTAGACTTGGATGACCTGTTGAGAGGGGCCACCGTAGTTGCAAGCCGATCGAAGACCGACTTCTTTGGAGCTTCCTGTGATGACACTGGAGCGTTGAAGCTTATCGGCGGGAGCATGGACCTGAAGAACAATCCAGTGGTGGCCTGCGTCACCTCTTCCACAGGCATTGCGAAAATGGAGGCCGCTTGGGGCCCGTAAGTTACTCCTCCAGACGGGGCGGAGCGGGAGTTGTTGCAGTTGGTGCAGCTGGAAGCCATTGATGTCATCTTCCCTTCTGCGTAAGAGCAAGACACCAAATCTTAGTACCTCGAATCTAGGGACAACCATATTAAACTGCGATTCGTTCGCGAACACGACACACGAAGTGTGGAGTGGAAAGAGGAAAAGGTTCCACCGGGCGTGCCAGAATATGTTCACCGCCGAAAGACACGACCGGGACGCTTAGGACGTTTGGCCTGAATTTTGGGGGCAGATGCTATTTGGTTTTATCCGTCCACCTCTCCGAAGATGCCAAGTTGATTTATGTCACCATGTATCGAAGGTTTGGACGGATGCGGCCGTTATAGCTGACTTCGTCAGATTCCCCCTCGTTGTGAGGGGTTTTTTGATTGTGGGGACGCTCTTCCTTGAAGGCATAAGCCCCTGCAGTTAATTACGTTACCGCGTAGCGATAACCACTTTCTCCTGCTCCAGATGTTCACTTCGTGTCGTGTGTGTTTGTTTTGGCTTTTTTGGTTGCCCGTAGATTGTATACGGAGACTAATTTATGTTGTCGCCCGTAGGGCGTGGATTAGTCCAAATCCGTATTTTCTTAGATTTGGGTTTGGTTTGATTTAAGGATCGTTAATCTCGTTGTAGATTAAGATCAACTTAAATATCTGTTAAGGATACGTTAATCCGATATTGGACTAAGATCTACTTAACGGGGGTTCGGGATCATTTTTGATCTAACGAAAGAGCATTTGGGCTCTATCGTTTTAGTTTAGGGACGTTACAGTCCATAGATGACCATCATAGTCCATAGAGTTTAGTTTAGGGACGTTGCAGTCTACGGTTGGTTTAAGGACATCGTAGTCTATAGAGTTTAGTTTAGGGACGTTGCGGTCTATTGTTGGTTTAAGGACATCATAGTCCATAGAGTTTAGTTTAGGGACGTTGCGATCCATTGGGTTTAAGGACATCATAGTCCATAGAGTTTAGTTTAGGGACGTTGTGGTCCACGGTTGGTTTAAGGACATCATAATCCATAGAGTTTAGTTTAGGGACGTTGCGGTCCATTGGGTTTAAGGACATCATAGTCCATAGAGTTTAGTTTAGGGACGTTGCGGTCCACGGTTGGTTTAAGGACATCATAGTCCATAGAGTTTAGTTTAGGGACGTTGCGGTCCATTGTTGTTGGTCGTCGGGACCCGCCACCTCTCTGAAGACGTTGAAGAATTACAACGACATGTATCAGAGGAGTGAAGAGATGTACCCTTGAACCAATGAATGTTCATCAGGGACTTAGGAATCTTGTCTGGGACTAAAGCCAATTTAGAAGAAGACATATGGGCTCGGTCAATTTGGGGTTTGGCCAACCTTAGGCTCAGCCCACTTGATTACTTATTTGGGTTTGATCCCCTTTCTGCATCAGCACTGCTGAGCATTGATTTGGGTTCTGACACCCTCTTTCTTTCTTTTTTATTCATATTCTTTTATATGGAGTGTTAAACAATCTATGGTGCCCATGTGCAGAGCACGTGAGGCGCTCGGCGCTGAGCGCCAAACATTGAGTGCTAAGCACTTCTTATTAAATAGCGTCCATGTGAGGAGCACGTGGAGCGCTTGGCGCTGACCGCCAGACTTTGAGTGCTAAGCACTTCTTATTAAATAGCGTCCGCATGAGGAGCACTGAAGCGCTCAGCGCTGAGTGCCAGACTTTGAGTGATAAGCGCTTCTTCTTAAATAGGGCCCGCGTAAGGAGCACGTAGAGCGCTTGGCGCTGAGTGCCGGACTTTGAGTGCTAAGCGGTTCTTCTTAAATAGCGCCCGTGTGAGGAGCACGTGGAGCGCTTGGCGCTGAGCACCGGACTTTGAGTGCTAAGCACTGAGTTTTTTTTCTGCCCAATTCAATTATCTGAGAATTAGATTCTCACTTATGAAAGACTTTGTCTTACAGATCTGAGATCTGGAAAAAGAACTAAGTTCTTCTGATGTGAGAGTTAAACTCTTAGATATGGAAGAGATGCTATGATCTTTCTTAACTTGTGAGAGACTTTGTCTTATAGATCTGAGATCTGGAAAAAGAACTAAGTTCTTCTGATGTGAGAGTTAAACTCTTCGATCTGGAGGAGATGCTATGATCTCTCTTATTTTTATTTACCTTGAAGAGAAATCGTTCTCGTCTTGAATTTTGAAGTTTATGGGGGCGCTCTTCTCTGTAGACTTGAAGTCTTGGGTCCTTTATATAGTGGAGGCTGATTTGTTGACTCAGTTAAGGAAATCTCTCAATTATGTGGTGCTCGAGTGTTCTCTAAGTTGGATCTTCGGTCGGGATACCATCAAGTTCGTGTTACAGCGGAGGATGTATGCAAGACAACCTTCAAAACTCGATACGGTCACTATGAATTCTTGGTAATGCCATTCGGTGTTACTAATGCCCCAGCCGTGTTCATGGATTTAATGAACCGAGTTTTCTCTCAGTACCTTGATCAGTTTGTCGTAGTTTTCATCGACGACATCCTTGTGTACTCCAAAATCAAGGAGGAGCATGCCGAGCATTTGAGGATCGTGTTGCAGATATTGAGACAGGAAAGGTTATACGCCAAGCTTAGTAAATGCGAATTTTGGCTTGAACAAGTTCAATTTTTGGGCCACATCATTTCTGGAGACGGTATATCAGTAAACCTGGCGAAAATTGAAGCAGTGAAAGATTGGCTAGCACCAAAGTCAGTAGCAGAGATTAGAAGTTTCTTGGGACTCGCAGGCTACTACCGCAGATTTGTTAAAGATTTCGCACGAACGGCTGAGCCGTTGACAAGACTTACTCGAAAGGGAGTACCATTCGTATGGTCAGAAGAGTGCAACCGAGCGTTCGAATTATTGAGGGAGAAATTCACAACTGCACCCATATTGACCGTACCAGATGGGACAGGAGGATTGGTGATTCATAGTAACGCTTCCGGCAAGGGCCAGGCCGTGTCTTGATGCAGCGTGGGAGTGTTGTCGCTTATGCCTCGCGTCAACTGAGGGCGCACAAGAAGAATTACCCAACTCACGATTTTGAGTTGGTCGCAGTGATCTTTGCTCTGAAGATTTGGAGGCATTATCTTTTGGGAGAACGAGTGAAATTTTTTACGGACCACAAGAGCTTGAAATATGTTCACGCAAAAGGAGCTAAATATGAGACAGCGCGGGTGGTTGGAGTTCATGGATGATTATAATATTGATTTGCAATATCATCCCGGGAAGGTAAATGTGGTACCGGATGCTCCCAGTCGGAGACCAACAGCGATGTGGTTGACTGGCCAGAAGGAACTCATTGATGAATTTCGAAGACTCAATTTAGAAGTGGTAGAGCAGGGGACGCACGGACAGTATTGGCAACTGCAAGTGCAGTCTTCGTTAGTAGATCGTATTAAAGCTGCACAGGCTGGGGACCGGCAATTGCAGAAGTTCCGCGGGTTAGTAGAGGCCGGATTGAGAACAGATCTATTGATACACGAAGATGGCTCATTAAGATTCGGCAGTTGATTATGCGTGCCAAAGGGCGAGGTTCGAGAGAAAGTGTTGAAAGAAGCACACGGTTCAGCCTATTCGGTGCATCCGGGTGGCACCAAGATGTATAGGGATGTTAAACAACACTTTTGGTGGAATGGTATGAAGAGAGAGATTGCCCGCTATGTGTCAAAATGCTTAGTGTGCCAGCAGGTGAAGGACGAACATCAGCGAGTGACCGACCTGTTTCAACCACTTCCCATTCCCCAGTGGAAGTGGGAACACATCACTATGGACTTCGTGACGGCTTTACCGCGGAGTTCTAAGGGCAATAATGCTATTTGGGTCATCATTGACCGTCTTACAAAGGCGGCCCATTTTCCACCCTTTCGAGTGGGACAATCGATGGAGACATTGGCAGAGAAATATATGCAAGAGATCGTACGATTACATGGGGTGCCTATCACTATAGTATCGGATCGGGACACGAGATTCCTCATATTTCTGGAGAAGCTTACAAGAGTGTCTAGGCACTCATCTCCGTTACAGCACAGTTTACCATCCCCAGACTGACGGACGGTCTGAACATACAATACAGATATTAGAAGACATGTTGAGAGCCTGTATGCTAGATTTCAAGGGATCGTGGGAGGATCACCTTCACTTAGTGGAATTCTCGTATAATAACAGCTATCAGGCGAGTATTCAGATGGCGCCGTTCGAGGCACTTTACGGACGTAAGTTTCGTTCCCCACTTTGCTGGGACGATGTGGGTGAGCGAAGATTACTAGGACCGGAGCTTGTAACCCAAACCGTTGAGAAGGTCCAGTTGATCAGGGACCGCATCAAGGCAGCACAAGATCGTCAGAAGAGCTGGGCGGATACTAGTCGAAGACCTCTTGAGTTTGGAGTAGGAGATCATGCCTTCCTTAAGATTTCGCCGACTCGAGAAGTGATTAGATTCGGTGGTCGTGGGAAACTCAGTCCCCGATTTATCGGACCATTCGAGATTGTGGAACGCGTTAGAGTAGTAGCATACATATTGGCTTTACCACCCTCTTTGGCTGGTGTTGTTCATATCAGATTTTTGCATTTTTATACCGCCCAATTTTTGTCACATTGCATATCGGTAGGTACTCTTGAGCCGTGTTTGCTAGTCAATTGCAAGATACAGGTTCTCGGCTCTTAACAGTGAAATTCATGGGAAAACACGACAAAATCCGGGTTCCTGCCATTCACAGATAAAACACGGATCTCCGCTCTTTATCCGTCTGTTGCCACACACCAGTTTAGGAGACAAAATGGCAAATCGATTGTCACCTTCATGCACAAGGCTCAATGGCAACACAAGATCCAAGAAATCTACGCGGAGCTCAAGAAAATCATGACAAAAGATCCATGTCCAATCACCTTTTGATCCACTAGAATTCTGGAAGAAATGTAGAAAGATTATCAGAAAAAACATATACCAGACAAAAGGGGACAGCAGACCAGGGAAGCAAGAAAAACCGGAGGGCCCAACTCCTCTATTAGGCCGCGGAACCGCGGCCTAAGCATGCTTAGGCCGCGGAACCGCGGCCGTACGGCCTTGTCGGCTGAAGATACTTCAGGGGTATTTTGGTCTTTCTATGTACAGGCAGAATTTTGCCCTAGATTTCCAACTCCCTGCCTATAAATAGCCCAGAACTTGCCAAAGTGAAGGGTGCATAATCTTGTATTTTCTAGGTTTTAGAATACTTGATCTTCTTCCTCTTCTCATCTCTTCTCCATTGAAAAACTTGTAGTGAGCTTTTGTGAGTGAAGAATGATGAATAAAGAAGTTCATTTTATTATCATACTTGTCTTGCTCTTATGTTAAATGCTTGTAATTTTCATTTGTTAACTTAGTTGTTGTTATTTCTTGTTGTTTCTTTCTTTCTCTTTTTCTTTATCCTTAAATCAACCATGATGCTTACGCTTGATCCTTGCCAAGGTGAGCTCGCAAATAGCTAGTTGTTATCTTCTAATCTCTTTCTTTCTATCTTCCTCTTTTGTTTTGTTTTCTTTTCATTATGATGTGTGAGTAGTTTCATACTTGTTAGGGTAGGATAAGGGAAGTTTGAGAGAAG
The DNA here is from genome assembly GCA_030015575.1 of Agapanthus africanus. Lineage (NCBI taxonomy): Eukaryota > Viridiplantae > Streptophyta > Magnoliopsida > Asparagales > Amaryllidaceae > Agapanthus > Agapanthus africanus. The sequence goes on from CM057350.1 coordinate 116,341,617, forward strand.
GAAATCTCTCTCACTCTTTCCTTGCCCAACATCTTAAATCGACTCCCGTTAATTGAACCACAATCCGCTCCTTACGGCACCCTATCCTACATGATAGCGGTGATTCCGTAGTGAGACCGGTTGTGGTTGAATTAACCAGAGGTTATGGCTAAGAGCCAAGAACGGACGGACAAGCACCAAAAGGAAGAACTTAAGCGTTGGAAAGCCTAGCTTATACTCGCAAGTTCCTTCCTAGTCGTGCTAATCCCCGTTGTTGCCGATTACCGTAACACCGATATTAAGAGTGGCAATGAAAGAAGTGAGGGACTCCTAACTCAAACTAACCTAATCCTAACCCTAACAAGCTCTCTTTACATATCATTTCAACACTTAGTTAATCACAAACAAATCAGGAAAACTGGACTTAACTCGTTAAAACACATAGAAAAAGATTCCCATCTCCCTGCGGACGACCCGTACTCAACCGGCTAGCTACAAGCGAAACCGTTTTGATTGCGGTAATTAACTAAACTTGAACACGCAGAATCGCTAACAATCAAATGGCGCCGTTGCCGGGGAGACGGTAGTTTATTTCTTTGTGTAATTTCGGGTTAACTTGTGAATATAAATATAACCAAAAAACAAAAAAAAAATATACTTTGTAAAGAAAAATCATTTTCGTTATTTTTGATTAGTTTTTGTGCAAGTGTGCAGGATAAAACGACGTTCAAGTTCAGTGCCAAAGACGTGGGAAGTTAGACCCACATTTCACGGCTACACCGCGACGGATTGAAACGAAGCTAACGTTCTATAGTAAAAATCTGGAGCAGATACAGTGAACAAATAAAGATTCAGCAAATCCAGACAAGCAGAGGACATCCAAGGAAGCCCACCCAAGAAATCCAGAAGCCTAAACCCACCTTACTGCCGCGGAACCGCGGCATAAGCAAGCTTAGGCCGCGGAACCGCGGCCGTTTTGGGCCTTCATGGTGCCATTCTTTCTGTGAGTATCTCTTTCCTATTTCCCACTCCTCTGGACTCCAATAAACTGTGTTTTCTGCAGCATTCTTTGCGTAAACTCTCTTTCCCCTTCCAATAAACTGTTCTTGTGCAGGATTCTTTGCGCCGCGCTAAAAAATAAAAATTGTTTGCAGTTGATTTGTTATCGCTTTGCATTCATTAATACGGACTTAAGAGGCTTGAAACCAATTCAGATTGGGTGGGGATTTCATCACCCTTCCCAGGACCCCAGAAATAACAAAAAGCATATGCATTGACCATTGTTAAATTGAAAAATACTAGACTCAGCCCTAAGGACTTCGCGCTCAATAGGACAGAGGACTAATTACAGGCATCGGCCGTTTATCCTATCCTGACTTTGCGGTGTCTAGGCAAGTGTGATGAAGGCAAGTGGTTATTTAATTAAGGAACTTCGCGAAAGCGTTGGACAACCTCCCACTTACCTGGCACTTATCTGGCCGCAATTAGCGGAGAAGAGGCGGTTTGAGGTCCTGTTTCTAGTTCTTTGGAACAGTTAGGAGCTGTCTAGCTGACCTAGGTGACCCTAGATCTAGGTGTGATTGTGCATATCTTGTTTGTGATTGCTTAAAGCCGTAAATCCGTACATATTTCTGTAAAGCTCTTTCTAAAAAAAAAAGGAAAAAATCAAAACTTTTATAAAAACTTGCCCTTTGTCGCCAAATCCATTTTTCACCCACCACCCATCGTATTTCTCCATTGACGTTTTCTTACCCTCACCTTCTCCGCTTTGACTATACTAAACTCGTTTAGTGTATGTCCGCTTGGACTCGGGACACTAGCGCCCGCCTATTCCGCGTTACGTTAGTCGCTACCGACTACGCGATCGACTCAGACGTCGAAACTCCGTCCACTCCTCTTTCACCTTTACCTTTGCTGGCCAACTCCGACGTTGACCGGAATTCTGTTCATACATCTTCACCTTCACCATCACCAACCTCTTCTTCCGCGATGTCAGGATTTAATCCAAATATCTCTTTGACTACCCCTGGATTGGCTCCACCTCCTACGGAGACCAATAACCCACCACCACCGCCTGTTGTAGCGCCGCAGCGAATCGCGCTCCAGGATCGTTTCTATCCCACCCGTTCTGCACTTCCCACCTGCCTTTCTCTTCCACCGGCCAATGGGGATAATTTTGAAATTAAGCCCACTTCATCAACATGCTTCCACGATTTCATGGGCTTGAATCTGAAGATGCCTATATCTTCATCAATAAATTTCAAAACGTTTGTGCCATGATGAAAACTACCCAACTGTCGGACGATGCTATACGTCTACGGGTCATTCCGTTCACTTTATGCGATCTTGCTGAAAAATGGCTGTATAGCACCGCTTCCCACTCCATAACCAGTTGGGACGAGTTTGTAAAAGCGTTTCTAAAGAAATTTTATCCGAATCATAAAACCGCAAGGATTCGCAATGAAATCAACCAATTCTCTCAGCTTCCTTCTGAACCCTTCTGGAAGTGCTTTGACCGGTACAAAGACCTTCTTGTTCAGTGTCCTCACCACGGTATAGAGAAATGACAACTTTGCCAAACCTTATACGAGGGCCTGAACCCAGCAACGAAGCAGTTGTTGGAAACCATCTGTCAGGGCCACTTCCTATCAAAATCTGACGAGGAAGCGTGGCAATTCTTTGACGACCTTGCGGAGCAAACGCTACAATGGGAGAGCACCAGACCGACTTTTTCTTCTTCTACCTCCACTTCTACCGGTCAGTCTAGGGTAGGAATTCACCAACTGGATGTCTCTATTGCAATGAAAGCTGAAATAGCTGCAATAACGAGAAAGCTTGAAGCGATAGAGAGCAAATTTTCTTCTCCTGCTCCTGCCCCTGTTCTTCCCCTTCGTACCATTTGCGCTTGTTGTTCCGATCCTTCTCACTTAACCGAAGAGTGTCCTTACAATCCACCGTCGCAAGGACAGGATCAGGTTAATGCTGCATTTCAGCAAAGACTGAGGAATGATCCATACTCTTCCACCTACAATCCCGGTTGGAGGAACCACCCTAATTTCGCCTGGAATCAGAATCAGAATCAATTCCAAGGCAACAATTTCCAAAGGCCCACTCCGCCGCAACAACAAGCGCAACAACAAACTCAACATCAATTTCAGCAGCCCTTCCAACCCCAACCTTTTCAAAATCAGACGAACAACTTTGCACCCAACAATTCTTTTCCCCAAAACAACTTTGTTCCGTCAAACAACGATAAGGTTTCCTCGCTCGAACAAAGTCTGGAGGCGTTCGTCAAACAATCGAATCAATCCACCGCAAACATCCAGTCTTCCATTCAGTCCTTAGTGCAACACACTGCCGCTCACGGGCAAAGCATCAAGACCATCGAGGCCCAGATTGCACAACTGAATGCGGCCTTAAGCGAGCGAGAGAAGGGGAAGCTCCCGTCCCAGCCACTCCCAAATCCCGGACACCCACAGAATGTACATGTTGCTCTTGAACAACAGAACCATAATGTGAGTGCCGTGACCACATTGAGATCGGGAAGGATGCTGCAAAACAACATTGGCATACGGAACAACGATGACACCCCGGCCGCTTCTTCTTCTTCTTCTTCTTCTTCGTTTTCTGCTTCTTCGTCTTCTGAGCCTATTCTCCGTTCTTCACAAGGCTCTCCTTCCTCTTCTTCTGCTTTGAATGGACCCACTTCTCACTCCACGAAAACACCTGTTCTGGGATCCGTTCCTACTCCACAATCTCCTCCACAGGCATTAGACTCAACCAATTTTAAAAACGTCCCATTTCCAAACCGGTTGAGGTCTAATAAACAAAATCCTTAAATAGAGAAGATTCTGGAGTTATTTAAGCAGGTTAACATTAACATTCCTCTTTTAGATGTTGTCCAACAAGTCCCGTCCTACGCGAAAATCTTAAAGGACTTGTGCACGAAAAAGAGGAAGTCTCAGGTACCCAAGAAAGTTTTCTTGGCTAGTGCTGTGAGTGATGCCCTTACCCAATCTTTACCACAAAAATGGAAGGACCCTGGCTGTCCTACGATTTCTATTACCATTGGGGATAAGAACATCAACCGTGCACTATTAGATCTTAGTGCCAGTGTTAACCTGCTTCCGTACTCAGTATACGAGCAATTAGGCGTAGGAAAGCTGAAACCCATGCACTGCACTCTCCAAATGGCCGACCGATCGATCACCCATCCTAGGGGTGAGCTAGAGGATGTGTTAATCAAAGTCGGGGACTTCATATTCCCCGTTGACTTCATTGTATTAGACACACAGCCTGTCGCTAACCCCCGGAATCAAATTCCGGTGATACTCGGTCGCCCATTCCTTGCAACCTCAAATGCTATGATCAATTGTCGCAATGGTTCGATGAACCTCTCTTTTGGAAACATGACGATTGAACTCAACATTTTTAGGTTGGGGAATCAGCCCTCCGAACCTAATGCTCATATACTGGACGTTTGCTCGATCCAGGAGATCACCCCTGAAGAGTGTGAATTCGAGGAGTTTCTGTTCGATCATGCTAACCTTAACACCACTAGTGCGTTCCTCCTCGAACCTGCTGCTGTTTCTGCACCCGACAACGACTATGAGTGTTTCACATTCTTGAACGATCTTAGCCGCTCGCAACCCGAGTTTGAATCCTTCGAATTTCCAGATGAGTTACCTGAACCATCCGACTCGGTCGCTTACACTCGTTTTGAACCTTTGCTGGAATCTTTTGAGTTCGAGACCGTTTCACCAATCTTGCCTTCCATCGTTTCACCTCCAACGCTCGAACTCAAGCCTTTGCCGTCTCACCTTAAGTACGCTTACTTAGGTGAGAACGAGACCCTCCCTGTCGTCATCTCGGCTTCTCTAGCTCCAGAGCAAAAGAAAGCCCTTCTCACGGTCTTGCACAGCAACAGGCAAGCTTTTGGCTGGTCCATGGCAGACATCAAGGGGATTAGTCCCCTGATCGTTGAACACCACATTTATCTGATGGATGATGCCAAACCATCCCGGGATCCACAAAGACGTCTCAATCCAGTCATGAAGGAGGCTGTGAAGAAGGAGATCGTAAAATGTCTGGATAGTGGTATCATTTACCCTATCTCTGATAGCCAGTGGGTTAGCCCCATTCACGTTGTCCCCAAGAAATCAGGTATAACGGTCATCACTAACGAGGCGAACGAGTTAATCCCTACCCGCACCCAAACTGGATGGCGAGTATGCATTGATTACAGAAAACTCAACGCCGCAACGCGGAAGGACCACTTTCCGCTACCTTTCATTGACCAAATGCTTGAACGATTGGCCGGACACGAGTACTACTGCTTTCTTGATGGCTACTCCGGCTATAATCAAATTCCCATCGCCGAAAAAGACCAGGACAAGACCACTTTCACTTGTCCTTTCGGCACGTTTGCATATCGTCGCATGCCCTTTGGGTTATGCAATGCACCCGCTACCTTCCAGCGGTGTATGATGGGAATCTTCTCAGACATGGTGGAAAAATTTCTGGAGATCTTCATGGACGATTTCTCCATCTTCGGCGATTCCTTCAACGAGTGTTTGCTGCATCTTGACGCTGTCCTTACCCGATGTAAGGACAAGAATCTCACTTTGAATTGGGAGAAGTGCCACTTCATGGTGCGCGAAGGTATTTTCTTAGGACATATCATCTCGCAAAATGGCATAGAGGTTGACAAAGCGAAGATTGAGGTCATTTCCAATCTCCCTCCTCCCCGATGCGTCAAAGATATCCGAGCCTTCCTTGGCCATGCCGGTTTCTATAGACGGTTCATCAAGGACTTTAGCAAGATTGCTAGGCCCTTGACTCTTTTGCTGGCCAAGGATACGCCGTTCGACTTCAACTCGAGCTGTGTGACTGCATTCGAGTCATTGAAAAGCTCACTCACTTCTGCTCCCGTTCTTTCTTCGCCTGACTGGACGCACCCATTTGAGATTATGTGCGATGCATCCGACTTTGCCATTGGTGCTGTCCTTGGACAACACATAAACAAGATGCCTCACGTAATCTATTATGCGAGCCAAACCCTGAACGACGCCCAACTCAATTATACAACAACTGAGAAAGAATTCTTAACTGTTGTATTTGCTTTAGAGAAGTTCAGACCCTACCTCATCGGCTCTCCAGTCATTGTCTATACAGACCATTCTGCTCTGCGCCATCTTTTTGCGAAGAAAGATGCAAAATCTCGGTTAATACGTTGGATTCTCTTACTTCAAGAGTTTGACCTTGTCATTAAGGACAAACGAGGATGTGAAAACGTAGTTGCCGACCATCTCTCACGACTTCCTTCTTCGCCTTCGCTTCCAATCCCGATCAATGACGTTTTCCCGGATGAACAGCTCTTGACAGTATCTTGCGAACCCTGGTTCGCAGATATTGTGAACTATTTGGCCATAGGATTACTACCGACTGAATGGTCAAGTCAGGACAGACTTCGCTTCTTATCCTAAGTAAAACACTTTGACTGGGAAAACCCCTATTTGTTCAAGTACTGTCCCGACCAGATTATTCGTCGGTGTGTCCCTGACGAGGAATTCAAGAGTGTGCTGTCATTTTGCCACGATCAAGCGTGTGGCAGGCATTTTGGCCCCAGAAAGACAGCTGAGAAGATCTTGCAATGTGGTTTCTACTGGCCACAACTCTTCAAAGACGCTCATGACTATTGCAAGACTTGCTCCCGGTGCCAACACTTGGGCCGGATATCCCGGAGGACCGAGATGCCGCTCCAACCGATCTTGGTTGTGGAGATTTTCGATGTCTGGGGGATAGATTTCATGGGGCCGTTTCCCGGCTCTTTTGGGAACTTGTACATCCTTCTCGCTGTTGATTACGTCTCTAAGTGGGTCGAGGCTGTGCCCAGCCGGACTAACGACAACAAGGTTGTCGTTAGGTTTCTTAAAGAAAACATTTTCTCCCGGTTTGGGCACCCCCGAGCGATCATTAGCGACAATGGAAGTCATTTCTGCAACAAGACTTTCGAGGCATTGATGCGGAAATATTCCATTAATCATAAGCTCTCTACGCCCTACCACCCCCAAACCTGTGGGTAGGCCGAAGTTTCAAATCGGCAAATCAAGCAGATACTGGAGAAGACGGTTTCCAAGAACCGTAAGGATTGGTCGCTGAAACTCACTGATGCCCTTTGGGCATTTCGAACCGCTTATAAGACCGACCTTGGCATGTCTCCCTATCGGCTTGTGTACGAAAAGGCTTGCCACCTACCTGTCGAAATAGAGCATCGCGCATTTTGGGCAATAAAGGAGCTGAATCTGTCTCTCGAAGATGCGGGCAGCCATCGGAAGCTGCAACTGAACGAATTAAGCGAGCTTAGGGATGAGGCTTACGATAACGCGGTTGTCGTTAAAAATCGAACGAAGGTGTTTCACGATAAACACCTTTTGCGCAAAACTTTCGTACCTGGTCAACAGGTATTGCTTTACGACACCAGACTACACTTCCATCCAGGAAAGCTCAGATCTCGCTGGAAAGGGCCGTATTTTGTGCGGAATGTGTTTTCGCAGGGCGCTGTGGATTTGGAGAATCCGAAGGACGGTTCATTTTTTAAAGTGAACGGACACCGACTAAAACCGTACCTTAGCGCCGAACCAACAGAGAAGCTCCTGGTCTTACAGGAGCCGGTTTACCCTGCATAATCTTCCTCTGCCTACCTCCAAACTTCGGTTATCCAGCCAAGAACAAGTGGACACTGTTCCAAATAAGTTTGGGGGTATGTATATACCATTTTGTACATTTTTGTGGATATTCTTTTTCTTTTTCTTTTTCTTAAAACCAAAAACAAAAAAAATATAAAAATAAAAATTTTGTGTATATCTAACCGACAATTTTGACCCTTCAAATGATCTCTTCATGCAATGACAGTGAGGACACTGTCCAGTTTAAGTTTGGGGGTACGCTCGGTACGCGTTTCTTACCTTCACATCCATATGTATATTTTGCATCTGCATATTAAAATCCATAAAATCCATAAAAATCTGAAAATTTTCTAAAAACATAAAAACCTTTTTGTCAAGTTAGCTAGTGGGAGGACTCTGATTCAATATTTCGACGGTTTTGTTTGATAAGATAAGAATAACTAAATCTTATGTTTAGATTTTGAAAACCTAAAAGATAACTCTCCTTTGAAGTTAACTATAGCTGATATACGTCTTTACATCACACTACACGTGTCGTGAGTTTTGGAAATTAGATGATAAGTCTTTTCTGTCTAAAATCTTTTAAATGGATAAATGATTTTCTGAGGATCGAATAGGTTTGTTCTGAAATAAGTAATATCAAGAATATTTTATGAAATGAAGTGAATATGAAGGGATATTATTGATGCCTTAATTGGAACTAAGTCTGAAAAATAACCCATCTGAAACTTGATTGGAATGATTACACACCAAAACCCACTAAACACGTCTTTTATCCAAAAAAAAATAATTGAACTGCCGGCTATATCTCCGTTCGTATTAAATCATCATGATTTTCACGCCAAACTGTCTTTTGTTTGTGGACCTAGGTAACTTGAGTAATTAAGTCCGCTGGGGTGTTTCTACACCTAATGCCCTAAAGCCAACTGGTTTGGGTGCATTGGCCCAAAGCTCGCTAAGAAGCCTAGAAAGTCCAGATTAAAACAAAGTCAAGCAAGTGTTCTCTCCGAATTAAAATTCCTAACGGTTCTTTGTGTGAGAATAATCTTGATAAAAGACAGGCTTTTATAAAAATTTTAGCAGAGATATGAAGGTTTTATTCTATGTTAAAGACTATTGCACGTTCACAGAGGTGTGTATGAAATGAAAACAAGAAAAAGGTGGAGTGAAAAATAAGACCTAGTTTCCTGTTAGGGAAGATTGAAATTCTGAAGTTGAAACTTTACTGGAAACCGAAACTTGAAAAATGCTTAACTCTTTATAAAACTTATGTGATCCTTTCAAAATTTTTATCTGGGCTTTATTGTGTGACATGATGATGTAAATCGATCCTTCTGGAAACTTAACGACACTATTTGCACTGCACGTAAAGACATATAAAATCTGTAGTTAAATAAGAAGCGAGGTGTGAAAAATAAAGGTTCGGTAGTCTAGACTTAGGATAATAGAATTGTTATTTTCTGAAACAAAACTTTAGGGTTTGAATCTTAGTTATTTTACAAAACCAACTTGACCGGATTTTGTAGGTAGTATCCGCTGAAAACCCTCAGGAGACAACACTCCTCCTACTAGGGACACCTAGAGGTTTAACGGCTTGTTGCACATGCTCAGTGCAATCGCGTTCCCTGCGAAAGTGAGGTTAGGAAATTTTTTATGAATAAATTGGCTTTGCTCGGGACGAGCAAATGATAAGTTTGGGGGTATTTGTTCATATCAGATTTTTGCATTTTTATACCGCCCAATTTTTGTCACATTGCATATCGGTAGGTACTCTTGAGCCGTGTTTGCTAGTCAATTGCAGGATACAGGTTCTCGGCTCTTAACAGTGAAATTCATGGAAAAACACGACAAAATCCGGGTTCCTGCCATTCACAGATAAAACACGGATCTCCGCTCTTTATCCGTCTGTTGCCACACACCAGTTTAGGAGACAAAATGGCAAATCGATTGTCACCTTCATGCACAAGGCTCAATGGCAACACAAGATCCAAGAAATCTACGCAGAGCTCAAGAAAATCATGACAAAAGATCCATGTCCAATCACCTTTTGATCCACTAGAATTCTGGAAGAAATGTGGAAAGATTATCAGAAAAAACATATACCAGACAAAAGGGGACAGCAGACCAGGGAAGCAAGAGAAACCGGAGGGCCCAACTCCTCTATTAGGCCGCGGAACCGCGGCCTAAGCATGCTTAGGCCGCGGAACCGCGGCCGTACGGCCTTGTCGGCTGAAGATACTTCAAGGGTATTTTGGTCTTTCTATGTACAGGCAGAATTTTGCCCTAGATTTCCAACTCCCTGCCTATAAATAGCCCAGAACTTGCCAAAGTGAAGGGTGCATAATCTTGTATTTTCTAGGTTTTAGAATACTTGATCTTCTTCCTCTTCTCATCTCTTCTCCATTGAAAAACTTGTAGTGAGCTTTTGTGAGTGAAGAATGATGAATAAAGAAGTTCATTTTATTATCATACTTATCTTGCTCTTATGTTAAATGCTTGTAATTTTTATTTGTTAACTTAGTTGTTGTTATTTCTTGTTGTTTCTTTCTTTCTCTTTTTCTTTATCCTTAAATCAACCATGATGCTTACGCTTGATCCTTGCCAAGGTGAGGTCGCAAATAGCTAGTTGTTATCTTCTAATCTCTTTCTTTCTATCTTCTTCTTTTGTTTTGTTTTCTTTTCATTATGATGTGTGAGTAGTTTCATACTTGTTAGGGTAGGATAAGGGAAGTTTGAGAGAAGGAAATCTCTCTCACTCTTTCCTTGCCCAACATCTTAAATCGACTCCCGTTAATTGAACCACAATCCGCTCCTTACGGCACCCTATCCTACATGATAGCGGTGATTCCGTAGTGAGACCGGTTGTGGTTGAATTAACCGGAGGTTATGGCTAAGAGCCAAGAACGGACGGACAAGCACCAAAAGGAAGAACTTAAGCGTTGGAAAGCCTAGCTTATACTCGCAAGTTCCTTCCTAGTCGTGCTAATCCCCGTTGTTGCCGATTACCGTAACACCGATATTAAGAGTGGCAATGAAAGAAGTGAGGGACTCCTAACTCAAACTAACATAATCCTAACCCTAACAAGCTCTCTTTACATATCATTTCAACACTTAGTTAATCACAAACAAATCTGGAAAACTTGACTTAACTCGTTAAAACACATAGAAAAAGATTCCCATCTCCCTGCGGACGACCCGTACTCAACCGGCTAGCTACAAGCGAAACCATTTTGATTGCGGTAATTAACTAAACTTGAACACGCAGAATCGCTAACAATCAGGTGTGCACGATGTATTCCATGTATCACAGTTGCGTCGGTACGTTCGCGATGACAGTCATGTTCTCGATCACTCTGAATTAACCTTGAGCACCGATCTCTCGTATGAAGAGCAACCTACAGCCATTATCGACCATAGAGAGAAGGTATTGAGAAACAAGATCATCCCTTTAGTTCTTGTATCTTGGGGAGGACGTTCTCGCGGGGAATCCACTTGGGAGCGTGAGGACAAGATTCGTCAAAAGTACCCACACCTGTTTTCTTGATCTTTTAGTCGTCCTTTCAATTTCGAGGGCGAAATTTTCTGTAAGGTGGGTAGGATGTAACAGCCCTATTTGAATGCAGTACTTCAAGATCTATCGAGATTGTTTTCCATAATTTTAGAGCTTTTAGTTGGCTGCTAGTATATTTTATTTTTGAATTTCTACCATAAACAATTTTGATATGAGAAAAATCTTCAGTTTTTATATGATATATAAAATTTCCTTAGTTGCAGCAAAAGAATATTTTTCATATCTTAAAATTCCTAAACTGACCTATTAATATTGGGTCGCATACATAAATTACCTTGGCTAACTCCTGTTTACTGTTAATATGAGAACAAGAAAAAAATCTGTGCCGAATCTCTAAATACAATTAATTGAAGATATATATATATACACACACACACATACACAAAACAAAATATATCTCTCCCTCTCCCCCTCTGCTCCTCAAAATTTTTTTCGCCACCGACTCGTCTCTCACCCCATCATCGCGGCAGCCTCCACGCCTCCTTCTCCTTCCTCCTTCGCCTTCATCCTCGCAACCATCACCACCGCCGCAACCCTCGTCTTCGCCTCACGGGAAACCTCCCCTCTCGACAACCTCATCTCACCCCATCGCCATCGCCCCCGTCTTCTTCGCACCACGATCCCCATCACCACTATCCTCGCCGCCTCTGGTCTCGTCGTCACAATCTCCCCCTCTCGACGGCCCCATCACCCAGATCTCCATCGCTTCCCCTGCAGCAACACCACAAGCCCTCACCGTCGCCATCCTCACCACCACAGCCTCCCATTTCCAGATCCGAGTGCTCTCGACTTGACCCAGGACCCATCCGAACCCTAGCATTTACCATCACCATCCTTTGTAAGTTTTCCTTGATCCCTGTTTTTAAAAATAAAATAAAATAAAATGATAAGGGAAATAGTGAACATTGAAAGAGTGGAAAGGAAAGTTTTAAAACCTTAAGTTGATGGGTTTGTTTATAAATTATATATATGTGTGCATGGAGTTTATTTTGACAGTGAAATTATATTGGATGGTAGAATAAAACATAGAACTTGAAGGAATGGAAAATTAGGATTTAAAACCCTAAGTTGATATGTTTGCGTTGGTTGTGTGATAGTATTTATGAGAATAATTATAATTTAACCAATGATAAATTTATCTAGGCGGAGCATATAACTCAAATCCCAAGTCAAACTTTAGCTGAGATCGTGCCTCGCATCTTCGTACATCGTTTTCCGTGATCTTTATTCTCAGGCAAGTATTCTTGCTTTGCTTTGGTCGATGTACATCGGCAACCCCTTATATATATTACATTTATTCTTTTCCTGTACTAGAATAGAAAGAAAGTGTTTGTGCTGAATGATTTCAAAACGTTAGAAAGATATAGACTCGTATTCAACTAATTGATAATCAGAAAATTAGATTAAGTATGGTTTTACTATGAGATCTATTAAACTACGAAAAAGGTTTGAAAGTTATTAATGTAACTTATACATATACCTTACTAGCCAGCTTACGATTATTATATCTATATTAAGGTTAACGGTAAAGATAACACCCATGACTAATACCAGCTTGTACATCGCCTTCATGCAGTTACTATTACCAGATAACAATTACATTGACATGTCATGATTATCCATTATACAAGTCCACTTTATTTTAAAGACGAGATCGCTAATTAGGGTGCTGAACTACATGACATGACACACCACTATTTACCAGTTTCATTTCTATTCAATTACCATATCACAAGTTACAGACTTCTCAGCATTCTTAATTAGTGCTCTAGTCATCACCATAGTAGCTATAAATACGCGGGTGTTGGGGTAGTTTGAGTGTTTCGTACAACAGGATCTCAGGAGTCCCATGCCGGCAACTCGTACCGGGCTATATCGGTCGCATGTTTACAGCTCGTACCCGGCTATATCGGTCGCTTGTTCATTCCACAGTTGGGCCCGTGTTTCCTAGCCTCTAGGGCACCACTCTTGGGTTAGGAATACTCCTGCAGAGGTTGATGCGCATACTCGAGCTTACGATAGGGTAGTTTACCTTTTAGTGACCAGTTAGGTTATGACTTGACCTCTTTATATGTTGGTTTCTTAGTATTAATGCATCTATTTATATATCTGGTTTTTTTTACTTGCGCACACGAGCTTCACTACATTCATATATTTATGTTGTCATACCACACATACACTTTATACGTTGAGTACTTGCTGGGATGTTCTGACATCTCTGAGATTTGCCATCTCGGGTTTAGAGACAGATTTTCACGTTGAGCAGGACCGCAGCGGGTATCAGGACTTTTCCGAAGATCAGTGACCTGTAGGTTTATTTCTTTTCTATTAGTATTTAGCATGTGTGCCCTTATGGGACATTATGATTTATGTATCTCTTTTGGATTTTGTTTTCTTTTCGAACCTATTGTATCGGATCTTTTTTGCATCAATTATCTAGTGGACCTATTTTTAGTATTCCTTGTGGATTCATTGCAGCATAATTATCAGTTATTTTTGACAGGTTAATCTAGACAGCCTTATGTGACTATGGAATGATATTTTCTTACCGTAGGTAGCACGGCTGACCTTCGTCGCTCTCCGTATTCCGTATTTTGGGAAGCGGGGCGTGACAGTTTATGTTTACTGCATCATATCTACGTGTTTTTCATTCTTTTGGTTTCATGTGAAGATTTCTGGTTAATCCTTTTCTTTTTCAGTTTGTTTGGTTTTTAAATTTTTTAAAAATCTTAAATCATCAAGATCCTTTTACACTGTCTACAAATAGGTATTTTAGAATATTGGAAATTCATGATCACGAAATGAACTGAACCCGATGATTTTTTGGAATATTTTTTATCGTGTTTTTCTGTGTTTGTTTAAAGTTTAAATGAACAGGAGAACAACTGAGGCCTCTGCTCATTTTGTTAATTAAATGTTCTATTTTGTGGAGTGTCTTTGAAATTTATAACTATTGGGCTGAAGGTTGTCTTATACCGCGCGCATGTGCACGCAAGTATACACTTGCGTGAGTGATAAAAACTATCGAACACCCTACTTAAAAACTATCTCGGAGGCCTTAAATCTTAACGATAACTTGTTTAAACTATTCTCATGATAGCTCTATTTATAGAATTTACTCAAGTTTTTATTAAGAAAAGTAGGCCGATTACGACGTTTCGCTCGTACAACTCGCTTCACTCCTTATCGTTCACTCCGTTCACTTGCTTCGGTTAACTCAATCGTTCAGTTCGTTCACTTGCCTTCATGATTCGGTAGTTGGCATTCCGTTATGGGATGCCTATCGTTCCGCTCGTCAGTTCCTTCCTTCGCTACACTTGACTTGGTCTCCGTTCCACTCGGGTGCCTTGCTTCACTCGTTGAACTGCTTTCTCGTTCGTGGTCGCCTTTGGGCAACCACTCTCTGTTCGAGGGCCCACCGGGCTCGCCGGACAGGGTAGTTCAACAGAAGAAATGCCTTGCGCCGTTCCACTCGTTCACTTGACTGCCTTCTCGTTTGTGGTCGCCGACTCGGCAACCACTCACTGGTCCGAGCCCACCGGACATGGTAGTTTAACAAAGTTCCCTATCGTTCCGCTCCGTTAGTTCCTTCCTTCGCTTCACTTGACTTCATGAAACCCTATCGTTCACTTCGCTCACTTGCCTCGTTTTAACTCAACTCGCTGCGCTCGGCCCTGCAGGGCTGTGCGCCAGGGTCAGTTCCCAAAAAGATCGTTCGCTTCACTCTTTTGCCGGAACCGGAAATTGAATACACTGGTCACATGCACGGCAATACTGTTACTGTTAACGGTCCTGATTTCATTAGATTCTTTCCGATAAGTTTTAAAGTTAGTTCCGATTGAATGAGATTCTTTACGCTACTTACTTTAAACCTTATCCTCGTGCAAAAGGGAAGGGCTCTCAACCCTATCCGTGAGCGAAGGAATTTCCTTAGATTCTTTCTGAACCGAACCGGGAAAGCAAGCATACAAAGCAGCAGAAGGAGAAGAGCAAGAAGGCAAAGAAGGTGATTCCGCAATTCCGTTCATTCTTTCGGGACCGGACCTAGGCTATGATGTAGACAGGCTTATAGCTTTCGAACATAGGCCTCTAGCTTGAGAGCCAGTCCCACTTGCTTGTTTGACACCTTCGGGTTTCAAGAAAATCTGCCCTTTTGGGGTAGGATTTACTTACATCTCTTCCTGCCCGAAAAATGCGATATCTGGGTTGCTCTATCAACAAAGCCTTTGTCTTGGTTCAATCCATCTTGAACAGAGAGGAGTGTGATCTGAATAATTGCAGGTTACACGATGGCTTGACTTTAACACAATTAGATGCATTCAAAAAATAATATAATTATTCTACTTTTTCCTTGATATCGTAATGCATTGGCTTGGCTACCTGGAGTATAGCATATTGCTGCAATAACCAGTAATTACATCAATAACCATTTCCAAGCATTAAATGATTTGTGAAGAGTGTTTTATTTAAACAACTTGTGAATAACTTGCATCTTGAAGAACACTCCGAGGGATATTTTTTTCACCTAAATAAAAAAAGAACTTGTGGATGGTTGAAGGAATAATACTGATAGGGATAATGTTATGGATATGTAGCTTTTCTAGATCCATCAAGCATAATTAAGAAATGCTATTATGACCAAGTTCTTAACGGCGATGAAGGATTCTTACAACCTTAAAAGTTAGGATAAGCTAATTTGTTGATATTGGAGAAATAAGTACTCATATAACCTAAAGAAATAGCCTGATAGGAAAGGATGATCTGATGACGATAAAGGGTAAATGGCAATGCTATTACTTTAAAGGTTGTTTAGTTGCTAGGAATGGAACCATCTCCAACATAAAAGGAGAAAGAAGAACTCCACTTTCCCTCTATTGAAGCACCAACTTAAGATGGATTTGAAAATGAGGTCGCATACCATGTGGATTTGGTCGAATAAAATGCTACAGATTTTGGGTATATGATTATGACAATTATGAGGGGCTGCCACATCAACCATCGTTACGTTCATTGTAAATTTGCAGAAAACGGTGCATTTTGACTTGTAATTTGTTTAACCAAAACAGGTGTTTGGATTTGGAAATCGTACTACAAAAGTTGATAACAATTGGCAAATGATTTGAGACTGTTAACTTTGCAACAAATGTTGCATTTTTTAACTGCTGCAATGTTCCTAAAGTGAAATGACAGCTCATAGATCCTGAGATCCTTGTATCCTCCCTAAAAATTGGTTATGATTTACAGATTTGTTGTGAGACAAGCCTCAGCCGTAAGAAGAGCCCTGATCGATGTGTGGCAGCTCGCCTTCTCTGTCCAGGTCAATCCACTTGCCGCTGTTCAACAGCTGCCCTCCGCCGCTTCAAGGGGAAGCAGGTGACGGTTTCATGGTCTGTAATCGGACTCTAAAAAACGGCGCAAGATTCTCATTATCGTGTATAATATAATCAGAGTTGCAAAGAATAATTACATACAAGTTTCTCCCACAATAATCAAATGTTACATTTTGTTAACATAAATGTATGCAGTGCCCTCCCGGCCTCCCCTGTTAACTTTTGATGCATAAATGTAATCAGTGATGGAAATTAGCTCAATGGAAAAACAAACATCATTTTAAAAATTGATTAGATTGTACTGTTATGCTTATTTAAAATTGATTGGATTATACTGTATCCTTAGTTTTATTTGGTAATTCTTTGACGATCACTCTGTCACCGTCATTATGGTTTGCCCTTTTGTGCCGTTGGATGAATATTGTGATACTTTATTGCCCATCTTGAGTTTACCTGTATATATATGTGATAGACATGTCTATAGAACCTCAATATCTATGCCATGCAGAGAAGCTAGGGAGCTCAATTTGTTTCTCTCCTTGGTGAATGAGTATGGATTAGTCTTTATGCAGGTCCCTGCCCAGCAACATTGGCATTTGTTAATTGTGGTGTTAATGTCTGTATTGTGGATTGAGTGAGAGATTCTATGCAGGTTGGAAAAATTACCTTGGAGGGGACAATCCGCCGAATTCACATCAGAAATCGTTGATCGTTACTATCTAGTTTTCGGGGTCCCGAACCTTCGGAATGGGGGAATTGGGGTAAAACAAGGGGCCCATGGTTTGTTTTGTGTGGGGTCAAGGAGGATCCAACGGTTGGGATGAGGCTAGAGCAGCAAAATCCCAACCAGAGGATTCTAATCACTAGTTTTTGGTATAGCATTTTTATTAGAGAAAACGCAATCACAAATGCCTTCTATAGCGTCGAAAAAGGCCAACATTCCATCAATTTTTTCAACGATCGGCATCCATCTCCTTCAACTTCATTGCGTAAGATGTGGATACACCAAATTTGATGTAAATCCAATACCCTTTCACCGTTGATTTTGTGTGATGTAAAAATACTAAGAATGTTGTACTATTGGAAAACCGTTAATTTTGCACTCACTACATCAACGATGAAAGGATGTTAGATTGACATCAAATTTGGTGTATACACATCTTACACGATAAAAATGAAGATGGTGAATACCGATCGTCGAAAAAATTAGTGAAATGTTAACTTTTCTCTTTCTTTCTTTTTGGGCTTTTTTTGAGGGTTTTTTTTGTGGGGTAGCATGTGGGGGTGGGGGGGGTTTAGATTCAGAACGGTATGGGATATTCATGTGATATCAAGCATGCAAGTTTTGTTTTTTGTTTTTTTTTCCCGATCAAAACGAAGGCAGTAAAAACAGATAAAAAGGAAAAATTTAACGAAACTTACGAGTCACCAAAAGCAAAAACAGATAAAAAGGAAAAGAAAAAGAAAGCAAAAATAGAAGCAGCTTGACACTAGTCTAACATCTTGCTAACAACATATTGAGCGCCGGCTTCCCCTCCTCTGACAAGAAACACTCGCTACGACATCAGTCACCCATATCAGATACACACACCCCAATCTCCGTAGTGGGAGGTGACCGCTGATCGGGTTGCATGTTCTCCATTTTCTCCTGCCCAGATTACATCTTTGCTTTCTTCCTTGCCTTTATTGCTCCCATACCTAGCCAAAACGCAATATTCGATTCAGTACCATTTATTACGTGCATCACAGAATTTTTAACAATACCTATTATTTCGCTCGGCCCAAATACCCCAGTAAATTGCCGACCCCACTATACCCCACTCTCCATGAAAACGGCTATCCAACCTAAGCCTCCATTGTCTCCAAAGATCAACGAAGGAATCAAAATATGTCCTAGGCCTGGTGGTACTCCCAAACCTATCCCATATCTGTCTAGCGAAATCGCATGTGATGAACAAGTGGTCTACCAACTCCTCCGTCGCACACATTTCGCACAACATTAGTCCTGCCCATTTCCTTTTGCACAAGTTGTTCTTTGTCAATATCACATTGTTGAGTGCCAGCAACATAAAAATTTTAACTTTGAATGGTACCAAGAATTTCCATATTGAATTCGGTTCCGACATGCTCACCCCTCCATAATTTAACACTTTGTAGAACGACTTGACGGAGAAGACCTTAGTTGTTTACCATCTTCATGCTGCTTTATCCTTCGTTCCTCTTCACATCGGCTTCAATCTTGGAGATACTTGATCATTGCACGACGCTCTTTCCACTCCTAAACTGGCAAAGCTCTTGAAAATTTCGGCTACCATTTATATTCTCGCCACTGACTTGACACTGAAGTTTCCTGATTCTTTGCTAGTGCGAACAGTCTAGGAACTTTTCTTGTAAAGTAAGATCTCCACACCAATAATCTTACCAAAAACTAATTAACCCACCATCTCCTATCGTGTAAGTTATACCTCTGCAAAAGGCCTTCTTTACCGACATCACTTTATTTCAAAACCCGGAGCTCACTACTACAAATAAGGGTTGCCCCTATGGATTTATCCGTAGGAGCAAACCACTGCCCCTACGGATATCTTCGTAGGGACAAGAAAATACCCTGTAGGTACAAACGCCGTAGGTGCAAGTCGAAGCCTTGAACTTGCCCCTACGGAGTTATGTGTAGGTCCAGTTTTTCCTACGGATTAGGCCGTAGGGACAAAAAAATTATTTTATTTACGGTTTTATAAAATAGATTAGGTGTACCTGCGGACTTATCTGTAGGGCCAAGTAATGGCCCCTACGGATAAGTGCGTAGGTAAATATCCGTAGGGGCAAAATATCAGGTATACTGATATTTTGCCCCTACGGATTCCTGTGTAGGGGCATTTGTTTGCCCCTACGGATATATCCGTAGGGACAAGCTTAACCCCTAATACTGAGATCATAGGGGCAAAATATCAGGTATCCTGATATTTTGCCCCTACGGATAAATCAGTAGGTACATTGTTGGGCCCTACGGATTAATCCGTAGGGGCAATGGTCGGCCCTACGGTTAAATCCGTAGGTACATATTATCAGGGGTTTTTTTTTAAAAAGGGCTGCTTATTTTTTTCTCGCCATGTGCACAATAATATATACATCGATCATATATAAAATTAATCATCACGCAGAACATATATCGCAGTATTCATAATCACATCACGCATAATATACAAAAGAAACCAACAAGAAGAATATGATATCAATATAAACACGCAAACACCACCAATATCAATATCGTCCAAAATGTAGTACAATATGTATCATATAAATAAATACATGTTTAAAATATAAGAATCAAAAAGCTACCCTAGCTCGGTCCAGCTCCACCTCTGATAAACGCCAGAATCTGGCGCGCCTGCTCCTCGGCCAATAAATCATGCAATGCGGAGCATGCGGGAGTCTGAGCAGGCTGTGGAGCTGGCGATGTGGTCTGCGCAGCCGCCGTCGAGGTAGTGGCTTGCGGATCCACGGCTGCGGAAGTCTGAGCGGGCGGTGGAGCTATAGGAGCTGTCTGTGGAACTGCAGCCGATGTAGTGGCTTGCGGAGCCGCAGCCGAAGGAGATGCATGTGGAGGCTCGGTCGATATACCCTGTCGCGTCTGGACCTACGTGTGTAATAAGCGAGTAAGAACTGTGTATTATTCGAATTCGTATCATTATCAAGTTATTTCGAAACCCCAATCTATGTATACTTAGGGACTTAGGCCTCGTTTGGATATCTAGTTTGGAAAACCGTAGTTTATTTTAATTAGATATGTATGTATGATTAATCAAAGCTAAGTCTATAACCAAATAAGCTTAGGCTACGTACTAATATTGGATATGTTGCTATCTATAATATGACATAATATTTTACTATTAAGTAGTATACATACCAGCATCTCCTTCAACTCCTGAACGGTGGCCTTCAAGCTCTCCAGTTCCTGCTGGAAATGTCGCTCACTGGAGACGAAGGAAGTAACCGCCGGGGAGGAGTCCAACCTCATATGGGCCCTGCTAAGGCCCAGTCCCCGGCCTCTCTCCAAACCTCTGTGGTGCCCTCCGTGTGCAGCGTCCAGGACCGGGGTCAGCAGCATCGGATCGCTTTGTCCGGTAAAATCGATCCCCGATGCCTCGGCCTGCTCAACCACCTGCTCCTACACCAGCATTAACCAGTAAAATATAAGTATATCATTTAAATTTGAACCTTTCAAAACTAAAATTTCAAATAAGGGTTGAATAAATATTAACACTTACGCAATACTCCTGGATAGCGACGTCGGGGTATCGAAGCTCGCCCGTGGCGGGATCTGTCGAGGTGCCGTGGACGGCAAGATATGCGGACAACACGTTCGGTGTACCACCTTGCGCCAGTGTTTGAGCTCTCTGCAATATTAGAAAATAACTCTTAATATTAGATATATTAGAAAATAACTCTTAATATTGCATTATATCACAAAGGCCGATCTATTGTAATTTACCGATAACTCCATGGCGCGAGTAATATTCCTCGAGACACCTGTATAAGTGGGGCGACCCCTCTTCGCCGACTTCCTATTCTCTATATTTTGAGCGGCATGTTTCTGCACAACACATTCACATTTAGTTTTCTAATTAAGGAACACAAAAATATAAATTATATACTAAACAATGAATTACATTTAAAATACATATCTGTTTGCGTTGAGAGTCGAAATATTCGCACAATAAAGGCCATGTCTCTACGTCGACTCTCGCAAAGGCCGGAGTAGATAGGAGGGCCGCTCTTTCTGCCTCGGGGGTCGCCATCCACAGGGAGTAGCAGTCGGCCTTCAGCTCATTCCTGTTGTATCGGACCTTGGTCTGCATGTTCTTCATCAGGCCATTGTACAGAGCATGAAGGTCGAGCACCCTCCCAGGGTGATCAGGATCGGGTACAGGATGAAAATCGTAATCCAACTGAAAATACAAAAAAAAAACATTATTATTAGATTGCAAGTGTTAATAATAAATATATTGGATAAATCAAATGAAAATATATATTAATACCCGAGCCTGATCAAAGAAGACGGTGAATGAGCGCCGGTGCTGGTCGCCCCACTCAACGTGAAGTGGATAGTTCTTCACGAGCCGGCTCTCATCCCCCATATACCGGCCGAATCTCTCGGCATGAGGACCGGTATAGCGATAATCAGGGGTAAAAAAGAGGGGGAATGCTGCCTCCCCCTAGCTCTGTTAGGCCTCAGCCTGTGGGACTGATTCGGGCCTCGAGTCCCCCTCTGGGGATGGGGATGCCCTGCGTCTGCAAGAAATATCAAGACAATTAATATTAAGACAAAGTTGTATTAAAAAATCAAGGTTAAATGAAAATTGAAGTGTGATATATACCTCCGGTGACTAAAGCACGAGCCTAGACCCGGGCAGCAGCACGAGCGGGATGATAGTTCCTCCGGTGAGGAACAGCCGGTGTTCCGGATGCGGACGCATCCCCTCCAACTAGAAAATAAACATTGACGCTAAATTTCCATGAAGTTCATATTTATTCTATAGAGGATATGTAAAATGAATAAATATTTTATATTTATTCATACTAACCTATAGACAAATGAATGAAGGTGTTTGCTTTATACATTCCTAACTTGTCCATACGGGACAAATCTATCGGTTATCATACGATTGAATCTTCTCGTCACATAGACTATATGACGGTTGTTAGTATCGAGCTATACCGTCCGATATTTAACAACCTTCGTATAGTTCTATGTCACGACGAATATCGAACGTATGTTAACCGATAGACGAGGACTAAGTGGCGCTTTTAGTTTCATATATGAGTATCGATGAGAATATGAAGGTTTCATATTATCATCGAGTATCATATACTGGTTTTAACTTGAACATCTTGAATCACTCTCTAATGATGCGTTTGTTGTGTATTCTTGTTGTATGTGTGTGTTTCGGCTGTCGGGGGTAAGGCTTCTATCCCATTAAGAATGTATAGAGCGAACACCCATTCGCTTGTGCGTTCAACCGTTTTGAGTAAATTTCGGCAGCACCTTCCCGCTGTTCTCCGAGTACACTGTAATAGAATAGATAATCATTTCAAAGCTATGAAACAACGTGAAATGAACATCTAATCTATCTTTGTACACGGAGAACCAGTGGAAATGTACCGATGAAATATCTCGAAACGGATGAAAACACAAGTGAATGAAGGTGTTTGCTTTATACATTCCTAACTTGTCCACACGGGACAAATCTATCAGTTATCATACGATTGAATCTTCTCGTCACATAGACTATACGACGGTTGTGAGTATCGAACTATACCGTCCGATATTTAACAACCTTCGTATAGTTCTATTTCACGACGAACATCGAACGTATGTTAACCGATAGACGGGGACTAAGTGGCGCTTTTAGTTTCATATATGAGTATCGATGAGAATATGAAGGTTTCATATTATCATCGAGTATCATATATTGGTTTTAACTTGAACATCTTGAATCACTCTCTAATGATGCGTTTGTTGTGTATTCTTGTTGTATGTATAACATGATTTTAAACTTATGAAATAATACTTGCTTAGTTACTTGCAAATTGCAACTTGAGAATAAGATATATGAAGAATTGAGCATTAAAGAACTAAGATGCATTAGACTTGAGATTGAGATACATACCTTCAACATAGAAAAGAAATCAATAAACAAGATGAATATAATATAAATTCAAGTTAAAAGAATATATATCCTCCTTTCAAATGCAATTAAGTCTCGATGATGCTGAAGATGTTACCAGAAAAACATCTTCTGCCAACCTTCATGTGTGAAGGGGTTGTTACGACCCGAAAGTACGGAGTATGACCGGCACTTAGACTACGAACGTCTCAAGACGTACGTAAGCTAAGTAAGCCGAACCCAGAAATCCAAACCAAGAGAAGTAATAGAGTGTAGGAAGAACCATATCAAACTAACCTGTATGCAACATAATATACAACGCCTAAAGGCGAGAATCACAACAGAAATGAAACTCAACCAGCAAGAACCCATGGAAATATAATGTGTGACTCTAAGGTCGAAAGAATAAACATCACTGGTCTCTATCTCAAATAAGTATATGTTTGGTTGATGGAACTTCTAGATACAACTGAAATATAATATACAATGTATAATGATGGGTACGATACAATAAACCCATCTACTAGCAAGTCATCCGAAAAGAACAGTGCCCGCAAAGCCGTAATGAAATCCGTACGGCAACACCTGCAAGAAACTGGGGCACAACGGGGGTGAGTTGCCAACTCGTGAGTAGAAAAAGATCTATGAACAGATTATCGCATGTATGACGCAATCCTAGGTCATACGATCAAATATATAATCCTCAAATATATAACCAGCAATCTCTAACCATGTCTAGGGTAAATATCTAACCCAAGTGTAAACCCATGTGCCTGTGTCAGTGCATCAGGTGGAAATATATCATATGAATGATGTATGAATGCATGAAACAGAATGCATGTACTGAAGAAAATTGCTTTCATAAATTTGTGAGATTCCTGTATTTTAAAATGAGGTATCATAATGAAATCAGCATAAAACAGTGCCTAGCATCGGCACAAAACATAAATCTCAATATCTCGATATCTCTGTATCACAATCTCTGTACCTCAATATCTCAAATCTCAATGTCTCAATCATAATATCCAGGGCGCCATCAGTCCAGATCGGCCCCTACCATCCATCTCATGACTACGACGGTATCCTCCGGATATCCGACGTGTCGGGTAATATCACCGGTCGGTCGTGCTCCCCTGCCAGGCTCAACGCCATCTCCTGCGATCTTCTTGCCCTGGGGTACCGCACCAGGCCCACCATGTACCCGAAACGGTTCATCCGCCTCCTCGAATCGGGTCTCGAAATCCATCAGCAAAACTCATGGTGGACGACTCATACATCATGAGAAAACCACACTTTTATAAAAAAAGAGTGAATCAGTTTATATATGTTTTGCGGTTTTCCTCCAAATCCAGAAAATATCATGGAAATCCGAATCATCAATAGTATGTAAACCATGAATATAAGCAGAGAATCCATGAATGCAGCATATAATGAATAACAGTATGCATGAAGTAACAAGTAATAACTACAAAGTCAAGCTGGTATATATGGCAAGTACACTAATATCATGTCACTAGTAGCTAGCAAGCTAAATCAAGCAATAATATTTTCTAAGTGTTCATGACATGGCAATTACCGATGAAGATGTGTGTGAGCCGGCAATAAGTGTACGTGGTACATACGCATCATCGGTAATGGTGCTGGTGTCCTAACAGCAGGATATCAATAATGAAATATGAATCATAACAGTATGCGATGCAGAGCAACAATGATAAAGTGCGGGAGCTGAATACTAACACAATGATGGCTGAACTGCATCTAATGTCATAAGAATCCTATAGCTACACCAACTATAAGGCTGAGCTAAAAGGTTAACTGCAGGTAAGGTAAACCGCCTAACCTCTGAATCGATATATGCATATGTATATATAGTCGGTGATCCGCCTCAATAATATCATATCTCTATAATCAGTTATTCCCAAATCAAGAGGGCGGATCAAACATCAATTTATAGCTCGTACGTGAATCCGTCGTACTGCATCCCCAAATCTGGGTACGGGTCAATATCACATTCGTCATATCATTCATCAAATATTCTCTTTATCAAATATCACTAATCTGGGTACTGACCTACGTCTAGTACTACTCTAACATCATTACTATAATGAAGATCCGATTACTGATCGACAGCCTAGTATAAATCGATATTGTCCTCATAAATCGTCAATATAATCATAATCCAGCTTCTGATTTACAGCCTCTAGCAAAAACGATATCATCAGCACATATCATCTCAAGGAGTAAACGACGCCCAAGGCGGCCTATCATAAATATCCTGTCATATCATATCATATCATATCCTATCTCATATCATAATCACATGTCGATCATTTACATATACATGTCACTATTCCTATGGCATCATAATCCCAAAATCCGCTAAAGCATCAAGACGCATCCCAAATACGAATTTTACCATAACCGGTATCATAATTTCATATCTAACTCATCGACTTATCTCAATCCCATGTATCATCCTCAAATTGTATGTGAACACGTAGTCCCATACCTATGTGAACACATATCTATATAGAATCCCATAACCACATAAGAAGTAAGGATGTATGCAAGTATGTATGTGTGTACATGTATGTGTGTATATGTATGTGTAGTGTACCCACTACCTAGGGTTTCGCGACACTAAATCATCCAAGTCCATCAATTATCCATCCTAAACATCAAATAATTCCCAAACAACATATAATAAATTGTAGGTGTGTATACGCATCCGTATACATCACCTTGGACTGCGGGGGTGCTATACGCCATCCACCCGACTTCTCCCCGTAGATATAAATCTACTCACCTTGTTATGTGTGCCGGTGCCGATGTCGCCGTTTGCATCTCCAACGCCTCGACGTCACGTGAGTACCTACAAGAATATCACATGCTAAAACATATGAAAATGACATCGGAAACCAAAATGGTGCACGCTACGCCTATAGGTAAAAACCTATAGTCTCGCGTGCGAACACAGTCAAAGCTCACTGGTCGTTGGCGTTCAAACGCCATCCGACAGAAATGAATCGTCAAATACCAAAAACCCATACGAAAACAAGTCGTAAATCATACGCCAACTCATGAAAATTGACTCAGATTCTATCCAAACTGGAATCAGTCAAAACTAGACATACAGGGGGTCAAATCTACATGAAATAGGGTTGTGCATGCAAAACGAGGAGGTTCCCTACTGCTCTGGCCGCAAATAGGATTAAATCTGCGGCCTGGTATGGAAGTTGGGGGCTAGGGCTTTTTGGAATGGTTTCAGGGTGCCTGCACAGCCTACTGCCAAGTCAATTTTACTCTAGGAGGTCCCGGGTGAAAGCAGGTCTCAGAAAGGTCTCAAAATCGACAAAAACGCTAATTTACACCAAGTATAACAAATCTGGTATTTAACTAGAAATCTGGGGTTTCTTGGTTAAACTGGTCTCACATACCCCTAATAAGGCCACTCTAACATTCAAAACCATCTCTTGGCCAAATCTCACTCAAAATCACTAAACTAGCACTAGATCACCGATATACCAGTAAAATTTCCGCTAACAACTATGACTTAGCAAGCTAGGAGTTGGGTTGCAAGATTATACCTCAAGGAAATTCTAGAATGAAGGAGAAAGGAAGAAGAAGGAGGAAGGGCTGCTGAAGTGCTCTGTAGCAGCTTCAAGTTGCTGTTCTGGGCTGAAACTGCACAACTGCTGCTGCAGGAATGTTGTTTTGGTTGCTGTTGCCTTGGCTGCTGCTGCTGCTTGGAATTGTTTGTGGCTTGAAGTTGCAGCAGCAAGAGTTTTGTGGCTGAAGGAGGGTGGTGTGTTGTGTGATGTTGTGATATGGTGAAGTATGAGGTTGTTTTGAAATGAAATTGCTGCTACTGTGGCTGTATTTTCACAGCAGTGCTGATGTTTGTTGGGGTTAAAATGTGGCTGATATGTTGCCAGAAAATGGGGCTGAATCTGCTGATGAATGATGGGTGTGGGGTGTAGGTTTTGGGCTATGGTGCTAGGGTGGCTGCAGCTGATGGGTTGGGGCTGATGTGATGTTTGTGTGGCTGTTGCAGCTGAATTTAGGGGATGGGGTGGCTGCTGATGCAGCTGTTGCTTTTTGTTGCTGGTTTTTTTTGGAGTTAGGGTGGCTGAAGTCAGTTATTGGAGGCTAAAAAGATGATGATGGGAGTGTGCAGGTCAGCTATGGTGCTAGGGGCTGGTGTAGAGCTGCTGAATATTGTTGCTGATGTAGCTGCTGATGCAAATGGGGGCTGAAGTTATGTGTTGGGCTGTTGTATTGAATGGTGTAGCAGCTGCTGATGCTGCCTTAGCTGGTGTATCATGGTGTGGTGTTGTGTTATGGGGAGAGAGGTGAGAGAGATAAGGAAAAGATTTGAAAGGAAAAGGGATTGTGACACAACCTATAGCCACCTCTCTCTCTCTAGCCACAAGTCAACCTACCCTAATCACCCTTAATCAACACCAAAACCCTGATTAACCCACTTAATCTAACCAATTGGTTCAATCCACCATGGTCATCTCAACATGGTTCAACCCTAGGCTACCATGACCAAAACAAGAAACAAGGGTAACAAGTGTAGAAATGCTATGTGCACATCTTTGCACAAAAAGCCAAAAATCCACTAAGCGATTTTTAATCGCGATTAACACAAACATAGCATATAATCCATCATAAAAATTGCAAAATGGCATATTTCCACAAAATAAGCTATTTTAGAATTTCTATAATTTTCTCTGGAATTTTCACCATTTATCTGTATTTAATTAAACCGACTATTAAAATATTCATTAAAAATTACTATTAATTTCTGGAAATTCCCAAAAATAATATTTTATTTTTTTGAAATGTTACAGGGGTGTGTGTGAGAAAATTGGGTACACGGTGGCAGAAAAGTTTTCTCTTGCCATGTGGCAATCAAAATTCAATTCTTCGTTATTTTTTTATAACCACCGACACTGTTCAATTGACCTTCATGGAGTAGCACATACATATCGAATTTTCTTCCTTTCTATTTATCTAATGATATACGGATAGAAAATGTTCCGTATTGACAGCAAATCAACTTTGCAAGTATTTGATACATACGCAAAAAGGTATTGAAATATGATTTTTTTTTTGTTTTATATTTGTCTTAGGCCCTGTGTGTATGCATGCATGTGTGTGTGCATGTCTATGTAGAGAGGACAGTGCATATTTATGTATTAGGTCGTGTGTATGCGTGCATGTGTGGTGCATGTGTCCGTAGAGAGAATGAAAGTGCAAATTTATGTATTAGGCCCTGCGTGTATGGGCGCGTGTATGTGTGCATGTCAGTGAAGAGAGGACGACACCACACAGGCTCGCTTACGGCAGGTCTATGTTTTTCGATTCCTACGAACTTTTAGCATCTTAAGCAAGATCCATTGTTTTCATGCTATTTACTTCCCTCAAATATTGCAATGTTTTACTTGCGCATCAACTAGTCTCGAAGTCTACGGCTGAACTTCGAACCGTATAAGTTACTTAACGATATCTTGCTTATTTATTAACTAGTTTAAAATTCTACAACTGAAAAATATAGCTATAATTGTTTGAAAATATAACTAAGTTATTCTATCTCATGTAAGATCATGAATGAAGTTTGATAAGATAGAGTTGTTGTAACTTCTTTATATAGGATGGTGCCTTTGTAATTATATCAAAAGGTGTAATCTATGTCATTTTAAGAATTAAGAAATAGAGAAATAATATTGCCTCCTTTTATGGTATGAGAGCAGTGAATTATATACTCACTGATTCTATGGATTTCTCCGGTCCCTCATCCACTCCATTTCCCTCCACCAATATCTCATTAGCCTTAACCCTAATCCCAGCCCCAGCCCCAGCCGAACCCCAACCCTAACCCTAACCCCAACCCCAACCCCAACCGCAACCCCGGCACCAGCCCTAGCCCCAGTCCCAGCCCCAGCCGAACCTTAACCCTAACCCTAACCCCAGCACCAGCCCCAGCCCCAGCCCCAGCCCTAACCCTAACCCAATCCCAACCCCAACTGCAACCCTAGCCGAACCCCAACCGCAACCCCAACCCCAACCCCTAAAATAATTAAAAAATTCTTTAATTGAAGATTTAATTACTTACCTGTTCGGTGGAGGAGACAATCGACAATTGGCGACGAGGAAGAACGGCGACGAGATCGGGAACGAGAGAGAGAGAACGGCGACGAGATCGGTGAGATCGGCGACGAGATCGGCGACGCGGCGACGAGAAAAGGGGATTTGCAGTTTTGCGCGCTCGAGCGAGAGAAAGGAGAGATAATCGGCGCGTAGGGAAATTATGTGCCTTTTCTATTAAATCCATATTTAGATGCCCCTACGGATTTGTCCGTAGGTCCTTGATTTGCGGCTCCGTAGGGGCAAACAACAAATTAAGATTTAATATTTTTAAATTAAACGTCTTGGACCGTAGGGGCAACTGTCTGGCCCTACGGACTAATCCGTTGGGCCAAAATAAATCCGTCCCTATGGATTTCAATATCCGTAGGGGCAACCCTCTATTTTAGTAGTGCGAGGCAAGCGAAAAATTCTTATTAGCCGTATTAACTGCTCCTGTCTTATTACCATAAGCTGCATTTGTGCTCACTACCCATCCTTTCTTATTCCCTGGGATCCACTGCCACCGCCATTTTCCTAGAAGTGCTCTATTCACATCTTTTAGGTTTTTTACTCCCAGTCCACCCTCTTCCCTCGATTTGCAAACTTTCCCCTATTTCACCATATTATACTTCTTTCTCTTCGCTGAGACACCTCGCCGTAAGAAATCTCGCCTAACACGATCAAATCTTTTAATCACCCACTCTGGAAGTAAATAAAATGACATATGATATGTTGGGATCGCACTTAGGACTGAATTTAGAAGTGCTACCCTTCTGCCCAATGACATGCACCTTCCTTTCCATCCCTCCAATCCGCGCTACACTTTAGCTATCAACGATAATCAATCCGTCCTTTTTATCCGCCCCGGTCTTAAAGGTAACCCTAGGTATTTTATCGGAAAATCTTCCATCTTACAGTTAAAAATACCAGCTGGTTGTTCCCCCAATTCTCCTTCGCCTTCCAAGCAGACCACCGAACTCTTATGAAAATTAATCTTTAAACCCGACCATAATTCAAACGAGTATAAAAGCCAGTTAAGAATCCCTGCTTGTCATTCGCATAGTTACCCAAAGAGCAAAGTATCATTTGCATATTGTAAGTTAATCACTTCTGTCTTCGCGTCTTCAGGACCCAACCCTTGTAGCAATCCTTTTGTCCAACAATGTTGTATCATACTTGCCAGACCATCCGCTATCAAAGTAAATATAAGCGGTGACAAAAGACCGCCCTGCCGGAATCCGCGCTTACAACGAAATTCGTTAGTATCCCCTCCATTGATGCACACCATTGCCGTCGCGGAATTCAACCATCTACTAATCCTCATCTTCCATTTTGTTGCAAAGCCTTTCGACTCCAAACATTCGGTAATACATTTCCAATCCACCATGTCATAAAGCCTTCTCAAAATTCAGCTTCAACATATATCCTCTTCATCCCCTCCTTTTTCGGTCTTGAATCACTTCATTAGTCATTGTTATCCCATCCATAATATACCTGCCTACCACGAATCCAGTCTGTGTATCACTGAAAATCTCGCCTAGGACGCTTCTTAGCCTATTAGCCAGGACCTTTGACAAAATCTTACAAGAACAGTTAATCAAACTAATTGACCTGTAATTCTTTAATTCCTTGGCTTCATTCTTCTTGGATATAAGGACAATCCTTGAACATCTCATCCTTTCCCAACTCAGCGTATCCTCTTTCGTTGTCCTAAATAACTGCATCACATCCTCTTTAACGATCTCCCAGAACCGTTGGTAGAACAATATTGGAAATCCATCAGGTCCAGACAATTTGTCTGCCCCCATGCCTCAGACTGGCTTTTTAATTTCCTCTTCTGAAAAGCTCGCCACCAAGGCCGCACTCTAATCTACGTTTAACTTTCCTTTTCCTTCCCAGAAATTAGTCTGCAACCTCCATCAAGCATGCAAGTCAGCAGCAGCTTCTGGGACTCGCTTCTGGAATTACAGTCATATCTGGAAATAACTATTTGTTGATAGGGTTGTTCACAGTCTGTAGTTATGAGAAATTATTTGTGCATCAAAGTTGTTAACATATTCTTTTTAGGCTAAATGGCAGGAAATACTCCTAATATTTACTCTAATAGCAAGAAATAACCTGACTTTCAAAAACTAGCACTTTACCCCTCTCAACTTTAATTGATTCATAAAATACCTTTCATTTAAATATATCAAGGTTTTTTGAAGTACCCCTAAAATTCTATGCAAATTTGATGTAACCCCATTATTCTTCGATATTATCTACACCTTCCAAAATTCTTCAAGTTTTTTTTAAATACAATATAATTAAATGATGGTTAATTTTGAAAAAAATCGATTAAAAAAATGTAAATATCCTCACAATCCCTTTTTATTCCTTACATGCTTTCAAATTCCCAAAGCAAAAATTGCTTGATCGAGTTAGGTTTTCTTATAAAATTTGATAGATTTAGGTGCTCTATTTTGTAAATGTTGATTGATTTGGATTTTTTTTATGTTAGTTCGCATAATTCTAGGTTTCTTTTAGGTTATAATTTTCTAAAATTTAGGTTATTTTATATTAGGGTTTCTTAATTTGGAAGTAAATAGAGAAGAAGAAAAGAGGAGAAGAAATAAAGAGATTATGAGAACAAAGAGAAAGAGAAGAGAATTAGAATGAATGGGACCAAGGGATGAAGAAAAGAAGATGAAGGTGGGTTTTTATCGGATTGTGACAAAGAAGATGACGACTACGATGATGGTAAGATTAAAGTTTAATTGAAAAAATAAACTTAGCAATCACTTAATGGGGGTATTTTAAAAAACTTAAAGAATTTTGAAAGGTGTGGATAATATCGAAAAATAATGAGTGTATATAACAAAGATAAAAAAAAGAAATATTTTTTAATTAAACATTTATATAAGGACATTTTGGGAATCAATTAAAGTCGAGAGGGCAAAATGTTGTTTATAGAAAGTCAGGGGTATTTTCTGCTATTACAGTAAATGTTAAAGATATTTACTGCCATGTAACCTTCTTTTTATTCTTATATTATATTTCTAGGATACTTTTGTAGTTCTATTTTTTTCACTTTTTTAAAATTTAAAGTTGAGTTGTAGCTCATCTCAATAGTATCGATAATAAACAATTTAATCACATGAGACCAATTATCTTGGTTGAGAAAGAAAAGAAAACACGAGAATATGAAAGCTTTCAAAACTCATCCTGTAAATTGCAGTAGTTTTGTGTTGCCCTCGGCTTGTCTTTCATTTTGTCAGTAGTTGTCGTTACCCACAACTTGAAGTGAAACTCAATATTTAGCAAAATATCACACAATGATAAGTCTTAATTATTAAAGATGTTTGAATTTCTTTTATTCCACAAGCAAAAGCAAATAATTATCTTTAAATTTTTCTAGCATAAAGAGGCCTCTAAGTTTGGTGGGTCTCAATTAAGAGACATCTCTTCAATATCATCAGGTAACCGAGTAATCTCCAATGCTCTTGCCATTATAGTTTATTAAGCGAGAACTGCATAATCAAGCGCCCCTTGAAGGTTTCGTCAACATTTATTTTGATTGGGGTGCAGGGATGGAAGATTAGAAAAGAACTTGTTTGAGATTATAACTGCAAATGTTTGCAGTCTTACAATCAAGAACCCCTCACCAAATTTACAGGTTTCATCAACATTTATCAATTGAGAACTGCATCCGTGCAGATGTTGGCAATGTTTATTCACCATAACTGTAACAAAACCAAAATATGCCTAGCTGAGAAAAAGAATCATCAAGGACGCCATAAAAACTTCAGAAAATATGGTGTCATCTACAAACTTTTGTATGTCTAAACTTCATAGGGGAATTATGTGCAAAATGTGTATACATACATGCATAAATAATTCAAATCTTGTATAATATTTTGTTTTTACATCCATATATGTGTCCTTTCTTGATCCTTGCAAATTATATACAAATCACATACTGTACAAAACTGTACACTTACAATGGCTGTAAGCCTGCCAACAGATGCCCTACGATTTTGAACTTTGATTCTTCTCAAATCATCC
The DNA here is from genome assembly GCA_030015575.1 of Agapanthus africanus. Classification (NCBI taxonomy): domain Eukaryota; kingdom Viridiplantae; phylum Streptophyta; class Magnoliopsida; order Asparagales; family Amaryllidaceae; genus Agapanthus; species Agapanthus africanus. The sequence continues at coordinate 116,375,032 of CM057350.1, forward strand.
TTAGATTTATAGTTTGTAATATGGTTTATCATCGAGGTCTCGGATTGGAATTTGAAAACATCCATGTAGCAATTACATCACCAAGCATATCGACATTTTTTGAATTTTTAGCTCGAATAATTCCAGCATCTACATTAAATGTGCTTCTTACTTCTTTAGCTACTGTTTCCAATGGAGTCCCAGTGGTCAGGTTCACCAGAAGTTCACCTCCTTGGTTTACGGCATCTGCCATTGCCGGTGGAACATCTGGCAAGACCTACAAAGAGTAAGGCATCAGAAATGTCAATAGGTGTAAAAGTTTTGGATACAGAAACTGGGATGCATCTCTTAAAGAACAATGTTGGAAGGTAAATGTAAGGGTAAATTGTCAAAAAGCCTCCGGCCCACTCGGGAGTTGTCTAAAATCCCCTGTAATTTTTGAAATTGTTGGTAAGGGCCTACAGTTCGAAATCTTTGTGAAAAAACCCATGGTCCGTATTTCATTTAGGCATTGTATCCTCTCAAGTGCTTGGATATTACACGCAACTGCTTAGATATTAGATGCAACTGCAACTGTTTAGATATTACAGGCAATTGCAACTGCTTAAATATTACAGGCAACTGGTATACATGGGTTTTTGATTGGGCCCAGGGTTTTTCAACAAGGGCAAAATGCCCAAGGATTTTTACACAAGTTTGAAGCGGGCCGGGGGATTTTTGACAATCTACCATAAATATAATACGAAAGGGTGACCGAAAAAAACATGGATGGAGCTGATACGAAAAGATATGGTTGCCAAAGGCGTCAATAAAAGTATATTGTTCGATAGGAGTGAGTGGAGGCGGAGGATTCATGTGCTGGACCCAGCCTGATTCTCATGTTGGTTCATGTAGCCTACCCCATATGCTTGGGATAAAGGCTCAATAGTTGTTATAATACTAAATTATACTCCCTCCATTTTTTTGACTAACCCCTTTACAAATACCTATTTTTTATTTCCCAAATTAGTAGTCCCTTTAGAATATCAAGCATATTTACTCCATGCTTCTAAAACCAATGCGCTTTATATAGAGAGTTTCAAATTTATCAATGAATTGGAGAATAAATAAAGACTTTCATAGGGTTGAATTAGAATTTCTCATTATGACATTTTAGATTAGAGTAGTTATACTCTTCTTAAGAAATATGCAAAAGAAAAAAGGGACTAGTAACAAGAAACGGCAAAGGTACCATTCTACCATTTTATGGTGCACCTATACATCCAAAATACAGCAGATACAAATATTCCATCACTACAACTTTTTTCCTACCAGTACCCATCATTGAAGGTATAAAATATGTGATGCCAGGGAAAAGTGACAAAATAACTGTAGAGTTTCCTCACCCCAATAAGATAGGATGCGCACGTGTTTCAGACGTGTACAGATTCCCCATGCTCGATGGTGGGCAGGGATTTATTGATCGTGCGGATTCTAATCCCCGGCAGCCGCGGACAAAACTGATGTTAATTACTCGTCGCTCTTGACGCGAGAGAACCTCCGATTAACGGGTAATGCGAACTCAGTGTGGATGTGTATGTGTACTGCGTTTGAGAACGACTTTTAGGCCTCTTTGAACATTTTTGGGGCCTCGCAGAGTGTACGGGGTCCCCGCTGCCCGGTCAGCAAGCTGGGAGTCGAAATAAAGAGCAGCACCCGATTAGAAAAAAATTTAAATGGGGAAAGTGTTTTGAGTGTGTCTAAAGAGTTCCCGAGAAGAAGAAAGAGAGGGAGGGAGCTTTGGTGGCCTTCCGGGGCGGCCGAGACCCCTTTAGGGAGGGTCCCGAAGTGGGGGCCACCTTTTCCCTAAGGTGATGGACCCCAATGGCGGGAGCCCCCATTTGGGGGGTCCCGACGTCGGGATCTGTTCATCACGATTTATTGCATTAAATATGGTCCATTTTATATCATTTTGTTAATAAATAAGTGTTATTAATCCGTGACAGCCACAACAGTACATGTATCAGGTATTCCAGGCAATTTTGATGAAAACACGGTCCAGTGTGCACAATTGCGACAGATTCCGGTCAAAACTGCAACGGGACGGAGATCAAGATATGAATTGTTGCAACACAATAAATCAATTTTTGCGACACATGCAACATAGATCAACATGGGACAACCATGACTCATGTAGGCTATACAAATCATGAGTTGTATAGAGGATATAAAGTATAGATATAATGTATACATTTTTTGTTGAAAATGTCATCATTTGAGCTCAAAAACCAGAGTGCATACGGTATCAATTTATGAGAAAAGATACTCTAAAAATCATATTTTGATGTCATAAGAGCACCAAAGAAAACTGGAGGCCCAACTCCTAAAACTCGCGGCAGATCCACGGCTAGGGGTGTTCACCGGGTCGAGTTAGGCCCGTTACTCACACGCTTTTGATGGATAAAATAGTCGTGCAAAACCCGTCCAAAATTGACGGGTTCAAAACCCGAATCCGCTCGCATTTGAATAGGGCGGGTTTTAAATTTTTTACAGCCCGTCCGGACCCGCACGCAACCCTTATCGACCCTCAACCAATCCGAATTTGCTCGCTTCATTAATATTTTATCCGTTGATAGCTTTAATTTTAGGCTAAGACTAAACTCTCAACTTATTTAAACACTATTCTCATATCTAAAATTTAATTGAGCCGCATCCTTTTTTAATCTCCTCTCTTCCTATCGTTTTCCATCTTCTTAATTTATAAAATCTTGTTAGTTCTAGGTCATAGGATTTAGTGGAGAAAGCTACGATTTCAATTTCTAAAATCAAAAGATTATAGAAAACTATGATTTCATAATAAAAAGGTGAGAAAATTTGGATTTCATGGTTCATTACTTTATTTCATATAAATTATACATTAAACTTAATATGTTAAACCCGTTATTATCCGAAACCGAGTTTAACCCGACCGAATTAATTAAAACTGAATCCGGGACCGAAACCTGCCCGAACCCAACGGGTTCGGATTCGGGTTTATCTACCCATTGCAACGGACAGGTTTAAAGTGGGTAGAAAACTCATCCGACATAGAGGGTTCGGGTTCATTTATGGTCAAAACCACATCCGACATAACGGGTTCGAGTTCATTTATGGTCAAAAACCTGCCCAACCTGACCCGTGCACACCTCTATCCACGGCAGATAAAGAAGGAATAGCGGCAGAACCACAGCAGTCTTGGCACCAAACGTGTCGGGATTTCAGGGTTATTCTCGTAACTTTGTAAGGCTTCAGAAAACACCATTGGAGTTTCATTTCAATGCTTATAAATATCCCAGATCAAAACAGAGAAAGCGTCCAAGTTTTTGACCAAGTTTTTAGCTAAGTTTTGTGAAGAGAGTGTTTGTGTGTTAAGCCATGGTTTGCTTCTTCTTTGCTCTTACGGCTCTCATTTAAGAGCTTCATTAAGAAGGTTGAAGTTGCACACTTATCATGTATCTCAAAACCACTTCTAAATTGTCGATAAGACTTGTTTCTTTCTCTTTTCTTTCTTTTTTGTGATATTGTTTAATACTTGCACTTTTTTTTCTTGTTTCTTTGTTTCAAGAGATGAATGGCCATGCCTTCCTCTAATCTCTTGTGATTGATTTTTGTGCTCAATGTGATTGTAAGCTTAAGATTGTTAGATGGTATTTGTTTGATAGGGTATTTTAATTTCAATGGTTACTTGGTAAACATTTATCATATACCCTATTCTCTCATTATCTTCATTTAGCAATGTTAAATTTAGAATCAAATTAGTGTTGAGTTTGCTAAGTTATTTTGATAGAGTATGTAGATTGATGGTCGGTTGACACCCTTTCTAAACCATATATCCTATACCTATTATCCACAACAATTAGCAAGTTCAATGCTGTCACTTTATTTCTTATGTGTTAATTGGTGTTTGTTGATGTTGTATGCTCTGTGATCCCTAGTGATTTGCTTCAATACTGCATGCTTTGACATACAATCGGTAAGTGATAACGTAACGGATTCGTTCCATTCCTCGTGTTGTGAATTCGTTGTCTTGATGGATTATGCTCGAGACCCGCTTGATAAGCCATGCTTCATAATCGGAACCATAACAAGAGGGAACACTCATGATCGAGAGAAAGTCGAAAATATCGCCACGATTCATTCATCCGAACCGGAGTCACGACCACTTTAACTTTTGCTTATATTTTCGTATTTCTTAATTTTGTGACAAACCAACAAACCATATTATTTTCTTTGAACTTGCGATAAAAACCCTTAATTACCAATTACCTGTGGATCGACCCGTATTTGCCGGTGTTAGGGTCAAAAATTGCACTCCGGTTGATCAAGTCAAAATCAAAGTCAACCCCAAGTAAGCGGGCCCAAGCCCAGATCAAGTGGGCCCATGCCCAAGTCGAGCCCCACGGCCAATCTTCCCCATGCCAAAATGAAATCATGTAATAAATAATTTTGATGTAATTTTGTACGCATGAATGTAAGCAAAATGGGCATAAAGCCAAATTTTTGTAAAGATCATGGCTTATGTGCAAAAGAAATGAGCACATGAGGCATGTGATGGGCAAAATGACATTTTGTAAAGGCCAATGGGCTATATGTAAATGTGTAAACCTATATAAGGCATCATGATGATGAAATGAAGGGCATATAATTCATTCTCCCAAAAATTAGGGTTTGTGCCTCTTTCTTCTTCCTCAAGGTTCTAAAACCTTCTTCCCTTTTTGAATTAAATCAAGAGTTTAACTCTTCCTTTCCCAAAATTAAATAGTTTTTCACCACAAAACACACAAAGGGGAACTCGGATCTTCCATCAGATCTTAAAAAGAAAAGATTTTTAAAATGTCACCCCTCTTGTTCTCCAAGATCCGGCCAACAGAAGAGAAGAAAAAAGACCATCTCCAAAGATTCGACTTTGGGAAAGATCTAAGGCTCAGGGGAGAAGAAAAGGGTCCCCTTGAGCATTTACAAAGATTTCTTGGAGTTTAACTCCACAAACCAAAGTTTCTGGGAGTTTAACTCGATAAAAATAAAAAATAATAATACATCTCTTTTTTTTAAGAGTTTAACTCCAAAAGTCAATTGGAGTACAACTCCCAATATGGGGGGCTAAGCCCAGCGCCCGCGTGCCAGGCACATGAGGCGCTGGCACCTTCTCCCACGTGTCCTTTGGACGCCTTTCCCTTTTTATATGTACACACTCCACAACACTGTCCCCCTTAGAAAAAAATTTCTAACAGGGCGATGCCCCGCACCCCGCAAGGGGGCTGTTAGCCCCCTTGACCCCCAGCCCGCTATCTGGATAGCGGGACCCCCGTAAACTCTGCGAGACTCCCGATATATCCAAGCCCCCCTCCAAAACACAACACACGTATACTGCACATTGAGTTCGCATAACCAGTTTAACCCGTCAATCAGAGGTTCCCTCGCCGCAGAAGCGAGGGGTAATTAACGGCAGCTTAGTCCGCGACTGCAGGAGATTCGGATCCCCACAATCAATAAACCCCGCCTAACCTAGACAGGGGGAATCTGTAGTACGCCTGACAAGCGACGCGTATTCCCATCTAAACGGGATGACGAAAAACACCCTACAACCGGCTAGCTACAACGAGCCGTGCACTTGCGGTTATAAATTTTAAAACGAGACCGAACTTACGTGTGTCGCATTTCTAATCAAACCGTTCTTTAAAACCTAAGGCGTGCGCGCGTGAAAGTCCCAACAAGTTTTTGACACCGTTGTCGGAGATGTAGTAGTCATTAGGGGTTGTTATTCAAGTTCATTCTGTATATACAAAACAAACACAACTAACATAACACAATTTCAAAACCCAACAAAAAAAACTAACTTTTCTAATAAAGGTGCTCTGATAATTTTTATCTGCTGATACTCCGAGTTTTATAAAATAATTTAAAGTACAAAAATGGATTAATAATGGAATTTAGAGCACATTGTAGAAAGATGAAACCCTAACTCTACTATTTGGCCGACCAAAAATTCATGTAGGCCACCTGGGTCAGCCTGTTTACAATATTTGGGTCTCGTTTTTCTACATTTTTTTCTTATTTTGTTATTGCTCCAATTTTATACTTTAAATTTGACAATTGTTTAATAACAGTAGATTGCACAGAAGTGTCGCTTTCACGCTAAAAATCTCCGATTTTCTATTCTCAGGACTTGATGAGTAAGTGAGACAAACGTTCAGCGACAATTTGGAATTGAAGAGCAAGGAGAAAATTCAAGTTCAATGTCAAAGACCAGGGATAGATGTGCCCTGACAAGCGAACATTCTCAAGCACCCGGGATCGACTCAACGGGGGTTTCTTAACCCAAATCATTCGATACATTCTTTTCTAACTCCTCTCTCGAATCCCGACGCCTTCCAATATTTTTATCTTCTACAGGATTCTTTGCAAACTCCGCCACAAAAAGAATAGAGAACTAACCCGTATTTATTGTGGCGCTTAAGCCTAAAATGAAAAAAGATGTGCTTAATTGTTTGATTGATTAAATTCTTTTATTGATTGCGTATTTGTATCTTAATACGGACTTTAAGGGTAAGCGAACCCCAACAAGATACGGTAAGGGATTTTATCACCCTTTCCGTAGCCCACAAATCACAAACTGATAATGCTCGATATCGGTGATCTCCCAGATCATGACACGTGGCAGATGGCGTGTCCCAGAGCATGCAAGAAAGGACCTACAGGGGCCGAGGGGCCGACCAGACTGCTCTTATGCCCGTCCTCCGAGCCCCAGCACAATTGGCCTCCTCGGCCTCACAGCTCATTCCCGAGCTACCGCAGAAATAAGATGCATCGACTCTCCCGCTCGTCCGCGAGCTCTCCCGCCGAGGTCATCTTCCCCGGTCCATCGACCGACCAACAGCACCGCTTGCAGGCGTAACCGCCATCCCGCGAATCTCGCCATGCGCGAGATCTCCGCCGGCCACATCCCACGTTCCACGCCACCACGATCCGCCATTAACGAGCATGTCTCGCCATTAATGGGAGGTCCCGCTCACCACACGGGCGTGACGTCAGGAGCGTAACTGCCGGCGTGATTCTCGCGCCTACTGCACCTGCTGCCACCGCTACTTAAACCCCTCTTTCAGACGGTCAAGGTTAAGCCAATTCTAATCAACTACGACGTTAGTCTGCTCGGATTACCACACTAACTTGATCGTCGGAGGGTCCTCGGTGGTCCAACCATCCCGGGACTTCCTTGCACGTAGCTCGGCTCAACAACTTCAAACCCATTGAGATCCACACGCTTCAGGAGTCTGCCTCCAGATCAAATCTCAGCCACACATCGCCGCCATCAGCAGATCAACGGAAAGCAACACCTGAAGGAGATTCCAACCTCCATCAGCTGGCGCCGTCTGTGGGAAGGTAGATTCCACAAAAACAAAAGTTCGCCTCCCGATCTCACTCCAATTGCGAGCGATCATCAAGACGATCCAAACGCCAATCGCCGCCTCCCTCTCAACGGAGGCACAGACGAGCCTCCTCCGCCGAATGCCATCAACGCCTTCGTCGGCCGGATAGATCGACTCGCGTCCATGGTGGATGCGCTCGTCCTTGTCCAAACGGCGGGACCAGCTCCCCAGGTCGCCGCTCCCCCGCCTCGGGACCGGGACCCCTACAGAGGAAAAGAAGACTCTGCTCGCATCGGCACTGCCGACCACCGCCTCGCTGTCTCCCACAGCCGCAGGTCCCCCGGGCCGACATATTCGATGACCCGTTGGGCACCGTAAGTCTCGACTCCGGGGTCTTACGCCAGAGAGCTTCGTCCCGAGTCTCGTCGCGACCCCTGTCCCTCCCGAGGAGCCGACGGTCAGCTCGCCTGCTCCCAGGCATGACCGGCACCCCCTCCCTCGATGGGGCCACGCACACGAGACTCGCCACAACAGCTCAAAAACGACCTCGCCAGGAGACCTAAGAAGCCCTCACCAAGAGGCAGCCGAGCGGCTACCCTGCTCGGCTATCCCTGGCCGGTAGCTCCCTACCTCGCAACGCCAGAGATCAAAGCTCTCACCGAGAAGCAGCCGAGCGGCTATCCTGCTCGGCTATCCCTGGCTGGTAGCTCCCCTACCTCGAAACGCCAGGGATCAAAGCCCTCACCAAGGGGCAGCCGAGCGGCTACCCTGCTCGGCTATCCCTGGCCGGTAGCTCCCTACCCCACAACGCCAGGGATCAAAGCCCTCGCAAGAGGCAACAGAGCAGTTTCACTGCTCGATCCATCCTTAGCTGGCCTCGTACAGCCCCTCCAACGCTAAGGATCAAAGCCCTCACCAAGAGGCAGCCGAGCGATTATCCTGCTCGGCTATCCCTGGCCGGTAGCTCTCTACCTCGCAGCGCCAGAGATCAAAGCCCTCACCGAGAGGCAACCGAGCAGCTACCCTGCTCGGCTATCCCTGGCCGGTAGCTCCCTACCTCGCAACGCCAAGGATCAAAGCCCTCACCAAGAGGCAGCCGAGCGGCTATCCTGCTCGGCTATCCTTGGCTGGTAGCTCCCCTACCTCGAAACGCCAGGGATCAAAGCCCTTACCAAGAGGTAGCCGAGCAGCTACCCTGCTCGGCTATCCCTGGCCGGTAGCTTCCCTACCCCGCAACGCCAGGGATCAAAGCCCTCACGAAGAGGTAGCCCTGCAGCTACCCTGCTCGGCTATCCCTGACTGGTAGCTTCCCTACCCCACGACGCTAGGGATCAAAGCCCTCGCAAGAGGCAACAGAGCAGCTTCACTGCTCGTTCCATCCTTAACTGGCCTCGTACGGCCCCTCCAGCGCTAGGGATCAAAGCCCTCACCAAGAGGCAGGCGAGCGGCTACCCTGCTCGGCTATCCTGACGGGTAGCTCCCCTATCTCGAAACGCCGGGGATCGAAGCCCTCACCAAGAGGCAGCCGAGCAGCTACCCTGCTCGGCTATCCCTGGCCGGTAACTTCCCTACCTCGAAACGCCAGGGATCGAAGCCCTCACCAAGAGGCAGCCGAGCAGCTACCCTGCTCGGCTGTCCCTGGCCGATAGCCTCCTACCTCGCAACGCCAGGGATCAAAGCCCTCACCAAGAGGCAGCCGAGCGGCTACCCTGCTCGGCTATCCCTGGCTGGTAGCTCCCCTATCTCGAAACGCCAGGGATCGAAGCCCTCACGAAAAGGCAGCCCTGCAGCTACCCTACTCGGCTATCCCTGGCTGGTAGCTTCCCTACCCTACACGCCAAGGATCAAAGCCCTCGCCAAGAGGCACCAGGCAGCAACCCTGTTCGGCCATCCTTAAGGACCCAAAAGCCCTCGCAAGAGGCAACCGCTTAGCACCAACCGTGCTCGGTTATCCTTGGCACCCCACCAAGGATCAAAGCCCTCGCCAAGAGGCACCGGGCGGCAACCCCGTCCGGACATCCTTAGTAGGCCTCCTACACTCCTCCCGCGCTAAAGGATGAAAAGCTCTCGAAAGAGGCAACCGCTTAGCACCAACCGTGCTCGGTTATCCTTGGCACCTCACCAGGGATCAGAGCCCTCGCCAAGAGGCACCGAACAGCAACCCCGCTCGGGCATCCTTAAGGATCAAAACACTCGCCAAGAGGCACCGAGCAGCTACCCTGCTCGGCCATCCTCAACAGGCCTCTCACGGCCCCTCTCACGCTGAGGATCAAAACCCTCGCCAAGAGGCGCCGAGCAGCTACCCTGCTCGGCCATCCTCAGCAGGACTCTCACGGCCCCTCTCACGCTGAGGATCAAAGCCCTCGCCAAGAGGCACCTAGCAGCTACCCTGCTCGGTACCTTCCTCGGTTGGCCAATTACGGCCCCTCCAACAACTAAGGAACGTGAACTCAACAAGAGGCATCCAATCTATCAACGTCTTAGCGATCTACACTTCGACTTCGGGACCATGGAGATACCGTCTTACCGCTTGCCTTGGAACACTTGGCAAGAGAGCAGACTCAAGTCGACGCGCAATCGCCAGACAAAGAGACGACACAACAGAAAGGCAGTCCCACGCAGATACAAATGTTCACACAACAAGAAGAAAAATACACGTGCAAACAAGACCGCAAGAAAAATACTTTTATTCGCAAAAGTTAAAGCTTTTACAAGGTATTATGGGCTCCCCAGCCTTACAAAAAGCCCGGAGGCCTACCAAACTCCCGAGGAAACAAATAAAAAGAAAAAAGAAAAGCAAAAGGACAACGGGTTTCAGGCCTCATGGCCGTAAAACCTAAGGGCCCGCTCAGAAAGCAACACATCGGCCCGAGGAATGGGCTCCCACACCGCCACTCTCACCACGTCGGGGTCGTTGGACGGGTTCCGCTGCCGGCACTTATCCCTAGACTACTGGACGGGTGTAATACCCAGCCTCTTTTATACCAAAATCTGCATTTTGTTACTTTATAATTCTATTTATTTTATTTATAATTCTATTTATTTTATTTATAATCTTATTTATTTTTATAAATTTATTCTAAACCCCAAGCCCACTACCATTTTCTTACTTAATATATTAAAGGATTAAGCCTGGCCAGTTTCTATTTTTCCTAATTAATTTCTTTTTCCTTTTCCAGACTGGCCCGTTCCCATTTTTCCCTTTTATTCTTTTATTTCTCAGGCCCAGTAGCCCACACCCCCTCTGTTAACCCGACCCGGCCAACTACCCCCTCACCTTCCTCTAACGGCTATTTTCCTTCCCGCTCGTGACCCATTTCCCCCGCCGCACCCCACGCCTGCGCTCACGTCGCCGCTCATCAAGCGCCCGCTCGCGAACGTTACCACGACGCGCGCCCTTCACCTCTCTCCTCTACCCACTACTCCCTCTTCCCTCTCACACATTTCCTTTCCTCCTTCTTTCTTAACCCACTCCAGCAAGCCACCACCTCCATCGCCACACTTCCACCGGCAACGAAGACGACTGTCGATCCCTCCTCCTTCATCACTTCACTCTCCTCACTCACCCACTCCGACGACCCAACAACCATCGCATCCATCTCATCGACACCACCACAATCACCTCGTCGGCAACCAAGCCCCACCGACCGCCAGCACCACCCTCTCTCCCTCCTCTGTTCTCGACCCCTCTCATCACTCTCTCTCTCGATCTCTCATCTGTAGGGTTCCTAGGCACTCTAATGAAGTCTCACAAGGCATCAACCATGCCAATTTCAAAAATTATGGGTGCCGAGAAACCCTAATATGGATCGTTGACTAGAAATTTAGGCGAAAAGATAATCTAGTTAACTACTTAACTAAAAGTTAGATGCTACAACCTTTGTAGATCCGGTTCTCCACTTCCTTAGCTCCACGTGGGTGTCCTCTCGCTGTCCATCATGAATCCCGAACTCAATCGTCGGCTTCATCGGAGAAACGGGCGAGCTAGGTCGTCGGCTTCGTGTCAAAGACAATCTACGTCGAGGCATCACAAGTTCAAGCTCCGACTTCACAAAGTTGTGAAACTTGTGAAGAAAACACCCAAAACAACTTGGCAAGAGGTAGAGGGTGAAGAAATAGGAGGTGGGTTCACTTTAGAATTGGATTTCTCTCACTAGAACTCAAGTTGCCATTGATGGCATCAAGGTTTCTATCTTGAAGAAGAAGGAGAAGATCAAGCTAGTTTATGATAAGCTCTTTTAAAAATGAAAAGAAAATTCATACTTATCATAATCTAACTAGGGTTAAGTGTAGAGAATAAACCATGGTCATTTGGAGAGTAAGGGTTAAGCATGACGACAAGAATGGTTGCAAAAGTCAAGGCTTCATGAAGCTTCAACTAAGGACAAAAGAAAGCCACCATTCTCTTTAAATCATTTCCAAATAAATAAATAAATAAACAAATGAATATGCAAAACCCTAATCAACACTTAACCATGGTTTTAATTCTTTACACTTAACAAAGTGATCAAGTATCATCAAACATGATACAAATATGTGCACAAAAGTATATCACATATACAATTTGCACATCAAGTGAGAAAATCCATTTAAAGTGAACCAATACTAGTTAATGCAAAGTAATATATCAAATATATAATTATACATTAAATCATTAAATCAACACTTGATTTAACGATCCGGTCATATCGCATATAACCGACTAGTATCCAATGTATCGGTTTATCGAATCAATCCTTGATTCGATATCTAGGTTATATCGAATACAACCAATCGATACATCCATCGCGAGAATGGAATACGGTATCACATACACGCATTATTCTCGGTCCTGCACATATCTCATATGCGCTCCTATTTCGTTTCGCTTGAGCCAGGAAACCTCTATGTAGGACTCTAAAGACTCGTCAATACGCCGGTAGCAGATGATGATCATATCAAGCACCCACAAGCCGCAAGCGGTCTGCTAAACGTAACGGCCATCCGGGAATTGAGCGATCAAAAGATCGACGAGCTAGCCCGCTCACACTCCTGTGAATCCAACCAGTAACACTTACCGTACAGTCCGGTCTGTTCGTCTGATACGTCGTATATCTAGTCTAGGGGTGGTAAACGTCAGACCCCAATAACCGATAAGTCGTGCCGATGTGAGGCTCATAACGGGTCGAGAAACTACTGGTAACACTTACCAGCAAATCTCTGATCAGCCCTGGCCAGGGACTTCCCTGTTACGGCCAATCGAGCACAGCGCAACATCAACCCCCAATACCGGGAGAGACGAAACCCCTCCTATCGCTCATTGCCTCCATGTGACTCGGGACTGTACCCAAAGACCACCGTTTTGCACGCCCTCATGGACGTGGTAAGGTGGAGATCAAAGCACAGTGGGAATCACACAAGACTCTATGACGATCTCGGATCTACAGACTAACCTGTACAAGTGTCACCTGAGAACTGCCATCTGACGTGAGGTATAATACCATCTGGGAGTTCTCGGCGAGTCCGTCCAGTGTACCCAGTCTCCACTGAGCACCCGCATACCATCTCTGATGTCAAACACCAATGGATATGGGATCATCCATCGCCCATCTCATGGGTCGAGAAGCGTATACGCTAGTCTACACTGGTATATCGATGCCCCGTCTCGATACACCCACGACTAGGGACCTTGAAGGATGTACTTATGGACTACCATGTCCCCACTAGTATGATCTTCATCATAGTCCAGGTAGTCAAGTACACATCCTAAGGGCTTTATCAACATGTAACTATAAGACAGTTTAAAGAGACAAGTGTATATGTTAAGATAAAGAGTAACCAGATAGCATACTATCATATCGAGCAAGAAAGTCATCTCTATATATATGTCCAAGCATCCAATATAATATACATCATCTGTACAATACTGGCCTCTAGGGCATACATACAACTAACAATCTTCCACTTGCACTAGGGCCAGCTGCTGTAGTATCGCATACCGAGCATCCCGAAGAGTCTCTCAAACTGTATCTGGGGAATGGCCTTCGTGAGTGGATCCGCCGTGTTGTTCTTCGTGTCAACCCTCCTGACCTCGATCTCCCGGCGATCAACTATCTCCCGGATCAGGTGATACCGCCTCAGAATATGCCTGGATCGCTGATGGGACCTGGGTTCCTTGGCCAAAGCCACCGCTCCATTGTTATCGCAATTCAAAGGTATTGGATGCTCAATGGATGGAACCACTCCAAGTTCAGTAATGAACTTCTTGATCCAGACAGCCTATTTGGCAGCATCGTTGGCAGCGATGTATTCAGCCTCCATCGTCGAGTCTGCTACGGTTTCCTGCTTGGAACTCTTCCAGCTAACCGCCCCTCCGTAAAGGTTACAGACAAAGCCCGACTGCGACTTAGAGTCGTCCTTATCACTCTGGAAGCTCGAATCGGTAAAGGACTCCACTTGGAGCTCTCCGTTACCATACACCAAGAACATATCTCTAGTCCTTCGTAAGTATTTGAGAATGCTCTTAACAGCTGTCCAGTGACTCTCTCCAGGATCAGCTTGATACCTGCTCACTACACTTAGTGAGTATGCTACATCGGGTCTGGTACATAGCATCGCATACATGATAGAGCCTACTGCCGAAGCATAGGGTATCCCTTGCATGCGAGCTCTCTCCAAATCAGTCTTGGGAGACATCTCTTTGGAGAGAGTGACTCCAGAGATCGTGGGCAAGTTCCCACGCTTGGACTCTTCCATACTAAACCTCTTTAGTATGGTGTCAATGTACCTGGATTGGGACAATCCTAAAATCCGTTTGGATCTATCTCTATAGATCCTAATTCCCAATATGCAGGAGGCATCACCAAGATCTTTCATTGAGAATCTTTGTGATAAGAAGAGCTTGACCGATTGCAGCATAGGAATATCATTTCCTATCAAGAGTATGTCGTCCACGTACAATACGAGGAAGACAACCTTACTCTCTGCCACCTTCTTGTAGATACAAGGTTCATCTGGGTTTTTGACGAAATCAAACTCTTTGATAACGACGTCAAAGCAGATGTTCCAACTCCGCGATGCTTGCTTTAATCCATAAATGGATTTAAGCAGCTTGCACACCTTCCCGCTGCTCTCACTGTCTACGAAGCCCTCTGGCTGAGTCATGTACACGCACTCTTCTAAATCACCGTTTAGAAAGGCGGTCTTAACATCCATTTGCCAGATTTCGTAATCATGATATGCAGCGATGGCAAGCATGATCCGGATGGATTTAAGCATAGCCACTGGAGAAAAGGTTTCGTCATAGTCCACACCTGGTCTTTGGCGAAAACCTTTTGCTACAAGTCTAGCTTTGAAAGTCTCCACTTTCCCATCTACACCAAGTTTCTTCTTGAAGATCCACTTGCTCCCAATGGGCTTTACCCCTTCAGGAGCAACATCCAAAGTCCATATTTTGTTGGTGTACATGGATTCCATCTCGGACCGCATAGCATCCAGCCATTTCACTGAGTCCCCACTCGTGATGACCTGCTCGAAGCTAGTTGGGTCATCATCCTCCATGATGCAATCCTCGCTTCCACCGTCAATGAGAAAACCGTAGTATCTCTTTGGTGGACGAGAAACCCTACTAGATCGGCGGAGAGGCTGGGGTTCGTCGAGTTCTACTGAATCCTCTGGTTCCACTAAATCTTCTGTTGTGTTTTGTTCAGCTGGAACCTTTTCCAGTTCTACCTCAGAGCCACTAATTTCTTTTGCAAGAAATTCCTTTTCTAAAAAGGTGGCATGTTGAGCAACAAACACTCTTTGTTCCTCACTGTGGTAGAAGATATACCCTCGCGAATGTTTGGGATATCCAACAAATTTACACAAAACAGATCTTGCCTCGAGTTTGTCCGGTTTTTGTCTTTTGACATAGGCCGGGCAACCCATATCTTTATAAAATTAAGATATGGTCTCTTCCCTTCCCATATCTCATATGGTGTGGTAGGCACAGATTTGGTGGGAACCCTGTTCAGTAGGTATGCTGCTGTTTCCAGTGCATATCCCCAGAAGGAAACAGGTAACTCAGCTACACTCATCATAGAGCGCACCATATCTAATAGGGTGCGGTTTCTCCGCTCCGATACACCGTTGTGCTGTGGTGTATATGGAGGAGTTAGCTGAGAGGGAATCCCATTCTCTTTTAGGAAGTCCAGGAATTCAATGCTCAGGTATTCTCCTCCTCGATCAGATCGTAGGATTTTAATACTTTTTCCGGTTTGGTTCTCAACTTCTTGTTTATATTCTCTAAATTTCTCAAAAGCTTCTGATTTGTGTTTCATCAGGAACACATACCCGAACCTAGAGAGATCGTCAGTGAATGTAATGAAGTACGAAGAACCATCCCTGGCATGTGTAGACATGGGACCGCATACATCACTATGTATAAGTCCCAAGAGTTCGGTAACTCTCTCTCCGTGTCCCGTAAACGGAGTTTTGGTCATCTTGCCCTTGAGACATGACTGGCAAGTGTCATAAGATGAAAATTCAAAAGGATTTAAATATCCATCCTTATGCAACTTAGCCAGTCGTATCGTATTGATGTGACCCAGTTTACAATGCCACAAGAAAGATTCGTTCAGTTCTGAACTCTTCCTCTTGTGTGTGTTTAGTATGCTTAGAACTGTTGATTGGTTTAGAACATAAATGCCATTGCACAACGTGCCTGATCCAACCAACTTTTGGTTACGGAAAATGTTCATAACATTGTCCTGTAATACAAAATTATATCCCTCTTTACTCAACAAAGAAACCGATATAATGTTGCATATCAGGTTCGGCATGTAATAGCATTCGTTCAGAACCAATATATTACCAGTTGGTAATACAAGGTGATATTCCCCGACAGTCTTAGCTGCAACAATTGCACCATTTCCAACTCTAATGTATTTATCACCTTCTCCAAGTTCTCTACCTTTCCTAAGCCCATGTAACTGATTACATATATGGGATCCTGACCCGGTATCTAATACCCAGGACGTAGAGCAAATGGAGAAACAGTTCTCTGTAACGAACACACCCGAAGAAAATGCATCAACATGTACTTTCTTTAATCGGGTGGCATGGGAATCCTGGTATTCCCCTATTTCCTGTCCATTCCTATAACTCTTATAAGAAAGAACGGAACCAACGTTCCCCAGCACAGTATAACATGCGGGTTCGGTCAATACATCCATATTATTATCTTCATTAGGGCATGAAATGGTCGCTACCAAACACTTTAGCGTATGCTCGTGCAAGATCAGATTGGTTATTATCTTATCTAATCAGGATGGCTCCCACTGCTTTTTATCAAATTTTCCTTCAAACCCTAAAAGGAAAGACTAGCCGGGATTAATTACACACTACAAGTTCGCCAATCTTTCAGCCAGGCCAGTGTCGGTACTTTGAGGGAGGTCCCCCGTGCTTTCGCACGAACCTAATTAATGTAAACCTCGTTTTTCCAGAGGCGTAACCCCGTTGACACCTTTCTAGACACCTACTTGATCAGCTAATTGCAATGTGTAAAACTCTCCCAGGAGTAACTCTTACTCACAGTGGGTATCGGGATCCAACTATCTCATAGAAGGTATGCAATCTCATTGCAAATTTCAACACTTGAAATTCCCGATAATATTTTGCCCCAAGCATCCTATGACTTTGACGGAGGTCAACAAACCACAGGGTGCAAGTCAAGTTCAACCCGTCATTTCTTGATTGAATCAAACCCACCCGCACGACCCTTGACGGAGGTCAACAAGGTCGTACGACTACCCTAATCCAATCTGCATCATATGCATAAACAGATAAATGCTAGTTAGCTACCGCACACTACGCCTTGACGGAGGTCAACAAACGTAGCACGAATACTAAGTAGGATTTATCTGAAATGACGGAGGGCTACGTCAGGTTTTTTCTGAAAACCTATTGCGTAATGAACTTGATATCGTTGTAGAATCAAATGAAGTTTTGAAATGGAGTGATTTTGAGGCTTTTCTAGTTTTGCTAAAGGGGTCACTCCCGGTGAAGGGATCGTCGGCCCTTTCCTCGTCGAATGAGGTGCGGGATATATCATATATATCACTGTGCAAAGCAAAAGTCAAAAGCAATCAAAAGCAAACCGAGTGCGCAGCATCTGCCAGTTATTGCTAAAGGAGTCACTCCCGGTGAAGGGATCTCGGTCCTTTCCTCATCGAATAAGGTGCAGGGTATATCATATATACCGCTATGCAAAGCAAGAACTTTAGCTACCTGTTTTATTTTGAAATTCGATTCCACAACATCTTAAGTTTCTTATCTTTCATTAATCACATTAATGAAGTCCCATCATTTAAATACCTAAACATCACAGATAAATACGACGTACACTTATGCCATCCGCATTCGCCTCGATGTCCCCTCGTGCACCGTTAGGTTAGGTAACTAACGACAGAGCAGGGCAGGGCTAGTGCGGGTGTAAAACATAAGTAACGTCTATATAATATATCATATATACTATATGCTATATCTATCACAGAACATCACATGATCGCATCACAGAAATCGCAGCAGAAGAAACATATGAAACATTGGATATACTAGGACGTCCGTGTTTTCAATACGAGACAGTATAAAACACGAATTCCACGGTCGTGATGAATAGCCAATCCCATACCCCTAGACCCCTACGAGAGCGGCAAGCAACCCTGCCAATTCTAGGGTTAGGAGACCCGGACTCGACTCCTCGAGTTGGTCTCCTACTGGACCCCAGAACCCGGTTACTTGTGCTCCCCTCCTTGGGTCTATCCTAATGCGGAAAAGTAAATAATATACAAAAGGTGACAACTTCCGCTACCTGGAAGTGCCCCAAATAAAAGAATATTACATACAAGTTTTTACATGAATGAAAATGAAAAACACTCATCTCACATAAAAAAAAAACCCGACTATTCGAACACGACGATCCAATATAACATATCCAGCAACACATGTCATCAACGTAAGTAAGTATGCATACCCCAATTGTCGTTGACGTATAGCAACGAAACCGGCGATATGAACATACTACACTTACGGTCACAGAAAAGAAAGTGTAAAACTACAACAATTGGAATCCGCAACTTCTTTAGACATCGCATGCCTAATCAAATGAAATACTTAGACATCACATGCCTAACAGTTATAAACCCCGCATTTTAGTCTCATTATCGAAAACTCTTTTTAATATCAAGTGAAACCAAACTGCTAGATTTATAACATTCATTCAGTTATCACATAACTGTTTGTGAATTCCAATTATTGTATCACATTCCAGATAAACAGAAAATGTTAAACTTTCCGATCGAACAGTCGAATACCCAAGTTTTCCTGATACAGCTCAACACATGAAATAAGTCTAACAACATTCAGTTCGTGCCTCAGTACCAACGGTCCAGCCGTAGAAGGGTCAAGCCAACGCCTCACATGTGGCACGCCGTACTGCCCCAAACCCGAAGGTTCAAAGGGCAGTTCAAGACGGTCACATAATCGAGTTAAGGTTTGTTGTCTTCTAGAGGGTCCATCGCGTTACTTGCACTACTTAGAACGTCGTTAAACTACGGAAAAATCCAACACTTGGAAATTTCCCGACAGGGGAAAAGTTGTGTATTTATATCCGGTCGAACTTTTTAACATATTCTAAAGTCATCCAGAAATACACAAAGACGAAATTTCATAATCCGGTCGAAACATCAAAACCCCAAAACACCCCAGAAAATAAAACTCTGGAATAAATATTAAAAATACCCATAAAACTCAGCTTCTGAAATAATTAATTACTGCGCAAAGTCGAAGTGCTGACGTCATCATCCTGCCGCGGAACCGCCGCCTAAGGAAGCTTATGCCGCGGTTCCGCCGCAGGTTGCACTGTTCATGACTTGAATTTTGTGCCGTAATTCTTAGAATTTTTCTCTGAGTTTTCTGCGTATTTTTAATTTGGAAATATCCCAGTTTTTAGAAAAAGTCCAGAGAGCGTGGAAAAATGCGGTTTCGGGTTCGATCGGACTTCAAACTCCGTCTAGACTTCGCCTAAGGCTCTAGCTAGGCTCTGATACCACTGTAGGGTTCCTAGGCACTCTAATGAAGTCTCACAAGGCATCAACCATGCCAATTTCAAAAATTATGGGTGCCGAGAAACCCTAATACGGATCGTTGACTAGAAGTTTAGGCGAAAAGATAATCTAGTTAACTACTTAACTAAAAGTTAGATGCTACAACCTTTGTAGATCCGGTTCTCCACTTCCTTAGCTCCACGTGGGTGTCCTCTCACTGTCCATCATGAATCCCGAACTCAATCGTCGGCTTCATCGGAGAAACGGGCGAGCTAGGTCGTCGGCTTCGTGTCACAGACGATCTACGTCGAGGCATCACAAGTTCAAGCTCCGACTTCACAAAGTTGTGAAACTTGTGAAGAAAATACCCAAAACAACTTGGCAAGAGGTAGAGGGTGAAGAAATAGGAGGTGGGTTCACTTTAGAATTGGATTTCTCTCACTAGAACTCAAGTTGCCATTGATGGCATCAAGGTTTCTATCTTGAAGAAGAAGGAGAAGATCAAGCTAGTTTATGATAAGCTCTTTTAAAAATGAAAAGAAAATTCATACTTATCATAATCTAACTAGGGTTAAGTGTAGAGAATAAACCATGGTCATTTGGAGAGTAAGGGTTAAGCATGACGACAAGAATGGTTGCAAAAGTCAAGGCTTCATGAAGCTTCAACTAAGGACAAAAGAAAGCCACCATTCTCTTTAAATCATTTCCAAATAAATAAATAAATAAACAAATGAATATGCAAAACCCTAATCAACACTTAACCATGGTTTTAATTCTTTACACTTAACAAAGTGATCAAGTATCATCAAACATGATACAAATATGTGCACAAAAGTATATCACATATACAATTTGCACATCAAGTGAGAAAATCCATTTAAAGTGAACCAATACTAGTTAATGCAAAGTAATATATCAAATATATAATTATACATTAAATCATTAAATCAACACTTGATTTAACGATCCGGTCATATCGCATATAACCGACTAGTATCCAATGTATCGGTTTATCGAATCAATCCTTGATTCGATATCTAGGTTATATCGAATACAACCAATCGATACATCCATCGCGAGAATGGAATACGGTATCACATACACGCATTATTCTCGGTCCTGCACATATCTCATATGCGCTCCTATTTCGTTTCGCTTGAGCCAGGAAACCTCTGTGTAGGACTCTAAAGACTCATCAATACGCCGGTAGCAGATGATGATCATATCAAGCACCCACAAGCCGCAAGCGGTCTGCTAAATGTAACGGCCATCCGGGTATTGAGCGATCAGAAGATCGACGAGCTAGCCCGCTCACACTCCTGTGAATCCAACCAGTAACACTTACCGTACAGTCCGGTCTGTTCGTCTGATACGTCGCATATCTAGTCTAGGGGTGGTAAACGTCAGACCCCAATAACCGATAAGTCGTGCCGATGTGAGGCTCATAACGGGTCGAGAAACTACTGGTAACACTTACCAGCAAATCTCTGATCAGCCCTGGCCAGGGACTTTCCTGTTACGGCCAATCGAGCACAGCGCAACATCAACCCCCAATACCGGGAGAGACGAAACCCCTCCTATCGCTCATTGCCTCCATGTGACTCGGGACTGTACCCAAAGACCACCGTTTTGCACGCCCTCATGGACGTGGTAAGGTGGAGATCAAAGCACAGTGGGAATCACACAAGACTCTATGACGATCTCGGATCTACAGACTAACCTGTACAAGTGTCACCTGAGAACTGCCATCTGACGTGAGGTATAATACCATCTGGGAGTTCTCGGCGAGTCCGTCCAGTGTACCCAGTCTCCACTGAGCACCCGCATACCATCTCTGATGTCAAACACCAATGGATATGGGATCATCCATCGCCCATCTCATGGGTCGAGAAGCGTATACGCTAGTCTACACTGGTATATCGATGCCCCGTCTCGATACACCCACGACTAGGGACCTTGAAGGATGTACTTATGGACTACCATGTCCCCACTAGTATGATCTTCATCATAGTCCAGGTAGTCAAGTACACATCCTAAGGGCTTTATCAACATGTAACTATAAGACAGTTTAAAAAGACAAGTGTATATGTTAAGATAAAGAGTAACCAGATAGCATACTATCATATCGAGCAAGAAAGTCATCTCTATATATATGTCCAAGCATCCAATATAATATACATCATCTGTACAATACTGGCCTCTAGGGCATACATACAACTAACAATCTCCCACTTGCACTAGGGCCAGCTGCTGTAGTATCGCATACCGAGCATCCCGAAGAGTCTCTCAAACTGTATCTGGGGAATGGCCTTCGTGAGTGGATCCGCCGTGTTGTTCTTCGTGTCAACCCTCCTGACCTCGATCTCCCGGCGATCAACTATCTCCCGGATCAGGTGATACCGCCTCAGAATATGCCTGGATCGCTGATGGGACCTGGGTTCCTTGGCCAAAGCCACCGCTCCATTATTATCGCAATTCAAAGGTATTGGATGCTCAATGGATGGAACCACTCCAAGTTCAGTAATGAACTTCTTGATCCAGACAGCCTATTTGGCAGCATCGTTGGCAGCGATGTATTCAGCCTCCATCGTCGAGTCTGCTACGGTTTCCTGCTTGGAACTCTTCCAGCTAACCGCCCCTCCGTAAAGGTTACAGACAAAGCCCGACTGCGACTTAGAGTCGTCCTTATCACTCTGGAAGCTCGAATCGGTAAAGGACTCCACTTGGAGCTCTCCGTTACCATACACCAAGAACATATCTCTAGTCCTTCGTAAGTATTTGAGAATGTTCTTCACAGCTGTCCAGTGACTCTCTCCAGGATCAGCTTGATACCTGCTCACTACACTTAGTGAGTATGCTACATCGGGTCTGGTACATAGCATCGCATACATGATAGAGCCTACTGCCGAAGCATAGGGTATCCCTTGCATGCGAGCTCTCTCCAAATCAGTCTTGGGAGACATCTCTTTGGAGAGAGTGACTCCAGAGATCGTGGGCAAGTTCCCACGCTTGGACTCTTCCATACTAAACCTCTTTAGTATGGTGTCAATGTACCTGGATTGGGACAATCCCAAAATCCGTTTGGATCTATCTCTATAGATCCTAATTCCCAATATGCAGGAGGCATCACCAAGATCTTTCATTGAGAATCTTTGTGATAAGAAGAGCTTGACCGATTGCAGCATAGGAATATCATTTCCTATCAAGAGTATGTCGTCCACGTACAATACGAGGAAGACAACCTTACTCTCTGCCACCTTCTTGTAGATACAAGGTTCATCTGGGTTTTTGACGAAATCAAACTCTTTGATAACGACGTCAAAGCAGATGTTCCAACTCCGCGATGCTTGCTTTAATCCATAAATGGATTTAAGCAGCTTGCACACCTTCCCGCTGCTCTCACTGTCTACGAAGCCCTCTGGCTGAGTCATGTACACGCACTCTTCTAAATCACCGTTTAGAAAGGCGGTCTTAACATCCATTTGCCAGATTTCGTAATCATGATATGCAGCGATGGCAAGCATGATCCGGATGGATTTAAGCATAGCCACTGGAGAAAAGGTTTCGTCATAGTCCACACCTGGTCTTTGGCGAAAACCTTTTGCTACAAGTCTAGCTTTGAAAGTCTCCACTTTCCCATCTACACCAAGTTTCTTCTTGAAGATCCACTTGCTCCCAATGGGCTTTACCCCTTCAGGAGCAACATCCAAAGTCCATATTTTGTTGGTGTACATGGATTCCATCTCGGACCGCATAGCATCCAGCCATTTCACTGAGTCCCCACTCGTGATGGCCTGCTCGAAGCTAGTTGGGTCATCATCCTCCATGATGCAATCCTCGCTTCCACCGTCAATGAGAAAACCGTAGTATCTCTTTGGTGGACGAGAAACCCTACTAGATCGGCGGAGAGGCTGGGGTTCGTCGAGTTCTACTGAATCCTCTGGTTCCACTAAATCTTCTGTTGTGTTTTGTTCATCTGGAACCTCTTCCAGTTCTACCTCAGAGCCACTAATTTCTTTTGCAAGAAATTCCTTTTCTAAAAAGGTGGCATGTTGAGCAACAAACACTCTTTGTTCCTCACTGTGGTAGAAGATATACCCTCGCGAATGTTTGGGATATCCAACAAATTTACACAAAACAGATCTTGCCTCGAGTTTGTCCGGTTTTTGTCTTTTGACATAGGCCGGGCAACCCATAACTTTATAAAATTAAGATATGGTCTCTTCCCTTCCCATATCTCATATGGTGTGGTAGGCACAGATTTGGTGGGAACCCTGTTCAGTAGGTATGCTGCTGTTTCCATTGCATATCCCCAGAAGGAAACAGGTAACTCAGCTACACTCATCATAGAGCGCACCATATCTAATAGGGTGCGGTTTCTCCGCTCCGATACACCGTTGTGCTGTGGTGTATATGGAGGAGTTAGCTGAGAGAGAATCCCATTCTCTTTTAGGAAGTCCAGGAATTCAATGCTCAGGTATTCTCCTCCTCGATCAGATCGTAGGATTTTAATACTTTTTCCGGTTTGGTTCTCAACTTCTTGTTTATATTCTCTAAATTTCTCAAAAGCTTCTGATTTGTGTTTCATCAGGAACACATACCCGAACCTAGAGAGATCGTCAGTGAATGTAATGAAGTACGAAGAACCATCCCTGGCATGTGTAGACATGGGACCGCATACATCACTATGTATAAGTCCCAAGAGTTCGGTAACTCTCTCTCCGTGTCCCGTAAACGGAGTTTTGGTCATCTTGCCCTTGAGACATGACTGGCAAGTGTCATAAGATGAAAATTCAAAAGGATTTAAATATCCATCCTTATGCAACTTAGCCAGTCGTGTCGTATTGATGTGACACAGTCTACAATGCCACAAGAAAGATTCGTTCAGTTCTGAACTCTTCCTCTTGTGTGTGTTTGTTATGCTTAGAACTGTTGATTGGTTTAGAACATAAATGCCATTGCACAACGTGCCTGATCCAACCAACTTTTGGTTACGGAAAATGTTCATAACATTGTCCTGTAATACAAAATTATATCCCTCTTTACTCAACAAAGAAACCGATATAATGTTGCATATCAGGTTCGGCATGTAATAGCATTCGTTCAGAACCAATGTATTACCAGTTGGTAATACAAGGTGATATTCCCCGACAGTCTTAGCTGCAACAATTGCACCATTTCCAACTCTAATGTCTTTATCACCTTCTCCAAGTTCTCTACCTTTCCTAAGCCCATGTAACTGATTACATATATGGGATCCTGACCCGGTATCTAATACCCAGGACGTAGAGCAAATGGAGAAACAGTTCTCTGTAACGAACACACCCGAAGAAAATGCATCAACATGTACTTTCTTCAATCGGGTGGCATGGGAATCCTGGTATTCCCTTATTTCCTGTCCATTCCTATAACTCTTATAAGAAAGAACGGAACCAACGTTCCCCAGCACAGTATAACATGCGGGTTCGGTCAATACATCCATATTATTATCTTCATTAGGGCATGAAATGGTCGCTACCAAACACTTTAGCGTATGCTCGTGCAAGATCAGATTGGTTATTATCTTATCTAATCAGGATGGCTCCCACTGCTTTTTATCAAATCTTCCTTCAAACCCTAAAAGGAAAGACTAGCCGGGATTAATTACACACTACAAGTTCGCCAATCTTTCAGCCAGGCCAGTGTCGGTACTTTGAGGGAGGTCCCCCGTGCTTTCGCACGAACCTAATTAATGTAAACCTCGTTTTCCCAGAGGCGTAACCCCGTTGACACCTTTCTAGACACCTACTTGATCAGCTAATTGCAATGTGTAAAACTCTCCCAGGAGTAACTCTTACTCGCAGTGGGTATCGGGATCCAACTATCTCATAGAAGGTATGCAATCTCATTGCAAATTTCAACACTTGAAATTCCCGATAATATTTTGCCCCAAGCATCCTATGACCTTGACGGAGGTCAACAAACCACAGGGTGCAAGTCAAGTTCAACCCGTCATTTCTTGATTGAATCAAACCCACCCGCACGACCCTTGACGGAGGTCAACAAGGTCGTACGACTACCCTAATCCAATCTGCATCATATGCATAAACAGATAAATGCTAGTTAGCTACCGCACACTACGCCTTGACGGAGGTCAACAAACGTAGCACGAATACTAAGTAGGATTTATCTGAAATGACGGAGGGCTACGTCAGGTTTTTTCTGAAAACCTATTGCGTAATGAACTTGATATCGTTGTAGAATCAAATGAAGTTTTGAAATGGAGTGATTTTGAGGCTTTTCTAGTTTTGCTAAAGGGGTCACTCCCGGTGAAGGGATCGTCGGCCCTTTCCTCGTCGAATGAGGTGCGGGATATATCATATATATCACTGTGCAAAGCAAAAGTCAAAAGCAATCAAAAGCAAACCGAGTGCGCAGCATCTGCCAGTTATTGCTAAAGGAGTCACTCCCGGTGAAGGGATCTCGGTCCTTTCCTCATCGAATAAGGTGCAGGGTATATCATATATACCGCTATGCAAAGCAAGAACTGTAGCTACCTGTTTTATTTTGAAATTCGATTCCACAACATCTTAAGTTTCTTATCTTTCATTAATCACATTAATGAAGTCCCATCATTTAAATACCTAAACATCACAGATAAATACGACGTACACTTATGCCATCCGCATTCGCCTCGATGTCCCCTCGTGCACCGTTAGGTTAGGTAACTAACGACAGAGCAGGGCAGGGCTAGTGCGGGTGTAAAACATAAGTAACGTCTATATAATATATCATATATACTATATGCTATATCTATCACAGAACATCACATGATCGCATCATAGAAATCGCAGAAGAAGAAACATATGAAACATTGGATATACTAGGACGTCCGTGTTTTCAATACGAGCCAGTATAAAACACGAATTCCACGGTCGTGATGAATAGCCAATCCCACACCCCTAGACCCCTACGAGAGCGGCAAGCAACCCTGCCAATTCTAGGGTTAGGTGACCCGGACTCGACTCCTCGAGTTGGTCTCCCACTGGACCCCAGAACCCGGTTACTTGTGCTCCCCTCCTTGGGTCTATCCTAATGCGGAAAAGTAAATAATATACAAAAGGTGACAACTTCCGCTACCTGGAAGTGCCCCAAATAAAAGAATATTACATACAAGTTTTTACATGAATGAAAATGAAAAACACTCATCTCACATAAAAAAAACCCGGCTATTCGAACACGACGATCCAATATAACATATCCAGCAACACATGTCATCAACGTAAGTAAGTATGCATACCCCAATTATCGTTGACGTATAGCAACGAAACCGGCGATATGAACATACTACACTTACGGTCACAGAAAAGAAAGTGTAAAACTACAACAATTGGAATCCGCAACTTCTTTAGACATCGCATGCCTAATCAAATGAAATACTTAGACATCACATGCCTAACAGTTATAAACCCCGCATTTTAGTCTCATTATCGAAAACTCTTTTCAATATCAAGTGAAACCAAACTGCTAGATTTATAACATTCATTCAGTTATCACATAACTGTTTGTGAATTCCAATTATTGTATCACATTCCAGATAAACAGAAAATGTTAAACTTTCCGATCGAACAGTCGAATACCCAAGTTTTCCTGATACAGCTCAACACATGAAATAAGTCTAACAACATTCAGTTCGTGCCTCAGTACCAACGGTCCAGCCGTAGAAGGGTCAAGCCAACGCCTCACATGTGGCACGCCGTACTGCCCCAAACCCGAAGGTTCAAAGGGCAGTTCAAGACGGTCACATAATCGAGTTAAGGTTTGTTGTCTTCTAGAGGGTCCATCGCGTTACTTGCACTACTTAGAACGTCGTTAAACTACGGAAAAATCCAACACTTGGAAATTTCCCGACAGGGGAAAAATTGGGTATTTATATCCGGTCGAACTTTTTAACATATTCTAAAGTCATCCAGAAATACACAAAGACGAAATTTGATAATCCGGTCGAAACATCAAAACCCCAAAACACCCCAGAAAATAAAACTCTGGAATAAATATTAAAAATACCCATAAAACTCAGCTTCTGAAATAATTAATTACTGCGCAAAGTCGAAGTGCTGACGTCATCATCCTGCCGCGGAACCGCCGCCTAAGGAGGCTTATGCCGCGGTTCCGCCGCAGGTTGCACTGTTCATGACTTGAATTTTGTGCCGTAATTCTTAGAATTTTTTTCTGAGTTTTCTGCGTATTTTTAATTTGGAAATATCCCAGTTTTTAGAAAAAGTCCAGAGAGCGTGGAAAAATGCGGTTTCGGGTTCGATCGGACTTCAAACTCCGTCTAGACTTCGCCTAAGGCTCTAGCTAGGCTCTGATACCACTGTAGGGTTCCTAGGCACTCTAATGAAGTCTCACAAGGCATCAACCATGCCAATTTCAAAAATTATGGGTGCCGAGAAACCCTAATACGGATCGTTGACTAGAAGTTTAGGCGAAAAGATAATCTAGTTAACTACTTAACTAAAAGTTAGATGCTACAACCTTTGTAGATCCGGTTCTCCACTTCCTTAGCTCCACGTGGGTGTCCTCTCACTGTCCATCATGAATCCCGAACTCAATCGTCGGCTTCATCGGAGAAACGGGCGAGCTAGGTCGTCGGCTTCGTGTCACAGACGATCTACGTCGAGGCATCACAAGTTCAAGCTCCGACTTCACAAAGTTGTGACACTTGTGAAGAAAACACCCAAAACAACTTGGCAAGAGGTAGAGGGTGAAGAAATAGGAGGTGGGTTCACTTTAGAATTGGATTTCTCTCACTAGAACTCAAGTTGCCATTGATGGCATCAAGGTTTCTATCTTGAAGAAGAAGGAGAAGATCAAGCTAGTTTATGATAAGCTCTTTTAAAAATGAAAAGAAAATTCATACTTATCATAATCTAACTAGGGTTAAGTGTAGAGAATAAACCATGGTCATTTGGAGAGTAAGGGTTAAGCATGACGACAAGAATGGTTGCAAAAGTCAAGGCTTCATGAAGCTTCAACTAAGGACAAAAGAAAGCCACCATTCTCTTTAAATCATTTCCAAATAAATAAATAAATAAACAAATGAATATGCAAAACCCTAATCAACACTTAACCATGGTTTTAATTCTTTACACTTAACAAAGTGATCAAGTATCATCAAACATGATACAAATATGTGCACAAAAGTATATCACATATACAATTTGCACATCAAGTGAGAAAATCCATTTAAAGTGAACCAATACTAGTTAATGCAAAGTAATATATCAAATATATAATTATACATTAAATCATTAAATCAACACTTGATTTAACGATCCGGTCATATCGCATATAACCGACTAGTATCCAATGTATCGGTTTATCGAATCAATCCTTGATTCGATATCTAGGTTATATCGAATACAACCAATCGATACATCCATCGCGAGAATGGAATACGGTATCACATACACTCATTATTCTCGGTCCTGCACATATCTCATATGCGCTCCTATTTCGTTTCGCTTGAGCCAGGAAACCTCTGTGTAGGACTCTAAAGACTCGTCAATACGCCGGTAGCAGATGATGATCATATCAAGCACCCACAATGTAACACCCGAGCCCAACAATACTATTTATATTACTGGTTGAGGATTATATATTGCTCATTTCCAATTATTCTGTTTTTCTGGGGTTTATTGCTAAATTTTAACCGGTTAAGTCATTTTGGCACATAACAAATTTTAACCCCTAAAATGAAATTAAAAGTGTCCATGTTGGCCTACTCGTCGCCACTAGTCGCGTAGTAGCGTCCGCGTGTCGAGATTCCGTTCCGTTTGGCTAAACGGGCAAGTTTGGACGACTACGCGCGCGTGCAAGTGTCCGACTTGGGGGCATGCATTTTAATCATTAAACACCTCTTTTCAAAATTTGGAACCCGCTTAAAATCCAATAATTTGAATTTGGAACATTTGGGCGCAACCCGGGCGCGATTTGGAAATGTTTCATTTCGCGCCAAAAAGGCCCATTTAATTTAATATACTAAAACTAAAAAATATACACGAATATTTTTCCTTAACAGTTAATCTTTCTCAAATCCTTCGAATTTATTTTCAAATCCCTTTTAAAAATCTCGTGGCCAATCACAGCGGGGGAATGTACCCGCGTGGGCCCCGCCTCCCTTTCCCTATCTCTCTCTCTCTCTTCCCTCAATCTCTCTCTCTCCAATCTCTCTCTCTCTTCCTATATTTAAACCCATGCAGCCGCCTGTTCCTCCCTCATCCATCGCGAGAGAAACCCACACGAAACCCTAACCCTAGCCCTCGCGACCTCACCGCCGACCTCCCCGTGACCTCGTCGCCGCCATCAACAGCTCCTCGACCTAGCCGCACCTTCCTCCCCTCGTTCTCCCGCTCTCTTCCACGCCTGCACCCAACCCCGACGACGCCATCTCTCAGCCGCGGATCCCGCCGTCGACGCCGCCTCCCGTCGCCGACGACGCCCGCGACTCCCTCTCATCCTCCTCGTCACTACCTCGTCATCACCTCCCTCCTCTCCTCGCTGGACCACCACCAACCTGCAGCCGACCCTGCACCTACCCCGGGTCGCCGGGAACCGCGCCGTCGACCCTCGTCGACGCCACCTCCGACCACCTCCCTTCCCCCTCAACCACCAGAGTCGACTACCACCCTTATTCTCACTGCAGCACCTCTTTCCAGCGAACCCAGGATTTCCAGCCATCGTTGTTCGCCGTCGCTGCCTCGCCGGCGTCCCATCGCCGTCGAGCCCATCGTATTTGCCCTGGTTCTTCCCTGTAGGTATCCCTTTATCTTTCCTTGTGTGCTAGTTTCCCCTGCTGGTCCGTAATTGTATGTGTTTGTTATGTTGCTAACTTCGTTACTTTTGACTGTTGACCGGATTCCGACCGTGCCGTCTTGGCGAACCCGACGCTCCAGCGAAGTACCCTGGTCCGTGTGATCCCGTTGTTCTCTGTTGGGGCTCGATCCGTGGCCCGTGCTATCATATCGCGTTTTCTGCCGACATCGCATCCGTATTCCAGATTGCAGAACCGTCGAGGCAAGTATCTGAATACTTGCTTAAACATGCTAGCGTGCGAGATCTAGTCTTACCACGCAATTGAATTCATACTATAAGACAACTTAATAATGGTAATTGATAAAATGTTATAAGTTAGAATTGACAGTTGCGGTTACCTTTAATCGTTATAATAGTTCTCGTAATTAATCAACCCAACGTCAATCCATATTTCAACTAAATAAAACGACTGGATCATATCTGCTTTAACTGTTAAATCATTCACGAGACAATTATTATACTTAGTGTAAATTCCTGTAGCTTCATTACTTCATGATTGTGAATATTGCTTCACCTTGTGGCTATTGCACCCTAAAGGTGCTTGAACCTGTTAATAAGAGAATACAAAACATCATTGTGTCTACATGGAATAATATGGTTATTTACTGTTTCCTGCTACTGTTCATTGTTTGATTGTATACCCGATTGCACTACATATTGACCTGACCTGCTACACATGACATATACATACATACCGACTCATCCTGTTGTACCATGACATTACTTGTTTCATGATCTCCTGCCTAATGCCGACAAACCCGACCATCCCTGCTGTCTATCCAGACAGACCTACTCTTACCGGATTTTGTGTTGGCATTAGTCCTTGACTACTGAATACCTGACCTGACATACATAGCTTGGGGGTATGGGGAAATCAAAGGTGAAACCGACTTGTAACTCAACAGTTCGATACATTGTTCTGATCAGTCTTACGGGCTTGGCCAGCTCCGGAGTGTTGATGCTGACATCACTCGTCCATCCTACTACCTTTTACTGCTTAGCGGCACGTCTCGGATTCAGCCCCGAGGGTTTTGACCGTGGTCCCGGGCACGCACGGGAAACTATTGAGTTACATCGACGATTCATCAATTGGTTTCAAAGGCTATAGAGTAGAAAACCTGATAGGACAGTTTAGTCACCATTGCACATTACCCTGCTTGTTATTTCTTATTACTGCTTTATTCATGTTCATACTTGCATTGCTTATTACCATGTTTATACTATATACTTGATGTCATGACGCGCTGACGTCTGGGTTTTGCATGGCCCAGATTCCGTACCACTGTCGACGACCGAGCAGGAGTACTTCAGCCAGCAGGCTGAACAGTGAGTCCTTAGGGTTTAGTTTATTTATTTCATTTCATTTCCAGATGTGAGCCCGCATTATGGGACGTACTGTTTATTCATTGTATTGGATCATTAGCTTCCGCACTTATTGTTTATTGATTCTTGTATTTATGGATTTGGACATGTATTAGATTAGTTTTTATCTTGTTCTTGATATCCTTACAACCGTGATGTGACTGTGGATGGATGCTTCCTACCCACAGGTAGCATGGTTGGCTATGTCACGTGCCCAATCTTGCGTACTCTGGGAAGGGGGGCGTGACATGGTTCTTTTGGTATCAGAGCCATAGGTTAATTGGGTTGATTCTTTGTAGTTGGGTATTGCACCCGATACACGAATCAGGATACCCGTGATTAGGAAACATGTCCTGCCACTTTGACCGTTTTACCATCCTTGAATCATTCTTCCGGATCATGTCGACATGCAAACTTACTTTGCATTGTTAACTCGAAAACCTAACTTCTTGTTATCTCTAGGACTTAGGCGACTTGGGTGGAGTTAAGTAATTGCGGCTATGATACCGCGGCATAGCTACAATGCAGCACTCTATTTAAGTATCTTGGAGTTCTAGCCTTGATCTATACTCGAAATCTATCATCATGCTAATGTTGGGTACTTTGATTTCCAGGAATATGGCCGGTCAGAATTTGAAGATGGACCCAGGGCGTGCGGTCTTAGCCGCCAGGCGTAGAGTGATAAGGGGATTGCTGGAGAAACTAAAGGAACAAATCGAGCTGGAACCAGCATTTGCACTGAACCAAACGTCTATACGTAGAAGTATTCCGGTGAACAGGCGCAGCGTAGCACCAATGAAGAAAACAAGTGTGGGTGATCGGAAGGGGAGCGTGATCTGTAGCTACTGCCATAAACCCGGACATGTGCGAAAGAAGTGTCGTATGAGGCTGGGACTCTGTTTTAGATGTGGAGCGGCAGATCACACCGTTGATGCTTGTCCGTCGAAGCCTCGCACGAAAGATGATGTTCAGAAGCCTCCGCAGAGACCGTTCCAAGGGCAGAGACAGTTGAATCAAGGATCTAATCAGGCTCGAGCGTTCACAGCTGAGGAAGCTAAGGCATCGGGAGAAGTGGTTTCAGGTAATTTACTCGTTCATGGTTTTCCCGCTTGGCATTACTTAATTTCGGAGCATCCCACTGTTTATGTCATCCAAATTTATAACTACACACTCGATTACCTGCACGACCTTGTCTAGTTTCTGGGACATACACACTGGGAATGGGAAAATCATAGCTAGTAAGGAATGTAGAGATTGTACAGTTGTTGTTTGTGGACGGGAGCTTTTTGCAGATTTCTTGGTGATTGATACGGGCAGTTATGAGGTTGTCTTGGGAATGGATTTTCTTGGCACTTTCCACGCCCACATTGACTGTAGGGCAAGGAAGGTAATTTTCCAGATTCCCGGACATCCTAAGTTTACTTTCAGTGGAGGAAGCAGTTCTGTCGGGCCAGTCGAGTTTAGGGCTAGGCCGACGAACAATGTTCTTGCGGCTATGGTTGTGGATAGTAATGAAGAGCCGGCAGTTGTCCGCGACTTTATGGATGTGTTTGAAGATATTTCGGGCTTACCGCCGAAGCGAGATGTGGAGTTTGCGATTGACCTTATTCCTGGTGCAGCGCCAGTATCAAAGTCTTATTATCCGATGGCACCGGTGGAATTGGAAGAAGTTAAGAAACAAGTGGGTGAATTACTCGAGAAGGGATGGATTCGAAGCAGCAACTCGTCTTGGGGAGCTCCAGTTCTTTTAGTAAAGAAGAAGGATGGCACGAGAAGGATGTGCATTGATTATCGGGAATTGAACCGGGTGACTATTAAGAACAAGTACCCGATCCCTCGCATTGGAGAACTTTTAAGCAGCTTAGTGGCGCGAGGGTATTCTCGAAACTGGACTTGCGATCAGGATATCATCAGGTCCGAGTGAAGGCAGAAGACATTTGCAAGACGGCGTTTCGGACCCGGTATGGGCATTTCGAGTATTTAGTGATGCCCTTCGGAGTGACTAAGGCGCCGGCAATATTCATGGATTTGATGAACAGGATCTTTTCACCGTTCTTGGACCAGTTTATTGTAGTATTCATTGACGATATTCTGGTGTACTCGAAGAGTCCGGAGGAGCATGCTGAGCATTTAAGGATCGCACTGCAGACGCTGAGACAAGAGAAGTTATTTGCGAAGATGAGTAAGTACGAATTCTGGCTGGAAGAAGTGGAGTTTCTGGGGCATGTCGTGTCGGGCGATGGAATCGCCGTCGATCCCAAAAAGATTGCAGCAGTTCGAGATTGGCCTATCCCCGAGAATGTTGCGGAGATAAGAAGTTTTCTTGGACTCGCCGGTTACTACAGAAGATTTGTGGAGAACTTCGCTCGCTTAGCTGAGCCGTTAACCAAGCTTACGCGTAAGGAGGTACCGTTTGTTTGGACGGATGGATGTGCGTTGGCCTTCGAGATGTTGAAGCAGAAGTTGATAACCTCTCCGATCCTGACCATACCGGATAATTCAGGAGGACTGGTGATTCACAGCGACGCATCTGGAAAAGGATTGGGATGTGTTTTAATGCAGAATGGGAAAGTCGTCGCTTACGCATCGAGATAACTGAAGACTCATGAGAAGAACTATCCGACTCATGACTTAGAGCTTGCAGCCGTGATCTTCGCCCTGAAGATTTGGAGACACTACCTTTTGGGCGAGAGAGTTGAAGTCTTTACGGATCACAAGAGTTTGAAATATGTGTTCACTCAGAAGGAGTTGAACATGAGGCAACGCAGATGGTTGGAGCTGATGGCCGACTATGACCTCGATCTTAAGTACCATCCGGGAAAGGTCAACGTCGTGCCGGATGCGCTGAGCCGGTTACCAGCAATTCAGATATTGACTGCACAGAGAGAGATCATTGAGGATTTTTCGGAGATTTGACATGGAGGTTGTGCTACCACATGCTACAGGACAGTTTATGCAGTTGCAAGTACAGTCGTCCTTAGTTGAGAAGATTAAAGCGACACAATCGCAGGATCCTAGACTGCAAAAGTTTCGAGAGCAGGTTGAAGCCGGACTACGAACCGATTTACTGATCCACGAAGACGGTTCGTTGAGATATGGTAGCCGTGTGTGTGTGCCAAAAGGAGATGTGCGTGAAGAGCTCATGAAGGAGGCACACAGTTCAGCTTACTCTGTACATCCAGGAGGGACAAAAATGTACCGAGATATTCGACAACACTTCTGGTGGGAAGGTATGAAACGGGAAATTGCTCGCTTCGTGGCTAAGTGCTTGGTGTGTCAGCAAGTCAAGGCTGAACACCAAAGGGTTGCTGGTTTGTTGCAACCACTTCCGATTCCTCAGTGGAAGTGGGAACATATAACCATGGATTTCGTGACAGCTTTACCGCGGAGTCCAAAGGGCAACAATGCAGTATGGGTGATTGTCGATCGGTTGACCAAGGCAGCTCACTTTATTCCTTTTCGGGTTGGTCAATCGACGGAGACCTTGGCAGAGCGGTACATGCAGGAGATTGTCAGACTGCATGGAGTACCGGTAAGCATCGTGTCCGATCGGGACACTCGATTCTTGTCGCACTTTTGGAGGAGTTTACAAGAAAGTTTGGGGACTCGATTGAAGTTTAGCACAGCTTATCATCCTCAGACTGATGGACAATCGGAGAGAACGATCCAGACCCTTGAAGATATGTTGAGAGCTTGCATGTTGGACTTCAAAGGTTCTTGGGAAGATCATCTACACCTGGTGGAGTTTTCGTACAACAATAGCTTCCAAGCAACTATTCAGATGGCCCCGTTTGAAGCACTGTATGGTCGCAAGTGCCGTTCACCTGTCTGTTGGGATGATGTTGGTGAACGAAGGTTACTAGGACCAGATTTGGTGGTGCAGACAGTCGAGAAGGTGAATACAATCAGGAAGCATATGAAGGCAGCTCAAGACAGACAGAAGAGTTGGGCCGACACGTCAAGAAGACCCCTAGAGTTCGCCGTGGGTGATTTGGTATTCCTGAAGATATCACCGACTAGAGGGGTGATTCGCTTTGGAAGTCGGGGAAAGCTTAGTCCACGATTCGTTGGACCCTTCGAGATATTGGAGCGTGTTGGAGAGGTATCGTACCGGTTGGCGTTACCACCGTCATTAGCAGGAGTTCACGACGTGTTTCATGTGTCTCAACTACGGAGGTATGTTCGTGATGAGACTCATGTCTTGGATCATTCGGAGTTGACTGTGCGAGAGGACCTGACTTTTGAAGAGCGACCAGTTGAAATCAAGGATCGAAGAGAAAAGGTTCTTAAGAACAAGGTTATCCCTCTTGTGCTAGTTTCTTGGGGTAATCGATCGCATGGAGAATCTACTTGGGAGCGAGAAGACGAGATCTAACAGAAATTCCCTCACCTTTTCCAGTAGTTAGCTATCTTGTATTCTTGGAATTTCGAGGACGAAATTCTTTTTGTAGTTGGGTATGATGTAACACCCGAGCCCAACAATACTATTTATATTACTGGTTAAGGATTATATATTGCTCATTTCCAATTATTCTGTTTTTCTGGGGTTTATTGCTAAATTTTAACCGGTTAAGTCATTTTGGCACATAACAAATTTTAACCCCTAAAATGAAATTAAAAGTGTCCATGTTGGCCTACTCGTCGCCACTAGTCGCGTAGTAGCGTCCGCGTGTCGAGATTCCGTTCCGTTTGGCTAAACGGGCAAGTTTGGACGACTACGCGCGCGTGCAAGTGTCCGACTTGGGGGCATGCATTTTAATCATTAAACACCTCTTTTCAAAATTTGGAACCCGCTTAAAATCCTATAATTTGAATTTGGAACATTTGGACGCAATCCGGGCGCGATTTGGAAATGTTTCATTTCGCGCCAAAAAGGCCCATTTAATTTAATATACTAAAACTAAAAAATATACACGAATATTTTTCCTTAACAGTTAATCTTTCTCAAATCCTTCGAATTTATTTTCAAATCCCTTTTAAAAATCTCGTGGCCAATCACAGCGGGGGAATGTACCCGCGTGGGCCCCGCCTCCCTTTCCCTATCTCTCTCTCTCTCTTCCCTCAATCTCTCTCTCTCCAATCTCTCTCTCTCTTCCTATATTTAAACCCATGCAGCCGCCTGTTCCTCTCTCATCCATCGCGAGAGAAACCCACACGAAACCCTAACCCTAGCCCTCGCGACCTCACCGCCGACCTCCCCGTGACCTCGTCGCCGCCATCAACACCTCCTCGACCTAGCCGCACCTTCCTCCCCTCATTCTCCCGCTCTCTTCCACGCCTGCACCCAACCCCGACGACGCCATCTCTCAGCCGCGGATCCCGCCGTCGACGCCGCCTCCCGTCGCCGACGACGCCCGCGACTCCCTCTCATCCTCCTCGTCACTACCTCGTCATCACCTCCCTCCTCTCCTCGCTGGACCACCACCAACCTGCAGCCGACCCTGCACCTACCCCGGGTCGCCGGGAACCGCGCCGTCGACCCTCGTCGACGCCACCTCCGACCACCTCCCTTCCCCCTCGACCACCAGAGTCGACTACCACCCTTATTCTCACTGCAGCACCTCTTT
The DNA here is from genome assembly GCA_030015575.1 of Agapanthus africanus. Taxonomy (NCBI): domain Eukaryota; kingdom Viridiplantae; phylum Streptophyta; class Magnoliopsida; order Asparagales; family Amaryllidaceae; genus Agapanthus; species Agapanthus africanus. The sequence continues at coordinate 116,412,247 of CM057350.1, forward strand.
CCAGCGAACCCAGGATTTCCAGCCATCGTTGTTCGCCGTCGCTGCCTCGCCGGCGTCCCATCGCCGTCGAGCCCATCGTATTTGCCCTGGTTCTTCCCTGTAGGTATCCCTTTATCTTTCCTTGTGTGCTAGTTTCCCCTGCTGGTCCGTAATTGTATGTGTTTGTTATGTTGCTAACTTCGTTACTTTTGACTGTTGACCGGATTCCGACCATGCCGTCTTGGCGAACCCGACGCTCCAGCGAAGTACCCTGGTCCGTGTGATCCCGTTGTTCTCTGTTGGGGCTCGATCCGTGGCCCGTGCTATCATATCGCGTTTTCTGCCGACATCGCATCCGTATTCCAGATTGCAGAACCGTCGAGGCAAGTATCTGAATACTTGCTTAAACATGCTAGCGTGCGAGATCTAGTCTTGCCACGCAATTGAATTCATACTATAAGACAACTTAATAATGGTAATTGATAAAATGTTATAAGTTAGAATTGACAGTTGCGGTTACCTTTAATCGTTATAATAGTTCTCGTAATTAATCAACCCAACGTCAATCCATATTTCAACTAAATAAAACGACTGGATCATATCTGCTTTAACTGTTAAATCATTCATGAGACAATTATTATACTTAGTGTAAATTCCTGTAGCTTCATTACTTCATGATTGTGAATATTGCTTCACCTTGTGGCTATTGCACCCTAAAGGTGCTTGAACCTGTTAATAAGAGAATACAAAACATCATTGTGTCTACATGGAATAATATGGTTATTTACTGTTTCCTGCTACTGTTCATTGTTTGATTGTATACCCGATTGCACTACATATTGACCTGACCTGCTACACATGACATATACATACATACCGACTCATCCTGTTGTACCATGACATTACTTGTTTCATGATCTCCTGCCTAATGCCGACAAACCCGACCATCCCTGCTGTCTATCCAGACAGACCTACTCTTACCGGATTTTGTGTTGGCATTAGTCCTTGACTACTGAATACCTGACCTGACATACATAGCTTGGGGGTATGGGAAAATCAAAGGTGAAACCGACTTGTAACTCAACAGTTCGATACATTGTTCTGATCAGTCTTACAGGCTTGGCCAGCTCCGGAGTGTTGATGCTGACATCACTCGTCCATCCTACTACCTTTTACTGCTTAGCGGCACGTCTCGGATTCAGCCCCGAGGGTTTTGACCGTGGTCCCGGGCACGCACGGGATACTATTGAGTTACATCGACGATTCATCAATTGGTTTCAAAGACTATAGAGTAGAAAACCTGATAGGACAGTTTAGTCACCATTGCACATTACCCTGCTTGTTATTTCTTATTACTGCTTTATTCATGTTCATACTTGCATTGCTTATTACCATGTTTATACTATATACTTGATGTCATGACGCGCTGACGTCTGGGTTTTGCATGGCCCAGATTCCGTACCACTGTCGACGACCGAGCAGGAGTACTTCAGCCAGCAGGCTGAACAGTGAGTCCTTAGGGTTTAGTTTATTTATTTCATTTCATTTCCAGATGTGAGCCCGCATTATGGGACGTACTGTTTATTCATTGTATTGGATTATTAGCTTCCGCACTTATTGTTTATTGATTCTTGTATTTATGGATTTGGACATGTATTAGATTAGTTTTTATCTTGTTCTTGATATCCTTACAACCGTAATGTGACTGTGGATGGATGCTTCCTACCCACAGGTAGCATGGTTGGCTATGTCACGTGCCCAATCTTGCGTACTCTGGGAAGCGGGGCGTGACACACAAGCCGCAAGCGGTCTGCTAAACGTAACGGCCATCCGGGTATTGAGCGATCAGAAGATCGACGAGCTAGCCCGCTCACACTCCTGTGAATCCAACCAGTAACACTTACCGTACAGTCCGGTCTGTTCGTCTGATACGTCGCATATCTAGTCTAGGGGTGGTAAACGTCAGACCCCAATAACCGATAAGTCGTGCCGATGTGAGGCTCATAACGGGTCGAGAAACTACTGGTAACACTTACCAGCAAATCTCTGATCAGCCCTGGCCAGGGACTTCCCTGTTACGGCCAATCGAGCACAGCGCAACATCAACCCCCAATACCGGGAGAGACGAAACCCCTCCTATTGCTCATTGCCTCCATGTGACTCGGGACTGTACCCAAAGACCACCGTTTTGCACGCCCTCATGGACATGGTAAGGTGGAGATCAAAGCACAGTGGGAATCACATAAGACTCTATGACGATCTCGGGTCTACAGACTAACCTGTACAAGTGTCACCTGAGAACTGCCATCTGACGTGAGGTATAATACCATCTGGGAGTTCTCAGCGAGTCCGTCCAGTGTACCCAGTCTCCACTGAGCACCCGCATACCATCTCTGATGTCAAACACCAATGGATATGGGATCATCCATCGCCCATCTCATGGGTCGAGAAGCGTATACGCGAGTCTACACTGGTATATCGATGCCCCGTCTCGATACACCCACGACTAGGGACCTTGAAGGATGTACTTATGGACTACCATGTCCCCACTAGTATGATCTTCATCATAGTCCAGATAGTCAAGTACACATCCTAAGGGCTTTATCAACATGTAACTATAAGACAGTTTAAAGAGACAAGTGTACATGTTAAGATAAAGAGTAACCAGATAGCATCTTATCATATCGAGCAAGAAAGTCATCTCTATATATATGTCCAAGCATCCAATATAATATATATCATCTGTACAATACTGGCCTCTAGGGCATACATACAACTAACATCGTCCTCATCCTTCTCGTTCACCCCAGCAACCCACTGCCCAAGCCCTCGCCGTCGCCGCCGACGACTGCAACCCTCATCATTCCTCATCTCCCCTCCTACCTCCTCCCTGCACCCATCACCGCGACCACCATAGCCGCACCCCTCGTCGTCAGCAGCACCACCTCAGTCGACTCCCCGCAGCATCATCATCGGCATCATCATCGTCGATGTCGCCGTCGTCGTCATCTCTCTCACTCTATCCCTCTCCCTCTCTGTTTCTCTCTAACTCTCAGCTCTCTCTCTCAGTCTTCTCTCTCTCTCACTCATCTCTCTCTCTCTGCCTACACATACTCTCTCTCTCTGCATACACACACTCTCTCTCTGCCTCTGCCTACTCTCTCTCTCTGCCTACTCTCTCTCTAACTCTCTCGATCCCTCTTCTCACCCAACTCGAGCCACACAGTTGCCGACCCATCACCAGCCACCCAACACACTGCAGCCCCACCATCTAGAGCTGCGACCAACGCAGACATCCCGACGACGCCTCGAGCCCCCACTGGCCGAGAACAGACCCGAGCTCACCCGGAGCCGTTTCCGTCGTGGTGCTAGCTCGTCGCGTGCCCGTACTGTACATCGCTGCAGTGCACCTCCAGGAAAGTTCCCTACTTGCTACATGCTATCTTTTGTTAATTACAAATCAATATCGTATATATTTCATGCTTTACCTTTCCGTTAGATTATTCGACACAACTGTTCGATGTTTGTTCTCATAGGAAATCATTATTTAATTTGACGGAACTAACTTGGTATAAGTTGGCCCGTATGTCCGTGAATCTAATGTGTGAAATTCGTTGGAAAATAGGACCGATAACGACTAAAACGACTACCCCCAAGTTTAACCGTAAAACTGGAGTTTTCTTGTACCTGAAAACTATTAAAATCGCCATAAATTATGTATACACTGGAATGATGCGTTCGAGGGCTCGAATCGAAGCCAACTCGACGAACTTTAACCCTATACTAGTTTCCAGATATTCCTGTACTTGAACTGCGATGATATTTGGATCGGAATGCGACTCTGGACTGCAGTCCAGAGCGACTCCAGTTTTTGCTTGCTGTTCCGTAATGAGCACCACCCTGTTTCCTAACCTCGTAGGTTGCGGAACTCCGCTGTTTATTGTAGGTAAACCTGTTATCTAGACAACACAAGTGGTTTCATTTTGTTTCGTTACCGTTTGTTATTTATTCTGTAATTTAAAGGATCGGGACGCATAACAGTCTCAGCTGAATCAGAACGGACACACTAGTAATAAACTGTGTACATCTCCTGACGTACAGACACGATTGAGGATACGTCTATTGCGTTGAAAACTTTACTGAAAACTCTAGAATTCATCCAACTGTAGCGTCGCTAAAATCTGATCCCAACTGGGATTAAAATGCGTTGCGAAACGGACTTCTGATTCTGAAACCGGATTTCCAGCCGCGAGCGCTTAAAATGAAATGGTTACAAATAATGATCCTGGAACCCGATTGGCTTGAAACTAAATTCGATGGATGGACAACTGAACATACTAATTATTACCTGTTTATCGTTTCGCTAAACTATACACGTACGTTTCATGATAAATCGTGCAAGTGATAGAATACTATTTTATGACATCTTAATCATGCTTCATATACTGTTTACGTATCATATCACACCCATATCATTGTAGTGATAACCTAGTGAAATCGTGCATTTACCCAGTATTAGATTTTAGTGATGACTGTGGCAAATACGTCAGTGTTCGTGTATCCGTGAATAAGTGAAAGTGATGCGTACTTGTACACAATCAGTGACCCTATTATTCTATTGCATTGTCGACGTCTGTGGGATGCGTGTACGTGTGACCATAAGTGGTATGGGACACTTATGGAAGCGCTTGCACGGGTGTCACAGATAAGGCACCAGACACTGCCATTTATCTTAGGTATTAGTCGGGACGTGCTTGATGGAGGTCCTGCCTCCAGTTCTCGCGCAGACTTGTCACGCATCGATTAGTATTTAGGGTTATGGTTAGCGTTTGATGTAGACCACGGGGTGTGGGGTAGTTTGAGTGTGAGTTCAACAGAATTTCGGGAGTCCCATGCCGGCTTATACATTTAGGGAGATATATGGAGATTTACAGGGTATGTGATTATCACCGTGATATACATGTTGGGCCCGTGGTCCCTTGCCCTTGGGTTCTACCCTTGGGTGGAGGACACTCGCGAGTGGTTGACTCTCACACTTGGACTGACGATAGGCTTAGTGATCTGTACAGTGAGACTTAGAGACTGATAGGCATACTGGCATTGATATACCTTACTTACTGTGTTGACATACGTGACATATCGTTCTACTGTTTTTATTGTTCCGCTGCATTGATTATTGCGTGTTCATACCTTTACCATTCTGATTTACTGTTACATATATCTGTTATCACTGTTAGAATTGTCATATGATTTTATGTATTATATTGCTATTGTGTCGCTCTGACGACCTGAGTATGCATGCTCAGTGTGAGGAGAAGATTTAGCCTGGACCAGGACTAGACGTACATCATAGACATCTCGACTTGCTATCTAGAGTTATACCTCTTGTTTTCCCATCAGGTCAGTTCATTTTACATTGTTTTGTTCCAGTTACTGCATTTCTCATTGCCTGCGCATTATTTACTGTTTACTATGAAAAACTAGAAGCCGAAGTGTGACTACGGCAGGACATTTCCTTGACCGTAGGAGCATGGCTGGCCTTGTCTACCCCTCGTATTCCGTATTTTGGGAAGCGGGGCGTGACATGGTTTAGTTGGTATCAGAGCCAGGTTTTGCTTCGATCGGGATTGCAGTTTTCCGTGTATAGCTCGACAATCTAAGACATCACTCGGTCTAGATTGTAAACTTGATATCCTTGATCCATATTCACATTGAGTGTTCTGCTATCCATTCGCTAGGGTTTCGGGTCACTTGACAAGGTTACGTGGTTGCAATTGCTCTGCCGTACCCTGTTTAAGTGACTTAAAGTCAAACGGTTGATTCTTCACTTGTAATAAATTCATCATCTCTGATATTCTTGAATCTTTGTCTTATCCATATTATACTTTGATTAGTTTGGCTTGTGACTTATATCATTCTCAAAATTATTGTTTCAGGATCATGTCTTCCAATGACTTTTCCTCTATCTCCACTCCCCAGAATCAGACTGTTGAGATCCTGAGTGTACTGCAAGGCTTAAAGGAAGCCCAGGAGCGAACAAACGACTTGTTAGCTGAAGGACTGAGAAGGCAGGTGAGTCAGACACCAGCGGGAGTCTCCAATCATAGAGGGATCCCCGTTAGACGAGGAAAAGAGAAGAAGATGAAGCGCCAATTTGTTTCCCCGCGACAGAAGCAGCGGAAGACCCCATGTTGTGGGTACTATAAGAGGCCAGGACACCTTCAGAGGGATTGTCGCCGCTCCCAAGGGAAATGTCTGATTTGCGGATCCGGCGGACATCTTATCAACGGTTGCCCAAAAAGGAAGGAGCTACAAGGAGGAGACTCATCCACACTCTCCACTTCTGCCAAGTGATGATTATTGCGTAGTTCAAACATCGAGGATAAGGCGGACCCGGCGCAGGATTCAACTCACGTGACGAGAATGCAACGTTTTAGTAGTCAAAGAAGAATTTTCATGTTTTCTACTTTCAGTAATAGTGTTATCCTTTTATAAATATTTCTTTCCGTTTGAAATCTTGTATCTGTTGAACTTTTAGTTGAATGCAATAAAACATGAATCGTAATATATGTATCTTTCTCTTGTCTTTCCCCTTATTCATACTTTTCATTATCATAGCATTTTAATCTTGATTTTTTAGCTCCGGCCACCGCATATCTTTCTATGTTTCGTACACTTAGCTATTCTTCTTGATGTATTCCACTACCTAATCATGATTCTTTCTTTTCAGGCTATGGCCCATCCTGGAGCAGCGCCGCATCTAGATGAGGATGCACAGTCATGCGTTTCCTTAGACCGCACGCTGATGAGTTCTGACGATGAGATCAACGGTCCTCAGGTCGATTTCGAAAACCATGATTCAGAGGACGAAGGAGTAGCCGCCCTAGAGTTTGACATGATAGGCGATTCCGACGAAGAGGAAGAAGACCCTGAGGAGCACCCGATAGAGGAAGACCCCGAGGAAGAACCAATAGAAGAAAATCCAGTAGGGGAAAATCCCATGGAAGAGAATCCAGAAGAAGAGAATCACATGGAATCGGACCTCGATGAAGAAGCTCCGTCCGAGGAAGAAGGACCAGATGGACAAGAGCCTGCTGTGGAAGAACTCCCAATGGCGGCCCCTGCGAGGCGCTATGGAAATGGACGCCCCTACCTGAGTGCGCGAGCCTACCGCAACATACTGAATCTCCACAACCGTGACTGACGGAATATCTTTTGATGTTGTCTTTCTGGCCAAATAAAATGTGTATAGTTTAGGGCCACTTTTCGTCTTTGGGAATGCCTTGTTTCAAATTTTCTTGAATGAAATAAATCTTCTGAATTCGTAAACCTTTTGATTATTGGTTCGCTTGATGCTTGTTTATTGCCCATATCACATTTATTTTCTGCCGAGATCCCTGACTGTCCACCCCTACTCATTGTATAGTTTTCACCCTCGTTTCGATTAGAAAGTACCGCACCCTGATCCTTGGAATGAGCCATCATTCATCGTTCGTCTGTACCCCGTTTGAGATGCTTCTGGGAGGAGGACCTTTCTTATGAATTACCGAGTTCATTAACTTTTCAAATTCTTGATTCATAGGATTTACCGATCGTTATTTCTTCCCCGTACTTTTACCTTGTAGTCCTTTTGTTGCTCACCATTACTTTCTGTGCTGACCCGGTTCCAATCTTCTTGATCTTTAGCCTAAAGCCGCCACACTTCGACTTTCTGATTCAGCCACACTTCCCTGTGATTCCTACCCTGACTAGCTTCATACATTTCTGGTTTCCTATTACCCTATATATATTTAGGGACTTTATTATTCGAAATTTGGTTTCCATTATCTTGTATTTGTCGAAACGTGCGTGTTATCGACTATTTAGTTTTATGTATTTTAAAACACACTACTATTGTCCTTATTCTCCAGTAGCGCAACCTTACACCGCGCATATTTGTGTTCCATGTTCCTTATTTTCACTATGTGAGTTTCTAAGTTATATGATCGATATATTACCGTAAAATGTTTTAACCTACTAACTAGTTTTCACTACATTATTGTCGTTACTTTATTTTCGGGTTTAGTACCTATGATTGCTATATAAATAGTTAAGCCTTATACCTATTATTTCTGCTTGCTTTTAATAGGCTTAGATGTGCACATACTTGGGTTTCGACTTTTATCGAGTACGCCTCGAATAATATTGTTCGTTATTATTGTTATTTATATTTCCGTATTTATATTTGTTCTTACATATTTATAATTTCAAATTTCTCCGTCCACATATTTCTAGTAAATCTTTATGTGTTAGTTTGCAATATAATAGCTTTCGCCTATGTTTGTATAAGTTATCGTTTATTTTAAATTTCGAGGACGAAATTTTTATAAGGGTGGTATGATATAATACCCAGCCCCTTTTATACCAAAATCTGCATTTTGTTACTTTATAATTCTATTTATTTTATTTATAATTCTATTTATTTTATTTATAATCTTATTTATTTTTATAAATTTATTCTAAACCCCAAGCCCACTACCATTTTCTTACTTAATATATTAAAGGATTAAGCCTGGCCCGTTTCTATTTTTCCTAATTAATTTCTTTTTCCTTTTCCAGCCTGGCCCGTTCCCATTTTTCCCTTTTATTCTTTTATTTCTCAGGCCCAGCAGCCCACACCCCCTCTGTTAACCCGACCCGGCCCACTACCCCCTCACCTTCCTCTAACGGCTATTTTCCTTCTCGCTCGCGACCCATTCCCCCGCCGCACCCCACGCCTGCGCTCACGTCGCCGCTCGTCACGCGCCCGCTCGCGAACGTTACCACGATGCGCGCCCTTCACCTCTCTCCTCTACCCACTACTCCCTCTTCCCTCTCACACATTTCCTTTCCTCCTTCTTTCTTAACCCACTCCAGCAAGCCACCACCTCCATCGCCACACTTCCACCGGCAACGAAGACGACTGCCGATCCCTCCTCCTTCATCACTTCACTCTCCTCCCTCACCCACTCCGACGACCCAACCATCGCATCCATCTCATCGACACCACCACCATCACCTCGTCGGCAACCAAGCCCCACCGACCGCCAGCACCACCCTCTCTCCCTCCTCTGTTCTCGACCCCTCTCATCACTCCCTCTCTCGATCTCTCGTCCTCATCCTTCTCGTTCACCCCAGCAACCCACTGCCCAAGCCCTCGCCGTCGCCGCCGACGACTGCAACCCTCATCATTCCTCATCTCCCTTCCTACCTTCTCCCTGCACCCATCACCGCGACCACCATAGCCGCACTCCTCGTCGTCAGCAGCACCACCTCAGTCGACTCCCCGCAGCATCATCATCGTCATCATCATCGTCGATGTCGCCGTCGTCGTCGTCATCTCTCTCACTCTATCCCTCTCCCTCTCTGTTGCTCTCTAACTCTCAGCTCTCTCTCTCAGTCTTCTCTCTCTCTCACTCATCTCTCTCTCTCTGCCTACACATACTCTCTCTCTGCATACACACACTCTCTCTCTCTGCCTACACTCTCTCTAACTCTCTCGATCCCTCTTCTCACCCAACTCGAGCCACACAGTTGCCGACCCATCACCGGCCACCCAACACACTGCAGCCCCAATATCTAGAGCTGCGACCAACGCAGACACCCCGACGATGCCTCGAGCCCCCACTGGCCGAGAACAGACCCGAGCTCACCCGGAGCCGTTGCCGTCGTGGTGCTAGCTCGTCGCGTGCCCGTACTGTACCTCGCTGCCGTGCACCTCCAGGCAAGTTCCCTACTTGCTACATGCTATCTTTTGTTAATTACAAATCAATATCGTATATATTTCATGCTTTACCTTTCCGTTAGATTATTCGACATAACTGTTCGATGTTTGTTCTCATAGGAAATCATTATTTAATTTGACGGAACTAACTGGTATAAGTTGGCCCGTATGGCCGTGAATCTAATGTGTGAAATTCGTTGGAAAATAGGACCGATAACGACTAAAACGACTACCCCCAAGTTTAACCGTAAAACTGGAGTTTTCTTGTACCTGAAAACTATTAAAATCGCCATAAATTATGTATACACTGGAATGATGCGTTCGAGGGCTCGAATCGAAGCCAACTCGACGAACTTTAACCCTATACTAGTTTCCAGATATTCCTGTACTTGAACTGCGATGATATTTGGATCGGAATGCGACTCTGGACTGCAGTCCAGAGCGACTCCAGTTTTTGCTTGCTGTTCCGTAATGAGCACCACCCTGTTTCCTAACCTCGTAGGTTGCGGAACTCCGCTGTTTATTGTAGGTGAACCTGTTAGCTAGACAACACAAGTGGTTTCATTTTGTTTCGTTACCGTTTGTTATTTATTCTGTAATTTAAAGGATCGGGACGCATAACAGTCTCAGCTGAATCAGAAAGGACACACTAGTAATAAACTGTGTACATCTCCTGACGTACAGACACGATTGAGGATCCGTCTGTTGCGTTGAAAACTTTACTGAAAACCCTAGAATTCATCCAACTGTAGCGTCGCTAAAATCTGATCCCAACTGGGATTAAAATGCGTTGCGAAACGGACTTCTGATTCTGAAACCGGATTTCCAGCCGCGAGCGCTTAAAATGAAATGGTTACAAATAATGATCCTGGAACCCGATTGGCTTGAAACTAAATTCGATGGATGGACAACTGAACATACTAATTATTACCTGTTTATCGTTTCGCTAAACTATACACGTACGTTTCATGATAAATCGTACAAGTGATAGAATACTATTTTATGACATCTTAATCATGCTTCATATACTGTTTACGTATCATATCATACCCATATCATTGTAGTGATAACCTAGTGAAATCGTGCATTTACCCAGTATTAGATTTTAGTGATGACTGTGGTAAGTACGTCAGTGTTCGTGTATCCGTGAATAAATGAAAGTGATGCGTACTTGTACACAATCAGCGACCCTATTATTTTATTGCATTGTCGACGTCTGTGGGATGCGTGTACGTGTGACCATAAGTGGTATGGGACACTTATGGAAGCGCTTGCACGAGTGTCACAGATAAGGCACCAGACACTGCCATTTATCTTAGGTATTAGTCGGGACGTGCTTGATGGAGGTCCTGCCTCCAGTTCTCGCGCAGACTTGTCACGCATCGATTAGTATTTAGGGTTATGGTTAGCGTTTGATGTAGACCACGGGGTGTGGGGTAGTTTGAGTGTGAGTTCAACAGAATCTCGGGAGTCCCATGCCGGCTTATACATTTAGGGAGATATATGGAGATTTACAGGGTATGTGATTATCACCGTGATATACATGTTGGGCCCGTGGTCCCTTGCCCTTGGGTTCTACCCTTGGGTGGAGGACACTCGCGAGTGGTTGACTCTCACACTTGGACTGACGATAGGCTTAGTGACCTGTACAGTGAGACTTAGAGACTAATAGGCATACTGGCATTGATATACCTTACTTACTGTGTTGACATACGTGACATATCGTTCTACTGTTTTTATTGTTCCGCTGCACTGATTATTGCGTGTTCATACCTTTACCATTCTGATTTACTATTACATATATCTGTTATCACTGTTAGAATTGTCATATGATTTTATGTATTATATTGCTATTGTGTCGCTCTGACGACCTGAGTATGCATGCTCAGTGTGAGGAGAAGATTTAGCCTGGACCAGGACTAGACGTACATCATAGACATCTCGACTTGCTATCTAGAGTTATACCTCTTGTTTTCCCATCAGGTCAGTTCATTTTACATTGTTTTGTTCCAGTTACTGCATTTCTCATTGCCTGCGCATTATTTACTGTTTACCATGAAAAACTAGAAGCCGAAGTGTGATTACGGCAGGACATTTCCTTGACCGTAGGAGCATGGCTGGCCTTGTCTACCCCTCGTATTCCGTATTATGGAAAGCGGGGCGTGACAACGGGTACGGGCCAGTCCTCACCTTCTGGCGGCCCGACGAAGAAAAACTTCTTCTTCCAGTCGTGGATGGAAGAAGGCAGGACGACGACTCCCGACCCGGGCGCACTCCCCCGACGTTTCCTAAAGGAGAGATAGACCCACCTCGGGTCGCCAGCGTGAGAGCCGGGGTGACTTTTGTAGATGACAGAGGAAGTAAGGATGGACAGACCGAAAGGGACCATCTACAATTTCAAGCGGACCAGAAACCCAAGGAGAATCCTCCACGAGTTCGGCACTAACTGGCATGGGGCTAACCCGAAGTAAGACAACGCTGCAGCGACCTCGGGAGAGAAGGGCAAGCGCATTCCGGCCCAAAAGGATTCCAGGTACAGGGCAATCTCTTTACCCCGCACCTGATCTGCCCTCTCTCCTTTCTCGGCCAAACGCAGAGTATAGCCAGAAGGGATATGGAAGCGGGCCCGAGCGGTGGCAAGATCTCCCTCGTACCTCACCAAGGAAGGCACGCCGGGGGCTTCCACCACCTCCACTCGGGGATCCGCCTCTGACACACGACCACGGGGAGAGGATCTAACCCCATCTCCCTGGGAAGACCCCGACTCAGCGGAAGAATCCCTGGAATCTACCCCTACGACATCTACAGACTCCCCAGAAGAAGGCATCTAACCTGATTGAGAAGCCCTCGGGAAAGCAGAAGATCCGACCTAAGATGAGAGCGCCGAGCTTACAAGATCAGGGACGAGGGAAATATGAAGAGAGATGGGCCCTGAAAAGGGCCCCACCTCTACCTATAGCCTCCGGTGCTCCCATCCAACGGCGACCGTCGACTCCCGCCAAAAACAACCCTTCACATTCGATGACCCAGATAGCTCCACCTGGCGCGTGCGCATTGGACAGCATCCCATCAAACGCCAGAGGCCTGCGGCCCGTCGCGTCCGCCAACCAACGCTCGACATGTGGGCCGCCGCCTCGTCAGAAGTGCGCACGATCCGGCGCCCCTCTTTAATACAGAAGATCTCGCCCTGATTCGCTAACGTCATCCAGAAAAAGATAACGGATTGCCCGGGGACACGCCCGACGATATCTTCAGAAGAGAGCTCACCTCGGGTGACCCGGCAGACCACTCTCGACCCGACCCGTCAGCTGGTCGGGACGAGAGGGGGGGATAATGATGATGCTCGATATCGGTGATCTCCCAGATCATGACATGTGGCAGATGGCGTGTCCCAGAGCATGCAAGAAAGGACCTACAAGGGCCGACCAGACTGCTCCTATGCCCGTCCTACCGATGAGGCTGGCTCGCCTCCGAGCCCCAGCACAATTTGCCTCCTCGGCCTCACAGCTCATTCCCGAGCTACCGCAGAAACAAGATGCCTCGGCTCTCCCGCTCGTCCGCGAGCTCTCTCGCCGAGGTCATCTTCCCCGGTCCATCGACCAACCAACAGCACCGCTTGCAGGCGTAACCGCCATCCCGCAAATCTCGCCATGCGCGAGATCTCCGCGGCCACATCCCACGTTCCATGCCACCACGATCCCCATTAACGAGCATGTCTCGCCATTAATGGGAGGTCCCGCTCATCACGCAGGCGTGATGTTGGGAGCGTAACGGCCGGCATGATTCTCGCACCTACTGCACCTGCTGCCACCACTACTTAAACCCCTCTTTCAGACGGTCAAGGTTAAGCCAATTCTAATCCACTAAGCCGTTACTCTGCTCGGATTACCCCACTAACTTGATCGTCTGAGGGTCCTCGATGGTCCAACCACCCCGGGACTTCCTTGCAGGTAGCTCGGCTCAACAACTTCAAACCCATTGAGATCCACACGCTTCAGGAGTCTGCCTCCAGATCAAATCTCAGCCACTCATCGCCGCCATCAGCAGATCAACGGGAAGCAACATCTGAAGGAGATTCCACCCTCCATCACAAACCGAGCATTCTTACATTCCCCCAATAATTTCAAAATCAATTAGAACACAGCCTCTAAGAATTCGCGCTCTTTAAGGAAAGTTGATTATGTTTAGAACACTGCTTAACGGTACATTGTTTAAAGGGTGTCTAGATAAGTATAGAATGAAAGTTATTCTAATTAAGGAACTTCGCGAAAGCGTTGAAAAACCTTCCCGATCTCTGCACTTACCTGACTGCTTAAACAGTATATTTTAAGCCCGTTTCTCGACACAATTTTACTTCACCAATCAGATTCTTGAGCAGTTATAGTTGACTTAGCAAAATATAGACCGCTTGGGGTGTGATTCTTTTCTTTTTGTGATTTTTGTGAATGCTTGTTGATATGGGTGATACACATTTTAATCCGATTCTTTCCGCGATCCATATTATGTTGTTAATACACATCTCCAATTCTTTTGTTCAAATTATCAAGATTCTTCCCACATTCTTGAAAACTGTCATTTCTTAGGGTGTAACCAACCGTGCCATAATTCTGATATTGGTCCCCACCCTAACACTCTTGATACCAATCCCACTTCAAAATTAGAGCAATTGATTGAGAACTTGAAGAAAGAGGTTGACCGAATGTCTGTTTACGTATCGCCGCCATCAAAACCCTCCTTTCCCGAAACAACTGTCACATCTATAGAATTTGATAGTGAGATGGATTCTAGATTGACCACTTTAGAGAAAAGTTTAGAAGTGATTGCAGTTAAGAATCAAACAGTTTCGACGCTAGCCATGTTCATACAACAATCTGATCAATTGTTTCACGCTCAATCGCAATCATTGATTAGAATCAACGAACAAGTGAAACAATTAGCTGTACAGATTCTAGGGAGTGAACACGATCAAACTGAAACCAATAATGGAGAAATCTGTCAACTAAGAAGTAAACTGAGAGAGATACACAATCAAACAATTTTTGATAATTTCATAGACAATGTTGAAGATACAATGATTAATTTGACTGTGTTATACGAACAGCAAGAAAGTCCTCCTAGTCGGCCTAACAGTGACCTTCAGGTAACAATTTAGCCTCCAACGACTTGTGTCCTGGAGAATGATTTAACTGATGAAACACCTGACAATGAGATTCTTGTACCGACGAATTTTAGCGAGAAAAATTTTGAGACTTGTGAATTTGATGGGTATAATGTTGATATACTGTTCGAGAAAATTAATGATAAGAAACCCACGACTCTAGTTTTACCGGTTGATATAGTTTTTGACGAATTTTTAGAGTGGGAACCTATATTCCTAGATGACATTGATCTACCCATAAATAAGTGTGAGGATGAAGAACTTGAATTGGGAGATGAGAGCTATGGTGATATTGATGAGAATATAATTGTATAGGAGTATTGAGAGAAAATTAACATTAAAAAACATTCTTTCACGCCGAGTTTTGAGAAGATTTATATGGATGAATTTGATATTCTTGAGGAGTTTGAGTCATGATTAACTTGGAAACATCCTAAGGATCTCTCTTTTGATGAACTTTTTGAGGATGAACTCTGGTGTTTAAACGAACTTGACTACAAAGCTCAGCACATGATTCTTGTAGACAGAATTCATCCGAGCAACACTCATTTGACTCGTTCAAAATTTCATCTTTTTCGTCAACATTTTCTGATCCCTTCTTTCATGCACCCATGCCCTACACTAACATCTAACCATTACACTAACATTTTCTTTGACATATACTATTCATTTTACCCGTCTTGGTCTTACATTGACAAAAATTTTGAATGGCTGGTGCTAATTATGGACTAACACAATCTCCTAACTTCAAATATTGTAATTAGTTAACATTTTGTAAATATCGTTTTAGCTTCTTAGTTCTTAAGTTTCCTTTTTGTGAATAAAAGCTCAACCTATATGTTTAAGTCTAGCAACCGGAGACTGAGGCAACAATAAGGACATCGTCAATCTCAGATTTTGGAGTGAGCACTTTGTTTGCTTTTTCCGCATTTGCATAATGTGTAAATTCTGCATTGCATATATATTAGAAAACTCACAAAAATTTAAAAATTTTCCAAAATATAAAAACCGTCGTCAAGTAAGCTAGTAAGGAAACTTAGACCCAAAGTCCGACGGTTGAATTGATAGGTTAGAAATAACTAAATTCTAGAATTAGAAATTGAAAACACGAAAAATAACTCTTTTAAGCTTAACCGTAGCAAATTTACATCTTTGCGTCACACTACACGTGTCGTGAGTTTTGAGAATTAGATGACAAATTTGAAATGTCTAAAATTCTTTTAAAATTGAGAATCTTCTTAAGATCGAGCTAGTTTGTTTAGAAATAAGTAATATTGAGTAATTCATGAGTGAAGTTGATATGAAAGAAAATTGTCGATATCTTTAATTCTAACTTGTCTGAAAAATAATACATCTTAAGCTTGATTGAAATGATTACACACCTTATCCACACGAACATGTCTTGGGATAAAAAGAATAACTGAAAATGTATTCGTTAGTTTTCTTTCTAAGTATTTTCACGCAAAAATAAGTCTTTGTTTTGTGATCTCGGTGACTTGGGCAATTAAGTCCTAGGGGTGTCTCTACATCTAATGCCCTAAAGCCATCTGGCTTAAAAGTCATTGACCCAAAACTCGTTAAGAAACCTAGAAAGCCTAATGAAACAAGCCAAGCAAGTGTTATCTCCTTAAAAGTCCTCACGGTTCTTATAGGAGAATGACCTTGACTATGGACGAGTTTCGAGTACAAAAACATGCAAGTTTTTGGAACGGGGATTTAACGAAAATATGAAGGTTTGAATTGAAAGATTAAGTCTTTTTGCATAATCACGAAGGTGTGTGAACGAAGACAGATGAGAGGTGAAGTGAAGATTAAGATTAAGTTTTTTGTTAAAGATAATAGAAATCCTAGATTTGAGACCTAGCTGTAGAATAAAAACTCGATAAAAGTTTAGGACTTTACAAACCCGCGAGATACTTTTGGAAGTTTTTCCTGGTCTTTATTAGAGGCATGAAAACTTTAAATCGAAGTTTTTAAAACAAAACGGCGCTATTTACACGAGCACGTAAAGACGTAAAGATAGATAATGAAGTGAGGTGTGAAGAATATGGGTCGATATTTCTAACTTAGGGTGATAGACTTTCTAGCCTAGATACTAAACCATAGGATTAGAGACGACAGTTAACTCACGAAACTAGCTTAACATAATTTTGTGGGTGTAAACCGTTGAAAATCATCAGAAGACAACACTCCTCCTCTAAGTTAATCTAGAGGTTTAACGGCTTGTTGCATATGCTCAGTACAATCGCGTTTCCTACGAAAATGAAATTAAGATTTTGTTTTGCTCGAGACAAGCAAAAGATAGATTTGGGGGTATTTATTCATCACGATTTATTGCATTTAATACCGTCCATTCTATATCATTTTGTTAATAAACAAGTGATATTAATCTGTGACTGCTACATCGATATAGGTGTCAGGTATTCTAAGCAGTTATGATGAAAACACGGCCCAATGTGCACAGTTACAACAAATTCCAATCAAAACTCAAACGGAAAATGGATCAAGATATGAATTGTTGCAACACAAGATAAATCAATTTTTGCAACACATGCAATATGGATCAACATGGGACAGCCATAACTCGTGGGCTACACAAATCATGAGTTGTGCAAGTGGTGCAAGTGGACCAAGTGGATCAAGGGGTAAAGTATTGATATGATATATGCTTTATTAGTTGAAAATGTCATTATCATTTGAGCTCAAACGCCAGAGTGCATGCAGTATCAATTTATGAAAAAAGATATACGCTAAAAAATCATATTTTGATGTCATAAGAGCACTGAAGAAAACTAGAGGCCCAACTCCCAAAACTCACGGCAGATCCACGGCAGATAAAGAAGGAATAGCGGCGGAAACACGGCAGTCTTGGCACCAAACGTGTCTGGGTTTTAGGGTTATTCTCGTAACTTTGTAAGGCTTCAGAAAACACCCTTGGAGTCTCATTTCAATGCCTATAAATATCCCAGATCAGAACAGAAAAAGGGTCCAAGTTTTTGACCAAGTTTTGTGATGAGAGTCTGTGTTAAACCATGGTTTTTTCTTCTTCCCTCTTGAAGCTCTCATTTGAGAACTCCATTAAGAAGATTGAAATTGCACACCTATCATGTATCTCAAACCTTTTCTAAATTGTTAATAAGACTTGTTTCTTTTCTTTCTTTTTTGTGATATGGTTTAATACTTGCACTTGTTATTCTTGTTTCTTTGTTTCATGCTCTTGTATTTCTCTGTTGCTATTTTGTGATGATGATCAAGTCTCTTGGCAATGGCGATGGTAAGATTGAGAGATGAATGGCTATGCCTTCCTCTAATCTCTTGTGATTAATTGTTGTTCTCGATGTGATTGTATACTTAAGATTGTTTGATGGTATTTGTTTGATAGGGTATCTTGATTTCAATGGTTACTTGATAAACATTTATCATATACCATATTCTCTCGTTATCTCCATTTAGCAATGTTAAACTTAGAAGCAAATTAGTGTTAAGTTTGCTAAATTATTTTGATAGGGTATGTAGATTAATGGTTGGTTGACACCCTTCCTAAATCTTATATCACATACTATCATCCCCTACACATAGCAAGTTCAATGCTGTCACTTTACTTCTAATGTGGTAATTGATGTTTGTTGATATTGTATGCTTTGTGATCTCTAGTGATTTGCTTCGATATTACATGCTTTGACATAAAACCGGTAAGTGAGAACGTAATGGATTTGTTCCATTCCTCGTGTTGTGAATTCATTATCTTGATGGTTTATGCTCGAAATCCGCTTGATTAGCCCTGTTTCATAATCGGAACCATAACAAGAGGAAAAAACACTCATGATCAAGAGAGAGTCGAAGATATCGCCACGATTCATTCATCCGAACCGAAGCCACAACCACTTTAACTTCTGCTTATATTTTCGTATTTCTTAATTTTATGACAAACCAACAAACCATATTATTTTCTTTGAACTTGCGATAAAAACCTCTAGTCACCAATTCCCTGTGAATCGATCCGTATTTGCCGGCTAGCTACAACGAGCTATACACTTACGGTTATAAATTTTAAAATGAGACCGAGCTCGCATGTTCCGCATTTTTAATCAAACCGTTCTTTAAAACCTAAGACGTGCGTGTGCGAAAGTCCCAACAAGATCCCTATTTGAGAGGTCCTGACAGCGGGAGCTACCCCCTTGGGGGTCCCGAAGGCGGGAAACCTCTTCGGGGTGTGTTCCAATAGCGGGAGCTCCCCCTTTGGGGTTCCCGACGGCAGGAACCCCTTTGGGGATGTTTCGACGTCAAGAGCCCCTTTTGGGGAAGGTTCCAAAACAGGGATCCGAGAAGGGTCCCGAAAACGAACACAGGTATGTCCCGTGTTCACGCGATGGGGAACATGGGTGGAGACCCACGTTCCCATAGGTCTTGTGGAAGATCCAGCATCGAGTGATGAAAACCAAGGGTTTTCATCGAGTTCATTGGTTCAAATGTGCTTGCCCGGGTCCTGAGAGTCCTTATCCTCTCTTGTTCTTCAGGTTCTATGAAGAAATCTTACTTCTTTAATTGATTTTGGTCTTGAATCTTAGGTTCTTGAGATGGAGTTTTCCAAAAGAGATTGGTTCTCTTTTGATGGGTTGTTTTGAGGAAGGAGATGAGAGAAACCCAAACATGACTCTTTCTTTTTGAGGATCCCCTTTCTTGTAAGAAGAAAGAGACTTGCATCATTTTTTGATGGAGGCTCAAACCCTAGCAAATTTTATTTTAAGGGGAAAAACTTCGCATTTTGTCATATGGTTGGGTTTAAATACCCATTACAATTTGCACTTAGCCCGTTGAGCTTTACGTAATTGGCTTCTTGCCTTTTCCTCACATCACATGAGCCATTGGCTTTACAAAATTGGCTTTTAGCCCATTTATTTCCTACTTAATACACATTAAATTTATTTATTACATTTTCCTACGCTTTCCTTGGCATGGAGCCGCCCCATGCTTGATCTTGGACCGATTAAGCTTGGGCCCGGGTTGGTTGGGCTCATGCCCACTTGTTCGGGCATCGGCGTTGACTTTGACTTTTTGATATCGTCAGTAGGGTGTAATTTTTGACCCCGACGATAACATGGTGGACTCAAGAAGAAAACGGTTGCAATAACATGTCAAAAATAACATCGATTAAAGCTGGGGTAAAGTGCATTTATTTGATAGTTATGATGTTATCATGATTTATGAGCACAAGGAGGTTTCCTGCAATTTAGCTTCTCCGAAAAGAGAGATATTTCCACGTTTGTAAGCTTCACAGTAAAACAATAATCTTAGATTTTTCATTATGAAAATAAAACCACGAACCACATAATTACATGTTGTAGAGGAAGGCCATGATCTCCGGGAACGGATCGAATTGACAAATCCAGCGAAGAACTTATGGCAGAGTCTACACTCAACAGCTGAGTTAATGTTGGAGTCTCATCTATCATATCATCCTTAAACTTAATCAGGAGGTTTGTTGAAACACCATAGTAAGATTTTACCTGAAACAGAGAGCAACTAAGGAACTCGAATATTTTGAAGGAACTCGAATATTTTGAAGATAATTATATATTATTCCTGTTTTGAGTTTCCTTAGAACATATGATAACCGTGGAGCTTCAAATAAATTGCAGATTTATAGATCTAGTTATAGATTATATCCTAGAAGGGAAAAATATTGTTTTCTCTGCCCTACTCTCAAAACCAATGGCAAAACTTTTTATAGCTCATTGACCTAATTATGTTCTTCATTTATATAATGACATCTGTTGTGGATGCCAACTGGATTTGATCATCATTCACTTTCTTAAAAATCTAAAATACAGTGCAAACTCCTCACGTCTGTCAAATAAAATAGGGTTAATTGCGGATACACCCCCTATATTATGGGGGTCGAACACTTATAGCCTCATAATAAGTGCTTTTACCCCTTTTAATTGAAGAAGTTCTTGTAATTCTCATTATAACCCTTTCCCCCTCATCTTCAAGCATTGAAGAACTCATAAACCCTAATAATCCAATAAAAAGAAAATCTTACCAAAATCAACTAAATAAAATAATAATAAAATAAAGTTGAAAAATAGTCATCTTGAGTTTCTTTTTCCCCCTTTTTGAAATTAATGGAAAGTATGTTAAAGGTCACGCTTTTAGATTAGGGTTAAGAGCTGAAGTAGTTTCGAGATAATGGAAAAGGTTTGAAGGTGTAATGAAAGAAAAGACAACATCAAGTTTTTAGATTAGGGCTAAAATATTGGTGGAGAAAACATACTCTGCTCAATAACCAAGTTAACTTCCCACTCAAGTATTAAACCACTCGTCTCTATGAAAATGGCAAGATTTTCTTTTTCAAGTGCCCTTCCCACTTAAACATTAAAAACTTGCTTCAAGCCTTGCACAGTGGATCACTTTTAAATGATTTCATGACTCTAAAAATAGGCCCGTCTTGTTTTTCCACGAGCTAAATTCATAGATGTTTGGGAACCTACAAAGCTCACCTATCTACTCATTCTTTCTCGAATCACTTTCTGCAAGTATGTTAGAGAAATATAATGTAATTTAAGTTTCTTGTTTCATCACAAAAGATAACCATTGAATCTTAATCGACCATTTAAATCCAGTTAATGTGCCAATAACATATCTTAAAGCCCATAATCGGAGATTTGGAGACTTCTTCAAGCCAACATATGCCAATAACATTTCGATCTGTACATTAATCTAATAGGTACATTTCCCGAAATACATTAGCTCCTCGCCCTTTCCTTTAATATCGATGTTTCACTTCCATTACTCGAAACTTAACTGCCTTCTGAAGCCCAAAAAAAGGAGTAGCAGGTCATATCGTACTATTCCAGATTTCTGTGTTGAGGAATCTAGAGATTGAATAACTCCTTAAATGCAGCTATCCCCCTCATTGACCTCGCATTAGTACTATTATCCATGTCCACATCTAAATCAAGTGTGATCGACAAGAAAAGATGATTATGCCTTCTTCGTCAATTTTAGTTTGGGTCTCATATTCATTTCCACTCATTAAGCTATATGGCAAAGCTATACATAGTTCTGCTGGTTTTGAATTCTTACTAACTTTTATCTGAGCTTATAGAGCTAACATCATCCTCGTTAAGTGAACACTGTCTGCAAACTGTATCTCAAAAAGTACGACATTTCAAAAGTTTAGCAGTTCATATGTATCATAAATGAGCCAGCTGAGCCTGGAACGGATGAAGTGAGTGTATATATAATACGCTTTACGCTTTACTCTTCTAGTACTAATTACTTATCTCCTCCATACACATTCTACAAGTCTAGCGTGAAGCAGATTCAAAAAAGCCCAAGTTTGTCTCCATATGAAGTCAAAGCGAATGGTTCTCGCTAAATTCATGATAGATAAGTATCAGTGTCCATGGCATAATAGAACCTACAGCCATGTCCTCAATGCATGCATACTGGCTTTTTTGTAAACTAAAAGTCTGTCATTAATGGTAAGCTATCATATGACATTTCATTTTTGGAAATAAAATTATTTAAATTAAAGGCATAAGAAATTATGGTTAAGACATGACGCGCAACTGTACTATAAATAGGTGTTAGGACCCAAAGAGAAAATTGGCATATTCAAAAAATACTTGTGTTGATAAAGGTCATAGGTTAAAGGAGGTTGCCAACGGAGTAAGAGGAATATCTGGCCAACAGGAAAGGGTAGGACTGACCATTTTATTCATTAAAAATGAAATAAAGGAAACTTAGGAAAGATAATAGAACCCACATGATAAATGACAAAATCCTGTAACTAAAGTAATCGCCACATTTTTCAAATATTGACATAGACCCGTAGGTTTTCTACACTTGTCATTTCTATCTACATCCGCCACTTTGACTCATAGAAATAAACTTTCTAACATAAACATCATATTCAAGAGATCCATAACTACAAGATCCAAACATCTAACAAAAAAAGCATGTGGTCTTACTCTACCCTGTGATTTTATGAACCAGTAACCTCCAAGAGGTAAACATAAGGAATTTTCCAATAACTAAAAGAACTCCCTTATATATCATCAGGAACCAAATGAAGGTGCTTAGCCTCCATTACTAGAACGCACTCAACCACTTTTTCTATTATTGTTACTACCGGTTTAAGACAGCAACCTGCCGAATGAGCCAATAATAAAAAGTTAATATATACTGACTTATCAAATGATGGTATAACAATATATATACATTAACTTTTCAAAGAGCATGAAAGATCATCACATGAACCTTTGGTGTGCAAGTCGAGCTCTCTGCCTGTATTTGATCAATTGTTTGATTTTGTAGCTGATGGATATATTTAAGCATAAGGGATCAATCTAGAGTTTTTAAATCTACATGTCTAGAAATCTAGTTATTTGCTAATGATTTCTGGGTTTCTAAAAGATGAAAGATCGAAGTCTATGTTGAATTTTCACCAACAGAATTTTGATTAGTTGGTGTTCTATTGTTAAGATGAAGCACGATGTGTAGAAGGTCAAGTGTGTCGCACCATCCAACACATCCATGTCTTCACTGATATGATAAAAGTCTAATAGACTGGCTTATATAAGGAATCATTCTACCATCATGATTGATTAAATACAATCTTGAATTTCTTCTCTGTTATAGATTATCGATCCTAAACATACATGTCTAAAAATGTTAGTTCCATCCTGATCATTCATTAAAACGAAATTCATGCCTCTAGTTAATGATCAATGGAACAGCCTCTGGTTAATGATCAATGGAACAAAAAAGGCATATAATATAGAAGTTATAAATTAATAATATGAATATGATGTTCTACAACTATAAAACGTGTCTCAATAAGCGACATCAATGCTAAAAAAGAAAAGAAAATTGGCCCCACAAAGTCATTTCAAGTTATTATGTTTACAGTGACGGTCTCTAAGCAAGACTACAAGAGTGAACTACTACATGACATCATTTTCTAAGATCCTATGCTACTGCAAGCCAAGCGTTTAAAACTGTATGGCTTAACTGTCCGTACAAGTCGGATTGCTTCCTGCTGGTGACAGATCTTTGGCCACTTGAAAGCTTAGCAGGTGGGCATTATGCCAAGTCAATTACCTTTATCATTTTTCACTCTGATGCCTTATGATTTCAAGATGTAATGATTTTGGTGTTGGTCCATTAAATTCATAGTAAATTCCAACTATCAACATTGAACTGGTAATCTGGAAGTTCTAGATTTAAACTTCTAGTAATTTATTATTAGTGCTTAAAGGGGCCATGAATTAATTAACCCTAAAGGTTGACAAACTGATTCGCTGGAACAAATAATTAAATAAGTTTCTAGCGCTTGTACAGAGGCCATGCTGGAAAAATCAGTATCATCTAAGGTATTAGTCCCCAAAGTGGAGGGCAAGATGGCAAAGGCATTTCCCCCTCAGTAGTTGACCTTGTTACCTGTAATTAATGGCGGTGGAGGGAGAAAAATAACTTGGGTGCAGATTATCAAAACCTTTAAGACTTAAAGAGAGTCGCAAACTGTTTTACCCAAAAAGCTTAAGCTGTAGGATAACTGTGTAGATCAAGCCACTTTAACTATTTTAGTATCAGACCTGACTCTGATACCACAAAAACTTAAGGGGTGACAACATTCACTCTAACAAAGAGCACTGCATTCAGTCCCATAATCAACTGTCCATTATAAGCACATTTGCAGAAACTTACAGTTCAGTGAAAGAATATAAGAGAATGCATGTACTATTATTTGAAGTCTTGGGATTGGCAAAATAGCTTACATGTAGTAACTGGGTTTTGTTGTTAGTTACAGTCGTTCCATGAGAATAATTGCATGTTAGGTTTTAAACCAAGACTCACTGATCCCAATGGCCAATATACTCATGATAAAACCAGGTTCTTGTGCATATATATTTAACTTCTGCATGTGTACAAGTCCATACCATTATGCAACATCATCAAATTTAATGATCCAGGTATCTAAATGAACATTGTACGCTGAGTATCAAGGCTTTAATTCCCAGTTTTTTTCTCATGTATGATCATAACATTCATGTCAGCAGAAGCATCCCAACTTAAAAACTTAAACCAAATGCCTGGTGCAGTAAAGAGCAACCTATTGGAATTATAGTAACTTCCACTTGGATGGCACAGCCATATGCATTCTGAATCGTTTAAATGAGATGATATAATCATTCATTTGATTACTCCTTAACTTAAAACCTTAGTATAATCCCTTTTCTCGGTCACGTATATCGTTTAAACCCTTTGCATAACCGTATGTTAGGTGTTCTACACATGAATAACCAATCATATGATATAAATACGACGGATAAAAAGAAATACAAAAGCATTGTCATCGAAAGCATGGTTTGAAATCTTAGCCGGTCCAAATCCGAGATGGCCGATTCCGATCAAAAAAATGACCGTCCAGGTTTCGATACCGAGTAACATTGGGTTTAGCATTTGATTAATGGGGTTCTAGTTTAATGGGTTAGTGGATTTATTAAAAGGTTGATGGATTACGGTTTATTTAATGTCAAGAATTACAGAAATGTATAAAAAGATTATAATGATTTAAGTATTAAAGAAATCGTTTTAGACATCACTAATCGCTAAAGAATTGGACAAATTATTTACAGTAATTATAATTATTTATTTAAAAAACTACCCCTTAAATATCCTTTTCTAATGTAAATCCGAAAATTACGATCCAAGCTAGCTGATACTGCCGAATGGTCGATTCTGATCCCAAAAATGGCTGTCCGATACCAACACCGATACCAAGATTTAAAACCTTGCTAAAAAGAATGGTTGGCTTGGAGAACAGCTACAAAAAAAGTTTCATAAAATATATACACAAGAGTTTAGCATTTCCGCTACCACGGCCATCAAACCTCTGCCTGGCTTGCCATGTCCTTAGGGCAGTATAAGCATAAAATTTATGTATGAGATATATGTCTGCATGCAGGAATTTATTGGAGGTTTAACATTAACTCAATGACCATAAGTTAAATTTTATCAAATTGTCCATGGAACCTCATACTACTTCAAAGTCCCATTTTTATGGACAAAAGCATAGATGAAGATGGTGATGGCGATGAATTATTTTGATGTTTTCTATGTGCTGAATTAAAGAAAAACATCGGTTACCATACAAATGCACATCAAGCAACGAATAAACTATGCTAGCACTTAGCAGTTTAAATTTTCAACTGAAAAGGTAAAAAGAGAGCTACATACCAGTCGACGAGTCTCCTCTGGTTTAGGAGTAAAATCTTCTCTTCCATTAACTAAATCCATATATAATGGAGGAAGTTGCTCGACCAAAGGCAAAACTTGCCTCATAATTGGAGGACTGAGATTCTCAAATTGCTTGATGGCCATTTCTGCCTAGAATTTAATCATCAGCTTTCAAAAACATATGCAAAAAATAACTAAAAATTATAAAGAGAAAACCATCAAATGATTTTTGGTTATGAAGACAAGCGCAAGCATATTTTACCCCATGGGATCAAAATTATAAAAACTCAAAATGACATTGAAATGGTAAAACAAATTTTTGGTGATAAAGTCTAATTATGGAATGCACTCCATGCATTTTAGGTAGAAAGGACATTCCTTTGCTGAAATGTAAGCCATGCACCATGAATTAAAGAAATATTTTTATCCAATAAAGAATTTAGGACATGGGTAATTGGGCTTACTATATGCACTCAACCACACTCAGATACAAGAGTAATTTCCAGAATTTGAACGATTCTAGCAACATGAAGAGTATCCATGTCAATTGTCAATAACCTCCTTATATGAGTCGACGGCCTCCGTTACTATTGAACTTTTTGAGGTCTACTAATATTACAATTGTGGTAAAGATCTTCCTATCCATGCATAAATTAATATGCTATTGTGCTAGATCTATGGCTCTCGGAAGGCGTCCAACTTATGATTTGTTAACTTCAGGGCATTTGACATTTGACTTGCATTAATTTCCAAACAGTTACCAAGATGAAGAACATATAAATATGTGTAAAAAAAATCTTCAATACCAGACTCCTGAATAAAACAGATGTCAAATCATCGCAAGCATTTTTTCCCTATGTGGAATACCACACATAACACCCATCTGTCCTGTCACGCCCCGCTTCCCAGTGTACGGCGAAGTGGACGTGACGAGGCCCGCTACGTATGTACTCAGAAGTACATACGCTAAGCGTAACTAAGCAATATAAAATAATCACAAGAGACATATGATATTGAAATAACAGCAACTTTTATTAATATCATTCTTTGTACAATGCATGAAATGAAAATGCAACTGGAATGGAAAAGCAATGCCTAAACAGTGGCATAATAATAAAAGGAAATACTGGAAAGAACAAAGTACAATTATCTAGAGCTCTGGGTCTTCTTGGAACTGCTCCAAATCTTCACTTGTGGGCTCGGTCTCAACTTGGTCCAACGCACCTGACGACATTCAAAGAAGAAAGAAATAGAATGTCGTCAGCGAACAGGTCGCTCGGTAAGTCCCAAAGAAAAGAAGAATGAGAATGGCAGAGTAGCAGTATTTTCTAAAGTATTATGTTGTTGAATATTATGGAATATTGTTTAACGCCGTTGTTTGTAGCTTGGTACAGAAGGATGCCAGTGTATACGAGGGAGATCTCTATATGCTAGAGATCAGGGCAAATGGAGAGTACAAGGAACCGTTATGCCACGGTACAACAGCAACAGTATTCATGTTAGGTGTCTTAATCTGACCACCTCGTGCCACCTTTAACACCTTCCGTACCAATCTACCCCTTTAAACCCCGTAGTGTTTTAACAGTGTTGTAGTATTGGAATATGTAAACTGGATGACTGACCAAAACCATGATATCAGTAAACATGTTGTAACTGTATAATCAGGAAAATGGAATATCAGGATAATGGATGAATATCCATGGTTTGATTCAGTCAAAATGAATATATTGTTAACTGGATTCAGGGATTCTTGTATTCAAATTTGTATTGGAATATGATTGAATATAGGTTGACTTGAATTATATTCAAGTCAGAATTAGTCAGACTCCAGCCCGAGTCAGACTAAAAGAAAGATAATTTGAAGTTCAATATTAGTTAGGGGCCTTATTGTAATTTGTGAAACTTGAGGGGATTTTATGTAAAAAGTACTTTTGTATAGTTTTCAAAATATACCTCAAGTATTTAATAATCATCTTTATTATTATAATGAATGTGAATTTTATTTGTGTTATTCTAGTGAATATATCCTAATAGAAGAATTAATTGTTTATTTGAAATTCGTGGTATTTTAATGTAACTTTTAATCTTGAATTTTAGGAAAAAGTGGAAACTTTATATTATAACAAAATAGGTGTTTAAATGATAATTATATATAATTAAACACATAAATAATTTTCTTTTATATGAATATTTTATTTACAAAAAGTCTCACGTTCCTTAAATATCGTATTTTAAACCTTTCGAGACCGAATGCTCCTTGCGGAGGTCTGAATCTCGCACTACTAGCCTGCGGATGCACGATGAACCGTACTATCCCTAACAGGTTCCCCAAAGATAGGTTGTAGCGGCACTTTGCTTAGGTTTTATAAATACTTTTCATTTAGGAAAACGGTTTTATAAATATAGGGTGTTTATTTGCAAAAGAGTATAATTTCTGTATTTTAGTTATTAGGGTTTCCTAAGCCAACTAGCCTATTTCTAGGGTCTAAACGATGAGTCATTAGAAGCCTCAAATCGCCTCTTCACCGTCAATTGCGGCCAGATAAGTGCCAGGTAAGTGGGAAGGAACCACAGTCGTGGGCCTAATTAAAAACCACTAGCCTTAGACACACTTGCCTAGACCCACAAGACAGTTTAGATAAACGATCGATGTCCATGACCAATCGTGCTTTCATTTTATATAAGATTTTATTTAGAAAAGTTAACAATTTAAAGATTTAACTAAAGGTTATAAAGGTTATGGTATTTTAGTGAAAAGTCCTGTAATTTCGTATTCTGTATTTTTGATATTTATCATTTAGGGTTATATTGAGTGTGTGTAAGGGTAGGTCATTACCCCGTGACTTATATTAGGTTTTGGTGAAGTTTAAAGGTGAAATAAGCTATGTTAAACCTAAAGGTATTAAAGTGCAAGAATACGGTATTCGTAAACGTTATCATTTCATGTGTGAAATTTCATTCAAATTGATTGAAACAAGTTTAGTTATCACAATAAACATGTTTAGGAGTGAGGTACTTGATTACATTAAGAAAAATGAACTTCATGGTATTTTAATGAAAGAAATACGGTTTTGTAAAGAACTTATCATTTCATGTGGAAAAGTGTGATTAAATTGGTTTAAGGGTGATTAATAGTCAACATGCATATGGGTAGATAATATGTATTAGGTGACAAGTGGAATTTTAAAGAAAAATCGAATCGGAAATCGGTTTGTCCGATTTCCGTCGGGTTCCAGAAATTCGTATTTTTACATTAAAGAAAAAGAAGGTAGAAGAGGTGGGACTTACAGGTTTAAACTCTTCTAAAGAGTAAAGAGAACTAGGGAGGAAGGCCGAGGGGTGATTACGTCGCCGGTTGCTCCAAAACGCGTCGTCGGAATTCCGTCAGAGCTTCGCCGGGAACTCGATTTCGAAGCACACTTCTTGTGGAAACTTTTGAGAGAGTAGCTCAAGATTTTGGGGGGTGAGAGGGTAGTGTGTAGGGTTGGTATTTATAGGGTTAGGCAAGGGTTAGGGTAGATGAAAAGTTAAAAATAAAAATATGATAAAATGTAATAAAAATGTATTAAAAGTGGAGTAATTGGGAGTTTTAAAGAGCTCTGGAAGTGGTATGAGGCTGAAACTTTGCAGATGCGTAGGGAATACCAAAAGACACAACTTTCATGTTGTGACCCTCGCCGGAATCGGCCGAATCGGGGGTGACTCGGCCGTGACTCGGTCGGATCACTGAGTCGGCCGAGTCAAGGCCGAGTTGGCCGATTCCCGACCGATTCCGGTGACCTGGATCTCCCCCGACGGTTCATCTACCCTCTGCAAGTGTTACATCTTTGGGTGTAGTGGGGTTTTTGTGAGATATGCACGTGTAAACTCTTGGTATTCTCAAGGTTTTTTAAAAAATCCATATTAAAAATAATGTGGGGTATGGGATTCGAACTCTGGTGGCTTGGTTCAGCAATGCAAGGTATTACCAATGAGCTACAAGCTCTTTCTTGTAATTATTGTAAGGAATTAAATATTTAAGTTTTTTCCAGCAACAACAATACTCCAATTGTACACTATTTTTAAAGCAAATTTTTAGTATACAAAATTGGAGTTGTTACATGTCCAATCAGGGACCATCCACATCATGACCTTGCTTTGTGGTCCACCACACAGACTGAAGATCTAATCGGTATCTATTCATGCCATAATCTTACCATGAAACTTGATTTACACTTACAATTTAACACATAGGAAAATCAAATAAACCTTTGTGCCACATTCGTCGAGTAATGGTTTCACAAATTGAATTAAACACGGCGTCTAAGAAAACTGTCATGCTTACTTTTTTATTTTTTGGGGTGTGGGTGTGGGTGTGGGTGTGGGTGTGGGTGTGGGTTGGGGGGGATTGAAGTATGAGCAGATTCTACCAGAAAATATGGCTTTAGTTCTATGACTTTGCCTATCTGTTGCCCCCACGTGTCTTCTAAATATCATAATAATCCATGCCTTGCCCATTAAAAAGGAGGTCAACAATGAAGCAAAGCTCCATAATGATTTGACAAAGTTTTACGACCGGTTGTTGAGCGGCATCAACCCTCTCTTAATTAGTGCCAACTTCTATGTTGAGGAATATATCACATGAGACGGGCTTGCCATAATCCTAAATGATTAGTTGGCAACCTCTAATTCTTTTAGGATTGAGGAGAAGTCTGGAAGAAAGGGAAAGATAATATATTTGGTTGGTTCTAAAGTAGAATTATAAGTACTTAATCTCTGATAAGTCGGTGAAATAAAACTCGTTAGCAAAGGTTAATGTTTAGATATAGAGGAACCTGCAATATACCCAATTAGGACATTCAAATGCTCACCCCTTGAAGAATTGTTGGCGATGATATGAGTCGGGATAGAAGCGGACCAAAACTTTGAGCCACGGGTACTATAACAGGAGAAAACAATGGAATAGCTAGGCTCGGCTCCTGCAAAGGAACAATAATATTTAGAGCTCATAAATCATAAGAATAGGAACTCCGAGCTGAACAATAATTGATTTGCATATATGTCAAATGATGATATATGGAGGAGGGTACTGAACTCTCAAAGTAAGCAACTAAAACAAGTGATTATTTATCATTAGCACCTCAATAGAAAATAAAAGTAAACCTTACCGTTTCATCACAATTATTAGGTTCAAGGATCTACTCGTACAACATTTCAAATGATATTAACCAAGAACTAACCAGCCAATATGTCCCAAGCAGAAAACCATACAATTTTTCTAACTGGTGATTGAACTACTATTAGATAATTAAACTTGAAACATTAATACTTCACAAGATTACTACTCTATACATGAATTGCCCTCTTCCCTCTTGAGTTGTGACAAAAATTACAATTTATACGAGGAAATTTCTAGAGCAAAAAATCTGTAGCGGCAGTGAGATAAAAATTAGTTTATAAGAAAAAGTATCACATAATAGGAGTTATGTTGCCTTGAGGGGCTGCGTGGTAAAACTAAAATACAACGATAGTCCTACTGTATTTTTCTTTATGATTGATAAACATATTTTTGTGCATTTATTTCACTATTATTTTACTATCTTTTGTTAACTATTTTAAATAAAGGTGCTACTAAACACGTCTATTGAGTGTGAGTGCAGGTCACAAGTTTATTTGCGACAATTGGGTCAATTCTGGTCTGATCAAGAGTTCAATTTGCTATTATAAAGATTTGCAGATCAAGCTAACCAAAAGACCGAGCCAAATTAGGAAAGTAGCAACCTAACCCACATCAACTCGCGATCGGGTCAACTAATCAAAATAAAATATTGGAGATCGCACAAAAAACCGCGTCGCGATAAGCCTTGAAAGGCTAATTCTGAGGTTTTTACCCAGTTTACGCCTAACAATTTTGGCTTGTCTGATTGGAATTTTATGGAACTGATTTATTTTAGGATTAAGATTTCATAATTGTATTCGGCTATATATATTCTCCTCTGAACAACATACCGGGGCCGAAACTTAATTCTTTGATAATTTATGGAGCTTATGCTTATGAGTTATGCCTTGAATTGGTGGATTGATAGACAGCCATTATTTTTAGCTGTAAGTTTTCTTTAATTAATTTATCTCTGCAATTTTTATTTTATCATGTCTTTTAAGTTTTGTTATGCTTTGAATTTAATTATATTAGGCTAGTTTTCTATATTATATCTAGACGATAAACCTAGGTCTAGTACATGTTTAATAATGTGTTAGTTTTATCTTTTGATGTGCTTAATTGAATCTAGGTTTTATAATTGTTTTTCTTAATTCTTACAGTAACTTTGATAGAGTATAAAGTTAACTAACTTATAATCTATTCTTAAGGAATACAAGATTAGGATCAATAGTTTAAGATCTAGTATAATAAAAATACAACTTTTAATGATTATAAAAAGATGGACTTAGATAGGTTTATATTGTTATTTAATTTGATCTATGCTTAATCTTAATCTTTTATAATTATTCATTAGTTAATTAAAAAGAGAGAGAACCGGTATATTATAAACATATAGTAGATTTAGGGGATTCGACCTAGATATATTTCTCTTGCTCGAAATTTCTCTTTTCTAACAAAAATTAGATTTTTAATTTAGGTTTTAATCTGGATCTTTTTCAAAACTTGATTGAACAAGGAACATGAACTGTTAACGTTTTCCCTGTGGAATTGACATCCGTAAACGCGTACTACAACAAACCGTGTGCTTGCGATACATTAAAATTTTCTAAACAATAATAATCAGACTTGCAAAATGAATGGCTAGCTTGTCTAATCGTTGAATATACTACATGTGATAGACGGAATGTTGAAATTTCTCATCAAAATTGTTGCCCAAAAAAAAGTAGTCAGGTCACGAAAAAGCCTATATTTCTAAAAGCTACATTAATTGATTTTGCAATATTACTAGAAAAAACCACAACAATGTGGTGTAAGGAGGAAGATTTAGATAATGATTTAGAAAGATTTGATTGAGATAGATTTGATTGGAAGATTTATTCAAAAGAGATTTGATTTGATTAGATTTGAATTTGGTTAAATTTAGTTAGATTAGATTTTATTTAAATTATGTAAATGCCATATTTAGATAATCTGGAATTTTAGAGTTTATTTAAATGTATTTATTTTTAGGGATTTATTTGGTAATTATCTGTAATTAGGGTTTGCCTGTTTAAGGGCGCTAGTATTTTATTTTTGGAGGAAGTTTTTGTTTGAATAAATATTAGAATTTAGAGATTTATTTTTTGTTTCCTAGTGCTCTAGGTTTATCACCGTTTCAGCTGAACGATATCTGCCCATCGTCCGTAGAACGATATCTATCCCGTTGCGCTAGTTCAGTTGATATCAGAGCAGCCCGAGATCCTGATTTGATGGCCTCGAAAGGCAACGGTAACTCTAACGAAGCTCTCAACCAGCGAGTCATAAACCTCGAAAGATCCTTTGTGAGGATTGAAGTGATGGCCACTGCCCTGAGCGTTAAGGAACCCCGTGACCGTTCCGCTCCCCGTCCTAATCGAGGAAACACCGATGGAAACGGATCACCACCTCCACACCGACGCGTCGTAAATCAACATCAAAGAGATCGTGCAGATCAAGATGGTGCCAAATCAGGCATTGAAGACGAGTCGAATTTTGAAGATGATAGATCGTTCAAAGATAGCAGAAGATGGGATTCAGGTTATGACTACCGCCAGCGAGCCAAAGACGTTCCCTTTTACCATGGGTCCATGAACGTGAGAGTTTCTCGACTGGATCTCCGAAATTGAGAACTTTTTCGATTTTTATGAGATCCCAGCGAACAAGCGAGTCACACTCGTGGCCTGTAAGCTTAAGAACGGCACGCATACGTGGGGGAAAATCTACAGACCAATCGCGAAAGACAAGGGAAGATACCGATTGAAGACTGGCCGAGGATGCATCGCGAATTGCGAGCGCGGTTCCTACCCCTGATTATAAGCAGATTTTGTTCGCCTAATACCGGAATTATAGGCAAGGAAGTCGCAACGTAGAGGTATAAACCGTCTAATGGAATCGATTGAACGCGAGGAACATGTCAGAGACGGAGACATATCAAGTCACGCGCTATATCAATGATCTTCAAATCGCTATACAAGATAAATTGTCAATGCTTTCAATCTACACATTGGATGAAGCTTACAACTTGGCGTTCAAGACTGAAGCGCAAATAGAGAAGGCAAGGACTGTGACAACAAATAGAACCAACTCCAACCCGAACCGAGCAAACAACTTCGACACAGCAATGATGCAGTCAGGAAGCGCTAACTCGCAGCAACAGCCTGCTGCGAAAAACGCGCAGGTTTCGGGACATCCCATTTGTCATGTAGGTAATACGACTTATAAATTAAAAAACTAACCAGTATACCGGGCCTATCCCAGGAAACTGCTATAAGTGCGGCATACCAGGGCATCGTTCCAGCGATTGCAAGGGAAAGGTGAACTTGGCAGAAGCAAGAGGGAGCGATGAGGAGATTGATTATCAAAATGCTCAAGTCTGCTATGCACACCAATATGAAGAAGAAGAGCATGAATCACATCCATTAGTTGTCACACGGCTGATACCGACCCCTAAAAGCGGAGCTGATTTTCAACGCCACAATATATTCATGACTCGATGTTTAAAGTTTCACAATGTGTTTAATGTTATCATAGATAATGGCAATAGCGAGAATATCATTGCCAGTGATGTCGCAAAGCATTTGCAGTTACCAACCGAAAAGCATCCTACACCTTACAGAGTCGGATGGATCAAGGCAGTGAGTGAGATCAAGGTGACTGAGCGGTGTCGTGTTCTTTTTACCATTGGCAAGTACAAGAATGAGATCGTGTGCGATATAGTTGACATGGATGCATGTCATCTATTATTAGGAAGGCCATAGCGGTATGATCTAGATGCGCATCATAAAGGGAAAGAAAATATTTATACTTTTAATAAGGATGGGGTTCGTATTATTCTTATGCCTTTGCAGGGTGAAGGCAAACCCAAGGTTGTTAAAGCGAAGGGAAAGTCCGTGGTGATTGTTGATAGGATGGAGTTTGATACTAAGTTGGAAAAGAATTCAATGGTCTATGTCGTTGTTGGAGCATGCAAGGAGGAAGTGAAGTAACCTGTCATTATTCCGAAGAAGTTGAGACTGTTGCTGGAAGAATTCAAGGAGATTTTGCCTGAAGAATTCCTTCTGGCCTACCACTTATGAGAGATACTCAGTACCAGATTGATCTTCCGGAAACAAGTTTGCCTAATCTACCACATTACCGGACGAATCCTAAGGAGAACAAGATATTGCAAACACGAGTGAAAGAGTTGCTGCAGAAGGGCCTTATCCGAGAGAGGAGGAGTCCATGCGCGGTTCCAACTTTATTAGTTCCAATGAATGATGGCAGTTGGAGGACGTTCATTGATGTTTGCAGCAAAAATTGGAAGAAACGAAAAAAGAATTAGTTTTGTTCAAGTCAAGGAAATAAACTCGAGGGCGGGTTTTGTTTAGGTGGGGGAGAATGGAGGAAGGAGGAAGATTTAGATAAAGATTTAATTGAGATAGATTTGATTAGAAGATTTATTCAAGAGACATTTGAATTGATTAGATTTGAATTTGGTTAAATTAGTTAGATTAGATTTTATTTAAATTATTGAAATGTCATATTTAGATAATTTAGATAATTTGGAATTTTAGGACTTATTTAAATATATTAGATAATCTGGAATTTTAGGGTTTATTTAAATTATTTAAATGTATTTAGTTTTAGGGATTTATTTGGTAATTATCTGTAATTAGGGTTTGCCTATTTTGTTAGCTTATGGATTTTTATGTGATAGTATTATCCATTCTCGCTTTGTTTTCATAATAGCCTAAACATGAATAATCGTTTAGTGTCACTTGCTTATCTTGCATTCATTATCGACACTAAACTTGCATACACTTGATATTTAGCTTGTTTATTATATGTCTTATATTTATTGAATAGTATTTCATTATCGACATGATTTACTCTTATTATATATCGTGATCTTGAAATATTATTCACATCTGTTGTCTTTGATATTCACAATATGAATATACATACATACATACATATAAATACGTGTGCACCTCTTCTTGGTTTTTCATATATCATGTGTATATATACAGTATATCAATATCTCATACTTTGTATTTGATTCATATCTTGATATTGATATACTATTCATTTCATAGTTTGATATATCAAAACATTGGATGCTTCATATACTTATGTTTTGTATCTTGTTTATTTCATAACATTGTATATGATGTGCTTGGTCATTTTAAGATTGCTTTTCAGGATATCTCACAGCACAAGCATAAAAAGATGTCTGGAGGAAATCGACCCTAAGCGTCAAATCTAATGGAACTTGGAGGATACGAACGAGTGCTTCTCAAATTGCCAATTTCAAGCTTCGAGAAGCTAAAGAAGCCTAGTCC
Source organism: Agapanthus africanus (assembly GCA_030015575.1). NCBI lineage: Eukaryota > Viridiplantae > Streptophyta > Magnoliopsida > Asparagales > Amaryllidaceae > Agapanthus > Agapanthus africanus. Next base: position 116,448,852 of record CM057350.1, read on the forward strand.
GAGATTATAGCGTCGAAGTCTAAGTAGTCTAAGATTTGAAGATCAATGTCGACTTCAAAATGCTAGTGAGTGGAATGGCGTGATCTAAGTTTGAAGCATCAAGTGTCGAACCCAATTGAACACCCATCGACCAACGCAAAATTCAAGCGAAACGCCAAAGGTTCGAGAGCTCGAGTAGAGACGACAAGGATTCAAGAAATCGAAGATTTGCGAAACCAACATAAAAATCATTATAAGTACTCTATAGATTATGGTTTTATTAATTAGAACTCTTGAACACTCACACACTCGTGCACAAACGTTTTACATTGCATAAACATCGGGGTTTTCGAGTTTAAAACTTTCGTTTTCATAAAAACCCTAAGTTTCTGATTTTGTGCATTGCAGACGTCTGGCTACTTGAGCTGCAGACGTCTGCCCTTTGAGTTTTTTTCTAATATTAGGAATATCAAAAACCCAAAGATACGACAAACGTCTGAAGGTCAAATGGACAGACGTGTGATGAAGGATTTGAAAAAGAGATTTTTAGAACTTCAGACGTCTTCCTATTGTTTTTCAGACGTCTACCTACTGGTCTCTAGATGGATTTTGTTTTTCGATAAACGTTTGCAGTTCAATGGGACAGACGTCTGCAGAAGGATTTGAAAATGGATTTTTATAACTTCATACGTCTGCCCATTGTTCTTCATACGTCTGTGTTAAAATCCCTGATTGGAAATGTTTTATCGACAGATGTCTGATGCCCATTCTGCGTATGCTATTGTTTTGTTTTGAAAAACTAGTTGTTTATAGCTGTTAGGGTTTTATTAGTAAAGCTGTAGACGGCTGGGCTTTTCTTCTCCAGACGTCTGTCGTGGTGTTTTAACTGTTGTCCCTACTTGTTTTTTGCTTGTGATTCTTGAGGGCTATAAACGAGTTTTCTTTGGGATTTCTCTTGATCAATCACTCAATCATTTTCACTTGCCTATTTCTAAAGTGATTAAGATCAAAAATCTCATCTCTTGTGACAGTTTAGAGTATTTATTCAACTGCTTATCCAATCACTCACACACACACTCAAGGGCTTTTAATTTGATATTGCCATCTTCTTGAGTATTAGTGGGCTTCATTGAAAATTCTATTGAGAGTATTGTGCTTGTAATTTTTCATCTTCTTTTCTTTGTGTGAGAAAGAGTTTCTTTGTAAGAAAGAATAGTGAGTATTAGGAAGATAAGTGTGATGAGCTTGTAGAGAGAAATGTTGATCATGTGTCGAGGAGACGTGTGTAAGGTTTGGCCTCCACCGGAAGCGGGATTATTGGTTGCTTGTGGGCAACATGTTTGTCTCCGAAAAAGACGTGTTTAGTGGGACGAGCTCGATCGTTCAAAGAAAGTGGATGCAGGATCTCCCGAACCACTATAAAAACGACTCGTGTTTGCGTTTGCAATTTCTCCTTTCTCTTATCATTGCTCATAGTTTAGAAATTGCATGCTTAACACTATTTTCTCTATAAGCTCATTACTTGCTTATACTAAATTGCTCTTGCTATATGTTCATGTTCACAATTGTAATTAGCTTAGCCACTTATTCTATTGGTATATCTTTTGCTTAGCTATTCAATTGTGCTTTGTAATTGCAAGTGTAGTTTAGAATTTTTAATTTGGGCATATTAGTTGCTTAGTCCTATTCACCCCCCTCTAGGACTATTGTGTGTAGGCTTCTGCGGTTCTTACATGTTTACGGGCACTAGGGTTTTATTTTTGGAGGAAGTTTTCGTTTGAATAAAAACTAGAATTTAGAGATTCGTTCTTTGTTCCCCAGTGCGTTGGGTTTATCACCGTTTCTGCAGAATAAAATCTGCCCATCGTCCGTAGAACGATATCTACCCACCCCATAATGCATTTCTTCACAGTGCGTATCCCAATTAGGCCTTGTATGGAGCATGAGAAAATTAAATCTTTACAGGCAGCAGGCAGCAAAAATTCAACCCACCCATTGATTGTGACTCCATTTCCGGCTATCAGACTGAGAAGTTATGTAATCTATAAAAAGAAAATGGTAGTGTGACAAAAAAATAAAATCTAATACCTTATTGTTGAACGCCATCAACACATTTCCATTTCTTTGTACCGCATATCTTGACCCTGGAATTTTATAAGAGAATTGTATCAGTTGGAACAACACATAAAAATATAAGAATTTGTCGTATGACAAGTGGATACCAATTAGAAGGTGGATTACAGATCCTAGGGAATGACCAACGCCAAATATTGGAAGGTTATTTATCTGTAAAATAACTACGAAATAGTCTTTAATTTTGAAGAAGTCCTAAATAAAACAGGAGATTAATATGTCATAATTACAGTGTCATGTAAAGACCTGATGCATCGATCAAATTTAAATTGCACTTCATCTGCTATAAGAAAGTGATCAAACCCGCTAGCAAATGGTGTGGTAATAACCAAAGTACCCCTAAGTTATTAAATTATGATTAGTATAATTTCTCACAATTTCACAGAAAGAGAAATGATATGCATCACAAAATTTAAAAAAATTGACTTATATAGTACATAAGATCTGCACAATAGTTTGGAGGGTTATGTTTTGTTTTAAATTAAGTAAACATTATCCCTCAAAATTCAATAAGTTGTATTACTGTAAAAGTGTAGAATAACACAAAGATACTTGGAATATTGAATTGAAATCCACTCACTTCTCAGAGAGTTGCTCCAGTAAAAAGCGATATGTAAGTTGAGGCGCAGCACCCACCCTAACAGATAAGATTGTAATGCATAAGTCGTTTGCATGTAGTCGCTATAGCCAGGTGTGTTCACTGGGTCTTTGAATCAACGAAGATTGAAATATGGGTTAAAATGTCAATTTTACTATAAGTCAGTTTCTCTGCACTCCTGGATGTCTGATCCACATATAGGTGGCAGAATGAACATAAACATTGTGATTTTAGATAGATCAAATAAGTTGGATGTTTACACCCTTCTTTCTTATCTTCGTCAATGATTCAAAGTTCAATATTTTCGTTATACCATTTTATGCTGTTTGGAATAACCAAAATTTTAGCAATGGCCCGCGGAGATTCGTGCATGAAAAATCTACTTAATACATTTGAGGCTTGAGTACAAACCTCAATTTCACTCCAGTCTCCTGAAGTTCCCCAGGTAATTTGAGACTGCTTTGCCGTTTCAGTAATTAATCTGTTGTTGTAGAGATAAACACGGTTCCTTCATCAGCACAAAGAGTATATGATCCCGAGAAACAAATGGGCATATATATTATTTAGGCAAAGTAAAAATATTGAACAAAAGACAGGGAGCATGCTGTCGTGGGGGCCACTAGAAACTTGAGCAAAGGATCCAAAAGTAACACAAAGAAAGAAAAGAAGAACAAAGTATTGAAGATTGTCATGACGTATATACTAACTATTATTTCTATCCATGACTTTGCACTCCCCCCTTTCCAGATTCTTCAATATGCATCTTGCACTACCTTGTCATGATGGCTGCCCTTATCAATGGACCATCAATGAACCATCAACCCAAAATAACTGGAAGATGGAATGGCAAGAAACATATTGACATGAAAAAACTTATAAATTCATCATATGACACTTCGATAATACGGAAATGTTTTAAAAACAACCTGTTTGTGAGGAGAACAAAATATACAGCTCATTCTCATGGGATGTCCCAAGCATATCATGGCAGTGTTGGGGCGTGTCCAAGGGGAGTAGGGTACGGGTTGTATATAGCGTCAGAGGTTTGTTGATCTCTTATATATGTCAGGCACTTCCAATTATTGAAACTTGCCTGTGTTTTTTTTAAAAGTTGGCTGACTGAGTATTGAAATTCACATGGGAGGCCCGATTCATGACTTTCTGATAAAAAAAGAACCTATAGTTTTCAATCTTGAAAATTCTTAATAACAAAAAATGGAACTTTGAATACCGATTCCTGTGAAGTCCCATTCACAATTGCAAAACCCTGATTAAACATGTAAAAATGTGCAAGAATTCCACAAATCAACAGGCGCGTATGACTCAACCCTGAAATTACACGAAAAATAAATCACTTTTCGATCTGGAGGCCGGCGTCGGAGCGATCGCTAGGGTTTGGCCTATTGCTGTTGCCATCGGTGGTGGAGCAGTTGCAGGTGATGTTCCGCCTCCTCCTCGGCAAAAGCTGCTTCTTGTTGTAGAAGCGAATTTTATTGGTATTGGGATTGGGGATTGAATTTCTAGGGTTTGGAGAGCTGTGGAGGTTTGAGCAATGGTGACGAGAAGCCAAGAGCAAGCCGCTGCCGCTGCCCATGCTGATTTTTGCAAATTACTCTCTCTCCTCCTCTCTCTCTCTAGGGTGTGTTAGTGATTAGTGCCCCATTTTTTAGTTGCTTGTTGGTGGCGTGCCGTGCTCGTGTTGGCTGTCATCCCCTCACTCCCGGTTATAGTAACTGCTTTGTTTTGCCTTGCAACAAATTTTTTGCACCTGCGTTGCAGCACGTGTGTATTGTTTGGATTGCATATGTTTAGATATTTTCTAAAAATAATTTCTTTTCTTAGAAAATATATATATATATATATATTTGGAAGGCTTCTTTGAGTTATATTCAAAGATTACAAATGGTTCAAGTAATTATCACCGAGGGCCATAGAGCCTCAGGAGAGGGAGGCATGTGACCCTCCGGATTTTGCATATATTGTTTTGTATTCAAATTAACAACAAGTATATAAATTAAAATGTTCGATCTCATTTCAATAAGATTGGTTGCCTGGTTGGTTCAAAGTCTTTGGATTTGAAGTCCCACGCAGGAAGTACGTACTGGGTTTCAGATCATCTTTAGGAAAAAAAATTCTTTCCTTTTTTTCAAGCATTGATAATAGAATACAAGGTTATCAAGTAAAGGTATAATTCTTTTTTTCTTTATACATGGAATTAGGGGTGCTAATTGAACGGGTCTGTTCGGATTCGATTAGTGTTCAGCTCGGTCCATTTATTAATGAGCCGAACACGAGGCAGAAAAGCCTGGCTCGTTTATTAAACGAGCCGAACTCAAGCTCAGCCGAGCTCGTTCGGTATTGACTCAGGTTCGGCTCGGTTACACACTTTAAAAAAACAGTAATATGTAATATAGAGCAGATTCTATACAACTCTCGGAACATTTAATTCAATTAAGAGATGGTATATAAAGTGCAACTGAGGTGAATATAAAACCCAGCATTTAGATCCATTCCATGCTCTGGATCATTTTTTTTATAATATTTCCATATCTCAAAGCCCTGGTTTAAGCTCTATGATTGTTGTCCCTGACCTAGCCTCCTACAAAACAGTTTCATGCTTTCATCTGAAACACTTATAATAGCCATTGACCTATTCTCAACCTTCTCCAAACACCTCCTTGCCGTTTTCCTTTCAGAAACCAAATATGCATCCGAGCTCGACTTTGGCTCGTTTAAGGCTCGGTAAACTAACGAGCTGAATATGATGCAGACCTGCTTCGATCGAGACGAACTCGAGCCGAGCTTGAGCTAGCATAAACTGATCCGGGCCGAGCTTCGACAGGAGTCGGCTCATTCAAGCTTGGCTCGGTTACACCCCTACATGGAATGCCAAGTGGTTGAAAGTATGGGATATGGTCCAATACCATTTTGCTTAAATACATGGTTCATAACTACGTGTGATTAGTTAAAACACTTTTAGTTTTTCGCAAATCGTGAATTAAGGTTGAATGTTAATCACAAACTACTTTTCTATCCAAAAATAAACATAGTTTCCAATAGAAAAACCATCATATCCCACACTGTATTAATTGATTAGAAACATAGCTTTCTCTAAAGTTTTAGCTGAAATAGATTAAACATAGCTTTCTCTAAATTTTTAGCTCAAATAGAATTTTCCTATGTAATTGTTCATGCCTTAATGGAACAATGGTTTCTAAAATTGCTTTTGAGACTCAATTTTTCCTACAGTGAATGTTTATTCTGTTAGGCGTTAACTTGTACTTCATCAATGATGCGAGAAATAATTCCGTGTGTCGGTTGTATACATCCGGACAAAAAAGAGAAGAAATAGAAGTGTGAGCCCCACATACTGTCCGTATTCCGGATGTATTACACTCAGCACACCGAATAATTCCCCTCTGTGGCGTAAAACAAGGGGACCCGGACCCCGCCGACATGTATGAGACTCATCTTGTCAGTCCCCAACTCAGAGGGCGGTTTACGCCGCAGGCCTCTTTTTCTCTAAATTTTTCTTAAATTCTTGTTTTACTTGAGTTTTTATTCCTACTTAAAAGTCTTTACTTGAATAATAACTCTCATGCTTGCATTGGCTCCATACCCTGCCCAGAATTGTCCGAAACTTCCCTCTCTCTCTCACCTCTTGTCCGGACGTATTACATCCGACACACCGAATAATTCTTTCTCACAGGGGCCGTCCGCAGGGCCCTAACCTCAATTTTTTTTTGTTTATTAATAATGTGGCTCTTACAAGAACCCGACCAGTTATCTCTCATTTTGAACAGCTGACATTTTGGTGAGATACATCATTTGTTACCAAAAAATCTAAATCTCAGGCCGTTCCAAACTTTCAACACCATAGATTATAGTATGTTATTTGATACATCATTACAAACAGTTTTCGCTTTGTATATGCGGAGAGGGGTTGCGGGTTTCGGGCTCATTGCCTGCCACGCGGTTACGCAACCCGCAACCGCTCTTGGCATATGCATATACCTGCAAACTTTATTCGCCAGGAACCTTCGAGTCTCCTCTGTCCATCAGAAATCCTATATTTATACAGCCTGTTATCTTCGTTGCGGAGCAAACGTCAATCGAAACAAATCCCTAGAATTACCCCAAATCTGATCTCGAGAAGGAAGAAGGCGATGGCGTTAAATCCTCAGCTGTTTGCCAACGGAATGCCCGTGCCCTTCGTCGGCGAGATGTTCGTTCTCGCTAGGGACGGCGTCGAGTTCGAGGTCGACAAGATTCCTGAGTTAGTATCATCATCATCGTCCTTCTTTCTTTTCAATTTCTCTCTTCTTCTTCTTGTTGCTGATTATCATTTCTGTGATTGCATGAATGTTGACCCTTAAACTGAAATAGACATAGAGGTTGAATATGTGTGATTTTGTGAATTAATCTTGTTAGGGTTACATGGTATGATTGAAAAATTCCCTTTTTTTCGGCCATAGGAAGAACCATAACTCTTCATAATCAAAATGGAGCATGTATGGAAAGTCAATTGGTTTATTAATCGATAATAAAATCCTTTCTTTTTGGTTGGTTTCATCGTTCAATTTAAACATCTTTCATTATACATGGTCATGCACTCATTTTAGGATATGCTTCGCTTTTTAATCATCATAAGAGGAGGACGGTCTTTTTATTTGCTTTTGTTTTACTCTATAGTATGCAAGTCTAAAAAGGGTGTATAGCTAAAATGTGAATGTCAAGATGGATGAATGGCAACATCTAAGAGATAGAATAGCAATTGAGTGCATCCATAAGAAGTTAGAGGTAAAACTCAGCACAAATACACCAAACATTCCAGCACACGAGTTATGGTTTTATTAATTGTTGAAAGCATGTTGTATAATTAGATTTAATCCAATATTAATTTTTACCCCTGGTGTTAAGGACTGATCATCTTCTCAATGAAGAGCATTACATATGGAATTATGACATGCATTAGATCTTTTATTCCATTCCTTTCCAAATTTAAAAATTATAAAATTTACTTTAGTTCACATTAGGTGAATTCATTTTATGCATTAGTTGTGACATGCACGCGGGAATGTTCCATACACTTGTGGTTTTGCGGACTTGTTTCTTCCATGTAATGCATGCATCTTGTTTATAAATCATAAGAATATGCTACTGCAATCAGTAGCAGATCATATGAAATTCTAACCCTGTTGATTTGTTATGGTTAGTTTCTATATGCTTATGTCTAATGAGCTGCTCTGAAATTTGCTCTTTGTGAATTTTGTTATAAATCAGCGCTCCTGGCGGTCATGTCAAAGCAAAGGGAACTATATACATATCAAACATACGCATGGTGTTTGTTGCAAAGAAACCAGTTGGAAACTTTGTGGCTTTTGATATGCCCCTGGTATGCATTCCTAAACATAATATTATTATTGTGATGTTTATTGAATTGTGTGATAATTTTGAACTTAAAATCAGTACACCCATGCATGAATGCAAATGCAAACATTACAATTTCAAATATTCATATGCACTTGGAGCGCATGGTAATCAAAATGGAGCGTGTTATTGAGCATTGTGGAAAAATGTCAATTGTGGAAATTTGTATGATCGATGGAATGCTTTCATGACTATTCACATGGACCTCAGCTAATAAAATAGATATTTCACATACAGATGCAAGCTCATTATAGTAGTATGCAGGGGCGGACCCACATACAACCCAGCGGGGGACCAAAAAAGAAATCCCTACTACGATCTATTGGCGTCGCCATATTATGAGTGTATAATATTTATACTTGGTTCATAAACAAAACCCAAAGATACTTTTGCCCATGTAGTTGTGCAAGATATTATCTATCAAGAGGTTGTGGGTTCATTTCCCACCATTCACATAGTTATATTTTTAATTTAATTATATTAAGTATGAATCTGATTGTGTGTGTGCTTTTAACAAAAATGTTTGTATCAATGAAAAATGACATGATAATGAAATTTAAACAAAATCTTAATGAAAGTTTCCTGCATGCTGTGAGTTCAATTCCCACCTTTGGCATAATTACCTTTTCATTCTAATTATATTAAGCATGAATTTTATTGTGTGCTTTTTGTAAATAAAAACATTTGGTCTCAATGAAAATGAAAAGATCATAAAAATTTTAAACAAAATCTCAATAGAAGCTCGCATTATGTTGTGCCCCCTTTGACCAAAAATACTAGGTCAGCCACTGGTATTACGCATATGTTTATCATGTCAGGATAATGTGCAGAGTTTTTTTTTTGGGGGGGGGGAGGGGAAATTAGAGAGACCGACCACATGAAAGCAAGAAAGGAAAACTATTAAGCACACCTATTCATCTGGGAATCAACCTCGAAGATACTACATGCTTTAGAGGAAATGAAATGCGGTCGTAATGCAAAACAGGCACTATATAAGGTAGAAATTTACCTTTGATTACTGGAAGGGTACCTTTAAAGTTGGTTAGCATGCATGTTCCCTACTATCCCATCATACATCTATTTGCTGTTTGTTTTCTATTTGTGGAACGAGAGGAGGCATGTTGCCAAGAAGGGGCATTATTTCCTTACTGTTTGATGAGTTTCCAGCATCAAGTGTGATAATACACGCGCACACAGGCATTGGCGCTCAGGCAGATAATTATGCATTTTATTTTTTTTTATTGTATTTTCCACGTGTGTAGTGGCTATCTATGTTGGATGATATAGCCTTATTCCTGATCCGAGTATTTTTACTCTTAAACTGGAAACAACTGTAGATGCTAGACCTAAGTTTTGACAGATAATATCAACGAATTGTGTATATTATATAAAATGATACTGATGTTTGTTTACCTTAGTTAAAATGATTGTCCAAGTAGGGTTGGAAGTGTAACCCTAATAGTTGGGCCCAAGTCCTGCTGGCTATTATTCAGATGTTCGATAAACTGAGATTCCCTTCTGGCATGACACTGTTTCAGCTGGAAGTTTGGCCATGGCCTGATGAAAAAAGATGGCACTTGTGGTCAATTCTTTGAATAGTTCTAACCTAACATTCCATCGGATACTACACGTGCTAGGCACCACTTGATCTATGGTTTGTAGTCATGAAGTTACATCTGTTGAGAGAGACGGATGTGTATAGAACTAACTGAAGCGTATAGGAATGTGATTTCACTAGTAGATTGTAGAGACATGTAATGTTACATGGTGACTATATAGCTAGCAAGTATAAAATTATACAAAGCAAACTGTTGCAATATAAATAAATTCAGGGAACAACAACGGCATGTAAATTTTTTTTAGTCTTCAAGGCCCCCAATATTTATTTCCAGCCTTAAGCTACTAAATCCCACTAGTTTACAAGACATCGCTTAAAAAATAAAGAGAATCAATAGCAAGTTTATCTGCTTATGTTAAATGGTGAGTGGTCCCAAAAAGAGATTCTGATTATAAGGTTTAAAGAAAACATGTTACTGAACAATACTGAAGTAGGTGTGTCTGTGTGTGTATTCAATCTGTATGTTACATTTTGTAGAGTGGAGTCCTTATCTGGAGGGAAAACTAAGCAGTTACTTTATTGTTTTGCTCTTGTGTATCGATGAAGGTCAATTGCTGGTTCTGAAAACAGAAATCAACTACTTGAGGACTATCATGATCTTATGAGCAATGGTCCGATGGAGGATATGTCTGTAAATGAACACATAGTATATACATGGCAGTTGCAACTGGAGATGTAAGATGATTGTCGTAGAGAAGGCTGATTAGGTTTTTTGTGAATACATAAATGAACATAGAGTATATGTATGGCAGTTGCAACTGGAGATGTAAGGTGTATGGCATATATTACTACACAGCCTGAGCTTTTCTTTCATACAAGGAGAAATAGTTTCCTCACTCTTTATCTTGTGCATAAGGAGCTTTCTTTATGATTGCCATATAGTGTAACACCTTAGAATTTAGTATAGTATTTTAGATTTATCGGCATATTTTTTTTGGCTTTAATAAAAATTATCTTATTGGAGTTTAATATTTTTAGTTGAGATAAAACATATAATTATGGTTTTCTAAGTTGTTAATTAAATGATAAGAATTGTTTTCTAATCGAGTAGCATCATATTTTAATATGATTATAATAGTTATTTGTCTAACATTATTTTTGGTGTAACCAAATATATTATGGTTATTTAAGTAGTTTGGTATATAATATTTAACATTTAAAGATTTGTTTTGCTAAATCTAGTGTTGTTTTATTTTTAATATGCATAGAGTGTAAGGTTTATCATTAGATATATTTTTAAAGATATATTGATATGATGGTTATAACAAAAGATACGATATATTTGAAAATCGTTTTAAAAATCTTTTAAAACAAATTTGGGGGTTATGGTAATTATTTTCATACATATATATTTTTATACTCCTAAATATATTTTATCTCCCCAAACAAACGTATACCTATTTTAATCATATACATATTTAAACACAATATATATATATATATATATATATATATTACCTATTTCAATCCCCATATACACACACAAGCCTCATATCTCTCTCATCTAATCTATATTGGTATTTATATAAAATCCTAATAAATCTATTTCTCTCTTCCCAATTTTCTTTCTCCCCTTACAAATAAACCCAGATTCTCTCTCTCCTCTTGATCTATCTCTCTCCCTTCTCTCTCCCTCTCTCCATATATTATATATATTCTTTAACCTATCTTTTAACAACCCTACATCTATAAATTCACCCTCATCATCATCATCAAACATCCCTTCTAAAACAAACCCTAGCTTCAGACCCTAACCCGAGCCCTAGCCACCTTCAGCCTCCACCACGGCCATCAACTGCCGATGCCTCCCTTCCTCTGCAAACCAAGAACCCCTTGACAACTCCCCCTCCTTCATCACCGCAGCTCAAGAACTCCAAGCCCTGCCCTTTCATCTCTTACCCAAAACTTACCCCCATGCCATCTCCTTGCACCACCTCCGAGATCACCATCATCCTCCTCTCCCGAGAACCCATCAGCACCAACTCGACAGCGTCTCCCCGTCGACAGAAACAGCAGCCCCAAACTCCGGCCATCACCTTGTCTTCAGAAACGCCGTTGTCTCCCGCTTGCTTAAGATCCAGAGTCCATAGCCGAGATTCAAGCTTCATGTTTGATTCGGTTAGCGTCGTGTTGCTTTCTTCCATTCATCGCGTCCGTCTCCAAGGCAGGTAGTTGCTTGCAATTTTTCGCTACAAAAATTGATATGTATATTAGTATACTATAAACCTAAAATGTTTAAATAGAAATATTATTATTTGATAATTTCATTAATATTCCATATATTTTTGTGATGTCTTGTAAACGATGCAAACCCTAGTTAGCTCATCCATTAATTGGAACTATACATACCAGATCATGTTACATGTTTGTTAAATAATACAACTATTATAATTATTTAATTTGAAATTTAACCCCTTTAAAACGGTGTTATGAATCTTGTGCTTGCAAATTCACAAGATTATTGTTTCTTTATGGACACTATTTTTTTAACATATATCGACTGTATTTAACATGTTATTTGAGACTAGTACTATTGACATGCTTGAATAACCCTTACATGTTATAACTGTTCATGGACACTATTACATGATAACAACCGTACTTGACATACTATACCTATTCACGATCACCGTTTCATTTCTAAACGAGATCACTAATTATAATGCTGGATTACATATCATGACACATCTTTCCTGTTTACAAGTTTATATTCTTTACCGTTAACATGATATTACATTTTCCAGTCCAGTCAACATTTTATTTAGTGGTTTGAGTTTACTGCTATATTAGTTATAAATACGCGGGGTGTGACAAGGTTTTATTGGTATCAGAGGGAGGCTGATGTTGAAATTAGTCTTGGTTCTATCGACCTTTTATGTTAGAATCGTTTCTAGGTTGCCCTTAGTGTGTCATGCTGCATATTCCGTTGACTCTGATTGTAGGATTCGAGCTACTGAGATAAAATTACGTTATTGTATCCATGTATTGCGGTATGGTTACAATATGGTATTCTGTTTGAGTAACTTAGAGTTCTACCCTTGATTCGTTTTCATTGATTTGATTTCGTTGTACCACTAGCTTTCCTTCTGTCCAGTTACTCGCAAATCTATATCTTATTATAATTCAGGGGACACACTTTGCTTCATATCCACTACCTTCGCCACTATACATCCTATACCACATGAAAATTTGACACAAGACCAAGAAGTACGACTTTACCTTAGAAGATTTGGTTAGGTACCTTCCTTGCACATTTCGATTGTTGGGTCAAGACCGTCACTCTTGACCCTCATTTGTTTTCTTGATCTTTAATTTTTCATGCCCATCTATCTTCCTTGATTCTTGTAATTAATTCGCAATCATGTATTTTCGTTCTTCTAATTTCGAGAACGAAATTTGGGTAGAATGTAACACCATAGAATTTAGTACGATATTTTAGATTTATCAGTATATATTTTTTTGGCTTTAATAAAAAATATCTTATTGGAGTTTAATATTTTTAGTTGAGATAGAATATATAATTATGGTTTTCTAAGTTAATTAAATGATAAGAATTGTTTTTTAATCGAGTAGTATTATATTTTAATATGATTATAATAATTATTTGTCTAACATTATTTTTTGTGTAACCAAATATATTATAGTTGTTTAAGCAGTTATGTATATGATATTTAATATTTAAGGATTTGTTTTGCTAAATCTAGTATTATTTTATTTTTAATATGCATACGGAATAAGGTTTATCATTAGATATATTTTTTAAGATATATTGATATGATGGTTATAATAAAAGATATGATAGATATATTTGAAAATCATTTTAAAAATCTTTTAAAACAAATTTAGGGGTTATGGGAATTATTTTGTTACATATATATTTTTATACTCTCTACAAATATATTTTATCTCCCCAAACAAATCTATACCTATTTTAATCATGTACATATTTAAACTAATGTATATATATTATATCTATTTCAATCCCCATATACACACACACACACACACACAAACCCTATATCTTTCTCATCTAATCTATATTGATATTTATATAAAATCCTAATAAATCTATTTCTCTTCCCAATTTTCTTTCTTCCCTAACAAATAACCCAGATTCTCTCTCGTCTCTATCTATCATCATTCGATCTCTCTCTCTCCATATATTATATATATTCTTTAATCTATCTTTTAACAACCCTGCACCTATAAATTCACCCTCATCATCATCAAACATCCCCTCAAAAACAAACCCTAGCTTCGGACCCTAACCTGAGCCGTAGCCACCTCCAGCCTCTACCACGGCCATCAACCGCCGATGTCTCCCCTTCCTCTGCAAACCAAGAACCCCTCGATAACTCCCCCGCCTTCATCACCGCAGCCCAAGAACTCCAAGCCCTGCCCCTTCATCTCTTACCCAAAACCCTCCCCATTGCCATCTTCTTGCACCACCACCGAGATCACCATCATCCTTCTCTCCTGAGAACCCATCAACACCAACTCGACAGCATCCTCTCATCGACAGAAACAACGGCCCTAAACTCTAGCCGTCCCTTGTCTTTAGAAGCGCCGTTGTTTCTCTCGCGTTTGAGATCTAGACCCTATAGCCGAGATTCAAGCTTCATGTTTGATTCGGTTAGCGTCTGTTTTCTGCCGTTCATCGCGTCCGTCTCCATGGCAAGTACTCTTGCTTGCTATTTTTCGCTACAAAAATCGGTAAGTATATAAGTATACTATAAACCCAAAATGTTTAAATAGAAATATTATTATTTGATAATTTCATTAATATTCCATATATTTTTGTGATATCTTATAAACAATGAAAACTTTAATTAGCTCACCCATTAATTGGAACTATATATACCAGATCATGTTATATGTTCGTTAAGTAATACAACTATTAGAATTATTTAATTTGGAATTTAACCTCTTTAAAATAGTGTTATCAATCTTATGCTTGCAAATTCACATAGATCGTCTCTTTATGGACACTATTTTTTTTAACATATCGACTGTATTTAACATGTTATTTGAGACTAGTACTATTGACATGCTTGAATAACCCTTACATGCTATATCTGTTCATGGACACTATTACATGATAACGACCATACTTGACATACTATACCTATTCACGGTTATTGTTTTATTTCTAAACGAGATCATTAATTAGAATGCTGAATTACATGTCATGACACATCTTTCCTGTTTACAAGTTTCTATTCTTAACTGCTAATATGATACATGTTCCAGTCCAGTCAGCATTTTTTTTATTGGTTGAGTTTACTGCTATGTTAATTATAAATACGCGGGGCGTGACAAGGTTTTGTTGGTATCAGAGCCAGGCTGACGTCTTGGTTCTACCGACCTTTTAGCTTAGAATCGTGTGTCTAGGTTGCCCTTAATGTGTCATGCTGCATATTCCGTTGATTCTGATTGTAGGATTCAGGTGACTGAGATAGAATTATGTTATTATACCCATGTATCGCGGCATGGTTACAATACGGTATTCTGTTTGAGTAACTTAGAGTTCTATCTTTGATTCGTTTTCATTGATTTGATTTCGACCACTTGCTTTCCTTCCGTTCAGTTACTCACAAATCTATCTTATTTTAATTCCGGGGACACACTTTGCTTCATGTCCACTACCTTCGCCACTATACATCTTATACCACACGAAGCTTTGATACAAGACCGGGAAGTACGACTTTACCTTAGATGATTTGGTTATGTACCTTCCAAGCACATTTCGATTGTTAGGCCAAGACCGTGATTCTTTACCCTCGTTTGTTTCCCCGATCTTTGATTTTTCATGCCCATTCATCTTTCTTGATTCCTGTAATTAATTCGCGATCTTATATTTTCGTTATTCTAATTTCGAGGAAGAAATTTCTTGTAAGGTAGGTAAAATGTAACACTCTAGAATTTAGTATAATATTTTAGATTTATCAGTATATATATTTTTGGCTTTAATAAAAATTATCTTATTGGAGTTTAATATTTTTACTTGAGATAAAACATATAATTATGGTTTTCTAAGTTAATTAAATGATAAGAATTGTTTTCTAATTGAGTAGTATCATATTTTAATATGATTATAATAGTTATTTGTCTAACATTATTTTTGGTGTGACCAAATATATTATGGTTGTTTAAGTAGTTAGGTATATGATATTTAACATTTAAAGATTTGTTTTGCTAAATTTATTATTATTTTATTTTTAATATGCATACAAAATAAGGTTTATCATTAGATATATTTTTAAAGATATATTGATGTGATCGTTATAACAAAAGATATGATAGATATATTTGAAAATCGTTTTAAAAATCTTTTAAAACAAATTTAGGGGTTTGGGGAATTATTTTCTTACATATATATTTTTATACTCGTTCCAAATATACTTTATTTTCCCAAACAAATCTATACCTATTTTAATCATATACATATTTAAACTAATCTATATATATTATATCTATTTCAATCCCCCCCCCCACACAAACCCTGTATCTCTCTCATCTAATCTAATCTATATTGATATTTATATAAAATCCTAATAAATCCATTTCTCTTCCTAATTTTCTCTCCCCCCTAACAAATAACCCAGATTCTCTCTCGTCTCTATCTATCATCATTCGATCTCTCTCTCCATATATTATATATATTCTTTAACCTTTCTTTTAACAACCCTACATCTATAAATTCATTCTCATCATCATCATCAAACATCCCCTAGCCTCAGACCCTAACCCGAGCCCTAGCCACCTCCAGCCTCCACCACGGCCATCAACCGCCGATGCCTCCCCTTCCTCTGCAAACCAAGAACCCCTCGACAACTCCCTCTCCTTCATCACCGCAACCCAAGAACTCCAAGCCCTACCCCTTCATCTCTTATCCAAAACTCACTCCCATTGCCATCTCCTTGCACCACCACCGAGATCGCCATCCTCCTCTCCCGAGAATCCATCAGCACCAACTCGACAACATCTTCTTGTCGACAGAAACAGTGGTCCCAAACTCCGGCCATCACCTTGTCTTCAGAAGCGTCGTTGTCTCCTTTTCGCTTGGGATCCAGACCCCATAGCCGAGATTCAAGCTTCATGTTTGGTTCGGTTAGCGTCGTGTTGTTTTCTGTTGTTCATCGCTTCCGTCTCCAAGGCAAGTACTCTTGTTTACTATTTTTCGCAACAAAAATCGATAAGTATACAAGTATACTATAAACCCAAAATGTTTGAATGGAAATATTATTATTTGTAATTTCATTAATGTTCCATATATTTTTGTGATATCTTATAAACGATGAAAACCCTAGTTAGCTCACCCATCAGTTGGAACTATACATACCAGATCATGTTACATGTTCGTTAAATAATACAACTATTATAATTATTTAATTTGGAATTTAACCCCTTTAAAACGGTGTTTAATCTTGTGCTTGCAAATTCACATAGATTATTGTCTCTTTATGGACACTATTTTTTTAACATATAGACATGTTATTTGAGACTAGTACTATTGACATGTTTGAATATCCCTTACATGCTATAACTGTTCATGGACACTATTACATGATAACGACCGTACTTGACAGACTATACCTATTCACGATTACTGTTTCATTTCTAAACGAGATCACCAGTTAGAATGCTAAATTATATGCCATGACACATCTTTTCTGATTGCAAGTTTCTATTCCTCACCGTTAACATGATATTACATGTTCCGGTCCAATCTGCATTTTATTTAGTGGTTGAGTTCACTGTCATGTTCGTTATAAATACGCGGGGAGTGACATATAGAGTAGGAATTTGTGTTTATATCCTTGTACCTGATTTAAAAAGTTCATGATGTTAACATAATGCCTCGATCCCCCCCAACCCCCCCCCCCCCGCCTCCCTCATTTTGGTGTAGAATATTTACCAGAGGAAACCAGATTCTGTGAAATTGGAAGCTGATGACACGTTATATTTTGCAATGTTATTATTGTTCTGTGCTCCCTCCCAGATTCTTCTGTTCTCTCATGATGTCACCTGTTAGAGATATTTTTCATTTTAGCTATATTATGCGTGGCTCTTTGGTTTTCCATGTTTTCTTAAAAGTTCAATGCAATTCGTCATGTGTTTGCAACTTTTGTCTATATTCTTTATCCAATTATCTTAGTAGAGTTTGCAGGGAAAGTAGTTTCCTTCATTGTAATGATTCTTAGTTTCTACCAAAAGATGCATGTGCACATTTAACCAGTAGGCTGTTTCTGTTTTCAGCTCTTTGTACACGGTGAAAAGTTTAACCAGCCAATATTTCATTGCAACAACATATCAGGACAAGTAGAACCTGTGAGTAGAGAAAAAAAAGCTCCAGATGATTAATTTTTCTTCCAGATATGTGAACTAAATGTGATAAATGTTTCAGGTGGTCCCAGATGACCAACATAGGGCTCTATATTCGACTTATTCGTTCAAGATCTTGTTCAAGGAAGGTGGCTGCGGAACTTTCGTGCCTCTTTTCTTCAATTTACTCACATCTGTGAGACGGTACAATCAGCATCAAGCTCATCATCCGGCTGCAGGTCCTGATACCGCATGTCGTGTCGACCCATTGCAAGCTGCTCAAACTCCGGTGGATGAAATGATGCGACACGCGTAAGTACACAAGCATAGACCTGCTAGTTCCCTCTACTAGATTCAATAAGGCATGTTGGTATGAAATGTCAGTAAATTTTGAATTTATACGAACCTAAGTGAAAAAGCACATGTATTGGTAGTACAGAACCCGTCCTTATTGGCTTCCTTCTTTCTAAGGGTGCTGCTACATGGTTGGCTTCCTAAGGATGTCATGTGGCATCTTCTCCTCACTAGCTGTGTGAAGAATTGAATTCCAATAGCTAACTAGATTTGTGCACATGTGCGATGCAAAGTGAACATAATTGTGATTTTATGTAGAAAAAAAATTATGCAAGGTAAACGTAATTGTGATTATTTAAAGAATTTTTTTATGTAATGCGAGTTTTTGATACAACCTTAAATATTTGGGGGAAATGTTTTTAGATCTCTTAGATTTTATGGTAGGATGACTAGGTCCCTAACCTTTTTCTTAAACTCACAGAATCCTTGGTAACTTTTTTCTGCTACGGTCTCCTAGAATACCTTTGCATTTCTCTGCAGGCTGTAACCAATTTAAATGTATGTGTAGTGAAATCAATGAAATTGTGGTCAAGTTTATCATAACTATAGGTTAGCAGACTGTAATCGGTTTTAGTTTACCTGCAGAAACGGGGTAATTGTAGTCAAAATTTATTCTATAGTTTTTAAATTTTGTAGTTGGAGTCTAAGTACTCCATAAATGCAGTCAAATATACTCTAACCATGGTCAAATTACCTACAATATGTCAGTAACTAAAACTAGCATTTTGGCACGTGCGATCCATGTTAAATAAATCAGGTTACATATCATAAATTAACTAGATCTGTTAATTTTGTTGTAAATTAACTAGATTTGTAAGTTACAAATATGTCTATGCTTTATTGCTTAACTAGTTTTATCTAGTATTTGTTTTCAGAACTATGAGAATTTTGGTCCTTGTGAGAATCAAATTGGCAACTTCAATTTGAAGACCCCTCCCCTTTTGCATGAGCACTAAAATTTATTTAGTATTTTCCCTCAAAACTATGAGAATTTTACTTGCAATGTGTCCTTATGAGAATCAAATTGGCATTGAAGACCCCTCCTCCTTTTGCGTCAATACTAAAGAAGAAGAAGAGGATGAGATTAAAATGGTAATCCAGGGAACCAACCTGCCATTCCCCAACTCCCCCCTGCCCTCCCAAAATATGCCCTCATAAGAACTCACTTGACGTATTGGCTCTCACACACACACACACACACACACAAAATAGTCGTGTGAGTGGAAGAGAACATATATGCATACCGACTATATGGCAAGAAGGTTTGCATTATAACTGTAGTTAAATGTATACCGAGTTTATTTGGCATTCATGCACTAAAATTTTACATTCATTGTTCTCTTGTTTGTGTAGCTATGTGGATCCAAATGACCCTACAAGGATTTTCTTGCAGCAACCCACTCCGGAATCCCAAATCCGCAGGAGGGCATATCATCACCAATCTGCTGAAAACTCTGATTAGCGTCCCTTGTGTACCTGTGGGAACATGATTAATATCGTGTATAATAAATAATATCCTCGTATATGTTTGGTCTATTTTCCCTTAATTTTGCGTGAGTATGGCTGTACACTACTTCGATATCTACATATACCTGATATTCTATGATTAATGTTTATGTATAAAATTATAGCTTAGATCTTCGTATGGGTCAAATATATCTGAGATTGGAATTTTGGGACGCAAGTTGTGGGTTGTGCTTTGAGTGTTCTTATTTGCATAAATTGTTATGTGTTGCAAGTTAGTATAATCAGTTGCTTATATTTTCAATTTTGAACATGATATGAGCGTTTGTTGAGTACCATTGCTTCTTGGACTTATGACTCCTGCTTGTTATCTTATTGAAGCCGCTTGCCAAAATGGGATCATCTATGATCTGAAAATTTTGGCTTGAGCAGTTGGAAGTTCTTGATCGCAGCCAAACTGTTCTCCAGTTAACATCAGTAAGTTCTTGGCAGAATAAAAGAAACAATGAACAGTATATGCGTGAATTTAAAGCTAAAATAAATTAGAACAGCAAGACTTCCTGAATAAGAAACATGATAAGTTTTAAGTTATACTGATAGTGAAACATGAGACATGCTCATTGTGCCCACTTAACAGCAACTTTCCAAAACGTTTGAGAGATGAAGAGTTCAGAGTTTTGGTCTTTTGTGTACTTTCTGCACCAGAGTGATGCTAGAATAGAAAAGTCAGATAATGTGATCGTCATCAAATGTTAAAGGGTTCAAAATTGTATATTATTATGTTTTCCGTCTGAAGCAAAAGTATACAGCTTATGAATCTAAAGCATAACCTAAACATTCTGACAGAAACTGCAACAAAGAGCCGCAGAGCGCTTAGCTAACATAGAACCAAAAAAAGAGGAGGGAACTTCATAAACAATATTGGAAAGGTGATAGTAGCTGCAACAAAGCAGCACTTTCATCAGGAAATATTTGCATTCTTCAGATTTGTGGATGCCACCACTCCAGCCGAAGTCCGCATAGGCCACTCGCCAAGAACAGCTATATATGTATCAGTGGTCTTAAGGTGAGGCTGCACTAATTCCCATATCTTTTTCTTTTGGACCTGGTAAGACAACATCATAGTATTTCATTAGTTCCTATAACTCTATTATATAAACCAAAGGTTTCTACAACTTGGTGTAGTAAAGGCAAAACAGTTTGTGAAGCTGCTCCTTTCAAGCCTATTTCTACTGCATTATAACCATACAAATAGATGAAAAGTACAAAGAAATCCTTTTTTCTTTATTTGATATTAACCTCTGTGTGACGGATAACTTAACTTTTTTTTATAAGAGCTTTTTAGGTTATCCACCATCCAGAATGTGAACGAAGGGATGAAATTGAAAAATAAAAAATAAAAAATCAACCCATTTATTTAAGGCTTGCCTCTCATGTTAAATCTCAACCTTCAGCTTATCATTTATGGCCAAATTGTTCAAAATACATGTAAAAACACTTTTTAAAGAAGAGACATGACTGTTCGAGGAACAAAAACATCTTTACATTAAGATACATATCTACATGTCTGTATAAGACGATATGGCCATAAACAAATATATTAACCATAAGAAGACTAGAAGAGTACAAAAAATACAAAAACTTATTTTCTTTCTTTTTTTGTTTAATGGATTTGATTGATCGGTTTTCAGAGGCATAAGAGAGTGCATATATTATACATTTTGAAAAAGAAAAAAAAAGTCGGGCACTCTATCCTAAGAATAGGCCGTGGAGACCATCTAAACCATGGTGGGCAATCACTATCTTGTTCATCCTCAACGATCTCTATAATGCCGACGAGCCTTAACTTGGGCGGCACACTCCCCCACTAGGTGGGAGGTCTTGGATTCAAATTTCCTCACTTGCAGTGGCAAGGGAGGATTTTTGACTAAATACGTGGAGCAATTTCCAACGGACATTGGGGTCCAACCCAACAACCGCCCCCCCGTCCCCCCCCCCCCCAAAAAAAAATTAATAATAATAATGCTTACGGCTGTTGCGAGAAAAAAACGGTCTCTATAATTGTCCTCAACACAATTGGGGATTTTACATGAACTGTGTCCGTTAAAAGAACAGCTTTTCCAGGCTTTTAATGTTTGCCAATCGGCAAAGGAGTGTGCAGTACTCTAAATTATTGGAGTGAGACCCTTCAAGGAGTGAGAGTGAGATATTGATGATGCAAGCAAACTTTAATAGGGATTATAACAAAGTGAATACCATCTAAAGTACCAGAAATTGTGAGTTTCGCTTTTACTTGCTTATTTATTTATTTATTTATTATGCTAAGTATAGACGATAATGATTGCCAAGTATGAATAAAGATTCTTGAGTAAAAAGAATATGATTTTGTATGGTTTTAACTTTCTTTTGGCCACATTCGGTTTAAAAGGAAGTGAAGGAAGCAAAAGAATAACGGGAGGAAACAATGTTATTTATGAAAGGACTATCATAAAGTCCCTCTCAATTCAAATTTTTGCCCTTCACTTTCTTGCAGACCAAACATAGACTTAAGGCAAGACCTTCTGTGGCTGTGATGTAATGACTTTTGGTGCAGTGTCGAGCATGCATGCTTAGTTAAGAAGTTTGGTTGGAATGAGCTTGTGTGTGTGAGCTGCAAACTCATAACAGCAAGCTTGAAATAACACCACTTTTTGAGGTGCCAAGCACTTAGATAAGGATACTTTTGTTATTCCCCTATAGATTCCCTTGAATGCGGATTAGCACAATCATGTACCTTATTAAAGACATCAGGAAATTTTGATAATAAGATTGAAGAAAACATGTTACTACGTTAGTCATTGACCAAAATGTTTAACTGTTTAACTATTTAAGTGAGCATAAAAAGTCATCATAATACTGATGCCCCAATAAAAGGGCAATTGGGTTAACTAAAGGAATTTCTCATATTCCGATAAAAATACAAATAAAAATCTTTCTTAACAGGATTAATCTGAAAAGAAGATACGAACTTTTGGATATAAAATCTGATGACCAAATTCTAAAGATAGATGCCCAAAGTGTTAATTACAATCAATTGCATGGTTCAATAATCTACTGAGTACTAACATGAGACTGAGAGGCATTGGGTACAATGCCTAGTGCACTTACAACTTAGTATACAAATTGCTCAGATTAAAATGTTTCCCTTCAAATTACGTGTTCCTTTCTATATACATAATGTAAACCTATAGAAGGGTGGCAGATTTTCTCTATTTCCCAAATTGCCCTCGCTCAATTATTTGCTTCAGAAAATGCAATTATGAGCATGTAACAGTTTAGGCTTCCCACTTCATTGTATGTTTGTCAAAAATAAATTTATTGCTTATTAGTGTTATTTATTACTTTTCTACGTGTATCAAAACAATCTATCCATGCTCTTTAAGTCATATATTTACATCTTTGTGGGTACCCATAATTGAAAAGACATTACAAGATATTTATTGTAGTGATAATGACATTACCCCATCTTCTGCGGCTTTTCAAACATTTGTATAAGAAAGTTGACTTATGCCTCATGTATTAAATGCATTCGCTGGTTTAAAACATGCTTCACCTCCTGGTGTAGGCTACGCGTCTAGTCACTTTGTAACAAATAAAATTCAAAGATAATAGTGCGGTGAGAAAGAAAAGAAAAAGAGGGAAAAGAAAAGACAAGACCAGAAGATTAATAGATTTTACATTTATTGAATATTGTTCAAATCACATGCTTATCATGCTCTTTTGTTCGTTTATAAGTAAGTCAAAAGTTCTCTAATCTCCTTATCACTCTATATTTAATTGACTCTGAGAGGATCTATATACATAATGAAAATCCATACACATCGGTGGCAGAATTTTGTCAAGATGTCAATTTTGCCCCCCAAATTATTTATGACTATTAGATACGCATGTGAAAGCACATATTTTGTCTACCATAATTCAATCTATATATGCTCATTTTCATGTTTCAACCACCACAGTCATGAATAAGGACAACAATTTATGTCAAATTATGTATAGTGAAGTGAAGGAACATTGCAAACAAACAAATGGATTTAATATGTGCAGTGAAGCAAGCATGTAATTTCAACATGCATACTATTTGTTGATGTAAAAATGAACTTCAATGCACCATATAAATCCGGTATGTCATGTGCTGCATTTAAGATATTGACTTTACTTAGCCTCCTACAACAACTCCTTTTTCATCCTTATAAATAGCCCATGGATCCTTGCATCGACTATAACAATCTGTCTAAGAAGATATCAGTTAACAGAGAGATTGTAAGTTATTATTCTTATCATGTACATTTATCTGTATATTAACAAAATTACATTACTTATGTTTTCAAGTTCTAATAATGCTTTAAAATCTCAACAATTACAGGATGAGCTATCGTTTTTCTTGCCATTATGGATTAGGGTATTCAACCAGTCTCGCCAGTGTGGATGGAAGGCGAAAGGCGGCCAACGGATGGTGCGCCTACGGCCGGCCGGAGGGTGGCGAGGGGGGAGGTCGGCGATGATGGCCGATGGACTATCGACGACCAGCTGATCGGTCGGCGGCGGGCGAAGGGACGAAGACTAGGCTGCGATAGACATGCAGAGACAGCTGTGGCAAATTTTGTGTTATGTGGGAATATTTAGGGATAATTTTGTGATGGGCGGTGACCTGGGTGGGAATAAGATTCCCATAATTTGGGGCATTAGATTACCATACTAATCTTATATTTCCAGAAATATTTTTTTTACATCAAAACAAGCTTGGTAATATTTCATGGGAATCTAGGATTACTGCTTACCAAGCGCATCCTAAAGAGCTTATTAACTACTGTTTTGCATGACTTCTCTATTCGAAATTACGATAAGATTCTTAAATCTTATTTAAAATAGAAATATATCTTATATCCTCTTCAACTGTTTCGAATCATTGAGTATGATTAATCTGGCTTTCGAATTAGAGCCCAAAGTACAAATAGAATTCAAATTCACTTTGAAGTAGTGTTCATCATCCCATTACCCTTAATTTATGTTTTCCGCGCGTAGCGCGGGTGCAATGCTAGTTAATAACATATGTGTAACTCTTGCGCTATTTCCAACATAATGGAATGACAATTAAATAGTATAGAATTTCCAGTTTATACAGAAACTTAGATGTATACTGTCAGGAAATGAAATACAACAATGTCTATAGACCATAATCAGAGATGTACAGACATATATGATATACAGATTACAATCTTGTAGTTCAAATATGTTTACTTCCAAAAAAAATAAACCAAGAACTTCTACAAATTTTGGCATAATAGATTTACAATTATATCCTATAGAATTTCCAGTTCATTTGAATACTTGTATGCAAGTGAAGGTTAGATGGGGGGCGGGGCGAATGCAACAATGTTAATATCTGGAAATGTACAGACACAAAAATTATATAAATTACTATAGGAAGTATAAGCACGAAGTTGATAGGAGCGACCTGATTAGGTGTGGCAGCATCTGGTTGTAAGTCTTTCTCTTCTTCTGAACCAAACCAAACTCTTTCACCAGGAACAGAGGCTTCAGGAGGTTTAAGAAGCTCAACGGTCTCATGAGATGCATCAGAAGCAGCCATTAGCATTCCATTTGATTTGATACCACGCATGTTCCTTGGTTTGAGATTAGCTAGAACAACCACTTTAGTATCCTGTATGAAATGTGTGTTTGCATCAATACATTGTTTTAGATTGTTCATCATATTCTTAGTATAAATAGTTATGGGTATTCACACGTTAAATACACCGGAAACATACAAAAAATTTTTATCATAAAACTGAAACATGCATCAGAACATATTGGGCATGTAAAGAGGATCCAAGGTTTCATTTGAATTTTCAGCGAGTTCAGATCTGCAGTATTTTGGATAAAAATCTCAATAATTAGAGAAGAATGTTATAGCTATTAATTGGTTTCCTGTTAATGACACTTCTTACTATTTGAAAATGGATGCAGATGGCAAAGGTTAGGAGAGGGAGAAGAAGCAGGCTGCAGCAGAATTGTAGTATGTGGCATTATTTTCTATAGAAACAATAATGGCAAGTCTTAAGTGTTAGTGCAAGTTTTTTACTTTGATATATGCTGCCCACATGGTTAACAGAACAACAGGTTTTTTAAAAAGGTCTTTTGTTCGAATCTCATTATTGCCAATCATGCACTTGCTTATTTATTTACCTTTGCTATCTTGCCTTTCCTAGCGAGTTATGTTTTACGCCGAGGACTTTTTCACATGGCCAAGTCCAATGTGAGGGGAGGTTTATATGTCATATATATTTGATGTGCATTTTTCGCCCACAGCTCATCTATTAAAACTTTTGGGCAAAGTGTTTATCTGATAGCTTGCACTAAGTGCAGCATATGATTGAATGATACATGATGGGAAATGTTGAAGTTGGATACTTGATACATATTCGAAGTTTACCTTGGGGAAAGAGTTCCTGAAGCAAATTGTGAGTATTGCTTATTCTAGTAGCTGCCCTTTCCCGTGAAGCAAATAAAGTACCTACATAATTTAATTTTCAGATAAAAAATCTGAAACTTCTGTAATTATGCCAGTGCTTATAGCAGCTTAACGGAGACTAATAAAAACAACTTCCCAGAATTTTTTCGTTGAAAGTCAAAAGAGTTTTCTATTAAACAGTGACATGTTTCGTTAACACCTTTTTGACTTCTACGGTCCAATTTGATAATAGGATTTACTTCAGCACATCTCAACCCCAATAAGAAGAAAAAAGGAGTTCGGCATGTGCACGCAGCAGACACTATATACAACATGTTTGATACGGCCATTAGTAGGGCTCTTCTACTTGCAGAATCATTTTCACAATCCTATCAATGCATGTATAGTATATACATATCGTTTTTAAGATTCTAAGCTAAATCACTCGGAAAAAAGAGTCCATGTTCCTAAACCAAAACTCAAAGAATACCTTGCTTAGGTCTTGCGTTAGCGATAAATGCCAAGATAAATACTCAAGAAAGACTTAAGTGATTATCATGAGTGCGTAGCTTAACTTTGGGTTTAATTAAGTTTATGCTGTAATGGATTGCCTGAACGAGATCTTTATTATCCTTTATCTCTTATTTGTTCGCTCGCTTCATTAGAAAATAGTAACTTACAACAGAGCTTAGTTTTGGTCCTGAGTTATTCATTTCAGCTACCACCCTTTATGTGAATGTCAATTCTATATACTCTAAGATGGAAAGTCTTCCTGTTTTAGTTGTATAGATTTCTTTATTGCTTCAGTTCCTATATCTCGATCAAATTCTTGCATTCTTTTCTCCACATTAGTTTTAATCTAAGATTTAGGACTTAGATGACCCCGATGGTCGGAAATACAACGATATGAAAAACAGCTAGGTCCAAGTTACCCAGACATAAGTGTTCTTAATTCCTTGCTTTCGTTGCATTTCGTTGGATTTTCTTGTTTCCATAACCACTTGCACACTTCATCCTGTCATCATGTGCATTTGTTTCTATTTTATTTCATTTTCTTGATGTTAATATAGATTTAGTATTTTGATAACTTCTTCACGATCCAATTTTCTATTAAGTTTATCGCTTTTTGAGCATATACACAGACCACTTCATGATTTTTTCCAGTTAGCAGTTGCTTCAGTAAATATACAGGCCACCACAGATTTATAGTAGAACTAGCATGTTGTTCTACAGAAATCAGTATGGTGTCAACTCAGCCAACTTAATGAAGCATATTTTCGCATGGAAAGCGCAAAGGTGAAACCATGCAAGACGAAATTAATATCCAGTAACGATTGAGCTAATGTTGGGAGACACGCATTTAAGGTCGTAAATATATATAGTACCCCCACTTGGGGTATGGGTGGGGGTATCAACACACTTGGCAAGGCCAGGGGTTGAGGCAAAGAGGGGGCGGGCTGGGGCCCGGGCCCGGCAGCGATTTGGTTGAAGTTGTACCCCAGGAGGCGCCTCTTGACTGTGGGCACCTGTAGGAGCAAGGTCAGCCCCAGCATCATAAGCAACAGCAACAAGAAAGAAGAGATAATTTGGGGAAGAGTTAGGGATATAGTATTTGGGAAAGAAAGGATGGTATGGTGGAGCATAAGTTAAACGGGTCAGGTTTTGGGCTTTTGGATGTTTAAACATGTGTATCTAGTAGTTATTATAACTTGAAGTTCGAGACCTATAACCTTTGTGTCCAATACCCAATAACTCAATTGCTTAAGTTTTGGATTTCTTCTGCCTCATAAGCCCTCGTTGAAAGTATCAGTTGAGTATTTGAATTTCTCAAATCTCAATTTTGCTTCTGTTGTGTTATTTATCTGTTTATTTAAATCACTAGACTTAATTTTATAGTTTTTTAACGCCAATTAATATAATGATTTAGTTTTCAAACATTATGATTTGATAGTAATTAGAGTTTTATTGTTTTGAGGTTTGGACTTCAATATTTTCCATGTTCCTTAAATAATTTAGGATTTCCATACATAAATTTACCGAGTTTTAGATTAGAATTCTTTTAGATTAGAAATATTTTAGAATAAAAATTAGGGTTTATGGATGGTTACGTTGAAATTTAGATTGAAAAATGAGTAAACCAAGGCTATTAACCAAAAAAAAATTGGCTCTAATATCAACGCCGTTCAAGCCAACGCACTTCTTCCTCTAAAGAATCCTTTCAATCTAATAATTCTTCTATACGTTGACTAATTGAGAAGGAAGTCATTATGATTCATTCACTTTAGTCATTGACCGTGTTTCGGGTTATCATAGTTTTTTGTTGTTGTTTGTAAGTATATTATCGGGGCCCCTCCTTACTCCAAATCCTGGCTCTGCCCATGGACAAGGCTACCAATGCTTAAGGTGTGGCATATATTAGATTACTCTGGCAATATATTACAGCTAGATTAAGCTAATACAAAGAAAGCGACGGCCTTAAGGCACATCTTGCATCTCATATCCTATACAACTATCACTATAGTTATAAGATTATAAAAATTTATTTATAGCATGTGAGAAAAGCAAAGTTGGCTACATAAAATGATCTCGTCTAATCGGGTCTTTTGGGACTGCTTTTTTTGGTTAAATTAGCCGTGATCACTCCCTTTTACATTGCCTAAGTTTGCATTCGCTTCAGTACACTCCAGCTATCAAACTAACTCTTTCCAAATCACCTTATTGCTTCCGGATTCAAGCATGCAGCACCTCATTAACACCACATTAATTTCGCAGATAAAACAAGCTTGGGGTTTTGTTTCAAATTTCAATTACATAAATAAAAATAACATTTGAAAGAAAAATGAATCAGAAATTAGACCTGGAGATGCTCGAGGGCGACGTAATTGACGAGGCCGCTGCAGATGGTTCGAGGCTCTGCCTCGCCGACGTCAACCTCTTCGACGTACAAGGAATCGGCCTCGGGGTGCCTCCACGCCTTGAGCACGTGCCCTACCCTTATGTCCAGCGCATCTGCCGCTTCCTTTATCGGATCCACAGGCACAGGATCCGAACTAGGGCCAGGACTAGGGCTAGGGTTAGGGTTAGGGTCTTCTACTGCGATTGGGGCGGAGGAAGAGGAAGAAGAGGAGCAGAATGTTCTGGATCCTGTAGCAGGGGAGGAGAAGAGGGAGGATAGGGTGGGGCCCGCGGTGGGATTGGGGTTGAAGAAGAAGAACTTAGGGTTTCTTCTTCTTGTCGTTGTGTTGGTTGATGCGATGGTGGTGCGAATGGAGGAGATGAGGAGCGCTCCGCCTCTTGGCGCCGCCGCCGCTGCTGCAGCCATTGGCCCGTTATGTTGTCGGAAGAGAGAGTATGAGGTGTTTTGTTTTGTTATCCTGTGATACGCTTTGCACGGTTTTCTTTTACTAAAAGAATCCTTATATAATTATTTAAGTTAAATTACACTGAAATACCCTCAACTATCACGTTTTTCACTAAAACGCCTTAATGTTTTTATTACAGAAAATACCTTGAACTATGGTTTTTAAGGGGGAAAACATAGTTCAAGGGATTTTATTGTAGTAAAAGAATTTTAAGATGTTTTAGTGAAAGAAATTATAGTTGAGAGTATTTTAGTGTAGTTTGTCCTGATATTTAACTAGGAGAATCGGACCGTGGCATTTTTTAATTATCAATATCGACCTTGTTAAATGTTAAATATGAACCATTGTGACATGGGTTGAGGGCCTGGGGCTGAATACGATAATAAAAACAATCGATTTTCTTGATTCAATGCTAAATAGTAATTTCTTTACAAAATTGTCCATAAGATTTTGAGTTCCCCGGTCCTTTTTGAAACGATAATTACCTTTTTACCCATTTTCAGTCATGTCCACATGTACTGACCATTGTCGCTAGACGCCAAGCAGAGGACAAAGGCCCTTTGTCGTCGTCGGCCCACCATTGTTGCCAAACGTTGTTTGGTGCCCTCCCCCAGCGTCATCCCATTGTTGGCTTCCACCACTGCTCATTTGCTCATTGACATTGGCCGCTGTCCTCCGCCATCGCCGACCGTCGCGGCAACTTGGTGTCTGCCACCACCGCTCATCGCAGGGCATCACCGGCCTTGCTCCTCCATCTTCGACCGTCATGCTGACATTGCCTTCCGTCGTCAATTGCTGTACTGGGCGTCGCCGGCTACCGTCTGTTTCTCATCGATCGTTTGACAGCTGTTTGCTGAAACATTCTTCGTTGCTTTGTCTACGTTCACAACAACCATTGTCCGTTGTTGTTGTGCACATATATTGCTGGGAACGGTCAAAATGTAAGAATTAAGTTAATGCAGCATTTTTTGAAATCATATACCCGGATATCGCATTTTCAAGATGGTGTGGATTCTTGGTAATTTTCCATCCCACTTTTCTAAGCAATCCAACAAGCTATATTATGGATGGCATTCAAAGTAAAATACTGGTTTGCAGTCCAACATAATAGGCATAGGAAATGTCAGTGCCACTGTATCCCGATGGTAAAGTGTCTTTTATTTGAGCCTGAGACATGACTTTCGAATACAGTTTGTAGCAGGATACAACCTATTATTATTTCCCCAAGAAAAAGGAAAAAATAAAGGCTTTAGCCAACCACATGGCACGATAGCTTCACATATTGTAGGGTGCTCGATCATTATTTGTCGTACCCGTTACCTGTCCATTTTACATACCCGCATCAAATCAAGCTGTGCATTTACAGCAAAACCCCTTCGTCTCCTCCCTCTTCGCAATCATGGACCATCATCGCCCTATCAAGAAACCCAAGCTCGAAATCGAAGACGAACCCAAAATCAATGGCGTCGGCGTAGAATCGTCGCTGGGGACCTCGCCTGAAGAGCAAGAGGAGGCGCTCCTCGCTCTCATCGCGCACCGCAGCCATGAGGTCGAGCACAACAAGCAGAGGGTTTCTTATTACAAATCTCAGGTAAAGGCCTCAACTTTTTGTATCCGATCGATTTAATGATCTTCGATGGTGCTGATCATGTACTTGCAGCTGGAAATTTCAGAGAGGAGATTGAGGGAATCGCAGTCTCAGCTTGCTCGGCTTCGATCTGGGCGATCAGCGGCCAAGGTTTCTGATTCGGCTTCTGCTTCTGGGTCTGCTGCTGCGGCCTCTAATGGTGCTCGAGGATCGAGCCCTTCGCAATCGCAGGCTCGTCCTCA
The DNA here is from genome assembly GCA_030015575.1 of Agapanthus africanus. Taxonomy (NCBI): domain Eukaryota; kingdom Viridiplantae; phylum Streptophyta; class Magnoliopsida; order Asparagales; family Amaryllidaceae; genus Agapanthus; species Agapanthus africanus. The sequence continues at coordinate 116,480,438 of CM057350.1, forward strand.
GCTTATCATTCCTGCCGTGATCCCTAAGACTCCGAATCCTCCGCAACCTCCACCGCGGCCTGTCACGGCGAAACCATCGCCGATGGTGGAGAAACCGAAGCGAGAGCCGGTCACTACACCTTCACCTCCTGTGCCTACCGAGAAGAAGAGGCCAAAACGGAATCTTGGTAATCCAATCTAATTTTTGGATTGAAAATTTAGAGTTTTTGATGGATTGTTGTTGTTTTTTGGCCAAAGGTGAAGGCCAAAAGTCCAAATTTTACATGTTAAAATAAAAAATGGTTATAAAAGAAAATTAAATACAAGTGATGCAGGTCTCTTGATGAGGTCTGGATCTCCTTCAGACGTTGTCTTCTACGATCTGTTGCAAGCGTTGATGAATGGCTGAGATCAGGTTTGAGGGTTGCCTCCTGAAACGTGTGGATCTCAGTGGGCTTGATTTGGAATGAGGCCGATTTACCTGCAAGAAAGTCCCGGGGTGGTTGTGCCACTGTGGACCCTCCGACGATCAAGTTAGTCGAGGTGTTTGGGCAGAGTAGCGGCCTATTGAGATAGAATTGCCTTACCTTCGTCTGAGAGGGGGTTTATATAGTGGCAGCCATGGGCTGGCGGGCACGAGATTTACGCCGGCCGTTACGTTCCTGGAGTCACGCCTGCGCGAATGGCGGGATCCTCCATTAACGACGAGATACACCCGATAGCGGGGGAAAGTGATGGCGTGGGACGCGGGATCATGGGCCGGCAGATATCTCGCGTCTGGCGAGATTCGCGGAGCCATTACGGGAACGCCCGCGATCTGTGCTCCGGGTCGGTCGATGAGACCGAGGAATCTGAGCCCGAAGACGAGCGGGAGGCCGAGGAAGCTCGGTTCTGTGATAGCTAGGGAGCTAGCTGGGAGGGCTGGGGAAGCCCCTCGTGCAGGAGGGCTCGTAGGTGAGCCAATGGTTGTTTGTAAGACGAGCATAGGGGTGACCTGGGAGGCCGTCGAAGGTCAAGACAATCCTCAAGGCGAAGGCCCGGGGTACGCCTTCAATGTACCGCTCTTGCTCCTTTCCGTAAGCCCTGGAACACGTTATCTGCCATGTGTCATGATCCGGGGAGTTTTCAGTATTGAGCATCATCAACAAGGAATAAGATTAAGTCTATAACAAGAGAATAACTCAAGACCGAACTTTTAGATATAGAGGTAATTCATTCCAATTGCGAGCAATTGGTCTATTACCAAAGAATCTGGCCACTTTAATTGAAGTATCCAAGATAACATGAACAACCTCTTTAGACATGCATTGAGAACTAAAAATTCTATAGTTGCATTCCTTTCATACATACCAAACAATATTTGCAACCAATTTGAAGGAGTGCTCCAATTGGGCTTCTTACTTGAGTTCTATAAGTCGATTAAGCCTATATTGTTGTTCATAATCACATTTGTGTTGGTATATATATTTTTTTAAATAACATCCAATACTGCTCTTTATGTTAAAATAAAATACATGCGAGGGAAAATATTTTTCTGATTAGTGTTGGTGGGGAGATCAGGATCCTGGCATTTTTCCTCATAGAGCTCTGATACCATGTTGAGATTAAGCTAATGAACATCGGATCAACACCTGTTCTTTTTTCTCTGTCCAACCGTTACTAATGTTTATGGAAATGAAAAAAAATGTTTCTCGGTCTCCAATCCCGAAACGAGGGCAGTGTCAGTTTGGGAGCCCGTCCTATCGGCCGATGTATTGCTTTCCGAGCATGCCCTCAGTTGGGTCGGGCTCAGCCCTGCTCAATTCATGGGTAAGTTAGGAGCCTAGGCGACCTGTTTAGACTTGCATATTCTTTTATTCTTTCTGCCATTGCTAACTCCCTTTGTATATTTTTCTTTTTTTGCAGAACCGATGGACCGCTCCAAGTTTCTGGCTGCGATGGCTGAGAAGAAGGGGAGGAAGGTCGGAGGCGCCGGCTCGTCACGCCCTGCTCCGAGCCCGCGCCCCTCGGCGGCCGCTTCGGTTAGGCGTTCCACTATGCCCCGGGCTCTGGAGACCAGCCACGGGGAGGGCCGCAAACACGCTCGGGAGCAGGAACCCCGGGTTTTGGAGGTGGCGGATGAGGCCGACCTTCCCGTGTCCCCCCTCAAGCGGGCACGGGCACAAAAGGACGGTGTCTCGAGCCCCGTCTTCCCCGATCTTCGTGGAGGAGGGGATCTTCACTTTGAGGTGCCCTCAGGGCTTTTTGTCGCCGATAGCTTGCTCTCGGAGATGGAACGGTCGGCCGTGGGCAAAATCCCCCGGGGGACCCTCAATGCCCAAATTGCGGCCATAGCTCAGGAGGCTGTGCAGGTCAGTGTCGGCCTCCCTTTAGGGTTTTCATTAAGCCTTTTTGTTTGCAGGATCGGGTGCTTTTTTAATCCCTCCTTTCGTTTTTCTCGGGTCCTCCAACACTGCGCCCTCGTCGGCAACATGGAGCACGAAGAAATCGCTTCGGCAATGCAGATAGCGGGCGAGTCTTCCTCACGGGAGGAGAGCCTAAGCCGGGAGTTGCGTCAGACGAAGGAGATGATCGCCGCCCTAGAAGACCGGGTGGCTGCCGAGGATAGGGTGAACGCTGACTGCCGAGAGTCCATCCGAATCTTGAAGGAGTCTAACAAGATCGCTGAGGCTAAGTTGGAGGAGGCCAGGGTGCTCGCCGCCACTCTGAAGAAGATGCGGGATACCCTCAAGAGGGAAAACGAGACGATGAAGGAAGGGGTGAGGCGTGCCGACCTCCGAGCGGCAAAGGCGGTGGAGAGCTACAAAAAGTCGGACCAATTCTACGCCGAACTCGCTGACGCCTCGACCCTCGTCTAGCATGAGGCCCTCGACGCCGTCAAGACGTTGATGCCGGAGTTTCCCGATGATGAGCTCCGGCTTGAGTACCCCCTCGAGGGTAAGATGCAGAGGGATGCCGCCGGAAGCACCGTCGGGAGGAACGCCCCCGATGGGGGTGTTGGGGATAAGGCGATCACCCCGGCTCCCAGTGCCGAAGCTCCTGCCGTGGGCGCCACCCCAGCTTCCGACGCTGCTACAGAGCAAGTCGAGGTCCTCCCCGGCCCCGAGGCCTGAATCTCCCTGTCTTCTATTTTATTTTTTTTCTTGTTTCCGTCTTGAAATTTTGTAAGCCTTCGGGCGATTTTGTAAGGCTGATGAGCCTACAATACCTTTGTAAAGACTCCCGAGTTGTAAATAAATCCCTTTTGCAGAAATTTGTGTCAATGTTTTCATTTCATGGTAATGTCTTCATTTTGCTCGCCTGATGAGCGCTAGGTTGGCGACCGGTCCTTTAGTTGGCGATCACGCGTCAAGTTAAATCCAATTATTTGTCAAGTGTACAAAGGTCGGTGTTAGGTCGGCGCCCTTGTGGCCCGAAGTCGAGGTGGCGATCGCTCGTCGAAGATATGTCGGTTGGTACCTCCGAGTAGAAAGGTGTAAACTTGCCCATTCCTTCGAGTTGGACAGGTGACCATCTTTCTTAAGATTGGTCGGCGTCGCGGAGGTTGAGGGCTTCTGATCCTTAGTACAGATGGGTAGAGAGTTACCCACTAAAGATGGACCGAGTAGGGAAGCTGCTCAGTGGTCTCTTGGCGAGGCTTTTGATCCTTGACGTCGGTGAGTAGTAAAATAGCAGCCATGGATCGACCGAGCATGGAAGCTGCTCGGTGGCCTCCTGAGACGGGCTTTGGATTCTTAGCGTAGATGGGTAAGAAATCTCCCACTAAGGATGGACCGAGCAGGGAAGCTGCTCGGTAGCCTCTTGACGAGGGTTTCGATCCTTGGCGTCAGTGGGTAGTAAACTACTAGCCATGGATGGACCGAGTAGGGAAGCTGCTCGGTGGCCTCTTGACGAGGGCTTTGATCCTTGGCGACGATGGGTAAGAAATTACCCACTAAGGATGGACCGAGCAGGGAAGCTGCTCGGTGGCCTCTTGATGAGGGCTTCGATTCTTGGTGTCGGTGGATAGTAAACTACCAGCCATGGATGGACCCTGCTCGGTGGCCTCTTGATGAGGGCTTCGATTCTTGGCGTCGGTGGATAGTAAACTACCAGCCATGGATGGACCGAGCAGAGAGGCTGAAGGATTCGATCCTTGGCGTTGGTGGGTAGTAAATTACTAGCCATGGATGGACCGAACAGGAAAGCTGCTCGGCGGCCTCTTGATGAGGGCTTCGATCCTTGGCGTCGTTGGGTATTAAACTACCAGCCATGGATGGACCATGCAGAAAGGCTGCTCGGTGGCCTTTTAACTAGGGCTTTGATCCTTAGCGTAGGTGGGCAAGAAGTTATCCGCTAAGGATGGACCGAGCATGGAAGTTGCTCGGTTTTGCGAGACATTGCCTGGTGTGAATATTGGGAAGAGTGACCGTTGTGGGCGGCACGTGGCAGAAACACATAGGTGAGGCGAGGCGTTTCAAGATCCGCGTCGTTCTGACTTCGATTCGTCGAGAAATACGGGATGCCCGCCACGTGGTGGTACGGTATTGGAAGAATTGAGCAAATCCCAGGATTCGTGCCCATGCACGCGCAAATTTGGGCCTTTAGGGATTCTGTTGAGGGTATAAATAGAGAAGGGGATGCATTTGTTTCAGCATTGCTTTTCTGAGATGGCCGGACTTATCTACACGATTGAAGAGATCATCACTCCCGATGACGTCTTCATGTACGACCAGTCCGTCTCCGAGGATAGGTACCGGGGTGTGGTCCAACGCTTCGAGGATCACATCGGCCGTCTTCTTCCTCGTCGGTCGTCCCTCTCCGATTGCTGATGTACGCAATTTGGAGGTCTCCGGGGCTGTACAACCCTCTCTCCAAGGAGCTGCTGGATGAGGCGCTCGACAAGGTGCATACGATTTACGTCATCGGCCTCATCTCGAAGACCAGGCACGGCCGATCTGTGGCCCTCATTTTGGAGTGCTTCCAAAAGAGAGATCGTAAGCCAGGACGAGGCAGATGGAGCGCCTGGCGCTTCCGTGGCGTCCCGGGATCGCGTGCAGCATCAGCAGGAGCGGGCTACAGAGGCCGGGGCTCGTCTGGCGGAAATCTCCACGGAGTATCACCAGGAGTACTTCCTTGACGCTGTTCCCCCTCTGATGTAATTTTTTTTATGCAAGGTTGAGGAGCCCATAATACCTTTTGATAAATAAATAAAGCTCTCTTCTTTTGATCGGTCTGGTTGGTCCGGGATAGGTTCGTGTTCACCTCGGACTCGAGCTGGATCTCTCTCTCGGTCCAGGATTTTACCTCGACCATAGTCTTAGGTTGCGCTAATGCAAAGGAGCGAAGCCTTTCCTTGTGCCTAAGACCCGACCTAAGGGCCGTGATGACCGTCTCGTCCCGGTGCTCTGGGACCTCGAGAAGAGCGTTGTAGAAGCGGGTGACGCATCCTTTGAAAGATTCCTTGTCCCCGCTCTTTATAGTGAAGAGGCGATCGACGGTCCGCTTCTGCCGTCTGTTCCCGATGAAATGGCCGAGGAATTGGGCGGCCAGCTCATTGAAGGTAGAGATGGAGCGTGGCGTGAGTCCTCGGAACCAGTCTCGTCCAGAGCGGATGAGGGTGGCGGGGAACGCTCGGCATTGGGCGGCATCAGAGTTGTCCTAGAAGCTCATCCCTGCCGTGAACGTGTCCAAGTGGTCATTTGGGTCGGACTTTCCGTCGAAGAGGGACACCTTCGGAGGCTTGTTCCTGGAGGAGACACGGACAACGAGCAACCTTTCGGTGAAGGGCATCGTAAGCGAGCCGGCGGCATATCTAGCCCCCGCGCTTGAAGGACAACTTTCCGATGTATACCCTCGATCTTCTTTTCGAGGGCATCGAGTCGGTCGTGGTATCCCGAGAATTCAGCATATTCGGAGTTATGGCCCTTCCTGCTGGCGGCTTGCGCCTGGCTGTGGTTCTGTTTTATGAGGTTCCTTAGGTCCCCTGGCGAGGTTGTCCTCGAGCTACCGTGGTGAGTCCTGTCCGCGTGACCTTGCCGAGGGAGAGGGCGTCGACCATGCCTGAGAGTGGGCGAGCTGACCGACGCATCCTTGGAAGGGACAAGAGTGCGATGGGCCTTAAGGCGGGGTGCTCTTTCATGAGACCTCGGCGTGGAGCTGTGAGGTGCCAAACGGGTCTTTGAATTGGTCGCCACGGGGGATCTGTGGCCGCCGGAGACAGCGAGGTGCTGTTCGGTCGTTCCAGCATGGGCAATGTCTTCTCCCTTTCGGCAGAGGTCCTGGTCCCGAGGCGGGGGAACGGCGACCTGGGGGGCTTGTCTAGCCGTTTGGACATGGACCAGGGCATCCATGACGGACGCGAGTCTATCGATTTGTGCAGACAGGGTGTGAATGGTGTTCGGGAGAGGAGAGTATCCGCCTGTGCCTCCGTTGTGGGGAGGACGTCGGCTATTGCTTGGATCGTCGCGGTGATCACTCGCCATGAGTTCGAAGTCTGAAGATCAACTTTTGTTGAGTGGAATTTTCGAGATTCCCACAGACGGCGTCAACTGATGGAGGTCTCTTGATGAGGTATGGATCTCCTTCAGATGTTGTCTTCTACGATCTGTCGCGAGCGTTGATGAATGGTTGAGATTAGGTTTGAGGGTTGCCTCCTGAAGCATGTGGATCTCAGTGGCTTGATTTGGAATGAGGCCGATCTACCCGCAAGGAAGTCCCAAGGTGGTTGTGTCACCGTGGACCCTCCGACGATCAAGTTAGTCGAGATACTTGGACAGAGTAGCGGCCTATTGAGACAGAATTACCTTACCTGAGTCGTCTGAGAGGGGGTTTATATAGTGGCAGCCATGGGCTGGCGGGCACGAGATTTATACTGGCCGTTACGTCTCTGGAGTCACGCCTGCGCGAATGGTGGGATCCTCTATTAACGACGAGATACGCCAGTTAGCGGGGGAACGAGATGGCATGGGACGCGGCATCGTGGGCCGGCGGATATCTCGCGTCTGGCGAGATTCACGGAGCCATGACGAGAACACTCGCGATCTGTGTTCCGGGCCCGCAGACGAGCGGGAGGCCGAGGAAGCTCGGTTCTGTGATAGCTTGGGAGCGAGCTGGGAGGGTTGAGGAAGCCCCTCGTGCAGGAGGACTCGTAGGTGAGCCAATGATTGTTTGTAAGACGAGCATATGAGTGACCTGGGAGGCCGTCGAAGGTCGAGACAATCCTCGGGGCGAAGGCCCAAGGTACGCCTTCAATATACCGTTCTTGCTCCTTTCCGTAAGCCCCGGGACACGACATATGCCACGTGTCATGATCTGGGGAGTTCTCAGTATTGAGCATCATCAACAAGGAACAAGATTAAGTCTATAACAAGAGAATAGCTCAAGACCGAACTTATAGAAAAGAAGGTAATTCATTCCAATTGCGAGCAATTGGTCTATTACCAAAGAATCCAGCCACTCTAATTGAAGTATCCAAGATAACATGAACAACCTCTTTAGACATACATTGAGATCTAAAAATTCTATAGTTGCATTCCTTTCATACATGCCGAACAATATTTGCAACCAATTCGAAGGAGTGCTCCAATTGGGCCTCTTACTTGAGTTCTATAAGTCGATAAAGCCTATATTGTTGTTCATAATCACATTTGTGTTGGTCTAATTTTTTTATAACTAACATCCAATACTGCTCTTTATGTTAAAATAAAATACATGCGATGGAAAATATTTTTCCGTTTAGTGTGGGGAGATCAGGATCCTGACATTTTTCCTCATAGAGCTCTGATACCATGTTGAGAAAGCTAATGAACATCGGATCAACACCTGTTCTTTTTTCTCTGTCCAACCGTTACTAATGTTTATGGAAATGAAAAAAAATGTTTCTTGCTTTGTTTGCCGCTGCAGAACAGAGAGAGCATCAAGAGTTGATCCCAAGCATACGAACTAGTTCATCACCGGATAAGATTCGGTTCCAGTCCAGCACTCATATTTGTAGTCAGCACAAGCGGAAGCTGAGAAGTCTTGCACTCAGTCCAGTTGATGATCAAATGTTTGTCACAAGGTACTTGAGAATGATTAAGGATCAACTCGGTGTTTATTTAGTTAAGGGAAAAAATTTAGTGATGCCTGAGAAACTAGTTGTTCTGGACCATAATGTGTATTATGATATATAAAATCATAGAAGGAACCCCTCTACCTTATGATCTCATTTATTTGGCGACGATCATTTGCATCCCAACTGTTAAACACCTCTACTTTATGATCTCATCCGCTGGTGACGGTCATTTGCATCCCAACTGTTTGCCCTATTTGCAGGACATTCTTGGAAACCTTATTAATTCATATGCTTTAATTGTGTATGTTATAACCGCTCACCTCATAGCTTGACAATTGTTACTTTCTCCAATCTTTATTTTGATAATGTCAGTATTTTTCTGAAGTCATCTTTCAAACCTTTACCGTGGACATCATCATTTAAGTGTGAGCTTTTGCTCTTCTATGGCTAGAGAATATGGGTTTTCAGGGCTGAGGTAAGTTTTGATGAGTCTGAGGCTGGTTTTTGTACTAGCTGATGAATACCTAAATATTCATGTTTGAAGTGGAAACTTTAAGTTATTTAGATTGGCTTATTTGTATAGCTTAAGCATCAATAGGGGCATTAGGGGATAGGAAACTAGGGAATTGAAGCATGTCCTATTTCAGAAGGTACTACAATAATTACCATAGGGCTGTTTATATTACGAGTCTGATTTGGCAGAAGAACGTACCTAATTTTGTCTCATATGCAAACTTTAAGTAATCATCATGAGTGACATTCTCTTCTTCATCTGTTTGCTTTTTATCATGTATAAAGCCTATTTGAAAGTAGATCGAAAGGGTCAGGGATCCATATTTCCAATAGAATGTTGAGGTGTCGTTGATGAGGAGGACGATGGTTTTTCCCCCGAGGCTTGTTGTTTTAAATTAGGCTACAAGTTTTTCTTTAAAAAATATATAGAGAGAGAGTTGAACCTTCTAATCATGTTTTTGACTTAGCTAATGAGTTAGCATTTACTTAATAAGATGTATGAAAGAATTGAAAAACAAGTACGTATCATTTATATTTACAGTTCTATTAACTCAGATCAAAATACAATTAAAGCTATCGGTATCTACTGCAAGTGAAGCTTCAAGATTTCACTTGTCATTTGAATAATCCAAGTCTTTATATCGAAGAGAAATTGAAGGGCTAATAAGATATGGATCCTCAGAGTTCTATTAGTAGCACAAATATTTAACTTAATCAAACCATGAATTCACTGATACGAGTACAGTCAAAATTGCTACAGAACTCTATACCACTGCAAAAATCTTCAAAGTGTTGCATGTGTTGTCATTTGTGCCTCCAAAGGATATTATATATATTCTCAAATATTGTAACATTTCTCCTTAAACATGCATGACTTGTACAATTCTTCTGCCCTGTGTTTTTATTCCTAATGTCATGTTAATCATGAATATTTCTAAGAAATCAAACAATCATCATGAATCTAGAAAATTTTAAAACGTTGATATAAAGAAACATGTGATACTACATCAATACGTATGAGTTTTAATTCATCGTTTGGATAAAATTCATGTCAATAACTTACTAAAAAGTGCTAGTCCAGCAATGATAAGTTGATCAAAATTGAGAACTTGGAAGAAAATGACTTTTTTTGTGGGTAATTCCATTTCACAAACAAATGATTTATGAGTAATTTTCTTTCACAAACAAAATATGATACAAGTTTTCCCCCCAAAAAATTCTGCACAAGAAGGTGTTAAAGTACTGATGCCACATAAATGGATTGATTATAAAAGAGATAAAACTTTGAAACTATATTAACTAGTCGGCGAGACATTTGAGAAACTTTTGCAAGTATTGGACACTGGATTCATTTTTTATTTTACACATTCATTGCCTCGAGAGTTTCCCCATGCATCAAATTGCGTTAATCCACCCATATTATGCAATTATAACAGAAAAAGCCTTACCACTCTTTTATGGATTCCAGAATAATCTCGTTAATGCGGTATGCACAAAACCTCCATGTAATTTTTTGCTCCTGTTCCACTCTATTTGTATGTTCTGCAAGTCTACTTCTATGTTCATGTATAGATGTGTTTGTACATTCATCATTTTAGTAATTAACATTATTTGCATAATTAACTCTATTTTGCATATCAATAACTACAATTGGATCTAATTGTTTGTATATATTGATTTTCCTTTGGAAGATACATATTTAACATTATTTTGCATATCAGTAACAACAACGGTCACTTTTGTATCTACTTATATGTTTTCGTATTTGAATTTACAGTGCGTTGGATGGAGTTGTAAACTTATGGCAAGTGCAGGCAAAAGGGTATGCTTCTTAATATATGTTGATTATATAATGTGTAATTTAATAGGAATCTCTATATTATGTTGTACCTTGCTCCAATCATCATGTAGAAAGTTTACAGGTAAAAGGACCTATCTGTTATTTGGTGGTAACATAGTATTTTAAAGGATATATCATTAGTTGCATGGAGAAAGGCTACATTAAATATGGAGAAGCACATTTCCTAATACATGCAAACAAATATATGCCATGCTCACTCGTTTTGATGAAAGTAGTATGTTTATATCTTCAGATATAATATAGGTTATGATCAATGAATGAATAAATTCAAGCAGAAAATGATTATTGGAATGCTCAAAAGCGACTAGGAGTAGAACCAGAATGGATCTCGTGATATATGTATGTAGACAACAGACTCAAAACAAATTTCAATAGTAGCCCTCTGTAATGCATCATGACACAAACTTCCAGCAATTCTTAATTTGGAACTGTTGGGGTAAAAATTTACACCCCGGTTGACCAAGTCAAAATCGAAGTCAACCCCAAGCCAAGTGGGCCCAAGCCCAGATCAAGTGGGCCAATGCCCGGGTCGAGCCCGAACATGAGACGGCCGGCCTCCCTCATGCCAAAATAAGAATTTTGTAATAAATAATTTTGGTGTATTTTTTTTATGAATAAATGTAAGAAAGTGGGCATAAAGCAAAATTTTTGTAAAACCTATGGCTCATGTGCAAAAGAAATGAGCACATGAGGTATGTGATGGGCAAAGTGCCATTTTGTAAAGCCCAAGGGGCTATATATAAAGTTTGTAGCCTATAAAAGCAAACATGATGAAAATATCTAACACAACTTTTCATTCTCTAAAAACTCTAGGATTTTTGTGCCTCATTCTCCTTCTTCAAGGTTCTAAACCTTCTCCTTTTTTTTTGAATTAAATCAAGAGTTTAACTCTTCATCTTCCAAAAATAAATAGTTTTCCACCACAAAACCCACAAAGGGGAGCTCGGATATCCCATCAAATCTTTGAAAGGGGAGATTTTGAATCTCACTCTCCTTTCCTCCAAGAGCCGGCCAACCGAGATGAAGGAGACCCATCTCCAAAAATCCCATGTTGGGAGGATTCAAGGCTCAAAAGAAGAGCCAAAGATTCCTAGGAGTTTAACTCCTTTCTAGATCTATTGGAGTTTAAATCCATAAATTAAATTTCTGTTAGGAGTTCAACTCCAAAACCCCTTGGGAGTTTAACTCTCCAACCTAGGGGCTAAGCCCCTTTCCGCTGGTGTTCCTCGTGGTCGCGTGCCGCGCACGTGATCCGCGGGCGTCCAGCGGTCGCGTGCCGCGCACATGACCCGTGGACGTCCAGTGGCCGCGTGCGGCCGCGTACGTGACCCTTGGGTGCCCAGCGATCAAGTGCCGAGCACGTGACCCGCGGGCGCCCCGCGGTCTCATGCATGGCACGTGACCCGCGGGCGTTAAAGTGCCCAATGGTTGCGTGCAGCGCACGTGACCCTGGGCACTAAAGCGCCCACGTGACCCGCGGGCACCAAAGCGCCCATGTGCGTGCACGCCCCGCGATCGCATGCAGCACACGTGACCCGCTGGCGCCTCTCGTTCGCGTGCTGCCCACATGACCCGCTGGCGCCCAGCGCCCACAGGCTGTGCACGTGACCCGTAGGCACCATGTGCCCACGTGCCACGCATGCGTCTTTAAGACGCTCCCCCCCAATTTTTTTACACTCCACATCAAAACACGTCCCCCATAAGGAAATTTTTTTCTAACGGGGCGCTGTCCTGCACCTTGCAAGAGGGCTGCTAGCCCGTTGACTCCCAGCCCGCTATCCGTGTAGCGGGACCCCCGTAAAACTCTGCGAGGCCCCGATATGTCCAAAACCCTTTCAAAACATACGCACACTGTATGTTGAATTCATATGACCTGTTTGACCCGTCAATCGGAGGTTCACTCGCTCCAAAGACGAGGGGTAATTAACGACAATTTAGTCCGCGGTTGCCGGAGATTCGGATTCCCACAATCAATAAACCCCTGTCTACCCTAGACAGGGGGAATCTGTAGTACGCCTGACAAGCGCGCGCGTATTCCCATCTCAATGGGGTGACGAAAACACCCTACAGGAACTACTTTGAATTTACTTATGCTAATCTCGTTGTAAATTGCGGATTATATACGGTGGCCAATTTTATCAAGAAGATGTATCTGTTTTAAATGCGTATCAAACATGATATACTTGATGGTCAATCACTCTTTTATATCCAGAATCCAGATATAAGTTTAGAAATGTGGCAAATGTATCTTATACACACATACAAGTAAGAAGTGAATGGGATGTGATCCTTCTACCTATTAAGTTATTTGATCTTTGTTGTAAAAGCTTCGGAATCATGAGTCAGGATGCACGCACAACAGATATACAATGCTCTCAAAGAGAATTTCAATGTATATTCCAAATCTGTATATTACCCTCTTCCCTCCCCCTCATTCCTTACAGTGCTTATGTTTCACCTCTCTTCCAAGAAGCGGAAATTTTCAAATTGATCCCATCAAGCCTTAGGGCAGACAGTAACCTCCCAATCCCCTCCAACGCAGCTCCACTCAACCTCTTTTTTCCCCCTCCTTCCATGTTTTCTCATTAATTGTCATTTTGTAATTTCTTTCCTTTCTCTCTTCCACAGGCTCCCATGAACAATACTTCAAACAAACAAAAAGAAAAGAAAAAGAAAAAAGGAGCCCTCATGAATATTCTGCATTAATCAAAATGGATTGCTGATTTTCAATGTGAAAAATGAATTTGAATAGACAGTAAACAATCTTCTAATTATCATAATTTGTCTTTCCCATCAAAATGAGGTCAGCTAAATAGTTTTGCTGCGATTTGTCTCTTCTTTTTTCATGGCACATCAACCACAATAATATATTACCTAACATTTTAGCTATCACCTTGATTTTTTGTAGTAAAGGAATATCACAATGGGACGGAAGAAAAAAGTAAATGAAAATAATGGCAAATATTTTAAACCCGCGAATCTTTAGTCTATTCCTATTACAAAATCTTTCTTTGATTTCCTTCATCCATTCATCATGAAGTATTTTGACATAAATAAATTTGAAATTATGCCATCAGCATCATGTTATGCTAGTCATTGAAGATTTGCGAATAGGGAAAGTCATGAGGGAGTTCTTTCTACCACGAGTAGATGTACAAAAAAATGGTAGGTGGAGTCTAGACACCTAATATGCTTCTTACTCTTCTTTAAAGGAAAATAGCAGCATGTCACCACCTATTTCTAGAAGCTTGCTGGATTTATGAGAAAAAACTTGCTCTTAGCACCATCACCATTGCCATGGCCGTCGGAAGAGAGAGTTGGAAGATGGAAGAAGTGATAATGAGAAAGAGATTGGAAAAGGAAGCAAGTATATGATAAGCGGATAAGGAAAGAAAAAGGATGTTCTGCATACCTTCCCACATGTCTTTAGCAGACTTGATATGAACTTCGTTCTTACCATGCCTTCCACTTCAAACTCCTGTTCCATCTAGTTTCAAGATCTTGACATCAACATAGATTATCGCCATCTCATCGGCATGGACATGCAATATTTCCAATTTGCATGACTACACACACACACACACACAGTCAAGTTGGTCTTCAATTTGTTAATATCTACAATTTACAATTTTTTTTCAAGTAATTGTTGGTATATAATTATAAACCCATCGTGTAAAACTTTTTTTTTGGATTCGTTTCATGATTTCTATGACATGTTTCATGAATTACTTACAAAATGATGCTTAGTGTTACATGTTATGTTCATATGTTGATTTAGCACTTGCACACTATTGTCAGCCTCCACATTTTCACATTTAAGCTTTAGCCGAACACTGGCTGTTGTAGGGCAGTTTTTTATTATTATGCTATTCTAATGTCATTAAATTCTCCTACCTATTGTATCTGCATCTTTACTTTCATATATCTATTATTAGAAGTGTACCATGTCTTATTAGCAATTATTGCTTGTCGATGGACCTTCAGAATTTCCACAAACATTTTGCACTCCTCCCAAATAGAAGTTTCCCTTTAAGTGCATTTACTGGAAGCCTGTTATCATGGTGACATTGATTTCTAGTGCAAATTACCGATCCTACTCGCGTATTGAGCATTCTTTTGGTTATTGTGCAACATGAAGCCTGTTAACTTGTCGATCAACTAAAGGAGCATAACTCTAACGACGTGTTAGTTGTTCTAATTTCTAGCATAAACTCCCGTATACTTGTCAACTAATAGTACACTGTAAATGCAGGCATAGTGCAGCATTCCTAAGCTCAATGGATTGTGTATCCCCAAAACAAAGGAGATGGCCTGAAGATATTACATGGCACCCTGATGGAGATAGCCTATTTGCTGTGTACAGTGCTGATGGCGGTGATTCTCAGATATCAGTTTTGAATCTGAATCTTTCAGGAGATGTAAGAATATTTCTGGAACATCACTTTCCCTTGATATTCATCAACATGACTTTTAGATTTAATTCCTTTTTGGTAGAAGTCTTATGTTTCTACAGATAGTTGAGTTGATGGTAATGGGTATCACTTTAAGGATGCGGACTTAATTATAGATAACTATATATTCTAAATATTTGCACCCTCCGAACAACCTTCTTACTGTACAGTTGACCAATGTTGTAAAGAACATATTCGGAGTTTGTTCGGTTGGCCGGCCAATAAAAAATATCCGGTTTATTCAGTGAATATTTGGATTATGCGGCCATCAATATTTTCATATAAATCTTACATATAAAATATTCAAAAAGAAAACATAAATATATAGAAAACCAATCTACTCGTGCCTAATGATAAGGATATAGAAATGAGGAGGGAGTGATTGTGAAATAATAAGTGCGGGTCTGTTTTTAATTAAGTTGTGGATCCCACAATTGTATTTTAGTTGTGGATTTTCTTGGTTTTAGGCCTAGTGGGCCAATTCGTGTTATTCGGCCGAAAATTCGGTTTGTGCGGCCCGATATGTGGTGTGTGCGGCGAATATTCGGTTTGACCGCATCTTTGGCCGAATATTGCATTTTTTGTTCGGTTTGCCACCGAATCCAAATATCCAGCCGAATATTCCGTTTTTTTCAACATTGTGTTTACACAAGCCGGATACTGTAGCTATATCAATAGTTCTTCAACAGTACTCTACTCAACCTTTCTAGTGACTTCCAATTTAGTTTTTTTGGGTGCGGTGTAGCTTGTTTTTGCTGTTGATGCTGTGTTACTCAAAACATGCTGCTAAATCAGCAATCGGCTATAGCCTATAGAAGCCAACTATGACGCATCGGAAAAACTATAAATCAATAAATGTTTGAAAGAGGTATTAGTAACTGTAGTTGTGCATTGTACCTATTAACCACAGTTATCTACCTCTTGGATAAATTCAATATTGTCTTTTAATTTAGATATCATAACATCATCTTTAAATAATAAGTCCTTATATATTTGTTCAAAGAGCTTAAGAAAACTCTGTTGAATGAAAATAAATTTCTAAATCCAGAACATCTCCATATTCAGTTCTAGCTGATAGTTTATTTGTACCTTTGCTAATGTCAACCAGGAGTGGAAGATGAGCGAGGGTAGAGGGGGTTAAAGATGATAGTATTTGCACCCTTTGGATAAAAACAATATTCTTATCAGCCTTTTCCCTACAAGTGGATCAGTCATTATGTCATTTTGAGTGAAATGTATGTGAGATTGAGACAAGGGCGGGAAAAAAGTTTAACCTTTGCTGGACTGCTTAAGGCTTTAAAACTCCAAATCTCTCCACGTCTGTTCTTAAATATTAGCGGTTCTATTATCATGTATCCTCTTGTTAGCAAATAAAGTTGCAAACACTTATAAAATAACAACAATATTTTGAGAAAACTTTTAGTTGATGGTGGTGGAAGTATTTAACGAAATGAAAATTACTTTCAGTTAGCAAACAGGACATAATGATTTTAATAATTGGAATAAAGCAAAGGACAATGTTAGTTACAGATATGATGGTGAAGTTACTCTCTCCAATTCTGTTGCATAAATTCTGTCCACGTAGTGAAGCTTGCAAATGGATGTCTTTTAATCTTCTCTTAAATCTCAACTAATTCCCTTTCCCCTTGTTTTCATTAATACAGAAAAAAGTTAAGTTCTTGCCAGATAAGCCTCATCTCAAGGGTATTATTAACAGCATCCTTTTCATGCCCTGGGCTGATCTGTGTTTCGCAACTGGTGGGAGCGATCATGCTGTAATTTTTTGGAATGAGAAGGAAGATTCATGGCAACCAAAGACTCTGCACAGAAACCAGCATTCTTCTGCAGTAATGGGAGTTGCAGGGTTGCAGCAGAAGAAGGTTGTATTGTCCGTTGGTGCAGATAAAAGGATTGTTGGATTTGACTTGTTGGCTGGAAGAGCTGAGTTCAAACATCAGATTGATAGCAAATGCATGAGTGTGCTTCCAAACCCATCAGATTTCAATCTGTTCATGGTGCAATCAGGGTGAGTAGCAGGGCCTTTTCTTTCTATTACTATATTTGACACTATTTTTAAGTAGTCATTGCTTTATCTGTTCATTCCTGCTGTATTTTTACTGTTGGGTCCCAGGTACGGATGTTAATGGCCCTGGTCTTGACTAAGCCTAGATTAACACAGGCCCAGCATGCCTAACTTTTATTCTAGCTTGGTCCTGGACTAGGTCTCATGGGCTACTTTTTAAGCCCAACCCTGGCTCATGTATTTTTTTTTATAGAGGCCGAGACCTGACCAGGCTAACTCATTTTGTAGCAAAATATTTATACACAAGCCAATATTTTTTAACTAGCCATGTTATTTAAAACTAATTACACTTTGATGCATGCAGAGATCACCAATAGACTATTGTTCTACTAGTGATCCTTCGAAGCATTGATTGCAGAATACTACAAGCAGTAAAGCTTGATAAAAATATAATATGAACCTACATACCATCATGATCCACAAGCCAATAGAGAATACTCTCATATCTTATAAGAACCCTTACTCAAGATGCATTCCCAAATACGATTGTTTCGATGTCATATGCATGATATTCTTAAAGCCACTCCTCTTGCCTGTTCACTTCACTAGTATTGCCACTTCATTTTGAAAAAGGAACTTTTCTTACCTTTATTATTATTATAAGATTATGACTATGAAGCACTGAAGCATGCAAAACAGTGCCATGCTCTGTCCAACATGTGTCAACTGATACCGTGTTCTGCAATAAACAGGCCATGCATGGACACATTTTTTAATTTGCTCTTTTTTAATAGAAAATCTTGATAAGCCTATTTGTTTCGTTTATGTACTTTTAATGTATATGACTAGTCATTTGAGAGATTTGTTAATTGAATTTGTATGATTTTGTGATTTTAGTTGTGGTTCGTAATTTCAGTTTTCTATTTGGTTTTACACTGCTTTATGACTTAAAAGGCCACATGTAAATGAACAATAGTTTGTCTGAAGTTAATTTTGTATCCTATCAATGAGATTTAATGGGAAGAATGTCGCTCAAAATTGTTAGGAAGTAGAGAAATTTGTTCCCGACCTCAAAACTAGACGATGGTTAATAAACCCATCCGATTTCATAATTTGCTAAAAAATGATGTCCATGTTTTTATTCTTAAAACCAGGTCTCGACTTAATAATACATAAATAAAATATAATATACCCTTTCCCTAGTGTAAATGACAGCATTACCTGTGATCTTCCCTAATTTCCCGCACGGTACACTAATTTCAATCTCCTTTTAAAAAAAATTCATCACTTTCTGCTTCAAGCCTTCGACTACCGAGGCCTATCTTCACTCTCCAACAAAGAGAAACTGAGAAATCCTAGAATCCCTATTATACTACGCCCGCCAACCTCTGGACACAAGCTTCTTTGCCTTCATGTTCAATTGTTCAAGGCTTCACGGAGAGATGAACTTGAAATGGAAGATAGGGATGAAATTGCTTCCATGCTGCATCAAATTAGTGGCGGTCATAACATTATTCAATAATTCTTAGCAATGTTCACAAAAATTATAACATTTTTTGGGTGAAAAATAACATGTTTTTATTAAATCATAGCATTGTTTCTACAATAATAACATCTTTCATTAAATCTTAACATACACTAAAACACATTTCTCCTTTCAAATTGTGATTTCTAGCTTTTAAAAATATTTTGAATTTTCTTACGCTTTTAAAACTAATTGGATTTAGCAATAAATCAACTTGGTTTTTTGGTCCAGGAATAATTATCGTATACAATATAAACAGGGTAAATTTGGAAGTCTAAAAAGATATTAATTCGTCAGTTACATTGCAGATGTATTGAGATTTCTCGCAATGTCGAAAGTTGATGGTTTAAAAATGAACTGGTTTCCAACTTTGGGACCGTAAACATATTCCCCTAGGTAATATCCAACTCTCTCCATATACACATAAATATATGTATACTTGTATGTAACACCTACTGACATCTAGGACCATGACAAGTCCCTCTCTTGTCGTAGTTTTCTGAACTTGGAAATTGGCACTTGGAGATGGTTGACGTCAGATCGAATATCGGTTGTAAAACTTTGTTAGATCTTTATTGGAGGTAGGCTTCATAGCCGACCCCATTTGGATAGGAAAAGGCTTAGATGAAGATGATGATACTTGTATGTAATGCCGTCGCGTTGCTTTGTGCTACTTATAATTTGGTATATCCAGTGCAATGTTGTAAAACACATATTTGTTCTTATTCATTTGGTTACATAGCCAGATTATGCACTGTATAATCAGTTTACGCCTAATTAGATAACAAAATATTGAAATATTTCTGTGTAGATAAACCAGGGAAAACGACAAAAGAGAGCCAAAATAAGTCGATGGGGAGAAGAAGCACAAAAACTAGGTTTTATTAAGTGGATAGAATTCCTGCCTTGTGTTTTGGATATTTGGTGGGTTATGCACATCTTACATGTGCCGGTCAAATGGCCAATAGCTTACATAATTTGCATATGACAACTTATACAGTCATTCAGACTTTTATTGCCATTCAATGCGATTTCTAGCTGAAATCATCTAATTGTCAATTAATCTCCCTTTCAAACCCTGTTTTACATCATTGGTCCTGTGTTTGTGTTCGAGTTGTGCCCCTTAGCTGGGTCCGTGCCTATGATGATTGATGGTGCATTTAGGTAACCAAACTAGATACTTGATGTACAGTTTGGGTAATTTTCATGATTTTCTCCTTCAACATTAGATTATGCATTTTACTGTCTTTCACCCTCTATTCCGTTTAATTGACCATTCTACCCTTTTGGCAGG
The DNA here is from genome assembly GCA_030015575.1 of Agapanthus africanus. Taxonomy (NCBI): domain Eukaryota; kingdom Viridiplantae; phylum Streptophyta; class Magnoliopsida; order Asparagales; family Amaryllidaceae; genus Agapanthus; species Agapanthus africanus. Next base: position 116,500,119 of record CM057350.1, read on the forward strand.
CAACCAGGGGAGCAGCTTCGGTTGTATGACATCAGACGAAGGCAAACCGAGATTCACAGCTTCGGCTGGAAGCAAGAGAGCAGTGAATCCCAATCTGCGCTGATCAATCAAGCTTGGTCACCCGATGGTCTCTATATATCTTCGGGCTCAGCGGACCCCGCGATTCACATCTTTGACATCAGATATAAAGGCTCGGGTCCCTCGCAAACCGTGCAAGCTCACCAGAAACGAGTTTTCAAAGCTATATGGCACCGCTCGATTCCTTTGCTCACCTCCATATCCTCCGATCTTAATATCGGATTACATAAAATCAGCTAAAGCATTGAATTCATCTTCTGTATGTATGTTTCCTCCCTTGGAAAAGGGTTCGCATTGGTAAGGGTCAGGCAAGGGGAATTTTGAATTACCCCTAGTAGTGGAGTTTGTGATATGATTATGTAGAAGGTGAAGAAGAGCATATGTAAAAACATGTGTAATTGTCAGCATTTTGTAGGGAAAGTTCTGCATATTGCTTGGAATTGCGAATAACAATTAGCTTGTTATTCCCACAGTATGAGACCAATGTTGTTTTATTTTAGGGAATGGATTTTGCTGGTTCTCTTTAGATATTTCTGTTAGTAAATTTTTTTCTGCCTAATAAAATTCGGCGAGACTTAATACATACATTTTACTGAATATTATATGTTACCTTATTTCAAGTAGGCTTCCTTTATTTAATGGGCAGTAAATTTAGATCAGCTGGAATCAAACGTTTGACCATTAATCGTTTCCTCAAACTGTAATGACTGCTTTCTAACTTAAATTTATTTGGGTAAATTGTCAAAAAGCCCACGGCCCACTTTAAACTTGTGTAAAAATCCCTGGGGTTTTTGCGTTTGTTAAAAAACCCTGGCCCAATCAAAAACCCTTATACCAGCTACCTGTCATATCAGAGCAATTGCTTGTAATTAATATCTAAGCAGTTGTATGTAATATCTAAATAATTGCTTGTAATATCCAATCAGTTGCCTGTATCTAATTAGTTGTCTGTACTATACAAGCAGTTGAGAGAATACAAGGCCAAATGAAGGGGTTTTTCATAAAGATTTTGAACAACACGTCCTTTGCTAACAATTTTGAAAATTACAGGGGTTTTTAGACAACTTCCGAGTGGGTGGGGGGCTTGTTGACAATTTACCCCAAATTTTTTGAGATGATTTTTATGGGCCAAAATTTTCCAATGGCTAATATGATAAGCTAAAAGGGTATTTATCTATTAAAAAAAATGATAAGTTTGACTCTATTGTTGTAATTTAACTGCAAATTTACAATCTTCTTAAAAAATTATTAGTAAAAATACTCCCTAATTAAGGGAGTTTACTGTAATAAGATAGTTTACGCCTTTGGTTTATCGATATCCATTGGGCGATTATGATAGCCTAATCCAAGCCCTTTACTGTTTTTGTTAACTAAGATGAATAAACAATGATTTTTTCCTATTTTGCAAAGGGAGAAGAAGCGGTCACAGGCTCGCCCTCAACCTCGTGCACCTCATCTCTTTATCTCTATCCTTTTATTACACAAATCCCATTTTTCTGATCTCATTTCTCAAACCCGACGCGATTCGTTCAAATCCGCCCTCGAGGTGCCCCTCAGTTCCGCCGAGCTTTCAAGCGAAGCGAAGCACCTTCCTTTCTCTCTCTCTCTCTAGTTTTGCCCCTTTTTCAATCTAATCGAGTTTCGTTTTTCTGTTGAATTTTAGGGGTTTTAGATCCACATCGCCATCATGTCTTCGGGAAATCAAGGTATTGCTTCAGATCTTCTGTTTTTAAGTTGGTGTTTGATTGAATTAACACAAATAGATCGAATCGGAGAAACCCTAGTTTTTCTCCCTTTTCAATTTGGTGATAAATCGAAAGGGGAAAAGCGAGGAGGATGTCTTGCAGCTGTCGTAGATCTGAATTTTGATTTTGTTAAGTGATTATTTTGTTTCAGATGACAAGTCCAGCTCATCGGAGAAGAAGATCCCGAAGAGCGAGGCCTCGTCGAGGAGGCCTGCTGCCGTACCACCACCGGCTGGGTTCCCTGGAAATCCTTTCGACTTTTCGGCCATGACTGAGTTGCTTAATGTGAGTTCTCTTCCCTGCATCTGAAATACAGCGATATACTCTGGATTGCAATAAATGATGAATTGTATTTGTATGCTACATTATATATATTTGTTGAAAATTATGTGCTTTATCTGATTTCATCTTCTTATTTTGTGTAATCCATCGTGGTTTCATTTTTGGTTAAATTTTGTTGTACAAATCATGCATCATGTCAAAATAAATTTACCATGGAAAAATATGCATTGTATCATGTCAATATAAACGTACTTTTTTCAGTTTAGAGAAATACTAGGGAAGTGCATGTGCCAGAGCATGTGAGCCCGTGTTGATAATGGTATTTTATATTTGAAGTTCTGGAAATGATAACAAGAAATTATCCCCTATGATAAGATCACGAGTTTTTCATCTAACAAAGTATCCTAATTCCTAATTGTAAAATGGGGTTAGGATTGCTCCTTCTTCTTTTTTTGTTTAGACTTACATAACATAAACTAAATTTTATCATAAGAGATGCACACATAGTATATCACATATATAAAACCTTAACAAGCATGAAGCACCTAATCAACATGTTATACTTAAATCATAATGATTACTTTCAAACTTCAACCATAGATGTTGGCTTCAAGTTGGGGCTACAACATGAACAATGGAGATATAAATAACTAATCAAAAGAAATTGATATTAACTGATAGATGAAATTTAAACTTTACATCATTTTATTATTTCAATCCATCACAATCAACAATTACATATTTACATGTTCTCATAAAAAATGTTTCAAAGTCCTCATGAACAAAACATAACCAATTTCAGCAAGCTTAAACCAAAGCCAATATCTTGTTAATTAATATGTAACTTTTAGATAGAGATAATGATAGGGATGTAAAAATTCTAAATTACTCTCGTATTGAGAGTTGGGAACAAGAGTTTTCTTGTTTTAAAAGATCATACTCACTTATTGTATTCAACATCTGAAGTGCATTAAGGGCATGCTTGGCTAGCAACAAAAAAGAATTGCAACATTTGTTGCAAAAAAAATGCCCAAATCTATTGTTTGGTTATCTTCAAGTTTTGTAATTGGATTTCCAAATCCAAACCATTTTTTGTGTTTGGTTGAACAAAAAAGTAAAGGAAATGCAACATTTGTTGCAAATTAGCGTATAGGGCACATACAAAGCATCCATGGCATCCATAATAATTACTATGCTCCCCATTCCCATAGTTGCAACTCTTGTTACAACCAAAATGAGTGCAACAAATGTTGCAAGAATTTGATATTTTTTGCATCTCCATTTCCATTTCTAACTCAAGTTTGTTGCTAACCAAATATAGGAAATGAAGATTTTTTGCAACAAATGTTGCATGAATCTCCATTTCCAAGCCACCTAACAACACCTAATTGTATAAATATATTCTACATCATTTTTTCGACATTGTGGAAGGACAAGTAATTTGAAAATAACAAAGTGCAAAAAAAAAGACAATGAAATGAATGGAGGGAGTAAATAGTTGAAAGGAGATGGACAACATTGGCAACATAAATATGCAAACAATCCTTGAAGTAATAATGCAAGGTAGAAATGAATTATGAATACGAAACTGTTGTGGGGGAATTTTTTTTGTTCTTTTAGGTTTGAACATGGTGGGGAGAACTTTTTTGGGATATGGGTGATAGCTAATATGTCTACATTCATTAGCTAGAATTCTTGTGCTTATGTTCTCCTATTTCCATTTGGAACTTCTGAGAATTGCCTAATTATTTATTTTCTAAGTGGTGAAATAGTGTGCAATAATCTCTTAAACCTTTTTTGGGATATGGGTGATATTTAATATGTCTACATTCATTAGCTAGAATTCTTGTGCATGTTCTCCCATTTCCTTATGGAAATTTTGCGAATTGCCTAATTATTTATTTTCTAAGCGGTGAAATAGTGTGCAATAATCTCTTAAACCTTTTCTTATAATATGTTGTTAATTAAATTGTCTTAAAACATTTTTGATGAGCTTGCATATCTTAGTGACCAAGTACTTACCACTATTGTTGTCAATAGATGGCAGTCATGTCCTTATAGTTTCCTTTTATGATTTTAAGGCAAAAGGTATATTCATCTTTGTTTACTAAACATTTCTATTCAATGATAGAGGAGATCAGATGACTGTAGAGTTTGCAGTCTTTGAAGCTTCATCATGCTTCATTTTATTTTAATAATATAGAAATTTTGTCAAATAGCCTCATAGACACAAGACCTATATCCATCTAAGTTGAATGATTGTTTCTGTAATTTTCTTTATGCTGTTTGTCTTAATGACGCTCGATGATGAAACTTGAATTTTATGTCTATCGTAACTTGAAAATAGTATATTTGGTTTTGTACATTGTTTTTTTTGGTCATTTCAGTACCCAGATTGCTAGACTTTTCATAATAAAGCGTAAATAGTTAAAGTTGGATCAAAAGGGGATTTTCTGTTTGCGAAAAATTCCTTGGCACATCCTAAAACCTAGAAGATCATACTTAGGTTTTAATAGTTTTGGAATATTATAGGTGGAGCCAGGTGGCTCGTAGGGGTGGTGCCCCTACAAAGTTCTAAAAGTTGTCGTATGTTGCATAAATATTCATGTTTTTGTATCAAGTATATGGACATTTTCTTAGACTTGGCCCTGCTCTAAGAAAAAACTAGCCCTAGCCTTGCTGATAATGCTCACATGACGCTATGTGAAACAACTATATGTTTTGATTTAAATGGTTTTCATTATCGAGCCCTACATACGTTGGTGGCCAAGTACTTTTCACCTAGACATAACTACTATTATTGCTAATATATAGGAGGTTTGTCCCTATTGTTGCCGTCATTGCATAACTATTAGCCAAAGATCTGTAATTAATCTTGATTTACTATACATTTCTAATCAATAATAGATAAGAGCCAAAGGCTACAGTGGTTGAGGCAGACCCTATTTTATTTTGATGTATAGTCTATATATGAATTTGTCAAATTACAACACATTGAAGATTTATATTATCCAAGAATAACGATTGATTCTGGAGTTATCTATATCCTAATGAAGTCTGTCTTAATAATGATAATTCTGGGTGATAATTTTATAGGTCTATTGTCTCTTGAATCTACTATATTGGTTTAGAATGTCTCTATTTGCTTAATCTTGTTTTAGATAGTTAAAATTTCTATGCTTGAATCAATTTTCTATTTTTGTTTGATTTATTATCGCGGTATGCATTTTTATGAGACTTAATTGTGAATTGTGAAGAACCCTCTATGACTAGTTCATAATAATCTTCATAATGCTAAGTGGAGGGTTTCGTAAACAGCCATATGCAATGGCATCGTTACATGAAGAAAGAATTATGTTGCCTTTATTTAATTTTCTATAACTAGCTTGTTATTTAGGATTCACAAGTAGTTTGTTTTCCATGTTATGATTCTACTCATCTTTTGGTTCACACATAAGATCTATACATTCCACTCCCCCTCCTCCCCCTCCATGGATATTAGAGCGCTTAGTACTAACATTCATTATATGGAGACTTTTGTTGGAATTCTGACTCTTTTCCTTAGTGGAACTTGGTTGAGATTTTGTCTAGTTAGTGGAACCGAGAAATAAGGTTTTGATGACTTAGAGTCGGTGCAGAACCTGACTCGTAGTTTCAGTATCAATATCCAATTTTAGCTGTCACGGTTTCGGATCAGAATTATCAGTCTTTGCATCTTAAATGTTTTTCAAAATAACATCTTAAAAAGTTTAAAATTACAAACAAGGAAATAGCAGCAAATGAAGTTAAGATTATGTTTCATTGCAAAATTGATAATAGTAGCAGATGGTTGATACAAGAAGCATTTCTTGGACGTGATAAGGGACCAGTAATCATCGATGACATATCAGTAATTAGTAATTACCAAGTATATAAAGCATCCCTCTTAACTATAAAAAGAAAAGTCTAAAATAATGAATAAGCAATTATCTGTGTTTGAACCAATACCATCATAATTTTTGCCAACTATTAAAATTCAATTGTCACTTGAAACTAGTTGGTGAGTAAGCGATGAAAGAGATGTGGCTTTTCCAATGAAAGTTTTTCGACGAAGACGATGGACAAGCAAAGGATGTGCTCAATTAGATAGCATCAAGGAACGTTCGATAGAAGAAGAGAGAATTGCCGATGTCGGAGGAGATGTGAGAAGAGTCTCCAATGGGAGAGGAGGGTCGCAATGAGCCATGATGAGACGGTGAAAATTTGGGAATTTTTATTCTCGAATCAAGATGAAATAAAGTAATGATAGAGCTTTTATAGATATGGGGATGCATTACCCACCACTTAAAACCCAATAGTAGCTATATCAACATTGTACACTGTATCGCGTCATAGCGTACCATACGATACAATAAGATACATAAAGGGCTGTATACAAAGCTGCAAAACGTATCAAAATCTCTAAAAATTGTATCATATTGTAATTATGTATCATGTATCGTACAATACTGTTAACACCGGTATTAATCGATACTCGTTGACTAGAAACTAGTGTCAATCTTTTCTGTTTATTAGAGACCGGTATCCATTGATAATGATTTGGATGATTTGGAGCCCTTCATATACGATGATGGCCTATGCAAACTTCATACATACTTAATTCATCTTGATTTGCATAATTAAAAGTGCAAAAAAGTGTTTAAAGTTCTATTTACTAAATTAGTACAAGTAGGCATAACTTGGATGGTTGTTTACGTTCTTTTCTGGATTAACCGTGTAGGATCCATCTATAAAAGGCTTAGCAGAGCAGATAGCAAAGGATCCTGTGTTCAACCAGATGGCAGAGCAGCTGCAAAAAAGCGTTCACAACGTAGGACCAGATGGGGTCCCACCAATTGATACCCAGCAATACATTTCGACCATGCAACAAGTAATGCAAAACCCTCAGTTCATGTCAATGGCTGAACGGCTTGGAAACGCACTGATGCAGGTAGTTTTCAAATATTCTGTGGCATCACTGTAATATGTACAAATCAAGAGGCTTTGTTTAACCATAGTAAACTTTGTGACTTATTCTTGACCAGGATTCTAGCATGGCTGGTATGCTTGAGAGTTTTACCAATCCAACTAATAAAGAACAGCTTGAACAAAGGATGGCACACATTAAGGAAGATCCATCTCTGAAGCCAATTCTTGATGAGATAGAGAGTGGAGGTCCTGCTGCAATGATGAAGTAACAGGCTAACACATTATTGATTTCTGTGTCACTAACTTATGTTTAGTTTCTCATTTATTTTTTTATCGTTTATTTTGCTTAGGTACTGGAATGACCCGGAAGTTCTTCAAAAGCTAGGGCAAGCCATGGGAATGCCCACATCCGGGGAGGCTGCATCATCTACAGAACTATCTGGACCTGAAGAAACTGAAGAGGAGGGAGAATATGAGGATGAATCGGTCGTTCATCACACTGCTAGTTCCGGTGATGTTGAGGTATGAACATTATATTAAAATATTTGAGTTCTGCTCTTATGCAAATATTTTGACCTTCAGGGAACTAAAATTTGTTTTTCTTTGACAAGTTCAATCATAAAAGTATCATTTATTTATTTTTGTTTAGAAAACTTAAAGTTAGTGTAGGGTGTTTCTCGTCACCCCATTGAGATGGGAATACGTGTCGCTTGTCAGGCGTATTCAGATTCCCACTGTCTAAGGTAGGCCGAAGTTTATTGATTGTGGGGATCCGAATCTTCGGCAGCTGCGGATTAAGCTGCCGTTAATTACCCCTCGCTTTTGAAGCAAAGAGACCTCCGATTGACGGGTCAACTAGTCATGCGAACTCAATGTGCAGTGTGCGTATGTGTGTCTTGAGGGGGTTTGGGTACATCGGGGTTCACAGAATTTACGGGGGTTCCGCTACCCGGATAGCGGGCTGGGGGTCAAGTGAGCTAATAGCCTCCTTGAGGGGCAGCGCCCCGTTAGTAATTTTTTCTAACGGGGGCCGTGTTTTGAGTGTGGAGTGTATGGGAAACGAGGGGTGAGTAGCGTCCTAAGGACGCTTGGGCGCAGGCGCCTCACGTGTCTGGCACGTGTCGCCGGCGCCTCATGCGCCCGGCACGTGATTGCCGGCGCCTCACGCGCCCGACACGTGGACGCCGGGCATGCAGAAAGAAGGGGCTTAGCCCCGGAATTAGGAGTCAAACCCCCGAAAGGGTTTTATTTATGGAGTCAAACTCCAAAAGGTTTTGAATGAAGTTAAACTCCCGTAAGGATTTTATTTATGCAGTTAAACTCCAAAAGATTTTGACAAATGGAGTTGAACTCCAAAAAATATTCAGGGATTATCAAAAGGGACCCTTTTCTTCTTCCTTGAGCCATGGATCCTCTCCTAAGCCTTAGTTCTTCCCTGAAGTGGGATTTTTGGAGATGAGTCTACTTCTTTCTCCCTCTCTGTTGGCTGGATCTTGGAGAAAAGGGGGTGAGACTTAAAAATCTTCCATTTTAGAGGTTTGATGGGAGATCTGAGCTCCCCTTCGTGGGTTTTTTGGTGAAAAACTATTTCTTTTTGGGAAAGGAAGAGAAACACTTGATTTAATTCAAAACAGAGAAAAAGGTTTAAAATCTTGAGAAAGGAGGACGTACAGAAACCCTAATTTTTTTAGGGGAATGAATTTATTGCCCTTCATTTCATTATCATGTCACCTTATATAGGCTTACAAATTTACACAGCCATTTGGGCTTTACAAAATGACATTTTGCTTATCCCATGTCTCATGTGCTTATTTCTTTTTGCGCATGAGCCACGAAAATTTGGTTTTCTGCCCATTTATTTTACATTCATGCATGAAAATTATATCAAACTTATTTATTACATAATTTTCATTTTGGCATGGGGGAGGTCGGCCGCGGGGCTTGACTTGGGCATGGGCCCACTTGGCCTGTGCTTGGGTCCATTTGGTTTGGGGTTGACTTTGATTTTGACTTGGTCAACCGGGATGTAATTTTTAACCCCAACAAAGTGCCCCCATCAATAAATGCACACCGCGTGTGTGTCGTGTGCATGAAATTGATGGATCTTCTTTCGCGTAGCGTGACTTGATTTGGTTCTCATTTTTGGGAGGGTGGCACTATCTTTTTTACCACATGGATGGTCGATGCTTAACGTGTCTCCAAGACGGAGTGTCGCTGGTTAACATATGAGTGTCTGTTTGACGTTTCCCCCAGACGGAGTGTTGGTGTATGACGTTTCCCCGAGACGAAGTGTCTGTTTGACGTTTCCCCGGCACAGTGTCGCTGGTTGACATGTCCTCGAGACAGAGTGTCTGTTTGACGTCTCCCCGAGATGGAGTGTCGTTGGTTGACGTGTCCCCGAGACGGAGTGTAGCTTTGACGTTTCCTCGGCACAGAGTGTTGCTGGTTGACGTCTTCCCGAAACGGAGTGTCTGTTTGTCGTTTTCTCCGGCACGGAGTGTGCCATTTGACGTTTCCCCTGCACGGAGTGTCTGCCGCTTGGCGTTTCCCCAGCACGGGGTGTCGTTTTGACGTATCCCCAGTATGGGGTGCCGCTTTGACGTTTCCCCGGTATGGGGTGTCGTTTTGACTTTTTCCCGGCACGGAGTGTCTGTTTGACGTATCCCCAGCACAGAGTGTCTCTTTGACTTCTCCCCGGTATGGGGTGTGTTTTTGACGTAGAGGTCGTTAGAGTTGGTTTGATTTGTTTTGGGGAGGTTCCAATCTGTCCAGCGGGACTTTCAAGCTTGGAAGCGCTTCCGGATGGGACTTTAGTTTGATTTGTCTGGTTCCTATCTTGTTTGGCGGGACTTTTGAATTTGAAGCATTGCAGCGTAGGATTTGGGGATTTGGGTTTTTATTTGGCATCAGCATCGCTGCAATGGAATATGGTATCAAGAGCGAATCATCATTTGCCGTTGGAGGATTTGGGGATTTTGGTTTTGGTTTGGCATCAACATCGCTACATCGTAATATGCTACCAGGAGCGAATCATCATTTGCCATTAGAGGATTTAGAGATTTTGGCATCAGCGTCGTTACATTGGAATGTGGTACCAGGAGTGAATCATCATTTGCCATGCCCGTTAGGGAACGATGGCTTATGAGAAAGGTTTAGGCCCCTGTCACTTAACGCTTTTTCAATTTTATGAGCCGTAAAGGTCTCATAAAAGCATTCTCCCTACGAGTCGAGAGGATCATATAGGTACATTTTCTCCGTGAGGACCCCCAAGTGTGTTTTTCCCTTGTGAGTTGTAAGGATCCCACAAAGGTATTTTCTTACAAGTCGAGAAGATCTAGTAAGCTCTAATCTCCTCGTGTATCGTGAGGACACATGAGTGGGTCTTCCCAAATGTAACATAATTCCGATGGCGGAGACCCGCCGCGGGGCTGGTGATTGCTGGCGACATGGGTGTGATGAGGATTATTTGAGCCCGTGGATTGTATACGGTAGTCAATTTGGGGACTGGCCGTAGGGCTGGAAGAATTTAGGGTATTTGGATTTTGGGTCGGTATCAGCACCGCTAACACTGAAGCATAATGTCATGAGCGACTCATCATTTTCCATTTTCTATTGGGGAGCAATGGTTTAGGAGACTGGTTCAGATCCCTATCACCTAAGACTTCAATTTTATAAGCCGTAAGAGTCTCATAAAAACATTTTCTTCCTATGCATCGAAAGGATCTCGTAGGTGTATTTTCTCCTTAGGAGTCGTGAGGATTGCTAAGTGTGTTGCTCTTTTGTGAGTCGTAAGGATCTTACGTAGGACTTTGCGAGTGTATTTTCGTCTCTTTTTCATGAGTTTGCGTCCTTTCGGATTTTCACAAACTCGCCGGCAGTCCTTGCTGGTTTTCATCTGTGCCTGTTTTGCTTGTAGACATCGTTTTTTACATATCATTTTTCTTTTATTTCCCAGTTTAACGACTTAGAGGTCATAGCTCTGCGCTTATCAAAAAATATATGATCTCACGGCGCTTCAATGCTCTGTCCTTTTGGAAAAACGTTCACGTGTCCCATAGAAACTGCGGTGGACTGGGTCATTTTCTGAAGCGGGCGATTGAGTCGCCTGCCCCCAGAGAGTTTTGGCCTTCGTTCGAATGGAGCGGACGATCGTAGCTTGGTTTTCTGCTAACGCGTTTTTGGCCAATGAGACCACTCCCTCATTGTATTGTTTTTCAACCCAATTCTTGAAAACAAAGCCGTCTTCAATGGTATGATTCACCATTCTGTGATACGAGCAGTACAAGGGATCATTAGTCATGTTTGCTTCATGCGGTCTTTTTGATTTAGGCAATTGCAGACGGTTTCTCAGGGTGTCCTTGAATATTTTACGGACTCTGTCCTTTCTGACAGTATAGACCTTATTCAATTTCTCTTCTAAGGGCGATTCACCTCCCTCTCCCAACACTGGTTTTCGAGTCTGCTCGGCATTAGGCCTGCCTGCTCCTCGCCTACTTTGGTCAGCAGATGCATTAGAGGATTCAGTCTCCTTAGGAGGCCCACCTTTGCGGTTGTTGTTCTCTGGATATTTGGACTTGTTATATTGGTAGTTTGGAAGAGATTCGGGGCTCACATGTTCTAACATCTGGACTTTTTAAAGTAAGTCCTGGAGAGTTTCGGGATCTGCTGATGACTTTCCCATAATTCTGTCTCGTGTCAACTGGTCGCGGTCATGCGTCAGGACTTTCCTGGGGCTAGTCGCCTTCGATTTTCATGAAGGTATTCCGCTTTTAGACTGGAGGGAATAACTGTTGGCTGCTTTGGAACATCAATCCCTAGTTCATGGATCAAATTTTGATTTTGTTGTGATTGTATTTGAAGGACTCGGGTTGCGAGATTTTCCACAACATTCACCAGATCGTCGACTTTGGAACGGATCTTGGCTAACTCCCTATCACGGTCCCGAAATTGCTCTTGAAGCCATTGGAATAACGCTTGTTCTGTAGTTTTGGGGATGACGATTGGGCCATCCTCATCGCCTGAGCTTGATTCCCCAAGAACCATGGGCTCTTTTTGCTTAGCAGCTCGAGCAGGATCCTAATCATTATCTGAACCGAGCCAATATTGGGTTGCGTCAACCATATCATCACCATGGCTGTGAAGCGTAGGAGGGTTCGTTTCTCCATGTCCGATCATGTAGACCGTATGGATCGCGTATCTGTTTGTTACCTCCTTATTGTCAACGTTACTCGCTGGACTATTGGATTGCCGCTGTGGTTTGCCTCTTTCAGGAAGGGTGAACAATTGAGAGCGGCCAGTTCCCGAAATATCCCCGTCTCTGTCTATATAAAATTGGAGGCCGTGGCTTGATTGTTTGTCAACAACCCAGGGGACAACGAAATTTCTCCTGCCTTGTATTGTTTCTCGACCCAATCCTTGAAAATGCAACAGTCTTCAATAGTGTGTCCCAACACTTGGTGGTATGGGCAATAATTGGGATGATCAGCCCTGTTCGCTTCACTTAGCCTTTTTGGTTTTGGTAGCCGTAAACCATTCTTCAGAGCATCTTTGAATATTTTGTGAATCTTGTCTCTTTTGAAAGAGTAGACCTTATTTCTCCTTTTCTCCAAAGTTGGCTCTCGGGGTTTGTTAGTCTTCGCTCCGCCCGTTCTCTGCCTATTGAGAGAATCAGTGTTGTTGGAACTTTCGTCTTTCCGGTTGTCGTTCTTTCGATGTCTCGGACTGTTTGTGAATTGAAGATCCCGAGTGGACTCGGGTTTTGAGCGTTCCAACATTTGAACTTTCTTGGTCAGCTCTTGGAATGTTTTAAGGCCTGCGGTGCACAGGAAAGGTTTCATCCAATTGTTCAGATTTTCTATAAGAAAACTGACGGATTGGTCTTGCTCCAGCGGCGGTTCATATTTGACAGGGAGATTGCGCCATCGGACTATAAAATCCATGTTGCTTTCGTTGTTCTTTGGTTTGGTCCTTACGAGGTCGGTAATTGTGATTTTATCGCTGACACTCATGAACCTTTGCTTGAACATGGATTCTATTTGAGCAAACGTCGTGACCGAGTCATCCGGTATGCATGCATACCAATCGAAAGCAACTTCGGTCAAGCTATTGACAAACTGACGGAGAAGGAACGTATCATTGCCTCCAGTATTCGCGCATGATGCTTTAAATTGGGCAATGTGCCGGTTCGTATTTTCCGTCCTATCGAACCTTTTAAATTTGGGGACGACATAGCCAGCGGGAAACTCCACAAGATCATATTGTGCAGGATATGATCTCGCACTGCTGCCGACCTCTTTTTGCACTTCGGCTTCGGCTACCATTGTTTTGACTTTGTTGGCGACTAAATCCATGATTTGATCATGAGTTAACGGGTTACTGTCATCGGTAGTCAAGACATTTCTCGAGATAGGATGCGGCCGACTTTCATGCGGCTTGCCCACCTTTGGATTTGAGGGAATAGGCGTCGGCTGCCTCGGGACATCGTTTCCTGGTTCATGAGTAAAGACATGCGCTTGATTGGGCGGCTGAGAGGCAACTTGGGTCGTGAGCTGTAAGACGACGTTTGTCAAGTCGTCAACCTTCGAGTAGAGCTTGGCCATCTTTTGTCTTTGTTTCTGAGCTGGTTTTGGAGAAGTTGCTGCTCTGCGGTCTTGGGACGGAAGATTGGTTCCTCTTCGCTTTCCGAGCCCGACTCCTCATGAACCGAGAGATCTTTTTGCTTATCAGCCTCACTGGAAGGGTTTTCATTACCTTCTAGAGGAGGCTGGTCTTGGAAAGTGGCATCCACATTCACACCAGATTGGATTTAAGATGTGGTGGTCCTGTCCTTGCTTTTGTTGTGCGTGCCTACCATGTAAACAGTGTGGAGCACATGTCCAGCCATCTCTTTATCTTTAGCTGCTGATTTTTCAGACCGTCGTTGTGGCCCTTCCTTTTCTGGAAAGGATAAGTGACTGAAGACAGTTGGCCTAACTGGGTCCTTGGGTGGCGGTGTCTGGCTCGCAGTTTTCTTGACTTTTGCGGTCATGGCATTCTTCTGGACCAATTTGTGTGGTTCAAAAGAGTTAGTGAGCTTCACGGCCGATTCAGTTGTTGTTGCGGGGTAACCTCGTTCTTGGAACCCCCCACGAAATTCAACCTAGTAGGAGCCCTAGCCCTTTTATTGGCCTTGTATTTGAGCCTTTTCTGTTACAATTTTTCCGTTTTGAGCACTTGGCAAGCTTCGGCCCTTCAGGAAGCCGCTGCAGGCCGGTTGGTAGAGAGCCTTGAAAAGACATCCACTTATGCACTCGTCAAAGGCATCGCCTGAGCTTGCCCGTGACATCTGGTGACTTTTGTTCCGACGGCTTTGTCCCTAGCTGGGGCCAAGGAGAGCCGTTCGATCACCGGCTTGCGCTTGGGTTGGGGCGCCCTCGAGACCACCACACCTGGCCTCTTGCCTTTCGAGGCCGGTTTGTCTGTTACCGGAGCTTGAGGAGCCAGGATGTGTTGGCTGGCATGAACAGAATAGAGCCGAACTGTAGCAGCGACTCCTCCCACTGTTGTCCGAGACTGGCCGGGAGGACCGTCCTGACGTCTATCCTCATCCTGTAGAAGATGGGAGTTGTGTTGAGAGCTGAGCTTGTCCTTAGAGACATTTTTGCTACGTTCGAAGATTGCAATTGAAAACTGTTAATCTGCACAAAGAAACATAATTTCAGTACAGGCAATTAATGTATATGTTGATTGAGTTCGCATAAACGTTTAACCCGAAATATAGGTGGAAAGATAGGTCCCAACGGGCGTACCAGAATCTGTAGGGTGTTTTTCGTCACCCCATTAAGATGGGAATACGCATCGTTTGTTAAGCGTATACAGATCCCTCCTGCCTAGGGTAGGCCGGGGTTTATTGATTGTAGGGATCCGAATCTCCGGCAGTCGCGGACTAAGTTGCCGTTAATTACCCCTCGTCTTTGAAGCGAAGGAACTTCGATTGACGGGTCAACTAGTCATGTGAACTCAATGTGCAGTGTGTGTATGTGCATCTTGAGGGGTTTTGGATATATCGGGGGCCTCACAGAGTTTACGGGGGTCCCGCTACCCGGATAACGGGCTGGGGGTCAAGGGGGCTAGCAGCCTCCTTACGGGGCAGCGTTCCGTTAGAAATTTTTTCTAACGGGGGACGTGTTTTGAGTGTGGAGTGTATGGGAAACGAGGGGTGGGTAGCGTCCTAAGGACGCGTGGGCACCGGGCGCGGCACGTAGGCGCTTACAGAAAGAAGGGGTTTAGCCCCAGAATTAGGAGTCAAACTCCCGAAAGGGTTTTATTTATGGAGTCAAACTTCAAAAGGTTTTGAATGGAGTTAAACTCCCGAAAGGATTTTATTTATGGAGTCAAACTCCAAAAAAATTTGACAAATGGAGTTGAACTCTCAAAAATCTTCGGGGATGATCAAAGGGAACCTCTTTTTCTTCCTTGAGCCATGGATCCTTTCCTAAGCCTCGGATCTTCCCCAAAGTAGGATTTTTGGAAATGGGTCTTCTTTTTCCTCATCTCTGTCGGCTGGACCTTGGAGAAAAAGGGGTGAGACTTAAAAATCTCCCCTTTTAGAGCTTTGATGGGAGATCTGAGCTTCCCTTCATAGATTTTATGGTGGAAAACTACTTTTTTGGAAAGGAAGAGTTAAAACTCTTGATTTAATTCAAAAAAGAGAAGAAGGTTTAAAATCTTGAGGAAGGGGTAAAGCACAAAACCCAAATTTTTTAGGGGAATGAATTTATTGTCCCTCATTTCATTATCATGTTGCCTTATATAGGCCTACAAATTTACACATAGCCTCTTAGGCTTTACAAAATGACATTTTGCATATCCCATGCCTCATGTGCTTTTTTTTTGCCATGGGTTTTACAAAAAAAATGGCTTTTTGTCTATTTATTTTACATTCATGCATGAAAATTACATCAAACATATTTATTACATAATTTTCATTTTGGCATAGGGGAGGCCGGCCGCGGGGCTTGATTTGGGCATGGGCCCACTTGGCCTGGGCTTGGGCATGGGCCCACTTGGCCTGGGCTTGGGCCCATCTGGCTTGGGGTTGACTTTGATTTTGACTTGGTCAACCGGGGTGTAATTTTTGACCACAACCGTTAGTATTGTGAAAGTGACTATAGACCAGTTTCTAGAATCTGTCTTAAATATTTTAGAACGATCGCTCCTCCATGCAACCAATATTATCAGTAGACTAGATAAACTATCGATAATGAAATAATTTGTGATAAGATACTGTTTTCAGTAGGTGCTTATATATTTTTGTGCTGATTTTCTTTTGATCACGATTGATAATTTTAGCTGCATGCACAAGAAATTCACTATTTATTAGAGGTTGTTATTTATAGTTTTGGCAGTAAGTTGGCTGAAATCATATATTCTGGTGTGTTATTCTAAATTTGATTTAAAGTTTTTTGCTCATACTGCTGCAAACTACATGTTTTTCTCATTACACATATATCCTTCCCCTCTATAATTTTCTTGCTATAGACATGTTCTATTCTTAATTTGTTTTGGGGGGATGATTATGTATTATAACAATTGTTTGTATTTCAAATAGGGTTTAAAGAGCGCGCTTGCTGCTGGAGCTGACAAGGATGAAGAAGACTCTGAAGGAAGAAGAGCTCTACATTTTGCATGTGGCTATGGCGAGGTGTGAATAGTTCACTTTTAGTTTCATCATCAACAAACATTTATCCGGTTTCCCAAAAAAAAACATTTATCCCATCAAAATGCGGTCTGCCATGCAACAATACTCCTTTGGAAAATTTCTGAAAGTTTATATGGTCGGACAGGATATCAACCTTCTTTTATTTAGCGCCTAATGCTTCCTCCGGAGAAATTTAAACAAGGGAGCTGCATGCCGTATCGTAGTCGACTAGTTGGAGCCCTCCTAATTCTCCTAGACCGAGGGAAAAGTCTAGAAGAATAGGGAAGATGATAGATTTCGTACAAGGAATTATCTTCAACTCTTAAGTCATTAGTGTAGCCAAATACATTTGGGGATTCCCATTTTGAAATAATGATTATGCTTCTAATTATTGATCTGTGACCCTATGAGGCAAATGCTTCCCATTTTGGCTATGCTTGTTCTTTTGGCAATGAAGACAGGTTTGTAGAAACCCGAACTTATGAGACCTCGAAAGTTGTGAGACAAGGTTTTACCCGTCCGGATGATATTTGATTACCATCTTGTTTCTCCGAATATAATTACCATTTTGTCCCTCCATTTTGTCATCTAGCCATTAGTATCAGAAGCAAGCCATTTCAAACTAGGGGATGTAAAAGATCTGGCATGTGACCCTATGGCACTGTTTTCGCTCTCTCTCTCTCTCTAGGTTTTAGGCTTGCTTGGTGCCTAATTCACTGTTCCCATCTACACATTCTTATAGTCAGGTAAATTTACTGTTCTCTTGTCTAATGCTTTGCAAGAAGATCATTTCCTGGTGCAAGGTTGTAGTACACCATAATAGTCTAAGCCACTTAACTATGAATAACTTTATCTGAAATCTACATATTTTAAATCAACCCAGCCTATTATCTACATGCAGACAGTTTTCTGAAGGTGAGACTTGAATGAGTTATCTTCTCTCTCATGAACTGTTCCTTTTATACCTATGCACAGTTGTCTTAATTTAAAATGAATGGATCCCTGAAAATTATATAAGGCAAAAAATGGAGTGTGTGCTCTGCTCTAAAGAGGACATAGCATAACTAGAACAACTGTCTAATTGTGGCTGTCTTCAAATGATAGGGTAGGTGACCCACTGCGTTCTTTTTTCCAAAACTATTAATTTGATTATTTCATATGTTTCTTGTATATAGGGATTCATCAGAGAGTTCAGAAGAGTGTCTGTCTTTCCTTCTTTATGGTGTGGGTGGGTGGGTGGGTGTGCGTGTGCGCGCGGGGGTGGGGGGCCTTAATTATGTGCCCGTCAATCAATCGGGTCAAATGTTGTCTTTAAAATAAAAGATTAAAGTGCAAAAAAACTTTTTCTTTTGGAAGGAAAGCAAGATACCCGGTCAAGTCCAGGGGCGGAGCTAGAAATTTTTGTTTGGGGGGGGGGGGCAAAACATATTCTTTAACATAAAAGCAATGCTCATATAATGAAAAAATATTACCAAATAATTTTAAAAACCATTTTAAATCTGTACACGTATCTTTTTCTGTTTTTACAATATTGATTCAGGTATAAAGGTTCGTATAGAAATAAGCTACATATTTTTTATCTACAATTTTCAAAATAAATAGTGCTTTCAAAATATGTGATTTACCGGTGTCTTTATCATAAATTAACTAGAATTAATATATTATTTATGTGCATATTAATTATTTATTGTTGAAATAAAAAAAATACCTATATCAAAACCATATATATTCTATTAAACATACAATTCAAACTAATTGTTAAAACTTTTAAATTTTTTGATGGATAACATATTTTCTTGTTAAAGTATCTAAAGATGTGGCCTAAAAAAAAGTAATAAAAAATGCAACCATCGAGGTTTGGACCTAGGACCCCTAGAGCCAAAATTCAAAGCCCTTGCCAATGGGCTATAACTCCTCGTTCTCTAAATAATATTAGTATATGTACAAATAGCATTCGTTAAAGATATCGACCAAAATAAAAACAAGCAATATACATAGGTTCGCCGGAGGCTTGGGGGGGGGGGGGCAGCAGCCTGCCCCCTGGCTCTGCCCCTGGGGCCAACCCTAACTAACCTGCACCATGTTATTCACATAGCACCAATGGCTTCAAAATTGCCTGGATATCCCCCTTTATATTGCTCTTGATGCTCTTAGTTATATATAGAGCACTTAGTTTTAGCACATGTTAGGGGGTTAATCATGACAATTTTGTAGCAATTGGTATTGAGGCATATTCCGGCTTATTTATGATCAGGATGAATTCCTCCTTTTTGACCAAAACCAAGGCTTGTTTCCTGCAGTTTGGCCAGAAAAAGAAATCAAGTTCTTCCGAAACAATTTTGATACCCATAATGAATTCCAGGTTAAATGCGCTAAAGTGCTTCTTGAGGCTGGAGCTGCCGTTGATGCACTGGACAAAAACAAGAACACTGCTCTTCATTATGCTGCAGGTTATGGACGCAAGGAATGTGTAGCTCTTCTTTTGGAGAATGCCGCAGCAGTGTAAGTCGTCTAGTACTGTAGCTGTCCTTGTATATTTGTATTATTACCTTGCTAGCTTTTCTGCTACTAGTCTTGTTTTGGTGGCATGTGCTCTGCTCATGTGCAGCCAGAAAAAACGGTTTGAGAATTGTTTTGAAGACGTTTAACTGTAATGTCATCTAGAAAAACTTAATGAAATTTCATCACGCCTAAGGGTTTATGTATACATTAATTGAAGCATTTTGCTATAAATATTTCTTTCACAATTTTAGTAATTTTGATGAGATTATTTCCTTTTGTAAAGCATGCCATATGCCATGGAAATAGATGACCACATAATTCAAGAATGTATATGAAGACCGAAATTTTAAAACGGCAAACCACAGAATTTGCATCAATAATAATCAGAAGGATCCCTGTAGGGTCATGATTAGACGGCTGCTTACTGGGATGAAGGGTTAAGTATATATAGAAGGATGAATTCAAGTTTTTCTTGTTTAAGATCTCTTGGACAATTTTTTCCCTTTTCGAGTTACCAATGTAAAGTAGTTGCCCCATCAAACAATGCTTCTTCTTCCTTATTCTTAAAAATTAATTACCATTTATTGCCCTACATGACAACCTTTTAAAAAAAAAAATTGTTATTACCAATTAAATTTGTCCTGATGAATTTTTTAAATATAATTATCCGCCAAAATTTGTTGCCTACTTCACCTAAATTTGTGAATAACCTGGCTTACCATATAAATTGTGGTGCAGCACTCTGCAAAACTTGGATGGCAAGACTCCGATTGATGTGGCGAAGCTGAACAACCAAGAGGAGGTTCTCAAGTTGCTCGAGAAGGATGCATTCTTGTGAATCATGTTCCTGATACTATTGGCAACACATCAGTTTGAAAACCTTGTAGTGACTAGTGGTATTCTTCCAGTTGGCATATTGAAGTCCTATTGTGTGAGTGAGATGGATTGTTCCATGTGGGATCAGATTTTAGATGGTTGTTTCTCTTCATTCTCTCGGTCGTGGGCATGTCTTATAATAATGTTTTATAACAGCAGTTGTAATTCTTATTATCTGTCATTTTAATTTGGCTATGTTTGGGTATTTGAAAAGTGGTAATTTTTTTAGTTTGTTCTGGTTATATTATACTCGTTATGTTTGAGTAGACCATTTTTGTTGTCATCTTGGTTATGTTTATGTTTGAGTGTCGGGGTGATATCAAACGGTTGGTTAAGAATCCTTTTAAATATGGGTCATCATATCACTACATTTTGCATGATTTTATAATCTATATTTTGTCGATTAAAATCATACACTCTTTTCAGTACTCGTGTTGATATATATTGAAAAGCAGCCATGAAATACCCGAATTATGAATTTTATGATGTAATGTGTATCCCCTGCTTTTTAAGTTCTGTATGAAGAGCTGTTTCTTGTTCCTGTTTCTATGGTTAGCAACAAAGTAATAAAAATAACATTGCACATATTTTGTTGCAACGGTTTCCTTTATTTAGCTCCAGAAACATGTTGAAGCATTCAATGTTTTGTAGAAACTATACTAAATGTTAGATTGAATATTTTGCATTGAGGGTTGTATAAGAATATTGAAAGATACAAAGCAACTGATATATACTAGCGAGCAAAAACCAACTGCATTTTGGTCCCAAGGGAGGTTTCCCTAAGATTTTTGCTCAAAGGCCTGCCTTCTTTTTAGACCAGGGACCTAGCTTGATCCGTTTTCCCCAGAAAATTAATAAGCAGCTTCGCAATGAGAGACGGAAACTTAAACTTTCACCTCGGTGTTCCAATGATTCGGGTACTAAGTAGTATATTATATGTCAAATTCTTACATGAAAAATCCCAGATGGATGGAATAATTGTATAAGCTATATAGCATCATTTTCTTGATCTAAACAAGCATGGAATCAGTTAAAAGAAGAGAGAAAAAATGTTAAAAATTCCCTCGGATGGTCTCAAAATCTCTCACAAGCCGCTGCTTGCCACTCTCTTCTTCTCTTCTAAGGTTCAGGATGAGCACAAGGAACTGAGGAGGAAGGAGAGGGGTATGAACTTTCAAGGAATTTCCGTTGTTTTTCATCGGCTAAACAAAGAATAGATTCAACACACACCTCCTGAGCAGATGGGGGTGGGGTTGGCTTGAAGTCCTGCAATTTGGAGTACTCGGAGATGAGGTGATACATATAGTCGTAAACCCGATCCATGTCTATCTCTTCCATAAGCGCTTGCGCGTTTTTCCCTATTGCTTCTGCCTGCAGCAAGATCATATCCAATAATATTGAAGGGTTAATTGCTTGAATGGAAATGGAGCAGCATTCACAAGCTTTACAGCTTCGCTTTCTTTTCCCAGTGTTTGCTAAGCAGTTCGTGTAATAGAAATTTATAAAAAGCGAAGAAAAATGCAACAGATTTGTGCAACATCTGCTGCACCAAATTTGGCTGTAATAAATGCCACAAATTTGTAGAGGTGATTTCAATCTCGACTCATGTCATCAATTAATGGTCATTTTGGAAGTGAGAAAAATCTTCCAAATCAATTAACTAATTCAAGCTACCCATAATATCTTTTCATCGACTATTCTAAATTCAAAATTCAGTCTCCCTCCCTTCCTCCCCATCTAGGCACCGATATCTAAAAGCCTATTTCTTCGTATTTCTAGAGGCATCTCTTGAACTTCATTCTAAAATTACAACATTTTAATAACATAAGATTAATTTTAACCATACGTGCATATCACGTGCAGCAAACTAGCACTTGTTGATAGGTGCTAAATCAGCCAAATTCTCAATGCAAATTTGCAAAATAAAATATTGCATATTCATTTAATTGCTGTTCTGCTTCAACAATCAGAAAATGTTAGGGATTTGAAACTCCAGTAACAAATTTTGGAAACAAATAAAATAATGGATTTGGAGTCCTTTACTTGCAACAAATGTTGCATTTTCTTGAAAACCAAAGACCCTCTAAAATAAAACACAACTTTACCATTTATTGTATCGGGTTTAAATCAAGATTGCATAAGGGGAACAAAATTGTATGAGAATTGTAGAAAGAAAATCACCTCAGCTGGGTGGCCATTTCCCCAATCAACCGCAGCCTTTATAGATGGACATAGATCGACCGGATTAATGGGCCAGTAGTTTACTTTTGGAATGAGACCACGGCTAAAGAAATCTTGATAGTATGGATCGATAAGCAGGGAAAGGGATCCACATGCAAGGATATACTTTAAACTCACCGACCATGCAAAACCTTCGGCATATATCTTATATCTGCAAAATGATACGCAAAATTATAAGTGTCTTCAAATATTGATCATGCAATACAGTATAGTGTCTTACCGGTGATCACATTGGTTTGAGAGTGCTGATTTTCGGAAACCGTCCTTTGCTTCTTCAACCCAGTTCTAAAATGCAAGACAGAGACAATAAAGTAATATTTCAAGTTCATTTTAGCTTATGTATGTAATAAATTTGAGTTGAAAGCCTACACCATACATCATTAAGAAGACACAAAAAATATGATAAAATACTACTCAGTATTTTATATTTTTTTTACTTCACTAATTTTAAAAAAAAAACTTTTAGGCCAATATATACTGCACAAGCTGGATTCCAAGACAAATCAGCCAATAGGGCCGTTTCCAATCCCAAAATTTATAATCTGACACACCAACCCGATTCCGAGTTTTTAAGCCATGGTTTCAATAGAAATATCAAAGTTTAAAAAAAATTAGGCTAGGTGTAGTGTTAGTAATGATTACTTGACGCATAATTTGAGCTCCCCACAACTTGGAGTCGTTACAACCTAACAATGCCACTCGTAATGGAGATTGAACATCTGGATTTCCTTTCCAATAAGCATCGGCACCCTTTTCCATCCATGTTTTGGCTTGAGAACCAAGCTTGATGCTTCTGAACTCTTCTTTCCAAGGTTTAATGTTTATCTCAGACCTACAGAAGTAACATGTTAGTTACAGGTGCATACTGACAATATCTTAATTGATAGATGAGAATATGAAAGATAATCTTTGTAATACATCCCAATATCAACAACAAGTCAGAATCAACAACTACAGGAGGTATCTTTAGAAACTCGCAAGCGTTGAATTTTGTGTAAGAACATAAAGGAATGACGTTGTGCCATTAACTAACGGCTATATACATAAAGATGTTGACCAGCTTGCTATCTTCCGGCAGAAGTTTAACTCTAAATGAGATTACACTACTGAATTAACGATGTTCTGTTTTCTTTTCAAGTTCGTTTTTAACTTTAAGTAAATAATTTATGGATATTCCAGACAATTGTCATACACAATAAACAGTTACCACAAATATTTTGTTATGATCAAAGTGGATATTGTTTCATCGATGTTCCCAAACAAGAGGAAAATGGTGACGAAGAAAATCAATTATGAAAATATAAATCTGAACACTAGGAAGCGACCAAAACTTATTTTCAACCTGTTTCACTCTGGAATACATCAACAGCCCTGTCTCAGCAAAGCACACTTTGACGCCTTTCTTGTTTATTGACCTTAAATGTCAAAGTAACGAAGTTTGAGGTGGCTGGTTCAAGCTGGCTACGAGGGAATGAATGAGATCCACATTTCAAATTTACAAGGGACATGTTACCATCAGGATTGACAAATAACGGCAGAGCAACCGATACAATCCCAAGAATACACTAAACAATACATCAACAAGATAGGAATGCAAGGTAGCAAGTGTGTATATGCTTATAGAAATAAAGATTAATATCGCATCCTTCAAATTGACAATAACTTCTCATAATATTTTTTTTCATTCCTTCAAAAATGCTCTCTGTTGAGAATGTGGTTAACATAGTCCCACGTTGGGAAAATTGTGGAATGCATATAGGTATAAAATATAAGTTGGGATAAACCTCTATAAGGCTTGAGTTTTTTGGATGGAGTCCCACTATATAAAAAGCCCATGTGTGGCCCATGTTGTTGTGGGCCCAAACTGAGTTATTTAGCGTTATCAACCAGTCATTTTAGAGCAATGACAAGCTCCTCTCTTAGCCCTAGATTCCTAGCTTACGATAACTGATAATTAAGATAGGGTTGATCACATTAAGTTATCGAAATGCGTCGATTTTTTAATTAATGGGAAAAACCTTAAACGGCACTGATGATGAGATGAGCATTCAAGTTATCACAATGAAAAAATGCTATAAAGAATAAAAAAACTAGACTTCATCTCTCCTTAAACAAAAAATTTCCATACAATAGACATTTCATCTGACATGTAGAACACCTCGACCAATATTGATCAGCTCTAGTACACCATCTTCGACTTGTTGCACACCAACGTAGATGACTCAATTGCTAATGATCTAGTTGACAACTGTTGAATGAAGAAATGACAGACAGTGTAGAGCTCAATTAACTCTAAAGTAAACTAAAGGGTTAATTAACCCCCCCACCCCCCACCCCCACCCCCCCAGTTTAACCCTTATAGCACTCGTACTCTCATGGGTGACTTATCAACGCAAGCAAACACTCACTTTGCTCATCGACCCCAAACCCTCAAGAACAACACATACTCTGCTCTAAAGAACATAAACAAGTTCTATAGTTAAGATTATACAAACAGCATCGTAAAATTACGCACGCAAATTAACCCTAAACCGAAATAAATTGCGAAACCAAACATTGCATTAAACAACACAAGAAAGGCGGAAAAAAACATACCATCCCCAAAAGGACCAATCGGGAAACGGAATATCCAAATGGTCCCTACTCGTACAATACCGAAACAACGGCGGCGCAGCCGGCAATTCCCCACCGCCGCCGCCATCATCAAAAAGCGTCCGATTCAAACTGGGCCGGTCCATACAATCAAACATCATATCGACATCCGGCACCATCCCCGGGTACCTCCTCAGCAGCATCAGCATCCCCCAGATGGTGAACATGGCCCTGCTCTGCACACAGGCGTAGTACAGGTCCACATACAGCCTCGTCCCCCCCACGATCACGATCCTCATCGCCGCGTGCTTCTGCGCCTCCGCGAGCAGCGACGGCGACACGCGGGAGCGCCTGAAGGGCTTGAGGTCTTGGTGGATGTGGCGGTAGAAGGAGGGGCAGGCGGCGGAGGAGGAGGAGGTGGGGGTGGTGGTGGGGTTGGGGAAGGGGAGGAGCCGGCGGCATGAGAGGTAGGAGCAGCGGAAGAGGGTGGTGGGGGTGAGGCTAGGGTTAGGGTTTGGGTCCTTGTTGAAAGGGTGCCATGGGGTTGGGCTCAGGTTGTGCCCTATCACTGTCCTTGTTTGGGATCCCAGGTTCTCCACTGCCTGCACAAATACATATTTTATTATAAGCCGAAATCTTTTGAATGTCACGGCTCTGATATTATTATTAATTAAGAATGATTTAGGGGTCTATATTTTATTGATTTCGAGTATTAATTGTAAAATCCTCTCAAATCTTATTATAAAACTATTTGGTCCGTATTTCAATAACTAAGGACCGTATTTCAATAACTAAGGACCGAAAGACGGAATGAAATCAAATTACTTGGTAAAATTTGAAAAACCGAACGATATTTCAGGGAAAGTCTATCAAATAAAATACAATATCCCGACGTTGACGATGAGAACCTCAACAATGAACACGAGAGGGGATGAAAGTACCATGTGGAGTGAGAACCCGGCAATGACGAAGATGACAACGAGAGGGGAGACGATGAGAAGAGAGGGGAGAGTTGTCGAGGGGAAGCGGGTGATGAAGGTAGGGACGGCCATTGCAGCAGCTGCCGATGTGGTTGATGAAGAACTCCTCCTCCTATAATTATCATTTAGAAACAATTAATGTGGGCCTAAACCAATAATAGAGTCATGCAATTCTTGTTTCCATTTTGTTTTTTGTTTTTGTTCTCCTTGCTCAGGTCTGAATTGTCATCAACTTGTGTCCTTTGATCTTCTTGTGGCTAAAAACGACAAGTCTTTGAAGGGGAGGAGAATTAAATGGGGCTCATTGTCTTTAGTCTGCTAATTCTTTTTTTCTTTTATCTTTTCCCATGGACGCGCTCCGAACGTTGCTGCTAGCCTTGTTTTCTTGTTGCTACGTGGCATGATTCCCCATTTAGGGATAATTGTTTCCACGCCCACTTTCTTAGCTCGACTTATTTTTAAACCCAGGCAGTTACCCAATTATAGAACATGGAAAAACCCAAAGCATGTTATTGAGTTTATTCTACACCCCAACCTTGATTTGCATGAGTATTTGCGTGTATTGCTAATAATACCCTTTAAAGATTCCATAAAATATATGTTATGATTTGATAAATAAAGTCGTATCATGATAACTGATATTATGATTTGATAAATAATGTTATGAATTGATAAACAATGTTTATAGTTGAATAAATAAAGTTATGATATAGCTTAAAAAGGTACAGCTGGTATTTTGAAAAATAAAATATATCTTAATCAGAATACGTATGGACTTGAAACATTCATATTTTCTAAGTATCGGGTTTTTCAACAATTTTGAAAATACATGGGTTAAAAAGTAAATCACTTCTCAAAACCGGAACCGAAAACAAATTTTCATTTTTTTTCTTTCTATTTTTGTATATTTCCCTGAATTCCTTTCTTATTATATATACCAGTATTTCGCTTGTGCGATGCACTTCTTTATAAAACTAAAAGCATGTATGATGTCAATATTTTCATTCGATGTCATTTAAAATATTTTTTACTCATTTATTATTTTAAGTTCGATGTGGATATTTTCACTATTTTTAACTAATTGTTTTTAAATTATTTATTATCTTAACTAAAAGTCATTAAAAATCTTTTTAAATCTTAGCTGTTTAATGTTTGTATATATCAACTTGTGTCACACGTTCAAAAAATAGACGACATGGAACATTTAAATATAAAGGATTGATTTTTTTGAAAAAAATGCAAGAGCTTGACACAATCGTCTGGCCACTGTACATTATAATAGCGGAGAAATGCTTATTGGACATATGATGCATCGAATAAGCCCAAAAAAGGGGTAAAACATGGGCCATCCGGGACCCACTTACCTTGATTTGTGATATACAGCAAGCCCATTTTAGCCTTATAAATGCCCCTTAGATTTTTCATATTAGATTATTTTTTAATTTCGTTTTAAAATCCCCTTTTTGGCCATAGAAAGAATTTCAAAGTTATATTATTTTATAAATTTTTAGGGTTTTTTTTATATACCACTTTTAAATTATGTTTCCAAATATTTCCCTTTTAAATTTGATATTCTAAATATCCCTTTTATAAATACGCCATTAATCAAAATACCCCTTCTGTAGCTAATTTGCGACAAATGTCTAACTATGATTGGTTAGGGCTAACCAAGGACAGATTTTAGGATAAATTAAAAGGTTTCTCTCCATCTTTTTGTTTTCTTCCTTTCAAAAAATCCTGTTTTTCCAAAAATCAAACCTCTTTCTGTCTTCTTCCTCCTTCAATTTTCTTAAAAAAAAACTCAAGAAGACCGATAGAAATCGACAATGAAGACGAAGGAAGCTTCAATCATATGTTAGAAGCTTTCTCGGCACGGAAAAGGGTCTCGATTTCTCTTCTCTCGTCTGCATTTTAGTTTGAATTCAATTTTAATAGTTTTTTTTTGAGTTAAATGATATCAAATCATACGATTTTAACATTTGAAGTGTTATAATTCTATTAGATTTGCAATTTTTTCCAAAATTTTGAAGTTAGGGTTTTCTTTTATTGGAATCAAAGCAAGGACGCCAAGAGTGAACCCATTATCGGGCTCATGATTGTTGTAGTAAGATAGCAGGCTAGTTTTTATCAATGAGTTAATCTTTGGGTGACAGGAAACGCCCAATTTCTTCTTCAAGAAAGAACCCTAATTTGAATATATAAGAAACCCTAATTTTAGAAAAGATGATATAATTGTTAGGGGTTATTTTGGTCAATTACATATTCCAAACGACCGAGAAATTGACTTGAAGGAATATTCCCTGCATACTGTGGGTTAAACTAACCATTTGAATATCGAATTTAAAAGACTATATTTAGAGATATAATTTTTAAAAGAGTTATATTTAAAAAAAATCCCATTTTTTATTCAATCATCGTTGTTGCTTGCAACTAATCTTACTTGATCTTCAATTTACCAACAAGATTTTATCATTAGGGATGATTAAGCGACAAGAAGAGGACATGGTAAAATAGGTAAATGTAGACGATAAAATGACAAATTTATATGAAATGAGCCAATTATATCACAATAAGTTTGATAGAAATATCTTTCCACAAAAATGATTGAAAAAATTTTTCTATAATATATTATAAAGAATGTTCATTTTTCTCTTTTTATGGGATACTCAAGGAAAACTTAGCGTTACAAGTCAACACCTACAAGCTGTTCGCAGCCCGGTGGTGGGCAATAGGAGTTTGTGGGGGAAGATCTGGAATCGAACCCGAGATCTCTCATTTAGTGTTTTGAAGAGGGACACGTGAAGCCGGTAGGCTTCATTACGGTAAAAAATAGCACCTACAAGCTGTAATTGATATTGATGTCAAAAAGGTGTTTTTAAAAAATATTTTTAAAGATATTAAGGGGTTATATACAAATAGAAAGAATGGTATATAAATACAAAGATGTAAAATTTCATTAAATTTTGTTAGAGTGTTGCTTTATAGCCCGATGATTAGCCAACTTATCTATCTGCCATCTCAAAACTTATCTATTTATCTCTATCTATATACAATGCTAAAGTTGGGTTGGGGATTGGTAAAAAAGTGAACCTTTCACTTATTAATGACTGAATGACATATATGTGTTGGTGGTTTGAATTTATTGGTAGCATTTATACGTGGAAAATAGTCACATATTGGATGGAGAGAGAAATGTCCAAGACTTTATAATAATTTCCAATCTTAAAAGGAAGAACATCAACAAAATGGGTTATGAGCCATGTGGGTCTAATTTCTAGTAGGCTTATATATTTATTTATTATTGTTTTGATAGGGCACTTGGGCATCTTGGTCTTTGACCTGATAATAGTGTTTGTCATTTCGAATTTTCTGTTTTAAGCCTGTTTTTAAATTTCGAAATTCAAAGGTTGTCTGAAAACCGTCTGCTGCAGTTTTGTTGTTTGAACAGTCACAACCGTCCAAACAATTGTGCTTGTTCAACCTTATAAATTAAGTCTTTCTCTTCTCGGATTTTGTATCATTTTCTTATTATCTTCTAAGAGAGTTTAAAGGGCTTTGTTGTATCTTGAGGATGACCGCCTCTGCTATACTCTCATAGTGGGGGCAATATCACCTTTCAGAAAATATATCATATACGTCTCAAAACTCTTAATTTTGTCCTAACCAAACTACAACCCTAACAATTGAAAGGTAATATCCTATAGAGACAGAATTAAATTCAAGTGTCAATGTTCATTTCCAGAACCAAGATGTTATCAAACTGAATCGATTTGATGGAAGCAACTACATTACAAGAAAAGAAAAAATGGTGTTCATGTTGATCGCTTTAAAGATTTTTACGTGCTCGATCCAGAATTGCCGCTAATCCCAGATTCAACTTCAACTTCAAATGATGCCAAGAGTGTCAAGATGCATGAAGAAGATGAACTCGTTTGTCGCGGGTACATTCTCAATTCCCTCACCGATCGTTTGTATAATCTTTACAGAAATATGAAGATATCAAAAGAAATCTGGAGTGTCCTTGAAACAAAGTACAAAAATGAGAAGAAAGGTACGGATAAATTTCTAACACTTAAATATTTTGAATTTAAGATGACTGATGATATACCAATCATGGATCAAGTGCATGAATTACAAATTCTTGTCTCTAAAATGAGTGAACTTGAATTTAAAGTCCCTGATTCGTTTCAAGTTGGACAATTCTATATAAACTTCCTCCTACTTGGAATAAATACAGAAAGAAAATTCTGCACTCTCATAAATTTTTTTTATCATAGAGTAATTTCAGACTCATCTGCAGACTGAGGCAGAGAACCATGCACGTGACATGATTTTTCTTAGTTCTAAAGTCAACTCTAAAGTGAATTATGTCAGTGAAAACGGTGATAGAAAATTTCAGAACAATTTTAAAACCCAAAAGAAGAGAAATGATTTTAAGAAATCTAATCTTGCAAAGAAGAAATGGCCTTGCTATTACTGTGGAAAGAAATGTCACTATATTAAGATTGCAAATTTAGAAATACCGCGAAATAACTTGGTTTCGGATCAGAAAATAGCAACAAGGCAAATCTAGAAGAAAATGAAGTCAAAAAACTTATTGCTATGGTTTGTGACATGCAGATATGCATGATTATGGAATTGCATATGGCTGCGGCAACTTGAACTGCAGATTGGTGGCTGGATTCTGGCACAACCATTCATGTATGTAATAATAAAACAATGTTTAAAACTTACGCGGATCAGAAAGAATATGAAGAAGAGCTGATGGGAAATCACGTTTCGGCCAAAATGCTCGGTAAAGGAAGTGTTGAATTGAAATTTATATCTTGACAGAAACTTACTCTGCTTAATATATTTTATGTTCCTGATTTGAGAAAAAATCTTGTATCTGCAAATCTGTTGTGCAAGAAGTGATTTAAAATTATTCTAGAGTCTGAAAAAATTGTAATATCGAAAAATGATATGTTTGTAGGAAAGAGATATTCCTATGATGGCATGTTCAAACTCAGTATTAATGAAATAAATTGTGTGTTTGCTTATGTCGTTGAATATACTTCTTCTTTGTGGCATGCTAGGTTATATCATTTAAATTTTTGCTATTTAAAGTATATTTCTAAACATGGCTACATTGAATGTTAGAATGATCATAATGATAAATGTGAAATTTACTTAGAAGCAAAAATGACTAGAAAACCTTTTTCTAAAATTGAAAAAGATACTAATTTATTAGAACTTGTTCATTCTAATATTTGTGAATTAAACGGTCAATTAATTAGAGGAGAAAAAATATATTTTATAAGTTTTATTGATGATCATTCTCATTTTACATATGTATATTTATTGAGAATAAAAAATGAAGTATTTAAGAAATTTAAAGAGTATAAATCCCTTGTAGAAAATCAGAAGGATAAAAAGATTAAAATTTTTAGAAGTGATAGAGGAGGAGAATATTTTTTTTGATTCTTTTTCTCAATTTTGTGAAATGCATGGTATTATTCATCAAAGAACTGTACCTTATACGCCTCAACATAATGGATTAGCCGAAAGAAAAAAATTGGATTTTAGTTGAAATGGTAAATACTATACTTTTAAATGCTAAATTGCTTTTTTATTTTTGGGTGAGGCTATTTTAACAACATGTTATATTCATATTAGAATACCATTCAAGAAAACTAATATTTCACTATATGAAATTTGGAATGGTAGAAAACCCAATTTAAACTATGTTCAAGTATGCGGGTGTATAACATATTATAAAGTGATTGATCCATATAAATCTAAATTCGGACCGAAAAGTATTAGAAGTGTATTTGTGTGATATGCATAAAATTCTAAAGTATATCGATTTCTAGATTTAGAATCAAATTGTTGGGGTCAAAAATTACACCCCGGTTGATCAAAGTCAACTACAAATCAAGTGGGACCAAGCCTCGATCAAGTGGGCCCATGCTTAAGTCGAGCCTGAATATGAAGAGGCCGTCCTCCTCCATGCCAAGAAGAAAATTATGTAATAAATAATTTCGATATAATTTTTATGAATAAATGTAAGGAAAATCGTCATAAAACCAAATTTTTGTAAAACCTGTGTCTCATGTGCAAAAGAAATGAGCACATAAGGTATAGGATGGGAAAAATGCCATTTTGTAAAGTCTAAGAGATTATGTGTAAACTTATAAGCCTATATAAGGCAACATAATGATGAAATAGAAGAAGAATTATTCATTCCCCTAAAAAATTAGGGTTCTGTGCCTTCTTCTCCTTCCTTAAGCTTCTAAACCTTCTTTTTCTTTTGAATTAAATTAAGAGTTTAACTCTTCTTTTTCCTAAAAGAAATAATTTTTCACCATAAAACCCGTGAAGGGGAGCTCAGATCTTCCATCAAATTTCTAAAAGGGATGATTTTTAAGTTTCACCCTCTTTTTTTCCAAGATCCAGCCAACAGAGAGGAGGAAGAAGGCGATATATCTCCAAAAATCCCACTTTAGAAAGATTCAAGGATCAAAAGAAGATTCAGGGCTCAAAAGAGAAAAAAGGGATCCCCTTTCATCATTTTCGAAAATCTTGTGAGAATTTAACTCCGAACAAGAATCCCTTCTTTAGGAGTTTAACTCCAAACCAATTTCCGAGAAGCTCAACTCCAAGATCCAAATTCTCGAAAGAATTGAATCCCAAAAAAATCTAGAACTTTTAGGAGTTTAACTCCATAAAAATATTCTTTTTTTAGGAGTTTAACTCCAAAAGTCACTCGGGAGTTCAACTCATAGTCCAGGGGCTAAGCCCTTTTTTCTGCGGGTGCCCAGCGCCCCACGTGCAGGGCATATAACCCGCTGGCACCAAGCGCCCAGACGCCATGCACGTGAACCGCTGGCGCCCGGCGCCCGCGTGCAGGGCGCGTGGCCCGCTGGCGCCCGGCGCCCACACGCCATGCACGTAAACCGCTGGCGCTTGCGTGCGGGGCGCATGGCCGGCAGACGCCCATGCGCCGCTCATGCGTCCTTAGGACGCTCCTTACCCTTCTTTTTTCCTCACGCTCAAATTCAAAACATGTCCCCATTAGAAAAAAATTTCTAACGGGGCGCTATCCTGCACCATGCAAGGGGGCTGCTAGCCCTCTTGACCCCCAGCCCGCTCTCCGGATAGCGGGACCCCTGTAAACTCTGCGAGTCCTCCGATACTTCTAAGTCCCCTTCAAAACACAACACATGCACACCGCACATTGAGTTTGCATGACCAGTTTTGCCCCTAAATCAGAGATTCCATCTCTCCAAAGGCGAAGGGTAATTAACGATAGCTTAGTCCGCGGCTGCCGGAGATTCGGATCCCCACAATCAATTAAGCTCAGCCTATCTTAAGCAGGGGGAATTTGTATACGTCTGACAAGCGACGCGTATCCCCATGTCCATAGGGTGACGAAAAACACCCTGCACAAATGTTATAATTGAATTGATAGTGTTAGATATGTATGCCCTAGAGGCCTGTATTGTATAGGATGCTAAGGATATGTATGTACATGACAATCTTGCTCAATTATATTATATACTATTTTGGGTTGTTTTTATATAAACATGTGTATTTGTTGTTCTTACTACTTTGTATTGCTTATACATATTGATAAAGACTTTGTAACGACTCTGAAATTCATGTACATAATTATTTGTTTAAATGTATAAAAAATGGTATTTATAGTAGTTATAAGTCATTTTTCTTTAATAAAAACAAGAAATAACTTTTAGCTCACTGGTAAAACCTCTACACCGCTATAACATAGCCCGTGTATTCAATTCCCATCAGTCCCAATTATTTTTTAAAAAATTTCTTTTTAATTTTTTGGAAGCCCAAAAGTTGCACATGCAATTCACGGAGAAATGAAAAGTTTCAGAAAAATCAAACAGGCGTAAAGAGGAGTAAACACACACCAAGACACGCGGCACGAATCTCAAGACAAATCGACGAGATCCGACCGCCCATTTCCTAATCCTGGCCGCCACCGACGGTCCGTCTTGCTTAAAATCACTCTGTGCTTTGGACACTCGTCCCTTCAGCTCCCCTCTACTTTCCTGCACTGTTTGATTTCCTTACAATCAAACAGAGACTCTTCAAATCCCTAATTAACACCATTAAATCTATTTTAATTCATTTTATTTCACACCCTCTCTCATTTTTACCCTATAAATACCACTCCATGACCTAGCTCTCCTCTATTCTGAAAATTTCCTCAAAATTCTTTAAGTTCAAGAAAGGGTTAAGGCTGTTTAGTGGAGTTAAGAAAGCCAAAAGGAGTACCGATCAAATTCCGACGACCGGATTATCTCCGACGAGACCAAGACCCCCTCTCTCTTCCTTAATCTCTTCCTAACACTACATAACGAGTAAGTCTCTCTTCTCTCTATTTCTTTCATCTCAAATCGCCTTCTAAAAACACACCGAAAAAGTGGAGTTAACTCCGATATATATTATTTTAACATTTATACTCCACTTATTAAGCAAAATAGGTCAAACTAATTTTCTCATACCACTCGTAACCTTATTTTACAATCATTTAGCTTTTAGTTTAATAAAAATTTCATGTGAAACAATCTCATAACAAACTTTTTCATTAAAATACTATGAATTTTAGTAAAACTCCTTTTTCGATAACTAGTTTACTTACCTTTAGGAAAACTTCACGGGGTAACGACCTACCTGTTAGTGATATATGCCCTAAAGGCCATTATTGTATAGTACTGGATTGTATATTATATTTTGGAAGCTTGGGATATACACGGATGTAATAACAGTCTTGCTCAAAATAATAGTATGCTATCTGATTTGATTCTATTTTAACATGTGTATGTGTTTCTTTTAACATATCGCTGATACATATTGATAGAACCCTTAGGATATTTGCTTGACTACCAGCGTTGTGATGACAGTCACACTAGTGGGGGCTGGGTAGTCTATGAGCACATCCTTATACTTGTCCATTATCGTAGGATTATCGAGACAGAGTATCGATACTTCAGAGTAGACTGCTGTATACGCTTTGTTCCTTTATAAAAAATAAATAATAAATAAAAAGCGATGGGAAAAATTCCCCAAATGGAGCATCACGTGCCCACACGTGATGTGCCTTGGAGCAAAAATTATTAGCATTGCGCTTAACAATTAAGGCTAAAATTGACCTCACGTGCAAACACGTGAGCATCTATATACAAAGTATATAGGCGCCTTCCTAAAACAAATAACAGGTTAGAGAAGTTCACGTGTCAACACGTGATACTTTTTGTTAGGCTTAACTTCGTGGGGGTCACGTGCCATACGTGACATTCCTGAATATCAGCTCACGTACCAACACGTGATGCCTTTCTCTGGGACTGCTACATATAAGCAAACGAGTTTAATGTTATGGGGGTCACGTGCTACACGTGAGGGTTCCTAATCACCTTCCAAACTGATAGAATTAAATTCTAAATAAAAGGGATCAAAACTCTATTTGGGAAATATTTCCTTAGATTTTTCTAAACAAGAAAGATTACACTCTGTAAAACAGAGCACCGTTGGATTAAAAATCCAATGGTGATTAAAAATCACCAAGTTACAGAATAAGCGGAAAATATTTCCCCAATCTTTCTAAATAAGAAAGATTACGCTCTGTAAAACAGAGCACTGTTGGATTAAAGATCCAATGGTGATTAAAAATCACCAAGCCACAGAATAAGCTCTGTATGGGAAAATAATTTCCCAATTTTGTTAAAAACAAGAAAAATATCTTCTGTAAAAAAGAAGTCCTTAGATCAAAGATCCGACGGTGGATTAAATCCCCAAATCAATTAAGATCTCTCAACGAGAGATTTCCTTAACTAAATCAACAAATCTGCCTTTACTATATAAAGGACCTGAGACTCTAAGTCAGAAAAGGAGGAGACCCCCCCATAAGATTTGAGAAACAAAAAAAGAGAGGAGGAGTTCTCTATTAAGAAAAGAAACCCTAGGTAAGAAAAAAAGAGCTAGAGATCATTTTATCTCCTCTTCGCCATTACAAGAGTTTAATTCTTCCAAAAAAGAACTTAGTTCTTCCTCTGGTTGAGATCTGCAAAAACAGATCTCCCCACAAGTTGAGAATTTAATTCTCATCGGGGAGATTCTGTCATGCAGTCCCAAAACTTAGAGAAAAGAACTCAGTTTGAAGAATTTAATTCTTCCAAAAGATATAGGAATTTAATTCCTCTGACAAAACTAGGGTTTAACCCTGCATAAAAAAAACAACTGAGATCGACTCATGTGATCCCACGTGACCCCCCAATAGTGCTTAACACTTTCAAAAAGAAAAGGGGAATAAATCAAAAACAATTCCCATTGTGGGGCGCCTCACGTGACCCCACGTGACCCCTTAATAGTGCTTAGCACTTTCAAAAGGGAAAGGGGAACAAATCCAAAGACAGCTCCCATTTTGGGGTGCCTCACGTGATCTCACGTGACCCTCAATAGTGCTTACCACTTATAAAAGAAAAAAGGGAATAAACCCAAAGAATCAGTGCCCAATTCTCAGGCGCCTCACATGCCATACATGAGCACTCCAAATTTCAGTGTTTAACAATGCGTTAGAGCATCACGTGGGAGCACGTGAGCACCGAGCAGATATTAGTGTTTAACACTGTGAGAGACCAAGCTTAGCCTAAATTAGCCAAATCTCCCAAGGCCAAAACCCCTTTGATCACCGAGCCCTCCTATACTCAGGTCTCCCCAAATCGATCTTAGTTCCAAAGACGACTAATGATCTCCTAATAGATGGTATCTAAGATGGTGTTCATTCCACCATGATCTTTTCCCTCGATCTGGAAATTGGTTCAAGGGTACATCTCTCCACACCTATGATCGTTAGTCGGTGCTTTTTGGCGAGGGCTTTGATCCTTAGTTGTTGGAGGGGCCGTGAGTGGCCTACTAAGGATGGTGCTAAGCATGGTAGCTGCTCGGTGCCTCTTGGCGAGGGATTTGATCCCTGGTTTATTAGGGTAGGGAGCTACTAGCCAGGGATAACCGAGCAAGGGCGGGCTCGGCTGCCTCTTGCGAGGGCTTCGATCCCTAGGCGTTGCGAGGTAGGGAGCTACCGGCCAGGGATAGCCGAGCAGGGTAGCCGCTCGGCTGCCTCTTGGTGAGGTCTTCGATCCCTAGGCGTTGTGGTAGGGAGCTATCGGCCAGGGATAGCCGAGCAGGGTAGCCGCTCGGCTGCCTCTTGGTGAGGGCTTCGATCCCTAGGCGTTGTGGTAGGGAGCTACCAGCC
Organism: Agapanthus africanus; assembly: GCA_030015575.1. Classification (NCBI taxonomy): domain Eukaryota; kingdom Viridiplantae; phylum Streptophyta; class Magnoliopsida; order Asparagales; family Amaryllidaceae; genus Agapanthus; species Agapanthus africanus. The sequence goes on from CM057350.1 coordinate 116,537,301, forward strand.
AGGGATAGCCGAGCAGGGTAGCCGCTCGGCTGCCTCTTGGTGAGGGCTTCGATCCCTAGGCGTTGTGGTAGGGAGCTACCAGCCAGGGATAGCCGAGCAGGGTAGCCGCTCGGCTGCCTCTTGGTGAGGGCTTCGATCCCTAGGCGTTGTGGTAGGGAGCTACCAGCCAGGGATAGCCAAGCAGGGTAGCCGCTCGGCTGCCTCTTGGTGAGGGCTTCGATCCCTAGGCGTTGTGGTAGGGACCTACCGACCAGGGATAACCGAGCAAAGGCGGGCCCGGTTGCCTCTTGCGAGGGCTTTGATCCTTAAGGACGGGCCGGACAGGGTTGCTGTCCAGTGCCTCTTGGTGAGGGCTTTGATCCCTGGTTTGGTAGGGAGCTACCAGCCAGGGATAACCGAACAAGGGTGGGTCCGGTTGCCTCTGTGAGGACTTTGATCCCTGGTTTGTTAGGGTAGGGAGCTACCAGCCAGGGATAACCGAACAAGGGCGGGTTCGGTTGCCTCTTGCGAGGGCTTTTCATCCTTAGTGCGGGAGGGGCCGTAATTGGCCTACTAAGGATGGCCGAGCAGGGTTACTGTTCGGTGCCTCTTGGCGAGGGCTTTTGGTCCTTAAGGATGGCCGAGCATGGTTGCCGCCTGGTGCCTCTTGGCGAGGGCTTTGATCCCTGGCGTTGTGTGGTAGGGAAGCTACCAGCCAGGGATAGCCGAGCAGGGTAGCTGCAGGGCTGCCTCTTGGTGATGGCTTTGATCTCTGGCGTCGTGTGGTGGGGGAGCTACCAGACAGGGATAGCCGAGCAGGGTAGCCGCTCGGCTGCCTCTTGGTGAGGGCTTTGATCCCTAGCATTGTGAGGTAGGGAAGCTACCGGCCAGGGATAGCCAAGTAGGGTAGCTGCAGGGCTGCCTCTTAGTGAGGGCTTTGATCCCTGGCGTTGTGAGGTAGGGAAGCTACCGGCCAGGGATAGCCGAGCAGGGTAGCTGCAGGGCTATCTTTTGGTGAGGGCTTTGATCTCTGGCATCGTGTGGTAGGGGAGCTACCAGTCAGGGATAGCCGAGCAGGGTAGCCGCTCGGCTGCCTCTTGGTGAGGGCTTTGATCCCTGGCGTTGTGAGGTAGGAAAGCTACTGGCCAGGGATAGCTGAGCATGGTAGCCGCTCGGCTGCCTCTTGGTGAGGGCTTTGATCCCTGGCGTTGTGAGATAGGGAAGCTACCGGCCAGGGATGGCCGAGCAGGGTAGCCGCTCGGCTGCCTCTTGGCGAGGGCTTTGAATTTGATAGCCAGTCGGCGCACCGGGAAGAGGTACGGTCGCTGGCGACACATGTCGTGATTGTGTGGGGAACACGAAGCGACGGAGTGACGTTTCGGTTTCACATCGAGCGACGCGACTTTTGCTACGTGGCGACACTGTCGTGGGTGAAACGGGCGACTGTTGAACTCCCGAGGGCATTTGGTGGCCATAAAACCGAGGGAGTGTTGTTCACTTCCTCCTCACACTCGAAACGCAAAAATGCAGGACTTTCCCTTCACCGTCGAAGACATTATAAACTTCGAGGATGTCTACCTCTATGACCCGTACTACACCGAGAACACGGTGCAGTTGGTTATAGGAAGGATCGAGGACCACTTCGGCCGATTGCTCCCCTGGCGTTCTGTAAATCCCCGTTTCCTTCAATGAAAAATCTTTCTATGTTATCCTATTTTTTCCCGTATCATTATTTTGACTGTAGATTAGTGCGTAAGTTGTAGAATTTGTTTCTTTCTAAAACCCTAACGAAATTAATCAAAGCCCAACCGAGATTTTTTTAAAACTAAACATATTAATTAAAACCCAAAATCAACCTAGCACATTCAAATTTTTTTTTAATTAAATCCCTAATTATTACCCCCGGCCCGTCCCTTCTCAGCCCACCAGATTTTTTTAAAAAAAACAAAGGGAATTATTTTAGCCGGCCCACTTCCCCAGCCTGTCTCCTCAAACCTACCCGACCCCACTCCTATTCATCTTCCCCCTCCTCTAACGGTAATGTGCACTGTTCACGCGCGCGATCCGATATCTCCGCCGCGTTTCACGCCCACGCCCACGCCTCCGTTGACGCGACGTTACACCGCGACTCCAATCCTCATTCTCTTCCTCACACCCCCACCTCCCTTCTCTGTTTTTCAAAACTAATCCCTCATCTCTTTCCCTCACAAAAACTCACCGAGCACCAAAACTTTTCCTCACTTCGCCGCCGGCGACGACCCTCGACGACCCCCTCAGAGATCCCTCGCTCCTCCTCCACCAACCTTCTCCCTCTACGACTCCATCTTCAACAACCCGAGCCCTGCCGATCCCCTGCACTCCCAAACCTAATTGCAACCGAGCTCAGCCACCTTACACCCCTCGACGCCGGCGAACTCCCCACCACATCGCCGACCTCCACCTCCTCAGCATCATCACCATCACAACAATCCCCAGCCCCACTGCTTAACTTATCCCCCTCTTCAAAATTCCAAAACCCATTTTCAAATATTTTTCCCTCACTGTGAATTTCACTGTTGCACTTCGCCGGAGCGCCGCCGCCGACCATCGTCAATCTCAGCACTACTCAAGAGATCCACAGAGCCTACTCTACACTTCCAGCGCGCACAAGACGACTCCGGGAAACTCCGACGTAAAACCCGTGTTTCGAACCAAGCTCGCGAGAATCCGTTACACGGCGTGCGTCACGCGTCCGCTACGCCACTGCTGCCGTACGACCCCGAGACGTTTCCAGGCAAGTGTTTACTTGCTTCATGCTAATATATTAGTGGTATAAACCTAAAATATCTAGTTTACGGATTTGCCGATTACCGATACATAATGTGACCTATGTGTTCGATGCTAATCTCCCATGAAAATGATTGTTTATTTTGACGGAAACTGATATTTTCTATTGGCCCATAGGATGATAAATATAGTGTAGGAATCTCGCTGGAAAATACGATTGTTAATGATAAAAATTGATACCCCCAAATATGCCGTTAAAACTAATATTTTCTCGTATCTGAAAATGAATAAAATCACCGTAAATTACATACCTACTGGAATGATGCGTTCGAGGGCTTAAATCGAAGACGACTCGACGAAATTTAACCCTGTGTAAAATTTCAATGATTTCTGTTCTGTAACTGTGATGATAATTAGATCGGAATGCGACTCTGGACTGCAGTCCAGAGCGTTTCTGATTATTGTGTTCTGTCTCAAGACCTGCGTCTCTGTGTTTTCTGAAGTCGTATGTTACGGAACCCTGCATTATATTAAAGATATTTCTGTTGGCTAAACAAAACAAGTGGTTCCATTCCGTTTCATCGCCGTTTGCTATTTTTAACTGTATTTAAAAGGGCAGAACGTATAACTGTCCAGAACAGATTCAGGAATGACATACTGAGGTTAAACTGTGTACAACTTTCAACGTACAGATGCGATTGAGGATCCGTCTGTTGCTTTGAATACTTTATCGAAAACCCTAGATTTCATTCAACTGTAATATCGCTAAATTCTGAGCCCAACTGGGTGCAATTCGTGCCGCGAAACGGACGTTCAGTTCTGAAATTGAATTTCCAGCCGCGAGCACTTAAAATGAAATAGCTATATCTTGAAAACAGGAATCCCGATTGAACTGAAACAAATTTTGATGAATTTCTGACTGAGTGTTCTAATTATCTTACTTGTATCATTTTGCTGAATTCTTAACATATTAATTTATGCAAATTATTTTAGTTAATGACATGCATGTTGATTCATAACATACAGAGCTTATTGGTAGCATACAATACATATATCATACCCTTGCCATATACTCAGTGTTAGTGCGTGTGGACATTGTATTATCGTGCGTGATAGATGTTGATTTAGGAGTGACGAGTGCACCAATGGAAAGTGAATATTCGTGACAGTGATTGATACAGTGAACAGTGATGAAACCGTGCTATTGGTATACTTGTACACAACTAGATCAATATCATAAATAGTGTAAACCTGGAGAAAAAGGGGAAATCAAAATGGAAAGAGTATCGTATTTAGCGGGACCGTGTTTAGAGGATGATCATTCGAACCGTGATATGGATACGTGTAGGGTAGGATCTAGCGATCCGGCTGACAGGGTTATGTCCCGGGCATGTGGGCCGTTGTCTCGGGTATGTACGAGACTCCTGTTAAACATGATCCTCCTTCCACTATGTGATTTCAAACATGATCTAGAGACCGATAGGGACACATAACATATTCTGCATCATATAGTGACATAGTGATTACTTGCATTGTTCCTACACCAGTATTACCTCATATACCTGTTTCATCTTATTATTATAATATTGTTATTGTGTCGCTCTGACGACCTGAGTATGCATGCTCAGATTCCGCGGGAGGACCAGCACAGGAGACGGATCTACCCTTTGAGTTCACGGAGATATAGTTTGGTGTATCTTCTTCATTTACTGCTTTCCATAAAAGTGATCGTGAAATTGAACTTGGTTAGTTATTGTTCTTATTATCTGTAATTTGTGAACAATGGAATTTTAATGTAATATATTAGTGATGTGATTTCTTTAATACTGTGCTTTATTTACTGATTACCATGTAGTGCTAGAAGCCGAAGTGTGACTACGGCGGGATGATTCCTTGACAGTAGGAGCATGGCTGGCCTAGTCATCCCTCGTTTTCCGTATTTTGGGAAGCGGGGCGTGACATGGTTTAGTTGGTATCAGAGCCTGTGTTTAGTATCAAGGAATAACATTAACTATACTGTATTACGTTATTCTTGTTTCACTACTCTTAATTTTCATCCTTGAATCTGATCCTATCCTTTTGAATCTTCCAGTGATATGACGTCCCCGAACGACCCCTTCTCGAACTCCAGCTCTCAGGACCGCACGGAAAGAATACTTAGTGCACTGACCACTCTCGCGGAAGCTCAGGAGAGAAAGACAGATTTACTCACTGAGGGACTCAGGGCGATTACCGCCGCAGGAGGACCCTCCGCACTTATTACCGCCCCCGAGGGCGCTACTCCACCAGCTTATTAGGCTAGGGCTGGTACCGTATCAGACTTCCGACGGTTACACCCAGCTGCATTCACAGGGCTAGCTGAACCCCTTGAGGCTGAGCAATGGCTGGTAAACATGGAGAATTTATTGACAGCGCCAGGATTCCAGAGGAAGACAGAGTGGACGTGATAAAGATTCAATTAGAAGACGAAGCCCGTACATGGTGGTCGGTGGAAGAAAGCAGACTTGACGAGCCGATTGAATGGAGCAAGTTTAAGGAGTGCTTCTTAGATCATTATTTCCCTCCCACCGCCAAGGCGGAAATGGAGGAAAGGTTTATTCTTTTAAAGCAGAATGGACGCCCAGTGGACGTATATGCGGCAGAGTTCAATCGTCTGAGCCGCTTTGCTCCATACATGGTCAAATCAGAGGCCACCAGGGCCAGACGCTTCCTTCAGGGGTTAGATTTCGAGTTGCAGCAGTTGATTGCATTGTTGGATTTGCAGACTTTCGCACAGGTACTCAACGCGGTGAGAGTTCAGGAGCAATTGATTAACAAGTTCAGAAGACCCCCGGTCGTTCCAGCACGTACCCACGCGCCTTCTCGAGGAGCCATACCGGTTCACAGAGCAGGAACGACACAAATGAAGCGCCCGTTCGTACCACAGCATCGCCCCCAGAGACAGGGCGTAACTTGCGGCTATTGCGGTAGAGGAGGGCATACCCAGAAGGACTGTCGCCGTGCCAAGGGACAGTGCTTGATTTGCGGTTCCAGTCAGCACAGGATTAACAGTTGTCCTGAGCGAGCAGAGATACAGGGAGGTTCTGGACCGCCACAGGAGCAGAGGCAACCCTTTACAGGTCTCGGTCAGGGACGGGCTTTCACCTTGACCGCCGAGCAGGCAGAAGCGTCAGGAGACGTGGTTACAGGTACTCTACTCGTACATTCCCTGCCAGCTAGAGTACTATTTGATTCGGGAGCATCGCATTGTTTCTTGTCTGAGCATTTCACTAATACACACTCAATACCACATGAACCACTAACCAAGGGATGGGAAATTCATACGGGTAATGGCATTATTATATCTAGTCGAGAATGTAGATTATGCCCGGTTGTAATGTGTGGCAGGGAATTCTATGCGAATTTCCTCCTAATTGGGGCAGGCAGTTACGACGCAATTCTTGGGATGGATTGGATGAGCACTTTTCATGCGGTTATCGATTTTCGTGCAAGGAAGGTGATCTTCCGCATCCCCAATCACCCGGAGTTTATTTTCGAGGGCGGAAGTGAATCTTTGGAGCCAGCTAAGTATAGAGCCAAGACCAAGGAACTGACAGCTATGGAGATTGATAAGAGCCCAGTTCCAGAAATTGTTCGGGACTTTCTGGATGTATTTCCCGAAGATCTACAAGGTCTACCACCTCCTCGAATCTTGGAGTTCTCAATCGATTTGATTCCAGGTACTACCCCAGTATCCAGAGCCCCATACAGAATGGCACCAGTTGAATTGGCGGAATTGAAGAAGCAGGTTGAAGAACTATTGGAGAAGGGATTTATTCGGCCAAGCGCTTCACCGTGGGGTGCACCAGTTCTGTTGGTAAAGAAGAAGGATGGATCGCTGCAAATGTGTATAGATTATCGGGAGCTGAACAAGGTCACCATAAAGAACAAATACCCAATCCCGCACATAGACGACCTATTCGATCAGGTAAGTGGAGCCAAAGTATTCTCGAAATTGGACCTTCGTTCTGGATATCATCAAATCAGAGTTGCAGCCGAGGATGTATGCAAGACGGCTTTCAGGACCCGATACGGACATTACGAGTTCCTTGTGATGCCGTTCGGTGTTACAAATGCCCCAGCAATATTCATGGACTTGATGAACAGGGTATTCGCAAAGTACTTAGACACGTTTGTCGTTGTGTTTATCGACGACATACTTATCTACTCGAAGACCCGGGAAGAGCATGCTGAGCATTTGCGCACGGTCCTACAAATTCTTCGGGAAGAGAAACTGTATGCGAAGCTAAGCAAGTGTGAATTCTGGCTCGACAAAGTTCAGTTTTTGGGACATATTGTTTCGGGCAAAGGCATCTCGGTGGACCCGGCAAAGATAGAATCTGTCAGAGATTGGCAAACGCCAAAGTCAGTGGCCGAGATCAGGAGCTTTCTGGGATTGGCAGGTTATTATTGGAGATTCGTCCAAGATTTCTCAAGAATCGCGGAACCATTGACGAGGCTGACACGGAAGGACGTGCCGTTTACATGGACAGAGGAGTGCACTCAGGCATTCGACACACTAAAGCAGAAGTTAACCACGGCGCCTATTCTTACAGTACCAGATGATTCCTGTGGTTTGGTGATACACAGTGATGCCTCAGGGAAGGGTTTAGGCTGTGTTTTGATGCAGCACGGCCGAGTGGTTGCTTACGCCTCTCGACAACTGAGAAATCATGAGAAGAACTACCCCACACATGACTTGGAGTTAGCTGCGGTAGTCTTTGCATTGAAGATTTGGAGGCACTATCTATTGGGTGAGAAAGTGGAGGTGTACACAGATCATAAAAGTTTGAAGTATGTTTTCACCCAGAAGGAACTAAACATGAGGCAGCGCCGATGGCTAGAGCTGATGGCAGATTACGACTTGAACTTTCAGTATCACCCGGGGAAGGTGAATGTTGTACCAGATGCGTTCAGTCGCAAGTCAGCGGTCATGATGTTGACCGATCAGAGGAGCATTGTTGAGGATTTTCAGAGACTTGAACTTGAAGTCGTTACGCCGAACACACTCAGTCAATTTTGGCAACTACAGGTGCAATTTTCTCTGGTGGATCGCATCAAGATTGCACAAGCAGATGATCCCCGATTACAAAAATTCAGAGAGCAAGTGGAAGCTGGACTGAGAACGGATTTGATTATACATGAAGATGGCTCTCTGATATTCGGTAGCAGACTCTGCGTACCTAAAGGGGATGTTCGAGAAGAAGTTTTGGCTGAAGCACACAGTTCAGCTTATTCTGTGCATCCAGGAGGTACAAAAATGTATCAGGACCTAAAGCAGCACTTTTGGTGGAACGGAATGAAGCGGGGAATTGCGAGGTTTGTATCCAGATGTTTGGTATGTCAGCAGGTGAAGGCGGAACATCAGAGGACAGCAGGACTGTTACAACCTTTGCCGATACCTGAATGGAAGTGGGAGCACATTACTATGGATTTTGTGACGGCCTTACCATAGAGCCCTAGAGGCAATAACGCTATTTGGGTTATCGTCGATCGCCTCACAAAAGCTGCACACTTCCTACCTTTCCGAGTGGGACAGTCGACAGAATCACTGGCAGAAAGATATATGCAGGAGATTGTGCGACTTCACGGTGTTCCAGTCAGCATTGTGTCAGACCGGGATACGAGATTCTTGTCGCACTTTTGGAAGAGTTTACAGGAGAGTTTGGGAACCCGCCTTAAATTCAACACAGCTTATCACCCACAGACGGATGGACAATCCGAGCGTACGATTCAGACGCTCGAGGATATGTTGAGAGCTTGTATGTTGGACTTTCAGGGTTCCTGAGAGGACCATCTGCATCTAGTCGAGTTCTCTTACAACAATAGTTATCAAGCTAGTATTCAGATGGCTCCTTTTGAAGCACTATACGGGCGGAAGTGTCGATCCCCAGTATGTTGGGATGATGTGGGAGAACGAAGACTACTGGGCCCCGAACTCATTGTTCAGACAGTCGACAAAGTCCAAATGATCAGACAGCGTATCAAGGCGGTTCAGGATCGACAGAAGAGTTGGGCAGATACCAGCAGAAGGGCACTTGAGTTCGAAGTCGGAGATCATGTGTTCTTTAAGATTTCCCCTACTCGTGGAGTTATCAGGTTCGGAGGTCAGGGAAAGCTTAGTTCCCGTTTTATCGGACCTTTTGAGGTGCTAGAGCGAATAGGAGAGGTGGCCTATCGACTTGCCTTGCCTCCATCGCTAGCTGGTGTGCACAATACCTTCCACGTGTCACAGTTGCGGCGTTACGTTCGAGATGAGAGCCATGTTCTGGACCATTCAGAGTTAGTTTTGGGAACCGATCTATCATATGCGGAGCAGCCCACTGCCATTCTCGACCGCAGAGAGAAAGTGCTGAAGAATAAGGTCATTCCGTTAGTCCGAGTGTTTTGGGGAGGTCGTTCCCTAGGAGAATCCACCTGGGAGCGGGAGGAAGACATCCGTGATCGTTATCCACATCTCTTTGTTTAGTACATTGTATTCTTGTATCCTTGTCAAATTTCGAGGACGAAATTTTTGTTAAGGGGGGTATGATGTAAATCCCCGTTTCCTTCAATGAAAAATCTTTCTATGTTATCCCATTTTTTCCCGTATCATTATTTTGTCTGTAGATTAGTGCGTAAGTTGTAGAATTTGTTTCTTTCTAAAACCCTAACGAAATTAATCAAAGCCCAACCGAGATTTTTTTAAAACTAAACATATTAATTAAAACCTAAAATCAACCCAGCACATTCAAATTTTTTTTTTAATTAAATCCCTAATTATTACCCCCGGCCCGTCCCTTCTCAGCCCACCAGATTTTTTTTTTAAAAAACAAAGGGAATTATTTTAGCTGGCCCACTTCCCCAGCCTGCCTCCTCAAACCTACCCGACCCCAGTCCTATTCATCTTCCCCCTCCTCTAACGGTAATGTGCACTGTTCATGCGCGCGATCCGATATCTCCGCCGCGTTTCACGCCCACGCCCACGCCTCCGTTGACGCGACGTTACATCACGACTCCAATCCTCATTCTCCTCCTCACACCCCCACCTCCCTTCTCTGTTTTTCAAAACTAATCCCTCATCTCTCTCCCTCACAAAAACTCACCAAGCACCAAAACTTTTCCTCACTTCGCCGCCGGCGACGACCCTCGACGACCCCCTCAGAGATCCCTCGCTCCTCCTCCACCAACCTTCTCCCTCTACGACTCCATCTTCAACAACCCGAGCCCTGCCGATCCCCTGCACTCCCAAACCCAATTGCAACTGAGCTCGGCCACCTTACACCCCTCGACGCCGGCGAACTCCCCACCACATCGCCGACCTCCACCTTCTCAGCATCATCACCATCACAACAATCCCCAGCCCCACTGCTTAACCTATCCCCCTCTTCAAAATTCCAAAACCCATTTTCAAATATTTTTCTCTCACTGTGAATTTCACTGTTGCACTTCGCCGGAGTGCCGCCGCCGACCATCGTCAATCTCAGCACTACTCAAAAGATCCACAGAGCCTACTCTACACTTCCAGCACGCACAAGACGACTCCGGGAAACTCCGACGTAAAACCCGTGTTTCGAACCAAGCTCGCGAGAATCCGTTACACGGCGTACGTCACGCGTCCGTGACGCCACTGCTGCCGTACGACCCCGAGACGTTTCCAGGCAAGTGTTTACTTGCTTCATGCTAATATATTAGTGGTATAAACCTAAAATATCTAGTTTACGGATTTGCCGATTACCGATACATAATGTGACCTATGTGTTCGATGCTAATCTTCCATGAAAATGATTGTTTATTTTGACGGAAACTGATATTTTCTATTGGCCTATAGGATGATAAATATAGTGTAGGAATCTCACTGGAAAATACGATTGTTAGTGATAAAAATTGATACCCCCAAATATGCCGTTAAAACTAATATTTTCTCGTATCTGAAAATGAATAAAATCACCGTAAATTACATACCTACTAGAATGATGCGTTCGAGGGCTTAAATCGAAGACGACTCGACGAAATTTAACCCTGTGTAAAATTTCAATGATTTCTGTTCTGTAACTGTGATGATAATTAGATCGGAATGCGACTCTGGACTGCAGTCCAGAGCGTTTCTGATTATTGTGTTCTGTCTCAAGACCTGCGTCACTGTGTTTTCTGAAGTCGTATGTTACGGAACCCTGCAGTAGATTAAAGATATTTCTGTTGGCTAAACAAAACAAGTGGTTCTATTCCGTTTCATCGCCGTTTGCTATTTTAAACTGGATTTAAAAGGGCAGAATGTATAACTGTCCAGAACAGATTCAGGAATGACATACTGAGGTTAAACTGTGTACAACTTTCAACGTACAGATGCGATTGAGGATCCGTCTATTGCGTTGAATATTTTATCGAAAACCCTAGATTTCATTTAACTGTAACATCGCTAAATTCTGAGCCCAACTGGGTGCAATTCGTGTCACGAAACGGACGTTCAGTTCTGAAATTGAATTTCCAGCCGCGAGCACTTAAAATGAAATAGCTATATCTTGAAAACCGGAATCCCGATTGAACTGAAACAAATTTTGATGAATTGCTGACTGAGTGTTCTAATTATCTTACTTGTATCATTTTGCTGAATTCTTAACATATTAATTTATGCAAATTATTTTAGTTAATGACATGCATGTTGATTCATAACATACAGAGCTTATTGGTATCATACAATACATATATCATACCCTTGCCATATACTCAGTGTTAGTGCGTGTTGACATTGCATTATCGTGCATGATAGATGTTGGTTTAGGAGTGACGGGTACACCAATGGAAAGTGAATATTCGTGATAGTGATTGATACAGTGAACAGTGATGAAACCGTGCTATTGGTATACTTGTACACAACTAGATCAATATCATAAATAGTGTAAACTTGGGGAAAAAGGGGAAATCAAAGTGGAAAGAATATCGTATTTAGCGGGACCATGTTTAGAGGATGATCATTCGAACCGTGATACTGATACGTGTAGGGTAGGATCTAGCGATCCGGCTGACAGGGTTATGTCCCGGGCATGTGGGCCGTTGTCTCGGGTATGTACGAGACTCCTGTTAAACATGATCCTCCTTCCACTATGTGATTTCAAATATGACCTAGAGGCCGATAGGGACACATAACATATTCTGCATCATATAGTGACATAGTGATTACTTGCATTGTTCCTACACCAGTATTACCTCATATACCTGTTTCATCTTATTATTATAATATTGTTATTGTGTCGCTCTGACGACCTGAGTATGCATGCTCAGATTCCGCGGGAGGACCAGCACAGGAGACGGATCTACCCTTTGAGTTCACGGAGATATAGTTTGGTGTACCTTCTTCATTTACTGCTTTCCATAAAAGTGATCGTGAGATTGAACTTGGTTAGTTATTGTTCTTATTATCTGTAATTTGTGAACAATGGAATTTTAATGTAATAAATTAGTGATGTGATTCCTTTAATACTGTGCTTTATTTACTGATTACCATGTAGTGCTAGAAGCCGAAGTGTGACTACGGCGGGATGATTCCTTGATCGTAGGAGCATGGCTGGCCTAGTCATCCCTCGTTTTCCGTATTTTGGGAAGCGGGGCGTGACACGTTCCTCCCTGCTCCAGCTGCTGATGTGCTCCATCTGGAGGGCGTCGCCGGGGCTCTACAACCCCTTATCCGAGCAGCTGAAAGACGATGCCATTAGCAAGCTGAGGTCTCTGAGGCGTTTCTGCCTGATTTCTGCGAGCCGGCTAAATCGCTCGGAAGCGCTCATCCTTGAGTGCTACCACTTTAGGCTCGATGCCGACGCTAGCGGGGGTCATCGAAGGGAGAGATTAAACGTCGCGAGGGCTCGTCTGACGGAAATATCTTCAGAGTACCACAAACAGTGCTCTCTGTACCCCATTCCCCCACTGTTGTAATATACATTTTCAATGTATGGCTGAGAAGCCTGTAGTGCCTTTTGCATGAATAAGATTCTTTTTCTTTTCTGCAATGCTTTATTGATCCCTTTATTATATAAACAAAAGATCTCAAGAAAGATGTACATTGCTCTGAAAAGAAAATATATGCTAGTAGATACTCTCATTCGTGCGGCTTGAGCCCCCCAGATGTCTGTTGACGTCTATGCCCGACATAGGGTACCGAGCCCCGTGGGTACCAGGCGTATCCTCTGCTGACACTACCATGATCTGGCCGATTATCAGCTCGGCGAGAGGGGGACGCTGCTCCTGCTCGCGGTCAGCTTGCCGCTTGTCCTTCAGGTACGCTGTGAGGTGCCCCCAATGGATGAGCTCTTCAATATAGTCTCGGAGTTGTTTGCAGCTCTCCATGGAGTAGCCCAGCGACCTATGAAAGCCGCAGTAGGGGCCCCGGGTTCGCTTTGAGGCCATTCGAGGGACCGGAGGAAGCTTGAAGAACCCCTCGCCCTTGGCCTCCTCTAGTAGCACCGCCTGGGAGACGTTGAGCGGGGTGTACTCCTGGAACTTTGGGAGATATGGCTTTTGCCGCTCTGGTCCCTTTCTCTCTTCTCTTGCCTTATTCTTTTGGTCGGTTTGCTCTGACCAAGGGAGATTTGCATTCACCTCGGATTCGAACTGGACCTCGCGCTCGGTCCAGGCCTTTACCTCGGCCATGGTCTTAGGTTGCGCTAATGCAAAGGAGCGTGACCACTCCTTGTGCCTAAGACCAGACCTCAGAGCCGTGATGACCGTCTCGTCCTGGTGCTCTGGGGCCTCGAGAAGGGCGTTGTAGAAACGGGTGACGTTGAACGTCTCCTTGTCTCCGTTCTTGATCGTGAAGAGATGGTCAAATGTGCGCTTCTGCCGCCTGTTCCCGACGAAGTGGCCGAGGAATTGTGTGGCCAGCTCGTCGAAGGTTGAGATAGAGTGCAGCTCGAGTCCTCGGAACCAGTCTCGCCCGGAGCGGATGAGAGTGGCCGGGAAAGCTCGGCATTGGGCGGCATCAGAGTGGTCTTGGAAGCTCATTCCCGCGGTGAATGCATCCAAGTGGTCATTCGGGTCAAATTTGCCGTCAAAAAGGGACACCTTTGGGGCCTTGTTGCGGGAGGGGAGGTGGACGGCGAGCAGCTCCTCGGTGAACGGTTTTGTGAGCGAGTCGGTGGCATACTTAGCCCCGTCGCTCGAACGGTGACTTTCCCGATGCAGACTTTCGATCTTCTTCTCGAGGGCGTCAAGTCGGCCGTAGTATCCCGACGACTCGGCGCATTCTGATCCCAGGCCTCTGCTGTTAGAGGCCTGCGTCTGGTCGCGGCTCCGGTTCCTCTCAATGAGGTTCCTTAAATCCCCCAGCGAGGTGGCCCTCGATCTGCCGCGGCGAGTTCCGTCCGCGCGACCCCGTCGAGGGAGGGGGTGTCGGTCATACCTGGTAACAGGCGAGCTGACAGACATCTCCTCGGGAGGGACATATGCGCGGAGGATCTCGGGGCGAGGTGCTCTGGCGACGGACCTCGGTGTCGAACTGTGGGGTGCCCAGCGGGTCTCAGAACGTATCGGCCCGGGAGATCTGCGGCCGTGGGAGGTAGTGACTCGGTGGTCGGCAGTGCCGACGCGGACGGAGTCTTCTTTCCCCCTGTAGGGGTCCTGGTCCCAAGATGGGGGAGCGGCGACTTGGTGATCTTGCCTCGCCGTTTGGACGCGGATCAACGTCTCCACTACAGACGTGAGTCGGTCTATCCGGCCGGCGAGGGCGTTGATGGCATTCGGCGGAAGGTTCGTCCGCGCCTCAGTTGAGGGGGAGGAGGCGGTTGGTGCTTGGATTGTCGTGATGATCGCTCGCCATTAGGTTGAGATCATAAGGCGAATTTTTGTTTTTGTGGAATCAAGGAGTTCCCACAGACGGCGCCAGTTGATGGAGGCTGTTGACCTCCTTCAGATGTTGCTTTCCGTTGATCTGATGATGGCGGCGATGGGCGGCTGAGATTGGATTGGAGTCTGGCTCCTGAAGCGTGTGGATCTCAATAGGTTTGAGGTAGTCTGCGCCGCGCCACCTGCAAGAAAGTCCCGGGGTGGTTGTACCACCAAGGACCCTCCGACGGTCAAGTTAGAGAGGAAATCCGAGCAGAGTAACGGTTTAGTGGAGTAAAAATGGCTTACTTGAACCGTCTGAAGAAGGGGTTTATATAGCGGTGGCAGCAGGCGAGGCAGGCGCGAGAGTCACGCCGGCCGTTACGCTCCCGACGTCATGCCCGCGTGATGAGCAAGACCTCCCATTAATGGCGAGACAGACTCGTTAATGGGGGATCGTGGTAGCGTGGAACGTGGGATGTGGCCGGCGGAGATCTCGCGTATGGCGAGATTCGCGGGATAGCGGTTACGTCTGCAAGCGGTGTTGTTGGTCGGTCGATGAGACCGAGGAAGACGACCTCGGCGGGAGAGCTCGCGGACGAGCGGGAGAGCCGAGGTATTTTGGTTCTGCGGTAGCTCGGTGACGGGTTGTGAGGCCGAGGAGGCCAGTTGTGCAGGGAGCTCGGAGGTGAGCCAGCGTTTGCTCGGCAAGACGAGCATAGGTGTGGTCTGGTCGGCCACTGTAGGTCCTTTCTTGCATGCTCTGGGACACGTCATCCGCCACGTGCTCTGATCTGGAAGATCACCGATATCGAGCATCATCAGAGGACAATTACGGACATCCTTAGATAGAATGCGTGGCCCACACTTTTATTTCTTCTCTCTCCTGCTCAGATGTATACGGTCGGCATATGAAATAATTTTTCAAGGAGTAGCTAGCAAATATTCCATGATGTAGGGACCCTTACATAAATGTATCTTTCTTCGTCTCGTGTGATAGATTAAGATGTACATTTCTCAATTTCCAAATAATTTGTCCACTTTTATAGTGAAATTATCAATTTCAAAGGATTTGAAGTTGGAAATTAAATTGCTTTTTAAAATTCCAACGAAGAAATTGTATGATATATAGAAGAAAAGCATTACTATGTTGCAAATATCATCGTTCACATGATCATTATATTGAACAAAATGGGTATTAAGAATTGGATGAAATATGTAAGGCTGAGATAAGTACATAACTGGCATAAATAAGCTAAAAAATTGGATAATTCAAGTAATTAGTGTAAAGCCAATATTTAAAAACCTTGATTCGACTTGCAGTGTTGCTTAAACTCGTTTCATATGCGCCATATATAATCATAATGATTAACATCAAATTCCATTCTTAAGTTAATTACAAATTATAAAAAATTGGATAATTCGAGTGATCAGGGAAGGATTTTATTGGGGAGGAGGATGCTGATTTCTTTTAAGCGAGAATAGTACTTGTATTTCTCTTTTATCTATTTTTGGCTTTTATTTTCGTTGTTTTTATTTTCGGGAAACTTTTGATATAGTTTAGTTAAATCATTTTCTAATGAAACGTGGGAGCATTTAGTTTTCGTTTTAATCAAAAAAAAATTAAATACTTAAATTGAATGACCAACCTTGTTTGGGATCGTCTTGAAGTGTTTGCTTGTGTCTGTGCCTAAGCCCAGCTATTGTTGGTGATATAAAGATAGCTTTTTATTTATACAGATTTTCTACTATCAGACGAGATGACGTTCAAAATTGAAAAATTGGATCTCTTTTTATTATGTGGGTATCTTCAACACCATACAAATGAAGGATGTGTTAAAGATGGCATATAGCTGTTCAGGACTCTCGAATCGGTTTTCGAATTTTTGATTTTGTATACTTTTTCTTTCTTTCTCTTTTGTGATGTCGGTGATGTAGTTGGTTGCTAATTTTATTAATATGCTTATGATGTGAGCTACGGTTCAATTTTTTTCATAAAAAAAAAATCAGTATTTTTTCATGGAAAAAAAACATTTTTAAAGATGAACGCATAGACTATAAAATGACAAATTAATATAAGCTAAGATAATTTGGAAAAAAATAAGTTTCTTTTATAATTTACAAAAACCATTATATAAAATTCTTTAACACATTGAAAAGATCGTACATTCTTCTTTTTGTAATGAAGGGTCAAGAAAAACTTATCTACATGTCAACACCTTGAAGCTTGGAATTAATATCAATTACAAAGTGTGTTTTGAAAATATTTTCAGAGATGTTAAGAAGGTATATAAATAGAAAGAATACAAGGGGTATATATAAATTCAAAAGAATTGAAAAGAAAATACACAAATATACTTATTATATTGTTTTTCATTTGCTAAATCCCATCTTAAATATGTAAATAAATATGAATTTGTTCGAGCGTTTCCCTCGCCAATTTTTCCGCGGTGCAAGAGTTTTGCTTCATCGTTAGCACCCGAAAAGGAAAAAGAATAAAATGGAAAAGAGATGATGATGAACAAAGCCAACCAAAGGACAAACAATCTGCATCAATATATGTGCCATATGTCATCTACTGCCAAAAATTACAGAGGTTACACTCATAAGCAAAACAGTAAACCCCTGCAGTTAAATCCACCGCCTCGGTCTATATACATCCGTAAACTCATGAACCAGGATTCAAGACAGAAGCAACCTTAGCCATGTCTCTGCAGGAGAGAAACGCCATGCAAATCGGCGCCTTCACTTTAGCAAGAGCGAGCGGCGACGCGGGCAGAGACCAGATGCCGTCGCCGCAGATCAACCAAGAGGCGAAGGCTAGCGAAAAGGCGCCGGCGTGGCTCTTGTTCATCTTCTCCCAAAGAAAGAGAATGAGGCTGCCTATATATGCACATGTGGATCGTGAAGTAGGCCCCCACGAAGAATGGGGCCGCCATCCCCATCTGCGTCGGGATCATGTTGCGGATCCGCCACTTGAAGTGACCGGAGAGGTCACATGCAGTTTGCAGGTTCAGACAAAATTTTGGTTAGAAATCAACAAACGTTTCAAAAGAATTATGAATATTCAGAACACTTAGTTTTGGAGCCGATTGTTCCAAATAATAATCTTATATGGATCAATCTGATCAACTAAACTAACATGGAAAAATTAAACGGACAAAATATATACCTGGCTGCCAACTTAAACGCATCGAGCAAAATCGCCGCAGGAAAGAAAGAAAGCAAGGTAAAACTTCAAGCAATGCTTCGGCAAAGCATCGAAGCCTTCAACCCCGATAAGTGCAACACCCCTATAAACGCCCGCATATGGAGCTGGGTATTCCGACCTGGACTCGCCGACAGTGAACGCTTTGTAGAAAATCCAAAACACCGACGGACCGATAACACATCCCATAGCCGTCCCGATAGCCTATTGAAATCGGCATCGGAATTGGTTAAATTGTGTGTCCAACGACATGCATCATCACATAAACGGAAAATCAATTAAACGGCTAAACATTACCTGGCCAATAAACATAGATCTCGGAGACGCCAAAGTCAAGTACCCCGTCTTGAAATCCTGCATCAAATCAGAAGCAGTCAAAACGATGCTCATCATGACACCACAAGCCGCCAAACCCGAAATCAGCCCTCCTTGTGAGATCCCGACCCACGCCCCAAACGCGAAAATCGCAAGCTTCCTGTAGCTCGACGCCAAAGACCAATCTGTCAATCCCTCCATAGGAGTTGCAAAATGCAGGAATCGGTGTGATCATGTAAATAATGATAATGTGGTAGAATTTGAGCTGGTGGAAGATGAAAGGGACTACAAGGATGGAAAGCAAAGCGAGGAACACGTATCCGGAGATGGCTGCCCAGTTGGGGATCTGGTCCCGGAGGAAGAACATTGTACGGCGACGCTCGTCAAAGGTTAGGTTGTTGATTGGCGGCGACGGGAGCGATGGATTCTTTGTGTTTGTTTTTGTGATACATGTCTTTCAGGCTTCTGACCGCGACCGAGATGAAGTTGAAGAGGCCGTCGCCGAGGATCATGCTTATGGGTATGAATACCTGAAAATCATCAAAATAGACGGACGATCAAATTTGCATGACATAAAATCCCTATGAACGCCCTGCATGCATGTCTAACACGTCCCGCAGGTCGAAGTCCCTTTTGGCCGAAACTTGGGTTTCTGCGTGGCGGTATTTCAAAATTAAGTAAAACCGCATTGAATACACCCGATAGAAATCGAACGTATGTTCCTCTGAATCTTCGATACCATGTGAAATGTCACACCCACCACTGAGGGGTTTATTTTTATATTTTAACATGATCATATGCATAAAATTAATTGATAGATCAAAAGATGTATTGTATATACTTGTTATGAAAAGCTTTTAAACCGAATGAATTTCGGAAATGCCGTGAAGCCACAGTCATCACCGGCGGTATAAAACTATTGAAAGAATGACCACAAGAAGCTACCACTGAAGGATTTGAACAACATTGAAGCTTGCTTCCTGTCTTCAGTTCAATCATACATATATAGTTTAAAGCAAGATACATCTCACAGTGCTGAATATAATTTCATGAAAATACCACTCACTTTGCAAGATTAGCACCTTGTGGGGGTGTGGAAGCTGTTGATGGGATGAGCTGTAGCTGCCCCACTTGGGTATGTAAGTTTATAATCTATCATCATAATCTGAAAAGTTTATATAATTAGTGTTCAGGTTTTAAGAATTATGTAATATAAAGAATTTTAAGGAATTTGTATGTTGATATACCTTTCTCAAAGGAACAATGGAAAATAAACCGACGAAACTAACAGCAAACACGAATGCCATGAGCCAACCCAGAGAAGGCTCTTTAAGGTTAGCGAGCGTTGCGGACTTTGTGTTGTGATTCTGTTGATCAGCGATCCTTTTAGACATTGCGAGGATATATGGTCCAAATCCACCTGAAAATTTAGAAAATGTGATAAAAGAGACTGTTTAGATAATGCACAATGAACATCAACAAGTGTAAGACCAACACATAGTATTGGAAAAAATGATATTAAAATGGGAAAAAATGGGGCTTTGATTGTCACAGCCAGTCTTGACTGTGAACCCCACTGGCTGCGCTAGAAGATGGGCCCCGCCGCAACTTAATCCAGGTGTCCGCTGAACGCAATGCCAGAGCAAGCAACAACACAGGTCTGAATTACCGTATTCTGCTGCATCGTATTGCCTACTATTTTCTATGTTTTATGGGGTTTTTTTTTATTTTTTATATCTCTACTGTTTCGACTATTACAAGGGTCAAAAGGAACGGGGTCATTTAATCTTGAAATTAATTGGTGACGGGGTTTCTTATTTCTTTTTTTTCCTCCATAAAACACACACACCATTGTTAAATAAATATCACATCATTATTATTTTACAGATGCGAGACATGTAATTAAATTTCCATGTTATTATTTGTTACAATTACCATATAGAGAATAATGGAGGAAAGATGTCATAGGAGGGAATTTCCTCCTATGGCGTCGAAAAAATACCCCCTCCCTCATTTTTTGCGACGATCGGCACGCACCATCTTCATCGTTATTATCTAAGATGTGGGTACACCAAATTTCATGTGATTCTATAACCTTTTCACCGTTGATTTAGCAATGTAAAATGTTCTATTGTCAGTAAACCGTTAATTTTGAACCCACTGAATCAACGGTGAAAAAGTTGTAGAATCACATGAAATTTTGTGTACCCACATCTTAGATGATAACGATGAAGATGGTGGGTGCCGATTGTCGGAAAAAATGAGGCAGGGAATATTTTTTCGACGCCATAGGAGGAAATTCCCTCCTATGGCCTCTTTCCTCCATTATTCTCTACCATATAAGCAGTGAAATTATTAAAGAAATTTATCATAAAAAATTCTATAAACCAAAAACGCTAGTTCCAGTAGTTTCAATTGCCTACTGATTTCAAACTTGATTTATTTTTCCTCTGGTAACATTTATTGGAAACAAACTTTGATTCCGATATGGTTTGATGTATGCGGTGCTTGGATCAAGAGTAGAATAAGTCAATCAAAAATTCTAAATATTTACAATGTCCGTGTATTTTATATTTGTCAAATTGAGATTGGATGATAATGTTACTTTCAGAAATTTTTAATTTTCCGGTTCTTGTTTCTTATTTAAACTTTTAAGATATGTTCCGCAAAATCAAGAAAAAGAAACAGGAAACAGAGACAGAGCAAGAAACAGATGGACAAAAAACTAAGGATGTTTTCTTTTGAGAAAAAAACGTAGTATAAGTTGGTGGCAAATTGCACAAAATTTAGTTGTAGACAGGGAAAATTAGAAAGCGATAACATTTAGAATTTTATCTGAATAAAATGTTTGTCGACAAATTGAATTAAAAATCTAACATAGTGCAAAAGTATGAAAACAACTCATATGAGGAAACATGTCACATATGACAAAAAGAAACGACTAAAGATCTTCAAAGCTGTCATCGAAACTTCATACGCGTAGCATAGAGTTCCTTATTGCAACATATGATCATATTTATCATTTTGACGTCTAGATCAAAAATTCATGGACTCCAGAAGTTAACTCATCAACACTTGTTAAGGCTTTATTTCTTCCAAATAACTCAAAAATCAACACTAGCTCAAACATCATAACACGAAATAATAGGATGGTTATTTCCTTTTCCATCTCCCTTTCTTTCTTTGTTTTTATTTTTTTGGGGAATATATAAGATCTGTCCCCAAAAATCAAGAAAAATATAAAGAAAAGAAGTATAAACAAAATTATGAAAGATCTTCCAAATCCTTCATCCAACATCCTCAAGGATATTTAGCATAAGAGTTTCTTACAGCAACATGATCAAAATAGTCATTCTGACGTCTAGATAAAAAATTTAGGACTCGAGATATCGATCAACTTAAACATCAGCTTTTTGTTTAAACTTATTAAGTTGGCACAAAATTAAAAGTCGGCCTACAAAAAGAAAATAATCGCCTAACACGATCCTAACGATATTGAATCACGCAAATGATGAGTATATAAATATATTAGTAAACGCGTAAAAACATATGTAAACCGAACTTTAAAATTTTGCTATATTTGTCATCAAACTTGGTACAGGTTTCAAACGATCTCAAAGCTAAGAGCAAAGAGTCCCTTGCCCAGAAAATAGCTATAATAGTCATTTTGTCGCCCAGATATTTATAAGTTTCGTCAGTTAAATCAAAACTCAACACTTGTAAATGAATTATTTCATTCCAAATAACCTAAAAATTCTATTACTACACATCGAAACATCGGCCGCTAAAAAAGATCAAAAAGCCTTTCACATAAGTCATAGAGGATTTTCTTCAGATATATGAACCAACTCATTGATAAAATCACATGACCTATCGACGACGATAATATTGTCACCGGAGAGGGCATAAGACTCTCCATCTCATTGATCTTTCGTTTGAGTTCAGAACGGAGAGGATGCAAAGCATTGTGGACATTGGGAGATGGCTTCACCATCTCATTATGAAGAGCACTTAACGTCTCAGAGATCCCGTCAAATTTATCGAGCAGATGTCGGTAGATGATGTCGCCAATCAACTGATTATAGAGCATGGATGTGCATTTGAACCTGACCAAAGATTTGAAGGGAAGGCCGCGGAAAACTTGCTCCATGACGTCTTTCGGTATATCTTCTACTAGCGAACACATTTTCCTTTTATTAGATGCGATTCTTTCAGGAATCGGAAGGACGAACTGCCGTTCTGGAGAGGAAAGCTTTATCACAAAGGCTATGGTCTTTTGGATCACATGGATCTCCATTGATTTGCAAAGCAATGGAAAAGGCAAAAAACTTCAAATTAAGGATTTTATAATAAGGGGAAAATTTAGTTGAGTCCTCTGATTAAACCTTTTTCAAGCAATATATATGCTGTTGAAAGGATGGGAGTAAAAGTTTAAAAATATATAAGTTCAGAAGATTTGGATTATAGAAAATATAAATCAGAGAATATTTAATTTAATTTTTTTTGTTTGATGAACAATAAACAGATAGCATATGTTTCATAAGTAGATTCAAAAAACAACTTGTTAGTTTATAAGTTTTAAGCAGTTGAGGATTTAAGGATTTGAAAAGATTTAAATAATACAAATTATAACTGAAATGTCAACTACTTTTATTCAAAACTTTTAAGATTTTATTTGCCCCTTTTAAGAAAGAATGTGAAGGATACGAATGATACAAACCAACTCCATATCCAAATTTTTGTAAATATGGATAGTAAAACATCATTTCCGATGACCAGCTATATTTGTATCCACACCGGTCAATATATACCGGAGACGGATATGATAATACATATTTCTATTATGTACTTATATCTGATATTTAAAAATAACGACCTTTTGGTTTTATCAGGTATATTTTTGGGTAAATTATCAGAAAACCTCTGGCCCGCTTCAAACTTGTGTAACCCCTGGACCCAATCAAAAACCCCTTACACCGGTAGCCTTTAATATCTAAGCAGTTACCTACCTGTAATATCTAAACAGTTGACTGTAATATCTAAGCAGTTGCTAATAATATCCAAACATTTGAGGAATACAAGGCAAATGCAGCCCGGGTTTTTTCACAAAGATTTTGAACAGTTACCTTTTCTGATAATTTCGAAAATTACAAGGATTTGTAGACAACTCCCGAGCGGGCCGGGGTCTTTTTGACAATTTACCCTATATTTTATCCAACATCATTTCATATTCATAACGGTATACGATGTGGTGTGAGTATGTGTGGTGTGAGTGAGACGTGAGTATGTGTGACGTGAGTATGTGTGACGCGTACCAAATATGTGTGAGTATGTGTGTGAGACCATTACCAAATACGGATAGTAATTTTCGTTTTCAATGACTATCCATTTCCATATTCGAATCTGTCTACAAATATTAATAGGGATACGGTAACACCACTATCCACTCCATGTCCGATGCATTTACCAATCTACTTTTAAGTTAGAAAGCTAGAGATATAAAACGTCAACATAGTTTTTTTTTAATATAAAGAAAAAGGAAAAATGTTTAGAACAACCCTGCATCTACACATCCACAACACTGTGTTTCAATCTATCACGAGGGATAACTTGCTGCTTCCAAATAAAAACTCAAATAGATTTAATGACAAGCTTCATAGCTCAAATGCCTTGCCTGATTTCCCCATATAAATAGATAATATTTGCACAATAACCCAATCTGCAACCATAAGCAATGGTGCTTGTTCATATGTAAAGATAATTGACAATTTAAAAATACCAGAGCAAGACTAATTACAAACAAAAACATCTACTTTATCGCAATGCCTCTCCTCCCTCCCCCCCCCCCCCCCCACCCCCCTCAAAAAAAAAACTTCATCGCTTGAACATGCAGTCGTGTATACACAAATAACCTTACCGATTTTGATTTTCGCTCCCTCCATCAAAGTATCAGTCTCATCCGCCCACAACTTCGCTGTTCTTGAATTCAAATTCTACGATAAAATCGATAGAGACATCACTTCCTCGACTTGATCGGATGGTGAGAAATATACATAATCTGGAATTTGTTTGAAAACTCGCAGACCGTACCTCAACATAGAGAAAGAAAACTAAAATATCATACAAGCAAATTATTTTTGCTCAGCAGCACACATCTAAATGAGCAGTCACAACTAGAGTTAATTTGCGGAGGGGTTCAGTATTACAAAACAACAATGAACATGATTAAAAAACAGAACCCAAACAAAAACAATGGATGGAAACAGATATAAGGTGCCAAATAAAGTTGTATAGACTTACAACATAAATGCCACATCTTTTAGGACGTGATAGCTTTCAAAAGATGTTCGAAACTAGAAACAACCTACAACACGACAACATTTTCGCAAATGTACATGATACACATGGCGTTCCAGACTAGTTGAAGCTCAAACTAGTACCATTCCAGTATTTCTTCAAAAATGCTTCTTAAATGTTTTATGAAGGGCATTCATACCTGCAAGGGCGCTAGTACCAGTGAAAGTCTTGATAATACTGCAAGCGTCAAGAATATAGTTATCAGATATTGCTCAATAACCTTATACAATATTCGAGGACAATTTGTGTGTGCGTGCATCATTTAATATCAGAAAACAGAACTGAAGAGAGTGACCGCAATATCCTATTGTCATTAATTCGAACATGGCATCACTTTCCCATATGCTTATCAGTTATCATCAATTTGAACATGTTACATGGCATCGAAATTTTCATTACAAATCTCTGTTTGGTTCCACTGTGAAGTCTTCATTCTTAAAAGGTTCCTCCACAATCAAGATTTTCCCATCCCAATATACATATCAAAATCGAAAAGAGGGAGAACT
Source organism: Agapanthus africanus (assembly GCA_030015575.1). NCBI lineage: Eukaryota > Viridiplantae > Streptophyta > Magnoliopsida > Asparagales > Amaryllidaceae > Agapanthus > Agapanthus africanus. The sequence continues at coordinate 116,562,264 of CM057350.1, forward strand.
TTTTTATAAAAAAATACCATATATAAAGTTGCATTTTCAACTATTGGATATGTAAAAGCAGGATTAGGTCAACGTCATCTAAGATGCGGGATATGAAGAAGGATCCATGAAAAACTTGACAAAGTTCTACGACCCAATGTGAAGCTTCTATAGGTGCAAACTTAATGGTCAAGGAAACTATAAAGTAGCCGGTAAAGGTGACAAATCTGAAATAAATAAAAATATATTTAGATCCCATACTTCCTCATATCCCTTCACATCAGTTAGGTACGATCATAGCTACTGCTCAATCACCGTCTGCTGTTATCATCATCGTATATAGCAATCGATTACTTAAAAATAGTGTGCAGCAACTGTTTATAGAAAATATGTCCGTATATAGTTTGGAATTTATCTCTGTTTTCAATATCTACACGAACAATTTAAATAAAATTAACATTGTTGATAACAAGATTTACAAGATATCGGCAGCATGTAATACAACTGTAACTTTACACCCTTCAAAAAAAACTTAGTGCACTAATTTATTTTCTATTAACAGGTAAAAAAACCCATCCACCATATTATATGTGCCATGATGAATGGCTGTATCATCAAGTTGAGAACCTAATCAATCTTGCTGATGGTCATAACTCATAAATTTTAACAAAGTAGCCAGAGTATATCAAGAAGGCATATGGAAGGGAATCTTGTGTAACTAACATAAAAAGGTAGCAAGAAATATTACTGAAATTGCCAATTTGCAACAAGCCATGGTAATTTGCAGTTTCTAAGAAATGACTGTTGCTGGAGTTATTAAACAAATTTGTCGACCAACGGGAAAGGAAAGCGTGAATATAACAGTGTCAATACTCTAGGCTCCACATCTTTTTTATGCATTATAATGAAATTGACGTATAACTGTTTAAGTGTGTAACTGTGACAAATTAAGATGGTTTAATGAGAATGGACTTCATTACCTTTGTCAAAAGGTTCTTCTTCTACAGCAGGAGAATGCTCGAGTGTTACACCAATGCATTTCTCATATTCCTTATAAAACTTTGCAGCTATTACTTATTATCATATCCCATCAAGATATGAAATGTGCCTTTTCTCTGAAAGTCCTAACTCCTAAGGCTTTATCATCCATATATTCAGCTTTCCAGAAAATCAGTGTAAGGTAACTGCTTAGGCAAAAGAAATCTAAGAGGTGAATATACGTGTGCGCACAAGAGAGGGAGGGAGGGAGAGATTTTGTATGTATAGTGTTTAAATATGTTCTTATAGACATGAACGTGGAACAAAATGGCTAGTTGTATCAAGAGGGTAGATAGAGATCTACTTGGTAAGTCGAGAGGTGGTGCTCCACCATCTAAGGACACATCATGGTGGAATGAAGAAGTAAATACTGCTATTAAAATTAAAAGGGATTCTTATAAAGATTTGAAGAAAAGTAGAGATGTGGAGAGATTTGAGAAGTATAAAATGGCTAAAAAGAAAGTTAAGAAAGCTGTTCGGGAAGCTAAATCTAAGGTCTATAAGGAGGTGTATGAGAAATTAGACACTAAAGAGGCTGAAAATGATATATACCGGATTGCTCGGATGCGGGAAAGGGAGACCAATGACTTATGTGCGGTGAAGTGTGTCAAAAATGAAAATCAGAAGGTTTTAGTTCGAGATGATGATATCAAGGAAAGATGGAGAGATTATTTTGACAAATTGTTCAATGAGAGCTTTACTAAGAATTTGGATGGACTTGTCATTCAATCTCAAGATATAAACCGTGATTTCATACGTAAAATAAGGCTACCTGAGATTAAAGAAGTTTTGAACATGATTAGTTTAAGAAAAGCGGTTGGTCCTGACGGGATTCCTATCGAGATTTGGAGATGCTTAGGAGAAATAGACGTTAAATGACTGACAGATCTGTTTAATAAGATTTGACAGACAAAAAAGATGCCAAATGAGTGGAGGAAAAGTATCCTTGTACCTATCTACAAGAACAAGGGTGACATTCAAAGTTGCTCAAACTACCGTGAAATAAAACTTATGTGTTACACCATGAAACTTTGGAAGAGAGTGATTGAACACAGAATGGATTAGGTGTGAATGAAACCTTTGACAAAAATCTTTCAAAAAATATTCAACTAATATTATTTTTCTTTTTCCCTCCATGAGATGAGCCCAGTGCACTGGACCGATGGATAAGAGAACTGAGCTGGCCCAAAAAGCGCTTGGGCGCTCTACCATACGATGTAGACTCTAAGGAAGGATATTAAGATAACAGAGAACCGGTTTGGGTTCATGTCTGGACGATCGACGACAAAGGCTATTCATTTGTTTCGTCAACTTGTCGAGCGTTTTCGAGATAGTAGAAGAGATTTACATATGATATTTATTGATTTAGAGAAAGCGTACGATAAGGTACCTAGAGAGGTATTATGGAGGACAATGATGAAGAAGAGGGTTCCCGTAAAGTATATTGACATAATCAAGAATATGTACGATGGAGTAGTGGCAAGTGTCAGAACTTGCGGCGGCCTAACGAGTGATTTTCCGATTACAATTGGTTTACATCAATGATCTGCATTAAGTCTATTCCTGTTTACCGTCGTGGTGGATGAGCTTACTAGAACTATCCAAGATGAGGTACCTTAGTGTATGCTATTCGCTGATGATATTGTTCTAGTAAATAAGACGAAAGCAGGGGTTAATGCCAAATTGGAATTATAGAGGCAAACATTGGATTCTCGGGGGTTCAGATTGAGCAGGTCCAAGACAGCATATATGCATTGCAAATTTAGTAAACAGAGAAATCAAAACCATATTGGTATAACATTGGAAGGGCAAGAGATGTCACCGAGCGATCAGTTTAGATATCTAGGTTCCATCATCCAAAAGGATGGGAAGATCGATAGTGATGTTAATCAAATGACCCAAGCTAGTTGGTTGAAATGGAGGAGTGCAACATGGATTTTGTGTGATCGTAACTTTCCGTTAAAATTGAAAGGGAAGTTTTATTGGAGCTCTATTCGGCCTGCCTTATTATATGGTACAGAATGCTGAGCTCCTAAGAAGTATCATACACAGAAGATGCACGTAGCGGAGATGTGCATGCTTCGTTGGATGTGCGGTAACACTAGAAAAAATAAAGTGCGAAATGAGGATATTCGTGCAAAAGTTGGTGTAGCACCTGTGGAGGAGGAGATGCGGGAAAACCGGCTAAGATGGTTTGGTCATGTGCGATGCAGACCTATGAAAGCACCGGTTTGATAAATAGATACTCTCGATATGAGCAATGGCAAAAAGGCAAAAAGGAGACCGAAGAAAATATGGATGGAGGTGATACGAAACGATATGATTGCCAAAGGCCTCAATGAAAGTATATTGTTCGATAGGAGTGAGTGGAGGCGGAGGATTCATGTGCTGGACCCGGCATGATTCTCATGTTGGTTCATGTAGCCTACCCCATATGCTTGGGATAAAAGGCTCAGATGTTGTTATTGTTATAGACATGAATGAATATTTTGGAATTGGTCCTGGTGTGTTAGCCTTTTCTAATCTTTCGTTGAGGAAGTTAATGTATTCATATGAAGTCGTATGTTGATACATACTCTAAGCTTATTATGATCTAATATAAATCATTATTCTGATGTTTAAATTAACTTTATAATTTAATATTAAAAGTGAAAACACGTCCTAATATGCCCAATGCATATGGAAGTATTATCTTACAGGATTGTGCAAAACGCATAGAAAAATTTGCAAGCATTTAGAAAATTTGTTATAAAATTGATGGCACATTAGAGAAATGTCCTGTTCTTTTATAAGGGTATCCAAGAAGTGTTGAGCCAGATACAAGTTACACGTGAATATAACTTCTTCATAGGAACAAATAACTACACAGTTTTCTTGTAGGAGTTGTGGGGAGATTGTGTGCTATTGCAACCTGCTCAACTTATAGGAACAAATAAGTGCACAGATTTTTGAAAGGATGTAACAGATCTGATACAGAGCGAATATAAGTATTATCATATCCATATCTGTAATCGCCGGCCGATGATAACACAGATACTGATAGTTTTCTGAAATGAACATTACTATCCGTCTATCCCTATTAGTGAAAGTGGAGACAAATATCAAGCGGATATCGGGAATGCTATACTGTTAAATTCAAATATTATTATTTTTGCATATTATACTTGCATGAAAAGTCGGATAGGAATACAAAACGGATATAGGTGTTACCCATATCAGTAATCGATGGCTGTTGGCAGCTCCGAATACGAATACAGATAGTCATGGGTAATGTTGTTATCCGTATCTGATAAAAATCCGGATATGGATACGGAAAAATATGCTGGGCATGGCAATTTAAGAAACAAGAATAACAATTACAACAACAAATCCTTCAATCTTAGAAATAGATACCCAAATATACACAAGCAATGCATCTTCAAATCTACACCCCAGGAATAAGTAGGCCTTTATTTTTCCAAGTATAGAAGTAGACATTGAGCAATCATTGTCCATGATTATAAATTTTAACAACTTCTGCATACATTTTTGTTTGATTTTTCATACATTGATACACCATGCATTCAATCAAAGGGGAGGGAGAGCTAAAAGCCAATTGTAATTTTATATGACCCTCTCTAGTAAAGCCCGCCACTTCAGAAAACAAACAATCGAAATAAAATGGATTATCGTGTTGTAACATCAAGTCCTATACATCAACATTATCTAATGGCATTCTTCATTCGAAATTACTTATAATTCCGGTATTATATGAGAATTTATTCGGTAACCAGGTGCAAAGCACCCGGGCATGTAACGAATTGAAATTTATAATCAATACCTGCACATAGGATATTCTTCACGTTATACGGTATATAACTTCTTGTAAACATGTAACATAACCACTTCATAGTTCATCCACTGAATTGAAAATTACTAAAGCACATAATTGCATAATTTCAAAATGAAACAAGCTTCTACTGTAAGAAACATGATCAATTCCCTACACCTTACAAAATGTAATCCAAGAAACCATTAAAACAATTCCCCTTACCTCCGCTTCTTCAAACAAAAGCCGCTCGTTCACCCATTGATATACCCGTCCTTCTTCCCTTCAAATCCCGGCCTCATAAGCTTCTTCTCCCGCTTCTCGATCCTCCGCATCTTCTTCTGCTGGCTCCTCTCCTTAATATTATCCGTCCTCTTCTTCTGCTTCTCCTTCCTCACAGTCTCGCTGCTCTCAACCCTCTCCTTCCATTTCTCCGCATGCTTCTTCTGCCTCCTCTTATCTTTCTTTATACTCTCCTTCAACAGTTTAGGGTCATCATGCACCTTCACCCCCATCGCTCTACTCTCCGCCGCTTTCCATGAATGCTTCTTCTTAACAACCTCCCCTTTCTCCGGATCCTTCTTCAGCTCCTCAAGCTTCTTCGCCTTCTCCAATTCTTGAGCCTTCGAAAGCTTCTTCTTCTTCTTGTTCCTCTTCTCATCGTCACCAACCTTCAACTTCCCGTACGTGATATCCGCGTCCAAGCTCTCATCTTTTGCCTCTTTCTCCTCCGATTTCTCCGATATTTCATCGGCTTCCCTCTTCCTCGTTCTTCGATCATCGTTCCTTGGCTCGTCCTTGAGACGAGTGTTGCGATTCGACCGGAGCTCCTCGATCCGGCGGTGGAGCCGCTGCCGGAGCTCCTCGTAGGTGACCGAAGGCTCCTCCTCGCCGCCTCCGCCGCCGTTCTCGCTAGGGTTAGAGTTCTGCTCCGATTTGATCGATTTTTGGAGGAGGTCGAGGGTGGATGAGTCGTTCTCGGGGTTGAACTTGTCGCGGCGAGACTTCTTGAGGTTTTCGCGGGACTGCTTCTTGGCGGAGGCCTTGGCGGCCTTGCTGAGGCCCTGGAACCATGGCTTGTCGTCGTCGTCGGGGCCTGGCAGGAAGAACTTGGGCGGGATGAGCTTGACGAGGTTGTCAAAGAAGAGGGAGTTGGCTTCGATTAGGGTTTTGAGATCTTCTTGAGCTTCGTTGCGGTGAGATTTCTTCTTCATTGCTAGGGTTTCAGCTTTTGGGCGAAAGAAAATCGAGTAGGAAGAAGAGGGAGGGGGTTGTTAGGGTTTGCATACGAGGGTGGATGCGGGTCGGATGGGGCTGACATTACAGACCCGATAAGAATGATATGGGTCTAAAATCATAATAAATGATTTTATTTTTCTTTCGATTGAAAATAACAAATGAAATTGTTTGATTACAATTTACAAAAACCTCTTCTTAAAGATGATATTGCAATTTTCTTAATAATACGCATTGGTTAACTAACCTTTAGTGAGCTCATGAAACAAAATATTTAGGCTAAAATTGTACAAATGTATCCACCAACTTTTTATTTTTTTGCAATTATTATCTTAAACTTTAAAAATTAGCGATAAGTACAATAAACTGTTCTTTTGGACACAATTAGTATATGGCATTAAATTTCTGCATGAATGGACGATAATAAAAATATTTTCAACCTTAAAAAAACCTCTGCCAATAAAAAAATATATTCTCCACCTCTATGACCTCAATCCATGCCTGAGGATCGAAAAACTTCTCATCTCAATCTCCTTTCGTCCTCTTCGGATGAGAGTAACCGATAGCCATACTTCTTGGCAACCGTTTCATCCTCTTCTTTTTAGAAGTCCTCTTCTTCTTTCTTTTTCGCTGAGATGTTGCTATTGGTGACGGTGGCTGTTTGTTTTTGGATGCGAGAGCGAAAGAAGCAGAGATTTTTAATTTGGGAATCCTCAAAAGAATCTTGATCTCATAGATGGACAATTATTGATGCACATTGAGAGTTTGGAAGAAAAGAAGTGGAGAGAGAGGTCAAGGAAAAAGGACGGAGCTTGGGAAGGAATTTTTTGAGTTTGGGGGATGATTTGAGAGAGGGGTTAGGATTATTATTTTTGGGTGATTGTAGTGACCGTAATTTTCATATATAAAATAAAAGCATATTTTTTTCCAGAGCTAAATATTTCCTTCATGGTATTTTAATGTTAATTTAAATTTATATTGAAAGAACAGATTAGATAAAGGTTTATTTATTTTTAGAAATATTTAATATAATTTTTGTAGAGAGAATATAATTTTTAATTATTTTAGAAAGTTTTTTTAGATTTTTAAAGATTTTTCGGAATTGTTTTTAACAAGGGAATTCTTAAAAAAAAAGAATTATTTTTAAAGAAAAATTATTGCTATATGTGAAAATAATTATTTAGAATTTCCTAGAATTTAATTAGATTTTCCCCGACATTTAAAACTATTATTAAAGCAGTTTTTAATTAAAGAAAAGGATTTAATTTAAAGAAAGGGAATTTATAAAAAAAAGGAATTATTTTTAAACATAAAAATATTATAAATGAAAAGGAATAATTATGTAAATTTTTCTAGAATTTATTTGGAATTTATTTGTATTTAAAATGATTTTCAAAAGTATTTTTGAATAATAAAAAGGTTTTAAAACGTTTTTTTTAAAAAGGAAAGAGAGCACGTGGAGACCACCTGCCGGTGTGGGCGTGCAGCAGGATACCACGTGGAGGCAATCATGCCCACTTGAAAAATAAGGCAGCCGCGTATTTTTCGGGAAGCGGTTTTAAACCTGTTAATTCGACTCCATAAGCTATCCTATAAATACATAACCACCATTTCTCACTTTTCTCACACCTCAAGACTCCAAGAAATTCACAGAAAATTCCTATGTGATCCTCACTTCTAATGAGGGCAAACTCCATGTACCCTTTTTGTTATTCCCTTCCTTTAAAAAATTTTTCCTTTTTCTTTAAACTTTCATGTGTGTATTTTCATTTTTGAATCTGTGCATGGTTAATTCTTGTATCTGTTGGTGATCATATTGCACTGCTATTCCATAGGTCAAAGATTCAAACTACGAGGTTCATTAGTTTTTATTTCTTTTTAGTTTTTACTTTCTTTTTAAATTCTTAACTTCACCTGTGTGCCACAAGAACACCGTAGGACAAAATTATACTTTGTAGACATTTTGAAAACTCTCCACACGATACGAACCAAGAGATTAAAGCCTGAGCCCAAAGCTCGAGCTTTGACCGTCCTCGACGGCTCGGTAGGCCTAGGATCACATGAGCTTTGTCTTGTGATCCCATCTAGTCGCTAATATGGTTTTGATCACCTTGGATTTTCCTAAAACTAACCGAGCGGTCAGATGCTCCTTAAAAACTCTAAACCCTAATTTTTCCCTACATTTTTTCGTTAGCCGTACTTTTCTTCTCCTCCAACTCCGAATTTCTCTTCCTCTATCTTTTTCATTAGTGTAACAATCTTTTTAGATAGTCCTTCGGGTCTTGAATGGTTCACATTTTAAGCTCATAGGTATTCGGATCGAGCTCTCAAAGTCAAACTCCCACGTCAAAAACGATCCACCCGAGAATGCCGATTCAAGCAGTAGATTCTACCGAAGCAACTAAAAATCGAATCTTGCTATGACAAAATACTTAGGAGGGTGTAGTTTATAAAATAAGATACTCTCTATACTTTCTCAAAACTCAAGAGGATAAGTGAAAAAGAAGATGAAGGAGGATGGCAACCAGAGAAAAAATATCTATCAAGATAAACATCAACCGTCTCTCATTCTCACACTTATCTTTTCATATACTTTAAAAACTATGAAGTAATCAAAAGAGTGACTAGGCTTGTGACTCACTAGTGTGAGTCACAAACCCACACTCTTCTTGTAATCCTTAGAAGAGATGAATGTAGAGAATGTCCATCTCATTAGGTACACATACATATACATATAATTATATGTATATAAACAAGTATACCTAAACCCGTATTTATAATAAATACGTATACCATATTTCTACCAAAATACGACTACCGTATTTGTACCGAAAATACAAAATACGCGTATTCATGTTTAGAAAGAAATACATGTATTTGTATCAAAGCATAAACACCCGTATTTATATAAATACACGTATTCGTATAAATATCGTATTCGTGTTAAAATATAAATAGCCAAAAGAGAGCAATATAATACTAGTATCAAAACCGGCTGTCTTTCAAACCTGGTAGTACTACTAAACTGTCCGATTAAAGCACGTGTGTAAATATATGTGTTCAATCGAACACCCGAACGTATCGAAATATGCAAACTACACCGTTTCGCCTGAACCGGAAACCCTCAGTGTGGGACTCTAAGGACTCGATAATACGCTGGCAGTGTGTTTAACCACAAACACGTTAGTGGCACTAGCTGTACGTAACCGCTACCCAGATATCTGTCAAAAGGAAGATCGACGAGAGAACTCGTCCAAACCCCCACTGAGCCTATAGGTACCATTCTCCGTACAGTCTGGTCTGTTCATCTAAAAGTATCGCATATCGAGCCTAGGGATGGTTAACGCCAGACCCTTAATAGCGCGACAAGTCGTGTCGATGTGGAACCTAATACAACCTGAGAAACTACTGGTGTACCTACCAGTAAATCTCACTTGCCCTAGCCAGGGACATTTTGTATTGGCCAACCGTACACAGTATGATATCAACTCCCAATACCGGAAGAGATGAATCACTTCTATCCCCTATTTCCTCCAAGTGCTTCGGGACTGTACCCAACTACTATCTGTTTGCACGCCTCATTAGAGCCGTGGTAGGGTAATAATCTAAGTACAGTGGGAACACACTCGAGACTAATAGTGATGTCAAGTCAACGAACTAATCTATACTCATGTTATCGGAGAACTACTATCTGACGATAGGTATAATACCAACCAGCAGTTCCCAGTGAGTCCGTCCAGTGTAACTCATAACCTAATGAGCACCTGTATACTATCTTTGGTACCGTATACCAATGGCTGCGGGACATGTCATCTCCCCTGAAGGGGATAAGAAGCGTATACACTGGTCTATTCTGGAGTATCGATACCCAGTTTCGATAATCCTATGACTAGGGACAAGTTTAACGATGTGCTTATAGACTACCCAGCCCCACTAGTGTGACTGCCATCACAATGCTGGTAGTCAAGCAAAAATCCTACGGGCTCTATCAACATGTATTAGCAATACGTTAAAAGAAATATATACACATGTTAAGATAGATACAAACTAGATATCATACTATCATATTGAGCAAGACTGTTATATATCTGTATATATCCCAAGTTTCCAAAATGTAGTATACAATCCTGTACTATACAATAATGGCCTCTAGGGCATATATCACTAACAATCTCCCACTTGCATTAAGGCCATGTATTGGCGTATCGCAGATCTATCATCTTGAATAGCCTCTCGAACTATATCTGAGGGATGGCCTTTATGAGTGGATCCGTAGTGTTGTTCTCCGTGTCTACTCTCCGCACCTCAATCTTCTAGCGATCTACGATCTTCTTGATCAGGTGATACTGCCTCAAGATATGTCTGGATTTCTGATGGGACCGCGGTTCTTTCGCTAAAACTATATCCCCGTTGTTGTCACAATACAAAGGTATTGGGTCAACAATGGACGGAACCACCTGAAGTTCTGTAATGAACTTTCTTAGCCTGACTGCTTTTTTTGCGGCGTCACAAGCAGCGATATACTCTGCCTCCATCGTCGAGTCAGCAACAGTGTCTTGTTTGGAGCTCTTCCAATAGACTGCTCCTCCATTGAGGGTAAAGACATAACCCGACATAGATTTGGAGTCATCCTTGTCACTCTGAAAGCTGGAGTCGGCGTAGGACTCGATCTGGAGGTCTTTACTGCCGTATACCAAGAACATCTCATTAGTCCTTCTAAGGTACTTAAGAATGTTCTTTACTGCTATCCAGTGCTTCTCCCCCAGGGTTTGACTGATACTTGCTTACCACGCTCAGTGCGTAAGCAACATCTGGTCTGGTATACAACATTGCATACATTATAGATCCTACCGCCGAAACGTAGAGTACAATACTTATGCGATCCCTTTCCAAATCAGTCTTGGGAGATATCTCTTTGAAGAGAGTGATTCTGTGACAAGCGTGTAAATTACTGCGCTTGGAATCTTTCTTACTAAATCTTTTCAGTATGGTGACTATATTTCTGGACTGTGAAAGTCCTAATATTCTCTTAGATCTATCATGATAGATCTTGGCCCTCAGAATGTAGGAGGTATCACCCAGGTCTTTCATGGAGAACTTCTGTGATAAGAAACTTTTGACTGACTGTAGCATAGAATTGTCATTTCCTATCAAGAGAATATCATCCACGTATAAGACGAAGAATATCACAGTTCTCGCTACAATCTTACTATAAATACATGGTTCATCTACATTTTTTTTAAAGTCAAATTTTTTGACCGTCTCATCAAAGCTGATGTTCTAACTCCGCGATACCTGCTTTAATCTATAAATAAATTTAACCAACTTGCACACTCTTCTGCTGCTCCCACTCTCTATGAAGCCCTCTGCCTGATCCATATAAACACACTCTTCCAAACTTCCATTCAGAAAAGCGGTCTTTACGTCCATCTGCCAAATTTCATAATCATGGAAGACAACATTGGCAAGTAGGATTCGACTGGATTTAAGTATAGCTACTGAAAAAAGGTTTCATCATAGTCCAAACCAGGCCTTTGACAAAAACCTTTTGCTATAAATCTAGCTTTATAGGTTTCAATCCGTCCATCTGCACCAATCTTTTTTCTGAAGATTCATTTTCAGTCTACGGGTTTTACCCCTTGAGGTGCAATGTCCAAAGTCCAAATTTTGTTGTTGTACATGGATTCCATTTCGGACCGCATTGCATCCAGCCACTTTACTGAGTCTCTTCTCGTAATGGCCTACTAAAACGAGTTGGCTCATCATTATCGATGATACAATCCTCTCCATCCCTGTTTACGAGAAAACCGTAGTATCTTTCAGGCGGATGAGACTGCTTACTAGATCCGCGGAGTGGCGCATGGACATTCTGTTCTTTTGAAACTTCTGGTTCCACCATACTTTCAGTAATAGATTGTGGTTCTAGAATTTCTTCCAGTTTTATTGCGCTCCCACTTATTTCTTCTTCAAGAAATTGAGTCTCTAGAAAGTGGGCATGCCGAAAAACAATAACCTTTTGTTTCTCTGCGTAATAGAAAAGATGCCTCCTGGAGTTTTTTATGTATCCGACAAACTTACACAATACTGATCGTACCTCGAACTTGTCCGCATGCTACTTTTTAACAAAAGCTGGGCATCCCCATATTTTAAGATAATTAAGATATGGTTTCTTCCCACTCCACATTTCATATGAAGTGGTAGGCACTGAGTTAATTGGAACTTTGTTCAAAAGATATGCAGTAGATTCTAGTGCATAACCCCAGAAGGATCGCGGTAACTCGGCATTACTCATTATGGAACGCACCATATCTAATAAGGTGCAGTTCCGCCTTTCCAATACACCGTTGTATTGAGGTGTGTATGGAGGAGTTAGCTGAGAGAGTATTCCATTCTCTTTTAAATATCCCAGGAACTCGGCACTCAAGTATTCACCATCCCGATCAGATCGAAGTATCTTGATAATTTTGCCTGTTTGTTTTTCCACTTCATTCTTGTATTCCTGGAATTTCTCAAAGACCTCGGATTTATATTTCATCATGAATACATGTCCATACATTGAGAAATCATCTGAAAAGTAATGAAATAGGAATAACCACTTCTTGCATGTGTAGATATTAGACCACACACGTCATTGTGTATGAGTCCCAAGAACTTGGAAGCTCTTACTCCTTGTCTAATGAACGGAGTCTTTGTCTTCTTTCCTTTGAGACATGATTGACAACTTGCATAAGACAGATATTCAAACGGATCCAAATATCTCTCTTTATGTAACTTCATCAACCGTGTTTCATTGATGTGAACTAGTCTACAATATCATAAGAAAGCTTGATTCAATTCTGAAGTCTTTCTTTTGAGTGTGTTCTGAATATTGAAAACTGAAAGTTGATTTAATACATATATACTATTTTCTAGTGTACCAGACCTAATCAAATCATGATTAAGATGAATGTTTACAACATCTCTTACAAATGTAAAATCATAACTTTCTTTAGATAGTAAAGATACAGAAATGATATTACATATCAAACTTGGTACACAAAAACAGTTATGCAAAATCAAAATGTTTCCACTTGTCAATCCTAGATGTTATTCCCCTATGGAAACAACATCCACGCTAGCTTCGTTCTCTACCCTGAGGGTCATATTACCTGCCTTCAAAACTCTACAGTTTTTCAATGTCTGCAATGAATTACAGATATGGGATCCTAAACCAGTATCCAATATCCAAGAAGTAGAGTTGATTGACAGGCAGTTTTTAATCATAAACACACTTGAAACCGAAGCCACAATTTGCTTCGAATCTTGATTCCCGGCTTTCCAAGCCCTGCAGTCCTTCTTCCAATGACCTTTCATACGACAATAAAAGCATTCCTCTTTTCTTACTGTTGGCCCCCCAACTTTTGCCTTGCTCTTCCCATGTACCTTAGCAACACCGCCTTTCGGCTTGGTGGGTGTAACAACCCTAACTTTCTGTACAAATTTTTTCAAAAGTACAGAAGGGAATACCCAAGCCAGAGCACAAGTTATAAGTTTGATTTGCTTTTGAACAACAAGAAAGAGATTGTAGCTCACTGGTAAGGCCTTGCACTGCTGTGACATAGCACCCGAGTTCAAAACCCATCAGCCACATTATCTTTTTATTTTAATTTATTTTAATCTTTTAGAAGCCCAAAGATTTGCACATGCACAACACGTAAAAATGAAAAAACATAGATTATTTAAACACGTGCACGAGGCCAGTTGAAGCGACCTCGACACGTGGTACCAAGACCGACCCCAACCCCAACCGATGGTAATAGTCCGGCAAAATGCCCATATGGCCCGGTACCGCCGGTCGTATTGTCGGTGTTGCCCCCCAAATTTTCCCCTTCAACCCTTTGTCCTACCCCACTTCCCCTAGGTTGTTTATCTTCTCTTCAATTAACCAGAGAATTTAAAATACCTCTTTAAATCCATTTTTAATACAAATTTTAATTCCCCCCTTCAATACACCAAATCCTAGTTTTTCCTATAAATACCACACCCCAATTCACATATCCTCATTCAGAAATCTCTGCCAAAACTCTCAAGAATTCCCAAGTCCCTTTAGTGTACAAGTGGAGTTAGCGAAGGGTAAAGTTCCAACGAAATTCCAAGAAGATTCCGGCGACGAAACGATACCCCGATACTTCCATAGTCTTCCCGTACCTCTCTTCATTCCCAAAAGCCAGTAAGTCCCTTCTCCTCCTCTCTTCTCCTATTATAAAAAGTTTTATTTCTAAAATCCGACGGAAGCGGAGTTAATCCGACTTCCGATTCAGCTTTTCTTTAAAACTCTACTTTTATTAATCAATAAAATTCCATACTATCACATAATGTTTAACAAACATAAACAAACCTATTAAAACAAGTTTCATCTCAAAATATTCTTTTATGCAATTTTATTGTACTTTTACGGTAAAATACCACATACTTTACATTTCGCCATAAAACAACACAAAAACTTGTATTATCTTTAGATAACTCACGACGTAATGACCTATCTCACCACAACACATATTTTTGACATAGTACGATGAAGTTTTGGCAATATATTCATGGGATAACACGACTTTACAAATAAATACCGTCAACTTATAAAACAATTTCTTTAAAAAGTTGTATTAAACAATTCCTTGCAATTGCGCCTCCACAACCCATTTTTGGGGACCTCGTTCAGGATGGTGCGGGTTATCGCACATCCTCGGTCCTAGTAGAGCGAGATGCAGACCTCCGAAAGGAGCATTCGATCTCGATGGAATTTTAATGCATTTTTCTTTAGAAAATGAGATTTCTACAAGAAAATAAATAAAATTTATTTTTCAATATATATATATATATATAGTATTAAAATATCTATTTTAATTATATTATATAAATATTCCAAGTTTTCCAAATCAAAGGAATCACCATTACATGAAAATACCATTCAAATACAAAACAATTCCAATATTTCAAAAAAATACCATATACTACGAAAACTAAGTTCTACTCACTAGAAATTTCACAAGTATAAAATATACATCTATGAAAACTCTAAAGACGATAATTAAATACTTGAGGTGTATTTTGAAAATATATCAAAACTATTTTTACATAAAACCCCCTCAAGTTATGCTAAATTACAATAAGGACCCTAGTAAATATAGGTTTAAGCGGGACCAATTCTCTTGAGCCTCAGGGAGCCGGAGAATGTGGTTGCTTGCCTATTTAAGGTAGACAATCTAACAAACGGTGTTATCAACATGTTAATTGTCTTGGAAAAAGACACAAATCCTGCCGTCCATCTGCAGTAGGTACCGATAACATCAAAACTAATCCAGGATTTCAATTTCTTTTCAAAAGTGTCTAACTCAGACCGAGTCTCAATCTAATCAATCTGATTTGAATATGATTCAAGTATAAAACTACAATACAACATGAATTCATAAATCTGTCTATTCAAATCTATATCAATTTACAACTTGACTGAACCGAACCATGGATATACTCCATCTACATAACTCTCCATTGACATCCATTTCCATTTACTGATATCATGATTTCGGCAAGTCTTCCATTTTCAATTTACAATACAAGACAATACAATACGATCCGTACAATCAATACAAGTAATATAATAAACACTACGGGGTTATAAAGGGGTAGACTGGTACAGAACATATTAAAGGTGGCACGGGATGGTCACTTAAGACATAATTACATCCATGCCGTTGTTCCGTGGTATTATCGACGGAGCCTTGTACTACGGGTTACCAAAGTCCATGGTGTACTGGACTCCTCTCGTATACACTGGCATTTTCTATACCAAGCTACAAACAACTGCGTTAACTTAACAATCAAAATATAATACAGTTATAATCTTTCTTTGTCTATTCTACTTCTCCCTCATCTTTCGGACTTACCGAGCGATTGTTCGCTGACGTCATTTCTTTTATTTCTTCTTTGGAATATTGTCAAGAGGACCCGACGTTGAAGAATACGTGACCAGTCAGGAGCATTTGGAGCAAGCCCCTGAGCAGTACACTGAAGATCCAGTGCTGTAGCCACTTGTACTTATTCTATTTTGATTTCTGTTATGCCATTGTTTAGGCATTGCTTTCATTCCATATATTTACATTTCAGTTGTGCCTGTAAAAGAATGTTTAATAAATAAAGTTGTTGTTCATTTACATTCCTATCTCTTGTGTAATTTACTTTATATTGCTTAGTTACGCTTAGCGTATTTATTTCTAAGTAAATACGTAGCGGTCCTCGTCGCATTCTCTTGCCGTACACTGGGAAGCGGGGCGTGACAGGTTTTGATGGCGGCCCATGCAGGTCAGCTCTGTATGGACATGCAAGTCAGCTCTGTATGGACATGCAGGTCAGCTCTGTATGGACATGCAGGTCAGCTCTGCGTGGACATCCTAAGCAATATAACACAAGAAACAGCAACCGAAAACATTCTTTACAATTTCACATTCCTTGAATCTTACCATTTCATATTCGTTGAATCTATCCTAACCCTACTTTTCATTCAAGGTTATAGATTCCCCGAACAACACCAGCACCAATGTCAACAACACACCTCCACCTCTACCGCTTACTCCTACCATAGCTGCTCCGATCAATGAGCAGACAGTACTGCTTGAGGCAATCCGAAGCCTCCTGGAAGGACAGCAGCAGAAGACTGTTATATTGATGAACCGACCAGAAGCGAAAACCCCAGGGGTAAAGCAATTCTAAGATTTGCGCCCCAAACAGTTTTTAGGAAAAGAGAGCCCTCTGGAAGCTGAGGAATGGGCTCAAAGTATTGAGGATGACCTGGCAGCAACACAAGTGCCAGAGGTCGCTTGGGTTCAAGTTGCGAAGCTGCATCTCACAGATAACGTCCGAGTCTGGTGGAAGGTGGAAGAAAGCCGTCTCACCCAACCGATCGAATGGAAGAACTTTCGCGATATGTTCGACGCGAAATACTTCCCTGAGACTGCTAGATTCGACATGGAACAACAGTTCATCCACCCACAATAGGGTTCTGTGGACCAAATCTGTGGATGAGTACGATACTGAGTTTACCATACTCAGTCGGTAAGATATGTCTCAATGTTTCGATTTTCAAATATCACAAACTACACAGCTAACACAATACCTTATCAGATTCGCAACACACTTGATACCGACTGCTGAGATCCAGTCAAGACGATTTCAGCAAGGGTTAGATCCGAAAATCGAAGCTGCCTTAGCTACAGGGGATTTCCCAACCCATGATTTGGTTTTGAAGGCTACCCGAAGATATGAGGCAGTGGTGAAGAGGAACGGCAGATCTCAATCTGTCGGAGTGAAGCGCCCTGCCAACCAGATGGCAGGAGGAGCCTCTACAAGGCCAACTGTTGAACCCAGAAGACCGGAAGAAACCAATAACCACCCGAGTCCAGATTTTTGCTTCTATTGCAAGAGTGATGGACACTTGTGGAAGAACTGTAGGCGCGCAAAAGGCCTGTGCTTAGTTTGTGGCGCATCCAATCACGGAATTGGAACCTATCCCTATAGACGCAACTCAGCTCACATACACCAACTACTCGCAGCAGCCAGCTATCCAGGCTCCTGCACCTCATCTTGCACTCCTAGCTCCACCTCCTGCACAGCCTAATCGCCAATTCCAATAGGCACCGAGGAATATGCCTCGAGGGCAAAGGGACATGCCCCAAGGACAGAGGAATGTGCTTCCAGCTAGGAGGAATGTACCACGACGTCAGGCTTTTCTTTTAGCAGCTGAAGAAGCCGAGGCCGTAGACCAAGATAACACTGGTATTTCTCTTCAACTTTTTCAAACCTTTGCATCATCTCATTATTTTTCATACACCACCAATAGTTCTGTCCTAAACTTTTCTGGAATCTGATACACTTTCCTTTTATAAATTTTGAGAACAAAATTTTTATAAGGAGAGTAGAATGTAACAACCATAACTTTCTGTACAAATTTTTTCAAAAGTACAGAAGGGAATACCCAAGCCCGAGCACAAGTTATAAGTTTGATTTGCTTTTGTACAGCAAAAAAGAGTTTATAGCTCACTGGTAAGGCCTTTCACTGCTGTGACATAGCACCCGAGTTCAAAACCCATCAGCCACATTATTCTTTTATTTTAATTTCTTTTAATCTTTTAGAAGCCCAAAGATTTGCACGTGCACAACACGTAAAAATGAAAAGACACAGATTATTTAAACATGTGCACGAGACTAATTGAAGGGACCCCGACACGTGGCATCAAGACCAACCCCAACCGACGGTAATAGCCCAGCGAAATGGCCATATGGCTCGGTACCGCCGGCCGGACCGTCGGTGTTGCCCCCCAAATTTTCCCCTGCAACCCTTCGGCCTACCCCACTTCCCCTATGTTGTTTATCTTCTCTACAATTAACCAGAGAATTTAAAATACCTCTTTAAATCCATTTTTAATACAAATTTTAATTCCCCTATTCAATACACTAAACCCTAGTTTTTCCTATAAATACCACACCCCAATTCACACATCCTCACTCAGAAATCCCTGCCAAAACTCTCAAGAATTCCCAAGTCCCTTTAGTGTACAAGTGGAGTTAGCGAAGGGTAAAGTTCCGACGAAGTTCCAAGGAGATTCCGGCGACGAAACGACATCCCGATATTTCCCTAGTCTTCCCCTACCTCTCTTTATTCCCAAAAGCCAGTAAGTCCCTTCTCCCCCTCTCTTCTCCTATTATAAAAAGTTCTACTTCTAAAACACGACGGAAGCGGAGTTAATCCGACTTCCGATTCAGTTTTTCTTTAAAACTCTACTTTTATTAATCAATAAAATTCCATACTATCACATAATATTTAACAAATATAAACAAACCTATTAAAACAAGTTTCATCTCAAAATATTCTTTTATGCAATTTTTATTGTACTTTTACGGTAAAATACCACATACTTTACATTTCGCCATAAAACAACACAAAACTTGTATTACCTTTAGATAATTCACGAGGTAATGACCTATCTTACCACAACACACATCTTTGACATAGCAAGATGATGTTTTGGGAATATATTCATGGGATAACACGACTTTACAAATAAATACCATCAACTTATAAAACCATTTCTTTAAAAAGATGTATTAAACAATTCCTTACAATTGCGCCTCTACAACCCACTTTTGAGGACCCTGTTTAGGATGGTACGGGTTATCGCACATCCTCAGGCCTAGTAGAGCGAGATTCATACCTCCGAAATGAGCATTCGATCTCGATGGAATTTTAATGCATTTTTCTTTAGAAAATGAGACTTCTACAAGAAAATAAATAAAATTTATTTTTAAATATATATATATATATATATATACAGTATTAAAATATCTATTTTAATTATATTATATAAATATTCTAAGTTTTCCAAATCAAAGGAATCACCATTACATGAAAATACCATTCAAATATAAAACAATTCCAATATTTCAAGAAAATATCATATACTACAAAAACTAGGTTCTACTCACTAGAAATTTCACAAGTATAAAATATACATCTATGAAAATCCTAAAAACGATAATTAAATACTTGAGGTGTATTTTGAAAACATATCAAAACTATTTTACATAAAACCCTCTCAAGTTATGCTAAATTACAATAAGGACCCTAATAAATATAGGTTTAAGCGGGACCAATTCTCTTGAGCCTCAGGAAGCCGGAGAATGTGGGTGCTTGCCTATTTAAGTTAGATAATCTAACAAATGGTGTTATCAACACGGTAATTGTCTTGGAAAAAGACACAAATCCTGCCGTCCATGTGCAGCAGTTACCGATAACATCAAAACTAATCCAGGATTTCAATTTCTTTTCAAAAGTGTCTAACTCAGACCGAGTCTCAATCTAATCAATCTGATTTGAATATGATTCAAGTATAAAACTACAATACAACATGAATTCATAAATCTGTCTATTCAAATCTATATCAATTTACAACTTGACTGAACCGAACCATGGATATACTCCATCTACATAACTCTCCATTGACATCCATTTCCATTTACTGATATCATGATTTCGGAAAGTCTTCCATTTTCAATTTACAATACAAGACAATACAATACGATCCGTACAATCAATACAAGTAATACAATAAACACTACGGGGTTAAAGGGGTAGACTGGTATGGAACATGTTAAAGGTGGCACGAGGTGGTCACTTAAGACGTAATTACATTCATGACGTTGTTCCGTGGTATTATCGACGGAGCCTTGTACTACGGGCCAAAGTCCACGGTGTAAGCTGGACTCCTCTCGTATATACCGGTATTTTCTGTACCAAGCTACAAACAACTGCATTAACTTAACAATCAAAATATAATACAGTTATAATCTTTGTCTGTCTATTCTACTTCTCCCTCATCTTTGGGACTTACCGAGCGATTGTTCGCTGACGACATTCCTTTTCTTTCTTCTTTGGAATGTTGTCAGGTGGACCCGACGCTGAAGAATACGTGACCAGTCAGGAGCATTTGGAGCAAGCCCCTAAGCAGTACACTGAAGATCCAGAGCTGTAGCCACTTGTACTTATTCCATTTTGATTTCGGTTATGCCATTGTTTAGACATTGCTTTCATTCCATGTATTTACATTTCAGTTGTACCTGTAAAAGAATGTTTAATAAATAAACTTGCTGTTCATTTACATTCCTATATCCTGTGTAATTTACTTTATATTGCTTAGTTACACTTAGCGTATTTATTTCTGAGTTAATACGTAGCGGGTCTCGTCGCGTCCTCTTACCGTACACTGGGAAGCGGGGCGTGACAGTGGGGGCTTTCTTCTTCTTCTTCCCTTTGGCTTTCACCTTGGATCTAGAGCAAGAAGATTTATCAATAAGCAGAGTGGGTGTTTCTCTAGTTTTCTTTAGGGTGCTCTCTATAGTTCTCAACATGTTAAAGAACTCTGGAAGTGTAACCTTTTCCCCTTGAATATTGAAATTCAATATAAACTGGGCATAGGCAGAGGGGGGGACTGTAGAATCAAGTCCGTATACAACTAGTTCTCCAACATGGTCGCAAGGTCCGCAAGATCTTCAATAAAGATCATCATTTTAAGGACGTAGTTCCCTACAGATGACCCGATAGCCAATCTCACCTGAAATAGTTTCTTCGAGGTCTCGTATCTTACGATACGAGATCGCTCTCCATATAAATCTTTGGTATGGAGGAAGATGGAAGCTAAGTCTATCTTCTCGTGCCGTCTCTGGTATTCATTATCTATAGAAGCTAACACGAGGCACTTGGTTTTCGCACAGTCTATATCCCAATTCTTACGGATCTCAATATTCACGACGGTGGAATCTGGACCAGGGACCGCAGGGGCTTTAGTAGCAAGGAGATAGCCCAACTTGTCATAAGTAATGGCCATCTGGACATTCCTTAGCCAATCTTTATAGTTCGGCCCCGTCAATATATTTTTATTTAATAGTAACTTAAGTTCGGTCATCTTAGTCACTGCAATTAGGAGGGAGAGAGAAGAAACACTTAGTATAGATGCTCTTCTAAGTTTAGATTTGTTTTTAGTTTATTTAAACAGGATGGCTCCCACTGTTTTCTCGAATCCTTCTTCAAACTATAAAAGAAGAATTAGTCTGGATTAATCACACCCTACAATTCTTGGTTTAACTTTTCGGTTAGGCTAGTGTCGGTACTTTGAGGGAGGTTTTACGACGCTTTCGCGAAATTTCTTAATTAAATAACCTCTTTTTCCTGGAGGCGTAGACCCGCTAGCACCATTCTAGACACCTACTTGGTTTATAGCATTGATTGTAAAGTGAAATAGTCTCTCGAAGAGTAATAATCATTACTTACAGTGGGATCAGGATCCAACTATCATTGTGTGATAACTTTTAAGGAATCCTACCAAAATCATCACACTCCAGATGGTATGCAAAACTAGCAAATTTCCTTTTCCTTTGAAACTCCCGATGTGGATTTTTTCCCCAGGCACTTATGACCTTGACGAAGGCCAAAATATCATAAGATGCAAGTCAAGTTCTACCCATCATTGTCCAGGCTAATCTAGACCCATTCGTACAAACCCTTGACAAAGGCCAAATAGCTATACGCCTGTCCTATATTAACACATCTATCTATATTACAGATGAATACCCAATAGCTACCAATCACTATGCCTTGGCGAAAGTCAAAATACATAGCTTGAATATTATTGGATACCCATCTGAAATGACGGAGGGCCACGGTTGGTTTTGGAGAAAACCGTGAAAGTAATGAACTTGATATAGTTGAAGGAACCTGATAGCTTTTAAAAAAAGTGGTTTAGGCTCCACATTTAAAAGTTGCTTTTAAAGAAAACCGAGTGGTTTTTAAATTGTTCCAATGATTTAAGATTTTGGTTTGTTTTCTTTACACTAATCAAAATTAATGTGGTTCTATCATTTAACCCTATCATTGCAGAAGAAACGAAAATAGAACGTACGTTTATACCATTTGCATTCGCCATTGGGCCTCGGGTCTTCACCGTAAGGTTATATAACTTATGGCAGGACGGGGTCAGGGCTAGCGCAGGTGTAAAACATAACCAATGTTTATTATATATAATCTATATATAGCCATTCGTCTCATGCAATGACAGTCATCACAGATCACAGCAGAAGCAAAACAGATGAAAATATTGGATATATTAGGATTTCTGTGTTTCGTTTTAGCCTCTAACGAAAAACGGATTTCATGGTCATGATGAATAGCCAAAATCCTTACTCTAGACCCCTACGGATGTGGAAAACTATCCGCCAAATCCCTGAAGTGAAGTAATCTCCCTCAATGAGATGAATAGGCCACTCGGCACTTCAAAAACCCGGTAGTTTGTGCACCCCCACCTTGGGTCTATCTTAGATGCGGAAAAGTAAATGAAATAATACAGCGGTGGCTACAAACTCAATCCGGATGTGCCCCGCAAAAGAATATTACATCACTTTACAAATACATGAATGAAAGAAAAGAATACTCTTCTCACATCCCTCCGGCTATTCAATTACGACGATTCAACACTTCATATCCACAAATCGCAACAACAAAATACTAGATATGTACAACCCTTACTAATTTATGTATACCAATTAGTCGGTGTTTAGAAACACATATAAAAACACAAAGCGAATAAACGATACAAAAATCTCGACTTCGAAACATTCCGTGAAGCCCGAATACAAAGATAATACTACAGAAATCTGGGCCAAAATTGCGTATCACAAAAATCCTAATTCCAAGTGACCAAACCACTGCACGAAACACGAGACCATAGGCAAAAGTACGGCCGCAAATTACGGCTCCAAGTAATAGTTTGGCGGCCAAAAGTTTGCCAAATGGGTTCGTCTTTCTACAGTAATATACTACCAGTATAAGGATCTCTATGCTATACACAATATAATTTTCAGAGATTATAAAATTTTTAATAGAGACTTGGAATCTGGATTTTCATTATGGAACTATTTCGGTTTCGAGACTTTAAATTTCGTCTAAATAAGTTAGTTAAGTGTTTGGGTAGGATCTGATATCAGTGTAAGTGTATGGTGCTCTTTGCCGTGACTACTACGGTTTTGCAAAATCAAAAACTTCAAAATTTTGAGCACAATACACTAAAACTCTAGAATACAAGCCCAAAAACTAAACTAAAGCTCTACTAACTAGAGTTTTAGCTACTAGTTTAGTATAACAACCTTTGTAGATGGTCCTACGGATATTGAATGGTTCAGTCCTTAAGCTCCCAGGTATTCGGATCGAGCTCTCAAAGTCGAACTCCTGTGTCAAAGACGATCTACTTGAGGATGCCGATTCAAACGATAGTTTCTACCGAAGCAACTAATGATCGAGTCTTGTTAGGATAAAATGCTTAGGAGGGTGTAGTTTATAAAACAAGATGATCTCTATACTTTCTCAAAACTCAAGAAGAGAAGTGAGGAAGAAGATGAAGGAAGATGTCAACTAGAGAAAAAATATCTATCAAGATAAACATCAACCATTTCTCATTCTCACACTTATCTCTTCATATACTTTAAAAACTATAAAGTAATCAAAAGAGTGACTAAGCTTGTGACTCACTAGTGTAAGTCACAAACCCACACTCTTCTTGTAAACCCTAGAAGAGATGAATGTAGAGAATGGCCACCTCATTAGGTACACATACACATACATATAATTGTATGTATATAAACAAGTATACATAAACCCGTATTTATAATAAATGCGTATATCGTATTTCTACCAAAATACGAATACCGTATTTGTACTAAAAATACAAAATACGCGTATTCATATTTAGAAAGAAATACATGTATTTGTATCAAAGCACAAATACCTTATTTATAAAAATACACGTATTCGTATAAATACCGTATTCGTGTTAAAATATAAATATCCAAAAGAGAGCAATATAATACTTGCATCAAAACCGGCTATCTTTCAAACCTGCTAGTACTACTAAACCGTTCGATTAAAGGATGTGTATAAATACACGTGTTCAATCGAACACCCGAGCGTATCGAAATACGAAAACTACACCGTTTTGCCTGAACCGGAAACCCTCAGTGTGGGACTCTAAGGACTCGATAATACGCTTGCAGTGGATTTAACCACAAACACGTCAGTGGGACTAGCTGTAAGTAACCGCTATCCAGGTATCTGTCAAAAGGAGGATCGACAAGAGAACTCGTCCGAACCCCTACTGAGCCTATAGGTGACATTCTCCGTACAGTCCGGTCAGTTAGCCTAAAAGTATCGCATATTGGGCCTAGGGGTGGTAAACGCCAGACCCCTAATAGCGCGACAAGTCGTGTCAGTGTGGAACCCAATACAACCTGAGAAACTACTGGTATACCTACCAGTAAATCTCACTTGTCCTAACCAGGGACCTTTTGTATTGGCCAACCGTACACAGCGTGATATCAATTCCTAATACCGGAAGAGACGAATCTCTTCTATTTCCTACTGCCTTCAAGTGCTTCGGGACTGCACCCAACTACTACCTGTTTGCACGACTTATTAGAGCCATAGTAGGTAGTAATCTAAGTACAGTACGAACACACTCGAGACTAATAGTGATGTCAGGTCAACGAACTAACCTGTATTCATGTTACCGGAGAACTGCTGTCCGAAGATAGTTATAATACTAACCAGTAGTTCCCAGCGAGTCCGTCCAGTATAACTCATAACCTAATGAACACCTGTATACTATCTTTGGTACCGTATACCAATGGCTGCGGGACATGCCATTTCCCCTGACGGGAATAAGAAGCATTTACACTAGTTTACTCTGGAGTATCGATGCCCAGTCTCGATAATCCTACTACTAGGGATAATTTTAAAGATGTGCTTATAGACTACCCAGCCCTCACTAGTATGACTGCCATCACAACGCTGGTAGTCAAGTAAAGATCCTAAGGGTTTTATCAACATATATTAGTGATACGTAAAAAGATATATATACACATGTTAAGATAGATACAAACCAAATAATATACTATCAAATTTGACTAAGACTGTTATATATCTGTATATATCTCAAGTTTTCAAAATGTAATATACAATCATATACTATACAATAATGGCCTCTAGGGCATATATCAATAACACCTAGACTGTCTGATCGATAAGTCTCTCCAACCCTAAAGCGTCTCATCATCCTATTGTCCTAGATGTGCATTGATATCTCATGTTCGTTTCTCATGATTGTAAAAATGATAATTGAATAGGATGGATCTCTTTAGAGTTACAATAATACATGTTTATTTTTCATGATTCTTGTTAATATTTATGAAAATATTATTATGGATCTATTGTGTCAATTCATATTGTAATCTTGCTGAATTTTTTTTTTATGAAGAATAAGGATTAGGATCGGATTCATAAGTTTTATTGATAAAAGTGCCATGTTGATTTCTTTCATTTATTCAAGTAAAATATTACTTTTATTCCTAGGATAGATTTAGCCATAATTGTGCAAGTCATGACCAATTCAGAGGCCGCTATGCCGTAGTCAACTAATCTATGATGTATCGACGTCTCCCCGCGGTTGCTATGACGGGCATAATTTAGACTAAATTGCGATAGTTCTTTATTTGCACATTTTTTGTATTTTCTGTTGGCTGGAATTTACTGCACAGTTTGTAAAGATTGTGGTAGATCTCTATGTTGTATTCCTTTCAATTTGAGTCCTTAATATGAAATGTTCAGTATAAACACACACACGTACACTTTTTCTGTAGAACATAAATCCTAATAACGATGCTTTGTATGTGTTTAAAGCCCCCTAAAGTCAGATTATGCACTATGTGAACCCCTGAACTGTTACAAATAGTGACAGTAAAATGCATATATCTTGCTCTTCCTGTATCCAAACTCCATGTTTCTTTTTTTATTAAAAAATATAGCAAAGTGTTTTCTAAAACTTTTGTGTTTAACCTTTTGTCTAATTTTGAGCTGAAAACTCAGATATATGCAATTTAATTTCCTTGCGTGTTTCTGGTCTGTTGGCTGGAATTTAGCAACACTATTGCATTTAATCTTTTTTTATATAAAATTCAACAAATTATATTTTGCAAATCCGTCTTTTGTGACTTTCAGTAAACTCATATTTTTATCACTGTAAAATTTATTAGGACTTAATTGTTTAATTAATACTACGACTTAGTGGTTTCTTTCACCATTGGACTCTCTGAGTTTATCAGAAAACAACCGTAGTAAATGTCGCTTAACATGTTATAACTCCCACCTCAGGATTCCAAACTAGGAAAACCTTTAGACGTTTCTCAAGTATACTGGGTGCTGCACATTTCTTGAGTTGAGACTTTTATCATATTCTGCATGAAAACACCTCAAAACTGCACTTTCATAGCAGCATTATTTTCTGAAACAGCAACTAAACATATAGTGCAACCTGTTTTATTTTCATTATAACTCGATCTTTCGATACCCGTATTGGGTAATTCTTTTTGTAGAATCTTCATAACAGAAAATCCTACTTTTCTTATTTGGACCCGCGGCTTGAAACTGAAACTTGAAATGCCTTATCTATGTTTTAACTCTTGAAGTATATTGTTTCTTGATTAAATGAAAACATTTTGTTTCGTATGGTCAATGTATGTAATCGATAATCGAAACCTTGCAAGAGATATCGTTGGTGCATGACACCTCATTGATTATTGATATTATTGATGATTGTTCATGGTTCACACTTTCGTGTATCTAATAAACTCTTGAAAATTAATGTTATCGGTTATGTGCATGAATGTTTGACATAAGAATGGGGTGGTTTAGTGAAGGTAGCAGACAGGATTTCAAGAGTCCCCTTATCATGTTCATTATGGATTCCGGGTGGTTTTACAAAATGATATATATATATATATATATATATATATATATATATATATATATATAAATTCTAATGAGTCAGATATTTCCATTACATAATTTGATTTTATTAATTCTATTTAGTCATATTATAGTTATATAATATGTTCAATCATGTTACTGTTGTTCTGTGAGACAAACAAAATACTCTTTGAAACCCAGTCTAACACCCTTGCTAGACTAAGACGAACCATAGATAGATTATGCCATGCGAACAATTCACACCTACATGTATGCTTATTTATGTTTCTTTACAGTTTTATTTCATATGTTTACATGTTTCTCCTTATAATTGTTAGATATCTCATGCATGTATGCTTAGTGTTCACATTCATGCCCTTTCACTATTTATTCCTTTTGTTTTAACTGTACTTTAATTTGAGAGACTTATATAAGCTTCAGCTCTTTGACAGACATTTCTATTTGATTGAAATGTTCGTTATGTCTAGAGACAGATCAAAATATGAAGGAAGAGCAAGAGCTTTCTACGGAAGAGTTGGAGCTTTTCGCAAACTAAGCAGAGTGATAACTAGTTTCTAAGCAGTTCGTTTATGCCTTTCAATTCCTTGCATTTCTTAAATTTCTTTTGAAAAATAATGCTTTACTTGTTTAAGGCTGTGATGTAACTTTGATATTGAATTATTGGTGATATTATATCGTTGGATATGTTTTATTTATTTTGAAAGTTATTTTATTGTTTCTTGTGATATTATACTTTGCCCGGCGCTTAGTATATCTATATCGAGGGGTGCACTTCTCGATGTACATATGTCGCGGGCCTTGTCTACTCTCGCTCTCCGTCTTTTAGGAAGCGGGGTATGACATCACCAAACGATCTACACAACGACGTCAGTTTCATGCTCAAGAAAAATCTGAGGAGGGAGAAGCGACTCATAGAAGTCGTTAGTTCGTGTTTGATACCGCTAACAAGGTTGGATTCTGCCTCTCTTCGAAATTGGTCTTTGATCAAGAATTTGATCAATTCAGATCATGTAAATAACATCATGAACAAGTTCAAGACTTGTTCTATAGAGGAGGGGACCCATGTGTGGAATTCCCCCTTCAAAGAAATTCAATTCGAATTGTTTTGAGGGGTCCAGACCTATCGGGACCCCCTCCCGATGTCGGGAGGTCCATGTTTGGGATGTCCTAACTGCTTTGGTGAACGGTATTGGGACTCTTCAAAAATAGGCACTGAAGCCTTATTTTAAGAAGTAGGGGCTAATTCACCCACACCTGCTCAAAAAACATGGGGGTGATGTTTAACCACTCCTACTTCTAGATAAGAATAAATACTTGTCAATTGATAGAATTAAAGGAGATAGACATTTTGCTAAGAAAAATCCTTAAAGAATTCCAGAGTGCTCTCGGTTTAAAGAAGGAGAAGGTGAGAAATTAAGGAATAGAATTCCATTCCTCCATCAATTTAATATTCTTTTTCTCTCTCTACATCCCTGTAGCAGATTGGATCAAAGATCTGAAAGTTCCTAGTGCCCTCGTCGTAACCCGCGATCAATAAGGAATACAAAAACGAAAATTTTGATGGTACAGAAAACTTGTAACCAAGATTCTAAACCAAACACCTAAACTAGCAAACACTAAAGGATAAAAATCACAACCTTTGTAGCGTCTTCATTTGCTCCAATTAGCTTGGACTCTAGCATGCTCTCAAGAGTTCTGGATCGCGCTTGCAAGCCGGTCTTCCTTTTCCAAAGACAATCCACCCGAGAGAACTAAGTTCAAACTTCAACTTCATCAATGAAGTAACTAAAAATCCTAAGTTGCTAATCTAAGATACTTAGTGATGTGTGTTAGTGTTCTAGCAATTTTCTTTCTCTTTTTCTTCATGATTCTCAACTCATGAGAGTGTTGAAGATGAAGAAGAAGAAGGAGGAGAAGTCATGAAAGAGAGAGAAGCTAAATGGTAGAATGAATAAAAACCTTCACAAATTCAAGCATGCTTCATATCTTTTGTAAAAAGAATTTTTCCATTTTAAAACTGCAACCATACTTGAATAGTATTTGAAAATGAATTTATAATTCATTTGCTTATACCCTCCACCATTTCTCTTTTCCACTCATTTCATATGTTCTTTAAAAGAAAATTCTAGAAATAAGTTGTCCTTCTTCTAGAAATATTCTTGTATAAATACAAGAATACATCACCGTAAATACATGCCCGTATTCATATCAAAATACGAATACCCAAGAGATAGAAAAATACAATAAACATAATACTAGAATATATATATCGAAATATATATGTAAATTATCAAATCAAAACTTGATTTAATAATCCAGCTTAATCCTAAGCCGACTAGTATTATCATCAGCCCGATTAAAATCCGTGTGACTAGCATACATATCTAATCAGAACCCTGCATGTATCAATATACGGTCACTATACCATTTTTCCTGAACCGAGAAAACTCTCTGTATGGGACTCTAAAGATTCGTCAATACGTTGGTAGTGGGTTTAACCATAAGCACGCCAGAGGAAATATCTGTACGTAGCAGCTACCCAGGTATTAAGCGAAAGGAAGGCCGCGAGCAAACTCATCCGTATCTCTACTGAGCTTGTCTATGACAATCTCCGTACAGTCCGGTCTTTCCGTCTGAGATAATTGTATACCGGGTTTAGAGGGTGGATAACGTCAGACCCTTGCTAACCCGATAAGTCATGCTGGTCTGAAGCTCATCACCCACTGAGAAACTACTGATATCACATCAGTAAATCTCATCCACCTTGGCCAAAAATTTCTGGTGATGGCTAACCCAACACAGCGCGACATCGACTCCCAATACCAGAAGGGACGAATCCCTAATGAATGTTCACTGCCTCCATGTGGCTCGGGAATGTACCCAACTAAAACCTGTTTGCACGACTCCTTTGAGCCATGGTAGGGGAGTAATCTAAGTACAGTGGGAACTCATACAAGACAAATAAAAATCTCAAGTCAAAGGACAAACCTGTACTCATGCCACAAAAGAACCTCCATCTGACGATAGGTATAATATCATCTAGAAGTTCTTAACGAGTCCATCCGGTGTACTCACCTCTAGTGAGAACCTGTATACTATCTTAGGTGACTCAACACCAATGTCTTGTGAGACCGGTGTTCACCGCCGAAAGACGGACCGAGAAGTCGGGACGTCTGGCCTGAATATTGGGGGCGGCTGCTATTTGGTTTTATCCGTCCGCCTCTCCGAAGATACTAAGTTAATTTATGGCACCATATATCATAGGTTTGGACAGATGCAACCGTTGTAGCAGATTTCGTCAGATTCCCCCCATTCTCATGAGAGGTTTTTGATTGTGGGGACGCTCTTCCCTGTAGGCGCAAGCCCCTGCAGTTACCGCATCACGATAACTACTTTCTCCTT
Source organism: Agapanthus africanus (assembly GCA_030015575.1). Taxonomy (NCBI): domain Eukaryota; kingdom Viridiplantae; phylum Streptophyta; class Magnoliopsida; order Asparagales; family Amaryllidaceae; genus Agapanthus; species Agapanthus africanus. The sequence goes on from CM057350.1 coordinate 116,593,121, forward strand.
CTCCGGAAGATCACTTTGTGTCATTTTTGTTTTTATTTGTTTGGGTTTCCCGTGGATTGTATCCGGAGACTAATTTATGTTGTCGCCCGTAGGGTATGGAGTAATCCAAATCCGTATATTTTAGATTTGAGTTTTTTTATTTAAGGATCGTTAATCTAGTTTGAGATTAAGATTGATTTAAATGTATGTGAGCATTTGGGGCTCGGTTGGTTGTTATTAAGGATAAATTAGTCCAATTTGAGACTGAGACCCGCTTAACAGTTTTTAGTATCATTTTTATTTTATATCCAACAAGAGAGCATTTAGGCTCTGTTGAAAGAAGACTTTGGAAGCTTAGCCAATTTGGGCTCAGTCCGCTCAGTCTTTTCTTCTTTTCAAAAGTGCTAGGCACTTGCTTAGGTTCTGATGCTCACATATATGACATGTGAAGCATTCAGTCATAGGCGCTGCCTCATAGGTGTTGAGGATTTTAGTCATGTTGACTAAATATGAAGTGCTGTGCACTTTTTATGGCGTCCACGTGAGGTGCACTGCGGCGCCGGGCGTGGCCCAATTAGTGCTGAGCACTCAGTCATTTGGCTGTGTAAGGAGTGCTAAGTACTTTTCCCTCAGCGCCCGCATGCGTTTCACGTGAGGCGCTGTACTTCTGTTTTGAGCGCCCGCGTGCTTTATTACATGACGCGCTGTACTTCTATTTTGAGCACCTGCGTGCTTTTCACGTAAGGCGTTAGGCGCTGTTCAAAGAGGGCGCCCACATGGGGAGCACGTGAGGCGCTATATTTTTTTATCTGGTTCTTTAAGGAGTTAAACTCTCGATTTGCGGGTACTAAGTTCCTGGAGTATTATGAACTCTGTTCTTTTTATGTCCTTCCTCGTTCTTCTCTAAATCTTTAATTTTCAAGAACAAGATCTTCCCGATGAGAATTATATTCTCAACTTGTGTGAGACTTGTCTTGTGGATCTCCAATCCAGAGAAAGAACTAAGTTCTTAGATATGATCCCTGTGTTTTCTTCTTACCTAGGATTTCAATGAAGCAGAAATATCCTTCTCTGAGAATTAAATTCTCTTTCTTTCTTCTTTTTTTTAGAGATCCTTTGCTTTTTTTAAAGCTTGTGGGGGGTTCTGTGTATGTGAGACCTGAAGTCTCGGGTCCTTTATATAGTGGAGAGAAGTTTGTTTAATTCTGAGAAAATCTTTGATTGAGAGACCCCAATTAATTTAATTGGTCTCAGAATTGATTTGGGGAATTTTACCCACCGTTGGATCTTTGATCCAAGGACTTCTGTTCACAGAAGATGTCGCTCTTGTTTTTTTAACAAGATTGGGGAAATATTTTTCCCTTATATAGAATTTATTCCGTAAAATGGCGATTTTTATTCGCCGTTGGATTTTTTAATCCACCGATTCTCTATTTTACAGAGAGCAATCTTTTTTTAGGGAATATATTCCTAAGAAATAGAATTTTATTCTATTGTTGGATCATTGATCCAACCGAGAGTATCCTTCTTATTTAGAAAGATTTGGGAGATGTTTTTCTCCTTGGATTTTTGATTCAACGACTTTGTTTAATAGAGAATATCCCAATCTTTATTGGAGAAACGTATAATTTAATTCTACAGATATAAACTTGGGCGCTGGCGCTCACGTGTTGTGCACATGGGCGCCGATTAAGAATTTAATTCTTAAGATGGGTACTTCTGTGCTTTGCACATTGGCGCCTGCGTGAGAAGCACGTGAGGCGCCATCATAGGATTTTAATTCTATAAGATTGGATCCGGCGCTGGCGCCCTCGTAGAGAGTACGTGAGGTGCTGTCTAATTGAATTCCAACAGAGCTTTGCTCTTTATTAGGTTAAATATTGGGGAAATAAATGCCCCCCACCGTTGCGCTCGCGTGGCTCGTACATGAGTGCAGCGGTGTCGCCTTTTTCCACCGTTCGATCTTATGAGGAGTGGAACCATCCCCTCAAGTTTTATAAATAGGGCCTTTGGCCCTTGAGATGACCGTTGTTTCGTCATTCTCCTACTTTTTCCCTGAGAATTTAATTATCTCTTCAGAGCTTAGATCTCTGTTTTTAAAGAAACTCTTAGAGTTTTACTCCATTTCAAGAATCTTGGTAAGGATTCTGCCCATTTTTCCCTTGAAAGAGACTCTTTTGTCTTGGATTTCTTTCAACCCATTAACAGAGTTTTGCTCTTTCCTTGAGATAATTTTGATAGACCATTATTCTCAAAAGATCCCAGGGTTTTACCCTATTACTCTGATCTTTAAGAGTTCTTTGGAATTTAGTTCTGGTGTACTTCTCATGGAGATTTTTCTTGGGGAATCAATCCCATTATTTAACTCTGGGTTGTTCTTCAGAGTTTAGCTCTAAGAAGATTTCTTTTTTTAGGAATTTTATTCCACTTTTTCTTCTCTGCAGATTTGAATCTGCTGTAGAGCCCGTTTCTCGAGAGAGTTTAACTCTATGGTTTAATGAGATTTTTCATTAAATGAGAATTCTTTTGGATTCTTGCCATGAGTGCTTCCTTCATCGTTGATGGGGAATTAGAACTATTGTTTTTTCTTTTAGATTATGAGAATCTTGATATTTTGATGGTTAATTTTAACTGCTTTTTCTTTTCAGACACCATAGCTTTTCATCTGTATGATCTTGACGAGATTATCTCTTATAAGGACATTCACGTCCAAGGTCGCTGCCAAGACTAGGAGTTTACTGACGCTCAATGTGCTGAGGTGATGCGTCACTTTGACGATTACAACAGCCGACTACTCCCCAGCTGTTCGGCTCTTTTGAAAATCATTGTAAAATCGATTTGGGAAGCACTTTCTGAACTTGACGAGGTCATGCCGTTCGAGGCACTTGATGACGCCGAAGAAAAAGTGCATTCAATATATCTGATGGGCTTGATCTCAAAGAAGCGGAGAGATGATCTTGTCGATATTTTGTACCGCGTATTTCAACAAACAGCGATAATATCCACCTACCAGAGGACAGACGATATCAGCGCGGATCCCGACGCTTGCATTCACGAGAAAATGCATAAGAAAATGGTCAGAGAAGTCGGGAACATTTTACTCGGACTTGCTTCTGAATTCCTAAATCCATGTACGGAATTCAGTGTTTTACCGTTGTAAACATTTTGATGATATTTTTGTTTTGTTGTTATCACCAATGTATAAATTTTCTCAAGTATGAATGACAAAACTTCCTCTTTTTTATACCACCGCTCATGTGTGCCTCACGTGAGGTAGTAGTTACTCATATATATATATATATATATATATATATATATATATATATATATATATAAAACCTAGTGCTGGCACCCACGTGTTATACGTGTGAGACATTGCCAGAGGTTCGAATGATCGGCGCCGGCGCCCGCATGGTATGCGCGTGAGGAACTACCACTGATTTTAATCCTATAAAGGATTGGCGCCTGAGCTCACGTGTTACGCACGTGAAGCGTTGGGATCGTTCCACCTTCTTGCTCTGATTCCTTTGAGTCAACTTTTTCTTTTCCCATGCCCTTTTTTTCCAGGCCTTGTAAATAATTCCTCCATGCCCATAATTTTCTGTGCCTAGACTTGAATGCTTCTCTTTATAACCTGAAGCTATGTCTTCCTCATTCTTCACAGAGAGAGAACCATTCAGACCTTAGGGTGACCGTTTTTTTTCTAGAAACAAACCAAGAGTTATGGCTTGCAATCGTCCTCACGCTCGTCGGCAATCATGGGAGGTGCCTATCGAGGAGATTATTCCTCGTTTTGCTGTGCGGTTAGCGGATCCCCTTCTCACCAATGACCAATATGACACGGTAATATACGAGCTCTTGACTCGTAGGGGCTCCCCTCTTCCTATGGGCTCCATTTGGCTCCGTATGATCTTCATGTCCGTGCTTGCTAACATCCTTCCTCATCCAGCAGAGATGACTCCGGCGATGCTCGATGCAGCAGAAGACAAGATCGAGTGCTTTCATGAGGCACTTTTGATTACCAAGCCCCCGAGGGATTGCTCTGTTCAGCTGCTCAGCCAGATATGGGCTCAGCGGGCCATCATGTCTGCCTTTGCTGATGAACACGACGCTGACCGATGGGGAGCGACTCCTCGTGAAGATCGCCGCTTCAACATGGTGGAGAAGACAGAGAGGGAGTTGGAGAATTTTGTTTATTGTTTTGTTAATCCCTGTATTTCTGATCCCATTTTTGGTGATCTTTTTCCTGTAGCGTAAAATGCTTATTTAAATGTATCTCTTTATCGTTGACTATCGCATGTTTCACCTTCATCACATATTCGTATGTGCATCTTGCATCTGCGCATGTGATTATACTTTATCCTTAGGAGTTTTTCCTAAGTGAAAAACGCCATTGTTATGCTCGTGTCATGCATTGGTCCTTCTTGCGCATGTATAAATCGGGACGCTTTGAACGCTATTTCCATTCAAGTACATATGTGATTGTAAATAAGCGCTTAAATGGATGTGAATCAAATGCTCTCCCTACTGCCTGGCATAGCATACGGTTGGTGCCCATGGGTTGCGCCTTTTTGTTTCTTGATGTTCTGATCTGGCGTAAAGTAGTTTATGCACTCATCTCGGGGTTTGTAGTTTATTTACTCGTTTCAGAGTTTCTAGTTTATGAACTCATTTCGGAGTTTATAGTTTGTTCACTCATTTCGGAGTCTCTAATTTATGAACTCATTTCGGAGTGTGTAGTTTATTCACTCGTTTCGGAGTCTCTTGTTTATGAACTCATTTCGGAGTTTATCTAGTTTACATCCCTTGGGTTTACAGGAAAACTTATCCTAACGTTATATATAGATAACCCCTGCTTTTTGCGACAGAGGTCCGTGATCGCACGCTTTTGGCGTGTCGGAGTTCAAAGTTCTAAAGTTATAACCGTAATCAGGACGGTGTCGCTTTGTAGCTAGCCGGTTGAGCACGGGTCGATCCGCAGGGAGATGGTTGTATGTCCGTTCGAGTTTTAGATGAGTCAATGAAGAATATGTATATATGTGTTCAGTTCTATCCTAAGCGTTTGAATTTTATGTTCAAGTAAGTTTGTTAAGGTTAAGCTTGGTTAGTAGAGTTGGGATTAGTCTTGTGCTTTTCTTTTACCATTCTTAAGACGATATTGGGATAATCGAAAGTAGCGGGGATTAGGAGGACATAGGAATGGGATTTGCGAGTTTAAGCGAGCTTTCCAATGCTAAATCCATTCCTAGTGCCTTTTGTCTGTCCGCTAAATACGCTTATTTCCAACCCTTGGCCAAACACCCGCAACCATGTATCCAATTAAGTCACAACTACATGTTACGTTGTAGTGCGCTTAAAGAGCTTCTCGACTTAGGTCGCGGCTATATGTCACGTATAGCGCGCCTAAGTGAGGGGGTTGCGTTTGTTTGGTCAGGGTTCGTTTCAAGATGTTTGGCGAAGAGAAGCACAAGGGATTTTTCCGCCCCTCATACCACCTTCTTTAGCCTTAACAAGTGTGGAATTATTCACACATTATAAAAGAAAATAAAACACAACAAGAAGGAAGAAAAGAAGGAAAAGGAAAATACGGTTTTACAAATGGTGCAAGCTAACTCTTGGGTCCTCACCTAAGCAAGGAACTCCATCGAAATATCATCGCTTGAAAATAATACGGAAAAGAAGAAAAGAAAAAGAGCAAGAAATAACAACAACTAATTAACAAAAATAAATAAAATTACAATACAAGATAATAAAATTACAAGACAAGAAATAAAAGAGAAAAGATAATAAAAACCCTCATCTTCATTGATCTTCCACTCAAAAAACTCTCACCACAATTTTCATGGAGGAAAGAATGAAGAAGAAGAAGAAGCTAAATTAAACTACACTAAAACCTAACAAAAAGAGGCATAAGAATGAGACCCTTGGCTTGGCACAAAACTGGGCTATTTATACGCTGAGTGCTGAAACCCTAGGGCAAGATTCTGAGCCCAAATGAAATGACCAAACTACCCCCAAAATCCGAGTTGACACTGAGTCAACTCGGCCGCGGATCCGCGGTGAATCGGCCATTTTGGCCGCGGATCCGCGCTTCTTTGAGGGAGTTGGGTTGTCGTTTTTTCTGCGTTTTCTTGTGTTGCTCTCTTATATTGTTCTACATGCTCCAAATTGCAAATTGCATCAACAATTTCTTCAGATCTGCAACAGTCCAAAGTGGCATCAAAAATAATACTTTTGACCTCATCTCCCTCGAGCTCCGCGCACCCATTGAGTTTTGTGCTGCCCCTCTCGTGCTCTGTGCTTGTCCAAGACACGAATGACCACTGTCATATGTCTTGTCTCTGAAACTGGAACGCGGCACTGGACGGATACGGATGATCGGAACCCGGCTTTTATTTGTTGTCAACAGATGTTCTGGATTTTGGCGTAACAGTGGAGATTTTGTATGAATTGCGTTATTTTAGACTAGGAACCTGTAGCCTGTAAATATGTAGCAAACACGGATTAAAAGCACCTACCTATAAACAAACGAGCGTAAGAATGGGCGGTATTAAATGCAATATTCTGGTATGAACAGTCCGTTAGGTTTTGTAGTACTAGGGTTTTAGTCCGTGGTACCGTCGCGTTGGCTGATATATTTCTCGATATGCAGTCTTTAAACTGTTGTTCGAGTAGTCCCGCGACTGTCGTGTCTCTGATCCCTTCGGAGGCTGGACAAGACGTCTTCAAATAATCTCCTTAGGCTATATGACCGTCGGAAGAGCAAGCGTTGGTAATTTGCCATGTCGCTTTTTACTTGAGGTTAGGCTCAGTTTGGAGCCCCGATGAGTCATAACCACTCTGCACTGGTGTGGGATGATCTCCGATAGTCTTTTAGGCTTTATATGAGTTGCCATCGAGACCCGATTTTTTGTTTTGATGATGCCATGCCGTTTCTTTGATGAAGTAGGATAGACATCTGTAGGACCTCTATGCTGTATATATTGCAGTTTAAGTCCGAAGCTAGGAATATGCCTTTGCTCAAATTTGATTTGGCTCGTTGGAGCTTTGTTTACGTTATGTCTGCATCCTGATAGAATGAGAAGGTATGCCCAGGTAGTCTTTAGATTGTATATGAGCCGTCAAGACTTGGAGCTAGGAATTTGCCATGGCTTCGTTTTGTTTCGACCCTTAGGCCTTTTGTTGACGTTGCGTCTGCATCCTGCTGGAATGAGAAGGAACATCGGGGTAGTCTCTAGGTTGTATATGAACCGTCAAGACTTAGAGCTAGGAATTTGCCATGGTTCTGTTTTGTTTTGACTCTTGGGCCTTTTGTTGAAATTGCGTTTGCATCCTGCTGGAATGAGAAGGAACATCGGGGTAATCTCTAGGTTGTATATGAACCGTCAAGGCTTGGAGCTAGGAATTTGCCATGGCTCTATTTTGTTTTGACCTTTAGACCTTTTGTTGACGTTGCGTTTGCATCTTGCTGGATGGAGAAGAAACATCGGGGTAGTCTCTAGGTTGTATATGAACCATCAAGACTTGGAGCTAGGAATTTGCCATGGCTCTGTTTTGTTTCGACCCTTGGGCTTTTTGTTGAAGTTGCGTCTGCATCCTGCTGGAATGAGAAGGAACATCGGGGTAGTCTCTAGGTTGTATATGAACCGTCAAGACTTGGAGCTAGGAATTTGCCATGGCTCCGTTTTGTTTCGACCCTTGGGCCTTTTGTTGACGTTGCGTCAGCATCAGGCTGGAATGAGAAGGAACATCGGGGTAGTCTCTAGGTTGTATATGAACCGTCAAGACTTGGAGCTAGGAATTTGCCATGGCTCCATTTTGTTTCGACCCTTGGGCCTTTTGTTGACGTTGCGTCAGCATCCTGCTGGAATGAGAAGGAATATCGGGGTAGTCTCTAGGTTGTATATGAACCGTCAAGACTTAGAGCTAGGAATTTGCTATGGCTCCATTTTGTTTCGACCCTTGGGCCTTTTTTTGACGTTGCGTCTGCATCCTGCTGGAATAAGAAGGAACACCGGGCTGGAGCTGGGATTTTGCCGTCATTCCTTTTTGTTTCGACCATTGGGCCTTTTGTTGACGTTGCGTCTGCATCCTGTTGGAATGAGAAGGAACGCTGGGCTGGAGCTGGGATTTTGCCGTTACTCCTTTTTGTTTCGACCTTTGGGCCTTTTGTTGACATTGCATCTGCATCCTGTTGGAATGAGAAGGAACGCGGGCTGGAGCTGGGATTTTGCTGTTACTCCTTTTTGTTTCGACCCTTAGGCCTTTTGTTGACGTTGCGTCTGCATCCTGCTGGAATGAAAAGGAACGCCGGGCTGGAGCTAGAATTTTTCCATCACTCCTTTTTTGATTTGGCTCCTTGGAGCTTTTGTTGACGTCGCGTCTGCACCGAGAAGGAATATCGGGATGATCTCTAGGCTGTAGATGTTGCTGTTGAAATCTGGCTCTTCTTTTAATGGAGCCTGGTTGGAAAACATGGTTCCCTTTTCCGTTTTTGCCCATGGATTGTATACAAGGGTCAGTATGGACTCACCCGCAGGGCAGAGGAATTTTTCTCTCTCGTGATGCTCTAACTTTTCAGCTTTTTATATCACAAAATTCGCGATTGCCCAATCATTTCGGCTATTTTTCACGGCGCCCAATCATTTCGACTGTTTTTATATTTTTACTCGCCAATTTTTATTGCGAGTTGCCCAAACATTTCGGCTATTTCATATGCATATATTTTTTTTGCTCGCTGATTTTTATTGCGAATTGCCCCATCACTTCGGTTATTCATATGCATTTTTTTTAGGCTCGCTGATTTTTGTTGCGAATCGGGGACTTGAGCTTTGATTCCAATCTAGGCGTCAGCATCGCTGTAACCGGAATATTGCCAGGAGTGAATCATCATTTTTCGTGAGAGGACTCGGAGTTTGACGTTAGTTTAGACATCAGTATCGCTACAACTGGGATATTGCCATGGGCGAATCATCATTTGCCCTTGTCGGTTTGAACAAAGGTGGCTTAGAAAACAGGGTTAGGATCTTGTCTCCTAAGGCTTTTGACTTTATGAGCCGTAAGGGTCCCATAAAGGTATTTCTCCCTAAGAGTCAAGTGGATCTTATAAGTGTGTTTTCTCTTTAGGAATCATGGGGATTTGTTCCCCTTCGAATGGCGGCGGAGACGACGTGAGGACGTCTAGCCTGAGATTCGGGGCAGATACTATATGGTTTTATCCGTCTACCTCTCCGAAGACGCCAAGTTGATTTATGGCACCGTGTATCGGAGGTTTAGATGGATGCGGCCGATGTAGCAGACTTCGTCAGATTCCCCCTCGCTTGAGGGGTTTTTGATTGTGGGGACGCTCTTCCCTGCAGGCGCAAGCTCCTGCAGTTAATTACGCTACCGCATCGCGGTAACAACTTTCTCCTTCTCCAGAATTTCACTTCGTGTCGTGGGTGTTTGTTTTGTTTGTGGTTGCCCGTGGATTGTATACGGAGACTGAGTAATGCCGTAGCCCGTAGGACGTGGATTAGTCCAAATCCGTATTTACTTAGATTTGGGTTGGGTGTTTTTAGTTTAAGGATACGTTAGCCGCATTTGAGACTAAGATCAACTTAAACGTTCGTTAAGGATACGTTAGTCTTGTTTTGAGACTAAGATCAACTTAACGTGGTGATCTAGTTAATATATGGCCGTCGGGACTCGTCACCTCTCTGACGTCGTTGAAGGATTACAACGATAGGTGCCAGAGGAGTTAGGAGATGTACCCTTGAACCAAAGTTGATTTGGAGTTTTATAGTCCATTTGAATGTTTAAGGGTATGTTAGCCGTGTTTGGGGCTAAGATCAACTTAAATAGGATCGTTTAGATCTGGCAAAAGAGCATTTGAAGGCTCTATTGTTCCATTTTAGGGACATGGTGGTCCATCGCCAGTTTAGGGACGTGGTGGTCCATTATTAGTTTAAGGACGTTTCGGTCCGACATTAGTTTAAGCACGTTTCGGTCCGACATTAGTTTAAGGACGTTTCGGTCCGATATTAGTTTAAGGACATTTCGGTCCACGAGTTTAAGGACCCCGCAGTCCGTATTAATGCGTGGTCGTCGGGACCCGTCATCTCTCTAGACTTGTTGAAGGATTACAACGATAGGTGTCAGAGGAGTTCAGAGATGTACCCTCGAACCGAAAGTAAATTGATTTAGGAGAGCAATCTTGTTCAGTCCATTTAATTTGAGGATTTACGGCCACGATTGGGCTAAGTCCAATTGAAAAATGTTCGACACTTTTATTTATTTTTGGCCTGTACTAGGGCTTGGCCCATTTTTAAATAATGCATTGCATTATTTTCTATTTTTGGTTGGGCTCTGCCCATAAAGGATGCAGAGCATCAATTTATTTTGGGCTCTGCTCATTTATGAATGATGCAGAGCATCAATTTTACTTGGGCTCTGCCCTTTTATAAAAGATGCAGAGCATCAATTTTACCTGGGCTCTGCCCATTTATTGCTTTGCAATTTAATTAGGCCTACTAGGTCTTTTTTGATTTGGGCCTGGCCCTTTAGGAAATGCATTGCATTTGTCAGGCGCTTTGCGCCAATCAGAGAGTGCAAGCGCTTGGGTGTTGACACGTGTCACGCAAGCGCAATGCGCTGCGCTTGCGCTGCTGACACGTGTCGCGCTCTGGTGAGTTGCGCCAATTCCAGAGAGTAAGGCTCTATTTCAGAAGCGCATAGCGCAGATGGCTCAGATGCTGACACGTGGCGCTCTCTGGTGGCTTGCGCCAATCCAGGAGCGCAACAGCACAGTTTGCAAGTGCAAAGCACTATAATTTGAGAATCTTTTTAGAACCAATGGTTCGTGACAAAGTGCAAAGCACTGTTTGTTTTCTGTGATTTAATTAGAATAAAAAAAAATAAGTATTTCTTGTTTTTCTTGTTTTAAAGAACCAGTGGTTCATAAAAAGTGCAAAGCACTGTTTATTATGTGAAGATCATTGATCTTGTTCTTAGAGCAATGATCTATTAGAAGAAATTTCTTCTATTTTATGAAGGTTTTTACCTTTTTCTTGAAATTTCTTCAGAGTTTTCTCTGTTTGAAGTTCTTGATTTCTCACAAATGTTGATGCCTTTGAATTGAGGTCTAGGGTCCTTTTTATAGTGCCTATAAATTAGTTAAATTTGTTAAAGAGATCTTTCTCTGAGTGATTTGGGGAATTTTCCCCACCGTTGGATATTTTGATCCAAGGGCTTCTGTTTTACAGAAGAAAATCTTCTTATTTTAACAAGAACAGAAAGATTTCTTTAAAATCTTAATTCTGTTTGGCGCAAATGCCCCAGCGTGTGACATGTGTCAAGCAGCGCACAGCGCAGCGCAACTGCGCTGACACGTGTCGCGCAGCGCGAAGCGCAGCGCAACTGCGCTGACACGTGTCGCGCAGCGCAGTGCTTGCGCAACTGAAGCATTGCTTTCTTTAATTGTGTTTTAAATAGAGCTTTGCTCTGATTGGACGCGCTGCCTTGGGTGCTGCGCTCCTTGCATTGGTGTGTCTGATTTTGACACGTGGCGCGTTGCGCGCAGCGTAAGGAATCTGAAGCGTTGTTTCATTTATTTCAACTTTTAATTTTTACTTTAATTTTCAAAGCAGAGCTTTGCTCTGATTGGGGGAAACAGAAGCGTTGTTTCGTTTCCCACCTTGGAATTTGAACAGAGCTTTGCTCTGATTGGGGTAAACAAATGCCCCATCACCGTTGAGCTTACGTGGCGCTCCAAACGTGAGCGCAGCGGTGGCAGAATTCCAACCGCGGCAACTTTTGGAAGTTGAAAGGGCACTTGACGCCTATAAATAGGACCTTTGGCCCTCCACAGATGATCATCATCTCCAAGAATTTTATTTTCAGAATCTCAGAGCCTTGCTCTCTTGTTTAACACTTTTAAAAGTTCAAACTTTTAGAGAATTTTTAGGTAAAAAATTAATTTGGATTAAATTAAATCAATTTTAAGAGCCTTGCTCTCAATAGATCCCTGATCTAAAGAAGACCCATTTAGGGTTTCATTTAGCAGAGCTTTGCTCTAAAGGGGTCTAAAGAGGACTAAGGAGAACCCTATTATGGTTCCATTAATAGAGCTCTGCTTTCATTTATAATTTCTTGATTCATTAATGGAGCTTTGCTCCTTTCAAATTATATAGCAGAACTCTTAAGAATTCTTCATGGATCTTGGAAGTTAAAGATGGCATTTTACATTATTATTATTATTATATCACCTTTGCAGAGCAAAGCTCTCAATGTTTTTAGGGGATTTTCCTCAAATTCTCCTCATTACCGAACTTGACAGGTGTCACTCCTGTCTGCAGAGCATTGCTCTCGAGGAGTTTTAACTCCCTTTTTATCATTGCTAATCTTCCAAGGATATTTCCTTCAGGCATTATGGTGGTGCGTCTGTACAGTCTGCATGAATTCATCACCAATGAGGATATCCGTGTACAGGGCCGTCAACAAGACCAGGAGTTTACGGACGCCCAGTGTGCGGAGGTCATGGGTCGTTTGAACGCACGGGCTGGTTGGCTGCTCCCCCGCCGCTCTGCTCTCTTGAAAGTCGTGCTGGGAGCAATTTGGAGAGCACTCCCGGGGTTCCACGAGGCCCTACCGCTCAATGCGCTGGATGATGCCGAAGACAAGGTGCATTCAGTGTACCTGTCGGGGCTGATCTCGAAAAAATGGCGAGATAGCCTCATCGACATCCTGCACCAAATTTTCCAGCAGACGACGATAGTCGCTGCTTATCGAAGGCTGGGGGGGCTTGCCGAGGATCTTGACACACAGGAGCGCGAGAGGCTACGCACAAGAATAATCAGAAAGGCCAGAAGAACTCTGGATGGCCTTACTTTTGACTTCCTCAATCCGTGCCCTGGATCTGAGCTTATTCCATTGTAATAATATTTCCCGTTTATTGCTTTATGATTGTAAGAATTTTTGGCAATATTAATGGAAAAGTTTTATCCCAGCTTGTCTTATTTTTCGTTCTGAGTCTTTTGCACGTGCGTGAATGAGTGTGTCTCAAATGTTTAATCCAACGCCAATCAGATGTTCTTTCTGTCGCTTTCTTCTTTCTTTTATTATCCGCATGTTACCTTAGTGAACATGGTTGACAGATGATAGAGCGAGCATCTATATTTCTCCAAGAGATAGCGATGGCTTAGGTCGCAGGTTCAGATCTGCCGCCTAAGACTTTTCAACTCTACAAGCCGTGAGGGTCTCATAGAGATTTTTCTCCCTACGGATCGAGAGGATCTCGTAGGTGTATTTTCTCCTTAGGAATCGTGAGGATTCCTAAGCGCGTTTTCTCTTATAAGTCGTAAGGATCCTATAAGAGAATTTTTCCCTCTTACGAGTCGAGAGGACCCGTAAGCGGTTGTTTCCCTCCCTGTCGAAACTCGAGTTTGGAGAGCGAGACCCGTGAATAATATGCAAGAGACCGTTTTAGACCGACTTGCAGGGTCCCATTGTTCAGGAAGCAAGTTTTTTAATCCCTGCTGCCTGAGGCTTCATCTTGCAAGTTTAGACGAATCGGGAATTTCCCGTGGAGACACTGGTTTCTCTGCGAGCCGACGCGAATCAGGAGGCTCTCGTCAAGGACGCTGGTTTCCCTGAGTTGAGGTATTTGCCAGAGATTATTTGTTTCCCTGGTGCTGAAATGAATCGAGAATTACCCACGGAGACATTGGTTTCTCTGCGAGTCGATGCGAGTCAGGAGGCTCTCGTCAAGAATGTTTGTTTTCCTGAGTTGAGGTATTTGCCAAGGATTATTTGTTTCCTTGGTGTTGAAACGAATCGAGAATTTCCCACGGAGACACTGGTTGCTCTGCGAGTCGATGCGAATCAGGAGGCTCTCGTCAAGGATGTTTGTTTCCCTGTGTTGAGGTATTTGCCAAGGATTATTTGTTTCCTTGGTATTGAAACGAATCGAGAATTTCCCACGGAGACACTGGTTTCTCTGCGAGTCGATGCGAATCAGGAGGCTCTCGTCAAGGATGTTTGTTTCCCTGAGTTGAGGTATTTGCCAAGGATTATTTGTTTCCTTGGTGTTGAAACGAATCGAGAATTTCCTACGGAGACACTGGCTTCTCTGCGAGTCGATGCGAATCAGGAGGCTCTCGTCAAGGATGTTTGTTTCCCTGAGTTGAGGTATTTGCCAAGGATTATTTATTTCCTTGGTGTTGAAACGAATCGAGAATTTCCCATGGAGACACTGGCTTCTCTGCGAGTCGATGCGAATCAGGAGGCTCTCGTCAAGGATGTTTGTTTCCCTGAGTTGAGGTATTTGCCAAGGATTATTTGTTTCCTTGGTGTTGAAACGAATCGAGAATTTCCCACGGAGACACTGGCTTCTCTACGAGTCGATGCGAATCAGGAGGCTCTCGTCAAGGATGTTTGTTTCCCTGAGTGGAGGTATTTGCCGAAGACACTGGTTTCTTCGGAGTTGGGATGAACTGTTGAGATTTGACTGCGTTTTCTGGCGAAGCCTATTGGGAAAGTATGGTTCCCTCTTCGTTTGCGTCCTTGGATTGTATACAGGGATCGATGTGATCTCAACTGTAGGGCCAAAGTTTTATCATCATTTTTTTTATTTCCGCGATGCTCTATCATTTCAGCTTTTATGTCGCGAAGGTCGCAATTGCCCAATCATTTCGGCTATTTTTCGCGGTGCCCAATCATTTCGGCTGTTTATTTTGTTTTTACTCACTGCTTTTTATTGTGAGTTGCCCCATCATTTCGGTTATTTTGCATGCATACATTTTTACTTGCTGCCTTTTATTGCAAGTTGCCCCATCATTTCGGCTATTTCATATGCATGTGCAGCCTACTGGCTTTTCGCCGTAAACCTGAAATTAAACGCCGATTTCGGCATCAGCACCGTTGCAACTGGGATATTGCCAGGAGCGAATCATCATTTGCCTCTGTCGATGTCGACCAAAGGTGGCTTAGCGAACAGGGTTAAGGTCCTGTCGACTAAGGCTTTTGACTTCATGAGCCGTAAGGGTCTCACAAAGTTATTTCTCCCTACAAGTCGTGAGGATCTTGTAGGTGTATTTTCTCCATAGGAATCGTGAGGATTCCTAAGTGTTTGTTCCTCTGTAAGTCGTAAGGATCCAACAAGAGGATTTTCTTCTTATAAGTCGAGAGGATTTACAAGGGTTGTTCACCATGCGAACATATCCCTAGTCTTGGATAGGACTTAGTTAGGGAAATGTTTATTCGCACCCGTGGATTGTATACAAGGGCCAGTATTGGACCACTTGTAGGGCAATATCGGAGGTTGTGGGGGTTGTTTAAGCACAGGTTTAGGTCTCTGTGATTTAAAACTTTCAAATCTTATGAGCCGTGAGGGTCTCATAAGAAAGTTCTCCTTACGAGTCGTGAGGATCTCGCAAGTGTATTTTCTCCTTAGGAATCGTGGGGATCCCTAAGTGTGTTGCTCCCTTGTGAGTCGTAAGCATCTCACGTGGGTGGTTTCTCCTTACAAGGTCGAGAGGACCCTATAAGTGTCTTTTAATGAGGTTGCGCCCTTTCGGGTTTTCACAAACACTCGCCGGTAGTCCTGCTGTTTTTACTCACGGAGCCCTTTCGGGTTTTCATCCGTGGCCATTTTGCTTATGAACATACCGTTTTTTTTATTCTTTTTATTTTCTTCTCTCTTTTTTTTTACGAGGCCGCGCCCTTTCGGGTTTCACAAACACTCGCCGGTAGCCCTGCTGTTTTTACCCACGGAGCCCTTTTGGGTTTTCATCCGTGCCCTTTTTGCTTATGGACATACCGTTTTTATTTATTATATTTTTCTTCTTTTTTTTGTCAGCTTACGGATACTGCGGTATTAGTTTACGGACGTTTCGGTCCGCTATTAGTTTAAGGACGTCTCGGTCCGTCATGAAGAAGGCTGGCTACTGTTTATAAAGCTTGAGCTTAGGAAGATAGCGAGCGGACATAGTCGTCGTCATCTATCATTGACCTAGGCTGTGGCTCATTAAGCGTAGTATTTCTTTAGGAATCTACCGTTTATTGTCCTGAAAGGCCTTTCACCGTGCATATCCATGAGCAGATAGGCTCTACCCTGGTAGACTTTGTCTATGATGTATGGGCCTTCATAGTTTGGCTCGAATTTTCCCCGCTTGGCGCGATTGGGGATCATAGGCCTTTTGACCACTAGCACGAGTTAGCTTTGGCGGAATGTCCTCGGTCGGGTCAATCTTTCATACGAGCGCATCATCTTTGCTTTATAAGCTTCCAAATTTTGTTGCGCTATGAGCCGTGTTTCTTCAAGGGAATCAAGCTCCTCAAGCCGAAGGTTAGCATTTTCTTCGTTCGTCAACTCGTAGTGGACTGCCACTCGTAAAGAGGGTAGCTCTATCTCGAGGGGGAGTACTGCTTCCGTACCGAATACCAACGTGTATGGCGTTGTGTTGGTGGCCGTCTTAAATGTAGTTCGATACGCCCAGAGAGCTTCTTGCAGTCTCTCGTGCCAGTCTTTCTTATTTCGGGACACCGTATTTTTCATGATCTTCGTTAGGGTCTTGTTGAAGGTCTCGGCTAGACCATTAGCTCGGGGATTATAAACTGAGGAATATCTCCAGTCTATATTGTGTTGTTGCGCGAAGCGGCTGATCTTGTGGCTTCTGTAAGCTGGCCCGTTATCGGAGATGATCCGTCGCGGAGTTCTAAACTGATATATGACGTGCGTCCTGAAGAAATGGAGGATATTCTCCGTCTTCACTTCTCTCAGCGGTATTGCTTTTGCCCATTTGGAAAAGTAATCGGACGACACCAGGATGAAACGATGTCCCCTGGACGATGCTGGTTCGATGGGGCCGACTATGTCAGTTCCCCACATCTCGAACGACCAGCTAGCCACCGTTGGATGTAATGGATTTGGATGTTGGTGAATGAAGTCCCTATGGATTTGGCATGAGTGGCATTGCTTCGCATATTCGAGGCAATCCTGAATCATCGTGGGCCAGTAGTATCCCATCCGTTTGATCTTCAACTTCATCTTCGGGCCCGCTTGGTGAGAACCACAGATTCCGTCATGAACTTCCTGAACGACTCTTTCTGCTTCGTCAGGTCCTAAGCATCTCAGCCACAGAGAATCGAATGATCTCTTGTATAGAGTATCATTAACGAAGGCGAAAGACAGAGCTCGTTTCATGAGCTGATGTCTTGTGGACGCTTCTTCAGGCATTCGATGGGACTTAAAGTAGTCTATGAAGACTTCCCTCCAATCCTCAGCCTTTTCCTGGTCTTCTATTTGCAAGGTCGTCTGTTCAGTTGCTCCCTTCTCTTCGGATGATTCCGGAGATATTTCTGTTGGGGAAAGCACCCGACGGCTTTGTACCATGATTCTAACGTCATCGAGGTTCTCGTCAGCCAGTTCTTTAGCAAGTTTGGCCAACGCGTCTGCTTTGCTATTTTCCGCGCGCGGTATGCTTTCCAAAGTATAGGAGGGAATTTGGGTCAACAGTTTTTGCACCTTTTCACCGTACTTCACCAACTCCGGTTTGCATGTTTGGTAGTCGCCGTTTACTTGACTAACGACCAGTTGAGAATCTCCGTATATGAGGAGGTTTTCAATTCCCATGTCGATGGCGATCTCGAGACCTGCTATCAAGGCTTCATATTCGGCTTCATTGTTTGTCCTCAGCTCTGTTAAGGAGAAAGCGAAGCGCATTATTCTTCCTTGTGGGGTCACGAAGATGATGCCTACCCCCGACTTGATTATAGGGGTGTTTTGTTTGCGCCTCTTCATCGAAGATGCTCCATCAAAATAGAGTTCCCATCGGGTATCGTTCCCATCGATAGCGTCAAACGCATGTTCGTCTGGCAGATCGCAATTCAGAGGAGAATCGGCAGGTATCGGGTGCTCAGCAAGGAAGTTGGCGATGGACTGGCCTTTGACCGCCTTGAGAGGTTGATACGTTATCGAGAACTCCATCAAGAGCAGAGCCCATTTAGCGAGTCGACCTGTCAATATGGCCTTCGACATCAAATATTTAAGGGGGTCCACCTTCGATATGAGACGAACTTCATGTGCTAATGCATAATGCCTGAGCTTTGTTATCGCAAAGATCAACGCCAGGCAGTGTTTTTCGATAGGAGAGTAGTTGCTTTCTGCCCCCAGAAGAACTCGACTTAAATAGTAGAGTGCTCTTTCTTTCCCCTGGTCATTCTCTTGCGCCCATAATGCGCCTAAAGAATCTTCGAGGGCGGTTGTATAAAGAATGAGAGGCTTTCCCTTAACCGGAGTAGCCAACACTAGCGGGTTCTGCAGGTACTGTTTAATCTCGTCCAGCGCGCCCTGGCATTTTTGATCCCAGACGAATGGAGTTCCCTTCTTCATCAGGTGACTGTAAGGGCGGCATTTGCCAGAGAGGTTGGCTATAAATCGCCGAATATATGCGAGCTTTCCTTAAAGAGACCGCAACTGTTTGAGAGTTCTCGGCGGAGGCGTTTCCATGATCGCTTTGATTTTAGACGGATCTATCTTGATACCCCGGTGTCGGACGATGAGTCCCAGGAATTTGCCCGAGGAAACTCCGAATGCGCACTTGAGAGGGTTCATCTTCAAGTTGTATTGTCGAAGGCGTCGAAATACAGTTTTAGGTGCTCGAGATGTTCCTCGTATGTTTTGCTCTTAACCACGAGATCGTCGATATAACATTCAACGATCGAAGATCTACGTCATGGCTCTCTGATAAGTAGCACCGGCGTTCTTTAAACCGAAGGGCATCATCTTGTAGCAGAATATACCCAAAAGAGTCCTGAAGGCGGTGTGCTTCTGGTCTTCGGGATGCATCTTTATTTGATTATACCCTGATGAGCCGTCCATGAAGGAGAAAACCTTATGAGTGGACGTATTGTCTATCATCAGTTCGGTGACTGGCACTGGGAAATCGTCTTTCGGGCAAGCTTTATTGAGATCCCGGAAGTCTACGCATATGCGCACTGTCCCATTTTTCTTCATCACCGGGACGATGTTGGCGATCCATTCAGGGTATTGAACTTCCTGGATGAAGCCAGAGTCGATCAGCTTCTTGACCTCGGCGTTGATACTCATCTCAAGCTCGAGCCGCATTCTTCTTGGTGCCTGTTTGACTGGCTTGACGTCTGGGGATATTGCCAATTTATGCACAGCAATTTCTGGATCTAATCCCGGCATTTCAGAATAGTTCCATGCGAAGCAATCTTTGTGCTGCATAAGCAGGTCTTTTAACGCAGCCACCCTTTCTTCAGATAGCAGCTCACTGACGAACGTCGGCCGTGGGTCACTTGCCGTGGGCACCCAAGTAGCTATCGCCTTTTGTGGATTGATAGGACGGTCCTCTTCCCGCTGAACTTTCACATTTTTCTGTCGGCGGGGATAATTTTGATCAATTACCGAGTCTTGGACTTGACGCCAGACCTTGTAGATTTTAGAGGACAGCCGTTGAGGGGGCTTTTCCGGCTTCACCTTTATAGCGCTCTCCATAGGTGGAGGAGATCTTTTCAACACAGCGGTCGGAGAGTTCTTGTGGACATTCCTAAGTGGTTCAAAGCTGTTTCCAGTTGGAACAGCATCATCAATTTCCGCCGTTGGAGTCGGCGGAGTCAGTCCAGAAGGAGAGTTGCCCCCGCTTTTCCTTACTCGGCGCCAGTGGTATATCCTTAGTAGGAGGGGTGTTGTCTCCTGAGGGTTTTCAGCGGATTACACCCATAAAATCGTATAATAAAAGAGAGATGGTGAAACTTATATAAAGATAAGAACTATAAAAGAAAGAACTTGAAAATAATAGTTTTCAACTCTACCAGCTTTTCAGTTGCGATGAGCCCTATCTTAATAGTCATGAAAAGATGTTAGAAATCACATCATCCCTCTATAAAACATCGCCTTTAGTTTTCATTCCTACCTCTCTTCCAAACATTGATCATATACCCCTACGTGTGTGAACTGGACATCCCTACACTCAGAGAATTCAATTCAAGCAATCATACTCTTGTTCATCTACCTCAGTACTTTTTAATAGATATTTAGATGGAATTTGCTCACACATTCTTCATGCGACCGTTAATACTTCTTGAGGTACTAACCGATCGATTACTCATGTGCTTGCTAATTAGGTGTTTTTCCTCGTCTTGCAACACCTAAGGCTTAGCAGTGGCTCCCAAACCAATTGGTCTAAGGCACTAGGTGATAAATCACCCTCGCTATATTTTTTATTGCTGCCTCGGTGATAACAAAACCAGTGTTCATTTTTCTTTTCACCATTTTATCTTTTATTCTCCACTTTTATTTTCTTCATACTTTGGCTTCTAGACAAGAGCATTTCAAGGTATTCTCTACTATCCCGAGTTTCAAGATGTGTGTAAGTGCGTATAGTAGGGTATCAACGTTCAAATGTTTGGCTTCTAGAATAGGAACTATTTTTCAGGCTTATTTTTATCCTCAGATTAGTAATTTCCTTCATCTTACTAACCCTTGGGACAACAGCTCATAACTACTTATTACTAGTTTCATTTAAGAAAACATCTAACTTTCTTGTTTTTCTTAAACTATTCCTATCTTTTAAATATAATTTTTCACTTTCTACTCTTTTATTATCACAATTTTTTTTTTGTGCTTATATATAGTATAATGCAAAGTAGGGCGTAAATAAGCACAGGAGCGCTGAAAAACGACTTCTTGGGAGCTTCTTGTGATGGTACAGGAGCGCTGAAGCTCGTTGGCGGGAGCATGGTCCCAAAGAATAGCCCAGTGGTGGCTTGAGTTACCTGCTCCACTGGTATAGTGAAAAGGGAGGCCACTTGGGGCCCGTAGGTTACTCCTCCAGATGGGACAGAGCGAGAGTTGCTGTTGCAGTTAGTGCAGTTTGAAGCTATTGATTTCTTGAAGAGCTTGAATATTCTGCCCCCTGCGTCGATCTTAGTCTTTGGCATGTGCTAGTTGTTTGAGGACCGATTCCATCGGCAAGGCTGCTGCTTGGGGAGCCTGCCTGTGGACGACAGACATCCTCTGGGCTTCCTTCATCGATGTTGAGGCACCGAGGGTGGGAGGTGGGAGCATCGACCCAAAAAGAAGCCCGTTGATTTCTTGAAGAGCCGGATTGCAGAGATTTGAGGCTGCAAGTGACCCATACTTGACTCCGCCGGATATGACAGAGCCTGAGTTGTTAGGGTGGGAGAAAATGCCATTCTTTATAGAGACGAAATGCAGGCTTCAATATCCACTCCGCTAAGGGCAACCAAAAACATACACACCGCGATTATTTGATCGCGGGAAAAACACGACACACGAAGTGTGGAGTGGAAAGAGGAAAAGGTCCCACCGGGCGCGCCAGAATCTGTTCCGCTCCGAATGGCGGCGGAGACGACGTGATGACGTCTAGCCTGAGATTCGGGGCAGATGCTATATGGTTTTATCCGTCTATCTCTCCGAAGATGCCAAGTTGATTTATGGCACCGTGTATCGGAGGTTTAGACGGATGCGACCGATGTAGCAGACTTCGTCAGATTTCCCCTCGCTTGAGGGGTTTTTGATTGTGGGGACGCTCTTCCCTGCAGGCGCAACCCCCTGCAGTTAATTACGCTACCGCATCACGGTAACAACTTTCTCCTTCTCCAGAATTTCACTTCGTGTCGTGGGTGTTTGTTTTGTTTGTGGTTGCCCGTGGATTGTATACGGAGACAGAGTAATGCCGTCGCCCGTAGGACGTGGATTAGTCCAAATCCGTATTTACTTAGATTTGGGTTGGGTGTTTCTAGTTTAAGGATACGTTAGCCGCATTTGAGACTAAGATCAACTTAAACGTTCGTTAAGGATACGTTAGTCTTGTTTTGAGACTAAGATCAACTTAACGTGGTGATCTATTTAATATATAGCCGTCGGGACTCGTCACCTCTCTGACGTCGTTGAAGGATTACAACGATAGGTGCCAGAGGAGTTAGGAGATGTACTCTTGAACCAAAGTTGATTTGGAGTTTTATAGTCCATTTGAATGTTTAAGGATACGTTAGCTGTGTTTGGGGCTAAGATCAACTTAAACGGGATCGTTTAGATCCGGCAAAAGAGCATTTGAAGGCTCTATTGTTCCAGTTTAGGGACATGGTGGTCCATCGCCAGTTTAGGGACATGGTGGTCCATTATTAGTTTAAGGACGTTTCGGTCCGACATTAGTTTAAGGACGTTTCGGTCCGATATTAGTTTAAGGACGTTTCGGTCCACGAGTTTAAGGACCCCGCAGTCCGTATTAATGTGTGGTCGTCGGGACCCGTCACCTCTCTAACGTCGTTGAAGGATTACAACGATAGGTGTCAGAGGAGTTCAGAGATGTACCCTCGAACCGAAAGTAAATTGATTTAGGAGAGCAATCTTGCTCAGTCCATTTAATTTGAGGACTTACGGCCACGATTGGGCTAAGTCCAATTGAAAAATGTTCGACACTTTTATTTGTTTTTGGCCCATTTTTAAATAATGCATTGCATTATTTTCTATTTTTGGTTGGGCTCTGCCCATAAAAGATGCAGAGCATCAATTTATTTTGGGCTCTGCTCATTTATGAATGATGCAGAGCATCAATTTTACTTGGGCTCTGCCCTTTTATAAAAGATGCAGAGCATCAATTTTACCTGGGCTCTGCTCATTTATTGCTTTGCAATTTAATTAGGCCTACTAGGTCTTTTTTGATTTGGGCCTGGCCCTTTAGGAAATGCATTGCATGTGTCAGGTGCTTTGCGCCAATCAGAGAGTGCAAGCGCTTGGGTGTTGACACGTGTCACGCAAGCGCAATGCGCTGCGCCAATGCGCTGCGCTTACGCTGCCGACACGTGTCGCGCTCTGGTGAGTTGCGCCAATTCCAGAGAGCAAGGCTCTATTTTAGAAGTGCATAGCGCAGATGGTTCAGATGCTGACACGTGGCGCTCTCTGGTGGCTTGCGCCAATCCAGGAGCGCAACAGCGCAGTTTGCAAGTGCAAGGCACTATAATTTGAGAATCTTTTTAGAACCAATGGTTCATGACAAAGTGCAAAGCACTGTTTGTTTTCTGTGATTTAATTAGAATCAAAGAAAACAAGTATTTCTTGTTTTTCTTGTTTTAAAGAACCAGCGGTTCATAAAAAGTGCAAAGCACTGTTTATTATGTGAAGATCATTGATCTTGTTCTTAGATCAATGATCTATTAGAAGAAATTTCTTCTATTTTATGAAGGTTTTTACCTTTTTCTTGAAATTTCTTCAGAGTTTTCTCTGTTTGAAGTTCTTGATTTCTCATAAATGTTGATGCCTTTGAATTGAGGTCTAGGGTCCTTTTTATAGTGCTCATAAATTAGTTAAATTTGTTAAAGAGATCTTTCTCTGAGTGATTTGGAGAATTTTCCCCACCGTTGGATCTTTGATCCAAGAGCTTCTGTTTTACAGAAGAAAATCTTCTTGTTTTAACAAGAACAGAAAGATTTCTTTAAAATCTTAATTCTGTTTGGCGCAAATACCCCAGCGTGTGACATGTGTCAAGCAGCGCACAGCGCAGCGCATCTGCGCTGACACATCTGCGCTGACACGTGTTGCGCAGCGCAACTGCGCTAGCGCATCTGCGCTGACACGTGTCGCGCAGCGCAAAGCGCAGCGCAACTGCGCTGACACGTGTCGCGCAGCGCAGTGCTTGCGCAACTGAAGCGTTGCTTCTTTTAATTGTGTTTTAAATAGAGCTTTGATCTGATTGGGCGCGCTGCCTTGGGTGCTGCGCTCCTTGCACTGATGTGTCTGATTTTGACACGTGGCGCGTTGCGCGCAGCGCAAGAAATCTGAAGCGTTGCTTCATTTATTTCAACTTTTAATTTTTACTTTAATTTTCAAAGCAGAGCTTTGCTCTGATTGGGGGAAACAGAAGCGTTGCTTCGTTTCCCACCTTGGAATTTGAACAGAGCTTTGCTCTGATTGGGGTAAACAGGATTCGTAAGTGATATTTTCTCTTGTAAGTCGTAAGGATCTTCTAAGAGGGTTTTCTCCTTATAAGTCGAGAGGACTTACAAGCGTCGTTCACCATATGGGGACATTTCCAACCATTGGTAGAACTTGGTGAGGGAACGTTTATTTGTGCCCGTGGATTGTATGCAAGGGTCAATATTCAACCGCTTGTAGGGCAACTTAGGGAATGTGATGGCTTAAGAACAGGTTCAGGTCTCTGTAAATTAAGTTTTTTGAATCCCATGAGCCGTGAGGGTCTCATGGGGAAATTCACCTTGCGAGTCGTGTGGAGCTCGCAAGAGTATTTATTTTAACGAGATTGCGCCCTTTCGGGGTTTCACAAGCTCGCCAGCAGTCCTACTCTTTTTTTTCACGGCGCCCTTTTGGGTTTTCATCCGTGCCCATTTTGCTTGTGGACGTACCGTTTTTTTCAACGAGATTGCAGCCTTTCGGGTTTTCACAAGCTCGCTGGCAGTCCTGCTGCTTTTATTCACGGCGCCCTTTTGGGTTTTTTATCTGTGCCCATTTTGCTTGTGGACGTATCATTTTTTTTTGAATGATGGAACTCTTGAAAGTAGTTTCGTCGCAGGTGACCCATCTGTTTTCTGGTGGGACTTAGGAAGTGGCTTCATCGCTGCAATAGCTATGTAACCGGTAGGACTTGAGTTGCAAATTCTGCCGTTTAGACTTCGATTGCAATATAGATCTCAAGGGTGGTTATCATTGCATTTGGGGTGATGCGCTATGTTTGAGGCGAGGTTTTAGTTTAAGGACATCTCGGTCCGTTGTTGCCATTTTCTAGGCGGACTTTTCGGTCCATCGTTCCTATTTTGGGAATGAATATTAGTTTAGAGACATCTCGGTCCGTTAGTTTAGGGACATCTCGGTCCATTGTTGTCGTTTGAGGCGAAGTTTTAGTTCAAGGATATCTCGGTCCGTTGTTAGTTTAGGGACATCTCGGTCCGTTGTTAGTTTAGGGACATCTCAGTCAATTGTTAGTTTAGGGACATCTCGGTCCATTGTTGCCATTTTTTTTGAGGCAACGGATCTTCTGGATACTACTTTTAGGGTTATGACTCAGGAAGATAGCGAGCGAACACAAGCGTCGTCATTTATCATTGACCTAAGTCGTAACCCGTTAGGCGTAGTATTTTTTGAGGAATCGGCCGTTTATTGGCCGGAAGGGTCTTTCGCAAATATCCATGACCAGGTAGGCTCCACCTTGGTAAACCTTGTCTATGATGTACGAGCCTTCATAGTTCGACTCGAATTTCCCCTGTTTTGCGTGATTGGGGATCACGTATCTTTTGACGACTAGCACGAGTTCGTCTTGGCGGAATGTTATCGGCCTGGTCAGTTTTTCGTATGATCGCGTCATCCTTGCCTTATAAGCTTCCAGGTTTTGCTGTGCTACAAGGCGGGTTTCGTCGAGGGTGTCGAGCTCCTCAAACTGGAGATGAGCGTTTTCATCATCTGTTAGCTCATATCGAACCGCTACTCGAAGAGAAGAGAGTTTTATTTGTTAGGAATATGTAGGCCCTAGAGGCCATAATTATACATGTGATGTATATTATAGTGGATGCTTGGACATATATATAGAGGACTTTCTTGCTCGACATGATAGTATGCTATCTGGTTACTCTTTATCTTAACATGTTGACTGGTATTCTTTACTGTCTTGCTCTCACATATTGATAAAGCCCTTAAGATATGTGCTTGACTACCAGGACTATGATGAGATCATACTAGTGCGGCCAGGGTAGTCCAAAAGTACATCCTTTAATCAGTTCCTAGTCGTGGGAATATCGAGACTAGGGCATCGATATTCCAGTATAGACTAGTGTGTACGTTTCTTGTCCTTTAGAGGGTGATGGTTGATCCCACAGCCATTGGTGTATGACATCAAAGATTGTACACAAGTGCTCATTAGAGAATGGGTACACCGAACAGGACTCGTCGAGGACTCCTAAGTGGTAGTATACCTATCGTCAGATAGCAGTCCTCTGGTGACACTGGTACAGGTTAGTCTGTAGACCCGAGATCGTCATAGAGTCTTGTATGGCTCCCACTGTGCTTTGATTTCCTTCTTATCACGGCTCAAAGGAGTCGTGCAAACAAGTGGATTTTGGGTACAGTCCCGAGTCGCATGGAGGCAATGTGCGATAGGAGGGGTTTTGTCTCTCCTGGTATTGGGGGTTGATATTGCGCTATACTCGATTGGCTATAACTGGAAGTCTCTGGCCAGGGCTGCTTATTAGATTTACTGATAAGTGTTATCAGTAGTTTCTCAAACCGTTATAGGCCAAACATCGGCATGACTTATCACGTTACTGGGGTCTGACGATTACCACCCCTAGACATGATATGCGACATATCAGACGAAGAGACCGGACTGTACGGTAGTGTTACTGATAGGTTTCATGGAGACTATGGACAAGATTGCTTGTTGATCTTCATTTCGCTCAATACCCGGGTAGCCGTTACGTCCAGCTAGTACCGTTGACAGCTTGTAGGTGACTGATATGATCGTCACCTATTGCTGGCGTATTGAAAAGTCTTTAGAGTCCCACACAGAATTTTCCTAATTCAAGTGAAACGAAATAGGACACATATGTGATATGTGTGTGGGCCTGATTAAATACATTTATGTGATACCGTATTGTAATCTAGCAGTTATCTGTTATTGGTTCGGTTATATGTGATATAACCAGATTGTCGAATCAAGTGTTGATTTGATAATGTGATATACAGATAAATGATATTAGTCGGTCATATGTGATATAACCGGATTATTAAATCAAGTATTGATTTAATAATGTAATATACATTATATGTGATATAATTATATCTTAACTAATATCATTAGCTCACTAATTATTCTTCATTCTATATATATATATATATGAAGCATGGCTTGATTTTCTATTTTTGAGAAAAATAGAAATGAGATGTAAATTGAGAGCATGGTTGCAAGCATGGGAGTTATATTTGTTTATTCATCTTGATTCATTATTCAAGCATGGTTGCAATTTTATATTGCAAAATTCCATGCTTGAATGAGTGGGGGTCAAGAGTTGCCATTCATTCCTTGCTCATTCTCAACACTTAGCCATTTTCTTGAATTGCTCCTATGGTTGCTCTCTAGTTTCATCTTCTTCTTCAATTGCCATGGTTCAAGCTTCAATCCTCACATGAGATATGAATCATGAAGCTTGAACACAAACTTGTGAGCTTTTATCATCCCCTACTTCACCATCCCACACCAAACTAGCAATTTGGTGTGGTGTGTTTCCTACACTAAAGGAGTTTAGTGTAGAGTTAGTTTGGGCTAGAGGAACTTCGGGTGGATCGTCTTTGGCGCGAAGATCATGAAGGAGGTTCGTTCAATTCGAAGAGGAGCCTAGCAGAGTCGTGTGGACTTCAACCTGAAGCTATAGAATAGAAGGACTTGAACTACAAAAGTTGTATGCACTTTTCTTCTCTTTAGTTCATCACATCACAAAGGTAAACCCTAATATTCTAGCAAAGATCTTGTTTACTCTAGCATAGCACAACTAAAAATTTAAAATTGAGCATGCTTGATGCCAAAAGAACTTCAAGGTGGTCTTAGGGTCGACTTTCTGGTATTAGAGCCTAGCTAGAATATTAGGGTAACTTGTAGCGACGTTAGAAATCCGCCGTTTTTGTCGCGCAAAAAGTGCCGATAAAAACAGTTTCGAAATTGATGTTTTGAGTTGTTTGCACACCCCGCGGGCTCAAGGTTTGAGCCGATAAGCCGCGGAGTGGAGCATGCGCATCCCGGGGACACCCCAGGGGGGACCGAACGGCTGATCCTACTCCCCAAGGCCACCACAAGGTGGTCTTGGCGGCGGGGACCCGAAACTGTCCCACCATAGGCAGTTTCGGACCTGCCTCACCCCATGGCCACCTTGTGGTGGCCTCAGGGGTGGGGTGCCCCCTCTAGGCCCCTATTTGATAATTTATTTTGGATCTTCGCCCCTACGAAGATTCGGGCGGGTTTCGAGTTCGTTTTGACTCCCGGATTGGCTTAAAACTATCGGTTTTGGAATTTTAGCTTACTGGATTTTTCATGTGTTGAAAAAAATTGGTTTAGTTTGCTAATTGCGTGCGGAATTCTAATGTCGCGGTTACTTTACAAGCTTTGTGATGTGTGTGTTACAATTATTAGAATCCAGATTAATTAGTTTTATGAAAACTAGTTAGTATATTGTAAAACTAGCCGTTTAGTCTCAATTGATCGATTGCCACGAAGTTTTGATTCGAATCAAAACTCCGTCGTAATTACGTATTGTACGCGATTGTAACGTTTTAGAAATCGTTATGCGAATTTTTCCGTTTTAGGGTAAAATAGTCGGTGTTTTCCATTTTAACCCGATTGTGATCAAACTTCTGTATACACTTGTCGGCACCTAGTTTAGCTAGAATGAAGCATGTGCGCGGGCTTTGGGGGTCAATTGGAAGTTTTGGTTCACATAAAAATTTTCCCTAATTAAATTATTAATTTAAGTTGTTATTTATGCATTTAATTATTGCAATTATTATGAGCTTTATCTTTGACCCATTCCCTTGGCTGAATTTAGAAATCTGGGGCTGCATTTTTGATTTGGCATTGTGTGGGTTTTCTAGAAGGGTATGTAGCTTGGATTTGGCATTAAATGAGCATGGTTTCATTTAGTGGGCAGTGGGCATTGTTGGAGGCATGGGCTATATTGATGAGTCATGCTTGCTTTAATTGTTTTTTTGGTATGGAGCTAGGATTTTTCGTTAAGTGTGCTGTGCAAATTTTTGGAGGGGATTGATTAAATAAATTAATCAATCTATATTCTTATACTCACCTTTTTTTTTATAGCACTCTCTCACCACTTCTTTCTGAGAATCCCCAGAGCCATTTTTCTAGTGTATGGCCGACCCCATCATTTTTACTAGCCTTGCAAAAATCCCATGCTCACTTCTCTTCTCAAATCATGGCAACTTCAATTTACCTCTACCCAATCGCTTGGATGCCTTGAGACAAAGTATTCTACATTCTCTCTAATTCAATCTTGGACATGTCGGCTAGCAAACTTCATGTCCGAGTTGCTTCGGATTGAAGCGGGAGCCCGTATAAAGATTCGATGACGTGGTGCCACTTCGATGGATCTGATCGGGGAGCGAACTTCGTCGGCGCAGCAGCGAGGAGTTAGGCGTAGAGATTGAAGACCGAAGAATACGGATCGATCGATATAATTTCTTAAACCACTTTACAGTTTACTAGTTAGAGTTTTGATTAGTGAAATGGTTAGTTGACAATTTTGGACAAATGAAAACTTAACCTAGTTGCTATTTTGTTAAATGATATTTTTCCTAATTGTAATTAAGCTAATTAGCAAACTAGACTTTTACTAAATCCTAATTAAGTGAGTTTAAAATTATAGTAAAAGTATGAATGGTTTAATCTTGCTATATTATGATATTTGTAAATTCTAGTTTTGGTAAAAAGTTGTAGTTTGGTGCTAAAATGATATATATTGTTTACTAGGTTGCGGTGAATTTTAGGCGTGGGTATTTTTTGATGTTGCGAAATTAATTATATTGATTCCACGCTATATTATTGTGTTTTGAATACGCGATCGGTACGATTAGGATCTAGACTTGGTAGTTGTGTCGCTTTGCGTTCCTAGCTAGGGTCGTGCCGATATCGTTCGTGTCTTTGTGTAGCTTTTGCTCTTGAGTTGGTTTCGTAGTGTCGCTACGCGCGTTAGCCACTTGACGAACACTTGAGAGTATGTTTGGAGTTGGTGCGTCGGTCAAACGTAGTTGGTACGTGTTATTGATCGATTGCTAATACATACTTGTTATATTGTTATATGCTTTCAGGATCGCAGGCGGGGACTTCAGGCACTGCGAAGAAGGGAAACCGAGTTGTTGGCTTTACTTAGCCAGGAACGTTGGTGAGTATATTTAACATCTACAGGGAGATTGCCCGCATGGCGTTATGCGTCTGGGCTAGATCAAATGACATGACTATTAGTTAGAAGTATACGGATATTGATTGTGCATGTATACCTTGTTGCTTATCTCATTTCCTTGTGTATGGACTTAGTATTAATGAGACACAACACTATTATTGACGGTTCATGTTTCACGAGCACTAATTGTATGCTACACACACACCGTCAATAATTACCATGACACACACAACACCTATACATATGTGATATTGTATTGTTTAGGGACATTGAGACATGATCCCTATTTCCTTTTGTGTATATGACATATAGCATACCTGTATACCTACATGCTTACACATATGCCTTGCTATGCACACATACTTACATGTATACCGTGCATACATACTTACATGTATACCCACTTACCTAATTAGGGCTACACATACCTATGTGGTATTGTTTTGTCATTAACGTGGGGTCATTGATTCTTATGTGTTGGCACATATGATAGTAGTATACCTTGATATGCTTACATGCTAGTTACCTATATACCTATATGGTATTGTACCATTAGTGATAGGTATATACACATATGAGACATAGTTACATGTACATCTCGCATTCATACTTACACATATACCTGGAGGGTATTACATCATTATTGATAGATAGATACACATATCTTGCTATATCAACATGGTTACGCACACCTGGCTATAGCTACATGTTCACCTTTATTTGATGTTATATGGACTAGGAGGAAATTAGGAACCGCATGATATATATATTAACTTGTTGCAGTTAAATAGCGGTTTTTCCTTTACATGCTCATATTACTGTTTCATGTTGCATATATTATATTCATGGATTTCATATTATGTTCTCTGATATTCTTACTCTTAAGTATATATAACAGTGGAATGTGACGCTGTTATATATGCCTATATTTATATTAGTGGAATGAGACGCTAATATATATGTATTGGTTCGTGTATTTATACTTATTCATTACTTGATGTTTTCTGGATTTGACGACCGTGGTAGTTTCATGAAATTATGCATTATTTGAAAAACCTGGTTTCTCTTGATATGATATTTCAGTAGCCACCATGAGTTTTATCGGTTCTGATATATATACCCCACGCGAGGAACGGAGGGAGCCGTGTGCGGGTACATGGTGGGGCCCGGAGGTACCCCGGGGCAAGAATCTGTGGAGTGGACGATGAGTTAGTGGGGGAACCATATCTACCAGTGACAGTGCCTTTGACTCGACGGGTATCGTGGGGATACAGGCTGGGGTCATGTACGTATGGATATGTCGAATTTCGAGTGTCAGAGCTAGGCACTCGAGTTTCGGGATAGCGTATGATACGTACCTATCAGGGGGCCAGTCGTGGTGACAACACCTGATAGACCAGTATTTATGTGTCGATGCTAGACACTTGTTTCATGATGTTTTTGGGTATCGATGTTGGACACTCACTTTATATGAAACTTACTCTATACTGGATATTGGATATACGAGATTTACTTGATATTGTACATTCAGGATATATGAGATTTACTTGACATTGTACATTCAGGATAAATGAGGTTTACTTGATATTGTACGTTCAGGATATATGAGATATACTTGATATTGTACATTCAGAATATATGAGACTTACAGGATATGAGAGCCAATTTGGGGGCTGATTTGAGAAAATTTGGGATTTAGATTGTCTTGATGGACTTTGGTCCTGTCACGATATCAGGATTCTGTAAGAATGACATGTTTTATTCCATACTCCTCATTTATTTCGTATGCATTGCTTCATGTATTAGTAGTACCTGATAGAGTACCTTTCATGACTGTTGCATATACATATTGTCATATTATTGCTTCATGTATTAGTTGTACCTGCTAGAGTACCTTTCATGACTGTTGCATACATATGACCATTTATTGCTATCCGCTTTCATGTATTAGATTCGCGCTGTACGTGCATACTTGCGATTACCTGCATATGTTATTTACTATTCACGAGTTGGCAACTCACCCCCGTTGTGCCATAGTGTTTTGCAGATAGTCCCTCAGGGCAGTCGCGACAGGCTTTTCATCTTTCGTATCATCTTTTGCAGCGGATACCGCTAGGTTGACTGTGTACAGTTTTTCTATAGGTGGGTTTTACGGTTATTCGATGTTGCGTATTGTATATTCGTTGTATCCTGTACTCTCCATCTACCACTTTCATGTGTATGACTTAGAGACTTGATGTGAGGACGATATTGTATATTTTGGTGACTTGGATATCTTTTATATAGTTTTACTTATATCGTCTTTTATTTCTTCGCTACGGCGTCGTATATCTGCTGTGGTGGTTGTTTCCGCCTTTGGGCGTGGATTTGCTCCCGTTGGGGATGCTTTACTTATATTTATGTTGTACCCATTTTTGGGGTTAGTTTTTACAAAAGAGGTGCTGCCAAAATTTTTAAGAAAGTAAAGTTGGACTTTAAAGAATTTGTACTTGAGATTTTCAAAAGTTTTAACAATGTTCTTATCACTTACTACTTTTGATGGTTTAGATTGCTGGGTTTTCGGCTTACTTAAATTGCGTTACGCCTGTAGACGTTGCGTAGTTTAAGGGCCGTCACGTGCCAATTTTGGGTCGTGACAGCGATCACTAAGTCGGGAATCTTGTTGAATTATCCGACAACCAATTGAAAAGAGTTTTCAATTTGAGACTAAAATGCAAGTTTTATAAGTTAGGCATGAAATCCGGAATATGAGATATTCCGGGTTTATGATGTCTAAGGATATTGCGGATTCTAATTATTGTAGTTTTCTGTTTTATTTTCTGCGACCGTAAGTATAATATGTGGGGTATCCCGATCTGGTTGCTATATGTCAACGAGTTTCGGGATACGCATATTTACTTACGTTGATGACATGAGATGTTATGTGTTGCTTTTGATATGATTTATTGGATCGTCATGAAAGAATAGCCGGGTTTTTTAATGTGAGATGAGGGTTTTTATTTTCATTCATGTAAAATATGTATGTAATATTCTTTTATTGGGGCACTTCCGGGTTGGGGATGATGTCACCACTGTTGTATATTATTTACTTTTCCGCATTAGGATAGACCCAAGGCGGGGAGCACAAGTAACCGGGTTCTAGAGTCCAGTGGGAGACCATCTCAAAGAGTTGAGACCGGGTCTCCTAACTCTAGAATTGGCAGGGTTACTTGTTGCTCTCGTAGGGGTATAGGGATGTGGGTTTGGCTATTCATCACGACTGTGGAATCCGTGTTTTACATTATTATCTAAATTTAAAACACGGACATCTTAGTATATCTAATATTTCATATGTTGCTTCTGCTGCTTGATTCTGTGATGTTGATCATATAATTGCGTGAGACGAATGTAATATTATATATATGATATATAATAAACATTGCTTATGTTTTGTACCCGCGCTAGTCCAGCCCCCGCTCTGCCGGTAGTTAAGTAACCTCACGGTGCATAATGGGGCCCCGTGGCGAATGCGGATAGCATAAGCGTACGTTCTATTTTCGTTTCATTTTTCTGTAATGTTTAGGAAATATTAATTGATGGAACTTTATTAATGTGATTAATGAAAAGAAAGAAACCAAAAGATGTTGTAGAATCAAATTTTCAAAAAGGGTAGCTCTAGTTTTTGCTTTGCATAGTGGTATTCCTTGATGAATATCCAACACTTCATTCGATGAGAAAAGAGTCAAGATCCCTTCACCGGGAGTGACCTCTTTAGTGAAACTAACAAATGCTACAATCCACTCGGTTTTGTTTTTTGATTGCTTCTCTAGTTCCTGCTTTGCATAGTGGCATTCATGAATATCCAGCATCTCATTCGATGAGGAAAGAGCCGAGATCCCTTCACCGGGAGTGACATCTTTAGCGAAACTAGCAAAAGCCTTAAAAACACTCCTTTTCAAAATCATTAGATTCTACAACGATATCAAGTTCATTACGCTCATGGTTTTCTTAAAAACCTGCATAGCCCTCCGTCATTTCAGATAAGTACTATTTAGTATTCGTGCTGCGTTTGTTGGCCAGCGTCAAGATATAGTGTGCGGTAGCTGATTAGTACTTATCTGCAGCATGAGATGCGATTGGATTAGGGTGGTCGTACGACTTTGTTGTCCAGCGTTAAGGGTCGTGCGGGTGGGTTTAATTCAATCAAGAAATGAACGGGTCGAACTTGACTAGCGGCCTATGATTTTTTGGCCACGTCAAGGTCATAAGAAGCTAGGGGTAAAAACCATTATCAGGAATTTCAAGTGTTGAAATTTGCAATGAGATTGCATACCTTCTATATGATAGTTTGATCCCGATACCCACTGCAAGTAAGAGTTACTCCTGAGAGAATTTTGCACTTTACAATTAGGCAATCAAGTAGGTGTCTAGACAGGTGTTAACGGGGTTACGCCCATGGGAAGACGAGATTTATTTTAATTAGATCCGTGCGAAAGCACGGGGAACCTTCCTCAAAGTACCGACACTGGCTTGGCCGAAAGATTGGCGAACTTGTAGGGTGTAATTAATCTCGGCTAATCTTATCTTTTAGGGTTTGAAGGAAGTTTGATAAAAATAATGGGAGCCATCCTGATTAGATAAAAATAACCAATCTAATCTTGCAAAGAGCGCACGCAATGCCTTAATCAAGATAATAATATGGATGTATTGACCGAACTTACTTATTATACTGGGCTAGGTTCCACTCTATATTATGATTGTCATAAGTCAGAATAAGGAATAGGGAAATATTCGGATTCCCACGCCACCCAAATGAAGAAAAAGCATGTTGATGCATTGTCTTCGGGTGTGTTTGTTATCAAGAACTATTTCTCAGTTTACCTCTACGTCCTGGGTATTGGATACCGGATCAGGATCCCACACATGTAATTTGTTACATAGGCTATAGACATGTGGAGAACTGGGAAAGGGTGATATATCTCTAGTAGTAGAGATGGTGCAATTGTTGCAACAAAAGCAGCTGACAAATATCACCTAGTATTACCAACTGGTAATACATTGATTCTTAGCGACTGTTATTTCGTACCAACAAATATTGTGAATATTTTCCTAAATCAAGTGTTAATTGGGTAAGGTATGTTGTATGACAGTGTACACGTTCTGAATCAAACTACAGTTCTAAACGTACACACACAAGAGAAACAATTCAGAAATGAACGAAGTCTTCTTGTGGCATTGTAGACTGGGTCATATCGATGAAACAAGACTAGCTGAAATTCCATAAGGATGCATTTTTTTGAATCCGTTCGAATTTACTTCTTATGAAACTTGCCAGTCATGTTTCAAAGACTAAGTGACCAAATCTCCATTTACTGGAAACGGAGAAAGTGCTACTGAACTCTTGGACAGATACATGGTGATGTATGTGATCCTACGTCTACATATGCTAGGGATAGTTCCGCGTACTTTATTATATTCACCGATATTATCTCAAGATATGGACATGTGTTATTATTGAAACACAAAACTGAATCTTTTGAGAATTTCAAGGAATATAAGTACGAAGCTAAGAACCAGATGGGTAAAAGTATTCAAATCCTTCGATATGATCGGGAGGGGGGGGAGAATAATTGGGCATGGAATTCCGAGACTGTTTAAAAGAGAATGAGATTCTCTCTCAGTTTACTCCTCCGTATACACCATAACACAACGATATATCGGGATGGAAGAATCGCACCCTATGAGATATGGTGCACTCTATGATGAGTACTGTTGAGTTGCCTATTTCCTTTCAGGGACATGCACTTGAGAAGATGCATACCTATTGAATAGAGTTCCGATCAAATCTGTTGCCTACCAATCCATATGAGATATGGAATGGGAAGAGACCATCTCTTAAACGAGTTAAGATATGGGGTTGTCCGGCCTATGTTGAAAAGCAAAATCCGGACAAGCTCGAGATAAGGCCAGTTCTGTGCAAGTTTGTAGGATATCCCAACCATTCGCGATAGTATATCTTCTACCATACCGAGGAACAAAAAGTGTTTTGTTTCTCGACATGCCACCTTTTTAGAAAAGGAATTTCTTGTGGAAGAAATTAGTGGCGATGAGGTAGAACTGAAAGTAGTTCTAGCAAACACAAACTATAACTGACGATTTGTTGGAACCAGAAGATTCAATAGTTCCCAACGAACCGCAGCCACTCCGCAGATCTAGTTGGGTTCCTCATCCACCTGAGAGATACTACGGTTTTCTCGTAGATGATAGGGAGCGAGGATTGCATCATGTAGATGATGACCCAACTAGTTTCGAGCAGGCCATCACAAGTGGAGACTATGTGAAATAGCTGGATGCTATGCGATTTGAGATAGAATTCATATACACCAATAAAGTATTGACTTTGGATGTTGCTCCTGAAGGGGTAAAACCCATCGGGAGCAAGAGGATCTTTGAGAAAGATAATTTGGTGTAGATGAAAAAATTGAGACTTTCAAAGCTATGCTTAAATCTATCAGGATCCTACTTGCCACTGCTACATACCATGACTACGAAATCTGGCAGACTACACGTCAAAACCGCTTTTCTAAATGGTGATTTAGAAGAGAGCGTATATGAAACTGCCAGAGGGCTTCGTAGACAGTGGGAGCAGCGGAAGCATATGCAAGCTGCTTAAATCCATCTACGGGTTAAAACAGGCATCGCGGAGATGGAACATCTGTTTTAATGAAGCTGTCAAAGAGTTTGACTTCATCAAAAAGGTAGATGAACCATGTATAAATAAGAAGGTTGTAGAGAGTATGGTTGTCTTCCTCGTATTGTACGTGAATAGCATACTCTTGATAGGAAAGGGTGTTCCTATGTTACACTCGATCAAGCACCTCTTATCACACAGGTTCTCCATAATAGATCTAACTGATGTTTCCTACATCATGGGGATATAGATCTATAAAGATAGATCTAAATGGATTTGGGATTGTCCCAATACAGGTTCATAGACACCATGCTAAAGGGGTTTAGTATGGATGATTCTAAGCGTGGTAATGTACCCACTTGTTCAGGAATCACTCTCTCTAAAGAGATGTTTCTCGAGACTGATTTGGAAAGTGCTCGCATACAAGGGATACCCTATGCTTTGGCAGACGGGTCAATCATGTATGCGATATTATGTACCAGACCATATGTAGCTTACTCGCTAGGTATAGTGAATAAGTATCGAAAAGATCTTTGGGAAAACCACTGGACAGCTAAAGAACATTCTTAAGTGCTTGAGAAGGACTAAAGAGATGTTCTTGGTGTATGGAAACGGTGAACTCCAAATAGAGTCCTTTACTGATTCGAGCTTCCAGAGTGATAAGGACGACCGAAATTCAGTCTCGGGTTTTGTCTTCACCCTCAGTAGAGGGACGGTATGTTGGAAGGGTTTCAAGCTATATACCGTAGCAGACTCGTTGATAGAGGTTAATTACATCGCTACCAACGATGCTGCCAAAGTGGTTGTCTGGATGAATAGAGTTCATGAGATGACCTAGGTTCCTACCATTGGGCATCCAATACCTATGTATTGTGATGACAATGGAGCTGTAGCTTTGGCCTAGGAACCCCGGTCCCGTCAGCGATCCAGATATATTCTTAGACAGTATCACCTGATCAGGGAGATAGTTGATCTCCGGGAGATCGAGATTAAGAGAGTTGACACAGAGGATACCACAGCGGATCCACTCACCGAGGCCATCCCCCAGATGCTATTCCAGAGACTTTTAGGACGTTGGATATTAGATACTACAACAACTGGCCTTAGTGCAAGTGGGAGATTGTTAGGAATATGTATGCCTTAGAGGCCATTATTGTATATGTAATGTATATTATAGTGGATGCTTGGAAATATATATAGAGGACTTTCTTGCTCGACATGATAGTATGCTATCTGATTACTCTTTATCTTAACATGTTGACTGGTATTCTTTACTGTCTTGATCTCACATATTGATAAAGCCCTTAGGATATGTACTTGACTACCAGGACTATGATGATACTATATTAATGGGGCCAGGGTGGTCCAAAAGTACGTCCTTTAATCAGTTCCTAGTCATGGGAATATCGAGACTAGGGCATCGATATTCCAGTGTAGACTAGTGTGTACGTTTATTGTCCCTTAGAGGGCGATGGTTGATCCCACAGCCATTGGTGTATGACATCAAATATTGTACATAGGTGCTCATTGGAGAATGGGTACACCGAACAGGACTCGCCGAGAACTCCTAAGTGGTAGTATACCTATCGTCAGATAGCAGTCCTTTGGTGACACTGGTACAGGTTAGTCTGTAGACCCGAGATCGTCATAGAGTCTTGTGTGGCTCCCACTGTGCTTTGATTTCCTCCTTACCACGGCTCAAAAGATTCATGCAAACAGGTGGATTTTGGGTACAGTCCCGAGTCGCATGGAGGCTATAAGCGATAGGAGGGGTTTCGTCTCTCCCGGTATTAGGGGTTGATGTTGCGCAATGCTCGATTGGCTATAACTGGAAGTTTCTGGCCAGTGCTGCTTATGAGATTTACTGATAAGTGTTATCAGTAGTTTCTCAAACCGTTATAGGCCAGACATCGGCATGACTTATCACGTTACTGGGGTCTGACGATTACCACCCCTAGACATGATATGCAACATATCAGATGAAGAGACCGGACTGTACGGTAGTATTACTGATAGGTTTCATGGAGACTATGGACAAGCTTGCTTGTTGATTTTCATATAACTCAATACCCGGGTAGCCGTTACGTCCAGCTAGTACCGCTGATGGCTTATAGGTGACTGATATGATCATCACCTACTGCTGGCGTATTGACGGGTCTTTAGAGTCCCATACAGAAGTTCCCTGGTTCAAGCGAAATGAAGTAAGACACATATGTGATATGTGTGTGGGCCTGATTAAATACGTGTATGTGATACCGTATTGTAATCTGGCAGTTATCTGTTAGTGGTTCGGTTATATGTGATATAACCAAATTGTCGAATCAAGTGTTGATTTGATAATGTGATATACAGATAAATGATATTAGTCGGTCATATGTGATATAACCGGATTATTAAATCAAGTGTTTATTTAATAATGTGATATACATTATATGTGATATAATTATATCTTAACTAATATAATTAGCTCACTAATTTGTTCTTCATTATATATATATATATATATATATATATATATATATATATATATATAATGAAGCATGGCTTGATTTTCTATTTTTGAGAAAAATAGAAATGAGGTGTAAATTAAGAGCATGGTTGTAAGCATGGGAGTTATATTTGTTTATTCATCTTGACTCACTATTCAAGCATGGTTGCAATTTTATATTGCAAAATTGCATGCTTGAATAAGTTGGGGTCAAGAGTTGCCATTCATTCTTTGCTCATTCTCAACACTTAGCCATTTTCTTGAGTTGGTCCCATGGTTGCTCTCTAGCTCCATCTTCTTCCTCAATTGCCATGATTCAAGCTTCAACCCTCACATGAGATGTGAATCATGAAGCTTGAACACAAACTTGTGAGTTTTTAACATCCCCTACTTCACCATCGCACACCAAACTAGCAATTTGGTGTGGTGTGTTTCCTACACTAAATGAGTTTAATGTAGAGTTAGCTTGGGCTAGAGGAACTTCGGGTGGATCGTATTTGGTGCGAAGATCGCGAAGGAGGTTCATTCAACTCGAAGAGGTGCCTAGCAGAGTTGCGTGGACTTCAACCCGGAGCTATAGAAGAGAAGGACTCGAACTACAAAAGTTGTATGCTCTTTTCTTCTCTTTAGTTCTTCACATCACAAAGGCAAACCCTAATATTCTAGCAAAGATCTTGTTTAGTCTAGCTTAGCACTACTAAAAATTTAAAATTAGGCATGCTTGATGCCACAAGAACCTCATGGTGGTGCTAGGGTCGACTTTCACTATTTGCAAAAGAAGGACCGCTTCCTTGCCGAATACCAATGCGTATGGTGTTGTATTCGTAACCGTTTTGAACGTAGTTTGGTACGCCCAGAGTGCTTCATGCAACCTTTTGTGCCAGACTTTTTTTGTTTCTTTACACCGTTTTCTTTATAATTTTCGTCAAGGTCTTGTTGAAAGCTTCAGCTAGACCGTTGGCACGAGGATTATAGACGGAAGAGTATCTTCAGTCTATTTTATACTGTTCTGCGAAGCGGCCGATTTTATGGCTTCTGTAGGCTGGTCCATTATACGAGATAATTCGTTGCGGAGTGCTGAATTGATAGATGACATGTGTCCTGAAGAAATTGGAGGATATTCTCCGTCTTCACCTCCCTCAGTGGTACCGCTTCTTCCCACTTGGAAAAGTAATCTGTCATTTCCAGTATGAACCGATGTCCTTTTGATGATACTGGTTCGATGGCGCCAACTACGTCGGTTCTCCACATTTCGAACGGCCAGCTAGCTACCGTTGGGTGTACCGGATTTGGATGTTGGTGGATGAAATCCCCATGAATCTGGCACGAGTGACACTGCTGCGCATATTCGAGGCAGTCCTGAATTATTGTTGGCCAATAGTAACCCATTCTTTTGATCTTCAGCTTCATCTTTGGCCCGGCTTGATGAGAACCGCAGAGTTCGTCATGAGTTTCTTGAACGACTCTCTTTGCTTCTTCTGGCCCTAAGCACCTTAGCCACAAACAGTCAAGCGATCTCTTGTATAGAGTATTATTGACGAAGGCGAAAGACAGAGCTCGTTTCATGAGTTGATGTCTAGACGACGCGTTTTTGGGCATTCGATGGGATTTGAAGTAGTCTACGAAGACTTCCCTCCAATCCTTGACCTTTCCTTCGTCCTCTATTTGGAGGGCTTCTTGTTTGGTCATTTCTTTCCCTTCAGATAACTCTGTTAAGTCTTCCGAAGATATTTTTGCTGGCGCGAGAGCCATGCGGCTTTGCACGATGATCCTTACGTCATCGAGGTCTTCATCGGCCAATTCCTTAGCCATCTTGGCTAAAGCGCCCGCCTTACTATTTTCTGCATGCGGTATAATTTCCAAGATGTAAGAAGGGATTTGCATCAGTAGTTGCTGCACTCTTTCGCCGTACTTTATCAACTCTGGCTTGCATGTCTGATAGTCGCCCTTTACTTAGCTAACGACCAGTTGGGAGTCTCCATATATGAGGAGGTCTTTGATTCCCATGTTGACAGCGATCTCGAGACCTGCTACCAAAGCTTCATATTCATCTTCGTTATTAGTCCTTGGCTCTGTTAGGGAAAAAGCATAGCGTAGTATCCTTCCTTGCAGAGTTACGAAGATAAGGCCCACCCCAGCTTTGATTATGGGGGTATTTAGCTTCCGCTTTTTCATGGAAGATGCTCCATCAAAGTAGAGTTCCCATCGGGCATCATTCTCTTCTTCCTCTGTATCAAATGCATGTTCATCAGGCAGCTCACAATTTAAAGGGGAGTTGGCGGGTATCGGATGCTCGGCGAGAAATTTAGTGATGGCCTTACCCTTCACTGCTTTGAGAGGTCGAGATGTTATCGAGAACTCCATTAGGAGGAGGGCCCATTTGGCAAGCCTTCCTATTAGTATGGCTTTTTACATCAAATATTTGAGAAGGTCCATCTTTGATATGAGATGGTCCTCATGTGCCAAGGTGTAGTGTTTGAGCTTCGTTATCGCAAAGATTAGCGCCAGACAATGCTTTTCGATGGGGGAGTAGTTGTTCTCTGCCCCTAAGAGAACTCGACCCAAATAGTACAGAGCTTTCTCCTTTCCCTAGTCGTTCTCTTATGCCCATAGTGCACCCAGAGAACCTTCAAGGGCCGTTGTGTATAGGATGAGGGGACTTCTCTTAACCGGAGCGGTCAGTACTGGTGGATTTTTCAGGTACTGCTTGATCTCGTCTAGTGCATTTTGGCACTTTTGATCCCAGATGAACAGGGTCCCCTTCTTCATGAGATGACTGTAGGGATGACATTTTCTGGAGAGGTTGGCTATGAACTGCCAGATATATGCGAGTTTTCCTTGAAGGGATCGCAACTGCTTGAGGGTCCTTGGCGTGGGCATCCCCATAATCGCTTTGATCTTTGAAGGGTCGATTTCGATACCCCGGTGCCGTATGATGAATCCTCAAAATTTTCCTAAGGAGACTCCAAATACGCATTTTAAAGGATTCATCTTCAGATTATACTTCCGAAGACGTTGAAACACTATATCCAGATGTTCCCAATGTTCCTCATAAGATTTGCTCTTTACCACAAGATCATAGATATAGCATTCGACAATCTTGTGAATGTGGTCATTGAAGATCTTCGTCATGGCCCTCTGGTAGGTAGTGCCAGCGTTCTTCAGGCCGAAGGGCATCACTTTGAAGTAGAATATACCGAATGGAGTCCGGAAGGCGGTATGCTTTTGGTCTTCAGGATGCATTTTTATTTGGTTGAATCCTGAAGATCCATGCATGAAAGAGAAGACTTCATGAGTAGACGTGTTGTCGATCATCAGCTCGGTAACAGGTACTGGGAAGTCATCCTTCGGAGAAGTTTTTTTAAGGTCCCAAAAGTCCATGCAGATGCGCACTGTCCCATTTTTTTTTATCACCGGAATGATATTGGCAATCCAGTCGGGATATTGAACTTCTTGGATAAAGCTGGAGTCAACTAGTTTCTTTACTTCGGCGTTAATGCTCATCTCGAGTTCGAGTCGCATCCTCCTCAGCGCTAGTTTAACTGGCTTGATGTCCAGCGATATGGCCAGTTTATATACTGCTACTTCTGGATTTAGGCCTGGCATCTCAGAATAGTTTCATACGAAGCAGTCTTTATATTGCATGAGTACATCCTTTAAAGTGGCCATCTGCTTTTTAGACAACAGCTCACTGACGAACGTTGGCCTCGGATCGTTTTCCGTCCTTAAGTCAATTTTCCTTAGGTTGTCCGCCGTAGTATGTATCCCATCATCCAGCTCTTTTAGGGCTGGTGGAAACTCTGAGATTACCTCGTCCTCGTCTTCATTCGTGAAGCACCCGAAGAGGTCATCCATATTCTTATGCTCTCCCTCTTTTGAGAATGTTATCACATGGCAGGTACGAGTTCGCTTCTATTCTTGAAGCTGGGCCGGTCCTATCCTCGTGATATAGGTTTTTTTTGGCTCATGATTTTGCGGTGGGGTTACTCTCCAGCTGTAGGATAAAGTGAACCTGCCTCGTTGATACTGATCTTCTAGCCAGTCTTTGAAAGTGAAGCAGTTTTCGAGGGGATGTCCTATTGCTCGGTGATAGGAGCAATAATCCGGGTGATGGACCTCGTTTTATTTTTTCGGGGTGCCGAGAATCCGGGAGCGTCATCATTTGATACTTCATGACAAGGTTGAATATTTTCCTTGTCTTGTCTTGAGGGAAAGAGTATTCCCGACTCATCTTCTTCATAAAAGACGGGTTCCAGCTGACTTTTCCTCGACGATATGGCTTCATGGATTCGCTTCGCTATTTTTGAACATTATTCGCGTTCTTCACCTTGTTTTTGCCTCTATTTTAGGCTTTTCCCTTGTCGCGAGAACGTACAGCGGGCTGGTGATGAAGGGCATCATAGTCTTCTTTTTCCGTAGATTGCCGATTGAGACATTGTGTCCTGACCTTTTTGTAAATGACCATTTCGCGGCTGCGGTCATCCCAAATCTTTTGGCAAGCTTCTTGTATTAGCTTG
Source organism: Agapanthus africanus (assembly GCA_030015575.1). Taxonomy (NCBI): domain Eukaryota; kingdom Viridiplantae; phylum Streptophyta; class Magnoliopsida; order Asparagales; family Amaryllidaceae; genus Agapanthus; species Agapanthus africanus. Next base: position 116,636,709 of record CM057350.1, read on the forward strand.
TCAACTTATTGTTCGAATGACGAATTTGACATTGTTAGAGCGGGATTTCACTCCGTTTCAATGTCACAGCTATCTAAAAGAGTGTTCTCTTGTTCGCCGGAGCTGCTTATGACGTGGCAGCTGTGGAGTCACTCCCATTTCTTGGACCGAACGTATCCGAGCCTAGTTGTCTCCATCTTCCCATTGGGCATCTTTCGCTGCGTCCCGGGAACATGCCAAATCTTTTTGTAGAATTGGGCTTGTCGACTAGTTTGTTCGAGGGATACACCTTAACATCTTAACAGCCTTCTCAGTCCCTCCGTATAGTATCTTGGCAGACGGATTGGTTGGAGCCTATTGAGTGCAAGATCGGCACCGTGACAGACTTTTTTCTCTACTCTGGTCTCTGTAGATTAGTAGAAAAGGATCGCCTTTTCACCTCTTCGTCTAAGAGGCATGTAGAAAGTCTGTAGTTCCTGCACGCTGTATGTATCGAGCTCATCAAGTTCCTTGTAATATCGAGTCGGAGCCATTGTGATTTGCAGACTCTGATCTGCTCCAGCTAGGGTTTGTGCTGACGGGCAGACGGAGAACACGGCATTGGCTTTGTTTTCAGAGTCACTGCCAAAGACCAAAATAGGAGTAGATGGTCCGGGCCTGTGTTCTTGGGGTTGCCCCAGGTAGACTATTTCTTTATCTTCCTTGGTATCACTCCTAAATATCTGGATGGTGGTGATGGGCTTTTGTTTATCCTCCGGCCTATAACACCTTTCCGTATCTTCAAAGTCTGGTTGGAAGTACTTTGCGTCTTCATATTTCCGGACTTTGTTTACCGAGAATGGGTTTAGTTCCCCCGTAACGGTGTATTCCAAGCCGTCTTTGAAATATTTCATACACTGATGTTGTGTAGAAGGGATGACGTTGTACTCATGTAGCCAAGGCCTACCGAGCAGAGCATTATAGCAAGTCTTGGAGTCAATGACATAAAATTTGATGTCAGTGACGAGCAGCCCGAAGCGTAACGTTAGTATTACGGACCTGAGCGTCTGTGATGACTGTGAATCAAACCCGGAGATGGTGATTTTATCCCGAGCCAGATGCTGAACGTTCATGCAAATCTCCTTCAGCACCTTCACGTTGAGAAGGTTGACGGAAGACCCGTTGTCGACAAGGATTTTGCCTATCTTGATATCATGGCAATACCCGGTGACGTATAGCGGACGGTTATGCTCGCACGTTCCGAGAAGGAGATCCTCATCGCTGAATGTGATTTTAGCTTTGTGAACCTCTGCCAGCTCGTCCTTCATCTTTTCTTCTATGAGAAAAGCTTGGAATTGATCAGGCTCTTGCAATGCCTTGATCAGAGAATCTCGTGCCTCCTTGGAAAGGAGGAGAGCATCCAATATGCTCAGATGTGAGGGAATTTTCCTCGGATGTGCTAGGACATTATAATCCACCTTGTTTTTCCTAGACGGGTCCCTGTCTGCGAGCTCTTTGACGACTCCATCATCGAGGGTGATTTCCTCAGGGATTTTTTCTTTCTCTTTGTCCCTTTTGCTCGGACCTTTGTTTGTTGGTCCAAGATTCTTTTAAGGCAGCATGCGGTTACGCAGCTGAATGTTCTCGCGGTTCTTCTCCTCTTCTTCTTTTCCGGAGGTGGGGTCCATAAAGAGAGGGCCGAGGGTCATTTCTTCCTCAGAATCTCTCCCGAAGGTAAGAACTTGGTGTTTTTCCTTTTCCGAACCGGTATCAACCATATGACAGTTGCCAGCCGTTTTTTTCACGCGCACTTGTCTCACCTTTTTGCTGTCGTCGAGTTTCGCGTTTCATCCTCTTAAAGTGTTGTTGATGGGAAATGTATCCTTGCCACCACTTATTTAATGCACTGCATTCTTCGGTGGGGGTGGGTAACCCTCTGATGATATAGGCAGTAGTTTGGTTGCGAGTCCTTTCCGTCGAGGCATATGACCCCGGGAGTGTTTCCCTTGAGAGGTGGCAGTCTCATTCCCATTGACAGGGCTTTGGCGAACCGCTTCTCTATCTTGATCCTGCTCTTGTTTGCCGCAAGTGTGCTTTGGTTTGGTTGGAGTACTTTACGACTCCTCCTTACCGCAGTATCTTCATCCTGACGATGACGCTTAGCCTTTTCGTATATGGCTGTTTCGCATTCTTGGCCAGCTTTGCTTTTTCGAAAAGCTTCGTTTAACAGCCTATCGATTGGGTCTTCTGGCAGTTCTGGGGATTTTAGTGCCGCTCCTGCCCCCAGTTCTTCTACATTGCTTTCCGACACCGAGGGAGCTTCTTCGTCATTCAACGACGAATGGGAGACCATGTGGCAACTTGCTACAAAGTCTTCGGTTTCTTCTGATGAGTTGTTTTCCTCATCGTTGTCACGATCTTCATTCTCAAGAATATTCCTGAGAAACTCTTCGAGGGTGACTGGTGTTCGCGCTTTCTGGTTATACTCCTCTAGCGCATCAATGTACCTCTGTAGGTCTTTGCGTTTGTCGTCATACTCGGCAGGTTGCACAGGCTTCTTAGTCTTCTTCTTTTTCTTTGATGACTTTGAAGGCTTGACTTGGGGATTTTGCCCTTTGTCAACAATTTTCGGTATGGGACGCGGTTTCAGCATCCTTTCGATGATTTCTGGCTCAAGTGGGCTCTTCCACTTGATTGCCGGACATGCTTGGAGATCTTTCAGCATTCTTTTGGTTTTAGATAAAAGGACGACTTCCTATGGAGCTTCTTCCACGAGCGAGCATGATGCCCCCGGCGTATCCACCTTTTTGGGAGCGTGCTTCTATGGTAGGTTCACCTTCTAGTTCTCAGACAAGACGAACTTCCCCTGTTGATACTGGTCCTCGACCCAGTTTTTGAAGACATAGCAATCCTCAATTGGGTGGCTCACCATTCTGTGAAAGGAGCAGTAGTTAGGGTTGTTGACGTCGCCAGGTTGCGGTGGACATCGTGGGTCCGGCAATATGATGAGTTTGTTGCACACTGCCAGCTCGAACAGTCTCCTCGTCTTGTCATGGGAAAATGAGTAGGTACGTCCTAGCCTTTCTTCCAGGGATATGCATGATCGCACGTTGTTTTGGCGAACAGATGGTTTTGGGTCACCCTGTTGCTATTGAGTATTAGCAACGAAGGACGCTTTCCCTTTACCCTTGGCATTTCAAAGGTTCATTTTTGAGGAGGAAGGCTCATGGCCCATCTGGTCCATTTGGACCAGTTTGTCGATCAGAGCCTGGAAGGTGGTTTTCTTGAAGAACGTCATGAACTGGGACACAGTCGTTTGAGGATCTATGGTGAACATGCCTACGGAGGGAGATTCTTCAATGCGCTGTTCGTATTTTGACCATAGATTCTACTACCGGATCGCGTATTGAACCCAGGTTTCTCCTGACTTCGCCGTGGCATTGATTAAAGCCGTGATCGGGGTGCGCTCGCTTGCGCTGGCGAACCGCTGTGTGAACAGTAGCTTCATCTCTGTGAATGTTTTGACGGAGTCATTTAGGAGCTCCGAGTACCATTCGAATGCCGTATCTGACAGGCTGCCAACGAACTGGCGAAGTAATAGTTTGTCGTCGTCTCCAGTGTTCCCGCACAAAGCTCTTAATTGAGCGACGCGCTAATGTGGGTTTCCTGTCCTTTTATACACATGGAACTTAGGGATCGTATATCCTGGCGGGTACTTAATTTGTTCATACCAGCCTGGGTACGGTCGCCCGATTCTAACGATTTGGCCAACCGCTTCGTTAGCTTGATGTGCTCGTATTTGTTGAGCAATATAATCATCAATAGAAGCCTTGGAGATTGTTTCCTTCTTAGCCACTGATAGCGCCGGAAGGGGGTTTGATGTTTCCCCTCTGTCATCCTCAACGATTATCGGTGGATCTTCGGCTGGAGGTTCTGGCTAGATCATCATTCCAACCATGTCTTGGAATAAAAGCACTATCTGCTTTATGTTAGCAGTTTGTTCTGCGGCCTCCTTGTCCTTTCTTTCAAGCACCCTTCGCAAGAACTCTGTATCGGTCTCTTGATCCTGGCGCTGTTCAGATGCCGATTTCGGGCTTTCTTTCTGCCCGGTAAGTGCTGACATTTTGATCAGCATTTCGTGGAGTTTTTGTTGTTGCTCTTGAGCTTTTGTCAATAACCAAGTTTGCGGTCGATGACCTACGGAAGCATGACTTTCCTCTTTCCTGGAAGCCATGTAGACCGTATGCACGATCATGCCTCCAGACTTGGGGCGTTTGGGTCCATTGCCTTTGGAATTTGCTGCAGGCGGTGGAATTTTCTCCAGCCTCGTCCTTTTATGGGAGGTTGAAGTTGAAGGATCCGTTGTAACAGGAGCCTGTGTAGAAGATGTTCCTCGCTGTATGACGGAGGGATAGCCTTTCTCTTGCCGAACCTTCATTTTCTTCAGTCGGCGAGAGTAGTCTTTGTCGATTACAGAGTCTTGGACTTTCCGCCAGACCCTGTGAATTTAGGAGGAGAGCCGCTGATGGGGCTGCTCCGGTTTCTCCTGCATTGTAGCCTCTGTGGGTGGGAGAGACTTCTTTAGAATCGCTGTTGGAGAGTTCTTTCGCACCCTCCTGAGCAGATCAAAGTTATTCCCGGTTGGAACAGTAGCGTCAAATTCCACCATTAGAGCCGACGGAGTAAGTCCAGAGGGGGAGTTGCCCCCAGCTTTTCTCACCCGGCGCCAGTGGCGACGTCGAGCGTGCCTTGTAGATGGGACCGCCTCAGTTTTGGAAGCGGCTTCTTCATACCCCTAGCTTTGTTGAGGGGCTGCTGCTAGTGCCAGCCTGTTGAAAACTGACATTCGTAGCAGAATTTGGGGTAGAACGACCAATCTTTCAAAGACCGATCTTTTTATAGGAGAAGCACCTTTGATGACTTCACCTGCCAGTGGAGTTGGAAGGGCTATCCATTTTGGGACAGTCCCTTCAGATATCACGAGCCTCTTTGTAGGCTCGTTTGAGCTTTGACTCAACCTGTTGAAGACTGAGATATCTGAGCTTTTGCCCAGCCTGTTGAAGACCGAGACATTGGATTTGGACGACCCATTGAGAGGGGTCGTGGCAGTTGCAAGTTGATCGAAGACCGACTTCTTACGGGCTTCCTCTTGCGGCACTGAAATCCATTGGAGGGAGCATGGTCCCGAAGAAAAATCCAGTCATGGCTTGAGTTACCTGCCCCATAGGCATTGAAAAGATGGAGGTCGCATGGGGCCCGTAAGTCATTCCTCCAGTTGGGGCGGAGCGGGAGTTGTTGTTGTAAGAGCAGTTGGAAGCCATTGATGTTCACTTCTGTACAGGAACAAGACACCAAATCTTAATACCTCGAATCCAAGGGCAACCATAGCAAACCGCGATTTTTTTCGCGAAACACGACACACGAAGTGTGGAGTGGAAAGAGGTAAAGGTCCAACCGGGCGTGCCAGAATCTGTTCACTGCCGAAAGACGAACCGGGACGTTGGGATGCCTGGCTTGAATTTTGGGGGCAGATGCTATTTGGTTTTATCCGTCCACCTCTCCAAAGATACCTAGTTTATTTATGGCACCATATATCGGAGGCTTGGACGGATGCGGCCGTTGTAGCAGACTTCGTCAGATTCCCCCTCATTCTCACAAGGGTTTTTGATTGTGGGGACACTCTTCCCTGCAGGCGCAAGCCCCTGCAGTTAATTACGCTACCGCATCGCGATAACCACTTTTTCCTACTCCGGAGGTTCACTTTGTGTCATGTGTGTTTGTTCACCGCCGAAAACAGAGAAATCGTCTGAATTTGGGGCCAGATACTATTTGGATTTCGTGGGGTCTACTGGCTTTTTAGTTAGTGGTCCAATGAAACAAACTCATATATATATATATATTTATTAATGGGTCCCCTCCTTTATTTAGGTATGATGGCCTCACTTCCTTACTTTCCTTACACTCGCTCGGAAATCGCTTTTCCAAAGTCGTCATTAGACGAGAACGCTATGGCGATGATTAGGGTACATGACAAGAACAATACGAGCCTTCTCTTATGGGGGGTTTGGTACGGTCACATTATCAGGGGCCGTCGTAGCTTTACCTGCGAAGTACCAACCGAACCCATCCGCTCAATGTCATTGATGGAGCGCCTGCGGACTGCTTATGCGGTGGAGGCAACTAATTGGACCCCAACATGCCGGCTTGAACCGTCAATGACCGGGATACCCAATCAACCTGTCACGCCCCGCTTCCCAGTATATGGACAGAGGACGCGATGAGGCCGCTACGTATTTACTCTGAAGTAAACACGCTAAGCGTATCTAAGCAATATAAGTAAACTGCACAAGAGACAGTGACAATGGATATAATTGAACAACAACGTTATTTATTAAACATTCTTTTTACAATACAACTGAAAAGTAAATATATGGAATGGAAAGCAATGCCTAAACAGTGGCATAAAAGAAATGGAAAATACAGAATGTAAATGTGTACAAGGAATCTAAAGCTCTGGGTCGAAAGCTAGCTGGTCCAAATCCTCGCTGGTGGGCTCGATCTCCAGTGAGTCCGAATCACCTGACGGCATTCCAAAGAAGAAGAAAGAAAATGTCATCAGCGAACAAATCACTCGGTAAGTCCCGTAACTAGACAAGAATGGAATAGACAGAATAAAGAGTATATTGTTATAATGTTGTATTTAGTGTTAACGCTGTTGTTTATAGCTTGGTACAGAAGAATGCCAGTGTATACGAGAGGAGTCCCACTATTCCGAAGACTAAGGTATACGGAGCATAAGGAACCGTTCAGCCACGGTACAACGGCAATTGAATTCAGGTTAGGTACATTATGGTTACAGTCTCGTGCCACTTTTAACACCTTCCGTACTAGTCTACCCCTTATAAACCCTACGATGTCATGATTGTATTGTTTGAATTTTATATTGTATATAGATGGATGACTTGTCGAAACCATGATATCAGTAAATGGATGTAACTGGAGAATCATGTAGATTGATGTATATCCATGGTTCAGTCAGTCAATATAAATTGATTAGATTGAATAGACGGATACATACATCCATGTTGTATTGAAGTTTGATACTTGAATCATATTCAAGTCAGATTGATTATATTGAGACTCAGTCTGAGTCAGACAATTAGAAAAGAAATTGAATCATTAATTAGGTTTTGGTGTTATCGATAACTGCTGCACATGGACGGCAGGATTTGTGTCTTTTTCAAAAACAATTACCGTGTTGATAACACCGTTTGTTAAGTTGTCTATCTTAAATAGGCAAGCACCCATATCTCCGGCTCCTTGAGGCTCAAGAAACTGGTCCCGCTTAAACCTATGTTTACTAGGGTCCTTATTGTAATTTAGTATAACTTGAGGGGGTTTTATGTAAAAATAATTTTGTATAATTTTCAAAATACACCTAAAGTATTTATTATCGTCTTTAGAGTTTTCATGGATATATATTTAATCAATATGACATTTCTAGTGAATAAAACCTAATTTCATAATATATGGTATTTATTTGTAATATTGGAATTATATGGTATTTTCTTGTAAATGATATATTTTTCTTGAATTTTGGAAATGTGGAATATTATAAATATTAAAAATAGATATTTTGATATTAATTACATATATATTTATTTATTAAAAATATATGTTTTATTTATAATAGAAATCACATTTTCTAAAGAAAATTGTATTTTTAAATCTTTCAAGATCGTATGCTCCTTGTGGAGGTCTGCATCTCAATCTACTAAGCCCGAAGATGTGCGATAATCCACACAATCCCGAACGGGTTCCCCGAATGGGTTGTAGAGGCATATTTGCAAAGATTTGTTAAAATACACATCTTGTAGAAAAATGTTTTTATAAGTCGGAGGTAGTTATGTGTAAAGTCGTATTTTTCCCAGATCTATGTTCCCAAATTCCATCATGCTATGTTACATATGAGTGTTGTGAGGAGGTAGGTCATTACCTCGTGAGTTTTCTAAGGTAATACGGTTTTAAAAAGTTCAAGTATGTCGAAATGAAACATGAAGGTATTTTAATGTAAAAGCGGAATAAAACTTGCTACGATTATTATTTTGATGTCAAATTTATTCTATTGCCTTTGTTAATGTTTAATGGTAATGAAATAATAGTTTGGTATTATTGTGTTTAAGAAAAATAGAACTTTTTAAGGAAAACCGAATCGGAAGTCGGATTAACTCCGCTTCCGTCGGGTTTTAGTTTTGAATATTTTTAGAATAGTGAAAAGAGGTAGAAGTAGGGAATTACAGGTTATTAGACTAGAAGAGAGAATAAGAAAGAGGTAGGAGGTGCCGGTGCGTCGTTTCGTTGTCGGAATCTTCTCGGATCGTCGTCGGAGCTTCGCCCTTTGCTAACTCCACTTGCACACAAAAGACTTAGGAATTTTCTTAAGAGTTTGGGTAGGGATTTATGAGTGAGGGGGGTGATTTGAGGGGTGGTATTTATAGGAAAAATCTAGGGTTTAGGTGTGATAAAAATTGTATTTAAATTTGCATTAAAAAGGATTAAAAGGGGTTATTTTAATTCTCTGGTTACTTGGAGAGAATTTAAACAGTGCAGAGGGAGTGGGGTAGGCCAAAGGGTGTAAGGGGTTCAAGAAAAATTGGGTTTGGGCCGAGTTGACCCGGCGGCGCCGGCCGAGTCAAGCGAGTCGCCGGCCCGAGCTGGGCGAGTCGGGGCTCGTGTCTTCTCCAGTGTCCCTGACACTTGGCCCAGCCTCGTGGCCATGTTTGTTTATTCTGTAACTTACCCTATTACGTGTAGTGCACGTGTAGACTCTTGGGCTTCTAAAAGATTAAAAGAATTTTAAATAAAAATAATGTGTGGCTGATGGGATTTGAACTCTGGTGCTTTGGTTCAGCAGTGCAAGGTCTTACTAATGTGCTACAAGCTCCTTCTTGTTGTACTATAGCAAAACAAACTTATAACTTGTGCTCAGACTCAAATACCCTTTTTCTGTATTTTTGAAAAAAAATTGTGCAGAAAGTTTAGGGTTGTTACACAACCCCTGATTGCCATTGATATTTTAGGACGCCGGATATATCAGGGTGAAGCTCGACCCTGGGGGCAGGTGTATAAGGTAGGCGTTACCCTGCGCCATCTAGTGGGCTACCTTCCGTAGGCCCGATACATTCTCTCCTCTCAACGCTCATGGTTGCAGAAGGTTAGGTTGTACCAAGCGGTGTATGTATCACTGTTTTACTATCACGCTCCCCATGTTTGGTGGGTCAAAGCCTTCTTGAACCAGTGGAATCTTCCCACGAACACATTTTTGCTTAGGGATCGCGAAGTCTCTATCTCCCTTGAGGAGTTTCATGAAATTTCAGGATTGCCGTTTAGGGGAGAGCATTACGAAGAATTACCGTCTCCTGATGAGTACATATTTGCTACAGTGCCCGCTATGCTTGATGGCTTGACGACCGAGAATGCTATTCGTCATAAGCACCCAAGTCTAATCAAGGTCTTGGGTATTTTGGAGAAACTGTTCGTGACATCGGAAGGGCAAGGTGTCACTTTCGATGCTTTCATTGCTTGCTTTCTCCGCGAAGATGTCTTATCCAAGAAGGCTCTGAAATTCGCGAGGATCGAGGATCCTTTCGGATTCGGCTTGAAGAAATTGCCAACCAAAGAAGAGGAACTGCCACAGTTTTATATTCCAAGCTCATCAGCCGTAACCTTTGACGCGGTCGCTGCCCCTGGAATAGATGAAGAAACTTTCTTTGTTGGCTTCATCGGCCTCTGGCTTAGCTGGTTCGCTATGCCGATATATCACCGTTTTATGAGAGCTTTCATCTTCTATCCTGCCCATCACATAACCGAAGGAGCACGATTGGCTATTGGCATTGCAGGACTATCACACTTAAACCATGGTTTAAGTATTGCTGCTAATACTTCAAATCATGGTGCGGACACCGTGAATTTCTCCCTCCACTACTTCACGTCGTGGATCAAGATGCGTGTGTTAGGCTTGTTTACCGCACACCGGCGGCCTGATTTCTATGAGTCATACACCTTCCCGCGAGTCATGAGGTTGGTCGATGCTTCTGCCCCTGATCCAACCCAGTTAGGGGCTCTGCGCGTACTACTAAATCCGTATTCAAACGAAGGCAGGATGGTTTTCAGTGACAGAGTCCTTTCTGCTCCTGCTGGGCCCATTCAACAGTTGTTCGATTTGTCGAAGAGTGGAGCTCCAGCTTTGAAGCCCAAAGAGATCATGCATTTATATTCAATCAGGCCGGGGTACTTAGTGTTTCGCCTAAATAATACTGTTCTCTTCATGCGGTACAATCTGCATCGCTTCACCCAGCAGCTGGGTTACAACCAGGGCGTCCCCTTCGAAGCCTTTTTAGTCGAGCCCACTCTTTCGCTGGAGGTCACTCACGACGTCATCCACCACTTCATGCGATTAGGTACGGGTTCCTTTTTCATGATTCCCGAGCCTGACTATCTTCTGAGGCCCGTAGGATCCTTTAAAAGCTGGTATCATCACCGGGTTAGGCCCATCATTGTAGAAGAGAGAATGGTGCTCTTTCAATGTAGAGCTCCTGCTTCGGCTCAAGCCATCAATGCCCCGTTGCGGCCACAGTCGGCTGTTTGCCCTCCTCTAAGGGAAAGCGGCTCAGTGCTCATTCCTAAAGCTGCACAAGCCGAATCAACTCCCTGTACTGCTGGTATGCCGATACGTACAAGAGCCGAGACAGCGACTCCTAATAAAGCACCAGTCGTGGCACCCCAAAAGGCAGATACCGAAGGCGATGTTGGGTAGCACCGCGCAAAAGCGCCAAAGGGGAAGAAGCGCCCCTCTACTAGTGTTAGCTCAGGCTCTAAAATGAGAAAGAAATTGGTCGTTGGTCTACTCGATACTTTGCTTGAGTCTGAACCCCTCCACGATGAGCCTATATCTATGCATGAACCAGACGACGGTCTCCTTTTTCCCGGCACGTCTGCTGAGAAAGCCGCTCAGTTGGCCGAAGCCTTAAGGCGATCGCAAGATGAAAATGAAAATGTGCGCCCGAAGAAGGGAGGCTTCGCCCTGTTGTATTCTATGACGTTGATCCGTTATTACCTAGATTACCAATGGGTCCTCTGACAATGGAAGAAGAACGGGCTCTCAAACAGCCCATCTCGGGCGTTTCTGAAGACGGGGCTACTTTGAAGACGGGCAAGCATTTGCTTTTGATCGAAACCCGAGGAGTGCATTTGATCATAAAAGAGCAGTGGCTTGAAAATGCCATATTTTAGGCTCCCTGGCGTATCGGTATGCATATTTTTCGTGTCTTTCGGCAAATAATTCATATTACTTTCATGTCACGTTATCTTTATGAAAAAATTTGTAAGGACTTCTGCAGCAGGCGTAGTTTCGAGCCCGGATCGTGCCATGGACATAGATTCTATGAATATCTCCCATGACACACCGAAGGGTGTAGAAGAGATTACCGGAGCTGCTATTCCCGCTGTGGAGCTTCCGGTGATGACTTCTATTCCTCCAGCAGAGATTGCTACACCGGCGATAGATCACATGGATATCTCTAGTGATGCACCGAAGGATGTAGAGGAGATTGTCGAAGCTGTTGTCCCTGCCTTGAAGCCTCTAGTGGTGGCTTTTGTCCCTCTATTGGCGGCTGCCACGCCGGCCATAGACTTCACAAATATCTCCAGTGACGCACCTGAAGGTGTAGAGGAGGTTGCCGAAGCTTCCATCCCTCCAGTTCAGAGCGGTCGAAGTATCGAAGGTAATCTTATATACATCTACATTTTGTTTAATGACCCCTCCATATATCAGAACCTTTCTTTCCCTCAGAATTGTGGGAGTTGGCGTCTTCTATTGTGGACCTTTCTCTGAGGAAAACCTTCCAGCGTTTACTTGACATGGCAGCCCAGCGAGCGATAACTCCACAAAGCATATTCCTTTCTTCGGGACAGGGTTGGTATTTTCTTTTCTTTTCATTTTATATTTTTATAATGATGCTGATGTGCCTTTATTTAAACTGCAGTCCTAGAAACTGAAGACTGATTGATCATTCCCTTCGTGTCGTATGTAAAATGTTTCACAACCAAAGAAATTTATACCGCAATCAATTGACGGTGTCTATTGTAGTTTCGTCAATAAGAACGGATCGTCCACTGAGAAAGTGTGATTTGCTCATTATTGTCTTAGTTGAGTTGAAAATTAAAGAATAAAAGAAAATGTATGAAAATTGATTCAAGATTTGTGAGTTTTTATTTTCAAGAAACTTAAAGAAAGTAAAGATCTAAAATCAAAAATCAAGAAATGTTCCCAAATTGTTTGAATTATCAAGATTTGTAAAGAGGCTTGTCGGAATCGATCCAATTGATAGTGATGATGAATACTAAATCAATTGATGATGAATACTAATTATTACAAATTCTTATCTATTGAAGATTTGTTGCTAGATCGATGACGATCAACGAGATTTAGGGATTTATTGAAGAAATTTATTGAAGAAACTAGGGTTTCTTCATCATCATCCCTTGTCCTTTCATTGATTATCATTCAAATTCTAGCCTCTAGCAAATTGAATCATCGATCGTTGATCTCTAATTTGGAGCAAAGAAATCAATCTCACTCAAATTAGGTTTTCGATGATTCAATTTCCTAAAGTTTACAAAACTCATAAGACTTAAGAATCGTTCAAGAATTTAATCATCATCATCTACCTATTTTCTCGAATCCGATACAAGCGGAGATTTCACTCACACATCATGAAAAAGGAAAGAATCAAGAATCGATAAATTTTCATAATGCAAGAATGTAAAAAAAGCAAGATTTATAATATTCACCTTTATTAATCGATGATTAGGTAAAATTCACTCAACTCGAGGTTACAAGATTTGAGGAGGTAACTAAATCCTCCGAAATTAGCTTCGCATCGATCTTCTTGAGTCGCGGATCGTCATGGATCTCTTGCTCGGATGAAGGTCGGCGTTGCTTCAAAGGATCTCCATTTGCTTGCTTGATTCTCTTTTCGATGAATCTTGATTTGACTTTTGAATTGGATTTGAGGCTAGGGTTTTGGATCACAAGTTGTGTTACTCAACTTGTGTTTGGAATTGTTGAACCGCCTTATCAATGAAGCCCTATGTCCCTTTTTATAGGTTTCCCCTTTAGCTTCCCCTAGAAGCTAGATCTAGCTTCCCTTGGAAGCTTGGTTGTTATGAAGCTTGCATAGAAAGCTAGGTAGTTATGAAGAAGTTTCTAGATTAAGCTAGTTAGTTAGCTTGCATGAGAAGCTTGGTGGTTATGAAACCTACACAAGAAGCTTGGCTGTTTGAGGGGAAGCTTTTGGAGAAATCTACAAAATTCGAAACGTCTTGGAGAAGCTTGGCCGTTAAAAGGAGACCTCTTGGAAAATGACCAACCACCGATGAGTCAACGCGGCCGCGGATCCGCGGCGGATCGGCCTGACTCGGCTGCGGATCCACGGCCGTTTAAGGTGATCTCTGCATGGAATTCTCAGGTTGATTTGGTGCTGATCTTTAGGGCCTTATTTTATATTTGGAATCTTTTTATACTTTCTTATTTACTTCCAGATCACAAGTCTTGGACTTGACGTATTTTATCAGCACTTTTAGCAGTTCCGGCTCTTTTACCTGGAGAATTTCCTGCACACAATCTCGAGAAAAGTGTTTGATATACAAAAGATCACGTATGCAATAATAAACACACAATTTCCCTCATAATGCTAGTTATAATGTATAACACATGTTATTTGGTATTTTTGCAGACAAATTGCTAATATGTGCTATATTTATACCAAACACCATTAGATGATTACAAATAGTAGGGAAATTGCTGTGTTAAAAATGCAATATTTTCGACTGATCAAATTCCCCCAAACATAATTTTGGTCATCTAGAGCAAACTTATTTTATTCAAAAGAAAGAGAAAATATAATAAAAAGAAAAACTAAGTAGCATACTTTCGTAGGCAACACGATTGCACTGAGCACGTGCAACAAGCCTTTAAACCTCCAGGTGTCCCTAATAGGAGGAGTGTTGTCTCCTGAGGGTTTTCAGCGGATTGCACCCCCAAAATCCCATAATAAAAGGAAGATCGTGAAAGTTACATGTAAAGAGAAGAATTATAAAAGAAAGACATTGAAAATTAGAGTTTCCAACTACGCTACCTTTTTTGTTGTCATGAGCCCTATCTTAATAGTCATGAAAAGATGTTAGAAATCACATCATCCCTCAATAAAACATCGTCTTGATTCTTCATTCCTACCTTTCTTCCAAACATCGATCATATACCCCTACGTGTGTGTAAAAGACATCCATACACTCGGAGAATTCAATTCAAGCTATCATACTCTTGTCCATCTACCTCAGTACTTTTTAGTCGATGAATATTTAGATGGATTTGCTCACATATTTTTCATGCGGCCGTTAATACTTCTTGAGGTACTAACCGACCGATTACTCATGTGTTTGCTGATTAGGTGTATTAGTATTTTCCTCGTCTTGCAACACCTAAGGCTTAGCAGTGACTCCCAAACCAGTTGGTCTAAGGCACTAGGTGATGAAGCACCCTCGCTATATTTTTTATTGCTGCCTTGGTGATAACAAAACCAGTGTTCATTTTTCTTCACTATTTTATATTTTCTTCATTTATTATTTTCTTCATACTTTGGCTTTTAGACAAGAGCATTTCAAGGTATCCTCTACTATCCCGAGTTTCAAGACGTGTGTAAGTGCGTATAGTAGGGTATCAACATTCAAATGTTTGGCTTACAGAATAGGAACTATTTTTCAGACTTATTTTTATCCTCAGATTAGTGACTTCCTTCATCTTACTAACCTTTGGGACAACGGCTCATAACTACTTATTACTAGTTCATTTAAGAAAACTTCTAATTTTCTTGGTTTCCTTAAATTTTTCCAATCTTTTGGATGTAAGTTTTCACTATCTAATCTTGTATTATCTAATTAAATATTAAATATTTTTATCTTTTGAATTTTTTTAAATTTTTTTATATGTTTTATATGCTTTGTGCTTATGCAAAGTATGATGCAAAGTGATGCGTAAATAAACACAAACCTCCCCCAAACTTGTTTTCAACAGTGTCCTCACTGTTGTCTTCTGCTAGATCACAAAAACCTGTAAATTTGGGAGGAAATTTATCAATGAGGGCAATAAATATGATCGTGAAAATCCTCCCCTAAACTTATTCTTTTCACCCACCTCCATTCTAAGGATGATACAGTATTTTATAAGACATGGAGGTGAGACGGAGGAATTTTAATCAAGATAAAGCGGCTCCTGTAAAAACAGGAGCTCCTCCGTGGGGTCAGTGGAAAAATACCGTTTTAATCTATGTCCATTTACTTGGAAAATTGTACCGTTTTCAACATTTTCAACCTTAACTGCCCCATGCGGGTATACATACTGCACAACAAAAGGTCTTTTCCACCGAGGTCGTAGCTTACCCGCATGAAGATGGAGTCGTGAATCATAAAGAAGGACTTGTTGACCAGGTGTAAAAGTTTTTCTCAAAATGTTTTTATCGTGAAATTCCTTAGTCCGGTTCTTTACAATTACAGCATTATCGTAAGCTTCATCGCGGAGTTCGCTTAGCTCGTTTAATTGCAGCTTCCGAAAGTTGCAGGTTTGATTTAAGTCAAAGTTAAGTTCTCTAATGGCCCACATTGCTTTGTGCTCAATCTCGACCGGAAGGTGACAAGCTTTTCCAAACACTAGTCTGTAAGGAGACATACCTAGATCGGTTTTATATGCTGTTCGGAACGCCCAAAGAGTATTCGTCGATTTGGTTGACCAATCTTTTCGATTTTTAGAAACAGTTTTCTCCAAAATTTGTTTGATTTGTCTGTTTGAAACCTCAGCTTGCCTGCTCATTTGGGGATGGTAGGGGGTAGAAAGTTTGTAGTTGATTGCATATTTCTGCATCAAAGTCTCGAAAGACCGATTGCAGAAATGCGTCCCATTATCGCTAATGATAGCGCGTGGGTGTCCAAATCACGAAAAGATATTTTCTTTAAGGAACCTAATGACAACCTTTTTGTCATTAGTGCGACAAGGAATAGCTTCAACCCATTTCGAGACATAATCAACCGCAAGCAATATGTACAAATTCCAAAAAGAGTTGGGAAAAGGACCCATAAAGTCAATACCTCAAACGTCAAAAATTTCAACCACCAAGATGGGTTGAAGTGGCATCTCATTTCTCCGGGAAATCTTACCTGTGTGTTGACACTGTGCACAGGTTTTGTAATGATCAAATGCATCTTTGAACAAAGTCGGCCAATAAAAACCGCATTGCAAAACATTTTCCATCGTCTTTCGAGGACCGAAATGACCCCCACATGCCTGATCATGACAAAAAGATAGAACACTCTTGAATTCATCATTAGGGACACATCTGTGAATGATCTGGTCAGGAAAATACTTAAACAGATAGGGTTCATCCCAGTAAAAATGTTTTACTTGGTATAGAAATCGATGTCTGTCCTGTTTCGACCATTCGCGGGGAATAAGTCCCGTAACAAGATAATTCACAATATCCCTGAACCAAGGTTCGTCGGATACATTCAAGAGTTATTCGTCTGGAAAAGAATCATTGATCGGCAGGGTTACAGGTGAAGAAGAGATGCGTGATAGATGATCGGCTACCACATTTTCACATCCTTTCTTATCTTTAATAACAAGATCAAATTTTTATAATAGAAGGATCCAACGTATTAGCCTACCTGTAGCATCCTTTTTCGCCAAAAGATGTTTCAAGACGGAGCGGTCAGTGTACACAACAATAGGTGAGCCAATCAAGTAAGGCCTGAATTTTTCTAATGCAAATACAACTGCCAAAAGTTCTTTTTCAGTAGTTGTGTAGTTAATTTGAGCATCGTTCAGGGTCTTACTTGCATAATAGATTACGTGTGGCATATTTTCAATGTGCTGTCCTAAGACTGCACCAACTGCAAAATCTGATGCATCACACATAAGCTCAAAAGGGTGGTTCCAATCTGGAGAAGATAAAACGGGGGCTGTAGTGAGAGAGTGTTTGAGTGAGTCAAATGCCGCCTCACAATCCGAGTCAAAGTGAAAGGTTGTGTCCTTGGCGAAGAGAAGAGTTAAAGGTCTAGCAATTTTGCTAAAATCCTTAATGAATCTCCGATAAAAGCCTGCATGGCCAAGAAAAGATCGTATATCCTTGACGCATTTAGGATGATGAAGGTTTTGAATGACGTCTATTTTAGTTTTGTCAACCTCAATGCCTTTCCATGAAATAATATGTCCAAGCACAATTCCCTCTTGGACCATGAAATGGCATTTTTCCCAATTCAAAGTTAAGTTCTTCTCTTTACAACGAGTAAGAACTGCGTCAAGATGAGATAGGCAGTCATCAAAAGAATCTCCGAATATCGAGAAATCGTCCATGAAAATCTCCAGAAAATTCTCGACCATGTCCGAGAATATCCCCATCATACACCGCTGAAATTTAGCGGGAGCATTGCATAACACAAAGGGCATGCGTCTATAAGCAAAAGTACCAAAAGGACAAGTAAATATGGTTTTATCTTGATCCTTTTCGGCAATAGGGATCTGGTTATAGCCAGAGTATCCGTCCATGAAGCAGTAGTATTCCCATCCAGCTAAGCGTTCTAACATCTGGTTAATGAAAGGTAGAGGAAAGTGGTCTTTCCTCGTTGCGGCATTGAGTTTTCTATAATCAATACATACACGCCACCCAGTTTGAGCGAGTGTCTGGATTAACTCATCTGCCTCATTTGTTATGACCGTGATGCCAGATTTCTTAGGAACGATATGAATTGGACTCACCCATTGGCTATCGGAGATTGGGTAAATGATACCATTGTCAAGGCATTTGACGATTTCTTTCTTCATTGCCTCCTTCATGACGGGGTTTAACCGTCTTTGTGGTTCTCGGGTTGGCTTGGCTTCATCCATCAGATGTATACGATGTTCTACAATCAAGGGACTAATCCCTTTGATGTCAGCCATAGTCCAACCAAACGCCTGCCTATTAGATCTCAATACCGTTAAAAGCGCATTCTCTTACTCTGAGGCTAGAGAAGCGGATATGATCACGAGTAAAGACTCATTCTCACCTAAATATGCTTATTTAAGATGAGAAGGTAAAAGTTTGAGATCTAATGCTGGCAGAGAAATTATAGAAGGTGGGGTCATCGAATGATATTCGGAGTCACAAAAAAGCTCATGTCCTGCAAAAGATACGGACTCAGAAAGAGAAGAGTCAAGAGTGTCAGACTCAAGAGTGGAAAGAGTGTCCTCACTAAGATGTGCAAGATCAAACATTGATGTGCTAGTGTCATCGAGATCTTTAAAGCAAAGTTCATCAACTTCGCAGCTTTCGGGAGCAATCTCGTGGACAGAACAAACATCAAATATGTGAGCTGAGGGTTCAGACGGCTGACTTCCAATTTTATAAATGTTCAGTTCAATTGTCATTTTTCCAAAAGATAGGTTCATTGAACCGTTTTGACAGTTAATGACAACATTGGAAGTGGCAAGGAATGGTCGACCTAAAATCACCAGAATTTGGTTCCGTGGGTTTGCTACAGGTTGTGTATCAAGAACAATAAAGTCTACAGGGAATATGAATTCCCCGACTTTTATCAACACATCCTCCAGTTCACCCTTAGGTTTGGTGATTGATCGGTCTGCCATTTGGAGAGTGCGATGAGCTGGTTTCAACTCTCCAATCCCTAACTGCTCGTAGACAGAATATGGAAGCAGGTTAACACTTACGCCCAGGTCAAGTATAGCATGGTTAATGTTTTTACCCCCAATAGAAATCGATATCGTAGGACATCCTGGGTCCTTACGTTTCTTTGGTAACTGTGGGGTAAAAGCAGTGCTAACATTATTAGTTATGAAAACCTTTTTGGGCACTTGAGTCTTTCTCTTCCTAGTGCACAGGTCCTTAAGAATTTTCGCATAAGCGGGGACTTGTTGAATAGCATCTAGAAGAGAGATGTTGATGTTAACCTGTTTAAACATTTCCATAATCTTCTCCATATGTGGACTCGATTTGTTTCCCTTTAACCGATTCGGATAAGGAGCTTTAGCAATCAGAGCTGGGTCCAACATTAGAGAAGGAGGTGTGTATGGAACTGATCCCAGAATAGGAGTGGGGATCGTCTTTGGTGGACTAGAAGAGGTATGCTGAGGTGTCAAGCCTTGGGGAAAATGAAGAATAGGCTCGCAAGAAGGTGGTGGGGTAGAAGAACAAGGATCATAAGTAGAAGTGTGTGTGGAAGGGAAAGTCTCAGCCAGGGTATTATTGATAAACTTTTTATTATCATCAATCTCTTCCCCAACTTGATTATTCAGCACTCTTCCTGATCTCAACGTTGTGATGGCATTCACATTGTAGTGTTGTGAATGTCCAGGATTCGGTAGGGGTTGAGACGGAAGTTTTCCTTTCTCTCTAGCACTCATTTCGGCTTTTAATTGTGCAATTTGTGCTTCCATCGATTTTATACTCTCAGCTTGGGAGGTGGAGTTTTTCTTTATATCATCGACAGAAGACTGAATCTCGGCCGAAACTTGCATGAAATTTTTCAGAATCAAATTCATGGTTTGTGCGAGTGAAGAGAATTCATCGGTACCGGTCAACTGCAAAGGATTATATGGTGCAGGTGTGTTGACTGGATTTTGAAAGTTTTGTGATTGGTAAGGGTGCTGACTCAGTTGAAGTGGTTGCTGTTGTGGTGGAGGAGCCCTTTGGAAATTATTTTGATTTGGAACCGTGTTTTGCTTTTGTTGTTGGTTCCAAGCAAAATTTGGGTGATTCCTCCAACCCTGATTATAAGTGGAAGAATACGGATCGTTTCTAGATCTTTGTTGGAAAGCAGCATTGGTATGCTTTTGATCTTGAAACGGAGAATTTAAAGGACATTCTTCCGTAAGATGAGATAGATCAGAACAACATCCACATACAGTTTTGGAAAGTGACATCTGATTTAGGGAGGCTGCTAAAAATTTATGTTCCATAGTTTCGAGTTTCTTTTGCATTTCTGCCATTTCAGCTCTAATTCCTATGGAAACATCAATTTGGTGAATGCCACCCCTAGACGATGACTGGTTTACACTCTCGCACTGTAAAGTTTTCTCAGCGAAATCTTCTAAAAATCTCCAGGCTTCACCATCATCTTTATTCATGAAGGTGCCTTGACACATGGATTAAAGGTTCTGTTTTGTTGAAGGATTAATACTGATCAGTCGAAAATATTGCATATTTTAACCGGCAATTTCCTCATCATTTGCATTCATATAGAAGTGTTCGGTATCCGTATTTCACATATTAGCAAATCGATCGCAAAATATCAGATTACATGTATTCGACCTTAAAACCGGCATTTCTAGGGAAATTGACTGCATTTCATCACATGGCATATTTTCTATATCTTGCAACCCGTGTTTCGAAGTCTGTGCAGGAAAAGAAGCTTGCTCGATCATTACATCGCTCGAAAGATACGTAAAATCACTAAATTCAAATCTGGTATCATTACAAAGGAGAAAATGAAATTCAACATATCAAAGGAAGCTACAAACATCAGCCAAAGGTCACACCAGAAGAACCAGAGCCCAAACACACCAACAAGCCGCGGATCCGCGGCATGGGCTTGCTTAGGCCGCGGATCCGCGGTGGGTCCAGGGGATCACTTCCCCAATTTTACACCAGAACTCCTGTTTCAGCTCCTACAGTTCAGAAAGACACTCCAAGTTCCAGAAGACTCCAGAGACTTCTACCAGATCAGCAAACACTTTGAGCTTCACTTAATTAGCCTATTATTCTAGAACTTTCCCTAAACCCTAGCTTAAACCCTAAGCTAGCTCCTAACAAACTCCTTCTAGAAACTCCTCAACAAACTTTTGGAGGGAAAGGGAAATTCAAACTCAAACCTAGGGTTTGGGAGCTCTATAAATAAGACCCTAGGCTCATTATCCCCACATTATTCAACCTTGGGAATTATTCATCCAATTAGTGAATCTATCCCCAAATCCATCTCTCTTTTCATCTCCTTCTTCCTCAAGTCTAGTGACAGGGCTTGTAGGAAACCCTAACCCTAATTCCAATTGAAATCAAGAATCCCGAGTACCCATTAAGCAAGAAGCCCGACAACCTTTAGGAGCGGAGCCGATCTTCAACGGAGCAAGCGATCCGAGCCGATCCACGACTCATGAAGCCGAGCGACGCCCGATCAACAATCTAGATTCTTCTTCTTGTAGTTCTTGAAGCAAATGTAATCAAAATTGTTGAGATCAATAAAGGTGATATTCTTTTATCTTGTTTTCTTTAATTTCCGCATCATGATATCTTTACAATCTGTGAATCTTTTATGTGTGGTGATGTGTGAATAAAACTCCGCTCGTCGAGGAGTCGAGACGGTCAATAGAATGATGATGTAAAATAGCTTTAATCGATTCTTGATTCCTATGATGGTTTGTAAACCCTAGCAAGTTCAAGAACCGACAACCCATTTCGTTACGATGCTTTCTTGAATGATATCGCTCGAAATTGGGGAGTTAGGATCGTTTCTTGAAATTGCTAGAGGCTAGAATGTGAATGATATCGACAACAGAACAAGGGATAAGATGAAACCCTAGTTTCACGAGAAAGCCCTAACTCTTGTCGATGATCATCGATCTAGTATCAATCCTTCGAAGGACAAGAACACGATATCTTTAGATTACATCACGTCTATCGATCCTATCGATTCCTACGAGCCTCTTTTAGATTCTTGATTGTTGATTGGAAATATTATCAAAACAACCGATTCTTGATTGTTTATAGTTTCTTGATTCTTGAGTAAAGAATAGTGACACTCGAATACAAATCATTCTTGAATCATGTTTTCTTTTATTGTTGCTTAACTTTTCATTTCAAACGTATCAAAATACAATTGAATTGTGCAATCCCTGTGGACGATCCACACTCATTCATTAACTACATCCGACACCGTAGTTTGATTGCGGTCAATATAAGTTTTTGATTGTAATTTCTTTACAAGTTTATTTTACACATCAGAAAACGATCAATCAAAATGGCGCCGTTGCCGGGGATCGCGCTAATTCATTTACATTTTTAGTTTGAAGTGAAAGAATTATTACATTCTACTTCTTGAAATCAAAATTCGTACAAACTCTTATACGTGTGTTGTGATTTGATTGCAAGGAGATCTGGAGCATTCTGTGCTGTGGAAAAATTATTTGGGATATACCAGAGAGCTGAGGGAGGCAACAGAAAGCAGCTGAAGAAATTTGGTGGAGTGATCCCTTGAAAGAACCGCGGAAGCGCGGCATATACATGCTCATTGCGGCGGAAACGCGGCAGCATTGAAGGATCACTGAAAAATTTTCAGTGCAGGTGATTTCTTGCTCTCTCCCCTCTCCCTTTTTAGCTCCAACTAACACTTTGCTGCAGGATTCTTTGCAAATAAATCGCAGCGCCGCAAAAGCAAAATAAATTTGTGTGTGATTTTGATTTCTTGGTTGTTTGCATTCTAATACGGAAATTTAAGGGGCACGGCCAAATCCAAATTAGGTGGGGATTTCATTACCCTTCCTAGGCCCCGAAAATCGCAAAACTTGCATCCGCGTTTACCCTCATTAATTAAAAGAAATCTAGAGATGACTCTAAGGACCGTCGCGCTCAATTAGGACAAGAGAAGGCCGTGGGTAATTCATTGCTTATCCGCGTTTTCTTGTGGTGCCTAAGGCGAGTGTGTCTAAGGCTAGTGGTTTTTAATTAGGCCCACTACTTACGTAGTGGAGTACCTTCCCACTTACCTGGCACTTATCCGGCCACAGGGGGACAAAGAGGCAGTGGAGGATTCTATCCTGCGACTTGTCTTTTGGCAGTTAGGAGCGGTCTAGAGCCGGACCTAGGTGACCACTAGATTCTAGGGTTGTGTGCTGCATTTGTTTTGTCGCATCATTTTTTCAAAAATCCGTCCCTTTTTCAAAAGCAAACACCGCATTCATTTTACCCCTAATTATAAGCCAACGCTGCCACTTGTACTAACCCATTTTAGTGCAAGATAGGCTGGACACGGGATTCTAGTGCCCGTTTAGTCCGCGTACCTTTTATCGACTCCGAAGTCGATATTTCTCCATTTACCCTTCCTTTACCTACTACCACATCCACACCGATGGATCCGAATCCATCAAACTTCTTTGACCCTAATCTGCCGCCGTCCGTTGGTGCGCAGAATCCACCCCACATTTCTCTTCAGGAAAGATGCTATCCACTTAGAGGTCCTCTTTCGACCTGCTTATCCACACCACCAGCCAATGGGGACAACTTTGAAATTAAGCCCCAGTATATCAATCTTTTACTTAAATACCACGGACTCGAGACTGAGGACGCTTACGTTTTCATTACCAAATTTGAAAACGTATGCGCAATGATGGGTACGTCACAACTTTCAGTGGATGCTATGCGTCTACGACTTCTCCCATTTACCTTGTGCGATATAGCCGAGAAGTGGCTATACAACACTACCGCACATTCTATTACGAATTGGGGAGAATTCGTCGCGGCATTCCTTAAGAAATTTTACCCAATCCAAAAGACAGCTCGAATCCGTAGCGAACTGAATCAATTTGCCCAGCTCCCTGCTGAACCATTCTCTAAATGCTTTGAACGTTTCAAGGATCTATTGGTTCAATGTCCTCATCACGGCATCCCGAGATGGGAGCTTTGCCGAATCATATATGAGGGCAGTAACCCTAATACTAAACAGAGCCTTGAAAACATGTGTCAAGGTACCTTCATGTCTAAGGATGATGGGGAAGCTTGGCGATACTTAGAAGAGTTCGCTGAGAAGTCTTTACAGTGGGAAAGTCCATCATTTAGGAGTGGCAACAACCAATCAGATGTTTCCATAGGAGTTAGAGCTGACATTTCAGCTATACAAAAGAAACTCGAGACTATGGAAAACAAATTTTTAGCTGCCTCCCTTAACCAAATGTCACTTTCCAAAACTGTATGTAGCTGCTGTTCTGATCCGTCTCACTTGACGGAAGAATGTCCGTTTCAAGGTCGTGAGCATACCAATGCCGCATTTCAACGACCTAGAAACGATCCTTTTTCTTCCACATATAATCAGGGTTGGAAGAATCACCCTAATTTTGCTTGGAACCAATCACAATCACAAAACACGGTTCCAAACCAAAACAATTTTCAAAGGGTTTCTCCACCACAACAGCAGCCACAACTTCAATTAAGTCAGCACCCCTTTCAAGCACATAATTTTCAAAATCAGGTCAACACACCTGCACTGTCTAGTCCTTTACAGTTGACCGGAACTGATGAATCCTCTTCTTTTGCACAATACATGAATTTGGTCTTGACAAATATCATGCAAGTTTCGGCTGAAATGAAATCTTCCGTCGATGACATGAAGAAAAACTCTGCGTCCCAAAACGAGAGTATTAAATCGATGGAAGAAGAAATTGCAAGATTAAAAGCCGAACTAAGTGCAAGAGAGAAAGGGAAACTTCCAGCTCAACCCTTACCCAATCCTGGTTATTCACATCATGTGAATGCAATCACCACGTTGAGATCTGGAAGAGTGCTTGACAATCATGTTGGGAAGAAGTTGATGATACTGATAATCCTATTAACACCCCGGCTGAGACCTTTCCACACACACACACTTCTGACCCTACTTCTTTTACCCCACCACCCTCTTCCGAGCCTATTCTCCATTTCCCAAAAGGCTCGCCACTACAGCCCACCTCTTTTACCTCTCCACGGACGATCCCCACTTCTATACTGGGATCGGTTCCACACACACTTTCTTCTCCTATGATGGACCCAGCGCTTATTGCTAAAGCACCTTATCCTAATCGGTTAAGGGCTAACACACCAAGTCCACAGATGGAGAAGATCACTGAGATGTTTAAACAGGTTAACATCAATATCCCTCTTCTAGATGCAATTCAACAAGTCCCTGCATATGCTAAAGTTCTTAAAGATTTTTGCACTAGAAAGAGGAAGAAACAAATGCCCAAGAAGATATTCATGGCAAAAACAGTAGACACAGCTTTCCCCCAACAATTACCGAGGAAACGTAAGGATCCTGGATATCCTACGATTTCCATCTCTATTGGGGAGAAACACATTAACCGTGCTCTACTAGATCTTGGGGCAAGTGTTAACCTGCTTCCTTTCTCAGTTTATGAGCAGTTAGGGATCGGAGAGTTGAAACCATCTCCTTGCACTCTCCAGATGGCTGACCGATCAATCACCAGACCTAGGGGTGAACTAGAGGATGTGTTGATAAAAATTGGGGAATTTATTTTCCCTGTGGACTTTATTGTAATTGATACACAACCTGTAGCGAACTCACGGAATCAAATTCCGGTGATTTTAGGTCGCCCCTTTTTGGCCACTTCCAATGCTATCATCAATTGTCGTAACGGTTCCATGACCCTATCCTTTGGAAACAGGACAATTGAGATGAACATTTACAAGTTAAGAAGTGTACCCTCCGAACCTACTGCTCAGGTATGTTCTGTCGACTTAATGGATGTCGACAGCAGCGAATTTAATGATCCTCCTGATACTGATCTTGACTCTTTTCATACGTTATTGTTTGACCCAACTATGTATCATACACATACGGACTCTTCCACCGAGATGTCCGGGTCTGCAATTAACACCGATTATGAAATGCTTTTAGAGTCTGAAGATCACCCCGCACCATGTGATGACATTATTCTTCGGGGTATAGATGAAACTTTTGAGGAGATCTTCGCTGATGAACTCGCATTTCTAAAAAGCACGGGTGTTGAGATGAATCATCTTCCAATCACTGAAATTGAACCTCCACCCCTTCTTCTGAACTGTAAAAAGAATGCGAGCAATCCATCACATTCACTGCATCGTCTCTCCAAAACGAGACGCACACACATTCTATTCCACCACTTTCCTTTTCCCCACTTCTTCTTCCACCAACCAGAGCACTGCATTGATAAAATTTTTGAATGGTTGGTGTTAACCTTCGGTCTTTGCAAAGCTTGGCATCGACCAAGGATTTTTGACCCCCACTTGTGATTTTCAAAGTTTAACATTGCATAATTCAAGTTTGGGGGGTATAATTTTTTCTGGCTCCTGAAAAGAAAATTTTTACAAAATAATGAGCCAAAAATAAGTTTGGGGGAGGGTCTTCACTTAAATATTTTGCCCCCACTAATAATTCCTCCCAAGCTTACAGGTTTTTCGAGATTTAGCAGAAGGCAACAGTGAGGACACTGTTGAAAACAAGTTTGGGGGAGGTTTGTGCTTATTTTCGCATCATTTGCATATCATTTGCATAAGCACAAAACATTTTTTTTTCTTTTCGAAAACCTATAAAAATTTAAAAAAAATTTTCAAAACTATAAAAATATTTTTGTATATAAATAAGATAATGAAAGTTTAGATAGTGAAAAATTACATCCATGAGATTAGAAAATTTTTAGAAAACTAAGAAAATTAGAAGTTTTCTTATACGAACTAGTAATAAGTAGTTATGAGCCGTTGTCCCAAGGGTTAGTAAGATGAAGGACGTCACTAATCTGAGGATAAAAATAAGTCTGAAAAATAGTTTCTATTCTGGAAGCCAAACATTTTGAACGTTGATACCCTGCTATTCGCACTTACACACGTCTTAAAGCCTGGGATAGTAGAGGATACCTTGAAATGCTCTTGTCTTAAAGCCAAAAGTATGAAGGAAATAAAAAAAAAAGTGAATAAAAAATATAAAGTGGTGAGAAAAATGGACACTGGTTTTGTTATCACTGAAGGCAAGAAAAATGTATAGCGAGGGTGCTTCTTCACCTAGTGCCCTAAGGCCAACTGGTCTGGGAATCACTGCTATGCCTAAGGTGGTGCAAGACGAGGAAAATACACCAAGTAAGCAAGCACATGAGTAATCGGTCGGTTAGTACCTCAAGAAGTATTAACGGTCGCATGAAAGTGTGTGAGCAATCTCATCTAAATATTCATTAATTAAAAAGTACTGAGGCTGATGGGCAAGAGTATGATAGCTTGAATTGAATTCTCCGGGTGTAGGGATGTCCTTTACACACACGCAGGGTTATATGATCGATGTTTGGAATACAGATAGGAATGAAGAATAAGACGATGTTTTATTGAGGGAGGACGTGATTTCTAACATCTTTTCATGACCATTAAGATAGGGCTCATGACAACCGAAAAGCTAGCTTAGTTGGAAACCCTAATTTTCAAGGCTTTTCTTTTACAATTCTCTTCTTTAAATGTAATATTCATGATCTTGCTTTTATTATTGGATTTTGTGGGTGCAATCCGCTGAAAACCCTCAGGAGACAACACTCCTCCTACTAGGGACACCTAGAGGTTTAAAGGCTTGTTGCACGTGCTCAGTGCAATCGTGTTGCCTACGACAGTGTGCTAGTTAGTTTTTCTCTCTCTTTATTTTCTCCTTCTCTTTTTAATAAAACATTCGCTCGAGACGATCGAAATTAAGTTTGGGGGTATTTGATCAGTCGAAAATATTGCATATTTTAACCGGCAATTTCCTCATCATTTGCATTCATATAGAAGTGTTCGGTATCCGTATTTCACATATTAGCAAATCGGTCGCAAAATATCAGATTACATGTATTCGACCTTAAAACCGGCATTTCTAGGGAAATTGACTGCATTTCATCACATGGCATATTTTCTATATCTTGCAACCCGTGTTTCGAAGTCTATGCAGGAAAAGAAGCTTGCTCGATCATTACATCGCTCGAAAGATACGTAAAATCACTAAATTCAAATCTGGTATCATTACAAAGGAGAAAATGAAATTCAACATATCAAAGGAAGCTACAAACATCAGCCAAAGGTCACACCAGAAGAACCAGAGCCCAAACACACCAACAAGCCGCGGATCCGCGGCATGGGCTTGCTTAGGCCGCGGATCCGCGGTGGGTCCAGGGGATCACTTCCCCAATTTTACACCAGAACTCCTGTTTCAGCTCCTACAGTTCAGAAAGACACTCCAAGTTCCAGAAGACTCCAGAGACTTCTACCAGATCAGCAAACACTTTGAGCTTCACTTAATTAGCCTATTATTCTAGAACTTTCCCTAAACCCTAGCTTAAACCCTAAGCTAGCTCCTAACAAACTCCTTCTAGAAACTCCTCAACAAACTTTTGGAGGGAAAGGGAAATTCAAACTCAAACCTAGGGTTTGGGAGCTCTATAAATAAGACCCTAGGCTCATTATCCCCACATTATTCAACCTTGGGAATTATTCATCCAATTAGTGAATCTATCCCCAAATCCATCTCTCTTTTCATCTCCTTCTTCCTCAAGTCTAGTGACAGGGCTTGTAGGAAACCCTAACCCTAATTCCAATTGAAATCAAGAATCCCGAGTACCCATTAAGCAAGAAGCCCGACAACCTTTAGGAGCGGAGCCGATCTTCAACGGAGCAAGCGATCCGAGCCGATCCACGACTCATGAAGCCGAGCGACGCCCGATCAACAATCTAGATTCTTCTTCTTGTAGTTCTTGAAGCAAATGTAATCAAAATTGTTGAGATCAATAAAGGTGATATTCTTTTATCTTGTTTTCTTTAATTTCCGCATCATGATATCTTTACAATCTGTGAATCTTTTATGTGTGGTGATGTGTGAATAAAACTCCGCTCGTCGAGGAGTCGAGACGGTCAATAGAATGATGATGTAAAATAGCTTTAATCGATTCTTGATTCCTATGATGGTTTGTAAACCCTAGCAAGTTCAAGAACCGACAACCCATTTCGTTACGATGCTTTCTTGAATGATATCGCTCGAAATTGGGGAGTTAGGATCGTTTCTTGAAATTGCTAGAGGCTAGAATGTGAATGATATCGACAACAGAACAAGGGATAAGATGAAACCCTAGTTTCACGAGAAAGCCCTAACTCTTGTCGATGATCATCGATCTAGTATCAATCCTTCGAAGGACAAGAACACGATATCTTTAGATTACATCACGTCTATCGATCCTATCGATTCCTACGAGCCTCTTTTAGATTCTTGATTGTTGATTGGAAATATTATCAAAACAACCGATTCTTGATTGTTTATAGTTTCTTGATTCTTGAGTAAAGAATAGTGACACTCGAATACAAATCATTCTTGAATCATGTTTTCTTTTATTGTTGCTTAACTTTTCATTTCAAACGTATCAAAATACAATTGAATTGTGCAATCCCTGTGGACGATCCGCACTCATTCATTAACTACATCCGACACCGTAGTTTGATTGCGGTCAATATAAGTTTTTGATTGTAATTTCTTTACAAGTTTATTTTACACATCAGAAAACGATCAATCAAATACCTTCATATATGATTCTGTACAGATCCCATCTAGGAATTCCGTGATGAGGACATTGAACTAACAGATCCTTGATGCGTTCAAAACACTTCGAGAATGGTTCATTTGGAAGCTGGGTAAATTGATTTATTTCGCTACGGACTCGAGCTGTTTTATGATTGGGGTAGAATTTCTTTAGGAAAGCTATGACGAATTCTCCCCAGTTTGAAATAGAATGTGCGGTTGTGTTATAAAGCCACTTCTCAGCTATATCGTACAAAATGAATGGGAGAAGACGTAATCTCATAGCATCCACAGAAAGCTGTGAAGTACCCATCATAGCGCATACATTTTCAAATTTGGTAATAAAAACGTATGCGTCTTCAGACTCGAGACCGTGGTATTTTGGTAGAAGATTGATGTATTGTGGTTTGATTTCAAAGTTATCCCCATTGGCTGGTGGAATAGTGAGACAGGTCGAAAGAGGACCTCGCATAGGGTAACATCTCTCTTGGAGAGAGATGCGGAGCGGATTCTGCGCACCTGCGGACGGTGGAAAAGTAGTGTTAAAGAAGTTCGCTAGAGAATCGTCCATCGAAGTGGGTGTGGTGGTGGGTAAAGTAAAAGTAGACGTAGAATTGCTGACTTCGGAGTTGATAGGAGGAACGCGGGCAAGACGGGCACTAGAATCCCGTATCCAGCCGAGCATGCACTAAATGGTTTAGCACAAGTGGCAGCGTTGTGATAATTAAGGAAAAGATGAGTTTGGTGTTTGGTTTGAAAAAAAACGGATTTTTGAAAAATCAAATCACAAACAATGCACAAGCAACCCTAATTCTAGTGGTCACCTAGGTCAAGTCTCTAGACCGCTCCTAGACTTCCAGAAGACAAGTCGCAAGATAGATCCTCTACTGCCTCTTTGCCCCTCCTGTGGCCAGGTAAGTGCCAGGTAAGTGGGAGGTTCTCCACTACGTAAGTAGTGGGCCTAATTAAGTAACCATTTGCCTTAGACACACTTGCTTTAGACACTACAAAAGAAATGCGGATAAGAAATAGATTACCCACGACCTCCTTCTGTCCTAATTGAGCGCGACGGTCCTTAGAGTCATGTCTAGATATTTTTTAGTTAATGAGGGTGATGCGGATGCAAGTTTGTGATTTTTGGGGCTTAGGAAGGGTAATGAAATCCCCACCTAATCTGAATTTAGTCTTTGCCCCTTAATTTCCGTGTTAAAATATGCAAACAACCAAGATCAAACATGCAACAATTTTTCTTTTTGCAGTGCTGCGAATTTTTGCAAAGAATCCTGCAGAAATTGGTTAATGGACAGAGCAGGGAGGAGATAAGAAAGACAGAAGTATACCTGAGAAGTTTGGTGCACTGAAACCCTAGGAATGCCGCGGAACCTCCGTGAGATGCTACAATTGGCTGCGGATGAGCGGTGTAATGATGAGATCCCTGCACAAAAATTGGTACAGATGCTTCTGTTTCCTTCACTGAACTCCCTGAGATGCTCTGAAAATTTTTCCTCTCGCTCTACAGATTCCAGATCTCCTTGCAACAAATCCTAACAAATCGTTAAGCGCTTGTGCGAATTTTGATCTAAAAATTCTGATGGAATAATAAATTTTTCAACTCAAATTACAAAAACGAACAAATTAGCACACTATCCCCGGCAACGACGCCATTTGATTGATCATTCCCTTCGTGTCGTATGTAAAATGTTTCACAACCAAAGAAATTTATACCGCAATCAATTAACGGTGTCTATTGTAGTTTCGTCAATGAGAACGGATCGTCCACTGAGAAAGTGTGATTTGCTCGTTATTGTCTTAGTTGAGTTGAAAATTAAAGAATAAAAGAAAATGCACGAAAATTGATTCAAAATTTGTGAGTTTTTATTTTCAAGAAACTTAAAGAAAGTAAAGATCTAAAATCAAGAATCAAGAAACGTTCCCAAATTGTTTGAATTATCATGATTTGTAAAGAGGCTTGTCGGAATCGATCCAATTAATAGTGATGATGAATACTAATTATTACAAATTCTTATCTATTAAAAATTTGTTGCTAGATCGATGACGATCAACGAGGTTTAGAGATCTATTGAAGAAACTAGGGTTTCTTCATCATCATCCCTTATCCTTTCATTGATTATCATTCAAATTCTAGTCTCTAGCAAATTGAATCATCGATCGTTGATCTCTAATTTGGAGCAAAGAAATCGATCTCACTTAAATTAGGTTTTCGATGATTCAAATTCCTAAAGTTTACAAAACTCATAAGACTTAAGAATCATTCAAGAATTTAATTATCATCATCTACCTATTTTTTCCGAATCTGATACAAGCGGAGATTTCACTCACACATCATGAAAAAGGAAAGAATCAAGAATCGATAAATTTTCATAATGCAAGAATGTATAGAAAAGCAAGATTTACAATATTCACCTTTATTAATCGACGATTAGGTACAATTCACTCAACTCGAGATTACAAGATTTGAGGAGGTAACTAAATCCGCTGAAATTAGCTTCGCATCGATCTTCTTGAGTCACGGATCGTCATGGATCTCTTGCTCGGATGAAGGTCGGTATTGCTTCAAAGGATCTCCATTTGCTTGCTTGATTCGCTTCTCGATGAATCTTGATTTGGCTTTTGAATTGGATTTGAGGCTAGGGTTTTGGATCACAAGTTGTGTTACTCAACTTGTGTTTGGAATTGTTGAACCACCTTTTCAATGAAGCCCCATGTCCCTTTTTATAGCTTTCCCCTTTAGCTTCCCCTAGAAACTAGATCTAGCTTCCCTTGGAAGCTTGGTTGTTATGAAGCTTGCATAGAAAGCTAGGTAGTTATGAAGAAGTTTCTAGATTAAGCTAGTTAGCTAGCTTGCATGAGAAGCTTGGTGGTTATGAAACCTGCACAAGAAGCTTGGCTGTTTGAGGGGAAGCTTCTGGAGAAATCTACAAAATTCGAAACGTCTTGGAGAAGCTTGGACGTTAAAAGGAGACCTCTTGGAAAATGACCAACTGCCGATGAGTCAATGCGGCCGCGGATCCACGGATCCGCGGCGGATCGGCCTGACTTGGCCGCGGATCCGCGGCTGTTTAAGGTGATCTCTGCATGGAAATCTCAGGTTGATTTGGTGCTGATCCTTAGGGCCTTATTTTATGTCTGGAATCTTTTTATATTTTCTTGTTTACTGCCAGATCACAAGTCTTGGACTTGACGTATTTTATCAGCACTTTTAGCAGTTCCGGCTCTTTTACCTGGAGAATTTCCTGCACACAATCTCGAGACAAGTGTTTGATATACAAAAGATCACGTATGCAATAATAAACACACAATTTCCCTCATAATGCTGGTTATAATGTATAACACATGTTATTTGGTATTTTTGCAGACAAATTGCTAATATGTGCTATATTTATACCAAACACTTTTAAATGATTACAAATAGTAGGGAAATTGCTGTGTTAAAAATGCAATATTTTCGACTGATCAACGACGAAGTCGAAATTCTTGACGGATCTGGGGATTTCCCAATCCCGCCTTCTGTGGGTAAGTGACACTTTAGCATTGGCGTTCTTTTACTTGTTCTATGTTTACAAAGGCAACTAACCATCCATGTATGCTTACTGCTTTGCCAATCCTGACCCTCTTGGAATCCCGGATCTCCATGCCATCAGGCCCTTATGCCCGACGCGTGTCTGAGAGGATGGCAAAACAGAGCATTCATTCACTGGCGATTCTCATTGAAGACCTTCGCGCCGGTAATCCTGTCACGGCCGAAGAATTCGCTGTTGAAGCCAACGCTTTTTTGTTTGTTCTTGCCACTTATCATGATGAGGCACTGGTGCGTACTTGGGTCAAGTATTGCCGTCGAGTGGAGGCCTACCTATATGGGATTGAATGCGTATGCCATCCCTCTGACATCTTGTCTATAAATGCCAGCCTGCATGGATGGATCGACCGATGCGCAGCCAATCTCCAGTCATGTGAGAAGAGGCTCAACCGAAAGTTTTCGGCAATGGAATTGGCTTCAAAGGCTTTAGGGGAACTTCAAGCCCAGCTTACTGCCAAAACTACTCGTGCCTATGAAATTTGGCGGGTCCTTCATGAGGCCATTAAGGAGGTGGTGGCTCTTGATAAAGTCGTTATTTTCACACGCGAGATGGTCGAGGCCCACAAGGCTGCCGAGAAAGAGCTCGAGAGTCGATTTTCTTTATATTAGAATCAACAGGCACAGGCAGGGACTCAGCTCGCGGCATTGATAGAGCTTGAAGCAGAAGTCCGGCGGAAGAATGACGAACTTGCTGGCTTATTGAACCGTCCACCTGCTTAGAAATTTTTGTCGCTGTGTATTTTCTTCTTTTCTTCTTTTGTATCTTGTATTCATTTTGATTTATGAATAAAAGACATATTTCATTTCATACTTGCGCCTCTTCGTCTTGACTTGACGTAAAGTAGTTTATGTACTCATCTCGAAGTTCGTAGTTTATTCACACATTTCGGAGTCTCTAGTTTATGTACTCTTTTCGGAGTTTTTAGTTTATTTACTCGTTCCGGAGTTTCTAGTTTATGTACTCATTTCGGAGTTTGTAGTTTATTCATTCGTTTCGGAGTTTCTAGTTTATGGACTCATTTCGGAGTTTGTTTAGTTTATGGACTCATTTCGGAGTTTGTTTAGTTTACCTCCCTTGGGTTTACAGGAAAACTTGTCCTAATGTTATATATAGATAACCTTCATTCTTTATGATAGAGGTCCATTAGGTTTTGTGGTACTAGGGCTTTGGTCCGTAGTACCATCGCGTTGGCTGATATATTCCTCGATATGCGGTCTTTAAGCCGTTGTTCGAGTAGCCCCACGACCGTCGTGTCTCTGATCCCTTCGGAGGCTGGACAAGACGTCTTCAAGTAATCTCCTTAGGCTATATGACCGTCGGAAGAACAAGCGTTAGGAATTTTCCATGTCGCTTTTTACTTGAGGTTAGGCTCAATTTAGAGCCCCGATGAGTCATAACCACTCCGCGCTGGTGTTGGATGATCTCCGATAATCTCTGAGGCTTTATATGAGTTGCCGTCCAGACCCGATTTTTGTTTGACGATGCCGTGCCATTTCTTTGCTAAAGTAGGGTAGACATAAGTAGGACATCTATGCTGTATTTATTGCAGTTGAAGTCCGGAGCTAGGAATATGCCTTTGCTCCAATTTGATTTGGCTCGTTGGAGCTTTGTTGACGTTATGTCTGCACCCTGATGGAATGAGAAGGTACACCGAGATTGTCTTTAGGTTGTATATGAACCATCAAGACTCGGAGCTAGGAATTTTCCATGGCTCCGTTTTGATTTTGCTCTTTGGAGCGTTGTTGACGTCACGTCTGCACTCTGATGGAATGAGAAGGTACGCCAGGATTGTCTCTAGATTGTATATAAACCGTCAAGACTCGGAGCTAGGAATTTGCCATGGCTCCATTTTGATTTGGCTCGTTGGATCTTTGTTGACATCACGTCTGCACTCTGATGGAATGAGAAGGTACGTCGGGCTGGAGCTAAGAATATACCGTTGCTCCACTTTGTTTAACCCTTGGGTCTTTGTTGACGTTGCGTCTACACTGAGAAGGAATGTCGGGCTGGAGCTAGGATTTTGCCGTCACTCCATTTTTGATTTGATCCTTGGGTATTTGTTAACGTTGCGTCTGTATCCGGCTGGAATGATAAGAACGTCGAGCTGATCTCTAAGTTGTATATGAACTGTTAAGATCTGGCTCTTCCTTTGACGGAGCCTGGTGGGAAAATATGATTCCTTTTCTTTCATTTGTTCCCATGGATTGTATATAGGGGTCAGTATGGACTCACCTGCAGGGCAAAGGAAACTTTATTTTATTTTATTTTTTATTGCCACGATGCTCTATATTTTCAGCTTTTCATATCGTGAAAGTCGCGATTGCCCAATCAATTCGGCTATTTATTGCGGTGCCCAATCATTTTGGCTGTTTTTATATTTTTACTAACTACTTTTTATTGCGAGTTGCCCAAATATTTCGGCTGTTTTTATATGCATATTTTTTGCTCACTGATTTTTATTACGAGTTGCCCCATCATTTCGGCTATTTTTATATGCATGTTTTTTGCTCGCTGATTTTTATTGTGAGTTTGGAATCTGATACCAACCTTGGCATCAGCATCGCTGCAACTGGAATATTGCCAGGAGCGAATCATTATTTGCCTTGAGAGGACTTGGGGTTTGACACCTGTTTAGGCATCAACATCACTGTTACTGGGATATTACCAGGAGCGAATCATCATTTTCCTTGAGAGGGCTTGGGGTTTGACACCTATTTAGGCATCAGTATTGCTACAACTGGGATATTACCAGGAGCGAATCATCATTTGCCTTTTTCGATTTGAATAAAGATGGCTTAGTAAACAGGGTTAAGATCCTGTCGATTAAGACTTTTTGACCTTATAAGCCGTAAGGATCTCATAAAATTATTTCTCCCTATGAGTCGTGAGGATCTCGTAGGTGTATTTTCTCCTTAGGAATCGTGGGGATTCCTAAGCGTGTGTTCTCTTATAGGTCGTAAGGATATTATAAGAGTATTTTCTCCTTATAAGTCGAGAGGACTTACAAGTGTCGTTCACCATATAGGGACATTTCGCGCCATTGGTGGAACTAGGTGAGGGCTATATTTATTTGTTCCCGTGGATTGTATACAAGGGCCAATTTTAGACCTCCTGTAGGGCAACTTGGGGGATACGACGGCTTAAGAACATGTTTGGATTCTTGTAACCTAAGACTTTCGAATTCTATGAGTTGTAAAGGTCTCATAGGGGGAGTTCTCCTTACGAGTCGAGAGGATCTCGTTTATGAGATTGCGCCATTCCGGGTTTTCATAAGTTTGCCGGTAATCTTGCTGTTTTTACTCACTGCGCTCTTTCGGGTTTTCATCTTTGCCTATTTTGCTTGTGGACATACCGTTTTTTAATGAAATTGCGCCCTTTCGGGTTTTCACAAGCTCGCCAATAATCCTGCTGTTTTTACTCACGGCGCCCTTTTGGGTTTTCATCCATGCCCATTTTTCTTGTGGACATACCATTTTTTTTCTAATGAGATTACGCCCTTCCGGGTTTTCACAAGCTCGCCGGTAATCTTGCTGTTTTTACTCACGGTGCCCTTTCGGGTTTTCATCCGTGCCTATTTTTCCTTACAATTTTTGGCTCGAGTTCCAATGGTGGGATTTGTGCGTGGGAGATCAAAGCCCGTGGACATACCATTTTTTTAACGACCTATCTGTTTGCCAATGGGATTTAGGGGTGACTTCATTGCTGGAGTAGCTGTGTAGCCAGTGGGACTTGAGTAGCAGCCTTCGCCGTTGGAGCTTTAATTGCAATATAGATCTCAAGAGAGCACATCACCGTTTTGGAGGCGATGTGCTAGTTTAGAGACATCTCGGTCCGTTATCGCTATGTTTGAGGTAGATAATTTCTAGTTTAAGGACTTCTCGGTCCAATGTCGCCATATTTGAGGAGGGGTTTTAGTTTAAGGACATCTCGGTTCGTTGTCTCCATTTTTGAGGCAGATAATTTTTAGTTTAAGGACTTCTCGGTCCAATGTCTCCATATTTGAGGCGGGCTTTTAGTTTAAGGACATCTCGGTCCGTTATCATCATGTTTGAGGCGGATTTTTAGTTTAAGGACATCTCGGTCCGTTGTCGCCATTTTTGAGGCGACGGAGCTTCTTTGCATACTACTTTAGAGTTTTGACTCAGGAAGATAGCGAGCGGACACGAGCGGCGTCATCTATCATTGACCTAAGTCATAACTCGTCAGGCATAGTATTTTTTGAGGAATCGGCCGTTTATTGGCCTAAAGGGTCTTTCACCGTGCATATCCATGAGCAGGTAGGCTCCACCTTGGTAGACTTTGTCTATGATGTACGGGCCTTCATAGTTCAGCTCGAATTTCCCTCGTTTTGCACGGTTGGGGATTATAGGTCTTTTGACGACTAGCATGAGTTTGCCTCGGCGGAATGTTCTCGACCTGATCAGTTTTTCGTATGACCATATAATCCTTGCCTTATATGCTTCCAGATTTTGCTGCGCTATAAGGCGAGTTTCGTCGAGGGCGTTGAGTTCCTCAAACCGAAGATGAGCATTTTCTTCATCTGTCAGCATGTATCGAACCGCTACTCGAAGAGAAGGTAGTTCTATTTTCAGGGGAAGCACTGTTTCTGTGTCGAATACTAACGCGTATGGGATGTTATTCTTAGCTGTTTTGAACGTCGTTCGGTACGCCCGGAGAGCTTCGTGCAGCCTTTCGTGCCAGTCTTTTTTGTTTCTCGACACCGTTTTCTTTATAATTTTTGTCAAGGTTTTGTTGAAAACTTTAGCTAGACCGTTAGCTCAGGGATTATAGACGGAAGAGTATCTTCATTCTATTTTATGCTATTCTATAAAGTGGCTGATTTTATGACTCCTGTAGGCTGGTCTATTATCCGAGATTATTTGTCGCGGAGTGCCGGACCGGTAGATGATATGTGTCTTGAAGAAATGGAGAATATTCTCCGTCTTCACTTCCCTTAGTGGTACTATTTCTGCCTGCTTAGAAAAGTAATTGGTCGTTACTAGTATGAACTGATATCCATTGGATAATGCCGGTTCAATGGGGCCAATTATGTCGGTTCCCCACATTTCGAACGTCCAGCTAGCTACCGTTGGGTGTAGCGGATTTGGATGTTGGTGGATGAAGTTCCCGTGAATCTCGCACGAGTGACACTGCTTCGCATATTCGAGGTAGTCCTGAATCATTGTGGGTCAATAGTAACTCATTCTTTTGATTTTCAGCTTCATCTTTGGCCCGGCTTGATGAGAACCGCAGAGTCCGTCATGAGTTTCTTGGACGACTCTCTTTACTTCTTCTAGCCCCAAGCTCCTTAACCACAAACAGTCAAGCGACCTCTTGTATAGAGTATTATTGACGAAGGCGAAAGACAGAGCTCGTTTCATGAGCTGATGTCTAGACGACGCATTTTCGGGCGTTCGTCGAGATTTGAAGTAGTCTATGAAGACTTTCCTCCAATCCTTGACTTTTTCTTCATCCTCTATTTGGAGGACTGCTTGTTTGGTCATTTATTTTCCTTCGGATGGCTCTATTGAATCCTCCGAAGATATTTCTACTGGCGCGAGAACTCTACGGTTTTGCACGGTGATCTTTACGTCGTCGAGGTCTTCATCGGCCAATTCCTTAGCCATCTTGGCCAATGCATCCACCTTACTATTTTCTACACGTGGTATACTCTCCAAGATGTAAGGGGGATTTGCGTCAGCAGTTGCTGCACACTTTCGCCATATTTTATCAACTCTGGGTTGCATGTCTGATAGTTGTCTTTTATTTGGCTAACGACCAACTGGGAGTCTCCATATATGAGAAGGTCTTTGGTTCCCATGTCGACAGCAATCTCGAGACCTACTATCAAAACTTCATATTCAGCTTCTTTATTAGTCCTTGGCTTCATTAAGGAGAGGGCGTAGCATAGTATCCCTCCTTGCGGAGTCACGAAGATAAGGCCCACCTCGGCTTTGATTACAGGGGTGTTTTACTTTCGCTTCTTCAAGGAAGATGCCCCATAGATTTTGTTGAAAGCATGTTCATCCGGCAACTCGCAATTTAAGGGGGAGTCAGCTGGTATCGGATGCTCGGCAAGAAAGACGGCGATGGTCTGTCCTTTCACTGCTTTGAGGGGTCGATACATTATCGAGAACTCCATTAAGAGGAGGGCCCATTTGGAAAGCCTTCCTGTTAGAATGGCCCTTGACATCAGATATTTGAGGGGATCTACCTTTGATATGAGATGGACCTCATGTGCCAAGGCGTAATGTCTGAGCTTCGTTATCGCGAAGATCAGTGCCAGGCAATGATTTTCGATAGGGGAGTAGTTGTTTTCTGCCCCAAGAAGAACTCGACTCAAATAGTATAGAGCTCTCTCCTTTCCGTGGTCGTTCTCCCATGCCCATAGCACACCCAGAGAACCTTCAAGGGCCGTTGTGTATAGGACGAGGGGCTTTCCTCTAACCGGAGCAGTCAGTACTGGTGGATTTTGCAGGTACTGCTTAATCTCGTCTAGTGCATTTTAGCACTTTTGATCCCAGATGAATGGGATCCCCTTCTTCATGAGATGACTGTAGGGATGGCATTTTCCGGATAGGTTGGCTATGAACCATCGGATGTACGCGAGCTATCCTTGAAGGGATCGCAATTGCTTGAGGGTCCTTAGCGTGGGCATTTCCGTAATCGCCTTGATCTTTGAGGGATCGATTTCGATACCTCGGTGCCGTATGATGAATCCTAGGAATTTGCCTGAGGAGACTCTAAACGTGCATTTTAGAGGATTCATCTTCAGATTATACTTCCGAAAACGTTGGAACACTATGTCTAGATGTTCCTAATGTTCCTCGTAAGACTTGCTTTTCACCACCAGATCATCGATGTAGCATTCGACAATCTTATGGATGAGATCATCGAAGACCTTCATCATGGCCCCCTGATAGGTAGCATAAACGTTCTTTAAACCGAAAGGCATCACCTTGTAGCAGAATATGCCCAGCGGAGTC
This sequence comes from Agapanthus africanus, assembly GCA_030015575.1. NCBI lineage: Eukaryota > Viridiplantae > Streptophyta > Magnoliopsida > Asparagales > Amaryllidaceae > Agapanthus > Agapanthus africanus. The sequence goes on from CM057350.1 coordinate 116,676,673, forward strand.
CGGAAGGCGGTATGTTTTTGGTCTTCAGGATGTATTTTTATTTGGTTGTATCCTGAAGATCCACCCATGAAGGAGAAAACCTCATGGGTAGACCTGTTATCGATCATCAGCTCGGTAACAGGTACTGGGAAGTCATCCTTCGGGCAAGCTTTGTTGAGGTCCCGAAAGTCCACGTAGATGCGCACCGTCCTATTTTTCTTCATCACCGGAATAATGTTAGCGATCCAGTCGGGATATTGAACTTCCTGGATGAAGCCAGAGTCGATTAGCTTCTTGACTTAAGTGTTAATGCTCATCTCGAGTTTGAGTTGCATCCTCCTCGGCGCTTGTTTGACTGGCTTGATGTCCGGGGATATGGCCAGTTTATGTACTGCTACTTCTAGCTAGACCTGGCATTTTGAAATAGTTCCACGTGAAGCAATCCTTATACTACTTGAGTACATCTTTTAAATTGGCCACATGCTTTTTAGATAGCAGCTCACTGACGAACGTCGGCCTCGAATCGTTTTCCGTCCCTAAGTCAATTTTCCTTAGGTTATCCGCCGTAGTGTGTATCCTATCTTCCAGCTCTTTTGGTGCCGGTGGAAACTCTAAGATCAGCTCATCCTCGTCTTCATTTGCGAAGCACTTGAAGGGGTCATCTATAGTCTCATGCCCTCTCTCCTTTGAGAGTGTTACCGTATGGAAGGTATGAGTTTGCTTCCCTTCTTGACGTTGAACCGGTCTTGTCCTCACGGTATAGGTCTTCTTTGGCTCATGCTTTTGCGGTGGGGTTACCCTCCAGCTATCGGACAAAGCGAACATGCCTTGTTGATACTGGTCTTCGACCCAATCTTTGAAGGTAAAGCAGCCTTCAAGGGGATGACCTATTGCTCGATGATAGGAGCAATAATTCGGATGCTGGACCTTGTTTATTTGTTCAGGGTGCCGAAACTCCGGAAGCGTCATCATTTGATACTTTATGACAAGGTTAAATATTTTCCTTGTCTTGTTCGGAGGGAAAGAGTATTCCCGACATTTTCTTGATAAAGGATGGGTTCCAACCACGTTTTTCTTGATAGCGAGGCTTCTTAGATCTGCCTTGTAGCTGTTTTCGAGCGTTGTTTGCTTTCTTCGCCTTGGTTTTACCTTTATTTTGAGATTTTCCTTCGAGACGAGAACGTACAGCTGGCTGAGGATGAAGGGCATTGTCGTATTCTTTCTCCACAGATTATTGGTTGAGGCGTTGCATTCTGGCCTTTTCATAAATAGCCATTTCGCGGCTGCGGTCATCCCGAATCTTTTGACAAGCCTCTTGTATTAGCTTGTTAACTTGTTTTTCGAACGACGAACTTGGCATTTTTAGAGTAGGGTTTTGTTCCGTTTCAACGTCACTACTATTTGGAAGAGCATTCTCTTCTTCACCAGAACTATTTATGATGTGGCAGCAGTGGAGTCTCTCCCATTTCTTAGACCGAACGTATCCGAGCCCAGTTGTCGCCATTTTCCCGTTGGGCATCTTTCGCTGTGTCCCAGGAACATCCCAAATCTTTTTGTAGAATTATGCTTGTCGACCAGTTTGTTCGAGAGGTACACCTTGGCATCTTAACAACCTTTTCAATCCCTCCGAACAGTATTTTGGGAGACGGATTGGTTGAAACCCATCGACCGCAAAATCGGCACTACGCCAGACTTCCTTTTCTACTCTGGTCTCCGTAGAAGGGTAGAAGAGGATCGCCTTTTCACCTCTTCGTCTGGGAGGTACGTAGAAAGTCTGTAGTTCTTGTAGCTGTAAGTATCGAGCGCATCAAGTTTTTTATAATGCCGAGGTGGAACCATGGCGACTTGTAAACTCTGATCAGCTCCAGTAACGGTTTGTACTGACGGGCGGACGGAGAACACGGCGTTGGCCTCGTCTTCAGAGTCACTGCCAAAGACCAAAATAGCTGTAAATGGTCCGGGCCTGTTGCCTTGGGGTTGCCCCGAGTAGACTATTTCTTCATCTTCCTCGGTGTCGCTCCCAAAAATTGGGATGGTGGCGACGGGCTTCTGTTTAACCTCCGGCCTATGACACCTTTCCGTATCCTTGAAATCTGGTTGGAAGTACTTTGTGTCTTCATATTTCCGAACTTCTTTTATGGAGAACGGGTTTAGTTCCCCCTTAACGATGTATTCCAAGCCGTCTTTAAAATACTTCATACACTGATGTTGTGTAGAAGGGATGACGTTGTACTCATATAGCCAAGGCCTACAGAGCAAAGCGTTATAGAAAGTCTTGGCGTCAATGACGTGAAATTTGATGTCAGTGACGAGCAATCCGAAGCGTAACATCAGTATTACGGACCCCAGCGTCCATGATGACTGTGAGTCGAACCCGGAGATGGTAATTTTGTCTTGGGCTAAGTGCTGAATGTTGATGCAGATCTCCTTTAGCACTTTCACGTTGAGGAGGTTGACGGAGGACCCGTTGTCGACAAGGATTTTGCCTATCTTGATGTCGTGCCAATACCCGGTGACGTATAAAGGACGGTTGTGCTCATACGTTTTGAAGAGGAGATCCTCATCGCTGAATGTGATGTCAGCTGTGTGAACCTCTGCCAGCTCGTCCTTCATCTTTTCTTCAGCTAAGAAAACTTAGAATTGATCAGGCTCTTGCAATGTCTTGATCAGAGAATCCCGTGCCTCTTTGGACAGGAGGAGAGCATCCAGTATGCTCAATTGCGAAGACATTTTCCTCAGATGTGCTAAGACATTATAATCCACCTTATTTTTCTTAGACGGGTCCTTGGCTGCGAGCTCTTTGACAAATTGATCATCGAGGGCAATTTCCTCAAGGATTTTCTCTTTCCCTTTGTCTCTTTTGCTCGAACCTCTGTTTGTAGGTCCGAGGTTCTTTTCAGGCAGCGTACGGCTACGCAGTTGAATGTTCTTACAGTTATTCTACTCCTCTTCTTTTTCGGAGGTGGAGTCCTTGAAGAGAGGGCCGAGGGTTGTTTTTTCCTCAAAATCGCTCCCGAAGGTAAGAACTTAGAGTTTTTCCTTTTCCAAACTGGTATCAACCATATGACAATTGCCAGTCGTTTTCTCATGCGTATTCATCGCACTTTTTTATAGTCGACGAGCTTCATGCTTCATCCTCTTGAAGTGTTTTTGATGGGAAACTTATCCTTGCCTCCACTTCTTGAAGGCACTGCATTCTTCGATGGGGTGGGTAATCCTCCGATGATATAAGCAGTAGTTTGGATATGAATCCTCTCCGTCGAGGCGTATGACTCCGGAAGTGTTTCCTACCAGAGGTGGCAGCTTCATTCCTACTGACAGGGATTTGATGAACCGCTTCTCTGCCTTGATCATGCTCTTATTTAGGGCAGGTGTGCTTCGGTTTTGTTGGTGTCATGACCCGAATTTGATGCATGACTGGCACTTAGATTGTATGACATCTAAAGATGCCGACACAATCCGAGTAAACCAGAAAACTAAGATCAAAACCCTAATTGCGGAATTAAGAAATTTACAGTTTTAAAGTGGAAAGAATGAGGTAGCATGTCGAATGGTTTTTAAGAAATGAAATTTAAATAACTGATTTTAGCATTTAAAATTTCGACAGCACCTCCCTTTTTAATTTTTTTATAAAAGCAGTTATATAATGCTTAAATAAGTGGCGTCCCTAATTGGGAGCAAACAACGTCTAACGGCGGAAACAACCCATGCAATAACAATACGACTCTCAAAAGTGAAGAATCACAAGCATAAAATAAAGAAGCATAAACTAGCATAACTGGTCAATCTCACTCAAAACGAATCAAAACATATACAAGTATGCCCTGTTCTAAGTCAAAATATACAGGGTCTGATGGAGTGATACTAGATCCAAAATACATATACCAAAAAATTAGGTAGTTACTGCATATGTAACCCACCTAGCAAGACAAGCGATAAAAGCTGACAAGTGAATCCGCACTGCTGCTATACATCCACGAGTCTCCTGTAAGGTACTAAGGCACAACGGGGTGAGTTACCAACTTAGTGAATAAACTAATATCTAACAGTTGAAATTGTAAGCATAACACATTACATCATATGGAAGCATGAATATGTAACTATAATGATGTATAAAACAATACTGAAATCTCATCAAGTCTTAAAAAAATCTAGTTCATTATATACTATCCAAAAATCCTTATGTGTCCAACACCGACACAAATCTTCTGTTTCTAGCAGGTATCATTCCCCGAATGATCCTGTCGATTAACAACATCGGTCGGTATCCCCCAGATATCCGCCGTGTTTTACAACTTTCTCCGGTATCGAGTGTCCTCGCTAGGCTTCCCGCCTCAAATGCGGCTTTCCTGCCCCTCGGTCTCGACCGGGTCCACCATGAATCCGACTGTATACTCCCCCACTCAGTCCGGATAATGTAAAAATCCGCAACCGTATAGCTCCCCCACTTGATTCGGAATAAAACCAAATCATAAAAACAACAGCTCATGGTGGACATGTCACATAAATCAAGAACCGTCAAATATATCCAGTAGCGCATAAAACTCAAAACAGAAATCCTTAAAATCCAATATATCTTACGCTACAATTAATAGCAATTGAAAGTGATACATGATATGTGTCAAAATAATAATTAGGATGCAAATAACCACTATTAATGATGCTTACATTGTAAAATTATATGTGACATGGCAGGTTCTAAGTGTGTACGTGGCATGTCAATTACCGATGAGGTGTAGTGTAATATGTAGGTATGTACAAGTGCAATATAACCCATCGATAAATAGTGTAGTGTTCTAGCAAGTGTTAGGTAATGGCGAATTATAGATATGAATGCTTACGATGAATTTTCTAGTTTTAATTATATACACAATGCAAATGGGAAACAATTATAACCAAACTTCTAATTACGGGAGTATTACGCCATTCATACAAAATCCCCCGGTAGATGTTTAGTCTACTCACCGAAATAAGTCGTGATCTAATCGGATTACACCAATCCATTTCCATTCTTTGCGGCCTCCGAAGTCCTCGCGGTCGTACCTAACATCGAAAATAATTTTCTTATAAAAGCAGCTAAAATCCGATACGGCGAAAACGTGAAAACTACAAGACTTACATACTAACATGCTACGTGAGAATATTGCGAGTTAACTGAAACCTAGGTTAACCTGAGCTACACCCACTATGTTCGTACATTAAGAAAACCTGAAACGTGACATGAACTATCCGTATCGTATTTTAGAATTATAACCAAACATAAGCAATTTACTTCCAGATTTTATATACAGACTATATAACAAAATAAAACTATACCAGATACCCTAAAAGACATACAGAGAGCCACCTTAGAAATTTCAACACCCAAATCCTTAAAAATCCGGCGACGCCGGGAATTCATCAACTTTCGCCGGTCGAAGTTAGAATTGGTCCGTGTTTCAAGTATACTTTCTAGATCAAATTTTCATGGCTATGGTACTATTTGATTTTGTTATAAATTAGCAAGAATATAGCAGATACTAAACAGAGTTAAAGTCTATCAAAATGCGATATTACCGATATCATAACTTATATACTAAACAGTACTGAAACTAAGATCTATATGGTTGGAATTTATACCAATTTGAAAGATCAACTGAATGGCTCTTCAATAGGTGCAAAAGAACATAAGGTCCTAGCTTGAGGGTTGAGTTAAGGATCACAAGGACTTAACTTCTCTTTTCTTCTTTCATTCTTAATTGAAGTAGAAGATACTAACTAAGTATTATATTTTTGTTTCCAAGCTTAATATACCAACTGAACAAAATAAGGAAAAAAATATGAGTTGATAATATTAGAAGGAGATGTCACCATGAAGAGTGGTATGCATTCATGCAAGTAGGAGGTGTGGGTTTGAAGTTTAACTTAGGGTGTGGTGTGGATGAGGTTTAATCTAACCTTAACCCTAACTTAACACATTAATATAAAAACCCTCACACAATATTATATAACACAAGGAAGCTAACATTTTCACTAAACCCTTCCTTATAAATAATGTTACTAACTAAATACTCTTATTACTTAAATACTTAGACTGCATATAAAAGGTCTTTTTATTTCAATAAAATTTTAAAATGACATTTTTAATTAATTAAATAAATTAATTAATTATCTAAAATATTCCGACACGTTACAGTTGGAGTACTTTACGACACATTCTTGCCACAGCTTCTTCATCCTGACGCTGGCGCTTAGTCTTTTCGTATATGGCTGTTTCACGTTCTTGGTCAAGTTTGCTTTTTCGAAAGGCTTTGTTTAATAGCCTATCAATTGGGTCTTTTCTGGCAGTTCCGTCGAATCTGCCCCCAGTTCATCTACGTTGTTTTCTGACGCTGAGGGAGCTTCTTCGCCATTTAACGATGAATGGGAGACTATATGGCAACTTGCTATATAGTCATCGTTTTCTTCCGATGAGTCATTTTCCCCATCGTTATCACTGTTTTCGTTCTCAAGGATATGCCTGAGGAACTCTTTGAGAGTGACCGGCGTCCATGCCTTCTTTTTGCACTCCTCCAGCGCGTCGATGTACTTTTGTATGTTCGTGCGCTTGTCGTCAAACTCGGCAAGCTGCACAGGCTTCTTGGTGTTCTTCTTTTTCTTCGAAAACTTTGAAGGCTCGACTTAGGGATTTTGCCTTTTGTCGACAGTTTTCGGTATAGGACACGGCTTTTGCATCCCTTCGATGATTTCCGGTTCAAGTAGGCTTCTCCAACTGACTGCCGGACATGCCTAGAGATCTTTCAACATTCTTTTGGTTTTAGCTGAAAGAACGACTTCCTATAGAGCTTCTTCCACGAGCGAGCATAATGCCTCTGGCGCATCTATCTTTTTGGGAGTGTGCTTCTTTGGAGGGTTGACCCTCCAGTTCTCAGACATCGCGAATTTTCCCTGTTGATACTGATCCTCGACCCAGTGTTTGAAGACGTAGCAATCCTCAATTGGGTGGCTCAGCATTCTGTGATAGGAGCAGTAGTTGGGGTTGTTGACGTCGCCAGGTTGCGGTGGACGTCGTGGGTCTAGCAATGTAATAAGTTTGTTACACACTGCCAGCTCAAATAGTCTCATCGTCTTGTCACGGGGAAACAAGTAAGCGCGTCCTAGCCTTCTAGGGATTGGCGCGAACGCATATTGTTTTGGCGAGCCACCGGTTTCGGGTCACTCGGTTGCTATTGAGTGTTGGCAACGAAGGCCGCTTTCCCTTTACCCTTGGCATTTCGAGGGTCCTTATCTGAGGAGGAAGGCCCGTGGCCCATCTTGTCCAGTTTGTCGATCAGAGCCTGGAAGGCGGTCAGCTTGAAGAACGTCATGAACTGAGAGACAGTTGTTTGAGGATCAAGAGTTCCAATGAACATGCCCACGGCAAGGGATTCTTCGATGCGCTGTTCACATTTTGACCATAGGTTCCGCTACCGGATCGCGTATTGGACCCAGGTTTCTCCTGACTTCATCCTGGCATTGATTAATGCCATGATCGGGGTGCGCTCGCTTGCGCTGGCGAACCGCTGTGTGAACAGCAGTTCCATCTCTGTGAATGTTTTGACGGAGTCATTTAGAAGCTCCGAGTACCATTCGAATGCTGATTCTAATAGACTGCCAACGAACTGGCGAAGCAACAGTTTGTCGTCACCTCCAGTGTTGCCGCACAAAGCTCTGAACTGCGCGATGTGTTGATGTGGGTTTCCTGTACCTTTGTATACATAGAACTTGGGGATCGTATATCCCGACGGGTATTTAATTTGATCATACCATCCTGGATACGGTCGCCCAGTTCTGACGATTTGGCCAGCCGCTTTGTTGGCTTGATGTGCCCGTATTTGTTGAGCAATATAATCATCAAGAGCATCCTTGGAGATCGTTTCCTCCTTAGCTATTGATAAAGCCGGAAGAGGGTTTGATATTTCCCTCTGTCATCCTCGATGATTATCGGCGGATTCTCGGCTGGGGGTTCTGGCTGGATCATCATTCCAACCATGTCCTGGAACAAAAGCGCCATCTGCTTTATGTTGGTAGCTTGTTCCGTGGCCTCCTTGTCCTTCCTTTCAAGCACTCTTCGCAGGAACTCTGTATTGGTCTCCTGCTCTTGGCGCTGTTCGCTTGCTGGTTCCGGGCTTTCTTTCTGCCCGGTAAGTGCTGACATTTTGATCAGCATCTCCTAGAGCTTTTGTTGTTGCTCCTGGGCTTTTGTTGTTGTTCCTGGACTTTTGTCAACGATCTATGACCCCATGGAAGCACGGCTTTCTTCTTTTCCGGAAGCTATGTAAACCGTGTGCATGATCATGCCCCCAGACTTGGGGCGTTTGGGTCCAGTACCTTTGGAATTTGCCGCAGGCAGTAGGATTTTTTCCGGCCTCGTCCTTTTGTGGGAGGTCGATGTTGAAGGAGCCGTTGTAACAGGCACCTGTGTAAAAGACATCCCTCGCTATATGATGGAGGGATGGTCTTTCTCTTGCCGAACCTTCATTTTCTTCAGTCGGTGAGAGTAGTCTTTGTCGATTACAGAGTCTTGGACTTTTTGCTAGACCCTGTGAATTTGGGAGGGGAGCCGTTGGTGGGACTACTCCGGTTTTGTCTGCACTATGGCTTCTGCACGCGGGGAAGATTTCTTAAGCACTGCGGTTGGAGAGTTCTTTCGCACCCTCTTCAGTGATTCAAAGTTGTTCCCGGTTGGAACAACTGCATCGACTTCTACCATTGGAGCTGGCGAAGTAAGTCCAGAGGGGGAGTTTCCCCCAGCTCTTCTCACTCGGCGCCAGTGGCGACGTCGAGCGTGTCTTGCAGATGGGACCGCCTCAGTTTCGAAAGCGGTTTTTTCATGCCCCCGGCTTTGGTAAGGGGCTGCTGTTGGCGTCAACCTATTGAAGACTGACGTCCTTGGCAGTGTTTAAGGAGGAACGTCCAAAATTTCAAAGACCGATTGTCTGACTGGTGAAGCACTTTTAACGGCTTCATTTGCAGCAGAAATTGGAAGGGCTATCCGTTTTGGGGCAGCCCTTTCAGATACGACGAGCCTCTTTTCGGGACCGTTTGAATTTTTGCCCAGCCTGTTGAAAACTGAGGTGGTAGACTTGGACGACCCGTTGAAAGGGGCCATGGTGGTTGCGAGTCGATCGAAGACCGACTTCTTGGGAGTTTCGTCTTGCGGCGCAGTGGCACTGAAACTAGTTGGTGGGAGCATGGTCCCGAAGAACAATCCGTTAGTAGCTTGAGTTGCCTGCCCCATCGGCATTGAAAAGATGGAGGCCACATTGAGCCCGTAAGTCACTCCTCCAGTTGGGGCGGAGTGAGAATTGCTGTTGCAAGTTGTGCAGCTGGAAGCCATTGATGTTCTCTTCTTCTTCTGCATAGGAGCAAGACACCAAATCTTAGTATTTCGAATCCAAGGGCAACCATAGCAAACCGCGATTTTGTTCGCGACCACGACATACGAAGTGTGGAGTGGAAAGAGGAAAAGGTCCCACTTCATATCGTGTGTATGTTTGTTTTTATTTTGGGTTGCTCATAGATTGTATACGGAGACTAATTTATGTCGTCGCCCGTATGACGTGGATTAGTCCAAATCCATATTTTTTAGATTTGGGTTTGGGTTGATTTAAGGACTGTTAATCTGGTTTGAGATTAAGATCGACTTAAACATATGAGCATTTGTGCTCGATTATTTTAGTTTAAGGACATCACGGTCCATTATCGTCATGTTTGAGGCGAAGTTTTAGTTTAGGGACATTTCGGTTCAATGTCCCCATATTTGAGGCGGGATTTTAGTTTAAGGACGTTTAGGTCCTTCATTCGTCATGTACGCACGTGTATTTGTTACATGACAGAATGAACAATGGAGATATGGAATGTGCCCAATTTGGGGCACGATTCGGTTCGAGGCATGCACGTCAATTTGGAAGTGCACCAAAGAGTTGTTGTCAGGACCCGCCAGCTCTCTGAAGACGTTGAAGAATTACAACGACATATATCAGAGGTGTAGAGAGATATACCCTTAAACCAGATCCCATATTTGAGGGAAAAGATGGTGGTGGACCTAAGAATCGTTAGTCATATTTGAGACTAAGATTAACTTAGGATATATGAATAAATATCGGTTTGGATATCACAAACATAAGCTTAGCCAATTTAGACCATGATTGGGTCGTCTCTGTTTTCGGCGGTGAACAGTGTTTTTATTTGTTTGGGTTGCCCGTGAATTGTATACGGAGACTAATTTATGTTTTCGCCCGTAGGGCGTGGATTAGTCCAAATCTGTATACTTTAGATTTGGTTTTTTTTATTTAAGGATCGTTAATCTAGTTTGAGATTAAGATCGACTTAAATGTATGTGAGCATTTGGGGTTCGGTTGGTTGTTGTTAAGGCTACGTTAGTCCAATTTGAGACTAAGACCCGCTTAATAGTTTTTAGGATCACTTTTATTTCAGATCCAACAAGAGAGCATTTGGGCTCTGTTGAAAGAAGACTTTGGAAGCTTAGCCAATTTGGGCTCAGTCCGCTCAGTCTTTTCTTCTTTTCAAAAGTGCTAGGCACTTGCTTGGGTTCTGATGCTCATGTATATGACATGTGAAGTATTCAGTCATGGACGCTACCTCATAGGTGTTGAGGATTTTAGTCATGTCGACTAAATATGAAGTGCTATGCACTTTTTATGGCGTTCGCGTGAGGTGCACGTGCGGCACTGGGCGCTGCCCAATTAGTGTTGAGCAGTCAGTCATTTGGCTGTGTAAGGAGTGTTAAGCACTTTTCCCTCAGCGCCCACGTGCATTTCACGTGAGGCGCTGTACTTCTATTTTGAGCGCCCCCGTGCTTTTCACGTGAGGCGTTATATTTCTGTTTTGAGCACCCACGTACTTTTCACGTGAGGCGCTAGGCGCTGTTCAAAGAGGGCGCCTACGTGGAAAGCACGTAAGGCGTTATATATTTTGATTGGGTTCTTTAAGGAGTTAAACTCTCGATTTGCGGGAACTAAGTTCCTAGAGTATTATGAACTCCGTTCTCTTTATGTCCTTCCTCGTTCTTCTTTGAATCTTTAATTCTCCAGAACAATATCTTCCCGATGAGAATTATATTCTCAACTTATGGGAGACTTGTCTTGTGGATCTCCAATCAAGACAAAGAACTAAGTTCTTGGATATGGTCCCTATGTTTTCTTCTTACCTAGGATTTCAATGAAGTAGAAATCTCCTTCTCTGAGAATTAGATTCTTTTTCTTTCTTCTTTTTTTAGAGATCTTGTGCTTTTTTTTAAAACTTGTGTGTGTGTGGGGGGGGGGGGGTTTTCTGTGTGTGTGTGTGAGACTTGAAGTCTCGGGTCCTTTATATAGTGGAGAGAAATTTGTTTAATTCTGAGAAAATCTCTGATTGAGAGATCCCAATTGATTTAATTGCTCTCAGAATTGATTTGGGGAATTTTACCCACCGTTGGATCTTTGATCCAAAGACTTCTGTTCATAGAAAATGTCGCTCTTGTTTTTTAACAAGATTGGAAAAATATTTTTCCCTTATACAGAATTTATTCTGTAAAACGGTTATTTTTAATCACCGTTGGATTTTTTAATCCACCGGTTCTCTGTTTTACAGAGAGCAATCTTTCTTTGAAGGAATATATTCCCAAGAAATAGAATTTCATTCTATTGTTGGATCATTGATCCAACCGAGAGTATCCTTCTTATTTAGAAAGATTTAGGAGATGTTTTTCTCCATCGGATTTTTGATCCAACGACTCTGTTTAACAGAGAATATCGCAATCTTTATTGGAGAAACATAGAATTTAATTCTACAGATATAAATTTGGGCACTGGCGCTCACATATTGCACACGTGGGCGCCGCTTAAAAATTTAATTCTTAAGATGGGCACTTATGTGCTTTGCATATTGGCGCCCGCGTGAGGAGCGTGTGAGGCACCCTCATAGAATTTTAATTCTATAAGATTGGCTCTGGCGCTGGCGCCCTCGTGGAGAGCACGTGAGACGCTGCCTCATTGAATTCCAACAGAGCTTTGCTTTTTATTAGGTTAAATATTGGGGGGAAAATCGGCCACCGCCCCTTGTCGGGTCTCGAAAAGTATACACTAGTTACCCCGAATTATCGATACCCGGTCTCGATACTCTCTCGACTAGAGACATTTAAGGATATGCTTATGGACCACCCATCTCCTACGTATATGATCGTCATCATAATACTGGTAGTCAAGCAATAATCCTATGGGCTTTATCAATACGTATGCATATAATGATAAAGACAAAGCAGATAGCATACTATCATCTCGAGTAAAATTGTTCTACCTGTATAGGTCCTCGTTCAATTATCATAATCACTTATTTGCAATTACAATAATTGTCTTGATGCCACTATATCCAACAAGATCTGCTTTTGATCCATAGAAACTTTTTAAGTTTCTGCCTCAACAGAGAAGATAGCCCTGATTATGGGTTCTTTATGTTCTGAAAAAGAAGGTGAAGATGAAGGACTTTGCAGAACATGAATCTACATGTTCTTGACAAACTTGGACAGAACTTCGGACATGAGTCATCTCATATCCTATATAAAGAGAAATAGTCCATCCTATTTCTCCTGCATATTTATGAGAAATTTCTGTTCATGAAAAACAGAAATCGTGGATTGAAATCACATGAATTTCTAATGAATATATATAAATGAATAGAAAAATCCTATTCTCTTCATGGGAATATGAAAATCGTATCTCTTTAATGGAATCTAATGTGCTTAAACACATTGTATTCTTTCTTAGAACATGTTTTCTTCACGTTCTGCCTTGAACACAAAAATATGTGTTCATATTGCACACCAAATTGTAAAAATAATGAAAATACATCATTTTTATGTTGTGCATGGAATGCAATATGTGAATTTCCATATTTGATGAAGTTTCATAAAAAAATATAACACCCTAGCACGATCGTACGATTTTAATCTTTAGACTTGTTTTATTTATCATTGGGGTTGCGATTAATTTGAATAGTAGAAATGGTTGTTCGATCCAATCCGCATGTATGAAACCCATTATAGTGGTAGATTATATTTTTATTTAATATTTATCAGTAAACTAAATTCATAAGAATCTAATATAACATATATATATATATATATAATGTCTAAATCAGCACATATTTTCTGGTAGCCACACATTAGGGATAATTTATATATATTTTAACTGTCATCATAAGGTTAAGCATCTTATATTTTATTTGACTTTTATCTATTACGCTTAAATCTCAAATAATCTAGATAGCAAATATTTATCAAATTTAAATATATTTAAATCCGTTAAATCTTAAATAAAGGGTATAAGATATTTAAATTATATTCTTTACATTATGGTTAAATATGTTACATTTATGTATTATTTTTCCAATATATATATTTTTCAGTGTGGTGGAGACGGATCGAAGATTGATATTATCTTTATATTATTAGTTATATTAAACTATAATATAACTTAATATATACTATATACACACAGAGAGACTATATTTTATATTTTTTATTTTTTATATAACAAAACTTTCTCTCTCTCTCTCTCTCTCTGATATATCTCTCTCCCTCATCTCCCTCGTTTTTCTTCCCGAGCCCTAACCCACGCACCATCTCTAAGCTCGCCTTCCTCTCCTCGTCTTCATCACAACTCCCTCTCAACTTCGCTCCCGCTCATCTCCTTCATCCCCACATTGTCCTCGTCGCCACGCCTCCAATCCCGACCCCACGTCGTTTCCAGATTCCTCTTCATCCTTTTGAACCCATCACTGCACCCTCTCCATCTCACCTCACTGTCGACTCACCCCCTTCCTCATCTCGTCGTCTTCTCCCCATCGCTTTCGAACCTCTCTCCTGCACCCTCTTCCTCGTCTTCATCGTCGACCTATCACTTCCTTCGTCATCTTTATTGTCTGGGATTCCGTCGCCGTCACCTCCTTCCCGTCGACCCTACCACCTGCAACCCTAGCTGAGAGCAACCTTCATCGTCGATCTTCAACCCAACTCCATAAACCAATTGAACCAAGCCTATCTCACAGAAAACCCATCACCGGCAACCTATCGCCGCAACAACCCTCATCATCGCCGTCGAACCATTGTCGCAGCAGTCGACATCGTTTCCATCTCTTCTCTCGAGCCGAGCAGCCAACCCCAACGCTATCACATCGTCGCCATTGCTCAAGCTTAGGTCGAGATCTTGCTTGCGTCGTGTTCTATGTCGTTGTCATTCGATGTTCGTAGCGTGGGTATCCGTATTCGTTGTCGTATTTATACAGATCAAGACAAGTTTCTAACTTGCTATATGCTAGTTTATATATATATATATATATATATATATATATATAATGACGTAATTTATTATCAATATACAATTCTATATAGATAATACGCATTTTATTATTTAGTTAACATTAGCACGTGTGTAGTTACAGTTGATAAAATTATGCAAAATTACATCTATAAGTAGAACTTGTACGAACTATTCTAGTTGATTAATTGAAGAGTAGGAATTGATACACTTTAATTTGTAATAATTAACAATCGTAAAACGCTATTATAAATATGGTTAGATATATATTTTAACAAGTAATAATGGATACATCAATTTCGTTACCGCTAGATAACCATGGCAATTATATTCCTGCTATTTATTATGATTTGTTTGTACGATTAAATACTTCACATGTAGTACACAATACCTGACATGCTTATGAGCTGCTACCTTACTACTGCTGCTGCTATATTTTACATGTAATATTTACTGATACCAACAATTCTGACTTGTCGTCCTGATGGACGTGAACTGCTGTCTATATAGACATAAACTGTACCTGCATGTTCCTGTATTGGCATTAGGTAGATATTTTGCATACCTTACTTGGAAAACGAAATCTGGAGAAATGGGGAAACCAAAAGTATAACTGAAGTGTAACATAAAAGGATATTACTTGATCCATGGTTCCGGGGTGTAACAAAACAGAATCATTCGTGATTCTTATTATTTGATCCGTGGTTCCGAAGGGGGGTAACGAAACAAAACCATTCT
Organism: Agapanthus africanus; assembly: GCA_030015575.1. Taxonomy (NCBI): domain Eukaryota; kingdom Viridiplantae; phylum Streptophyta; class Magnoliopsida; order Asparagales; family Amaryllidaceae; genus Agapanthus; species Agapanthus africanus. The sequence goes on from CM057350.1 coordinate 116,691,726, forward strand.
TGATTCATACTTGATTCGTGGTCCCGCGGGGGGGGGGGGGGGAGGGGAGGGGTAACGGGATATATAATTTTGAGTTACATAGACATAGAGAAGTACATTCATTGGTTTTAAATACCTGTAAGATAGTAAATCTAGAACCACAGATTTTAGGATACACGTGACATACATATATTATGTCACATGTGATTGTTTTGTTTATATTTATACCTTATTTTGCATGCGACATCCTATATAACACACTTTTCAGATTATTATTATTATGATATTTATGACGCACTGACGTCTGGGTTTTGCATGACCTAGTTCCTTTAACCTTATCGCAGGAAGATCGAGACTATTTTGACAAGAAAGCTGAGCAGTGAGGAGATTTGCTGATTAGTTTAGTGATATTTAGTTTTATTTTATTTTCAAGTTATGGTTTTATCGTTGTGATCCTATAAAGGACAAGGCTAGAATATTATTTCTTGTTCGATCTTTATTCGTTTCCGCTATCATTCTCGTTGTTATTTATTGCGGCAGTTAGACATGTGATAGTTAGATAGTTATATATTATTCTTGATATCTGATTGACATCCGTAATGTGACTATGGAATGATATTTTCTCGCCATAAATAGAATGGATGGTTTTGTCGCGTATCATATTTACGTATTTTGGAAAGCGGTGCGTGACAAGAAACTTCATTCTTTTGGCTAAAAATAAGCTAGAGAGAACCCAAATTGGGCTCTCCGTTCACCATTGGGACCCCCTCCGAACGCCGGGGGGTCCTATTTCTATGCACAAACATGTACGGAGCATGATCCACATGAATGGTGTCCCCCACCTAGGGTGGCCCCATTTTTTTCACTGCGATGTGTGTCCATTCATGTGTCTAAATTAATACTAAAATACCCCCAAATGTAACTTTAAGCTTTAAAACAAAGCTTATACATGTATTTACATTCTTTTGTGCAAAATTGATATAATTTACATTCAACATGTATACAAATATGAATTTTATGAATAAAATACTATTCATTTTGCTTCTCTCTTATTTGCAAAGTATCTATATCTATTAATTTAATGCGATTTAACTTAGACTAATACGGCATTCTGTTTAAGATTTTCTTTAGACTATAGAATGTAATTAACGATATGTGCTTGCGCTATCGGAAGTCTCGAACCCCAAGACCTTCTGGTTAATCTTTATTAAACAAACTTGTTTTATTTAAACTATATCTGTTCTGAATGTCAATTCCATAAGAGGTCCTAAAGAGGATGAAGTATACAAACTTGTACTAATTATCATGGAACTGAACTTATGAGTTATACTATTAAAATTTAGGATAAGTTAACCGAACAAAGATTAAGAGGGAAAAAATTGCAAGTGCTACTATAGCCTATTGATAAAACCTTGTTTTTATTGAGCAAGAGATTTGGGATGCAAACCCTTCTTGCATCATCAGGATCTATTACTCCTAACAAAAAATGAAGAAGAAGAGAAGAGAGACATCTGGATTGAATTATAGTTAAAGTAAAGTTTTAAGAATTTATAACTAATAGGACAAAAAGGAGAAAATGGAATCTGCTTTAACAACAAATCAGTGATAATAAACCTACCGTACATATTGATGATAAAGAGATATCTAGAATCATTTTGGTTACTTAAAATCTGAAAATAATCGTGATGATGAGAATGAAGTAGAGGTAGTTTATGGAATCAAGACCGAATGGTTAGGGAGGGCCACTCTAATCTAACAGTAAATCATCTTTTCAGTCGAGCAAGAGAAATTAATGAGGTTCAAATCTTGCTTAAGTTAAGTTACAGTTGTTTTCTCTCTTCAAAAATAGAAAGGTTCAAATAGAAAAATTCTTATAGCATGACTATAGATAAATATTATATTATGGATTTTAATTTTGGACAATTGTGAATATGGCTTAATTAAAAAGTTGGAATAAGGATAATGTTGCTTTTTTTAAGTTGGCGGTGCCCAACCTAGATGAAGAAAATGAGAGAAAGCCAATTTAAGATAGTCTTAGGACACGTGTAATAGAGATCAGTTAATAATCCAGTAAATATGAGAGACGGCAATGTAATTATAGGTGCTACAGGATCTGTACTAGTACTCGAAACAAATAGATATCGAGAGAGTCAATAAAGATATGCACATTTTCAAATTAATCTTGAAGGCAAGTTTTAACAAAGCATAATGAAAGCAAATGATGCTATAACCCATCTCAAAAGTTTGGCCTAAAATTTTATTCTATGCAAAGACATTTACAATAATTTAGGTATGTTCGATCAATGAAATTTAAGTAGGAAAATAGGAAAATAGCAACGCCTTCTTATTTTTATTGTTTGGTATTAGAAAAGAAAGAGAAGTAGATACCATTTTCCATCCAGGTCATACTCTTTTTCATTTTCACTTTCTAACCAAAATTCAAAAGGTGAATGCGTGAAGAGAGTAAGGTTTTTGGATTTTTTTTTTAACATGTTAAGGTTCCATGTGCCATTTTCTCATTTTTCCGAAAACCAAGCCAAAAATGGGCATGCCCACTCAATTCTAGAAATGCCACTCATCCCCTCTGCATGCATGCCTCCCTCCTCAAAAGATGGGAAAACTCTCTCCCTCCCTCCCTCCCTCTCCAAAAGTTGGAATAGTCTCTTCCTACCAACATATAGGAGGCCAGCACCAGCCAACAAGGCTAGTGCCTTTGGAATTTCTAGTAAAGAAAATGAAAAATCACATATAAACCCATAATTTTTATTATTTATATACCCTACAAATTTTCCAAATCTACTCAATATCAACCTATGCTTTCTTCGTAATTGAAATTTAGAAGGGAAAAATGCACACTATTACTGAGAATTAAACTAAAAAGAAAAATAAATCAATATTTATCTCAGATATATAGAAGAATTACGAGATTTTAACGAAAATATATGCTAGATAAAATTTTCAATCCTTCTTTGATAGACAATGCTAGAAAATATTTTTGCGTGCATCGACATCGCATGTGCCATAATTTAGTAATATATAATGACTAACCTCCATTATTTTTTGAAAGAACTAGTGCACTCTATTAAGCAATTTTAAAAAATGATATCTTAGGGTTTTAAAAAACCTAGAAAGCAATTAGTCCCACCTCTAGGATCTAAGCTAAAAATTATAACTTGTAATAAGAAAAGAGGCGCTCTTCTGTGTAGTCAAACTGTCCGACGAGCCCGGTGGGCCCGGCCGGTGAGCTCGAACAGTGAGGGATTCAGTCTTCTTTTGAAGACCTACTCTTTTTTTATAGGTAAGTTGGTGGAATTGGCCACCTCCGTGTTTAACGGAGTTTCGTGATCCTCAAACTAATTACTAGATTGAGACTACAATCTTTGTAGCGTCTTCAAGTGCTTCCAAATTATGTCGGACTTATAGGCTCCTTGAAGCTCCATGGAACAAGCTTGCATGCACATCTCCTCCGTAAAAAATGATCCATTTTGAAGGCTTAAGAACTTTGTCTCCAATCTCAAATTGAGATAATCTAAGTAGTTAGGATGCTAAACTAACTAGTTAGGAGTTATAGTTCAAGCTCGCCACTAATTTTCTCTCTTTTTATTTCCTTTTTCCTTTCTAAAATGTAAAGAGAGGAGAAAGAAGGAGATGGGAGCTCTCATGAAAAAAGAGAGCATAAAAAAAAAAAAAACTTTTTCAAAAGAAATGGTTACAAAAATATTTTTTTCCAAAACAATCCAAAGCTTTGGATCAAACCAACCATCCAAGTGTCCATCACTTCTTCTTATAAATTACACATGTCATCATACTACAATACAATATGGTGAGGATATGTTAAGTCCAAGAAATAACATAAACTTAAGAAAATAAAAGGAAAGTGAATAAACAAAAACAACATATATATATATATATATACAGAGAGAGAGAGAGATGCATACTTGTAATTGTTATCCAAGTTATTTAAAATACATAAAATAGAGATCAATTAATAGTGACATAATACTAGTTAATATATATATATATATACATACATATATACATACATATATATATATATATATATAATATTAAATCGACATCCGATTTAATATCCGTCTTTCTAAAAAGACGAGCTAGTATTACAGCTGTCTGATTACCGTCAGTATATAAAATACACTAGTTTTAATTGCACCCAAGTATGTACCAATATACCGCAACTGCAATATTTCGTCAAATTCCGAAAACCTCTGTGTGGGACTCTAAAGACTCGACAATACGCTGGCAGCGTGGGACTCTAAAAACTCGAAAATACGCTGGCAGTGGGTTTAACCACAAGCACGTCAACGGCACTACCTGTTCGTAACAGTTATCCAGGGTTTGTCGAAAAGGAGATCGACAAGCAAGTTCGACCGAAACCCTACCGAGTCTATCAGCGACATGTACCATACAGTCCGGTCTGTTTATCTAAAAATATCGTATATCTGGTCTAGGGGATGGATAACGTCAGACCCCTAATAACCTGATAAGTCATGCCAGTGTCAAGCCTTATCACCAATCGAGAAACTACTGATAGCAATTAATAAATCCCATCCGTCTAGGCCTAGGTCTTATGGTGACGGCCAACCGTACACTGTGCAACATTAACTCCCACTACCGAGAGAGATGAATTCTCTCAATCGCTCACTGCCTCCAAGTGCTTCAGGACCGCACCCAAAAGCTACCTATTTGCACGACTCTTTAAACCCATGGTATGCTAGCAATCAAAGTACAGTGGGAACACACTCGAGACAAATGACGATTTCGGGTCGACAGACTATGTTATACAAATGTCACCTGAGATTTACTATCTGACAATATGTATAATACCATCTAGTATGTTCCCGGCAAATCCGTCCAGTGTAACTCATAACCCAATAAGCATATGTATACAATCTTTGGTGACTGACTGACACCAATGGCTGTGAGACCAGCCATCACCCCTCGTCAGGGTCAAGAAACGTATACACTAGTCTACTCTGGAATATCGATCTACAGTCTCGATATTCTCACGACTAGCGACATTTAATGATGTACTTATAGATGTCCCAGTTCTCACAAATGTGATTGCTATCATAACCCGGTAGTCAAGCATGAATCATATGGACTCTATCAATATGTAATAGTGATATGCTATACCACACAAGACATGTACATAATGATAAAGTCAAACCAGATAGCATACTATCATCTCGAGTAAGACTGTTCTACCCGTATAGACCCTCCCTCAATCATCACAATCGCCTTCCTGCGATTATAATAATTTCCTTGAGGGCACTATATCCAACAATCTCCAACTTACACTTAAGGCTAATTATTGCGGTATCGCATACCCACAGCTTGTGTGCTACCGAATACCCAACATCTCTACTGATCAGTTTCACAAACCGTGTTTGTGAAATATTCGTGTTCGGGAAATAGCCTCAGTAAGTGGATCCGCCTGAATATCTGATGGAACTAAGTTCATAACATGAACACCAAATCCAACAAACTTCTTAGACTGTATCATCCACTGAATTTAATCAGTATTCTACGCCATGCCTACCTCAGTATCCGCTTGGAACCACGTCTAGCATACCGCCCCTCAGAAGAGGGTAATCTTATAACTCCGATAGTCACTCTGTCATCCAGGTCACCTTGGAAGCCAAAAACGATAACGGCCTCCTGCAAGAGACTGCCGTTATCATATACCAAGAACATCCTCTTATGTTCGTACCTGCTGAAAGTATGCCTTAGCACCACTATTAGGTTTTTAGAAGCATCAAGTATACAATTTTAAAAAAATCTTTTGTGCTATTGCATGCTATCCTAGAATTGAATTAGAGAATTAGGGATTTTAAACTAGCAAACAAGGTTTACACTAAGTGAACAAGGAATAAAACCTTTGTAGACCAGTCCTTCACTTCTAAAACTCCAAGTAGTAGTCCCTTAGCTCCAACTAGTGGTCCCCCGATCTTTTCTTAGGCTCCACTAGGAGAAAGGAACAAACTTGCTTAAGGATCTTCGAGGCCGAAGATAAACCACCTTGAGAAATCTCTAACTCAAGCTACCTCTTCACTAACTAAGAAATTAGTGAAGTAAACAAGCTATACTAAAGGGCTGTTTTGGTATAGATTGATGAAGTAGGAATTTTGCTCACTTTAGAATTTCCTTTCTCTTTTTCTTTCTTCACCTCATGAAAAACTAGAGAAGAAATATGAGATGAAGAAGATGAACTTATGAACAACCATGGTGAAAAAATATCTCAAATGATATTTGTAGAGACTTAATCATGGCTAAAGATAATGGTTGGGTTAATAAATATCTAGAGTAAAACAAAATTTGTGGACTAAGTCAAGGCTTCTACATACTTCCACAAGTATCTTAAGCCATGGCAATTTCCACCTAATTTTGGTTTATCCCTTAATAATTAAATTACCCAAATTATTTTTAGTTTGGCGTGAGTCTCATACACCCATGTCCAATGTATCATCTGCTATGACACAATATAATATGTAATACATATATACAAATATATATATATCACACAATTATATATATCAACATATATAAAAATCAAGAGAAGAAATTCTTTAGTGAGCTAATATTAGTTAACATATATTAATATATCAAATATATAAATATATCAAATTATTAAATCAACACTTGATTTAACAATCCGGTTATATCATATATAACCGACTAATATCATTTATATGTATATCAAATATACATATAACAAATCATTGAATCAACACTTGATTTAATAATCCGGTTATATCACATATAACCTATATCGCGAGATTAGAATACGGTATCACATACACATATTTAATCTCGGTCCTGCACATATCACATATGTGCTCTATTTCGTTTCGCTTGAGCTAGGAAATCTCTGTGCAGGACTCTAAAGACTCGTTAATACGCTAGCAGTGGGTAATGATCATATCAGTTATCCACAAGCCGTCAGCGGTACTAGCTGGACGTAACGGATACCCAGGTATTGAGCGAATATAAGATCAACAACCAAGCTTGTCCAAACTCCCATGATCCTATAAATAACACTACCGTACAGTCCGGTCTCTTCGTCTGATATGCCGCATATCAAGTTTAGGGTGGTAAATGTCAGACCCCAATAACTTGATAAGTCATGCCGATGTGAGGCTCATAACGGGCCGAGAAATTACTAATAACATTTACCAGTAAATCTCATCAACAACCCTGACCAAGGAGTTCTTGTTATAGTCAATCGAGCATAGCGCAACATCAACTCCTAATACCGGGAGAGACGAAACCCTTCCTATCGCTCATTTCCTCCATGTGACTCGGGACTGTACCCAAAATCCACCTGTTTGCATGACTCCTTTGAGCCGTGGTAGGAAGGAAATCAAAGCACAGTGGGAACCACACAAGACTCTATGACGATCTCGGGTCTACAGACTAACCTGTACCAGTATTACCAGAGAAATGCTATCTGACGTTATGTATAATACCATCTAGGAGTTCTCGGCGAGTCCTATTCGGTTACCCATTCTCCAATAAGCACATGTGTACAATCTTTGATGTCAAACACCAATGGCTGTGAGATCATCCATCGCCCCATACAGGGTCAAGAAACGTACACACTAGTCTACTCTAGAATATCGATGCCCTGTCTCGATACTCTCTCGACTAGGAACAATTAAAAGATGTGCTTTCGGACTATCCAAGCCCCACTAGTATGATCTGCAGCATAGTCCTGGTAGTCAAGCTAACATCCTAAGGGCTTTATCAACATGTATCAAAGAGAGACAGTATAATAATACTAGTATACATGTTAAGATAAAGAGTAACTAGATAGCATACTATCATGTCAAGCAAGAAAGTCCTCTCTATATATGTCCAAGCATCCATTATAATATACAATCATGTATAATAATGGCATCTAGGCCATATATATAACTAATAATCTCCCACTTGCACTAAGGCCAGTTGTTATAGTATCTCATATCCAATATCCCAAAAAGTCTCTAAAATTGTATCCGGGGGAGGGCCTTCGTGAGTGGATCCGCCGTGTTATTCTTCGTGTCAACTCTCCTGACCTCGATCTCTCGGTGATCAACTATCTCCCGGATCAGGTGATACCGCCTAAGAATATGTCTGGATCGCTGATGGGACCGGGGTTCCTTGGCCAAAACCACAGCTCCATTGTTATCACAATACAAAGGTATTGGATCCTCAATGAATGGAACCACACCAAGTTCAGTAATGAACTTCTTCATCTAGACAGCCTCTTTGGCGGCATCGTTGGCAGCTATGTATTCAGCCTCCATCGTCGAGACTGCTACGGTATCTTGCTTGGAACTCTTCCAACATACCGCCCCTCCATTGAGGGTAAAGACAAAATCCGAGACCGACTTATTGTCGTCCTTATCACACTGGAAGCTCGAATCTATAAAGGACGCCAGCTGGAGTTCACCGTTACTATACACCAAGAACATTTCTTCAGTCCTTCTCAAGTACTTAAGAATGTTCTTCACAGCTGTCCAGTGCTTCTCCCCGGGATCTGATTGATATCTACTTATCACACAAAATGCGTAAGCTACATCCGGTTAGGTACATACCATCGCGTACATGATTGACCCTATTGCATAAGCATAGGGTATCTCTTGCATGCGAACGCTCTCCAAATCAGTCTTAGGAGACATCTCTTTGGAGAGGGTGATTCCAGAACAAGCGGGTAAATGACCATGCTTAAAATCTTCCATACTAAACCTCTTTAGTATGGTGTCAATGTACCTGGATTGGGACAATCCCAACATCTGCTTAGATCTATCTCTATAGATCTTAATCTCCAGGATGAAGGAGGCATCACCTAGATCTTTCATGGAGAACTGTTGTGATAAGTAGAGCTTGACCGAGTGTAGCATAGGAACATCATTTCCTATCAAGAGTATGCCATCCACGTACAATACGAGGAAGACAACCTTACTCTCTACAACCTTCTTGTATATACAAGGTTTATCTACGTTTTTGATAAAGTCAAACTCTTTGAATGCCACATCAAAACAAATGTTCCAACTCCGCGATGCCTGCTTTAATCCGTAGATTAATTTAAGCAGCTTGCATACCTTTCCGCTGCTCCCACTATCTATGAAGCCCTCTGGCTGTGTCATGTGCACGCTATCTTCTAAATCACCATTTAGAAAAGCGGTCTTGACATCCATCTGCCAGATTTCCTAATCATGGTATGCAGCAATGGCAAATAGGATCCGGATGGACTTAAGTATAGCCACTGGAGAAAAGGTTTCATCATAATCCACACCTAGTCGTTGACGAAAACCTTTTGCTACAAGTCTAGTTTTGAAAGTCTCAACTTTTCCATCAACACCAAATTTCTTCTTAAAGATCCACTTACTCCCGATTGGTTTTACCCCTTCAGAAGAAACTTCCAAAGTCCATACTTTGTTGGTGTAAATGGATTCCATCTCAGATCGCATTGCATCCAGCCATTTCACAGAGTCCCCACTTGTGATGGCCTACTCAAAACTAGTTGGGTCATCATCTTCCATGATGCAATCCTCACTCCCACCGTCAATGAGAAAACCGTAGTATCTCTGAGGCGGATGAGAAACCCTACTAGATCTATGGAGTGGCTGAGATTCATCGGGGACTATTGAATCCTCCGACTCCACCAAATCATCAGCTGTAGTTTGTGTAGCTGAAACATTTTCTAACTCTACCTCTTTACCACTAATTTCTTTTACAAGAAATTCCTTTTCTAAAAAGGTGACATGTTGAGCAACAAACACCTTTTGTTCCTCACTGTGGTAGAATAGATATCCATATGAATTTTTTAGATATCCCACAAACTTGCAAAGAACTGATCTTGCCTCGAGTTTGTCCGGATTTTTCTTTTTGACATAGGCCGGACAACCCCATATCTTAACTCGTTTAAGATATGGTCTATTTCCACTCTATATCTCATATGGTGTTTTAGGCACCGATTTTGATAGAACTTGATTCAATAGGTATGCGGCTATTTCAAGTGCATAACTCCAAAAGAAAATAGGTAACCCAGCAGTACTCATTATAGAGCGCATCATATCAAATAGGGTGCGGTTTCTCCGCTTCGATACACCGTTATGCTATAGTGTATACAGAGGAGCAAGCTGAGAGAGAATCCCATTCTCTTTTAAATAGTCATGGAATTCCGTGCTCAAGTATTCTCCTCCCCGATTAGATCGAAGGATTTTAATACTTTTACCCATTTAGTTCTCTACTTCGCACTTATATTCCTTGAATTTATCAAAAGCTTCAGACTTATGTTTCAACAGGAACACATGTCCGTATCTTGAGAGATCATCGGTGAATGTAAAAAAGTACGCGGAACCATTTCTGGCATGTGTAGACATGGGACCGTATACATCACTATGTATCAGTCCCAAGAGTTCAGTAGCTTTTTCTCCGTGTCCAGTAAACGGAGTTTTGGTCATTTTGCCTTTGAGACATGACTGGAAAGTTTCATAAGATGTAAATTCGAACGGATTCAAATATCCATCCTTATGTAACTTAGCTAGTGGTGTCGCATTGATATGACCTAGTCTACAATGCCACAAGAAGGATTCGTTCATTTCTGAACTTTTTCTCTTGTGTGTGTTCTGTATCTTAAGAACTGTATTTTGATTCAGAATGTATATGTCGTTACTTAACGTGCCAAAACCAATCAACACTTGATTTAGGAAAATATTCATAAGATTATCCTCCAATACAAAATTATATCCATCTTTATGTAATATAGATACTGATATAATATTGCACATAATTTCTGGTACGTAATAACAGTCGTTTAGAATCAATGTATTACCATTAGGTAATACTAGGTGATATGTGTCAACTGCTTTGGCTGCAACCATTGCACCATTCCCTACTCTGAGAGAATGATCACCTATTCCCAGTTCTCTACCTTTCTTTAGCCGATGTAACATATTACAAATATGAGATCTTGATCCGGTATCTAATATGCAGGACGTAGAGCAAACTGAGAAACAATTCTCGGTAATGAACACACCCGAAGAAGATACATCAACATGTTCATTCCTCGTTCGGATTGCATGGGATTCCTGATATTCTCCTATTCCTTGCCCTGACTTATGACAATTATAAGATAGAGCGGAACCAGCGTTCCCCAGCTCAGTATAACAAGTGGGTTCGGTCAATACATCAATATTATTATCTTGATTAAGGTGTGTCATGGTCGCTACCTGGAGAGAGAGAGAAGAAAACAATTTAGTGTATGCTCTTGCAAGATTAGATTGGTTATTATCTTATCTAATCAAGATGGCTCCCACAGTTTTTATCAAATCTTCCTTCAAACCCTAAAAGGTAAGACTAGCCGAGATTAATTACACTCTACAAGTTCGCCAATCGTTCAGCCAGGCAGGTATTGGTACTCCGAGGGAGTCTCCCCATGCTTTCGCATGGAACTAATTAAATAACCTCGTTTCCACAGGGGCATAATCCCTTTAACACCATTCTTAGACACCTACTGGATCAGCTAATTGTAAAGTGCAAAACTCTCCAAGGTGTAACTCTTACTCGCAGTGGGTATCGGGATCCAACTATCTCATAGAAGGTATGCAATCTCATTGCAAATTTCAACACCTGAAATTCCCAATATCTGTTTTTTCCCCCAAGCAATTTATAACCTTGACAAGGTCAACAAACCATAAATCGCAAGTCAAGTTCAACCTGTTCATTTCCTGATTGAACTAAACCTACTCGCACGACCCTTGACAAGGTCAACAAGGCCGTACGACTACCCTAATCCAATCGCATCATATGGTTGGAAATAAACACTAATCAGCTACCGCACACTATACCTTGACAAGGTCAACAAACGCAGCACGCATACTAAAATAGTCCTTATCTGAAATGACGGAGGGCTACGACAGGTTTTTAAGAAAACCTTTTGCGTAATGAACTTGATATCGTTGTAGAACCGCTGGAGCGCAATCTTTCCTTCACTGAGCAGCCGATAGTCATTCTGGATCGACGGGTGAAGAAATTGAGGTCAAGGTTATACCGACCGTAAAGGTTCTTTGACATGGCCCGAACAGCGAAGAGGTCACTTGGAAGACCGAGGACGAGATGAGGAAGAAATTTCCCCATCTCTTTGAAGGTACGCGTAGTAAAATTTTAAATTCGGGGACCAAATTTTTTTAAGAGGGGAAAATTATAACGCTTAAAAAATTCGTTTAAGTTAATTTTATGTTAATTAGTGATAATCGATGTTTTATTAGTTAATATCTAAATTATTATTCACTTAAAGTATTTAATTTACTTATTTACTAATTACTAAGCTATTTTTCTTAAAAACATACACACACATCTTGTGTAACCCTAAGTTAACAACATATTAATACAAGTCTTATGCACATAACAACTTAATCTTTTCAAAAAAAATATATAATGTGTGACATGCTTTTTCTTTCTTTCCTCTCTATGTTCTAGACTTTCCTTTTATGAGAAAATAAAAAAAGAAATGGAAATTGAGGCATGGGGGCATTAAATGCATGGTATGACTCACTTCTCTCTCTCTCTCTCTCTTCACTCTAGAACTCTCTCCCTTTCTCTCCATGTCAGCCACCTATCTTCTCCTCCCTCTTCCTCAAATGGTTTAATCTCTACCTCACACAAATCCCTCAAAACATCTCAAAAATCTAATCTAAAACACTTCAAAACAAATCATTTTTGGTTCTTGAGGCAAGTTTTAGCTTTAGGAGGCAAGATTAGAAAGTTTGAACCATTCTTACATCAACTTGAGGTATAAAGCCAAACTTAATTACTTATTTGCTAAACTTTTAGTTTATTGAGCTTAAATTAGTGTTTAAGTGGTAATTAGTGCTAATTTTGAGATTTAAGAGGAGATTAGGATAAGTTAGGGTTTTTATGGCTTGAATAAGGTAATTAAGAGTAGTTAGTATCTAATAATCCAAGTCATTTCACAAGTTTACACTAAAATACCTTAATGTCACTAATTAGTGTTTTAAAATGGTTTTAAATCAAGTTTTAGGATATTAAGAATCTGCTATTACTGTGGTTGTTTTTAAAATAAACAAACATATACAGTAGAATATATAGTGTATTAGGAGTGTACTGTAGAAACCCGAACCCGTTTCATGAAGATTGACCCGGCGAAAATCCCAAATCCCATGATGTGGCCGACCCAATTTTTGAGAAAAAGGTTGGAGTTTTACATGTAGTTGTCTGTAGGTATTTTATGATATATGGTCTTGCTTGTTTTTCTTGTTTCTGCTCCAGATAAAATCTGGGACCTATTATCCATATTTTTGGTGATGTGTCTTGCGTGATACGTGCAATTCGAGTCGTAGTCTGGTGTGTCTGTGAGAACAGACAGATCGTGTTGGTTTGAGTGATGTTATACTCGTCTTGTGTACCAAGTGCACATGTAATCTTATCGTGATGTTAATTCCTTCGTATCATTTCGATTTCACGTTGTATCGGATGTTTAGCTTTATATATATTGATATTTTTGCGATTCTAGGATCGGTTGCGGAGACGTCGGATGCGGCGCGAAAAGGCAAGGCTGTGATCGGATCAAATTAGCCGAGGCATCCCGGTGAGTAGATGTATACATTTATGGGGGGAATCGTCTGGATGGCGCAAGACGCCCGATAGTTAGGAGTATTAGTAGTTCTTGCATCTTTATGCGTAGGTTCAAACCATTCATATCATGCATTGCATCTTTTTGTCTATGATGTCACTACTCAGGACACTTGCACCATTACCATTGGTTCATGTTGCACACGCACTATTGATGCGAACACACACTCCTTTGGTAATTTCTATGCCACGAACACTATAGAACTTGCTTAAAACAGTTTCTGAAACATTGCATCATATATGATATGTAAGCTAGTAGTTGCATATTCATTTCATCAAGATTGATAAGTAGGATTGCTAGTCATGTGTATATAACTTATTGCATCATACTTCATACATAGTTTTTGGTCATATGTTGCATGATATATATACTATCGTATCATATACGTCCATTATCACTGGCGTGATTATATATTGTGATTCTTTTTGAGAATTTCAGTACTTATGAGATTTCTGGATTTTGGGGAAACCACAAGGATTTTAAGAACTGATTACTATTTTAAAATGCAAGTTGCGGTTTTCTCGTGATATGATGTATGTGTCGTCCACCATGAGTTTTCCTGATTTCTGTTGGTTTTCGAGACCCGATTCGAGAAGTAGGATGAACCGTTTCGGGTACATGGTGGACCCGGTATGGTACCCCGGGGCGAGAGTGGTTTTTGTGAGGATGAAGATGAGCCAGACAGAGACGGACTACCTACCGGTAATGTCTAACGCGGCGGATATCCGGAGGATACCGACGTGGTCGTGAGATTGATGATATGGGCCGATTCGAACTGACGAAGCCCGAGATATTGAGATATTGAGACATTGAGATATTGGGTTATAGAGATATTGTGTCGACGCTTGACACGGATTTTCTGTTGATTTCATGGATGGTACTTCAGCTATTGCACAGCTGATTTTTCTGAGATAAGAATAAAGATTTTTCTCATACCAGACAAGCTCAGTTTTCGTGTTTGATTATGCATGCATGTTGCATTCATCCTGGTATATCGTTTCATATTGATATATGTAGGTTGTGAGGTATTTCCGTGCATGCTTACGATAGCCTTAATTGATGTTATTTACTACTCACGAGTTAGCAATTCACCCCCGTTGTGCCACAGTATCTTGCAGGTCCGACCCGTCAGCACAGTAGCGGCGGGCGCACTTCCTCATTTTGTTCCTTTTGCTTGGATTTGCGGCATTGCTCGTAGGTGGGTTGCGAGTGTTCCCCTCCAAAAGGCGGCGCACAGGACCGCGATGGCCTGACGCTGAGATTCGGGTCAGATGCTATTTGGTTTTATCTGTCTACCTCTCCGAAGATGCCAAGTTGATTTATGGCACCGTGTATCGAAGGTTTAGACGGATGCGGCCGATGTAGCAGACTTTGTCAGATTCCCCCTCGCTAGAGGGGTTTTTGATTGTGGGGACGCTTTTCCCTGCAGGCGCAAGCCCCTGCAGTTAATTACGCTACCGCTTCGCGGTAACAACTTTCTCCTTCTCCAGAATTTCACTTCGTGTCGTGGGTGTTTTTTTTGTTTGTGGTTGCCCGTGGATTGTAGACGGAGACTGAGTAATACCGTCGCCCGTAGGACGTAGATTAGTCCAAATCCGTATTTACTTAGATTTGGGTTTGGTGTTTTTAGTTTAAGGATGCCTTAGTCGCGTTGCGGCTAAGATCGACTTAAACGTTCGTCAAGGATACGTTAGTCCTGTTTGAGACTAAGATCAACTTAACGGGATCGTTTAGATCCGACAAAAGAGCATTTGGGCTCTATTGTTCCAGTTTAGGGACATAGTGGTCCATTGCATGTATGGTCGTCGGGACCCGTCACCTCTCTGACGACGTTGAAGAATTACAACGACAAATGTCAGAGGAGTTCAGAGATGTACCCTTGAGCCAAAGTTGATTGGGGGAATTTATAGTCCAATTTGGGACTAAAGTCTGTTTGAAGGTTTAAGGATGCGTTAACCATATTTGAGGCTAAGATCAACTTAAACGGTTGTTAAGGATACGTTAGTCCAGTTTGGGACTAAGATCGACTTAACGGGATCGTTTAGATCCGACAAAAGAGCATTTGGGCTCTATTGTGCCAGTTTAGGGACATAGTGGTCCATGTTCCAATTTGGGGACGTGGTGGTCCATCGCCAGTTTAGGGACGTGGTTGTCCACCATTAGTTTAAGGACGTTTCGGTCCATGTTCCAGTTTAGGGACGTGGTGGTCCAATATTAGTTTAAGGACGTTTCGGTCCAATATTAGTTTAGGGACGTTTCGGTCCACGAGTTTAAGGACTCCGCAGTCCATATTGATGTATGGTCGTTGGGACCCGTCACCTCTTTGACGTCGTTGAGGAATTACAACGATGGATGTCAAAGGAGTTCGGAGATGTACCCTCGAACCGATTGTAAATTGATTTAGTAGAGCAGCCGTGCTCAGTCAATTAAATTTAAGGACTTATGGCCAAAATTGGGCTAAGTCCAATTGAGAATGTTCGACATTTTATTTGCTTTTGCATTGCATTTCTTTTTATTTTTATTTAGGCTTTGCCCAGAAAGGATGCAGAGCATCAATTTGTTTTGGCCTCTTTTTTTTTAAGAATGATGCAAGGCATCAATTTTATTTGGGCTCTGCCCTTGTATAAAGGATGCAAAGCATCAATTTATTTGGGCTCTGCCCATTTATTGCCTTGCAATTTATTTTGGCCTGTCAGGTCATTTTGATTTGGGCCTGGCCCTTTAAGTAATGCATTGCATTTGTGCAAAGCATTGTTAATTTGAGAATCTTTTAGATTCAAGAACCGATGGTTCATAAAAGAAGTGCAAAGCACTATTTGATTTAGATCTAAGAAAAAACAAGTTTTTTCTTGTTTTTCTTATCTCAGAGAACCAAAGGTTCATGAAAGTGCAAAGCACTATTAATTTAAGAACCTTTTAGGTTCAAGAACCGATGGTTCATAAAACAAGTGCAAAGCACTATTAATTTAAGAACCTTTTAGGTTCAAGAACCGATGGTTCATAAAACAAGTGCAAAGCACTATTTGATTTAGATATAAGAAAAAACAAGTTTTTTTCTTGTTTTTCTTCTCTCAGAGAACCAAAGGTTCATAAAAGTGCAAAGCACTATTAATTTAAGAACCTTTTAGGTTCAAGAACCGATGGTTCATAAAACAAGTGCAAGGCACTATTTTATTTATTTATTTATTTATTGTTGAAGATCCATGATCTTGTTTCTTAAATCAATGATCTGTTCATAAGAGAATTTTCTCTTCTTTTAAAGGTTTTTACCGTTTTTTTTTATTCTTCAAGAGTTCTCAAGAGTTCTCTTCTCTTTTTTCTTTTTAGCAAGATGTTGATTATTTTGAAATGAGGTCTGGGGTCCTTTTTATAGTGCTCATAAGTTTGTTGAATTTGTTAAAGAGATCTTTCTTTGAGTGATTTGGGGAATTTTCCCCACCGTTGGATCTTTGATCCAAAGGCTTCTGTTTTACAGAAGAAAATCTTCTTCTTTTAATAAGAACAGAAAGATTTCTTTAAAACTTTAATTCTGTTTGGTGCAAATGCCCCAGCTCGTGACACGTGTCGCGCAGTTTTTTTTTTGCTGCGCAGCGCAGACACGTGTCGCGCAGCGCGCGTAATTTTTTTTTTCTTTCTTTTTCTGCGCAGCGCAACTGTGCGCTGCGCAGATACGCGTGGCGCAGCGCGCGCAAAATTTTTTTTTTTTTTTTTCTGCGCAGCGCAACTGTGCGCTGCGCAGACACGTGTCGCGCAGCGCGTGCAAATATTTTTTTTTTTTTGTTTTTTTTTTCTCTTTCTTCTGCGCAGCGCAACTGTGCGCTGCGCAGATATGTGTCGCGCAGCGCGCGCAAAAATTTTTTTTTAATTTTTTTTTTGCTGCGCAGCGCAACTGTGCGCTGCGCCGACACGTGTCGCGCAGCGCGCGCATTTTTTTTTTTTTTGACAGAGATTTGCTCTGATTGGAGAAAAACAGAAGTATTGCTTCTTTTTCCATCTTGGAATTTAAACAGAGTTTTGCTCTGATTGGGATAAACAAATGCCCCCCCACCGTTGCGCTTACGTGGCCTCCTAACGTGAGCGCAGCGGTGGCAGACTCGGAACCGTCGCGCCATCCCTTGGAAGCTGAAAGGGCACTTGATGCCTATAAATAGGACCTTTAGTCTTTTTGATGATTCTCATTTCTAAAATTTTACTTTCAGAACTCAGAGCCCTGCTCTTTATTTTCAAGAACTTTAAGAGTTTAACTCTTAAAACTTTTAGGTGAAAATTTTAATTTGGATTAAATTAAATTAAATTAATTTTCATTAATAGAGCCTCGCTCTCAATAGATCCCTGATCTAAAGGAAACCTATTTAGGGTTTCACTTAGCAGAGATTTGCTCTACAGGTCTTAAAGGGATCTAAAGAGAACTAAAGGGGACCCTATTAGGGTTCCATAGAGCTCTGCTCTCTGAAAGATTTTCCTTGGATTTTCTTAATTCACTAATGGAGCTTTGCTCCTCCTAAATCATATAGAAGAACTCTTAAGAATTCTTCATGGATCTTGAAACTTAAAGATGACATTTTATTTCTCAGTGCATTATATCATTTTGCTTAATCAGTCTTCCTGATAATTCTGTTGATCCTCTTTCACAGGAACAATGAACGCCCACATGTATGCTCTTAACGAGATCATCTCTCATGAGGACATCCGTCGACTTGGCCGCTCTCAAAATCAAGAGTTCACAAACGAGAAGTGTGCTGAAATAATGAGTCGCTTCGACGCATACAATGGTCCACTGCTTTCCCGACGGTCCTCTCTTCTTAAACTTATCGTGGGAGCTATCTGGGAAGCGCTTCCCCTATTCTGTTCCGGCGTGCCGCTTAGGGCGTTGGATGCCGCTGAGGACAAGGTGCACTCTGTGTACCTATTGAATTTTATCTCGAAGAGACGGCGAGACAGTCTTATCGACCTCTTGCACGAGGTCTTTCAACAGTCTGTCATACTCGCTGCTTATCGGAGGGTGGAAGACATCGGGAGGGACCCTGACGCTTGTGCTCGCGAAAGGAAGCACACTAGGATGGTCCGCAAGGCTTGGAAAGTCATAGATAAGGTCGTTTTTGAATTCCTCAATCCATGCCCTAGATCTGAGGTTATTCCATTGTAACTTGCGTTTATTGTTTTTATGACTGTAAGAACTTCGGGCAATATTAATGGAATTTTTTTTTATCCCAGCTTGTCTTTATTATATATCTTTTGTCCTGAGTCTTTTTGCCCATGCATGAATGAATGTGTCTTGAACGCTTGATCAAATGTAAATCGGATGCTCTTTCTGTTGCTTTTCCTCTTTCTCAGCATGTCGTCACAATTAGCTGGTAATAGAGTAAGCTTCTTGATTTCTTCACGAGATAGCGAGGGCTTAGGCCGCAGGTTCAGATCTGCTGCCTAAGACTTTTCAACTCTATGAGCCGTGAGGGTCTCATAGAGACTTTTCTCCCTACGGATCGAGAGGATCTCGTAGGTGGATTTTTCTCCTTAGGAATCGTGAGGATTCCTAAGTGTGGTTTTCTCTTGTAAGTCGTAAGGATCCTACAAGAGAATTTTTTCCTCTTACGAGTCGAGAGGACTTGTAAGCGGTTGTTTCCCTCCTTGTCGAAGTTCGATGTTGGAGGGTGAGACCCGTGGATGGTATGCAAGAGACCATTTTGGGCCAACTTGCAGGGTCCCAGTGCTTAGGAAACAGGCTTCTTTTATGCCCACTGCCTAAGGCTTTATCTCACGAGTCGAGCCGCCTCAACAATTTTTTTCACAAGTCGAGACGAATCGAGCGTTTCTCGCAAGAACATCTTAACGTCGTATTTAACCTCTGCTCTTTACGACAGAAGCCCGTTAAGGTTGGTGGTACTTAGGGTTTTGGCCATCGTACCGTCGCATAAGCTGATATAGTCCTCGATAGGCAATCGTGCTGTTCGAGTAGCCCTGCGACTGCCGTGTCTCTGATCCCTTCGGGGGCTGGACAAGACGTCTTCAAGCAATCCTCCTTGGCAGTTTGACCGTCGGAAGAGCAAGCATTAGGAATTTGCCATGTCGCTTTTTACTTGAGGTTAGGCTTATTTTGGTGAGCCCCGATGAGTCATAACCACTCCGCGCTGGTGTGGGGATGATCTCCGATAGTCTTTCGGGCTTTATATGAGTTGCCGTCAAGACCCTGAAGCTAGGAATTTGGCCTTTGCTTCGTTTGCTGGCATTGCGTCTGCTGTATCGAGACGAATGTTGCGGTGGGAACTAGGGATTTTGCCGTGGCTCCGTTTATTTGATGACGTTGCGTCTGCTGTGTCGAGACGAACGTTGGGATGACATCTCGTCTGCTGTATCGAGACGGACGTCGAGGTTGTCTCTAGGTTACTGGTGAACCGCCGAGGTTTGGAACTAGGGATTTTGCCGTGGCTCCATTCGTTTAATGACGTTGCGTATACTGTGTCGAGACGAACATTGGGGTGACATCTCGTCTGCTTTATTGATACGGATGTCGAGGTGGTGACCATTCTGTGCTGGTGCGAGATGATCTCCGATTGTCTTTCCGGTTTTATGTGAGTTACCGTAAAGACGTTGAAGCTAGGAATGTGGCCTTCGCTTCATTTGCTTTGTCACGTCCGAATCCCTGCTGGAGGAAGAATGCCGGGGTTGACATTTCGTCTGCTGTATCGAGACGAACGTCTAGGTGGTGACCACTCTGTGCTGGTGTGAGATGATCTCCGATTGTCTTTCCGGTTTTATGTGAGTTACCGTAAAGACGTTGAAGCTAGGAATGTGGCCTTCGCTTCGTTTGCTTTGTCACGTCCGAATCCCTGCTGGAGGAAGAACGCTGGGGTGACAACTCGTCTGCTGTATCGAAACGAACGTCGAGGAGGTGACCACTCCATGTGAGATGATCTCCGGTGGTCTTTCAGGCCTTATATGACTTGCCGTTAAGACCTTGAAGCTAGGAATTTGACCTTCGCTTCATTTGCTCACACTGCGTCTGGTGTATTGAGACGAATGCTGAGGTGGAGCTGGGATTTTACCGTCACTCCGCTTTGTTTCGACCGTGAGGTCTTTTGTTGACGTTGCATCTGCCTCCAGCTGGACTGCGGAGGAACGCCGTTGTTGACATTGTATCTACTGTATCGAGACGAATGCTGAGGTGAAGCTGGAATTTTGCCATCGCTCCGCTTGATGGTGTAATATCTGTGTCCTGCTGGAATGAGGAGGCACACCGTTGTTGGTCTCCAGGCTGCAGATGTGGCCATTGAGATTTGGAACTAGAGACTTTGCCATGGTTCCGTTTCGTTGCGATTCTGAGGTCGGTTGTTGACGTCATGTCTACATCTAGTTGGAGTGAGGAGAAACGCCGTTGGTGATTTCTAAGTTGTCGATGTTGACGTCGAGACCCTGAAGCTCGGGATCTTTGTTTGCTTCATTTGTTGACATCGTGTCTGTAATATTGCGACAAATGTCGAGATTGTCTCTAGGTTGTCTATGAACCGTCGAGATTTGGCTTCGCTTTTTGATGGAGCCTGTTGGGAAGGTATGGTTCCCTCTTTATCTGTGCCCCTGGATTGTATACAGGGATCGGTGTGATTTCACTTATAGGGCAAAAAGTTTCATTCTTTCATTTTTTTTATTCTTTCCGCGATGCTCTATCATTTCAGCTTTTATATCGCGAAGGTCGCGATTGCCCAATCATTTCGGCTATTTTTCGCGGTGCCCAACCATTTCGGCTATTTATTTTATTTTTCGCGGTGCCCAACCATTTCGGCTATTTATTTTATTTTTACTCGCTTCTTTTTATTGCGAGTTGCCCAATCATTTCGGCTATTTTGCATGCATACATTTTTACTTGCTGCTTTTTATTGCAAGTTGCCCTATCGTTTCGGCTATTTCATATGCATTTTTGGCTCGCTGATTTTTTTTATCGCGAGTGTGGGTTTTGGGATCTGATACCAATCTTAGCATCAGCATCGCTGCGACCGGAATATTGCCAGGAGCGAATCATAATTTGCCGTGAAAGGACTTGGAATTTGATACCGATTTAGGCATTTGCCTTTGTCGATATCGAACAAAGGGTGGCTTAGTAAACAGGGTTAGGATTCTGTCGACTAAGGCTTTTGACTTCATGAGCCGTAAGGGTCTCACAAAGGTATTTCTCCCTACGAGTCGTGAGGATCTCGCAGGTGCGTTTTCTCCTTAGGAATCGTGAGGATTCCTAAGTGTATGTTCTCTTATAAGTCGTAAGGATCTTACAAGAGTGTTATCTCCTTATGAGTCGAGAGGACTCACAAGGGTTGTTCACCGTGTGGACATATCCCCAGTCACGGATAGGACTTGGTTAGGGAAATGTTTATTCGCGCCCGTGGATTGTATACAAGGGCCAATATAGGACCACTTGTAGGGCAATGTCGAAAGTTGTGGGGGTTGCTTAAGCACAGGTTTAGGTCTCTGTAACTTAAGACTTTCAAATCTTATGAGACGTGGGGGTCCCATAAGAGAGTTCTCCTTACGAGTCGTGAGGATCTCGCAAGTGTATTTTCTCCTTAGGAATCGTGGGGATCCCTAAGCGTGTTGTTCCCTTGTGAGTCGTAAGGATCTCACGCGAGTGGTTTCTCCTTATAGGGTCGAGAGGCCCCTATAAGTGTTTCTTAACGAGGTTGCGCCCTTTCGGGTTTTCACAAACACTCGCCGGTAGTCCTGCTGTTTTTACTCACGGAGCCCTCTCGGGTTTTCATCCGTGCCCGTTTTGCTTATGGACATACCGTTTTTTTTTTCTTTTATTCTTTTTATTTTCTTCTTCTTCTTTTTTTTTTCACGAGGTTGCGCCCTTTCGGGTTTTCACGAACACTCGCCGGTAGTCCTGCTGTTTCTACTCACGGAGCCCTTTCGGGTTTTCATCCGTGCCCTTTTTGCTTATGGACATACCGTTTTTTTTTTTTATCTCGTCAGCCTAAGGATGCTGCGGTATTAGTTTAAAGTCGTTTCGGTCTGCTATTAGTTTAAGGACGTCTCGGTCCGCTATTAGTTTAAGGACATTTCGGTCCATTGTCGCCGTATTTAAGGCGAATATCTGGTTTATTGACTTTTTGGTCTATGAGTCCTTCTCCATGAATGAACATGATGCCCCCGGCGTATCCATCTTCTTCGGAGCGTGCGGTTGTGGCGGACTCACCTTCCAGTTCTCAGACAGCGCAAACTTGCCCTGTTGGTATCGGTCTTCAACCCAGTTTTTGAAGACGTAGCAGTCTTCGATCAGGTGACCTACTGTTTGGTGGTAAGAGCAATAATTAGGATTATTAACATCGCCTGGCCGCAACGGACGTTTTGGACCCGGCAGATTGATGAGTCTGTCGCACACTGCCAGCTCGAACAGTCCCATTGTTTTATCTTGCGGAAACGAGTAAGGACGTTTCAACTTTTCTTGGAGGGGTTGCCGCTTGTTGCTTTGGCAAGCAACCGGTCTAGGGTCACCTGATTGTTGTTGAGCGCTGGCGACGAGGGCCTTTTTTCCTTTTCTTTTATCCTTTTTGTTCGCTCCGTTGTTTGCGGGGTCAGGATTTTTTCCGAGGAGCATGCGATTGCATGGCTGAACGTTCTCGCAGCTTCTCAATTCCTTTATTTTTGAAATAGATTTCCTGAGGGAAGAGTTGGGGATAGCTTCTTCGTCAGAATTGCTTCCAAAGGTGATAATTTGCGATGCCTTAGAGTCGGCTATATGGCAATCGTCGGCGACTCTTTTGCGCTCATATATCGCATTTTTCCGATGTCCACAAGCTTCACACTTTGTCCCGTCGAAGTGTTGATTTTGAGCGACATACCCTTGCCACCAACAGTTAAAGGATTCGCAGTCTTCGGTAGGATGTATGATCTTCTGATGATATAAACAGAAGTTAGGGAGCATCTCTACCTCAGAGAGAGAATTTTCTTCAAAGGGCGGTAGCTTCATTCCTACTGATAGAGCTTTGGCGAACCGTTTCCTCGTCTTGAATTTGTTTTTACCCGCAGTGTATGGCTTTTGATTTGACGGGAATACCTTGGTTCTTTCTAGTATGGCCATTTCACGCTCTCGATTGGCTTTTGCTTTCAGACGAATTTCACTTAGGAAGACATCGATCAACTCGTCTGCTGGCTGTAGAATCTCCGGCTCAGGATTCGCCATTGGTTTCTCAGGGCAAGGAGCCTCTTTATCATCCGTCAGTGAATGAGAAATCATATGACAAGTCGCTACGCAGTCTTCGGATTCATCCGATGAGTTTTCTCCATTGTTTTCATCCTTGACTAAAGAACAAGCTGCCCCCGGCGTGTCCGTCTTCTTTGGAGAGTGCGGCTGTGGTGGGTTTACCTTCCAGCTTTCAGACAGCGCGAACTTGCCTTGCAGGTATTGATCCTCAATCCATCCCTTAAAGACGAAACAATTCTCAATCGGGTGACTTACCGTTTGGTGGTAAGGGCAATAATTGGGATTATTAAGATCGCCTGGCTGCGACAGACGCTTTGGACTCGGCAGATTGATGAGTCTGTTACGCACTGCCAGTTCAAACAGTCTTCTCGTTTTATTCTGAGGAAACGAGTAAGGACGTCCTAGCCTCTCTTCGAGGGATGGGCGTGGACGCACGTTGTTTTGGCGAACAACCGGCTTTGAGTTGCTCGACTGTTGTTGAGCATTGGCGACGACGATCGCTTTCCCTTTTCCTTTCTCATCTCGGGAATCTGATTTTGGAGGAGACGGTCTATGGCCCATCTGGTCCATTTGGGCTAATTTGTCAATCAAGGCCTGGAAGGTGGTCGGCCTGAAGAACATCATGAATTGTGAGATGGTCGCCTGCGGATCGAGAGTGCCCACAAACATGCCTACCGCAGGTGCCTCTTCTATGCGTTGTTCGCATTTCGACCATAGGTTCCGCCATCGTGTTGCGTATTGAACCCACGTTTCGCTTGGCCTTATCCTGGCATTTATTAGTGCTGTTATCGGGGTGCGTTCACTAGCACTCACGAATCTTTGTGTAAATAGCAGTTCCATCTCTGCAAATGTTTTGACAGAGTCGTTAGGTAGCTCCGAATACCATTCAAAGGCTGTTTCTGCTAAGCTGCCGACGAATTGACGTAGCAACAATTTGTCATCGCCTCCAGTATTGCCGCATAAGGCCCTGAATTGAGCGACATGCTGATGCGGATTCCCTGTCCCTTTATATACGTGGAATTTAGGGATCGTATATACTGGCGGGTAACTGATTTGGTCATACCAGCCCGGATACGGTCGTCCGGTTCTAACAATTTGCCCAGCCGCTTCATTCGCCTGATGAACCCGGATCTGCTGAGCTATATATTCGTCTAGGTCAACTTTGGAGATTGCCTCCTCCTTGGCTGTTGACAGAGTCGGCGGAGGATTTGACGTTTCTCCCCTGTCGTCTTCAAGGACGATCGGAGGATCTTCAGCAGGAGGGTCCGGCTGTAACATCATCCCTACCATATCTTGGAAGAGGAGCGCCATTTGTTTTATGTTAGCCGTTTGCTCTGCAGCTTCTTTTTCCCTCTTTTCGAGGACTCTGCGTAAAAAATCAGCGTTGGTTTCTTGTTCTTGACGCTCATCCGAAGACGTTTCAGAGCTTTCTTTTGGCTCAGTGAGTGCAGCCATTGTAGTCATCATTTCCTGAAGCTTTTGTTGTTGCTCCTGGGCTTTCGTCACGGATCGGGTGAGCGGTCGGTGGCCCGTAGAAGTGGGGCTTTCCTCCTTTCCAGAAGCCATATAAACAGTGTGCACCACCATGCCCCCAGATTTGGGGCGTTTGTGTTCAGCGCTTTTATGCTTCGCCATGCTCACAGGGGCTTTTTGTGGCCTCCTTTTTTGAGTGATTGGAGTTAAGGGAGCCGTTGTAGTGGGCACCCAAGTAGCTTTTGCTTTTTATGGTTTGACAGAGTAATCCTTCCCCTGCCGAACCTTCATCTTTTTCTGTCGTCGGAGGCAGTCATGATCGATCATCGACTCTTGGACCTGTCGCCAGACTTCGTAAATTTTAGAGGACAGCCGTTGAGGGGGCTGCTCTAGCTTCTTCTCTGGAGTATTCTCCACAGGTTAAGGAGTTCGTTTCAACATCGCAGTAGGAGAGTTTCTGCGCACCTTGTTGAGCAGTTCAAAGTTATTCTTGGTTGGAACAGCAGCATCGATCCTCACCATCGGAGCTGACGGAGTAAGTCCAGAGGGGGAGTTGCCCCCAGCCTTCCTCACTCGGCGCCAGTAGCGACGTCGGGCATGTCGTGCTGATAGAGTTGTTTCAGCTATAGGGGTGACCTCCTCGTGCCCCCTGTGTTGGTCAGAATATACTGGTACCAGCTTTTTAAAGATCGACGTCCGTTGAACGGGGACGGCCAACTTGTCAGAAGCGGACTTCTGAACATGGGAAGCAACCTTGGTGATTTTGCCAGGAACGGGAGTTGGAATGGCTATCCGCTTCGGGATAACGCCTTCTGGTATGGCAGGCTTCTTCATGAGCCTGTTAGAGCTCTGGCCTAGTCCGTTAAAAACTGAAGCAGTGGAGTTGGACGACTCGTTGAGAGGGGTCGCGGCAGCGGTAAGTCGATCGAAGACCGACTTCTTTGGAGCTTCTTGCAATGTCATTGGGGCGTTGAAGCTCATTGGTGGGAGCATGGTCCCAAAAAATAGTCCAGTGGTGGCTTGAGCCACCTGCTCCACCCGCATTTTGAAAAGAGAGGCCGCTCGGGGCCCATAAGTCACTCCTCCAGCAATGACGGAGCGAGAGTTATCGCTGCGGGCGGTGCAGTTCGAAGCCATCGATTTTCTGTTTTCTGCATAGAGCAAGACACCAAATCTTAGTACCTTGAATCCACAGGCAATCACAGCAAACCGCGATTTGTTCGCGAACACGACACACGAAGTGTGGAGTGGAAAGAGGAAGAGGTCCCACCGGGCTTGCCAGAATCTGTTCCCCTCCGAAAGGCGGCGCACAGGACCGCGATGGCCTGACGCTGAGATTCGGGTCAGATGCTATTTGGTTTTATCCGTCTACCTCTCCGAAGATGCCAAGTTGATTTATGGCACCGTGTATCGAAGGTTTAGACGGATGCGGCCGATGTAGCAGACTTTGTCAGATTCCCCCTCGCTAGAGGGGTTTTTGATTGTGGGGACGCTTTTCCCTGCAGGCGCAAGCCCCTGCAGTTAATTACGCTACCGCTTCGCGGTAATAACTTTCTCCTTCTCCAGAATTTCACTTCGTGTCGTGGGTGTTTGTTTTGTTTGTGGTTGCCCGTGGATTGTATACAGAGACTGAGTAATACCGTCGCCCGTAGGACGTGGATTAGTCCAAATCCGTATTTACTTAGATTTGGGTTTGGTGTTTTTAGTTTAAGGATGCCTTAGTCGCGTTGCGGCTAAGATCGACTTAAACGTTCGTCAAGGATACGTTAGTCCTGTTTGAGACTAAGATCAACTTAACGGGATCGTTTAGATCCGACAAAAGAGCATTTGGGCTCTATTGTTCCAGTTTAGGGACATAGTGGTCCATTGCATGTATGGTCGTCGGGACCCGTCACCTCTCTGACGACGTTGAAGAATTACAACGACAAATGTCAGAGGAGTTCAGAGATGTACCCTTGAGCCAAAGTTGATTGGGGGAATTTATAGTCCAATTTGGGACTAAAGTCTGTTTGAAGGTTTAAGGATGCGTTAGCCATATTTGAGGCTAAGATCAACTTAAATGGTTGTTAAGGATACGTTAGTCCAGTTTGGGACTAAGATCGACTTAACGGGATCGTTTAGATCCGACAAAAGAGCATTTGGGCTCTATTGTGCCAGTTTAGGGACATAGTGGTCCATGTTCCAATTTGGGGACGTGGTGGTCCATCGCCAGTTTAGGGACGTGGTTGTCCACCATTAGTTTAAGGACGTTTCGGTCCATGTTCCAGTTTAGGGACGTGGTGGTCCAATATTAGTTTAAGGACGTTTCGGTCCAATATTAGTTTAGGGACGTTTCGGTCCACAAGTTTAAGGACTCCGCAGTCCATATTGATGTATAGTCGTTGGGACCCGTCACCTCTTTGACGTCGTTGAGGAATTACAACGATGGATGTCAAAGGAGTTCGGAGATGTACCCTCGAACCGATTGTAAATTGATTTAGTAGATCAGCCGTGCTCAGTCAATTAAATTTAAGGACTTATGGCCAAAATTGGGCTAAGTCCAATTGAGAATGTTCGACATTTTATTTGCTTTTGCATTGCATTTCTTTTTATTTTTATTTAGGCTTTGCCCAGAAAGGATGCAGAGCATCAATTTGTTTTGGGCTCTTTTTTTTTTAAGAATGATGCAAGGCATCAATTTTATTTGGGCTCTGCCCTTGTATAAAGGATGCAAAGCATCAATTTATTTGGGCTCTGCCCATTTATTGCCTTGCAATTTATTTTGGCCTGTCAGGTCATTTTGATTTGGGCCTGGCCCTTTAAGTAATGCATTGCATTTGTGCAAAGCACTGTTAATTTGAGAATCTTTTAGATTCAAGAACCGATGGTTCATAAAAGAAGTGCAAAGCACTATTTGATTTAGATCTAAGAAAAAACAAGTTTTTTCTTGTTTTTCTTATCTCAGAGAACCAAAGGTTCATGAAAGTGCAAAGCACTATTAATTTAAGAACGTTTTAGGTTCAAGAACCGATGGTTCATAAAACAAGTGCAAAGCACTATTAATTTAAGAACCTTTTAGGTTCAAGAACCGATGGTTCATAAAATAAGTGCAAAGCACTATTTGATTTAGATCTAAGAAAAAACAAGTTTTTTTCTTGTTTTTCTTCTCTCAGAGAACCAAAGGTTCATAAAAGTGCAAAGCACTATTAATTTAAGAATCTTTTAGGTTCAAGAACCGATGGTTCATAAAACAAGTGCAAGGCACTATTTTATTTATTTATTTATTTATTTATTGTTGAAGATCCATGATCTTGTTTCTTAAATCAATGATCTGTTCATAAGAGAATTTTCTCTTCTTTTAAAGGTTTTTACCTTTTTTTTTTATTCTTCAAGAGTTCTCAAGAGTTCTCTTCTCTTTTTTCTTTTTAGCAAGATGTTGATTATTTTGAAATGAGGTCTGGGGTCCTTTTTATAGTGCTCATAAGTTTGTTGAATTTGTTAAAGAGATTTTTCTCTGAGTGATTTGGGGAATTTTCCCCACCGTTGGATCTTTGATCCAAAGGCTTCTGTTTTACAGAAGAAATTTTTCTTGTTTTAACAAGAACAGAAAGATTTCTTTAAAACTTTAATTCTGTTTGGTGCAAATGCCCCAGCGCGGGACACGTGTCGCGCTAAGCGGACACGTGTCGCACATTTTTTTTTTTTGCTGCGCAGCGCAACTGTGTGCTGCGCAGACACGTGTCGCGCTGCGCGCGCAAATTTTTTTTTTTCTGCGCAGCGCAACTGTGCGCTGCGCAGACACGTGTCGCGCAGCGCGCAGTTGCGCTGCGCTGACACGTGTCGCGCTGCGCGCGCAAATTTTTTTTTTTTTTGCTGCGCAGCGCAACTGTGCGCTGCGCAGACACGTGTCGCGCAGCGCGCGCAAATTTTTTTTTTTTGTTTTTTATTTTTGCTGCGCAGCGCCACTGTGCGCTGCGCCGACACGTGTCGCGCAGCGCGCACATTTTTTTTTTTTTGACAGAGGTTTGCTCTGATTGGAGAAAAACAGAAGCATTGCTTCTTTTTCCATCTTGGAATTTAAACAGAGTTTTGCGCTGATTGGGATAAACAGCGAGGATATTTTGTTTCCACTTTGTATTATTATCGTATCTAGTATACTCCATCTACCGTATCCGCCACTTCTACCATTGTATATGTGACCTAGAGGTGTGACCGTGAGATTTGTATATGTGTTGTTTTTCTGGTGTCGAGCTCACTTGGGGCAGACGTGAATGCTTTCTTATTCTCGTGCTTTTATATGCTTATTTTGGCACTACTATGATATACATTGCATGTGGTTGGGATTCTGCCATTAGCGAAGAGCTAGCAACCGCTTGGGGATGCTGTTATCCATTTCATATATGTATTTTTGTTTGTACCCGTTTGGGGCCAGTATTTACAAAGGAAACTCTGCCGAAATTTTTATAAGAACTTGGGCTTATTATAAGACTTGCAAAGTGATTTTCAATGTTAACTTAACTTTTAAACAAGTTTTTCTTCACTCTATTTTCTTTATATGGTTTAGATTTCTGGACTTTGGCTTACTTAGATTACGTTACGCTTCTAGACGTTGCGTAATTTAAGTGCCAGTCACATTCCACATATTCGAGTCGTGACGCCGAGTGATTTGAAAAGGAGTGGTTTAAGCTCCGCTTTTAAAATCGAATAGTTTTCAAAACAAACCGAGTGGGTTATAGCATTTGCTAGTTTTTGCTAAAGAGGTCTTTCCCGGTGAAGGGATCTCGGCTCTTTCCACATCAAATGAGGTGCTCGATATTCATAAAGAATACCGCTATGCAAAGCAATAAGTAGAGCTACCTTTTTGAAAATTTGATTCTACAATATCTTTAGGTTTCTTTCTTTTCATTAATCTCATTAATGAAGTCCCATCATTTATGTTTCCTAAACATCACAGATAGAGAAATGAAAATAGAACGTACGCTTATGCCATCCACATTCGCCACGGGTCCCGTTAAGCACCGTTAGGTTACTTAACTAACGGTAGAGCGGGGGTAGGACTAGCACGGATGCAAAACATAAGCAACGTTTATTATATATCATATATATAATATAAAGCATTTGTCTCACGCAGTTATATGATCTCATCACAGAACATTGCAGCAGAAGTCAACATTTGAAATATAGGATATATTAGGAGGTCCGTGTTTTAAATCAAGCCAGTAAAAAACACGGATTCCACGGTCGTGATGAATAGCCAAACCCATATCTCTAGACCCCTACAAGAGCGGCAAGCAACCCTACCAAATCTAGAGTTAGGAGACCTGGTCTCGATTCCTCGAGATGGTCTCCCTGGACTCTCGAACCCGCTTACTTGTGCTCCCCTCCTTGGGTCTATCCTAATGCGGAAAAGTAAATAATATACATCAATGGTGACATCATCCTCAACCCGAAAGTGTCCCAATAAAAGAATATTACATACAAATTTTTACAAGAATGAAAATGAAAAACACTCATCTCATGCAAAAAAAAACCCGGCTATTCAATTACGACGATCCAATATAATATATTACAGCAACACATAATATCACATGTCATCAACGTAAGTAAATATGTGTATCCCAATTGTCGTTGACGTATAGCAACGAAATCGGCGATACACCACATATTACATTTACGGTCGCAGAAAAGAAATGAAAACTACAATAATTAGAATTCACAACACTTTAGACATCATAAACCCGGAATATCTCATACTTCAGATTTCATGCCTAACAAATAAATCTTGCAGTTTAGTCTCAAATTGAAAGCACTTTTCAATAACTAGTCAGGTAATTCAACAAGATTCCCGACAACCTGATCGAATGCTCGTCAGAAATATTAGTAGATGGCCGCACCCCCGATGCCGTCGACGAAGTGCACTTAGGCGGAACACCGTGGCCGCGAGTACCCAACCGGATGCTTTTGGTAACGGAGTTCTCCTACAGTCACTTGGTCAGGGTTTTGTGGCATGGCTATCTAGTAGTGTTACCTGGTGACTATCCGCATACAATACGAGATTGCAACGGAGTTTTGATCCGAATTGAAACTCCGTGGCAATCTATCAGAAGAGACTAAATTGCTAGATTTACAAAACAGTAACTTGATTTTACAAAACAAATTATCGTGGATTATAAATATTGTATCACAGATCATTATCTACTAGACGATGTCAAATATTTCGATCGAATTATCAAACACCCAGAAAATCCAGAGACCTCAATGACTTGAGCCTCACTAAAAATACCCAGAAGATGCAAAATAACAAAATGATGCATCATAAGAAATTAGAACCAACAAATCCATGAAAGTGCGGTGGAACCACGGCCAAACAGGGGTTTGGGCCGCGGTTCCGCGGCGGTTCTATGGAGTCATGGCCTCATTTTTCTTGGGGCTCCATTAAAAACCCTGCATGATTTTCTGAATAATTTAAATTTCAAAAATTCCAATATTGGTAAATTTTTCCAGAAACTAGGTATTTACGGGTTTCGAAAAGTCGATCGAACACTTTAAATTCGTTCAGACCACTCCTAATGCTCTAACTTGGCTCTGATACCATGAAAGAATGCCTTAGCACCACTACTAGGTTTTTAGAAGTATCAAGTATACAATTTTAAAAAAATCCAGTGTGCTATTGCATGCTATCCTAGAATCGAACTAGAGAATTAGGGATTTTAAACTAGCAAACAAGCTTTACACTAAGTGAACAAGGAATACAACCTTTGTAGACCGGTCCTTCAGTTCTAAAGCTCCAAGTAGTAGTCTTTTAGCTCCAAGTAGTAGTCCCCCGATCTCTTCTTAGGCTCCACTAGGCGAAATGAACAAGATTGCTTAAGTATCTTCGAGACCGAAGATGATCCACCTTGAGAAATCTCTAACACAAACTACCTCTTCACTAACTAAGGAATTAGTTAAGTAAACAACCTATACTAAAGGGTTGTTTTGGTATAAATTGATGAAGTAGGAATTTTGCTTACTTTAGAATTTCCTTTCTCTTTTTCTCTCTTCACCACATGTGTAACAACCCTAATTTTCATATACACTTTTCTGTACAAAATTTTTAAAATTTTTTAAATCCATAAAGGAGTATTTTAATCTGAGCACAAGATATATATAATTAATTATTTTGTTTTTAAATAATTTCATTTTTAGTGTACATAAAATTGTTTTAAAATTAAAGTGTACTTGGGGCATTTAGTGTTGCTGTTACCACTTTAAGTAGTTATTTTCCCATAATAATTACAAGAAGGAGCTTGTAGCTCATTGGTAATACCTTGCACTACTGAACCAAGCCACCAGAGTTCGAATCCCATGCCCCACATAATTTTTATATCGTTTTGTTTTAAATTTTTGGGAAGTCAAACGGTCAAACAACCATAACACACGAAATTAATGCGGTATATAAAAAAATAAAGTGCACCAAAGTTCCCCCCAGAAAATTCCCCATCCAATGAGACCCGACTCGGCCTCGACTCGGCCGAGTCGTCAACACGAAAACCATTCGTGTTGACTTGGTCAACCCCTCTGTATAGTCCATTTTTTTTCAGAACGTTATCATTTTCTCATTAAGTCTCTTTTACTCTCAAAATTAATGAAATTTTAATGAATTTTATATATTTTTAATATTTTTAATCCTAACCCTAACCCTACCCTAGCCCTATATAAACACCCCTACCCTCTACCATTTCACCTCACAACTCTAAGTCCACTCTCCCAAATTCTCGAGAACTCGGTACAAAGAGCGAGAAGCGAAGCGCTGCCGAAACCGACGACGGATTCCGGCGATCGTACTTGAACCTTCGCGACGTTTTCGACGCACCGACAACCACCACTTTCCTTAGCCTCCTTAGTTTGTCCAAACCTGTAAGTCCCATCCCTTCTATCTCTCTTTTCTTTTAATAGAAAATATGACTTTTTGGAACCCGACGGAAATAGGAACAAACCGATTTCCGATTCGGTTTTTCGATAAATTTCCATTTGTCACCTAATACATAATACCTAAATCTAGCTATGATGACTATTAATCACCTAGAAACCAATTTAAATAAAGTTTTTCACATGAAATGATAGCTTTCTTGTAAAACCGTATTCTTTTCATAAAAATACCATGAAGTTTATTTTTCTTCGTTTAATCAATTCCCTCACTCCTAAACATGTTCATCTTGATAAATAAACTTGTAGAAATCAATTTGAATGAGTTTTCACACATGAAATGATAACGTTTTCAAATACCGTATTCTTGCAATTTAATACCTTCAAGTTTAATACATCATATTTAACCTCTAAAACTTCATTAAACCTTAAAATAAGTCATGAGGTAATGACCTACCTCTACACACACACAAATATAACCCTAATTGATAAATGTCAAAACATAGAATACGAAAATACAGGACTTTTCACTAAAATACCATATTCTTTATAAACCTTTTCTAAAAGCATTAAGTTGTACACAATTCTAAAACAAATTCTTTTAAAATGAAAGTACGATTTGTCATGGACATCGATCGTTTATCTAAACTAACTTTGTGGTGTCTAGGCAAGTGTGTCAAGGCTAGTGGTTTTTAATTAGGCCCACTATTGTTGTTCCTTCCCACTTACCTGGCACTTACCTGGCCGCAATTGGCGGTGAAGAGACGATTTGAGGCTTCTAATGACTTATCGTTTAGACCTTAGAAATAGGCTAGTTGGCTTAGGAAACCCTAGAAACTAAAATACAGAAAACTATACTCTTTTACA
This sequence comes from Agapanthus africanus, assembly GCA_030015575.1. Classification (NCBI taxonomy): domain Eukaryota; kingdom Viridiplantae; phylum Streptophyta; class Magnoliopsida; order Asparagales; family Amaryllidaceae; genus Agapanthus; species Agapanthus africanus. The sequence goes on from CM057350.1 coordinate 116,725,781, forward strand.
AATAAACACCTTATATTTATAAAACCGTTTTCCTAAATGAATGGTATTTGTTAAACCTAAGCAAAGCGCCGCTACAACCCACCTTTGGGGAACCCGTTAGGGATAGTACGGTTCATCGTGCACCCGCGGGCTAGTAGTGCGAGATTCAGACCTCCGCAAGGAGCATTCGGTCTCGAAAGGTTTAAAATACGGCATTTAAGAAAAATGAGATTTTGGGAAAATAAAATATTTATTTAAAATTATTCATGTGTTAATATATATATAATTATCATTTAAACACCTATTTTATCATAAGATAAAATTTCCACTTTTTTCTAAAAATTACAAGATTAAAAGTTACATTAAAATACCATGAATTTCAAATAAAACAATTAATACTTTTATTAGGATATATTCATTAGAATAACACAAATAAAAGTTACACTCATCATAACTATAAAGACGAATAATAAATACTTGAGGTGTATTTTGAAAACTATACAAAAGTACTTTTTACATAAAACCCCCTCAAGTTTTATAAATTACAATAAGGCCCCTAACAATTATTGAACTTCAAATTACCTTTCTTTTAGTCTGACTCGGGTTAGAGTCTGACTATTTCTGACTTGAATATAATTCAAGTCAATCTATATTCTTTTATATTCCAACTCAATATGAATACATGAATCCCTGAATCCAGTTAGCAATCTATTCAATTTGACTGAATCAAACCATGGATATACATCCATTATCCTGTTATTCCATTTACCTGATTATGCAGTTACTACATGTTTACTGATATCATGGTTTTGGTCAGTCATCTAACTTACACAAAACAGTACAACAATAATGTTAAAACACTACGGAGTTTAAGGGGTAGATTGGTACGGAAGGTGTTAAAGGTGGCACGAGATGGTAAGATTAAGACACCTAACCTGAATCCAATTGCCGTTATTCCGGTTTGTATAACGGAGCCTTGTACTTCCATTTGCCCTGGTCTCTAGCATACTGAGACCCCTCTCGTATACACTGGTATCTTTCTGTACCAAGCTACAACAACAGCGTTAACACCATACTACTATAATATGACAATACAATACAACATTAAAAGCTACTTTCTCTCTCTCCTACTTTTGTCTATTTCTCCCTCTTACTTGGGACTTACCGAGCGACCTGTTCGCTGACGACATTCTGTTTCTCTCTTCTTTGAATGTCGTCAGGTGCGTTGGACCAAGCTAAGATCGAGCCCACCGGTGAAGATTTGGAGCAGTTCCACGAAGACCCCGAACTCTAGATATTGTACCTTGTTCTTTCCAGTATTTTCATTTCCTGTTATGCCACTGTTTAGGCATCGCTTTTCATTTCAGTTGTATTTCCTTTTCATGTATTGTACAAGGAATGTTATTAATAAAAGTTGATGTTCTTTTTATCTTTCGTCTCTTGTGATTTACTTTATATTGCTTAGCTACGCTTAGCGTATGTACTTCTGAGTACATACGTAGCGGGCCTCGTCGCGTCCACTTCGCCGTACACTGGGAAGCGGGGCGTGACAGCTTTTGTTGGTGGCTCATGCAGGTCAGAGCTGTATGAATCCCTGTCATGCAGTTCTGGTCTGCGTGAACAACCTAAGCAATATAACACAAGAACCAGCAACTAAAACATTCTTTACAATCATGTTCCTTGAATCTTACCATTTCATATTCCTTGAATCTTATCATTTCATATCCGTTCAATCTATCCTAACCCTATTCTTTCACTCACAATCACCAAATTGTTTTGAAACTGTTACACTTTCCTTTTACAAATTTCGAGGACGAAATTTTTTAAGGAGGGTAGAATGTAACAACCCTAATTTTCATATACACTTTTCTGTACAAAATTTTAAAATTTTTTTAAATCCATAAAGGAGTATTTTAATCTGAGCACAAGATATATATAATTAATTATTTTGTTTTTAAATAATTTCATTTTTAGTGTACATAAAATTGTTTTAAAATTAAAGTGTACTTGGGGCATTTAGTGTTGCTGTTACCACTTTAAGTAGTTATTTTCCCATAATAATTACAAGAAGGAGCTTGTAGCTCATTGGTAATACCTTACACTACTGAACCAAGCCACCAGAGTTCGAATCCCATGCCCCACATAATTTTTATATCGTTTTGTTTTAAATTTTTGGGAAGTCAAACGGTCAAACAGCCATAACACACGAAATTAATGCGGTATATAAAAAAATAAAGTGCACCAAAGTTCCCCCCAGAAAATTCCCCATCCAACGAGACCCGACTCGGCCTCGACTCGGCCGAATCGGCCGGCGCCGCCGGCCGGACTCGGCCGGTCGGCCGAGTCGTCAACACGAAAACCATTCGTGTTGACTTGGTCAACCCCTCTGTATAGTCCATTTTTTTCCAGAACGTTATCATTTTCTCATTAAGTCTCTTTTACTCTCAAAATTAATGAAATTTTAATGAATTATATATTTTTTAAAATATTTTTAATCCTAACCCTAGCCTAGCCCTATATAAACACCCCTACCCTCTACCATTTCACCTCACAACTCTAAGTCCACTCTTCCAAATTCTCGAGAACTCGGTACAAAGAGCGAGAAGCGAAGCGCTGCCGAAACCGACGACGGATTCCGGCGATCGTACTTGAACCTTCGCGACGTTTTCGACGCACCGACAACCACCACTTTCCTTAGCCTCCTTAGTTTGTCCAAACCCGTAAGTCCCATCCCTTCTATCTCTCTTTTCTTTTAATAGAAAATACGACTTTTTGGAACCCGACGGAAATCGGAACAAACCGATTTCCGATTCGGTTTTTCTACAAATTTCCACTTGTCACCTAATACATAATACCTAAACCTAGCTATGATGACTATTAATCACCTAGAAACCAATTTAAATAAAGTTTCTCACATGAAATGATAGCTTTCTTATAAAACCGTATTCTTTTCATAAAAATACTATGAAGTTTATTTTTCTTCGTTTAATCAATTCCCTCACTCCTAAACATGTTCATCTTGATAAATAAACTTGTAGAAATCAATTTGAATGAGTTTTCACACATGAAATGATAACGTTTTCAAATACCGTATTCTTGCGCTTTAATACCTTCAAGTTTAATACATCATATTTAACCTCTAAAACTTCATTAAACCTTAAAATAAGTTACGAGGTAATGACCTACCTCTACACACACACAAATATAACCCTAATTGATAAATGTCAAAACATAGAATACAAAAATACAGGACTTTTCACTAAAATACCATATTCTTTATAAACCTTTTCTAAAAGCTTTAAGTTGTACACAATTCTAAAACAAATTCTTTTAAAATGAAAGTACGATTTGTCATGGACATCGATCGTTTATCTAAACTAACTTTGTGGTGTCTAGGCAAGTGTGTCAAGGCTAGTGGTTTTTAATTAGGCCCACTATTGTGGTTCCTTCCCACTTACCTGGCACTTATCTGGCCGCAATTGGTGGTGAAGAGACGATTTGAGGCTTCTAATGACTTATCGTTTAGACCTTAGAAATAGGTTAGTTGGCTTAGGAAACCCTAGAAACTAAAATACAGAAAACTATACTCTTTTACAAATAAACACATTATATTTATAAAACCGTTATTCTAAATGAATGGTATTTGTTAAACCTCAGCAAAGCGCCGCTACAACCCACCTTTGGGGAACCCGTTAGGGATAATACGGTTCATCGTGCACCCGCGGGCTAGTAGTGCGAGATTCAGACCTCCGCAAGGAGCATTCGGTCTCGAAAGGTTTAAAATACGGCATTTAAGAAAAATGAGATTTTGGGAAAATAAAATATTTATTTAAAATTATTCATGTGTTAATATATATATAATTATCATTTAAACACCTATTTTATCATAAGATAAAGTTTCCACTTTTTTCTAAAAATTACAAGATTAAAAGTTACATTAAAATACCATGAATTTCAAATAAAACAATTAATACTTTTATTAGGATATATTCATTAGAATAACACAAATAAAAGTTACACTCATCATAACTATAAAGACGAATAATAAATACTTGAGGTGTATTTTGAAAACTATACAAAAGTACTTTTTACATAAAACCCCCTCAAGTTTTATAAATTACAATAAGGCCCCTAACAATCATTGAACTTCAAATTACCTTTCTTTTAATCTGACTCGGGTTAGAGTCTGACTATTTCTGACTTGAATATGATTCAAGTCAATCTATATTCTTTTATATTCCAACGCAATATGAATACATGAATCCCTGAATCCAGTTAACAATCTATTCAATTTGACTGAATCAAACCATGGATATACATCCATTATTCTGTTATTCCATTTACCTGATTATGCAGTTACTACATGTTTACTGATATCATGGTTTTGGTCAGTCATCTAACTTACACAAAACAGTACAACAATAATGTTAAAACACTACGGGGTTTAAGGGGTAGATTGGTACGGAAGGTGTTAAAGGTGGCACGAGATGGTAAGATTAAGACACCTAACCTGAATCCAATTGCCGTTGTTCCGGGTTGTATAACGGAGTCTTATACTTCCATTTGCCCTGGTCTCTAGCATACTGAGACCCCTCTCGTATACACTGGCATATTTCTGTACCAAGCTACAACAACAGCGTTAACACCATACTACTATAATATGACAATACAGTACAATATTAAAAGCTACTCTCTCTCTCTCCTACTCTTGTCTATTTCTCCCTCTTACTTGGGACTTACCGAGCGACCTGTTCGCTGACGACATTCTGTTTCTCTTTTCTTTGAATGTCGTCAGGTGCGTTGGACCAAGCTGAGATCGAGCCCACCGGTGAAGATTTGGAGCACTTCCACGAAGACCCCGAGCTCTAGATATTGTACCTTGTTCTTTCCAGTATTTTCATTTCCTGTTATGCCACTGTTTAGGCATCGCTTTTCATTTCAGTTGTATTTCCTTTTCATGTATTGTACAAAGAATGTTATTAATAATAGTTGCTGTTCTTTTTATCTTTCGTCTCTTGTGATTTACTTTATATTGCTTAGCTACGCTTAGCGTATGTACTTCTGAGTACATACGTAGCGGGTTTCGTCGCGTCCACTTCGCCGTACACTGGGAAGCGGGGCGTGACATCATGAAAAGTTAGAGAAGAAATATGAGATGAAGAAGATGAACTTATGAACAACCATGGTGAAAAAATATCTCAAATGATATTTGTAGAGACTTAACCATGGTTAAAAATAATGGTTGAGTTAATAAATATCTAGAGTAAAACAAAATTAGTGGACTAAGTCAAGGCTTCTACATACTTCCACAAACATCTTAAGCCATGGCAATTTCTACCTAATTTTGGTTTATCCCTTAATAATTAAATCACCCAAATTATTTTTAGTTTGGTGTGAGTCTCATACACCTATGTCCAATGTATCATCTGCTATGACACAATAGAATATGTAATACATATATACAAATATATATATATATATATATATATATATATATCACACAATTATATATATCAACATATATAAAAATCAAGAGAAGAAATTCTTTAGTGAGCTAATATCAGTTAACATATATTAATATATCAAATATATAAATATATATCAACTTATTAAATCAACACTTGATTTAATAATCCGTTTATATCATATATAACCGACCAATATCATTTATATGTATATCAAATATACATATAACAAATCATTGAATCAACACTTGATTCAATAATCCGATTATATCACATATAACCTATATCGCGAGATTAGAATACGGTATCATATACACGTATTTAATCTCGGTCCCGCTCATATCACATATGTGCCCTACTTCGTTTCGCTTGAACTAGGAAACCTCTGTGTGGGACTCTAAACACTCGTCAATACGCCAGCAGTAGGTAATGATCATATCAGCGGTACTAGATGGATGTAACGGATACCTAGGTATTGAGCAAATAGAAAATCAACAAGCAAGCTTGTCCAAACTCCCATGAATCCTACAAGTAATACTACCGTACAGTCCGGTCTCTTCGTCTTATACGTCGCATATCGAGTCCAGGTGTGGTAAATGTCAGACCCCAATAACTTGATAAGTCATGCCGATGTGAGGCTCATAACAGGTCGAGAAACTACTGATAGCACTTACCAGTAAATCTTATCAACAACCCTGGTCAGGGACTTCCTGTTATAGCCAATCGAGCATAGCGCAACATCAACTCCTAATATCGGGAAAGAAAAAATCCCTCCCATCGCTCATTACCTCCATATGACTCGGGACTGTACCCAAAATCCATTTGTTTGCACGACTCCTTTGACCCGTGGTAGGGAAGAAATCAAAGCATAGTAGGAACCATACAAGACTCTATAACGATCTTGGGTCTACAGACTAACCTGTACCAGTGTCACCAGAGAACTGCTATCCGACGTTAGGTATAATACCATCTAGGAGTTCTCGGCGAGTCCTGTTCGGTGTACCCATTCTCTAATGAGCACCTGTGTACAATCTTTGATGTCAAACACCAATGGATGTGGGATCATCCATCGCCCCATACAGGATCAAGAAACGTACACACTAGTCTACTCTGGAATATCGATGCCCTGTCTCGATACTCCCTCGACTAGGAACAATTAAAGGATGTGCTTTCGGACTATCCAAGCCCCACTAGTATGATCTGCATCATAGTCCTGGTAGTCAAGCTATCATCCTAAGGGCTTTATCAACATGTATCAGAGAGAGACAATATAATAATACTAGTATACATGTTAAGATAAAGAGCAACCAGATAGCATACTACCATGTCGAGCAAGAAAGTCCTCTCTATATATGTCCAAGCATCCACTATAATATACAATCATGTACATTAATGGCCTCTAGGGCCTACATATAACTAACACCTGCTTCCCATTGTTTCTTCAGGATTGTATTATACTTGCTGACTACATCCAATGCAAAAGCAACATTATCCAGATCCTATGTGGAGAAACACTTGTGACATCCAAAGTTTAACCGATTGTAGTATAGGAACATCACTTTCTATCCGGAGTATGTCATCCAAACACCGGGACAATACTCCCCACTACCATCTTACCAGGTTCATTTGTTGTTTTGATGAAGTCAAACACCGTGACTGTTACATCAAAATAGATTATCCATCTCCGCAATACATGCTTTAGTCTATAAATAGACACAAACTACCTTCCCACCACGCTTCCGCTGCTCCCACTGACTACAACAACCCTCTAGCAGAGTTATAGACACGTGCACTTCTAAAAATCCATTTAGAATGACGTTATAGTCATCCACCTGCCAAATCTCATAGTCAAGGTCAGCAGTAGTGGCAAGCTTGGGTCATCAAACCATGATGCAAACCTTCCTATCACTGTCTATGAGGAAACCAAAGTACCTCTCAGGTTGCTGAAGTTACCCACTAAATCTGCTGAGTGACTTACGGATCGTCGAATCAATTAAATTCTTAGGTTCTATTAAATTTTCAATAATCGTTTGTGGTTCTGGAATGATTTCCATTTCTACCATACCCCCGCTAATGTTTTCTGAAAAGAATTCATTTTACTAAAAATCATGGCGAGCCAAGAACAAAACAACGTTTGATCTTGCAAATGGTAGAATGTTAACCCTCGACTATGCCCGGGATAACCTACAAACTGCCATTACTGAAATATACCTTAAGTTTATCCGGATTTTGGTTTTAAACATAAGCCAGACAACTCTATATGCCTTAACATCGTTAAGATATGAACCATTCTATATCCATATAGAAACATGAGACACTAATTTAGATAGAACCATATTCAAATAGTATGCAGTTGTTTCCAGTACACAGCCACTTAATGGGAGAGGACCCTTACAATATTACTCATCAAGGAGCGCATCCACGGATGAGTAACCTGTCTGAGAAACAATACTCATAATATTACTACTGTGGATTACCTAGCATAAGTATCAATATCTTCGATTATCTCGAAGAATCCCGATACTTCCAACGTGTGGTTCTCTACTTTATTCTTATACCTATAAATTTCTCTAAGTTTTGGAACTTGCATAAATGCATGTTCAGAATAAGAGAAATTATAAGTAAATGGAATATAATATGAGTATCAACCCCTTGTCCTACTGGACACTGGATAACATACAATACTTTGTATAAGTCTCTTGAGTTTACTACCTCAAATTCTGTGTGTCCTAGGTTGAAAACTGTATTTTGGTTGAGAAGAATTACACTGTTATTGAATGCACCTTACCTAATCATCAACAGATAAAGGTAAATGTTGTAAATATAATTTTAAAAAGTTATATCTCACTTTATGAAATAAACTTAAAGATATATCAGTTTGAAATTGGTGCATAACAACGGATATTCAAAACCAATAAATTGCTAACAGGCAACCCCAGGTGATTCCTCGAACATCAACAGTTACAATGAACTCTGATATTGAGGATTGAATCACCCAATTCCCAAAATTCTACTCCCACTCATCATCTGTAACGCTATACAGATGTGAGAATCTCAACCGGTATATACATACCCTGGAGTCAAAAAGTAATTGGGAAAACAGTTTTCAATAACTACTGCACAGGAAAACTGAAACAGGGAAATGTTTAGAGGGAGCGGCTAGGTATTCCGAATAATGCCATTTCCATTATCCAAATCCATGACACCAGTTGCAATTTCCATTTCCCTCATTTCAGTTTCTTAATTTGTCTTTACTTCTTACCTTATGTACACCTTAGTTAGACTAATTGGTTTTCTTCCTTCTCTATCTTTCGGCACCTGCCTAAGATTTGGAAGAAGACTATCCAATAAGTATAATAGGTATACTCTCCTAATACAAGGAGCACTCGCAACATGAGAGAATGTAAAGGGTAGAGACAACCAAATAATCCTATTCAATTTCTTTAGAACCGGAATCCATTCTCGAACTGAAATAAATTTCTACAAGTTCATATGTAATTATACGAGATGGTTTTATCCATTCTATCAGAATCTTCGTAGTGATATGGAATGTTCTGAAGAAAGCTAACGGTAAAGTAGGAGGGACATGGATATATGCGATTTTTCGTGATTCTAGACGATCCAAAATCTTGATGGTAAAAGGTTCGGTTTAACTTGGTAATGAGTTTTAGTTTAAGGCGGGTCAAGGTTGCTACCAGAGAGAGAAAAGAAACACTCGGCGTGCACTCTAACCTAGATCAGAATGGTTAATTAATAATTTATCTAAGGTGGATGGCTCCCATAGTTTTCTCGAATTCTCTTTCAAACTCCAAAATGAGAACTAGTCGAGATAAGCCGAGGAGTAATTCTTACACATCAGTAGGAATCGGGATCCAATTATCATCGTGTAGCAACTTGATGGAATCCACTCAAGTCATTACACTCCAGAAGATATGCACATACTTGGTAAGTTTCCTTTATATTTGAAACTCCCGATATGGTTTTTTTCTCCTGGGACCCTAGTGACCTTGACCGGGCTAACAAATCAAAGGGTCATGTTCTCTCATATAAAAAATTATTATTAGTTAAATATAATAAGGCAGCGCCTCACGTGAAAGGCATGTGAGCGCCAGCGCCAGTTTTTAATAGAATTAAATCATATAGCATCGCCTCACGTGAAAAGTACGTGAGCGCTGGCGTGCAAATCACGTGGATGCTTGATTCAGTCCTAGGACCAGCGCCTCACGTGAAAGGCACATGAGCGCCGGCGTGCAAAGCATGTGGGTGCCTATTGCAGTATAAATTAAATTATTTGGCTACGCCCACGTGCATAGCACGTGTGCGTCAACGCCCAAATTAAAGCGGGTCTGCTTGGGTAGAATTAAATTCTACATGAAAACTATTTTCCTAAAATCTGGAGATATTTTCGGTTAAACAGATCCGTTGGATCAAAAATCCAATGGTGATTAAAAGTCATCAAATGATAGAATTAAATTCTATTTGAAAAAAATTTCCCTAAATCTTTCTAAATAAGAAAGATATGGGAAAATATTTCCCTAAACTTGTTTACAAAAAACAAGAAAATATATTCTGTTAAACAGAAAATCACTGGGTCAAAGATCCAACGGTGGATAAAATTCCCCGAATAATTTTCAAGACCAATTAAATCAATTGGTAACTCTCAAATGAGAGATTTTCTTAAAATTGATCAACAGTTTGTCTTAAATATATAAAGGGCCCAAGAGTTCAAGTCTTATATGGAGGGACCTCCCCATAAGACTTAGAAGTTACAACTGAGAATTCAATTCTCTTGCTGAGGAAAAATTGCCTTCTCCTCTCAAATCTTAGGTAAAAGAAAAGGCAGAGATAAAATAATATCTCATTTGCCTAATATATGTAAATACAAAGGTTTAACCCTCAAAAAGAATTTAGTTCTTTTTCTGGATCTGAGATCCGCATGACAAATTTCCCATAAGTTGAGAATTTAATTCTCATCGGGAAGATTTTACTCTTCAGACTTAAGATCTAAGGGAAAAGTTAGATATGAAAAAAGAAACATGAAGAAAAGAAGGGGAACTTATATCACAGGAATTCAATTTCTCTAAAAACAGGGTTTAACCTTATATAAAGAACTTAGTTCTTATAAGAAAAAGGAACATAACTTAGTTCTCAAAAACCCGATCTCAGATCTTCAAAACATAGATTTTGGTGATTGTCAATGGTCAAAACACTATTAATAGATTTTTAATTTTTTTTAAAAAATAAACAGAGATTAAATCTTCAAGGGTTCAGCGCTTCACGTGAAAGACACGTGAGCGTCCATAAATGAAAGCTCAGCGCCTCATATAAAACACACGTGAGCACTTAAAAACTCAGCCCCTCACGTGAAACACACGTGAGTGCCTAAGAACTCAACACCTTAAGTGAAACACACGTGAGTGCTTAAAAACTCAGCACCTCATGTGAAACAAACGTGAGCGCCAAGAAACTCAGCTCCTCATGTGGCAACACATGAGCGGGAAAAAAAAGCAGCGCCTCACGTGAAACACATGTGAACGCTGAACAAAAGTTCTTAGCACTATATATATATATATATATATATATATATATATAATCAAAAGACTATGTGCTTAGCACTGCTGAATGAGGGGAAAAGCTCAGGATCGAGCCCAAAATTGGCTAAGTCTCTGAAATTTCTTTGCAACCGAGCCCGCATGCTCTGTTGATAGACCTTAACAAAATTTAATGATTCTTAAATATATTTCTAAGTTGATCTTAGTCTCATACAAGACTAACGTATTCTTAGTTAAAATAAATTGAGCCTATATGTTCACATATATTTAAGTCGATCTTAATCTAAAACCAGATTAACGGTCCTTAAATAAAATAAAATATTTCTTAAACTGACGGAGCATACAACCTAAGTTCAAACCCAAATCTAATATATACGGATTTGGACTAATCCGCGCCTGCGGGCGACGACATAAACTAGTCTCCGTATACAATCCACGGGCAACCAAAATAAAAAAAAATACAACATGACACGAAGTGAAATATTGGAGCAAGAGAAAGTTGTTATCACAACGCGATAACATAATTAACTGCATGGGCTTGCGTCTGTAGAGAAGAGCATCCTCATAATCAAAAACCCCTCACAAATGAGGGGGAATCTGATAAAGTCTTCTACATCGGTCGCATCTATCCAAACCTCCGATATACAGTGCTATAAATCAACTTGGTATTTTCGGAGAGATGGATGTATGTATTCCAAATAGCATCTTCCCCTATGGTGGATGTTGACGCTGATGTTCCAACTAGGAACGACTTTGAACCGCTAAGGAGGGTGCGCAAAAACTCCCCAATGGCGGTGCTAAAGAAATCACCCTCATCTGTAGAAGCTACAGTATAGGCAAAGCCGGAGCAGCCTTATCAGTGGCTCTCCTTGCAAATTCATAGAGTCTGGCGGAAAGTCCATGACTCAGTTCTTGATGAAAACTACTATCGTCGACCGAAGAAATCCAATGTCCAACAAGAAAAAGAGTGCTCATCCCCCATACAATGAGGGACTTCTTATAAAGAGATGCCTGTCACAACGGCTCCTCATGCTCCTACCTCTCATAACAAAATGACGCCAGAGAAAATTCCATCGCCGGCGGCAAAATCCAAAGGCAAGGGCTTCAAAGGCATGACTATACATGCGGTCTATATGACCAGCGGAAAAGAAGAGAGCCGTGCTTCTGTGAGTCACAGATCGCATACTCGGTCGCTGATGAAGGCACAGGAGCAACAACAAAAGCTCCAAGAGATGCTGACCAAAATGGCAGTACTCACCGGACCTAAAGAAAGCCCGGACATGGAAACAGAACAGCGCCAGGAGCAAGAAACCGATACAGAGTTCTTGTGACGGGTTCTGGAGAAGAAAGATAAGGAAGCCACGGAGCAGGCTGCAAACATAAACCAGATGGCTCTTCTATCCCTAAATATGGTTGAAATGATGATCCAACCATAATTACTGGTTGAAAATCCTTCGGTGATCATCGAAGATGATCGAGGGCAAATGTCGAATCCTTCCCAGGCCCTTTCGACGGCCAAGGAGGAAACAATCTCTAAAGCAGCCTTGGATGATTACATTACTCAGCAAATTAGAGCTCACCAGGCTAATGAAGCTGCTAACCAAATCGTCAAAACCGGACGACCATATCCAACCTGGTACGACCAAATAAAGTAACCACCGGAATATACAATCCCAAAGTTCCATGTAGATAAAGGAACAGGGAATCCCCATCAGCATGTCGCTCAGTTCAGAGCTCTGTGCGGCAATACTGGAGTCGATGACAAATTGTTACTTCTCCAATTCGCCGGAAGCTTATCAGAAATAGCTTTCGAATGGTACTCATAGCTTCTAAATGACTCCGTGAAAATCTTTTCTGAAATGGAACTGCTCTTTATGCAAAGGTTCACCAGTGTGAGCGAGCGCACTTTGATCACAGCGCTGATCAATGCCAGGGTCAAGCCAGATGAAACGTGTGTCCAATATGTGGTCCGATGGTGGAACCTGTGGTCCAAATGTGAACGGTGCATTGAAGAGTCTCCGACTGTGGGAATGTTCATTGGGATGATTGATCCTTAATCGAACATATCCCAGTTCATGACCTTCTTCAAGCCCACCACGTTCTAGGTGCCAATTGATAAATTAACAAAGATGGATTAGATGGGTTATGGTCCTTCCTCCTAAAGCAAGGATCCTCGAAACAATAACAAGGCCAAAGGGAAAGCGACCTTTGTTGCCAACACGCAGCAACAACCGGGCGGTCCGAAAACACATGTCCGTCCAAACAAAATCCGTATGTGCCCGTCCTTGGAAGAAAGTTAGGACGTGCTTATTCGTTCCCTCGTAATAAAATGAGGAGGTTATTTAAGCTGGAAATGCGAAATAATCTGATCACATTGCCAGACCCACGGCGACCTGCACAAGCCGGCGACGTCAATAAACCTAACTACTGCTCCTACCATAGGAAGTAAGTCATCCAATCAAGGATTGTTATATCTTCAAAAACTGGGTCGAGAACCGGTACCAGCATGGGAAGTTCGCACTGTCTGACAATTGGAGGGTAAATCCACCCCAAAAAGAATGCTCCCAAAAAAGTGGATTCGCAGGGAGCATCCTGTTCGCTCGTAGGAGAAGCTCCATGAAAAGTATGTCTTTCAGTAAAAACTAAAAGAATGTTGAAAGATCTACAAGCCTGTCCGGCGATTAAGTAGAAAATACCGCTTGAGCTCGAAATTATAGAAAGGATGCTCAAAACAGCGGCCCGCGCCGAAGATGGTCGACAAAGGGAAAATCCCCCAAGTCAAGCCTTCGAAATCATTGAAGAAAAAGAAGAAGAGTAAGAAGCCCGTGCAGCCTGCTGAATACGTCGACAAGAGCATAGACCTCCAGAAATACATAGATGCGCTGGAAGAATACAATCAGAAAGTGCGAACTCCAGTCACACTTGAAGAATTTCTCAAGCATATTCTTGAGGACAAGGATAAATGACGATGAGGAGGAAAACCACTCATCAGACGAAATAGAGAAACGTGTAGCAAGCTGCTACATGATCTTCCATTCATCACTATATGATGAAGAAGCTCCGCCAGTGTCAGAAGGTGACGTAGGTGAACTATGGGCAGAATCGGCGCTAAATTCCCCGAAACTGTCAGAATAAGATCTGATTGAATGGCTACTAAATGAAGCCTTTCAAAGAGCAAAAATGACCAAGAACGTGAGACAGCCATATATGAAAAGGTTAAGCGTCAGCGTCTGAACAAAGAAACTATATTAAGAACGAGTCATAAAGCTCTCCGACCAAACCAAGGCATGCGTACAGCAAATAAGAGCAGGGCTAAAACTGAGAAGCAATTTGCCAAAGCCCTATCACTGGGGATGAAGCTACCACCACTCATGATGTACACGCCTGGGGTCCCATATTTCGATGGTGGAGAAGGACACCCAAAATACTGCGTATACCACCAAATAGTCGCTCATCCCATCGAGGTGTGCAACACTTTCAAGAAGTGGTGGCAAGGATATGTTGCCTACAGAAAACACTTCAAGAAGGAAAAGCGTGAAGCTCGCGCTTGTCGAAATGAAAAAAAGGCGAAACGGCAACACACAAAGAAGCAACTGGCAGCTGTCATATGGCTGGTATTAATTCAGAAGGGGGGAAACCCCGAGTTCTCACATTCGGGAGCAATTCTGAGAATGAAATACCCCTTGATTCTCTCTTTGAAAACCCCCTTGGAAAAAGAAGAGGAGGAGAAAGATTGCAAGAACATCTAGCTGTGTAACTGCCTGCTGCCTGAAAAGAACATTGGACCTGTAAATAAAGATTCAAATAAAAAGGATAAAGGAAAAGGGAAAATTCCCGACCAAATTGCCCTAGATGAAGAGCTGGCCAAAGAACTTGCCGCGAAAGACCTGCCTAAGAAGACTAAGGCAGATTATAATGTCCTTACGCAGCTGAGGAAAATACCCTCACAACTGAGCATTTTGGGTGCTTTGCTCTTATCCAAAGAGGCACAAGACTCTCTGATCAAAGCTCTATAAGAGCCTGGTCAGTTTCAGACCTTTCTCGCAGAAGAGAAAATGAAAAACGAACTGGCAGATGTCTACATGGCTTACATTACATTCAGTGATGAAGATCTACTCCTCGGTACATGCGAACATAATCAACTGCTCTATGTCACCGGATACTTCCACGACATCAAGATAGGAAAAATCCTTGTCGACAATGGATCCTCCGTCAATCTTCTCAACGTGAGAGTGATGAAGGAAATATATATGAATGTTCAGCTCCTTGCCCGAGACAAAATAACCATCTTGGGGTTCAACTCATAGTCGTCATGGATGCTTAGGTCCGTAATATTGATGCTCCGCTTTGGGCTGCTCGTCGCTGATATCGTATTCCATATCATTGACGCCAAGGCTTGTTATGACGCTTTGCTCGGCAGGACTTAGCTGCACGAGTACAACGTCGTCCCTTCTACACAATATCAGTGTATGAAGTATTTCAAAAATGGATCGGAGTACACAGTCACAGGAGAGCTCAATCCTTTCTCGGTGAACGAGGTGCAAAAGTATGAAGATACCAAGTACTTTCAGCCGGATTTTGATGACACTGAAAAATTCCATGAGCCGGAAAACAAGCAAAAGTCTGTGGCCACCATCCCAGTCTTCGGAAGTGATACTGAAAAAGACGAACACATAGTCTATTTAGGAAAGCACCAGAGGAAGAACAATATGGCTGGACCATCGACCCCTATCCCTGTCTTTGGCAACAACTCTGAAGATGAGACGAACGTGGTGTTCTCCATTCTCCCATCAACACAAACTTTTGCCAAAGCGGATCAAAGTCTACATATTATGATGACCCCGCCTCGACACTACAGAGAACTTGACGCGCTCAATACATATAACATGCAAGAGTTGGAAACTTTCTACGTGCCTTCGATACGAAGAGATGAAAAGGCGATTCTCTTCAACAAATCTGTAGAGACTAAGGTGGAAAAAGAAGTCTGGCATGGTGCCAACTCCACTCTTGACAGGCTCCAACTCATCCGCATGCCAAGATATTATGTGGAGAGATTAAAGAAACTGTTAAAACGCCAAGACGTACCTCTCGAACAAACGGTTCGGAAATCCCTATTCTACAAAAAAATTTAGGATATCCTCGGGACTCAACGAAAGAAGCCTAACGGGAAGATGAAAACAACTGGGCTAGGATATGTTCGGTCCAAGAAACGGGAGCAAGTCTACAGCTGCCATATCATAAACAACTCGAGTGAAGAAGAAAACACTCTTCCAAATAGCCATGACGTCAAATTGGAGCGAGATTCCACTTTCAGAACTTTAAGTCCGTCGCTCGAAGAGCAAATTGATAAGATAATAAAATAAGCTTTTCAGACGAGCCGAGACAACCATAACCACGAAATGTCCATATATGAAAAGGCCAAGACGCAGCTCCTCAGTCGGCAATCGGTGGGAGAAATAGACCGAGATGCTCTCCATCTACAACCCGCTGTATACTTCCGGGGAAAAGGAAAATCCCAAAGTGGAGGTAATAATAAGGCGAAGAACGTGAACAACGTTCAAGGACAACAAAGTACGTCCAAGAGGCCGATTAATCAAGAAAAGTCTGATTGTAGCCCATCCTTTATAAAGAAGATGTGTCAAAAATACTCATTTCCTCAAGACGAGATAGGAAAGATCTTCAACCTTGTCATGAAGCACCAAATGTTGATGCTTCTAGAATCTCGACGCCCTGAATAGATAAATGAGGTCCACCATCCGGACAATTGCTCCTATCAAAGAGCAATAGGTCATCCCCTTGAGGACTGCTTCACATTCAAGGACTAGGTCGAGGACCGGTATCAACAAGACAGGTTTATCCTATCCGACAACTGGAAGATAAACCCACCATAAAAGCACGAGCTAAAGAAGACCTATACCGTCAGGATAGGGCCGGCTCAACCGCGGAAATGGAAACGGACTCTTACCTGTCATATGGTAACTCTCTCAAAAGAGGGAGAGGACGAAGTTGTCATTGGCCTCCTCGAATGCTTCGCAAATGAAGATGATAATGAGGAGATCTCAAAATTTCCACTAGTGCCAAAAGAGCTGGAAGATGGGATACATACCACGACAAACAACCTGAGGAAAATCGACTTAGGAACAGAGGATAATCCGAGGTCAACATTTGTCAGTGAACTGCTGTCTGAAAAATAGGTAGCCGCATTAAAAGATGTGCTCATGCAGTACAGAGACTGCTTTGTTTGGAACTACTTCGAAATGCTGGGTTTAGATCCAGAGATAAAGGTACACAAACTGGCCGGACATAAATCCAATCAAACAGGCACTAAGAAGGATGCGGCTCGAACTTGAGATAGGTATCGACACCGAAGTGAATAAATTAATTGACTCCGGCTTCGTCCAAGAAATTCAATATCCCAACTGGATTGCTAATATCGTTCCAGCGATGAAAAAATAGGACAGTTCGCATTTACGTGGACTTTCGGAACCTCAACATAGCATGCCCGAAAGATGACTTCCCTGTACCCATTACCGAGCTGATGATCGATAACACATTCACCCACGAGATCTTCTTCTTCATGGATGGATCTTCAGGATACAACCAAATAAAAATGGATCCTGAGGACCAGAAGTATACCGCTTTCCGGACACCATTAGGCGTATTCTGCTACAAGGTAATGCCCTTTGGTTTGAAAAATGCCGGAGCTACATACCAAAGAGGAATGACGAAGATATTCGACTACCTCATACACAAGATCGTCGAATGTAATATTGACGACCTCGTGGTCAAAAGCAAATCTCATGAGGAACACTGGGAACATCTAAAGATCGTGTTCGAGCATTTTTGGAAGTATAATCTGAAGATGAACCCTCTAAAGTGCGCGTTTGGAGTCTCCTCAGGAAAATTCCTAGGTTTCATCATCCGTCACCGAGGCATCGAAATCGATCCCTCAAAAATCAAAGCGATCATGGAAATGACATCGCCACGAAACCTCAAATAGCAGCGATCTCTCCAAGGAAATCTCACATACATCCGGCGGTCCATAACCAATCTCTCCGAAAAATGTCGCCCTTATAGCCATCTGATGAAGAAGGGGACCCCGTTCGTCTGGGATTAGAAATGCCAAAATGCATTGGACAAAATCAAATAATACATGCAAAATCCGCCGGTATTGGCCGTTCCGGTTAAGGAAAAACCTATTATCCTATATACAACGGTCCTTGAAGGTTCTCTGGCCCCACTATGGGCACAAGAGAACGACCAAGGAAAGGAAAAAGCTTTGTACTATCTAAGTCGAGTTCTCCTGGCGGTAGAAAACAACTACTCCCCAATCGTAAAGCACTGCCTGGCGCTGATCTTCACAATTACGAAGCTTAGGCACCATGCCTTGGTGTATGAGATTCATCTCATATCAAAACTGGATCCTCTTAAGTATCTGATATCGAATGCTATTCTGACGGGAAAGCTTGCCAAATGGGCCCTACTGCTGATAAAATTCTCAATAACATATCGACCCCTCAAAGCGGTGAAAGGACAAGTCATCGCAGACTTTCTTGCGGAACATCCGATACCAGCCGACTCACCCCTAAATTGTGAGTTGCCGAATGAACATGCGTTCGACGCAGTCGAAGAAGAGGAAAAAAAAGTCTCAATGGGAACTCTACTTTGATGGAGCATCTTTCATGAAGCGGTGAAAGATGAATACTCCCATAATCAAACCCGGGGTGGGTTTTATCTTTGTGACCCCGCAAGGAGAGATATTGCATTATGCCCTCTCCTTGACGGAACTTATGACTAATAATGAAGCAGAATATGAAGTTTTGATAGCCGGTCTTGAGATCGCTATTGACATGGGAATCAAGAACCTCCTCATATATGGAGATTCTCAGCTGATTTTCAGTCATGTAAATGGTGACTATAAGACATGCAAGACAGAACTAATAATGTATGGCGAAAAAGTGCAGCAGCTGTTGACCCAAATCCCTTCAAATATCCTGGAAAGCATACCGTGAGCGAAAAACAATAAGGCGAATGCGTTAGCCAAATTGGCTAAAAAATTGGTCGACGAAGACCTCGATGATGCAAGGATCATTGTTCAAAGCCGCAGGATTCTGACGCCAGAGGAAGATCTGATAAAACTATTCAAAGAGAAAGAAACGACCGAACGAGAAGTTCTCCAAATAGAGGACGAAAAAGAGGTCAAGAACTGGATAGAAGGCGCAACTTGCAATAAAAATAAGCGAGCAAAAAAATATATGCATATGAAACGGCCAAAATGTTTAGGCAACTCGCAATAAAAAGCAGCGAGTAAAAAACAAAAAATAACATAGACGAAATGATTGGGCACCGCGAATGAAATAGCCGGAATGATTGGACAATCGCTACTTTCAA
The DNA here is from genome assembly GCA_030015575.1 of Agapanthus africanus. NCBI lineage: Eukaryota > Viridiplantae > Streptophyta > Magnoliopsida > Asparagales > Amaryllidaceae > Agapanthus > Agapanthus africanus. Next base: position 116,745,168 of record CM057350.1, read on the forward strand.
GATATAAAAAGATGAAAAGATAGAGCATCGCAGAAGTAAGAAAATATAATAAAATAAAACTTTTCTGCCCTGCAAGTAGATCTATACTAACTCTTGTATACAATTCATGGGTACAAATGAAAGAAAGAGAACCATAATTTGCCACCATAGTTCGTCAAAAGAAGAACCGAGTCTTAATGGCACATCTACAGCCTAGAAACTATTTGGACATCCTTCTTACTCTAGCAAAATACAGACGCGACATCAACAAGGACCCAAGAGTCAAATAAAAGTGGAGTGACGGCAAAATCCTAGCCCAAAATTTCGATGGCAACATCTACAGCTTAGAGATCATCTCGACGTTCCTCCTCATTCCAGCAGGGTGCGAACGCAACTATCAAATGAAATTAGAGCAATGATATATTCCTAACTCCAGATCTCGGTTGCAATACATACAGCATAGAGGTCATACAGATGTCTACCTTAATTTAGCAAAGAATCGGTACGACACCAAAACAAAACAAAAAAACGAAGTGACGGCATATTCCTAGCTTCGGGTCTTGATGGCAAGCCTAGATACCATTGGATGTCATCCCACCCTAGAAGGGTGCAGTTATGACTCATCGAAACTTCAAATTAAGCCTAACCTCAAGTAAAGCACCACGGTAATACCTAATGCTTGATCTTCTGACGGTAATATGGATATTTCAACCTAAGAAGATTACTTGAAGACGTCTTGTACAGCCTCCGAAGGGATCAGAGACACGACAGGCACAATGGCTACTCGAACAACAACCCAAGGGATGTCATATCGAGAATATATCAGCCAACATGACTGTACGATGGACTTAAACGTAGTACCACAAGGTTAACGGACCCTTATCAAAAAAGTGGGGTTATTTTTAACGTTAGGACAAGTTCACCAATAAATCTAAGGGAAAGGTAAACTAAAAAATTCTGAAATGAGTAAATAAACTAATAGGCGCTAGATCAGGACATCAAGAGACAGAGAGGTGCAATCATAAAATATACATATCTTTTATTCACAAATAAAAATGTTTAGAAGATACAATCTATAAAGATAAGAGGATACAATGACAACTATTAAAAAGGTGGGGTTTTCAGCAAAACAGCGACCTGCTCATTCTCGCGCTCCACTAGTACAACCAACAGCGCTTCAGTTTGAGCTTGTTGTTGCAAGCACGAATTAAGCTTCTAAGAAAGCTCCTATTTTGCAACCTTGTGGCCCCGCATTCCTTGCTCTATAAAATCAAGGTCCCTCTTCAGCTCCTGTTGGATATTGGTGTCCTTAAGGCAATTATCGTAGTTACGGAAATGCAATTACTGAATTTGAGGAGAGTCTATACCAAGAACAGTCTTACTCGAGATGATAGTGAGCTATCTGGTTTGTCTTTATCTATCATGTTTATGTGTGCTACTAGTTATCACGTATCGCAAATACATGAGATAAAGCCCATAGGATCTTGGCTTGACTACCAGGATTATGATAAGGATCATACTAGTAGGGCCTGGTAGTTTATAACCACATCCTTAAATGTACCTAGTCGTAGGAGTATCGAGACAGGGCATCGGTACTCCAGTTTAGACTAGTGTATACGTTTTATGACCCTGTACAGGGTAATGACTGATCCCATAGCCATTGGTGTTTGACACTGATGATTGTATACAGGTGCTCATTGGATGAGTTACACTGGACGGATTTGCCGAGAACTCCTAGTTGGTATCATACCAATGTCAGATAGCAGTTCTTTGGTGGCATGAGTACATGATAGTCCTTAGACCTGAAATCGCCACAGTGTCTCGTGTGTGTTCCCACTGTACTTTGATTACTACCATACCATGGCTCTACTAAGTCTTGCAAACAGGTTTTAGTTGGATACAGTCCCGAAGCATATGGAGGCAGTGGGCGGTCGAAGGAATTCACCCGGTATTGGGAGTCGATATCGCACTGTGCAGGACACGACTATAGCCAGAAGTCCGTGGCCACGGCAGTAGAGATAAACTGGTAAGTGTTACCAGTTGAATCTCTTTGGTTATGAGTCGTCTGTCAGCACGACTTATCGGATTATTGGGGGTCTGACGGATTCCACTCCCTAGACTCGGTATGTGATACTCTTTGACGAAGCGACCGGACTGTACGATGACTGTCACTTATAAACTTTGTTGGGTCCGGATGAGTTCGCTCGTTGACCTACCTTTATCTTACTCATACCTGAATAGCCGTTACGTACATCTAGTGCTATTGACGAGCTTGTGGGTTAACCCGAAAGGGGGTTGAATCTGAAAGTGTTTCAGACTCAATTGGATACGATCCTGTATAACTTACTACCAGTGTATTGACAGGTCTTTGGAGTCCGCAACGAAAGTGCCTGCCCGAGCAAAACGCGATGTGATGTACGTATAGGGATACATACGTGAGTTCGATAAAATATGTAAATTGGATATACGTGTTCAATCGGATGACTGTTATACTAACCAGTTTCAATGCCGGATACCAAGTCAAGTGTTGACTTGATAAACCGTATTTATGATACGATTTCTAGTATAGTGTATATGCTACACACACTCTCTACAGTATATGATACTGGAAAGATATTGATGGCATTTCGTGTATGTGATACATGATGTGTACGTGTATAGGATACATATACTAATTCTTATTTTATATATATATATATATATTTGATATATATATTAATTCCCACCATTATAAATTAAGTATAAATAAATATACAAATAAATATAAATATGTAAATGTATATATATCTTTATATATATATATTAATGTGTGTGTTTATATATATATATATTATTTATTTAATATATTTAATTAGGTGATGGGGCCCACCCTCACTCTTATGTGTTGACACACACATCAGAGAGAGTGGGGGTGACGATATGTGTCATGACATGGTTGAAAAATATATGACATAATTCATTTTTGTTTTTACAAGACATTCTTTATCAAAAATATATTTTCTTCTTCCTTACAACAAGAGCTTGAGCTCACTAGAAAAATGGCAAGTGTTGCCATAGTGAGGCTTTGCAAAATATAGAGAGTACCCATTGTTTGCATCGCTTTCCTCGACACCTAGCAAGCCTCTGGAGGAAGTCTCTGCGACCGGCGATGGAGTTGGAGCGCGGGCAGCCCGCTTTCAATACGGATCATCAACGGCAAGGCAGTCGCGTGCAGACACGTTCAGGAGCTCATGGAGTTTAGACGGAGTCTTCTGGGATCAGCTGGACACGCTACAAAGATTTTAGAACCTCTGAACTTTTTCTTTATGCTCTTTACAATTAGCTAGAAACTAGTGTTTGAACGATTTTGGCGTATGGTTGATCGCGCTCTTACGGAATTTTTGTTCTTCTTCCATTCCCTCTTCTGTTGCGTGCATGTACGGAGCGCGCCCATCCTTACAGTGGTATCAGAGCCAACCAAGCACTAGGATTAGCTTAGGCAACGTTTTAGTTTCGATCGACAATTTTCCGATTCCGATTTCCGAGTTTAAGCCCCTTCTCTGTCCGAATTTCAAAAGTGTTTTAAAAAATATTCAAACAACTGCAGAATGTTGATTTCGAAGTGAAAATGACATGAGTGAAATTTGGGGGGTTTAGTGATAATATTGCCGGCCATATCGGATTCCACCTGCCAAATTTTTTCAAAATACCGCCAATTTTCTCTGGGGGCTTAAACTTGTAGAAATAGGATTTTTGGTATTGTTTGTTTTTTCCCAATATTGAGATTTAATCTCATATTGTATTAGAAAGTTATTGATCAAAACTGTAACATCATAGGGCTTCTGTATTAATGATGTTAAAGTGTTTAACTCAGTTAATACGATAATACATACTTGTTGATATGTATTTGTGAGTCTGAGATATTCTATGTTAAGTTTGTTTGGTGTGGATTTGATTGTCGCGAAATGAATAGCTCTGTGCGTAATTGGATGTTGCAATCTTATATGTTTCTTTTTATTCATGTTGTAGCTAATAATGTATATTCTTTTATTCGGGACGAGCGGTCGACATATGGCCGTCGTTTCCGCTTATTGTATTATTATTTGTCGAGACTCGATCAGGTTGAGATCGATGTTACCGTTGTATTAATACAGGTATTAAGGTTACTCTACGGAGAAGCAAGGCAGCCGGGTTCTAGATTGCAGCGGGTAGCCATCTCAAGGAGTTGAGACCAGGTCACTCGATTCTAGGATTGGCTGGCTGCTTGCCGCGCTTCTAAGGGTTTAGGATAGACCCACGGAGGAGTGCTCTTGTCATCGGATTCGAGAAACTGCTGGGTGGCCCCATCATGGTGATGGTGCCGGGTTGCCTCGTTTCTCGGGTTAGCGGATGACTTAACGCACTCGTAGGGGTCTGTTTTTTGGCTACACACGGGCTATTCACGTGACCGGGGTATTTCGTGCTTTGTTTGTGGCTCGAACGAAACACGGGATTCTTAGCTGATCCGACCATTCCAAACTTTGTGATGTCGTTTTTTCTCATGCTGTAATGTGATTATTTGCGTGTGATGGTATATTTATATATGTGATGTATAGTGTGTGTGTATATATATATATATATATATATTAATGCTATATACGTTTTGTATCCGCGCTAGCCCTGCCCCCGCTCTGCCGTCAGTTAAGTAACCTATCGGTGCATAATGGGGTCCCGTGGCGAATGCGGATGGCATATATGTGCATTATATTTTTCCTTTTCATACTTTTTCTGTAATGTTTGTGTGAGAAAGATAATACTAAATAATGAGATTATCTAAATGATGGGATTGTATTAATTGCATTAATACAAAATAAAATAAACATATACGTTGTAGGAACCAATTTTTTATAAACGGAAATTTTAGTCGATTCTTTTGCTTTGCATTGAAGCATTCGGTTAGGAATATCCTGCGCCTCATTCGATGAGGAAAAAGCCTTGATCCCGTTACTGGGAGTTCGCTCTTGGGCAAAAGTTTGTGTTGCTAAAATTGTTTTTGTAGCCGTATTCTTTTGCTTTGCGTCGTGCTATTCGATTATGAATATCCCGCACCTCATTCGATGAGGAAAAGAGTCTAGATCCTTTCACAGGGAGTTCACTCTTAAGCAAAGGTCTACACGACTATAAACTTTCAAAACCACTCGGTTCCTACGATAAGATCAAGTTCATTACGTAGATAGTTTTCTTCAAAACTAGACGTAGCCCTCTGTCATTTCAGGAAGTAGGGTACTTGGTATTCGTGCTACGTTTGTTGACCTTCGTCAAGGCGTAGTGTACGGTAGCTAAGTGATGTCTTCATGCTAGCATATGATGCGATTAGCTAGGACAGTCGCATAGGTTTGTTGACCTTCGTCAAGGGCTCGTGCGGATGGGTCTAAATTAATCACGAAATGACGGGTAAAACTTGAGTAACGGTTTATGATTTGTTGACCTTCGTCAAGGTCATAAGATGTTAGGGGTAAAAACAGCTATCAGAAGTCTCAAGTGTTGAAACTTGCAATGAGATTGCATACCTTTTATGGAGTGGGGTGACTTGCTAACCTTCGTCAAGATTACCACGCCATGATAGTTTGGGTCCCGATTCCTACTGTGGGTAATAGTTACTCCCGGAAGATTTTTTATACGAAATCCCGGCTAGTTCTCCTTTTTAGGTTTGAAGGAGAATTTGACAGAACAGTGGGAACCATCCTGATTAGATAAATATACTAATCTAATTAAGCTTAGAGAGCACGCAGAGTGTTTCTTTTCTCTGTCTGGCAGCGACCCTGGACCCACCTTAAACTAAAACTCATTAACCAAGTTGACCGACCTTTCTTCCAAATCGACAGCTTTGGAATGTTTGGATTGCCCTAATCCATGACATAGTCACATATGTCCTCACATATCCTACTTGCCCTTCTGCTAACTCCAGAACCCTCTGTATTCGGTACAGAGATCCATATTGTTTGGAAGGCCATCGTATAGTTAGATACGAACTCGATGAAACTGTTTCAGTCTGAGGATGTCCACTGGTTCTGGATTAGATGAATTGTTCTTTTTTCTATCCCTCCTTCCTTATCTCAAGCCCGAGAGCTCCTTACATATAAGGAGTGTATACCAGTTACGCTTATTGGATAGTTTTCTTCCAATCCCGAAACTGATGTTATAGGAATGGAAAGGAGAAAACCAACTAGCATAAGTTCGGTATACAGGAAGGTAAAATGGAGAGATATCAAAAGGGGTTGAAGTGAGAAAAGGAAATTGTGACTACTGTCATGAACGTGGGTAATGAAAAAGGCAATACTAGGAATACCCGACTAACCCCACTGAAACATTTTGATGTTTCAGATTTCCCATGCGTCTATGTTTTGAGAAACTATTTCTCAAGTAACTCTAACTCCTGGGTATATAGATACCGGAATAGAATCCCACATCTGTAAAGGCATTACAGATGCTGAGAAGGAGCAAAGAATTGAGAATGGATGATTTTATACCCAATGTTAGTTTTCGGAGCAATTTTTGTTATTGGGGAAAATCATCAAGTTTTTCCTAAACAGCAAGCTTTTGGTTTCTTTTAACCAAAAGAATATTTTTCAATTAACAGCACACGGAAAATGGGTTAGTGAACTCTAGGGACTCATGCATATTGATGTATGTTATACAATGTCCATACGGACAAAGGGATTGGTTCAAGATATTTTGTATTGAGAATGTGATTCTCTCTCAGATTGCTCATCCGCGGGTGTACTCCATGATGAGTAATGTTGAGTTGCCTTCTTCAATTTTGGAAATGCATTAGAAATAGATGTATATCAATTGATATTAGTTCCACCTTAACAAGGCCTCTTTTCTATATGTGATATAGAATAGTGTTCATTTTAAAATTGTTAAGATATGGGGTTATCCGGTTTGTGTTTAAAACCATAATCTGGATAAACTCGAGGCACGTTTCGGAAATAACAGTCTGTGGGTTATCCCAAGATTTCGTGAAGGACGGCTTCTACCGTTTTTCAAGTTCATAAGTGTTTTGTTCTTGACTCGCCACATCCTTGGTTAAGGAATTTCTTGCAAAAGAAATTAGTGCGAGAATGGTAGAACTGGAAATGGTTCCAGAACCATAAACAGTTACTGAAAGTTTAATAGAACTTGATGATCCAATTGACCCTAACAGACTAAAGTTACTCCGCAGATATAGTAGGTGACCTCGGCCACCTGAGAGATATTTTGGTTTTCTTATAGACGGTGACTAGGAGGCTTGCATCATGTGATGATGACCCTACTAGTTATCAGCATGCCATAGGAAGTGGTGACTTCCGACTGATGGCTGAATGCCAAGCTATCCAAATTGGACTTCATGCACTACAAAAAATTATAGACTTTGTTGTGTGCTCCTGAAGGGGGTACAACCCATAGAAAGCAAGCAGATCTTTCAAGATCAGTGCAAATAGAAAGGTATTAACCTAATAAGGCCGGACTTGTAGTTAACATGTATTCATCAAATACCCGATGTGGATTGTGGTGATACTATTACTTCAAAGTCTGTGCTGAAGTCCATACAGATAAAATTTGCCAACTGTTATTTTCATGACTATGATATCTGGTATGAGTATGATTATAACGTCTTTCTAAATTGAATTTAGAAGTATACGTGTATATGACTCTATCAGAGGATTGTCTTAGTCAGTGGGAGCAGCAGAAAGTGTGCAAAGTTGTTTAAGTCTATTTGTAGACAAAAGCAGGTATAGCGGAGGTGGATCATCTGCTTTTGATACAACGATCAAAATGTTTGACTTCATAAAAATAAGAGATGAACCAGATATTTGTAAGAAAGCTGTAGAGAGTACTGTCTGATTCTGCATACTGATGTGGATAATATACTCTTGATAAGAAGTGATATTCTTATACTACGATTCGGTCAAACGTTGGTAGTCACCTTAGTTTCTATTTTTATGGATTATACATATTTCAATGATTCTGATGACTAGGTCTATAGAGTTAGACCTGGTAAGGGTTTTGGGATTATCCTAATTCTGAAATAATGACACCATTCTAAAGTGGTTTAGAATGGAGTATTCCTAGTGAGGTAATGTACCCGCAGGTAATGGGGTCACTCTCTCTAAATTGATGTCTTTCAGGACTAATGAATAGAGAGACTCGCATGAATGACATTCGACATGCTTCGGCAGTGAGGTCAATCATGCGATGTTAAATACCGGATAAGAGATTGCTTTTACACTTGGTGTAGTAAGCAGACATTAATCCAATCCTGGAGAAATATAAGAAGAAGTGAATAGCATATGAGATGTTCTTGATATATGGTAATGATAGCCTCCTTAGAGAGGCGATTACCGATTCATCTTCCGTAGTGACAAGGGTAACATAATATCTGTCGTGGGTCATTAGTTTACCCTCTTATGAGGAGCAGTGTATTGGAAGAGTTCCAATCGAGATACTGGGTAGTCAAGGCACTAGATGCTGATTGTGAATCAGCAGAGAATGCATCCTAAATATTTGTTTGGATAAATACATTCATTTGTGAACTAGGTCCCATCGGCTATCCAAACAATATTCTAGGGTAAGTATCGCTCATTTCGGGAACTAGTTGATCTCTGTGAAGTTGAGATTTAGAGAGATATAGTTAGAAACACATTAGTGGATCCACTCACTGAGGCTATTTCTCGAACACAGTTTGCGAAACTATTAATACAGAAGTTGGGTATGCAGTAGCACATGAGAAGTGTGCATGTGATACCACAATTATTGGCCTTGAGTGCAAGTAGGAGTTTGTTGGATATTGGTGCCCTCAAGGCAATTATCGTAGTTGCGGGAATGCAATTACTGAATTCAAGGAGGGCCTGTACCAAGAATAGTCTTACTTGAGATGACAGTGAGCTATCTGGCTTTTCTTTATCTGTCATGTGAATACGTGCTACTAGTTATCGCATATCGCAAATACATGAGATAAAGCACATAGGATCTTTACTTGACTACCAGGATTATGATAAGGTTCATACTAGTAAGGCCTAGTAGTTTAGAAGCACATCCTTAAATGTCCCTAGTCGTAGGATTATCGAGACAGGGCATCGGTACTCCAGTTTAGACTAGTGTATACGTTTCATGACCCTGTATGGGGCAATGGATGATCCCATAACCATTGATGTTTGACACCGATGATTGTATGCAGGTGCTCATTGGATGAGTTACACTGGACGGGATCGCTGAGAACTTCTAGTTGGTATTATACCAATGTCAGATAGTAGTTCTCTGGTGGCATGAGTACAGGGTAGTCCTTAGACCTGAAATCGCCATAGTGTCTCATGTGTGTTCCCACTGTACTTTGATTACTACCCTACCACGGCTCTACTGAGTCGTGCAAACAGGTTTTAGTTGCGTACAGTCCCGAAGCACATGGAGGCAGTGAGCGGTCGAATGAATTCGTCACTCCCGGTATTGGGAGTCGATATCGCACCGTGCGGGACACGACTATAGCCAAAAGTCCATGGTCACGACAGTAGAGATAAACTGGTAAGTGTTACCAATTGTATCTCTTTGGTTATGAGTCCTCTGTCAGAATGACTTATCGGGTTATTACGGGTCTGACGGATTCAACTCCCCAGACCCGGTATGCGATATTCTTTGACGAAGAGACCGGACTGTATGGTGACCGTCACTTATAGACTTTGTTGGGTCCGGATGAGTTCTCTCGTCGACCTGCCTTTATCTTGCTCATACCTGGGTAGCCGTTACGTACAGCTAATGCCACTGACGAGCTTGTGGGTTAACCTGAAAGGGAGTTGAATCTGAAAGTGTTTCAGATTTAATCGGATACGATCCTGTATAACCTACTGCCAGCGTATTGACAGGTCTTTGGAGTCCCACAACGAAAGTGCATGTCCAAACAAAACACGATGTGACGTACGTATAGGGATACGTATGTGAGTTCGATAAAACATGTATATTGGATATATATGTTCAATCGGACGACTGTTATACTAGCCGGTTTCAAAGCCGAAATACCAAGTCAAGTGTTGACTTGATAAACCGTATTTATGATACGGTTTCTTGTATGGTGTATATGATACACACACTCTCTACAGTATATGATACTGGGAAAATATTGATGGCATTTCGTTTATGTGATACATGATGTGTACGAGTATAGGATACATGTAGTAATACTTATTTAATATATATATATATATATATACACATTAATTCCCACCAATTAAGTATAAATAAATATACAAATAAATATATATATGTAAATGTATATATATATCTTTATATATATATATATATTAATGTGTGTGTATATTATTTATTTAATATATTTAATTAGGTGGTGGGGCCCACCCTCTCTCTTATGTGTTGATACACACACGAGAGAGAGTGGAGGTGGGGGTACGTGTCATGAAATGGTTGAAAAATATATGACACAATTCATTTTTGTTTTTACAATCCATTCTTTATCAAAAATACATTTTCTTCCTCACAACAAGAGCTTGAGCTCACTAGAAAAATGGCAAGTGTTGCCATAGTGAGGGTTTGCAAAATATAGAGAGTACCCATTGTTTGCATTGCCTTCCTCCATGCTTAGCAAGCCTCTGGAGGATATCTCTCCGACCGGCGACGGAGTTGAAGTTCGGGCAGCCCGCTTTCAACGCGAATCATCTAGGGCGAGGCAGTCGGCGTGCAGACGCATTCGAGAGCTTAAGAAGTTTAGACAGGGTCTTCCGGGATCAGCCGGACACGCTACAAAGGTTGTAGAACATCTAAACTTTTTCTTTATACTCTTTACAATTAGCTAGAAACTATTGTTTGAACAATTTTGGCGTATAGTCGATCGCGCTCCTATGGAATTTTTGTTCTCTGTCCATTCCCTCTTCCGCTGCGCACACGCGCAGAGCGCACCTGTCCTTACAACTCTATCCCTCTGAAAATAAAGTGTTGAAGGTTTTGGAAGATGACTTAGAGCCACGCAGCATTACCCGACATCCGAGCTTGCATTGTCTTGACTTTCTGGAAGCCGCCTTATACGCCTCTTGCTCCCTGGCTAGCTTCTGCCCGTAACATTGAACGAGGGCGGCACGTTGTTTGATTCACACACTTAATTGGGCCCTTGAAAATAAATCCTCAGGCGAGAAACGCTTGAAGCCTCAATCTTCTTGCAATAGTCAACCCAAATGCATACGAAATCTTCGTTACGGAAAATCATAAGGGTCACCAGCATAGGGTTGACTTCATCCGCAAGGTCCATAGCAAAAGTGAGGGCCTCGATATTAAGGTCTTCAATAAATTCGCTCAGCATGTATTTGCTATTTTCCGTGCCTCTAGAAGATTAGCGTATAGAGAAAGGTCCCATAGACATAGCTATGCGAGATTCAAAGGGAATCGAAACCAGCGAAACTGCTACAAAATAGAGCATATATAAAGATGGGTCAGATCTCTTTTTAAATAAGAAGAAATATATAAAATTTAACCTACCAATAGTTGGAAGCGGCAAATCTGGGAGCATAGAGGGCTCAACTATTTCTCCGTCTTCTCCTTAGAGTCGTAAGACTACAGTCAATACAGGAAAATTCTTATTAGGAGAGGATTACTTGTAGAAAGTTAAAATAAGAAATGAAAGACATGGTGACTAACGCCATAAGAAGGGGCAGGTCCCAGTTGGAGGGAAAAGCGCAAGGTTAATGCTTGGCACAAATGATTAAAAAGTACTCATGCAATATTGCAACAGTATGCGCTAAGCAATTAGCATAAGGAGTAATATAGATGCTAGAATGAAGAAATAACAAAAAAATCGAAGGGAAAAATTACTTTCCGTCGTAAAGCCGGAAAAGATTCGTGGTAGTGCAAAAGAGATAGGTGGAGCGACGACGTCATGGAACCGTCTGATGGGGGTTCCTCAACCGACAGATCTCCGGGGCTTATGGATGTTACGACCGGTATAATAGTTGTCGTACCTACACCAGAAATGAAGAAAACGTTAGCAAATATGTCTAGCAGAAATAAAAATATGAAAGTGATAACATGTAAGGTACCTGTGGATCCCATAAGAGTCGGTGATGTAGGAACTATGATTGTGTCCAGAGCATTACTAGCCGCGATAGCTTCTTCAGTTTCTATTGCCACAGAGGAAACGGATTCAAGATCCACACCCTCTTCTTTCGAATCAATAAAGGCTGTCGCTATGCTAGCATCACCTGCAGATACTAAGATCCACTAGGGGAAGAAGTGGCATTTGGAGCAATATTAGACTCGAGATTGTGGTCCGCCGTCCCAAAATCTCCAGATGCCACCGCTTCATTTGCTGCTCCAGCATCTAAACTTGTCTCTACTGTACCAGATGTCATCATAAAAGAAGGGGAATGTTAAAATTCGAATAAGTTGCTATATGAGGAAACCTGGAAAATAAGTAAATCTTACCAGGTTTTGTTAAGGTATCATAGGCTGCTTCCCCCTGAACCAAAAGCTCTGCCTCCTCACGAGCTGCGCGCACTGTAGTTGACAAGGCCAAAAGGATATCCTCCGTAGGAGTATTAGGGGCTCGTGTTTCGCTCGAGCCTACACCTTCAGCCAGACGCTCCTTTTCTGCATGCCTCCGGTGTTTCTCCTTCGCTTTAGCCGTATGCAGAGACCTCTCCAGGACAACCGATAGAGGAAGATCCTCACCCGAATCGGATCCAGCTTGAGGATCTCCAGCAACATCCATCATCGGCTGTTTCAACGATACTTCCCATAGTGGCGCAAAAGAGGCCTGAACAACAGTTGGCTGCTCTAAAAATTTCGTGGCGGCTATTGAAGGAAGAATATCTTCTATATTAACACCCGAGAATTGTGGCCTGCTCGAAACAGTGCTGGCTACGAAGGTTCCTATAAAGAATAAAGGAAAGGAGTCAAGGTATGGGAAAAATGAATTAAATACTCTAAAGCGCATAAAACAATTCATACCAAGGCCTATAGAAGCACGAAGCATTTCCTCCTCCTTGTATATCCTAATTGATGCTTGGAGAGCCTCCTCAGCAGAGATGCTCGTCGAGAAAATAAAGTGTCAAATAAAGCACAATATCATTTTACTATAAGATATATAAAGAGTGTAATTGAGATATACTTGACGCCGCAAAATCAGCAAGCGCCGCTTGCTCACGAGCTAATCGCTTGGACGCTTTAAGAGCTGCTTGAAGATCAGTCGATGTGTTCTCCTCGGTAGAAGACTCAGGAAGAAAAGGATTGTCATTAGTTCCATATTCGGACAAGCCTTCACTATAGGGAGTATGAGGCACTTGACCAAATACGATGTCAGCTGAAAATATAGATTTCTTCTTCTTCTGGGAGCCTAGAGTAACACCCGACGATCAGAGCTTTCACTTCAAAGGCATTTTAGGATGGCTTGTTCCAATTTTTGAGCCAATATCCGACTCAGGAGACACTGCTGCCGTCACACTGCCAGGGGTGCTCACATCGGGTCTTGGTTTAACTGTCAACGCCGTTAAAAAAGCACGCAGAGGTACCACCGCATCGCTCTCTTTTAGGGAAGGGCGGACGACTGTTCGTCATTTTAGCAGGACCGCAAGTTGCTGGCCGGGACAGAATCCTTATGGTCGAGAAGTATTCGCCTTTCTTCCTTGATGACAGTGCCCGTCGTATGCTGATACCAGGCAGTATAGGCAGATGAAGCCCTCGGAATATGATCCGGTCTAGCCATCAAGAAATAAGATCTTGTATTTAATCGCATGAAATGGTGGGCCGCATTGCGAACGGTCTCCTCTGAAGCAGCGAGATTGACGAGAAAGGCCTCAAGGAGAACACCCTGGTCATAGCCTAATTGCTGAGCAAAGCGATGCGGGTTATACCTTATGAAAAGCATGGAGGCATTTCGTCTATATAACAAAAATCCTGGCCCGATAGAGTACAAATGTGCAACTTCCCTGACCTTCAAAACAGAAACCCCATCCTTTAACACATCATGTAGTGGCTAGACCACTCTCGAGGTTCCTTGCTTTTCGTCAAAACCCTATCAATGAAGGTCATACTGTCCCCCACAAGGCGCGGACGCAAGATCAATCGTCGAGCTACCCATTGAGTTGGATCAGGAGAAGAAGCATCAACCAGCTTCATGACCCGCGGAATGTTATACCCTTCATAAAACTTGGGTCATTTATGCTCACCAAAGCACCCAACATATGCATCTCTATCCATGAGGTAAAATAATGGAGAGGGAAATTCACAGCCTCCACACCCGGCTGGGCGGTGTCAGCTTCTATACTTAAGCCATTATACAAATGGGCTAATCCCGAAACTCCGACGGCCATATGCGTTCCCGTCGCGATACGATGAGCTAGATAAAAAACAGATGGTCTCATGTCCTGATGATGTGTCGGAAGCACGAACCAGCTCAGCCATAAGCCAATGAAGCCTATGAGAAACGTCTTCTCATCAATGTCTGGAGCAGCAATTTCTGCAAAGAAAGTGACAGGGGTGTTTGGAATGAAAAATTGCTTCAGATCCGCATCTGCAGTCGGTAGCTTGTCCAAATCAAACCCGAAGGGATCGTTAAGTTTAGAAAACTTCGCAGCCTTCTTCGAAAAACATCCGGGCGAAGGAAACGGGCGATGAAATCCGCAAAACTGACCCCATGTCCTCCTGACCTTAAGTACAGGCTTTCATAGATGTTTAGCACCTTGATTAAACTCGGGAATTTGTGTCGGATAGCGTTCTCAAATGTAAGACCGATGATGACCAATTCAGTGGCAAAAGTATATTCGTCGGGAGGAAATATCTCCTCATAGTGCTCCCCCCTGACAGGAAACCCGGAGATGTCTAGGAATTCTTCCAAAGAAATCGACACCACCCGGTCCGATAGTAGAAACATATGGGTCGGGATATTCCATTGTTCCAAAAAGGACTTAACCCACCATACGTGAGGAGTATGATAATAGAATAGAGATGTATAAATCGCCGGATACAGCACAATCTTTAGCAGTAATGACTTCTTGGCTGATAAATCATAACGGGTCCAAGCGAGATAACCTGCCGGATGTCATGGGATCACTCCTATAGTGTAAACCTGACCCCACGGCTGTGCTTCTCTATGGCATATCCGACGCCCTAAAATATTTAGGGCCATCGGCGATTGGACCGGTATCGATGCCATGGATGGTTGAAGACGGCCATTCGCGGTCCAATCAATCTCCTCCACCGTATAAGCAGTCAGTGGAAGGTTCGTGTACTGAATCGAAGGGATCGGCACTGACGATACCTCGCAAGTAAAGCTGCACCATTCCCGGATGATATAACTATACCATGCTCCCGATAGATGAAGGGATTTCTGGTCCGGATCATGGTCCCGAATTAGAGCGAGGACTTCATGATCAGGAGGTGCATCAGCGAAAGCACTTTCCAAGCGAACGTAAGGAAAGAAAGAATTTGAAGCCATGGTACTTAAAAAGAAACCATGTGGAAAATTAGAAATAAAAAAAATGCTAAAATCTCTAAGTCCAAAAGCTAGTGGACCCCACAGAATCAAGATGGCGGCTCATTAATGATTGGAACATGTGCCCAATAGAGAAATCTAAAATGATTCTCTAAGGCTTGTTTTAATAATAATAAATTTTCAGAACTGAGCTCTGTTTTATAAAAAAAATGGTATAAAATACCAAAGATTTTCCCAAAAGGAAAAACGGTCAAGATTAGGGCACAGCTCTACAAAATAAATAAAGTGAAGTCTTAAAATTCCCCAAACAAGTGATTTGATATTAAAATTGTCATAGCAAAGCTCTGTTGAATAAAAACTTTAAGAAAATCCCCAAAGGGGAGAAGATCTGAAATTGAAATCAGAACTAAGTTCTGTGATAACAAGTGAAATTAAAACTTCAAGAAAATCCCAAAAGGGGAGACGATTTAAGATTGAAAATTAGAACTAAGTTCTGTGATCACAAATGAAGTCAGAACTTCAAGAAAATCCCTAAAGCTAAGCTCTATGGAAAAAAAGGAGTTAATCTTCCAAAAATTTCTAAGGATTAATGCTCTAAAGGCAAGAGCTATGCACTCCTGAAGAAGACTCTTACCAAGAAAATTTTGGCAGAGTGGGCCTATAATGTAGATCTGGGGAAAAATGAAGAACTAAGTTTTAAGAAACAAAGCTAAGCGCTAAGAGAGAATAAAATTCTCAAGGAAGAAGAAAAAATGGAGGCGCAACTGTGGCCTAGAGCTTGAAGCCGTATTTAAAGTGATGGGGATCAATTCAAATCTCCCGAGTTCCAAGACGGATCGGATTGCTCAAAACTGGACACTGTTGCACTCACGTGTAAGCCACGTGAGAACAACGGTGGGGGGCATTTGTTCCCTCATATAAAAAATTATTATTGGTTAAATATAATAAGGCAGCGCCTCACGTGAAAGGCACGTGAGCGCCGGTGCCAGTCTTTAATAGGATTAAATCATATAGCAGCACCTCACGTGAAAAGCACATGAGTGCTAGCGTGCAAAGAACGTGGACGGTTGATTGAGTCCTAAGACCAGTGCCACATGTGAAAGGCACGTGAGCACCAGCGTGCAAAGCACGTGGGTGCCTATTGCAATAAAAATTAAATTCTTTGGCTATGTCAACATGCATAGTACATGAGTGTCTGCGCCCATATTAAAGCGGTTCTGCTTGGGTAGAATTAAATTCTACATGGAAAATATTTGTCTAAAATCTGAAGATGTTCCATGTTAAATAAATCCGTTGAATCAAAAATCCAATAGTGATTAAAAGTCATCAAATGATGGAATTAAATTCAATCCAGAAAATATTTCCCTTAATCTTTCTAAACAAGAAAGATATGGGAAAATATTTCCCGAAACTTGTTTTAAAAAAACAAGAAAATATATTCTGTTAACAAGAAAATCACTGGATCAAAGATTCAACGGTGGATAAAATTTCCTGAAATTTTTTTGAGACCAATTAAATCAATTGGTATCTCTCAAATGAGAGATTTTCTTAAAACTGATCAACAGTTTGGCTTACCTATATAAAGGACCTGAGACTTCAAGTCTCATATAGAGAGACCCCCCGTAAGCTTTAGAAGCTACAACTGAGAATTTAATTCTCTTGCTGAAGAAAAGTCCCTTCTTCTCTCAAACCCTAAGCAAAGTAAAAAGCAGAGATATAAAAAATATCTCCTTTACCTAATATATGTAAATACAAGGGTTTAACCCTCCAAAAAGAACTTAGTTCTTTCTCTGGATCTGAGATCCGCAAGACAAATCTTCCATAAGTTGAGAATTTTATTCTCATTCGGAAGATTTTGCTCTTCAGACTCAAGATCTAGGAAAAAATTAGATATGAGAAAAGAAACATGAAGAAAAGAAGGGGAACTTATATCCTAGGAATTCAATTCCTCTAAAAATAAGGTTTAACCCTATATAAAGAACTTAATTCTTTTTTAAAAAAAGGAACATAAGAACTTAGTTTTCAAAAACCCGATCCCAGATCTTCAAAACAGAGATGTTGGTGATCATCAATAGTCAAAACACCATTAACAGAAGTTTAACTTCTTTTAAAAAATAAATAGAGATTAAATCTCCAAGGGCCTAGTGCTTCACGTGAAAGACACGTCAAAACCCATAAAAGAAAGTTCAGCGCCTCACGTGAAACACATGTGAGCGCCTAAGAACACAGCGTCTCACGTAAAACACATGTTAGCGCTTAAAAACTCAGCACCTCACATGAAATACACGTGAGTGCCAAGAAACTCAGCTTCTCACGTGGCAACACATGAGCGGGAAAGGAGCAGCGCCTCACGTGAAACATACATAAGCGCTGAACAAAAGTGCTTAGCACTATATATTTATAGTCAAAAGACTAAGTGTTTAGCACTGCTGAATGAGGGGAAAAGCCCTGGACTGAGCCCAAAATTGGCCAAGTCTCTGACATTTCTTTACAACCGAGCCCGCATGTATCCTTAGTCACATATATTTAAGTCGATCTTAATCAAAACAAGATTAACGGTCCTTAAATAAAATAAAATATTTCTTGAACTGGCGGAACATACAACCTAAGTCCAAACCCAAATCTAATATATACGGATTTAGACTAATCCGCGCCCTACGGGAGACGACATAAACTAGTCTCCGTATACAATCCACGGGCAACAAAAATAAACAAAAATGCAACATGACACGAAGTGAAATACTGGAGTAGGAGAAAGTTGTTATCACAACACAATAATGTAATTAACTACAGGAGCGTATGCCTGCAGGGAAGAGTATCCCCACAATAAAAAACCCCTTACAAATGAGGTGGAATCTGATAAAATCTACTGCATCGGTCGCATCTATCCAAACCTCTAATATACGGCGCCATAAATCAACTTGGTATATTCAGAGAGGTGGATGGATATATTCCAAATAGTATCTGCCCCTAAATTCAGGCAAGATGATCAATCCCAGTTCGTCTCTGTTTACGGCGGTAAATAGGTCCCAGTCAACTTCAACCCGTCATTATCTTGATTGCATTAAACCCAACCGTACAAGCCCTTGACTGAGCCAACAAAACCGTATGACTGTCCTAACCAATCACATTTTTATGCAACAAAAAAGCACTACAGATCTACCGAATATTATGCCTCGTGCTAAGCTCGACAAACATAGTACGAATACTAAATAATACCAATCCCAAATGACGGAGGGCTACAGCTGGTTTTTGGCGAAAAATCCTTTAATGTAATGAACTTGATCTCGTTGTAGGAACCGAGTGGTTTTACAAATATATAGAGTCGCAAACTTTTTCCAAAGAGGTCACTCCCCGTGAAGGGATGTAGTCATTTTCCTCATCGAATGAGGTGCTAGATATTCCTAAATGAATACCTCTGTCCAAAGCAAAAGATCATGACTATAGTGAAGTTATTACAGTGACACAAACTTTTGCCCAAGAGATCACTCCCCGTGAAAGGATATAGGCTCTTGCCTCGCGAATGAGGTGCAGGATATTCATGATCGAATACCGCTATGCAAAGCAAAAGACTACAACAATGGTTTTTTAAAACCGAGGTTCCGACAATATCATTTTATCAAGGTTATTTTCTTGTATTAATAAGGATTAATGTGGTCTCATCAATTAATAATATCACCCTGGAAGAAACGAAAATAACTACGCACATATATGCCATCCGCATTCGCCATAGAGACCCGGGTCTTCACCGTAAGATTACTTAACTTACGGCAGGGCAGAGTCAGGACTAGCGCGGATGCAAAACATATATAGCGTCTACTATATATATATATATATATATATATATATATATATATATATATATAATATCGCCATTCGACTTAGAAGCACACAAGTATCACAACATAAGCAATCATAATATGGAAATGCGGATAAACTAGGAAAAATACATTTCAATGGATCCTTATATGAAATATAATTTTCCCCGGTTGTGTCGACAGCCCGTAGTATCAGACCTTAGACCCCTACAAGTGCAGCAAGCCACCCACCAATCACAGAAGCGAGGCATCCCCAATCAACGAAGTGAATGGGCCACCCAGCACTTCCAAAATTCGGTGACTTAGGCACCCCTCCGCGGGTCAATCCTACACCCCTACGAATGTGGCAAGCAACTCTACCAATTCTAGAATGGGATGACCCAATCTCAACACCTTTGAAATGGTCACCCGTTGCCTCCTAAAACCCGGTTGCTCGAGCACTCCACCATGGGTAAAATCTAGTGCATATAATGAAAATAAATATACAAGATGACTACGTCCGCAACCAAGACATGCCCTAAAGAATAATATGCAATCCGCAGTGAAGGCAGTCCACAAGTCGGGCGCTTGCCACGCAATATGAATATACATTATATCATCACAGAGCATCTAATACTACATATATTGGGCTATCGATCACAGCAATCCAACACAACCATAATCAAGAAATAGCACAGAATATCAATGCAAGTATCAATTTTGTAACTGTTCCCCTAATATTTAACCTAATAAAAGAGCAAAACTCTATTGGAATAATGCAGCGCCTCACGTGCTCTCCACGAGGGCGCCAGTGCCAGAACTAATCTTATATGATTAAATCCTATGGTGGCGTCTCACGTGCTCCTCGCGTGGGCGCCAATGTGCAAAGCATAGAAGTGCTTCCTGAATAAATGTTAAATTCTTATATGGCACCGCACGTGCTTCTCATGCGGGCTGTAGCGCCTTGAAAATTCGTTTTGGTGTTTTCCTGAAAATCGGTGAAAATTCGGTATTTCTCCGAAAACCGTCTTTCTCGTTATTTTGCAGTTTAGGACTAATTATACCTAAAATGGATAGGTAATTGCTTGTTTTTAGTAGCTAATGAGTTACTTATGAAATTTTGGTCATTTAAATTTTTTTCCCTATTTTTCAATTTTTTAATATTATTTTAAGCCGGTAAGAAAATACATTAAATTAGCGATAAATACAAATTTAAATGGGCTAAAATTAAGCTTTAAAATCATGTTAATTAAAATCTAGTTGTAACATAAATTTTTAGTATTTTATTTTAAGTTTTAACTAATTTTTAAGATGGAAAACGAAATTTATTGAAATTAAGCTTAAACTTGCAATTTTGGACTTGTAGGGGGTCTTTTTGCAAATTTTTTTTTGTGCACTCTCACACACACATCCTCACATCTCCTTGGCTGTCGCAAACTGCAGAAAATTCCCCCTCTCTCTTTTGTTTTAAAATTCTTTTGTTAAGGATGAATTGAGTTGAATGTGTATGTTTAAAATATTGTATGTTGAAG
Organism: Agapanthus africanus; assembly: GCA_030015575.1. Classification (NCBI taxonomy): domain Eukaryota; kingdom Viridiplantae; phylum Streptophyta; class Magnoliopsida; order Asparagales; family Amaryllidaceae; genus Agapanthus; species Agapanthus africanus. The sequence goes on from CM057350.1 coordinate 116,765,903, forward strand.
GTATGGTGCTTTGACTTTGAGGGGGGTTGACCATGACTTTTTTCATACACCCACACCACTTCCCTCTCCCTCCTCTGGCCGAAATCTGCAGCCCCTCCCCTCTTCATCATTTTTCTTTTCATCTTGTTCAAAAATTCATCAAGTTGCTCCAAAATTCAAGCTAAAACTCACAAATTAAAACCCCATTCTTCATCCCTTTTTCCTTCACCTCTCTTGCTTGGAATCATGGTGCTAGGAGGCCATCATTGAGGCAAATTTCTTCTTGCTAGATCCATAGGTTTGAGGTATAATTTCTACTCTTTTAATTTCTTATGGTTAGAATACTTTAATTTAGTTGCTTAGTGTTAATTTTAGTGTTAATCCTAATCTAGTTTTTTTTAGTTAATGATTGAAAATTAAACTAGGGTTTCTTGAAACCATGTTTTAGTCAATTAAGTCTTTTTAATTAACCTAGTTGTTTACTTAACCAATTTATATGGTTACTTTGCTTAAGTGGCTTCATATTAGGCTAATCTATGTTAAAGTTGTGTGAAATTTTCATTAAGGTTGCTAATTATCAAAATCAAGAAAAGGTTTGTGTATGGAATGTGGGTTTTGATGCATGGTAAACGGGTTAATTTTATTGTAGTGGCTTTCTAATGGTTTAATTTGGATATTTGTGTGATAATGTGTGCACTTTGTCGCAAATTGTCGATATTTGCACCAAATTTGCAAACTTCTAGCTTACTAGGTTTTTATTATATTATTGTGGCGAATTAATTGCGATATCTAGATTATATTGTTGGCTTATCCTATGACATTTAGGATGCGTGAGTGCGGATTTTTGAGTAATCGGGTTTTAGTTTTGCCGGGCGACCAAATCGGCGATTTTTGCAGTTTTTGCGATTTTCGGGTGTGTTCCGCGCACTTTGTGCACGTTGTACCTAGCTTGTGAACGTTAGTATCTTATTTTGGGTTTTGCGTCGTTCCTGATATGTAACCTTATGTTTGGTATTGATGTAATTCCAGGTTCGGTCGCGGAGACGTCAGACGCGGCACGAAAGGGGAAAGCGGTGATTGGACGTGACTAGCTAGGGATTCCGGTGAGTAGATGTAACATCTACGGGGGACTATCGTTGGATGGCGCAAGTCGCCCGATAGTTTTAGTAACTTAAAAGATTCTTAGTGATGTTAGTAATTAGGGGTGTAATACTTATATGATTATTTGCTGCATCCATGCCTTATATTGACATACATATGCGAACCCATTTTATAGGACACCTGCACCATTGCCAGGGTTTTTATATGCAGCACGAGCACTATTCATGCTTACACACACGCCCTGGTAATTGCCATGCCACCACACTAGATAACCTATAATTTGAAACCTTTTACTAATTGATGCTTAAACCTGTGCTATTGCCTTTAATTCCTTAAAATGAAATCGTAGGATTGCTATTCATGTGCATGTACCTCATCATATTATTTGTTCATACCTAGTCTATTAATCATACATCGTAGCTTAATTATTGATACCATATGCATTCATCACCATTGATATATGCACTTATGAGGATTTCTTGAGATTTTATGATATTTCTGGATTTCGGGGGAAAGCCGCAAAATTTCTAAACTTATTATGTTTTTAAAATATGTAATTGCGGTTTTCTAGTGATGTAAAGTGTCGTCCACCATGAGTTTGCTGTGGTTTTCGAGATCCGTGTCGAGGAGTGGAGGAACCGTCACGGGTACATGGTGGGCCCGGTATGGTACCCCGGGGCAAGATGAATGTGGTGTTGACGTTGAGCCTGGCAGGGGACGGATTACCTACCGGTGACTGTTTGGCACGGCGGATATCCAGAGGATACCGACCGTGGCCGCGAGATGATGAGATTTTGATATTGAGCTGGGTCAGCCGGATGGCTGAGGCCAGAGACACTATGACATGGATATATGAGATTTGTGATAGTTTTGAGGTGTCGTTGCTGGACACAGGTTCTTGTTGATTCTATTGGTATTGTGCTGGTATTTCAAAAGAGATTCTTAAAGGGAAAAACATGATTTCTTATACTTACACATTCAGATCACGAGTTGATTCGCATTGCATTCATACCTGCTAGTATATTCATATTGCATACATACTTGCCATTATGTCCTGCCTTACCTGTAATTGAGATGCTAGGATGCTTGTGTACATGATTTCGATAGCCTGTGTAGATGTTATTTATTACTCACGAGTTGGCAACTCACCCCCGTTGTGCCACAGCCTTTTTCAGGTCCGCTCCGTCAGTACAGTAGCGGCGGGCGCACTTGCTTCTTTTGCCAGGACTCGAGATTTTGCTCTTAGGTGGGTTATATCATTATTTTTGTACCACCTTGTATATTCTTTGTATCTAGTGTACTCCATCTACTGTTTATATCAGTATTGTTGTATATTGACCTAGAGATGAGACTGTGAGATTTGTGGACTTTTTATGCTGTATTTTGGGGTCGAGCTCACTTGAGTCGACGTGCTGTTTTCTCATGCTCCTTTATTATTATTTTGCATGTTGTTGTTTTAAATTGCGTAGGATTTATGACCGCCTTGTGGCGAAGAGCTAGCTCCCGCTTGGGGATGCCTTATTTGTTGGATTCATATATATTCTTGTTGTACCCATTTTGGGGGCCAGTATTTACAAAGGAGACTCTGCCGAAATTTTCGGAAAAATTTGCATTGTTTTTAAAAAAGGTTTTTATGTGACTTATTGATAAACTCGTTTTCAATTGATTGGGTTCTCTTCACTCTTTTGCTTATTTGGTTTTGGTTTCTGGGCTTTGGCTTACTTATTTTACGGACGCCTTGAGACGTTTCGTAAACTTAAGTGCCAGTCACGTTCCGTACCCTGCGGATCGTGACAAAGTTGGTATCAGAGCTATAGGTTTTACCTTTTTGAGTGTAGGATGACCCTTGGTAGATGGAGTAAGTGACTTAAGTAGGGTAACGCAGCGTGTGTATGTCCGCGGCATACTTGCGATACGGTACTCCGTCTAAGTGACTTTAGGATATACTTGCTTGAAAATTCCTTCTTCAATTCCGTGTATCCTATGATCCTATTGCACTGTTCTTATTATTCCTTTTTCCTGTACCAGCCACTATGCCGCCAAAGGCTACGAGGGCACAGAGGGCTGCCGCCCGAGACGAGATTCGAGCTGGCTCGTCCGAGACTAGGACTGAGCAGGGTGGTATGCCTACGCCGTAGGGACAGACCGATCCACCTTCCCCAGGCCGTATGGATAGGCTCGAGACTGGTATGGAGGAGTTGCGACAGATGATGGGGAGTATGCAGGAGCTACGTCAGATGGTAGGATCCCTAGTTGCATCCAGTCGTACACCGAGGCCGGATGACGCACCTACTACATCACATACGACCATGATACCTGCTCCTACTACTACCACCATGGCCATTCCGGTTTCGCTACAGGATTTCATGAGGCTGAGACCTCCAGTATTCACCGGCACCGAGGCAGCGGAGGACCCACAGACGTTCCTTGACAGTTTAGCTAGGATCTGCCGTTCGCTGAGATGTTCGGATGATCGATGGGTAGAGCTTGCGAGTTTCCGACTAGAGGGTCTCGCGCAGACATGGTGGGAGTCAGTCTTGAGAGGTCGAGCTGCAGGTCTACCGCCTATGACTTGGGCCGAGTTTACAGCGGTCTTTCTAGCTCGTTTCCTCCCAGAGAGCGTTCGTGACGCCAGAGCTCGCAGCTTCGAGGCCTTAGTCAAGACACCTGGGATGATGGTGTCTGAGCATGACATCCATTTTACACAGTTACCCCGATATGCTCAGTATTTGGTGGATACCGAAGAGAAGATGGTGAAGAGGTTCGTACAGGGACTTGATGCCCAGCTATATCTTGCCATTGGCGCCCAGCACTACGACACTTATTCAGCTGCTATGGATACGGCATTGCGGATGGAGGCACGCATATCACAGACTTCGGCCGTTTCTGGGCCGAAGAGGATTCGCATCGATGTACCGTCTCAGAGGCAGCGCGCCAGATTCTTTCCGAGAGATAGGCCTGGCAGAGGATTTAGGCGGGGACAGTTATATGGTTCTTATCCCCAGAGACAGCAGCCGTCGCCAGGGTGTTTTGGGTGCGGGAGTCCACACCATCTTGTCAGAGATTGTCCGGCGAGACGACAGGGAGCAGCGACAGTTCCGCATGTGACCCTACCACCATCACCACCCCCTCCTCAGAGAGCCCTACTTCCTATCACTGGCGATGCTCCACGCCAGTTAGGTGCACCCAGAGGCCGTGGACGTGGCGGTCCTGTTCAGAGAGGATGAGGAGGCAGAGGCCGAGGTCGAGGTCAGCCCGCTATCGGTGGAGGACAGGCCCGAGTATTTGCTTTGACACCGCAGGATGCGCAGGCATCCAATGCCGTTGTGACAGGTACCTTGCCAGTTTGTTCTTTCGACGCACGGGTATTATTTGACCCAGGTTCCACACATTCGTACGTATCTACACACTTTGCACCGATGTTGGGCTGTGAGTCGTCATCGTTAGATCATCCGCTTGTTGTTGTTACTCCGGTAGGTGAGTCGTTTGTCGCTCGTTTTGTATTTCGTTTGTGTTCCGTTCGTATCGGGGAGAGGGATTCATCGGTTGATTTGATTCTCCTCGATATGTTGGACTTTGATGTGCTTCTGGGCATGGATTGGCTAGCCACTTGTTATGCTTCGGTGGACTGCCGTGAGAAGGCAGTCAGATTTAGCTTTTCGGGAGAGCCAGTCCATGTTATTCAGGGAGACCGCAGCGTCACCCTTCCCAGCTTGATTTCGTCTCTTCGCGCTGGTCAGCTCTTGCGGAAGGGATGTCAGGGATTCTTAGCGTATATTTGTGATACTCGAGCTACAGAGGTTCCGTTGGACCGGGTCCCGGTTGTTTGTGAGTTCCCTGATGTTTTCCCTGATGAGCTACCTGGGCTACCACCTGAGCGCGACGTTGAGTTCTGCATTGATTTGATTCCCGGCTCGGGGCCTATTTCTATACCGCCTTATCGGATGGCCCCGGCAGAGCTTCGAGAGCTGAAGGATCAGTTGCAGGATTTGTTAGATAAGGGGCTTATTCGACCTAGTGTTTCTCCGTGGAGTGCTCCGGTCCTGTTTGTCAAGAAGAAGGATGGAAGTTTGCGCTTATGTATCGACTACCGCCAGCTGAACAAAGTTACCATTCGGAACAGATATCCGTTGCCACGCATTGATGATTTGTTCGACCAGCTTCAGGGTGCGGGGTATTTTTCGAGGATCGACTTGCGATCAGGATACCATCAGCTGCGAGTTCGACAGGAAGATATACCGAGGACAGCTTTCCGCACGCGCTACGGCCACTACGAGTTTTTGGTGATGTCGTTCGGACTCACCAACGCCCCAGCAGCATTCATGGATTTGATGAACCGTACATTCAGGCCGTATCTTGACTTGTTCATCATCGTGTTTATTGACGATATCTTGGTGTACTCCCGGAGCAGAGAGGAGCACGAGCAGCACTTGCAGATTACGTTACAGACTCTGAGGGAGCACCAGCTGTTCGCAAAGTTTTCCAAGTGTGCATTCTGGCTGGACAGCGTCGGATTCTTGGGTCACGTGGTTACGAGAGACGGCATTTGTGTGGACCCGAAGAAGATTGAGGCTGTTCAGCAGTGGCCCCGACCTACATCGGTTACTGAGATCCGTAGTTTTCTAGGCCTGGCGGGCTACTACATGCGTTTTGTTCAGGACTTCTCCCGTATAGCTGCACCTTTGACCGGTTTGACCCGGAAGGGAGTTCCTTTCGTTTGGACAGAGGAGTGCGAGCGCAGTTTTCAGCAGCTGCGGACATGTTTGACTACGGCGCCGGTATTATCTTTGCCTTCGGGATCAGGCGGATTTGTGGTCTACTGTGATGCTTCGCGAGTGGGATTAGGATGCGTATTGATGCAGCATGGCCGGGTGATCGCATATGCTTCTCGGCAGTTGAAGAAGCATGAACAGAACTACCCCACTCATGATTTGGAGATGGCTGCAGTGGTCTTTGCACTGAAGATTTGGCGACATTACCTATACAGCGAGTCGTGTCAGGTATTCACTGATCACAAGAGCTTAAAGTACATATTTCAGCAGCGAGACCTGAACCTCAGACAGCGTCGTTGGATGGAGTTGGTGAAAGACTACGACTGCGAGATCTTATATCACCCAGGCAAGACGAATGTGGTGGCAGATGCGTTGAGTAGGAGGCCCGGGGGTAGTCTATCCTTTTTGCGTGCAGTGCAGAGGCAGTCGTCAGCAGATTGGCAGATGTTATGCGACAGCCGAGTTGAGTTCGAGTTCACTCAGACAGGGGGACAGCTCGCGCATGTTCGTGCACGCCCACAGTTGCTTGACCGTATATATGAGGCACAGCGCAGTGACGACCGTTGCTCAAAGATCATGCCACAGATGGGACAGGGCAGATTTTCCGAGTTCGTGATTGACGATCAGGGGATTTTATGATATGGGTCTAGACTGTGCGTACCAGATGCTGATGGATTGCGGCGCGACATTCTTGAGGAGGCACACCGATCAGTGTATAGTGTCCACCCTGGTTCCACCAAAATGTACCATGATATGAGAGAGACCTACTGGTGGGACGGGATGAAGAGGGACATTGCGGAGTTTGTATCGAGATGCCTGACTTGCCAGCAAGTCAAGGCCGAGCACCAGAGGCCCGCAGAAGAACTACAGCCGTTACCCATTCCGGAGTGGAAATGGGAGCAGATTTCGATGGATTTCGTTGTGGGTCTACCCAGGACCAGTCGAGGGTACGACTCCATCTGGGTGATCTTAGATAGATTGACGAAAACGGCTCACTTCCTACCAGTGAAGACCACTTTCAGCTTCGCTCAGTATGCTCAGCTCTACATTGACGAGATCGTGCGACTACATGGCGTACCGACTTGTATCGTGTCAGATCGAGGCACCCAGTTCACCAGCCGACTTTGGCAGAGACTCCAGGAGGCTTTGGGCACTCGTTTGAGCTTCAGCACAGCATTTCATCCGCAGACCGACGGACAGTCAGAGCAGACCATTCAGACTCTCGAGGACATGCTCAGAGCGTGCGTTTTAGACTTCGGCGGTAGCTGGGATCGTTATTTACCTCTAGTGGAGTTCTCCTACAACAACAGCTTCCAGGATACTATTCAGATGGCACCTTTCGAGGCATTGTATGGGAGGAGATGCAGATCGCCCGTCTGTTGGACAGAGCTCAGCAAGAGCAGTATTTTGGGGCCGCAGCTTGTTGAGGAGACGACAGCGAAGATTCAGTTGATTCGAGACCTGATGAGGGCAGCTCAGAGCAGACAGAAATCCTATGCAGACAAGCGCCGTCGCAGATTGGAGTTCGCAGTTGGCGACCATGTTTTTCTGAAAGTCTCTCCGATGAAGGGCGTGATGCGTTTTGGGCAAAAGGGGAAGCTTAGCCCTAGATTCGTAGGTCCCTTCGAGATCCTCGAGCATGTCGGCGCTGTTGCATATCGTTTGGCTCTTCCACCCAGCTTTCCCGATGTTCACCCCGTCTTCCATGTTTCGATGCTCCGCAAGTATCTTCACGACCCTTCGCATGCGATTCAGCACCCGACAGTCCAGCTAGAGCGCGACCTTTATTTTGCAGAGCAGCCGGTGGCCATCCTGGATCGGCAGGTGAAGAAGTTGAGATCGAAGATTATACCAACCGTCAAGGTCCTTTGGCGTAGCCCGAGCAGCGAGGAGGTCACCTGGGAGACCGAGGGCGAGATGAGGAAGAAATATCCCCATCTCTTTGAAGGTACGCGTAGTTATATTTTTAAATTCGGGGACCGAATTTCTTTAAGTGGGGGAAGATTGTAGCGCCTTGAAAATTCGTTTTGGTGTTTTCCTGAAAATCGGTGAAAATTCGGTATTTTTCCGAAAACCGTCTTTCTCGTTATTTTGCAGTTTAGGACTAATTATACCTAAAATGGATAGGTAATTGTTTGTTTTTAGTAGCTAATGAGTTACTTATGAAATTTTGGTCATTTAAAGTTTTTTCCCTATTTTTCAATTTTTTAATATTATTTTAAGCCGGTAAGAAAATACATTAAATTAGCGATAAATACAAATTTAAATGGGCTAAAATTAAGCTTTAAAATCATGTTAATTAAAATCTAGTTGTAACATAAATTTTTAGTATTTTATTTTAAGTTTTAACTAATTTTTAAGATGGAAAACGAAATTTATTGAAATTAAGCTTAAACTTGCAATTTTGGACTTGTAGGGGGTCTTTTTGCAAAAAAAATTTTGTGCACTCTCACACACACATCCTCACATCTCCTTGGCTGTCCCAAACTGCAGAAAATTCCCCCTCTCTCTTTTGTTTTAAAATTCTTTTGTTAAGGATGAATTGAGTTGAATGTGTATGTTTAAAATATTGTATGTTGAAGGTATGGTGCTTTGACTTTGAGGGGGGTTGACCATGACTTTTTCCATACACCCACACCACTCCCCTCTCCCTCCTCTGGCCGAAATCTGCAGCCCCTCCCCTCTTCATCATTTTTCTTTTCATCTTGTTCAAAAATTCATCAAGTTGCTCCAAAATTCAAGCTAAAACTCACAAATTAAAACCCCATTCTTCATCCCTTTTTCCTTCACCTCTCTTGCTTGGAATCATGGTGCTAGGAGGCCATCATTGAGGCAAATTTCTTCTTGCTAGATCCATAGGTTTGAGGTATAATTTCTACTCTTTTAATTTCTTATGGTTAGAATACTTTAATCTAGTTGCTTAGTGTTAATTTTAGTGTTAATCCTAATCTAGTTTTTTTTAGTTAATGATTGAAAATTAAACTAGGGTTTCTTGAAACCATGTTTTAGTCAATTAAGCCTTTTTAATTAACCTAGTTGTTTACTTAACCAATTTATATGGTTACTTTGCTTAAGTGGCTTCATATTAGGCTAATCTATGTTAAAGTTGTGTGAAATTTTCATTAAGGTTGCTAATTATCAAAATCAAGAAAAGGTTTGTGTATGGAATGTGGGTTTTGATGCATGGTAAATGGGTTAATTTTATTGTAGTGGCTTTCTAATGGTTTAATTTGGATATTTGTGTGATAATGTGTGCACTTTGTCGCAAATTGTCGATGTTTGCACCAAATTTACAAACTTCTAGCTTACTAGGTTTTTATTATATTATTGTGGCGAATTAATTGCGATATCTAGATTATATTGTTGGCTTATCCTATGACATTTAGGATGCGTGAGTGCGGATATTTGAGTAATCGGGTTTTAGTTTTGCCGGGCGACCAAATCGGCGATTTTTGCAGTTTTTGCGATTTTCGGGTGTGTTCCGCGCACTTTGTGCACGTTGTACCTAGATTGTGAACGTTAGTATCTTATTTTGGCTTTTGCGTCGTTCCTGATATGTAACCTTATGTTTGGTATTGATGTAATTTCAGGTTCGGTCGCGGAGACGTCAGACGCGGCACGAAAGGGGAAAGCGGTGATTGGACGTGACTAGCTAGGGATTCCGGTGAGTAGATGTAACATCTACGGGGGACTATCGTTGGATGGCGCAAGTCGCCCGATAGTTTTAGTAACTTAAAAGATTCTTAGTGATGTTAGTAATTAGGGGTGTAATACTTATATGATTATTTGCTGCATCCATGCCTTATATTGACATACATATGCGAACCCATTTTATAGGACACCTGCACCATTGCCAGGGTTTTTATATGTAGCACGAGCACTATTCATGCTTACACACACGCCCTGGTAATTGCCATGCCACCACACTAGATAACCTATAATTTGAAACCTTTTACTAATTGATGCTTAAACCTGTGCTATTGCCTTTAATTCCTTAAAATGAAATCGTAGGATTGCTATTCATGTGCATGTACCTCATCATATTATTTGTTCATGCCTAGTCTATTAATCATACATCGTAGCTTAATTATTGATACCATATGCATTCATCACCATTGATATATGCACTTATGAGGATTTCTTGAGATTTTATGATATTTCTGGATTTCGGGGGAAAGCCGCAAAATTTCTAAACTTATTATGTTTTTAAAATATGTAATTGCGGTTTTCTAGTGATGTAAAGTGTCGTCCACCATGAGTTTGCTGTGGTTTTCGAGATCCGTGTCGAGGAGTGGAGGAACCGTCACGGGTACATGGTGGGCCCGGTATGGTACCCCGGGGCAAGATGAATGTGGTGTTGACGTTGAGCCTGGCAGGGGACGGATTACCTACCGGTGACTGTTTGGCACGGCGGATATCCAGAGGATACCGACCGTGGCCGCGAGATGATGAGATTTTGATATTGAGCTGGGTCAGCCGGATGGCTGAGGCCAGAGACACTATGACATGGATATATGAGATTTGTGATAGTTTTGAGGTGTCGTTGCTGGACACAGGTTCTTGTTGATTCTATTGGTATTGTGCTGGTATTTCAAAAGAGATTCTTAAAGGGAAAAACATGATTTCTTATACTTACACATTCAGATCACGAGTTGATTCGCATTGCATTCATACCTGCTAGTATATTCATATTGCATACATACTTGCCATTATGTCCTGCCTTACCTGTAATTGAGATGCTAGGATGCTTGTGTACATGATTTCGATAGCCTGTGTAGATATTATTTATTACTCACGAGTTGGCAACTCACCCCCGTTTTTCCACAGCCTTTTTCAGGTCCGCTCCGTCAGTACAGTAGCGGCGGGCGCACTTACTTCTTTTGCCTGGACTCGAGGTTTTGCTCTTAGGTGGGTTATATCATTATTTTTGTACCACCTTGTATATTCTTTGTATCTAGTGTACTCCATCTACTGTTTATATCAGTATTGTTGTATATTGACCTAGAGATGAGACTGTGAGATTTGTGGACTTTTTATGCTGTATTTTGGGGTCGAGCTCACTTGAGTCGACGTGCTGTTTTCTCATGCTCCTTTATTATTATTTTGCATGTTGTTGTTTTAAATTGCGTGGGATTTATGACCGCCTTGTGGCGGAGAGCTAGCTCCCGCTTGGGGATGCCTTATTTGTTGGATTCATATATATTCTTGTTGTACCCATTTTGGGGGCCAGTATTTACAAAGGAGACTCTGCCGAAATTTTCGGAAAAATTTGCATTGTTTTTAAAAAAGGTTTTTATGTGATTTATTGATAAACTCGTTTTCAATTGATTGGGTTCTCTTCACTCTTTTGCTTATTTGGTTTTGGTTTCTGGGCTTTGGCTTACTTATTTTACGGACGCCTTGAGACGTTTCGTAAACTTAAGTGCCAGTCACGTTCCGTACCCTGCGGGTCGTGACACGGGCGCCAATATGCAAAGCTCAAGAATACCTATCTTAAGAATTAAATTCTTAAGTGGCGCCCACGTGCACAACATGTGAGCGCCAACGTCCAGGTAAAATTAATTCTACAATACTCTCTGTTAAACAGAGCCGTTGGATCAAAAATTCAACGGGGATGTTAAATCATCAAATTCTATTAGGAGAAAATATCTCCCATATCTTTCTAAATAAGAAAGATACTCTCTATTGGATCAATGATCCAATTTTTGTAATATATTCCCTCAATCTTTCTAAACAAAAAAAATTGTTCTCTGTGAAACAGAGAACTCTTGGATTAAAAATCGAATGGTGATTAAAAATCACCATTTTACAGAATAAATTCTGTATATGGGAGAATATTTTCCCGATCTTGTTAAAAACAAGGACAACATATTCTGTAAAACAGAAGTCTTTGGATCAAAGATCCAACGGTTGGTAAAATTTCCCAAATCAATTTTGAGTCCAATTAAATCAATTGGAATCTCTCAATGAGAGATTTTCTCAAAACCAATTAACAACTTTCCTCCACTATATAAAGGACCCCAGACTTCAAGTCTCAAAAAAAAGGACTACCACAGAAAGACACAGGGAGAACAGATGGAAACAGGAAGAGGCCACAGATAGAAAGAACAGATAATTCAATTCTCAAAGAAGAAGAGCTTCCTTCTCAAAACCCTAGGTAAAGAAAAGATATCAAAATATCTCTATTACCTATAATATCATATCTAAGGGTTTAACCCTTGCAAAAAGAACTTAGTTCTTTCTCTGGATCTGAGATCCACAAGACAAGTCTCCCACAAGTTGAGAATTTAATTCTCATCGGGAAAATCTTGTTCTTGAGAATCAAAAATTCAGGAAAGAACAAATTTAAAGAGAAAGAAGAGAGAGTCCAGAATACTCCAGGAACTCAGTTCCTTCAAATCGAGAACTTGGTTCTTTAAAAACTCAACCTGAAATCCTCAGATATAGTGATTTTAGCGAGCGTTAATGGTCAAATCACCATTGATAGAGGTTTAACCTCTCTGAAAACATCAACAAAGATTAAATCTCCATATAAAAGAAACTAGGGCCTCACGTGCTTCTCATGTGGACGCCCCTCTTTAACAGCGCCTAGCGCCTCACACGAAACACACGTGGCGCCATAAAAAAAATGCTTAACACTTTACATACTGCTAAAATGGCTGAGGGCTCAGCACTAATTGGGAAGCGCCCAGCGCCGCACGTTCTCCTCATGGGGATGCCATAAAAATAATAAGAGTGTTTAGCACACCATAAATAGCCAAAACGGTTAAGTGCTTAGCATTGATTGGGCAGCGCCCATGTAACGACCCTGAATTTTCTGTACAATTTTTTTTTTAAAAATACAGAAAGGGGTTTGCAAGCCTGAGTATATTTTAAGTATTATTTTTGTTTGAAAATAACAAGAAAGCACTTATATCTCACTGGTAAAGCCTTTGCACTGCTGTGACGTATCCCCTGTATTCGAATCCCATCAGCCACATATATTTTTCCTGATTTTTATTTTAAACTTTTTGGAAGCCCAAAAGTTTACATGTGCAATACACGTAAAAATGAAAAGTCAGATAAAATCAACATGTGCAAAAGGGTATTTATACAGACTAGGACACGTGGCATGAATCCCAGAACTTAAATCCCTAACTTGGCCGGCGAGATTTGGCATAGGGCCGGCGCCGCCGGGCTCAACAGTAGGTAATGCCCCCAAATCCTGCACACTATCCTTTTGGCTTATCCCCACTACTCCAGTACTGTTTGAATTCTCTACAATTATCCAGAGAATGTTAATTCACTCATAAATCCTATTTTTAATACATTTTTAATTCTCTCCTCATTCTTAAAACCTTAATTCTTCCCTATAAATACAACATCATACGCTAGCCCTCATCATTTTGAAATCTATTGTAAAAAATTCTCAAAATTTTCTAAGTCAAAGAAGAGTACAAGTGGAGTTAGCACTAGGTCAAGTTCCGGTGAGGATTCGAGATGATTCCGGCGACCCAGCGACTCCACGAAGCCACCAATCTTTTCGTAAACCTCATCTCTCTTCTCTAAGCTAGTAAGACTCACTTGTCTTCTCCTCTTCTTAACTTAAAATGATCTCTTTTTAAATCGCATCGGTAAGTGGAGTTATACTGACCTTTAATTCTATTCTCTTTTAAATCTCAATTTTCTTTTAAAAACCACTTAATCATATTATTAAATCTTGCTTGTTAAATATTAACTAATATACAGAAACAAGTTTCATTTTAAAATTTCATGAAAAACAACTTTTATTAAGCTTTTATGCTTAAATACCATGAAATTACATATGACATCGTTTAATCATTCTTGCTTATATTACCTTTAGAAAAATCTCATGAGGTAATGACCTACCTCTCACAAACACGCATCTCAACTTGAAATCCTCAGATATAGCACGATTCCCTTGAATAACAATTTTGTAGCAAATATGACTTTTACATCAAAAAACCATAAACTATTAAAAAAACATATTCTTTAAATTGTGTTATTTAAATTCATTGCAATTATGCCTCTACAACCCATTTTGTGGAATCCGATTTGGTTGGTGCGGGTTATCGCACATCCTCGGGACTAGTAGAGCGAGATGCAGACCTCCTCACGGAGCATACGATCTCGATGGAATTTTAAATGCAATTTTTAAGATAAATTTTATTTTTAATAATTATATATAAATATTATCAAACCATCTATTTTAAATATATAATAAATTTCATGTTTTTCTAAACAAAAGAAAAGAATGACAGGTTTCATTAAAATACTATCAAGAATCCATACAAGTCAACTTTACACTAAAATACCATGTATTATTCAAGCTAGGTATTTATTCACTAGAATACCTCACTTTTAAAATTTATATCCATGAAAATCCTAAATACGATAAATAAATACTCGAGGTTTATTTTGAAGGTATACTAAAAATATTTTTCATAAAAACACTCTCAAGTTATATCAATTTACATTAAGGACTTTAGTAAATATAGGTTTAAATGATAGAAAGTCACAAATCGTGCCGTTCATGTGCAGCAGTTACCGATAACTCCTAAACTTAATTCAAGACCCAAATCTGTTTAAGTGTCTGACTCAATCTGAGTCTCAGTCTAATCTGAATACAATCCAAATATGAATCCAACCATATTCTAATTCAACATGAATCCAATGTATCAAACATGAACACTTGAACATGAAAACCGAACAATACATGCAACTTGTCTTGACTTGACCAAACCATGGATATATCTTGAACTAGACTACATGACTATACGTTTATATCCTGATCCGTTTACATGAACAATTTATACTATGGTCTTAGTAAGTCTTATATCTACAAACAATACAATATACATTACGGGGTTTTAAAGGGGTAGACTGGTACAGAATGTATTAAAAGTATCACAAGATGGTTACTAAAAGACGTAGATAAATATCCATTGCCATTGTTCCGTGGGTATTGATGGAGTCTTGTACTACGGGTTACCTTAGTCCACGGGGAAAGTTGGACTCCTTTCATATACACTAATGCATTCTGTACCAAGCAACAAACAACTACGTTAGTATAACAAAAATAGATAAATTATCAGATCTATTCCTTTTACTTGATCTATCTCTCTTTTGGGACTTACCGAGCGATTGTTCGCTGACGACATTCATATCTCTTTTTCTTTGGAATGTTGTCAGGAGGACCCGACTCTCAGGAGATCGAGCCCAGTCAGGAAGATTTGGAGCAGTTTGCTGAGGAGCCAGAGTTTTAGTTTCTACTTGTACTTACTTTACTTTCAATTCATATGCCATTGTTTAGGCATCGCTTTCCATTATTGTATTTTACTTTCCAGTTGTATGTAAAGAATGAATATAAATAAAAGTTGTTATTTCATTAAATCTCTTGTCATTCTTGTGCTTTATTTTTATATTGCATACTTACGCTTAACGTGTTTATTTCTGAGTAAATACATAGCGGCCTCGCCACGTCCTCTTCCCCGTATATTGGGAAGTGGGGCGTGACAGCCCAGCGCCTCACGTACTCCTCACGTGGGCGCCACAAAAATAATAAGAGTGCTTGGCACTCCATAAATAGCCAAAAATGGCTAAGTGCTTAACACTGATTGGGCAGCGTCCAGCGCCTCATGTGCTCCTCACGGGGGCGC
The DNA here is from genome assembly GCA_030015575.1 of Agapanthus africanus. Lineage (NCBI taxonomy): Eukaryota > Viridiplantae > Streptophyta > Magnoliopsida > Asparagales > Amaryllidaceae > Agapanthus > Agapanthus africanus. The sequence continues at coordinate 116,781,414 of CM057350.1, forward strand.
CACAAAAATAATAAGAGTGCTTAGCACTCCATAAATAACCAAAACAGCTAAGTGCTTAGCACTGATTGGGCAGCGCCCAGCGCTTCACGTGCTCCTCACGTGCTCCTCACGTGGGGCGCCACAAAAATAATAAGAGGGCTTAGCACTCCATAAACAGCCAAAGCGGCTAAGTGCTTAGAACTGATTAGGCAGCGCTCAGCGCCCCACGCACTCCTCACGAGGGCGCCACAAAAATAATAAGAGCTTAGCACTCTATAAATAGCCAAAACGGCTGAGTGCTTAGCACTGATTGGGCAGCGCCCAGCGCCTCATGTATTCCTCACATGGGCGCCACAAAAAAAGAGAAAGAAAAGTGCTTAACACTTCATAAATAGCCAAAATGGCTGAGTGCTCAGCGCTCATTGGGCGGCGCCCATAATTAAATGCTTCACATGACACCCATGTAAGTGTCAGAGCGTCAAACAAGTGCTTAGCACTTATGCATAAAAAAAGAGGACTGAACCAACAGAGTCCAAATAAATGCTTAGCACTTCTGAACAAAAAAAACTGAGCATATTATGCCGAAATTGGCTAAGTCTATAAAACTTCCTTATAGCTGAGCCCAAAATGCTCTGTTGTTTGGATCTTAAATAAAAATAATCCTTAAAATATTGCTAAGTTGATCTTAGTCTCAAATTAGACTAACGTATCCTTAGTTAAAAATAAATTGAGCCCAAATGCTCACACATTTAAGTTGATCTTAATCTCAAACCAGACTAACGGTCCTTAAATAAACCAAACCCAAATCTAAAATAAACGGATTTGTACTGATCCGCGCCCTATGGGCGACAACATAAACTAGTTTCCGTATACAATCCACGGGCAACCATAACAAACAAAAACACACACGACATGAAGCGAACGTCCGGAGCAGGAGAAAGCGGTTATCGCAATGCGGTAACATAATTAACTGCAGGAGCTTGCTGCTGCAGGAAAGAGCGTCCCCACAATCAAAAACCTCTCATAAAATGAGGGGGGATCTGATAAAATCAGCTACAACGGTCGCGTCTGTCCAAACCTCTGATATATTATGCAATAAATCAACTTGGTATCTTCGGAGAGGTGGACGGATAAATCCAAATAGCATCTGCCCCCAGATTCAGGCAAGACAATCTATCCCAGTCCGTCTCTATTTTCGGCGGTAAACAGATTCTGGCACGCCCGGTGAGACCTTTTCCTCTTTCCACTTCACACTTCGTGTGTCGTGTTTCGTGAACAAAATCGCAGTTCACTATGGTTGCCCTTGGATTCGAGGTACTAAAATTTGGTGTCTTACTCCTGTACAGAAAAATTGATAGCTTCCAACTGCACAACATGCAACAGCAACACTCATTCCACCCCAGCTGGAGGAGTAACCTACGGGCCCAACACGGCCTCTATCTTTTCAATGCCGGTGGGGCAAGTAACACAAGCTACTATCGGACTATTCTTTGGGACCATGCTCCTACTGATGAGTTTCGGTGCCTCGGCACCACAAGAGGAAGCTCCCAAGAGGTCGGTCTTCGATTGACTAGCGACCACAACGGCCCCTCTCAACGGGCCGTCCAAATCTGGTGACTCGGTCTTTAACAGGCTGAGCAAAAGCTCGAACGGGCCCGTAAAGAGGCCCGTAATACCTGAAAGGACTGCTCCAAAATGGATAGCCCTCCCAACTTCTCCTGCAGTCGAAGATGTCAAAGGTGCTTCCCCTACCAGAAAATCAGTCTTTGAAAGGTTGGCTGGCCCTTCTCAAACTCTGCCAAGGATGTCGGTCTTCAACAGGTTGACGCCAACAGCAGCCCCTCAGCAAAGCCGGGGGCATAAAGAAGCCGCTTCCAAAACTGAGGCGGTCTCGTCTGCAAGACACACTCGACGTCGTCACTGGCGCCGAGTGAGAAAAGCTGGGGTCAATTCTCCCTCTGGACTTACCCCACCAGCTCCAATGGTGGAAGTTGACGCTGCTGTTCCGACCGGTAACAGCTTTGATCTGCTCAGGAAGATACGCAAGAACTCTCCAACGGCGGTGCTAAGGAAATCGCCCCCACCTACAGAAACCACAGTGTAGGAAAAGCCGGAGCACCCTTATCAATGGCTCTCCTCCCAAATTCACAGGGTCTGGCGGAAAGTCCAGAACTCTTTGATCAACAAAGATTACTCTCATCGACCAAAGAAATCGAAGGCTCGGCAAGAGGAAACCCAGTCCTCCGTCATACAGTGAGGGGCTTCTTCTACACAGGTGCATGTTACAACAACTCCTTCAACTTCGACCTCCCACAAAAGGACGAGGCCGGAGAAAATCCCACCACCTGCGGCAAATTCCAAAGGCGATGGACCCAAACGCCCCAAGTATGCGGGCATGATCGTATATATAGTCTACATGGCTTCCGGAAAAGAAAAAGCCGTGCTTCCGTAGGTCACCGATCGCAAATTCGGTCTCTAACTAAAGCTCAGGAGCAACAAAAAAAGCTCCAGGAAATGCTGACCAAAATGGCAGGACTAACCGGGCAGAAAGAAAGACCGGACACAACAGTCGAACAACGCCAGGAGCGGGAGATCGATACAGAGTTCTTGCGAAGGGTACTTGAAAGAAAGGACAAGGAAGCTGCTAAACAGGCTGCTAATATAAAGCAGATGGCTCTTTTGTTCCAAGACATGGTTGGGATGATGATCCAGTCAGAACCCCCAGCCGAGGATCCGCCGATAATCATCGAGGATGACAGAAGGGAAACATCAAATGATCTTCCGGCCTTATCGGCAGCCAAAGAGGAAACAATCTCCAAGGATGTTCTTGATGATTATATCGCTCAACAAATACGAGCTCATCAAGCTAATGAAGCCGCAGGCCAAATCGTCAGAACTGGGTGACCGTATCCAGGCTAGTATGACCAAATTAAATACCCACCGGGATATACGATCCTTAAGTTCCATGTGTACAAGAGGAAGGCAACCCACATCAGCATGTCGCGCAGTTCAGAGCTCTGTGCGGCAACACTGGAGGCGACGGCAAATTGTTGCTTCGCCAGTTCATTGGCAGCCTGTCAGAGACGGGCTTTGAATGGTATTCGGAGCTCCTAAATGACTCCATGAGAACATTCACAGAGATGGAACTGTTGTTCGCACAGCGGTTCGCCAGCGCAAGTGAGCACACCCCGATCACGGCATTAATCAATGCTAGGGTAAAGCCAGGAGAAACTTGGGTCCAATATGCGATCCGGTGGAGGAATCTTTGGTCAAAGTGCGAACAACGCATCGAAAAATCTCCCGCCGTGGGCATGTTCATCGGGACCCTTGATCCTCAAACGACTGTGTCCCAGTTCATAGCATCCTTCAAACCAACAACCTTCCAGACTCTGATCGATAAACTGGCCCAAATGGACCAGATAGGCCATGGGCCTTCCTCCTTAAGTAAAGACCCTTGAAACGCTAAGGGTAATGGAAAGCAGCCTTTGTTGCCAACGCTCAACAACAACCGAGTGGCCCAAAACCGGCTGCTCGCCAAAATAATGCACGTCCATGCCTATCCCTGGAAGAAAGGCTAGGACAAGCTTACTCGTTTCCCCGCGATAAAACGAGGAGACTATTTAAGTTAGAAATGCGTAAAAAAAACTCATCATATTTCCAGACCCACGGCGTCCACCGCAACCCGGCGACGTCAACAACCCTAACTACTGTGCCTATCACAGAATGGTGAGCCACCCAATTGAGGATTGCTATGTTTTCAAGAACTGGGTCGAGGACCAGTATCAAAAGGGGAAGTTCGCGCTGTCTGAGAATAGAGGGTGAACCCACCACAAAAGCACACTCCCAAAAAGGTAGATGCGCCGGGGGCATCATGCTCACTTATGAAAGAAACTCCACGGGGAGTCGTTCTTTCAGCAAAAACCAAAAGAATGCTGAAGGGTCTATAGGCATGTCCGGCAGTCAGGTGGAAAAGCCCACTTGAACCTGAAATCATTGAAGGGATGCTGAAACCGCATCCCGTACCGAAGATTGTTGACAAAGGGCAAAATCCCCAAGTCAAGCCTTCAAAGTCTTTGAAGAAAAAGAAGAAGACGAAGAAGCCTGTGCAGCCTGCCAAGTATGACGACAAGTGCACAGACTTACAAAAGTACATTGACGCGCTGGAGAAGTACAACCAGAAGGTGAGGAAACCGGTCACGCTCGAAGTGTTCCTCAAGCATGTTCTTGAGAACGAAGATAGTGACAACGATGAGGAAAATGACTCATCAGAAGAAACCGAAGACCGTGTAACAAATTGCCATATGGTCTCCCATTCGTTGTTAAATGATGAAGAAACTCCCTCAGCTTCAGAAAACAATGCAGAGGAACTGGCGACAGAATCGGCGCTAAAATCCCCGGAACTACCAAAAGACCCGATTGATAGGCTGTTAAACAAATCCTTTCGAGAAAAGCAAAGCTGACCGAGAACGCGAAACAGTCATATACGAAAAGGCTAAGCGTCAGTATCAGAATGAAGAAGCTGTAGCAAGGTGGAGTCGTAAAGTACTCCAACCAAACCAAGGCATACCTGCAACAAATAAGAGCAGGATCAAGAAAGAAAAGCGGTTCGCCAAAGCCCTGTTAATGGGAATGAAGCTACCGCCTCTGGTAGGAAATACTTCTGGGGTCATATGCCTCAACGGAGAGGATTCATATCCAAACTACTGCCTATATCATCGGAGGGTTACCCATCCTACCGAAGAATGCAATACCTTCAAGAAGTGGTGGTAAGGATATGTTGCTCATCAAAAACACTTCAAGAGGATGAAGCAAGAAGCTCGTCGATGGCAAAAGAGTGCGACAGACGCACGTGAAAAAATGGCTGGCAACTGCCATATGGTTTATGCCAGTCCGGAAGGGGGAAACTCCAAGTTCTTACTTTTGGGAGCAATTCTGAGGACGAAATACCCCTCAGCCCTCTCTTCAAAGACTCCACCTCCGAAAAAGAAGAGGAGGAGGAGAACTGTGTGAATATTCAGCTGCGTAACCACACGCTGCCTGAGAAGAACCTTGTACCCACAAACAAAGGTTCGAGCAAAAAAGACAAAGGGAAAGAAAAAATCCCTGAGGAAATTTCCTTCGACGATGGAGTTGTCAAAGAGCTCGCAGTCAGGGACCCGCCGAAGAAAAACAAGATGGGTTACAATATCCTAGCACATCTGAGAAAAATACCCTCACAGTTGAGCAAATTGGATACTCTCCTCTTGTCCAAAGAGGTAAGAGAGTCTCTGATCATGGCATTACAAGAGCCCGATCAGTTCCAAACTTTCCTTGCAGAAAAGAAGATGAAGGAAGAGCTGGCATAGGTTCACACAACTGACATTACATTCAGCGATGAAGATCTCCTCCTAGGTACGTGCGAACTAATCACCCGTTATACGTCACCGGGTACAGCCACGACATCAAGATAGGGAAAATTCTTGTCGATAACGGATCCTCCGTCAATCTTCTCAACGTGAAAGTGCTGAAGGAGATTTGCATGAACGTTTAGCATTTAGCCCGAGACAAAATTACAATCTTCGGGTTCGATTCACAGTCGTCACGAACGCTTGGATCCGTAATACTGATGTTACGCTTCGGGTTGCTCGTCACTGACATCAAATTTCACGTCATTGACGCCAAGAGTTGCTATAACGCTTTGCTTGATAGGCCCTGGTTGCATGAGTACAATGTTATCCCTTCTGCACAACATCAGTGTATGAAGTATTTCAAGGACGGATTGGAATGCACCGTCATAGGACAGCTAAATCCGTTCTCTATAAACGAGATCCGGAAATATGAAGACGCAAAGTACTTCCTACCAGACTTCGAAGATACAGAAAGGTGCCATAAGCCGGAGGATAAAGAGAAGTCCGCCGCCACTATCCCGATCTTTGGGAGCGATTCCGAGGAAGATGAAGAAATAGTCTATTCGGTGGAACCTCAGAAAGAAAACAACAGGCCCAGACCATCTACCCCTATTCTGGTCTTTGGCAGCGACTCTAAGGACAAAGCCAATGCAGTGTTATCCATCCGCCCATCAATGCGAACCCTCGACGAAGCAGATCAAAGTCTGCAAATCACAATGGCTCTGCCTCGGCATTATAAGGAACTTGATGCGCTCGATACATACAGCGTGCAAGAGCTACAGACTTTCTACGTCCCTCTCAGACGGAGAGGTGAAAAGGCGATCCTCTTCTACCAATCTACGGAGACCAAAGTAGAAAAAGAAGTCTGGCATGGTGCCGATTTTGCATTCGACAGGTTTCAACCAATCGGTCTGCTAAGATACTATGCGGAGGGATTGAAAAGGCTGTTAAGATGCCAAGGTGTAGCCCTCGAACAAACTGTTCAACACGCTCAATTCTACAAAAAGATTTAGGATATTCCTGGGACTCAGTGAAAGATGCCCAACGGGAAGATAGAGACAACCGGGCTCGGATACGTTCGGTCCAAGAAACGGGAGCAGTTCCGCAACTGCCACGTCATAAACAGCTACCGCGAAGGGGAAAACGTTCTTCCGAATAGCCGCAACGTTGAAACAGAGTGTGAGCCCGCTTTAAGAACGTTAAGTCCATCGCTGGAAGAACAAATAGACAAGCTAATAAAAGAAGCTTGTCAAAGGAGTCGAGACAATCACGGCCGCGAAATGGCTATTTATGGAAAGACCAGGACATAGCGCCTCAATCAGCAATCCGTAGAGAAGGAAGACTATAATGCTCTTCATCTCCAGCCCACTGTATGTCTTCGCAAAAGGGAAAAATCCCGAAATAAAGGCAAAAATAGGGCAAAGAACGTAAACAAAGTTCGAAAACAACGAAGCAGATCCAGGAGGCCGTGCAATCGAGAAAAGGTCGATTGGAACCCGTCCTTTATAATGAAGATGGGTCGGGAATGTTGGGTTCCTAGGCACTCTTGTGAAGGTTCATAAGGCATCAAACATGCCCGAATTAAAATTTAGACGTGCTGAACAACCCAAAATCGGGATCTTTGCTAGATTATTAGGGTTTAACATGCAAGTAAACATCTTTACTACTAAGTGTGAGGGATTACAACCTTTGTAGTCCGCTCGTTCGCTTCATAAGCTCCGAGTAGAAGTCCCTTCGCCGCGATCCATGATCTCCCAGACTCAAGAGAGGCTCCACGACTCGAACGATCCATGCTAGCTTGTAGTGTTCCGCTTCTCCGATGATCTACGTCGAAGTTGCTATAACCCAAGCTCTCTCACTCTAATGAGGTGAACACCCTAATCTAATGGGCTAGATTAGATGAGAATGATGGAGTAGTATTTATGCTATCTTTTTATATCAATTTCTCAGAAGAAATTATCACCAAAGGAAAATCTAGTGAGCTCTTTCAAAAACTCAAGAGAGAAGAAGATGAAGAATAATGAGATAATCCTTTTGTGATGAATAGTAGATAAGAATATATGATTGATCATAGAACCATGGTCAAGAATGAGAAGGTTAACCTTTGTAGAGAATAAACTAGGGTTAGGATTTGGTTAGGTTTTAAAGAATGAGTCATAAGATAATATCAAGCATAATATCTTACACTTGACATAAGGAAAGCTTCTAGATGGTGCAAGAAGAAGCTAACCCTAATCAAACCCTAACCTTGCTTAATCTCTATTAAACATGTTCTATTATCAACCATATCATGTCACAATAATATATATCACATATATATTATATATTTGTAACAAAAGAAAATAATACAATTAATATATATCGCATATATATCAATGTATTATCCGGTGAGAAAATGAAATAATAAAGCGAGCCAATATTAGATAAGGTAATACAATATATCATATATATTATTATACATTAAATCATCGAATCAACACTTGATCCGACGATCCGGCTATATCGAATATAACCGACTAATATATCATGTACCGATTCATCGAATCAACACTTGTTCCGATGACCCGGTTCATATCTAAATATCGCGAGAATACAATACGGTATCTCATATCGTATTATCCTCGGTCCTGCACATATCACATATATGCCTCTACTCCGTTTTGCCTGAGCCAAGAAACCTCTGTGTAGGACTCTAAAGAATCGTCAATACGCCGGTAGCAGGTGATGATCATATCAAACACCCACAAGCTGCAAGCGGTCAGCTAAACGTAGCAGCTACCCAGGTATTGAGCGATCAGAAGATCAACAAGCTAGCCTGTACGTTCTCCTGTGAATCCAATCAGTAACACTCCCGTACAGTCCGGTCTGTTCGTCTGATATGTCGCATATCAAGTCTAGGGGTGGTATACGTCAGACCCCAGTAACCGATAAGTCGTGTCGATGTGAGGCTCATAACAGGTCGAGAAACTACTGGTAACACTTACCAGTAAATCTCTATATCAGCCCTGGCTAGGGACTTCCAGTTATAGCCAATCGAACACAGCACAACATCAACTCCCTATACCGGGAGAGACGAATCCCCTCCTATCGCTCATTGCCTCCATGTGATTCGGGACTGTATCCAAAATCCACCGTTTTGCACGCCCTCTTGGACGTGGTAAGGTGGAAATCAAAGCACAGTGGGAATCACACAAGGCTCTCTGACGATCTCGGGTCTACAGACTACCCTGTACCAGTGTCACCGGAGAACTGCCATCTGACGTGTGGTATATCACCATCTGGGAGTTCTCGGCGAGTCCGTCCAGTGTACCCAGTCTCCACTGAGCACCCGTACACCATCTCTGATGTCAAACACCGATGGATATGAGATCATCCATCGCCCATCATATGGGTCAAGATGCGTATACGCTAGTCTACTCTGGTGTATCGATGCCCTATCTCGATATACCCTCGACTAGGAACAGTTATAGGATGTACTCATCGACTATCATGGCCCCACTAGTATGATCTCATCATAGTCCCAGTAGTCGAGTACAGATCCTAAGGGCTTTATCAACATGTGAGAGAAAGACAGTAAACCAATACAAGTCAACATGTTAAGATAAAGTGAAACCAAATAGCATACTATCATGACGAGCAAGAAAGTCCTCTCTGTATATATCCAAGCATCCATCATAATATACATCATATGTACAACAATGGCCTCTAGGGCATATACATAACTAACAATCTCCTACTTGCACTAAGGCCAGCTGCTGTAGTATCTCATACCTAGCATCCCGAATAATCTCTCAAACTGTATCTGGGGAACGGCCTTCGTGAGTGGATCCGCAGTGTTGTCCTTCGTATCTATTCTCCTGACCTCGATCTCCCAACGATCAACTATCTCCCTGATCAGGTGATACCGCCTCAGAATATGTCTGGACTTCTGATGGGACCTGGGTTCCTTGGCCAAAGCCACAGCTCCATTGTTATCGCAATACAGAGGTATTAGATGCTCAATGGATGGAACCACACCAAGTTCACTAATGAACTTCTTCATCCAGACAGCCTCTTTGGCAGCATCGTTGGCAGCGATGTATTCAGCCTCCATCGTCGAGTCTGCAACGGTATCTTGTTTAGAACTCTTCCAACATACCGCCCCTCCATTGAGGGTAAAGACAAATCCCGAGTGCGACTTAGAGTCGTCCTTATCACTTTGGAAGCAGGAATCGGTAAAGGACTCCACCCGGAGTTCTCCGTTACCATACACCAAGAACATGTCTCTAGTCATTCGTAAGTACTTGAGAATGTTCTTCACAGCTGTCCAATGACTCTCTCTAGGATCTTCTTGATACCGACTCACTACACTTAGTGAGTATGCTACATCGGGTCTGGTACGTAGCATCGCATACATGATAGAGCCTACTGCCGAAGCATAGGGTATCCCTTGCATGCGAGCTCTCTCTAAATCAGTCTTGGGAGACATCTCTTTGGAGAGAGTGAGTCCAGAGATCGTGGGTTGGTTCCCACGCTTGGATTCTTCCATACTAAACCTCTTTAGTATGGTGTCAATGTACCTGTATTGGGACAATCCCAGTATCCTTTCAGATCTATCTCTATAGATCATGATTCCCAATATGCAGGAGGCATCACCTAGATCTTTCATTGAAAATCTTTGTGATAAGAAGAGCTTGACTGATTGCAGCATAGGAATATCATTTCCTATCAAGAGTATGTCGTCCACGTACAATACGAGGAAGACAACCTTACTCTCTGCTACCTTCTTATAGATACAAGGTTCATCTATATTTTTGATGAAGTCAAACTCTTTGACTACAACATCAAAACAGATGTTCCAACTCCGCGATACTTGCTTTAACCCATAAATGGATTTAAGCAGCTTGCACACCTTTCCGCTGCTCCCACTATCTATAAAGCCCTCTGGCTGAGTCATGTACACGCACTCTTCTAAATCACCGTTTAGAAAGGCGGTCTTAACATCCATTTGCCAGATTTCGTAGTCATGGTATGCAGCAATGGCAAGTAAGATCCGGATGGACTTAAGCATAGCCACTGGAGAAAAGGTTTCGTCATAATCCACACCTGGTCTTTGACGAAAACCCTTTGCAACAAGTCTCGCTTTGAAAGTCTCAACTTTTCTATCTACACCAAATTTCAGGAGTATTTTCCAAAGTCCATACTTTGTTGGTGTACATGGATTCCATCTCAGATCGCATTGCATCCAGCCATTTCACAGAGTCACCACTCGTGATGGCCTGTTCGAAACCAGTCGGGTCATCATCTTCCATGATGCAATCCTCGCTTCCACCATCAATGAGAAAACCGTAGTATCTCTCAGGTGGACGAGAAACTCTGCTAGATCGGCGGAGAGGCTGGGGTTCGTCGGGTACTACCGAATCCTCTGGTTCCACTAAATCTTCAGTTACAGTTTGTGTTGCTGGAACTTCTTCCAGTTCTACTTCAGAGCCACTAATCTCTTTTGCAAGAAATTCCTTTTCTAAAAAGGTGGCATGTTGAGCAACAAACACCTTTTGTTGTTCACTGTGGAAGAAAAAATATCCATTTGAATGTTTAGGATATCCCACAAACTTACATAGAACTGACCGTGCCTCGAGTTTGTCTGGATTTTGCCTTTTGACATAGGCCAGACAACCCTATATCTTATATCGTGTGGTAGGTACAGATTTAGTTGGAACTTGATTCAATAGGTATGCTGATGTCTCAAGCGCATATCCCCAGAAGGAAATAGGTAACTCAGCTGTACTCATCATCGAGCGCACCATATCTAATAGGGTGCGATTCCTCCATTCCGATACACCGTTGTGCTGTGGTGTATAAGGAGGAGTAAGCTGAGAGAGAATCCCATTCTCTTTTAGATAATCTAGGAACTCATTGCTTAAGTATTCTCCTCCTCGATCAGATCGAAGGATCTTAATACTTTTGCCCGTTTGTTTCTCTACTTCGTGCTTATATTCTCTGAATTTCTCAAAAGCTTCAGACTTATGTTTCATCAGGAACACATGTCCGAATCTAGAGAGATCGTCAGTGAATGTAATGAAGTAGGAAGAACCATTCCTAGCATGCGTAGACATGGGACCGCATACATCACTATGTACCAGTCCTAAGAATTCTGTAACTCTTTCTCCGTGTCCACTAAACGGAGCTTTGGTCATTTTACCTTTGAGACATGAATGGCAAGTATCATAAGATGATAATTCGAACGGATTCAAATATCCATCCTTATGTAACTTAGCTAGTCGTGTCGCATTGATATGACCAAGTATACAATGCCACAAGTAGGATTCGTTCATTTCTGAACTTTTCCTCTTGTGTGTGTTTTATATATTGAGGACTGTATTTTGATTGAGAATGAATATGCCATTATGTAATGAGCCTGATGCAATCAACTTTTGATTTAGGAAGATGTTCATAACATTATCTTGTACTACAAAATTATATCCTTCTTTACTTAATAAAGAAACTGATATAATGTTGCACATCATGTTCGGTATATAATAGCACTCATTTAGAATCAGTGTATTACGACTTGGTAATACTAGGTGATATTCGCCAACTGCTTTGGCTGCAACATTTGCCCCATTCCCTACTTGAACGGAATGATCACCTTTCCCCAGTTCTCTACCTTTCCGTAGCCCATGTAACAATTTACATATGTGGGATCCTGATCCGGTATCTAATACCCAGGACGTAGGGTGAACTGAGAAACAATTCTCAATAACTAATACACCTGAAGAAGATGCATCAACATGCATGTTCTTTTGGGCGGCTTAAGAATCCAGATATTCTCCTATTTCCTGTTCAGTCTTATAACTCTTATAAGAAAGAACGGGTCCAACGTTCCCCTACTCAGTATAATAAGCGGGTTCAGTCAATACATCCATATTATTATCTTGATTATAGCCTGACATGGTCGCTACCTGGAGAGAGAGAGAGAAGAAAACACTTTAGCGTATGCTCTTGCAAGATTAGATTGGTTATTATCTTATCTAATCAGGATGTCTCCCACTGTTTTTATCAAATCTACCTTCAAACCCTAAAAGGTAAGATTAGCCGGGATTAATTACACCCTACAATTTCGTCAATCTTTCAGCCAGATCAGTGTCGGTACTTGAGGGAGGTTCCCCGTGCTTTCGCACGGACCTAATTAAAGTAAACCTCGTTTTCCCAGAGGCGTAACCCCGTTAACACTTTTCTAGACACCTACTTGATCGGCTAATTGTCCTGTGTAAAACTCTCCCAGGAGTAACACTTACTCGCAGTGGGTATCGGGATCCAACTATCTCATAGAAGGCATGCAATCTCATTGCAAATTTCAACACTTGAAATTCCCGATAAAATTTTGCCCCTAGTGTGCTATGACCTTGACAGAGGTCAACAAACCATAGTGCACTAGTCAAGTTCAACCCGTCATTTCTTGATTGAATCAAACCCACTCGCACGAACCTTGACAGAGGTCAACAAGGTCGTACGACTACCCTAATCCAATCACATCACATGCTTTACAGATAATTACTAATCAGCTACCGCACACTACGCCTTGACAGAGGTCAACAAACGCAGCACGAATACTAAATAGTCTTTATCTGAAATGACGGAGGGCTACGACAGGTTTTTCAGAAAACCTATTGCGTAATGAACTTGATATCGTCGTAGAATCGAGTGTTTTTGAAAAGGAGTGTTTTTTAGGCTTTTCTAGTTTCGCTAAAGAGGTCACTCCCGGTGAAGGGATCTCGGCTCTTTCCCCATCGAATAAGGTGCAGGGTATATCATATATACCGCTGTGCAAAGCAAGACTATAAAAGCTGTCAAAAACTAAACCGCGAGTTTGTAGCATCTGCCAGTTTCGCTAAAGTGGTCACTCCCGGTGAAGGGATCTCGTCTCTTTCCTCATCGAATAAGGTGCAGGATATATCATATATACCGCTATGCAAAGCAAAACTGTAGCTACCCTTTTTTATAAAGTTTTGATTCCACAACATCTTTTAGGTTTCTTTTCTTTTTATTAATCTCATTAATAAATCCCATCAACTTATGCTTCCTAAGCATCACAGAAGAAACGAAAGCAGTAATATTTATATATCAGCATATATATATAGTATAAGCATTCGTCTCAGGCAGTAATATAATCTCATCACAGAACATTGCAGCAGAAGAACATATATGAAATATTGGATATACTAGGACGTCCGTGTTTTCAATACGAGCCTGTATAAAACACGGATTCCACGGTCGCGATGAATAGCCAAACCCACATCCCAAGACCCCTACGAGAGCGGCAAGTAACAGTGCCAATTCTAGGGTTTGCAGACCCGGTCTCGACTCCTCGAGATGGCCTCCCACTGGACCCTAGAACTCAGTTACTTGTGCTCCCCTCCTTGGGTCTACCTAATGCGGAAAAGTAAATAATATACAATGGTGACATCAACCTCATCCCGGAAGTGCCCCAATAAAAGAATATTACATACAAATGAATTTTACATGAATGAAAATAAAAACCCTCATCTCACATAAAACCCCCGGCTATTCAGAACACGACGATCCAATATAACATATCACTGCAACACATAATATCACATATCATCAACGTAAGTAAGTATGCATACACCGATCGTCGTAGATGTATAGCAACGAAGATCGGCAATACAACTACATACTACACTTACGGTCACAGAAAAGAAATTGTAAAACTACAATATTTGGAATCCACAATCACTTTAGACATCGTAAATCCGAAATATCACATACTTCGCATTTCATGCCTAACTCTATGAATTCCACATATTGTATCACATTCCAGATAAATAGACAGTATTAAACTTTCCGAACAGATAATCAAATACCCAAAATTTCCTAAATTGCTCAACACTTGAGCGGAGTTCAAATAATCCCAGAAATATGTCACAGTACCGATGATCCAGCCGTAGAAGGGTCAAGCCAACGCCTCACATGTGGCACGCCGTACTGCCCCAAACCCTAAGGTTTAAAGGCAGTTCAAGATGGTCACATAATCGAGTTAAGGTTTGTTGTCTTCTAGAGGGTCCACCGTGTTACTTACACATTTTTCCGAAAGATTTAAACCCGATAAAAATTCAACACTTGAATGTTTTTCGTGCCGGGAAAAAGTGAGTTAATGATATCCGTTCGAACATTTTAACAGTTTCTAAATATCCGGAAAACATAACAAAATTAAATTTTCCGATCGAATCAATCGATTACAAAATAAACCGCAGAACACTCAACACTTGAGTCATAATAAAAAATACCCTGAAAGTATACAAGCAGCAAAAAGAATTACTATGAAAAAATAAGTGTCCAATCAAACAGTAGCGCCGCGGATCCGCGGCCCAAGCAAGGTACGGCCGCGGTTCCGCGGCGTTCTGTAGGGATGACGTCATCGTTTTTCACCATAATTCTTGAATTTACCTGCTGATTTTTTAGGTATTTCTAATTCAGAAAAAATCGCATTTTTGAAAAATATCCAGAGAGGGGTTCATTTTCGTCGTATCGGGTTCGATCGGAGTTTTAACTTCGTATACACGTCGCCTAATGCTCTAGCTAGGCTCTGATACCACTGTTGGGTTCCTAGGCACTCTTATGAAGGTTCATAGGCATCAAACATGCCCGAATTAAAATTTAGACGTGCCGAACAACCCAAAACCGGGATCTTTGCTAGATTATTAGGATTTAACATGCAAGTAAACATCTTTACTACTAAGTGTGAGGGATTACAACCTTTGTAGTCCGCTCGTTCGCTTCATAAGCTCCGAGTAGAAGTCCCTTCGCCGCGATCCACGATCTCCCGGACTCAAGAGAGGCTCCACGACTCGAACGATCCATGCTAGCTTGTAGTGTTCCGCTTCTCCGATGATCTACGTCGAAGTTGCTATAACCCAAGCTCTCTCACTCTAATGAGGTGAACACCCTAATCTAATGGGCTGGATTAGATGAGGATGATGGAGTAGTATTTATGCTATCTTTTTATATTAATTTCTCACAAGAAATTATCACCAAAGGAAAATCTAGTGAGCTCTTTCAAAAACTCAAGAGAGAAGAAGATGAAGAATAATGAGATAATCCTTTTGTGATGAATAGTAGATAAGAATATATGATTGATCATAGAACCATGGTCAAGGATGAGAAGGTTAACCTTTGTAGAGAATAAACTAGGGTTAGGGTTTGGTTAGGTTTTAAAGAATGAGTCATAAGATAATATCAAGCATAATATCTTATACTTGACAAAAGGAAAGCTTCTAGATGGTGCAAGAAGAAGCTAACCCTAATCAAACCCTAACCTTGCTTAACCTCTACTAAACATGTTCTATTATCAACCATATCATGTCACAATAATATATATCACATATATATTATATATTTGTAACAAAAGAAAATAATACAATTAATATATATCGCATATATATCAATGTATTATCCGGTGAGAAAATGAAATAATAAAGCGAGCCAATATTAGATAATGTAATACAATATATCATATATATTATTATACATTAAATCATCGAATCAACACTTAATCCGACGATCCGGCTATATCGAATATAACCGACTAATATATCATGTACCGATTCATCAAATCAACACTTGATCCGATGACCCGGTTCATATCTAAATATCGCGAGAATACAATACGGTATCTCATATCGTATTATCCTCGGTCCTGCACATATCACATATGTGCCTCTACTCCGTTTTGCCTGAGCCAAGAAACCTCTGTGTAGGACTCTAAAGAATCGTCAATACGCCGGTAGCAGGTGATGATCATATCAAACACCCACAAGCTGCAAGCGGTCAGCTAAACGTAACAACCACCCAGGTATTGAGCGATCAGAAGATCAACAAGTTAGCCTGTACGTTCTCCTGTGAATCCAATCAGTAACACTCCCGTACAGTCCGGTCTGTTCGTCTGATATGTCGCATATCAAGTCTAGGGGTGGTATACGTCAGACCCCAGTAACCGATAAGTCGTGTCGATGTGAGGCTCATAACAGGTCGAGAAACTACTGGTAACACTTACCAGTAAATCTCTATATCAGCCCTGGCCAAGAACTTCCAGTTATAGCCAATCGAACACAGCACAACATCAACTCCCTATACCGGGAGAGACGAATCCCCTCCTATCGCTCATTGCCTCCATGTGATTCGGGACTGTACCCAAAAGCCACCGTTTTGCATGCCCTCTTGAACGTGGTAAGGTGGAAATCAAAGCACGGTGGGAATCACACAAGACTCTCTGACGATCTCGGGTCTACAGACTACCCTGTACCAGTGTCACCGGAGAACTGCCATCTGACGTGTGGTATATCACCATCTGAGAGTTCTCGGTGAGTCCGTCCAGTGTACCCAGTCTCCACTGAGCACCTGTACACCATCTCTGATGTCAAACACCAATGGATATGGGATCATCCATTGCCCATCATATGGGTCAAGATGCGTATACGCTAGTCTACTCTGGTGTATCGATGCCCTGTCTCGATATACCCTCGACTAGGAACAGTTATAGGATGTACTCATCGACTACCATGGCCCCACTAGTATGATCTCATCATAGTCCCAGTAGTCGAGTACAGATCCTAAGGACTTTATCAACATGTGAGAGAAAAACAGTAAACCAATACAAGTCAACATGTTAAGATAAAGTGAAACCAAATAGCATACTATCATGACGAGCAAGAAAGTCCTCTCTGTATATATCCAAGCATCCATCATAATATACATCATATGTACAACAATGGCCTCTAGGGCATATACATAACTAACAGGGAATACTCTTTCCCCCAAAAAAAGAAGAGGAAAATATTCAACCTTATCATGAAACATCAAATGATGACGCTCCCGGAGTCTCTGCATCCTGAACAAATAGATGTGGTCCATCATCTGGATTATTGCTCCTATCACCGAGTAATAGGTCATCCACTTGAAGACTGCTTCACCTTCAAAGAATGGGTAGAATACCAGTATCAGAAAAGCAGGTTCGCTTTATCCGACAGCTGGAGGGTAACCCCGCCGCAAAAGCATGAGCCAAAGAGAATCTATACCATGAGGATAGGACCAGCTCAACCACAAAAAGGAAAGCAGACTCGTACCTGCCATATGAGAGCACTCTCAAAAGAGGGAGGGCACGAGATTGTGAATGACCTCTACATGTGCTTCGCAAATGAAGACGTGAACGAGGTGATCTCAGAGTTTCCACCAGCGCTAAAAGAGCTGGAAGATAGGATACATACTATGGCAGAAAACCTGAAGAAAATTGACTTAGGGACAGAAAAAGATCCGAGGCTAACGTTCGTCAGTGGGCTACTATCTGAAAAATAGGTACCTACGTTAAAGAACGTGCTCATGTAGTATAAAAACTGCTTCACATGGAACTATTCAGAGATGCCAAGTCTAGATCCAAAAGTGGCAATACACAAACTGGCCATATCGCCGGACAAAAAGTCAGTCAAACATGCGCCAAGAAGAATGTGGCTCGAACTTGAGATGAGTATCAACACTGAAGTCAAGAAACTAATCGACTCCAGCCTCATCCAAGAAGTTCAATATCCCGACTGGATCGCTAACATCGTTCCAGTGATGAAGAAGAATGGGATGGTGCGCATCTGCGTGGACTTTTGGGACCTCAACAAAGCTTGCCCGAAGGATGACTTCCCAGTACATGTTATTGAGCTGATGATCGATAACACATCTACCCATGAGGCCTTCTCCAACATGGATGGATCTTCAGGATACAATCAAATAAAAATGCATCCTGAAGACCAAAAACATACCGCCTTCCGGACCCCGCTGGGCATATTCTGCTATAAGGTGATACCTTTCGGTTTAATGAACGCTGGCGCTACCTACCAAAGGGCCATGACAAAGATCTTCAATGATCTCATCCATGAGATTGTCGAATGCTACATTGACGACCTTGTGGTAAAGAGCAGATCTCATGAGAAATATTTGGAACATTTATAAATAGTGTTCCGACGTCTTCGGAAGTATAATCTGAAGATGAATCCTCTAAAATGTGCGTTTGGTGTCTCCTCAGGAAAATTCCTAGTATTCATCATACGGCACCGAGGTATCGAAATCGACCATTCAAAGATCAAAGCGATTATGGAAATGCCCACGCCGAGAACCCTCAAACAGCTGCAGTCTCTTCAAGGAAAGCTCGCTTATATCCAGAGGTTCATAGACAACGTCTCCGGAAAATGCTATCCCTACAGTCATTTGACGAAGAAGGGGACCCCGTTCGTCTGGGATCAAAAGTGCCAAAATGCACTAGACGAAATCAAGCAATACCTGCAAAATCCGTCGATATTGACCGCTCCGGTTAAGGGAAAATCCCTTATCCTATATACAACAGCCCTTGAGGGTTCTCCAGGTGCGCTATGGGTACAAGAGAACGATCAAGAAAAGGAGAGAGCTCTATACTATTTGAGTCGAGTTCTCCTGGGGGCAGAAAATAACTACTCCCCCATCGAAAAGCATTGCCTGGTGATCTTCGCGATAGCGAAGCTCAAACATTACGCTTTGGCACATGAGGTCCATCTCATATCAAAGGTGGATCCTCTCAAATATCTGAGGTCAAGGGCCATACTAACAGGAAGGCTTGCCAAATGGGCTGTCCACCTGATGGAGTTCTCGATAATATATCGATCCCTCAAAGCAGTGAAAGGCCAGGCCATTGCCAACTTTCTCGCGGAGCATTCGATACCAGTCGACCCCCCCTTAAATTGTGAGTTATCGGGTGAACATGCGTTCGACACAATCGAAGAAGAGAAGGAAGAAAATGATTACCAATGGAAACTCTACTTCGATGGAGCATCTTCGGTGAAAAAGCAAAAGCAAAACTCCCCCATAATCAAAGCCAGGGTGGGATTTATCTTCATGACTCCGCAAGGAGGGATATTGCGTTACGCCCTTTCCTTAATGGAGCCAAGAACTAACAACGAAGCTGAATATGAAGCTTTGATAGCAGGACTTGAGATCGCTATCGACATGGGAATCAAAGACCTCCTCATATATGGGACTCTCAGCTGATCGTTAGCCAAGTAAATGGCGACTATCAGACGTGCAAGCCAGAGCTGATAAAGTATGGCAAAAGAGTGCAGCAACTGCTAACATAAATCCCTTCCTACATCCTGGAGAGTATACCGCGTGCAGAAAACAGTAAGGCGGACGCGTTGGCCAAATTGGCTAAGGAACTGGTAGAAGACGACCTCGAGGACGTAAAGATCATTGTGCAAAGCCGCAGGGTTCTCACGCCAATAGATATATCTTCAGAAGATCTGATAGAGTCATTTAAAAGAAAAGAAACGACCGAACAAGCAGCCCTTCAAATAGAGGACGAAAAAAAGGTCAAAGACTAGAGGGAAGTCTTCATAGACTAGTTTAAGTCCCGACGAACGACCGAAAATGCGTCGTTTAGACATCAGCTCATGAAACGAGCTTTGTCTTTTGCCTTCGTCAATGATACTCTATAAAAGAAATCGTTCGACTATCTATAGCTGAGATGCCTGGGGCCGGAGGAAGCAAAGAAATTCGTTCAAGAAATTCACGACGGACTCTGCGGTTATCACCAAGCTGGGCCAAAGATGAAGATGAAGATCAAAAGAATGGGTTACTATTGGCCCACAATAATTCAGGACTGCCTTAAATATGCGAAGCAGTGTCACTCATGCCAAATCCACGGGCACTTCATCCACCAACATCCAAACCCGCTACACCCAATAGTGGCTAGCTGGCCGTTCGAAATATGGGAAACCGATATAATTGGCCCTATTGAACCGGCATCGTCTAAAGGACATCAATTTATATTGGCAACGATCGACTACTTCTCTAAGTGGGCAGAAGCAGTACCACTAAGGGAGGTGAAGACAAAGAATATCCTTCATTTCTTTAGAACACATGTCATCTATCGGTTCGGCACTCCGCGACGAGTTATCTCGGATAATGGGCCAGCTTATAGAAGTCATAAAGCCGCTTCGCTCAACAGCATAAAATAGATTGGAGGTACTCTTCAGTCTATAAACTTAAGGCCAACGGTCTAGCTGAAGCTTTCAATAAGACCTTGACAAAGATTATAAAGAAAACAGTGTCCAGAAATAAAAGAGTCTCGCACGAAAGGCTGCATGAAGCCCTCTAGGCGTACCAAACAACGTTCAAAACGGCCACGAATACAACACAATACGCGTTGGTATTCGGCACGGAAGCAATGCTTCCCCTAGAAATAGAACTCCCTTCTCTATGAATAGCAATTCGATACGAGATGATAAATGGAGAAAATGCTCATCTTCGGCTTGAGAAGCTCGATGCCCTCAACGAAACGCGCCTTATAGCACAGCAAAATCTGGAAGCATACAAGGCGAGAATGATACGGTCATAAGAAAAACTGACCAGGCCGAGAACATTCCGCCAAGGCGAACTCGTGCTAGTCGTCAAAAGACCCATGATCCCCAATCGTGCAAAACGGGGGAAGTTCGAGCCAAACGATGAAGGCCTGTACATCGTAGACAAAGTCTAACAAGGTAGAGCCTACCTACTTAAGGATATGCATGGCGAATGACCCTTCCGGCCAATAAACGGCCGATTCCTCAAAAAATACTGTGCTTGACGAGTCACGACTTAGGTCAGTGATAGATGACGACGCTCGTGTTCGCTCGCTATCTTCCTGAGTCAGAACTCTGAGAATAGTATACAAAAAGCTCCGTCGCCCCAAAAACGATGACAATGGACCGGGAATTCCTTCAACTAAGTATCCGCCTCAGATATGGCGATATCGGACCGAGAAGTCCCTAAACTAATTATCCGCCTCAGATATGGCGACATCGGATCGAGAACTCCTAAAACTAATTATCCGCCTCAGATATGGCAATATAGGACCGAGAAGTCATTAAACAAATTATCCGCCTCAAATATGGAAATAATGGACTGAGAAGTCTCTAAACTAACAACGGATCGAGATGTCCCTAAACTAGAACCTCAGCTTAAATATGGCGACATTGGACTGAAAAGTCCCTAAACTAAAATTTCGCCTCAAACACAGCGATAATGAACCGAGATGTCCCTAAACTAAAATTTTGCCTCAAACATGGCGATAATGGACCGGAATGTCCCTAAACTAGCGCATCGCCCCCAAATACGGTGATATGCTCTCTTGAGATCTATATTGCAATCGAAGTTCTAACGGAGAAGGTTGCAACTCAAGTCTCACTGGCTACAAAGCTACTCCAGCGATGAAACCACTCCCAAATCCCACCGGCAAATAGATGGGTCACCTGCGACGAAGCTACTTCTGAGAGTTTCGCAAAAAGGAAAAAAACGGTATGTCCACAAGCAAAATGGGCACGGATGAAAACCCGAAAAGGCGCCGTGAGTAAAAACAGCAGGACTACCGGCAAGCTTATGAAAACCTGAATAGGGCTTAAACTCGTAAAATAAAAAATTCACGTGCACTTGCAAGGTCCTCTCGACCTTGTGAGGAGAAAATACCTGCGTGAGATCCTTACGACTCACAAAGGAGCGACACATTTAGGAATTCTTATGATTCCTAAAGAGAAATTACACTTACGGAATCCTCACGACTCGTAAGGAGAATTCCCCTTATGAGACTCTCACGGCTTATAAGATTCAAAAGTTTTAAGCTACAGAGATTTGAACCTGTTCTTAAGCCGTCATATCCCCTAACTTGCCCTACAGACGGTCCATATTGACCCTTGTATACAATCCACGGGTACGAATAAATATTCCCTTACCAAGTTCTACCAATGGCGAGAAATGTCCCCATATGGTGAACGACACTTGTAAGTCCTCTCGACTTATAAGGAGAAAACACTATTGGAAGATCCTTACGACTTACAAGAGAAAATATCACTTAGGAATCCCCAGGATTCCTAAGGAGAAAATACACTTACGAGATCCTCTCAACTCAATGGGAGAAATACTTTTATGAGACACTTACGGCTCATAAAGTCAAAAGCCTTAGCCGACAGGATCTTAACCCTGTTTGCTAAGCTATCTTTGTTCAAATTGACAAAGGCAAATGATGATTCGCTCTTGGCAATATCCCAGTTGTAGCGATGCTGATACCAAGGTTGGTATCAGATTACAAACTCCCAATAAGAACAGCAACGAGTAGCAAAAATAATGCATATGAAATAGCCGAAATGATGGGGCAACTCGCAATAAAAATCAACGAGCAAAAAATATGCATATAAAAACAGCCGAAATATTTGGGCAACTCACAATACAAAGAAGCAAGTAAAAATATAAGAAATAGCCGAAATGATTGGGCAACGCTGATAAATAGCCAAAATGATTAGGCAATCGCGACTTTCGCGATATAAAAAGCTGAAATGATAGAGCATTGCGGAAAAATAAAAATATATATATAATTAAAAATGGAATTGAAACTTTTCTACCCTGCAGGTGAGTCCACACTGACACCTGTATACAATCTATGGGCATAAATGAAAAGGGAAACATATTTTCCCACCAGTCTCCGTCAAAAGGAGAGCCAGATCTTGACAGCAATATCTACAGCCTAGAGATCAGCTCGACGTTCTTCTCATTCCAACAGGGTGAAGACGTGACGTCAACAAAGGCTCCAAGCAGCCAAATCAAAAAGGAGTGACGACAAAATCCTAGCTCTTAGAGACTATCCCTGTATTCCCTCCCTCCTCATTCCAGCAGGGGCAGACACACCAATCAAATAAATGTGAAGTCATGGCCAAATCCTAATTTCAGATCTTAATGGCAACATCTAAAACTTAGAGATCACCCCGACGTTCTCCTCATTCCAGCAGGATGCAGACGCAACGTCAACAAAAGACCCAAGGGTCAAAGCAAAAATGGAGTAATGGCAAAATCCTAGCTTCAAGTCTTGATGGTGCATATATAACTTAGAGACTATCCCAGCGTTCCTTCTCATGCCAGCAGGGTGTAGACACGACGTCAACAAAGACCCAAGGGTCAAATAGAAATGGGGTCACGCCAAAATCCTAACTCCAAGTCTTGACAGTACATATACAACCTAGAGACTATCTCGATGTTCCCCCTCACTTCAGCAGGATGCGGACGCAACTATCAAATGAAATTGGAGCAATGGCATATTCCTAGCTCCAAACGTCAATTGCAATACATACAGTATAGAGGTCCTACAGATGTCTACCCTATTTCAGCAAAGAAACGGCACGGCATCGTCAAAACAAAAATGAAGTGACGGTATATTCCCAGCTTCGGGTCTCAACGGCAACTCATATAAAGCCTAAAAGACTATCGGAGATCATCCCACACCAGAGCAGAGTGGTTATGACTCATCGGGACTCTAAATTGAGCCTAACCTCAAGTAAAAAGCGTAATGGCAAATTCCTAACGTTTGCTCTTTCGATGGTAATATGACCTAAGGAGATTACTTGAAAACGTCTTGTCCAGCCTCCGAAGGGATCAGAGACACGACAGTCGCGGGGCTACTCGAATAGACGCTTAAAGACCGCATATCGAGGAATACATCAGCCAAGTGACGGTACTATGGACTAAAACCCTAGTACCACAAACCTAACGGACCTCTGTCGTAAAGAATAAGGGTTATCTACATACACATTAGGCCAAGTTTGCCTGTAAACCCAAGGGAGGTAAACTAAAAGCACTCCTAAATGAGTACATAAACTAAAGACTTCGAAATAAGTGAATAAACTACAAATTCTGAAATGAGTACATAAACTAGAGACTCCGAAATAAGTGAATAAACTACAAACTCCGAAATGAGTACATAAACTAGAAACTCCGAAACGAGTGAATAAACTAGAAACTCCGAAATGAGTACATAAACTAGAAACTCCAAAACGAGTGAATAAACTACAAACTCCGAAATGAGTACATAAACTAGAAACTCCAAAACGAGTGAATAAACTACAAACTCCAAAATGAATAAATAAACTAATGGGCGCTAGATTAAAACATCAGACACAGAGGAGCGCATGCAAAAAAAATTGAATTCTTTATTCTTAAGTCAAAATGTTTAAAAGATACAGTTTACATTTATATTAAGAAAAATGAGAAATACAATTCTAGCCGTTAAGAAGGCGGGGCTTTCAGTAAATTGGCAACCCGCTCATTCTCTTTCTACAACTCCTCCTCGCGCGCCACTATTGCAGCCAGCCTCGCTTCGACTTAAGCCCGTTGTTGCAAGCATGATGAAAGCTTCTCAGCGATTTCCTGCTTAGCAACCTCGCAATCTCGCATGCCCCGCTCGGTAAATTCGAGGTTCTGCCTCAGCGCCAGTCCATTAGAAACACATTGCTGGAGATTTTCAAAAATAACTTGCAGCTGCGCGGCATTCTCTTTGACTTGGGCGTGCAATTGGCTAGATTCGCCAGAAGCTGGCTCATGCTCCTTTCGCTTCAGGGCTAACTTTCGCTCGAAGTATTGAATGGAATCACCACTTTGCTCGATCCATGCGATCAGTTGAGCCTTCGAGGTTAATGCTTCAGGGGTGAGACGTTTGTGCTCAATCTTCTGCAAACAAGCTTCAATCCGCTTATAATAGTCAGCCCAAATGCCGACAAAATCTTCATTGTGAAAATTCACAAGCGTCGCCGGCATAGGGTTGACCTCGTCAGCAAAATCCGCAGCAGAGGTGAGGGCTTCAACGTTATGATCTTCGATGAATTCACTTCACATCCGCCTGCTATTCGCCGCACCAATGAAAGATTGACGCTAAGAAAAGGGCCATGCGGGCAAGGAAATACGAGATTCAAAAGGAGCCAAAGCCGGTATAACTACTGCAGAATAAAGCACGCACAAAGAAAGGTTAGATTTCAACCTAAAAAATAAGGAAGAATGATGATGAACGAGATCTACTATACCAGTGGTCAAAAATGGCAAGTTAGGAAGCACAGGAGGCTCGGCTATTCTTTCGTTCTCTCCCTCGAGCCGTAATACTGCCATCAATACGAGAAAAGCTTAGCAATAGAAGGTTTGCTTATGGAAAGATGAAATAACAGGTGAAGAATATACTAACCAACGCCTGAAGGGGGAACGAAGTCCGATTGGAAGGCGATGTGTGAGCTTAACATTTGGTGTAAGCGGTCAAAAAGCACTCATGTAGGGTTGCAACGATATATGGTAAAGAAACTAATCCAAGAAAATAATATACATTGAACAAAGAGATAAGAAAACTTTACCTTCCGTCGGTAAACCCGAGAGAACTCGGGGGGACACAAAAGAGAGGGGTGGAACGGTGACATTTATGGCAACGGCTGACAGCGATTCTTTAATCAGCATGGCACTGGGGTTTACCACGCCTGTATTCAGGAAATATCAGTAGAGATACCTAGCAAGAGTGAGAAATCAAAAGTAATAGCCCGAGAAATACTTGATGGGGCAGAAACCATAATAGGGCCTGGAGTGTCACCAACTATGACGGCTTCCTCGGTTTCCACCCTTATTGGGAAGGTGGATTCAACATCCACACCTTCGTCTCCTAAATCGATAAGGATCGTCATCATGCTCGCACCACCCGCCAATATCAGGATCCACAAGGGGAAGAAGTGGCAGTCGGAACAATCCCAGATTCAAGAGGAAGGCCTGACACTCCAGGCACTTCAAGCGCCAACACTTCACCTGTCACGTCAACACCTAAACTTGGCCCTTTTAAAAAAAAGTGGGGGTGTTATAATTCAAGAAAAAGGCTATTACCAGGGGACCGTGCACTATTTTACCTTGAAGTGACCGCTCGGCCTCTTCGTGAGCCGCATGCGCAACCTGCGGAAGGTCGGCATAGAGAATCGACGGGATCGGTTCTGATGGTGCTGTGCCAATAAAACTGCACCAACCCCGGATAATGTGACTATACCACGACCACCATAGATGAAGAGACTTCTGCTCTGGATCATAATCCAAAATGAGCGCAAAGACTTCACAATCTGTAGGCGCATCGGCGAAAGCACTCTCCGAGCGAACGTAGGGGAAGGAGGAATCGGGAGCCATAGTACCTATAAAAAAAGAGGGTTAATTATCGACACAATGTTCAAGATTTAGCATTTTTATTACACCTAAATTTGTACTACATTCTGGCATGTTAAAGTCACCACAGTTCAAAAAAAAGGGACAATGGGCCCTATAAAATCAAGGTAACGCCCGCATCAATGATGAAGCAGACACTCATTGTAAGAATCCAAAAGGATTCTCATTTAATGAAAAATCGCATTGAACTGTAGAGTTAAACTCCCAATATTCTCGAAAAACGAGTTTTATAGCAGATTCAAATCTGTAAGAAGAACCCTAAAAAGAAAATAAGAAAAGGGAATAAAATTCCCAAAATAATTTTCAAAAGAAATTTTCTTAGAAATCCCCACGAGAAATGGAATTAAATTCCAAACAACCCTAAAAGATCAAAGTCACTAACAGGTAAAAATCCTAAGATCTCTAAGATCTATGGTCTACCCAAATAAACGTTTTTTTAAGATCTCTAAGAGATTGTTCCAAGAGAAGAGCAAAGCTCTATTAATGGGTTAAAACCCCAAATATGAGAAGAGATTCTTTTAAGAGTTTCTTTAAGAGTTAAATCGTGGTAATAATTCTTACCAAATTTTGACAGAGTTTAACTCTGAGAAAGTTCTGGGAACAGAGATCTAAGCACTGAGGAGAAAATTAAATTCTCAAGAAAAAAGAAGATTCAAGAAGATAATAGAACGTCGGTCATCGTAAGGGCAAAAGGCCCTATTTATAAGACATGAAGGGACGATTCAACTCCCCAGAAGATCGAACGGTAGAAAAGGTGACAATGTTGCACTCATGTGTGAGCCACGTGAGCACAACGGTAGGGGGAATTTGTTCCCCCAATATTTAACCTAATAAAATAGCAAACCTCTGTTCGAATGAAGCAGCACCTCACGTGCTCTCCATGAGTGCTCCAGTGCCAGAACCAATTTTATAGAATTAAATCCTATGGTGGCGACTTACGTGCTCCTTACGTGGATGCCAATATGCAAAGCACAGGAGTGCTTCCTGAATAAAAGTTAAATTCTTATATAGCGCCGCACATGCTCCTCACGCGGGCGCCAATGTGCAAAGCACAGGAATACCTATCTTAAGAATTAAATTCTTAAGTGGCGCTCACATGCACAACATGTGAGCAACAGTGTCCAGGCAGAATTAAAATTCTACAATACTTTCTGTTAAACAGAGTCGTTGGATCAAAGATTCAACGGGGATGATAAATCATCAAAATAGAGAATCAAACTCTATTAGGAGAAAATATCTCTTATATCTTTCTAAATAAGAAAGATACTCTCGGTTGGATCAATGATCCAATTTTTGGAATATATTCTCTCAATCTTTTTAAACAAAAAAGATTGTTCTCTGTGAAACAGAGAACTCCTGGATTAAAAATCCAATGGTGATTAAAAATCATAATTTTACAGAATAAATTCTGTATATGGGAGAATATTTCCCCGATCTTGTTACAAACAAGAACAACAGATTCGGTAAAATAGAAGTCCTTGGATCAAAAATCCAACGGTGGGTAAAATTCCTCAAATCAATTTTGAGTCCAATTAAATCGATTGGAATCTCTCAATGAGAGATTTTCTCAAAACCAATTAATAATTTACCTCCACTATATAAAGAACTCCAGACTTCAAGTCTCAAAAAACGGACTACCACAGAAAGGCACATAGAGAACAGACGGAGGGTAGAAAGAACAGAGAATTCAATTCTCCAAGAAGAAGTACTTCCTTCTTAAAACCCTAGGTAAAGAAAAAAGATCAAAATATCTCTATTACCTATAATATCACATCTAAGGGTTTAACCCTTATAAAAAGAACTTGGTTCTTTCTCTGGATCTGAGATTCACAAGACAAGTCTACCACAAGTTGAGAATTTAATTATCATCGGGAAGATCTTGTTCTTGAGAATCAAATATTCAGGAAAGAACAAATTTAAAAAGAAAAAAGAGGGAGTCCAAAATACTCTAGAAACTCAGTTCCTTCAAATCGAGAACATAGTTCTTTAAAAACTCAACCTGAAATTCTCAAATATAGTGATTTTAGCGAGCATTAATAGTCAAAGCAACATTAATAGAGGTTTAACCTCTGTGAAAACATCAACAGAGATTAAATCTCCATGTAAAAGAAACTAGCGCCTCACGTGTTTCCCACGTGGGCACCCCTCTTTAACAGCGCCTAGCACCTCACATAAAACACATATGGGCGCCATATAAAAGTGCTTAGCACTTCAAATACAACCAAAACGGCTTAGTGTTTAGCACTAATTGGGCAGCGCCCAACGCTGCACGTGCTCCTCACAGGGGCGGCACAAAAATAATAAGAGTGTTTAGCACTCCATAGCACTGATTGGGCAGCGCCCAGCGTCTCACGTGCTCTTCACGTGGGCGCCATAAAAATAATAAGAGTGCTTAGCACTCCATAAATAGCCAAAACGACTTAGTGCTTAGTACTGATTAGGTAGCGTCCAGCGCCTCACATGCTCCTCATGGGGCGCCACAAAAATAATAAGAGTGCTTAGTATTCCATAAATAGCCAAAACGGCTAAGTGCTTAGCACCGATTGGGCAGCGCCTCACGTGCTCCTCACGTGGACGCCATAAAAATAATAAGAGTGCTTAGCACTCCATAAATAGCCAAAAAGGCTAAGTGCTTAGCACTAATTGGACGGTGCCCAGCGCCTTACGTGCTCCTCACGTAGGCGCCACAAAAATAATAAGAGTGCTTAGCACTTCATAAATAGCCAAAACGGCTGAGTGCTTAGCACCGATTGGGCAGCGCCCAGCACCTCACGTGTTCCTCACGTGGGCACCACAAAAAAAGAGAGAGAAAAGTGTTTAACACTCCATAAACAGCCAAAATGGCTAAGTGCTCAGCGCTCATTGGGCGGCGTCCATAATTAAATACTTCACATGACACCCATGTAAGTGTCAAAGCGTCAAACAAGTGCTTGGCACTTTTGCATAAAAAAGGGGGACTGAACCAACAGAGTCCAAATAAGTGCTTAACACTTCTGAACAAAAAAACTGAGCATACTAAGCCCAAATTGGCTAAGTCTATAAAACTTTCTTATGGTTGAGCCCAAAATGCTCTGTTGTTTGGATCTTAAACAAAAATGATCCTTAAAATATTATTAGGTTGATCTTAGTCTCAAATTAGACTAACGTATTCTTAATTAAAAATAAATTGAGTCTAAATGCTCACACATTTAAGTTGATCTTAATCTCAAACCAGATTAATGGTCCTTAAATAAAACAAACCCAAATCTAAAATATACGGATTTGAACTGATCCGCGCCTTACAGGCGATGACATAAACTAGTTTCCGTATATAATCCACGGGCAACCAAAACAAACAAAAACAAACACGACACCAAGTGAACTTCCGGAGCAGGAGAAAGTAGTTATCGCAATGCGGTAACGTAATTAACTGTAAGAGCTTGCGCCTGCAGGGAAGAGCATCCCCACAATCAAAAAACCCTCATAAAATGAAGGGAAATCTTATAAAGTCTGCTACAACGGTCACGTCTGTCCAAACCTCCGATATATGGTGCCATAAATCAACTTGGTATTTTCGGAGAGGTGGACGGATAAATCCAAATAGCATCTGCCCCCAGATTCAGGCAACACGATCTATCCCAGTTCGTCTCTGTTTTCGGCGTAAACAGTAACCATGTCTAATTAATACATATAGCAATTAGACGACGTTTTACCAAATGCTATGATACTTACAGTCGCAGAAGAAACCAAAACAATAATAACAAAAATCACAAAACCCACAAGGCGGTCACTGGAAATTTCCAAACATTGAAATTCAAGCACCCCCGGGAACGAAAACCCCCACATTTTTGCACGAAATCGAACTCAATTAACCCACCAAAAACTTCACTATTTGAGCCGAATCATGGGCCAAATCGGCCATGCATCTGGGCTGAAACGAGCACAAATGGGATAGGTTTGGGTGCGCATTAGCCTACTAGAAAACTTGGTCTAAACCAACAATCCGGTGGTTCCGGTATAAACGAAAATGAGAGCATTTCATGCAAATTTTCAAAACAAGTTTTTACTAAAATGGGTTTTGATAATTCTAAAGTCATCCAAACAAATTCAAATCTTTAGTTAGACTCTGATACCACTTAAAGGAACTAGTTCAATCTAACAAGCAATTTTAAAAGATGATATCTTAGGGCTTTAAAAAATCTAGAGAGCAATTAGTCCCACCACTAAGATCTAAGCTAAAGATAATAACTTGTAATAAGAAAAGAGAGAAAACTAGCTACTAAATTGAGACTACAGTCTTTGTAGTATCTTCAAGTACTCCCAAATTGTGTTGGACTCCATTGTAGATTTGTAGGCTCCTTAAAGCTCCATGGAACAAGCTTGAAAGCATATCTCCTCCATCAAAGATGATCCAGTTTAAAGGCTTAAGAACTTTGGTTCCAATCTCAAATTATGATAACCTAAGTAGTTAGGATCCTAAACTAACAAGGTAGGAGTTGTAGTTCAAGCTCACTACTAATTTTCTCTCTTTTTATTTCCTTTTTCCTTTTTCTTTTCTAAAGTGTAAAGAGAGGAGGAAGAAGGTGATGGGAGCTCTCATGAAAAAAAAGAGTATCAAAAAAAACCTTAACCATTTCAAAAGAAATGGTTACAAATATATTTTTTCCCAAAACAATCCAAGCTCTTAGATTAAACCAACCATCCAAGTGTCCATCATCTCCTTTTGATTACACATGTGCCTATACTACAATATGGTGAGGATATGTTATGCCCAAAGAATAACATAAGCTTAAGAAAATAAAAGGAAAAAGAATAAACAAAAACAAGATATATTTATATGTAATAAAACATACTAAATATATATAATTATAATTGTTATCCAAGATATTTAAAATACATAAAAGAGAGATTAATTAATAGTGATATAATACTAGTAAATACATATACAATATGTGTGTGTGTATAAAATATTAAATCGATACCCGATTTAATATCCGTCTTTCTAAAAAGACGGGATAATATTACAGCCGTCCGATTACCGTCAGTGTATAAAATACACTAGTTTTAATCGAACCTAAGCACATACCAATGTACCACAACTACAATATTTTGTCCAAGCCGGAAACCTCTGTGTGGGACTCTAAAAACTCGACAATACACTGACAGTGGGTTTAACCACAAGCACGTCAGCGGCACTAGCTGTACGTAACGACTACCCAAGTATTGTCGAAAAGGAGATCGATAAGCAAACTCGTCCGAAACCCTACTGACTATCAGCGGCATGTACCATACAGTCCTGTCTGTTCGTCTGAGAGTATTACATATCCGGTCTAGAGGGTAGATAACGTCATACCGCTAATAACTTGATAAGTCATACCGGTGTCAAGCCCTATCACCAATCGAAAAACTATTGATCGCAATCAGTAAATCCTATTCTCCTAGGCCTAGATCATATGGTGACGGCCAACCGTACACTGTGCGACATCAACTCCCTATACCGGGACAGACGAATCTCCTCAATTGCTCACTGTCTCCAAGTGTTTCGGGACTGCACCCAAAAACTACTTATTTGCATGACTCTATAAAGCCGTGGTAGGGTAGCAATCAAAGTACAATGGGAACACACTCGAGACAAATGACGATTTCGGGTCGACAGACTATGTTATACTAATGTCACCTAAGTATTGCTATTTGATAATACATATAATACCATCTAATATGTTTCCGGCGAGTCCGTCCAGTATAACTCATAGCCCAATGAGCACATATATACTATCTTTGGTGACCAACTGACACCAATGACTGTGAGACCGGCCATCGCCCCTCGTCGGGATCAAGAAACATATATACTAGTCTACTCTGGAATATCGATGTCCAGCCTCGATATTCCCTAGGGATATTTAATGATGTGTTTATAGACTATCAAGTTCTCACAGGTGTGATCGCCAATCATAACCCTGGTAGTCAAGTATGAATCATATGCGCTCTATAAATATGTAACAGTGATATGCTATACCACACAAGACATGTACATAATAATAAAGTAAAATCAGATAATATACTATCATCTCGAGTAAGACTGTTTTATCCATATAGGTCCTCCCTCAATCATCATAATCGCCTTCCTGTGATTATAATAATTGTCTTGAAAGCACTATATCCAACATTTTTATTACCACATAAGCTCTGCGACCTTTGCTTCGCTTTCTCTGGTGTCAAACAAACAAGTTGTGTAAAATTCTGCTGCTTTCATCTGTTTCACTTTCTAACTACTTTCCCGCTATCTTATTTAATTTTCTTCTTAAAAATAAAAGTCTCTGGCTAGTTACTTACCATCATCATCATATTATGCACATAATACATCAAGAGACTATCAAGGCTAATAAGTGGAAGAGAATCAAAATGATATAAAGAAGAAAAGAACAGGAAGCATTTTTCACTTTTCAGGCATCTACCAATCTATTTATCTTTTATATTGGGTCCGGTCCAGGGTACAACGTTGAATAAAAAAATTTATCCAACAAATAAGGACCGTTCAACCGATTGTTTAAGAAGCGGTTAAAATCCAACGGTCCTTATTTAACCGCTCCTTAAAGTAGCGGTTAACATCAAAAGTTGATTTATCCAACAAATCTAGACCGTGCAAACTCAACCGCTATTTTAAGAAGCGGTTAAGATCCAACGGATCTTATTTAACCGCTACTTAAAGTAGTAGTTGAAAATAAATATCAAACTACTTGTTCAGTCGAAAATATTGCACATTTGATATAACATTTTCCTTACTTTTCTTAAATATTTAAAGGTGTTTATTATAAATATAGAACATATGTGGTTTTATCTGCAAATTTACTCTTTACCATATGTTTATATATTATAATTAACATTATGATGGAAAATATATGCATATAATATTTATAAGATATTTTGATAATTTAAATATGCATATCATATCAAATAATCTTAATCAAATTTCTTAAAGATTTATTACCATATAAAATGATTAAGATTATATCTCTAATATAACAAATATTACTAACATTATTCATGGAGATATTGTGCAGATTTAGCTCAGGTCGAGAGATCGAGATATTCGAGATGTCAGGATAAAAAAATCTGCCAATAAAATCGCAAAATCAATACTGGCAGAGACTCAGAGAAGATATAAAGAATCAAGACATCCTAATAATCTCCACGTGTCAATATGAGGCCACAGAAGAAATTTCTAACCCTAACTCCACCAAACCGCGGCAGTTGCGCGACCAAATACCCCTATATGCGGCAAATCCGCGGCCGTATCGTGGCTGTAAGATCTGAGATTTTCTCAGTATGATCCCAATAGGAAATCACCATATTAGGCAACTAGGGTTTCTGCTCTTGAGGGCTATATAAAGGACCGAGGGCTAAAGTTAAAAATCATCACCTTTAACACGAAGCAAATCACCGTCAAAGAACAACAGATCCACGATAGGTCCACGATTCGACGTGATAGAGCGACGTGAATATCAACGAAGCAAATACTTCCTACGAGGCAGAGATCGATAGCAACTTCTTTCTCTTGTAATCTAAATTCGAAGGATTTATACTTGTAACGTTGATTAATAAAGGTAAATCATTTGTTTAATTATCTCGCATTTACTTTCCACATTTAAATTTCTGCATTATGATTTGCTTCTCTATCCCTTCTTCTTCTTCTACTCCAAACATGCGTGAGTAATTCTCCGCTTGATAGGGTTCGTAGGATTATGGTAGATCAATGGATGATAAAATTCCTTAACTTCTTTTACTTCTTATAAAGTTTATAAATTTTATCAAAAGAATCGTTAACATACTAATTTGGCGCGCTATCAATTTATTGATAGTCTCGACCGCGATTTGAGATCAGATTAACAATTGTTTTGATAGAGAATGGACATGAATAGAGGTCAATGAAAAGATAAGGGTTAAGAGTGGGAACCCTATTCCCTCCAAAAACCATAATCTTCATTCATCACTATCAATCTAGTTTTAAATCTATTAAAAGATAAAAGGAGCCATCTTTATTTAATCATCCATTACTACTAAATTCTAACGAACCCTACAAGCATTCTTCTTATATATTCTACATCCGTGTTCAATATAGATCTAGAATCACTCTCCCCTATTTCTAATCAACTCGTCTAAAGAAAGATTAAAAGTTCCACGCATCCCTACGAATGACCCGTACTCATCTCGGCTAGCTACACGCGACACCGTTATTGATTGCGGTTATTTACAACACACTTCTTTAAAACAGATCAATCATCGATGTTTAAGTAATTTTTTTCTAGTTGTTGAAGAATATATCGCCTATCGATTTTCAAACCCTAAAGATCGCCAGAGCACTCTGCGTATTCCTCAACGAAGTTTTTCGAAGTGATCTCTCGATTTTGGAACCCTAGTTTCCGCCAGAGCACGTCTACATCTTTCTCAACAAAGTTTTTCAAAGTGATTGTGGTAAATTTTTTACTTCTAAATTTACATATGCTAGCATGTCGATTAATCTAGCATATGAGTGGACTATCCCTGAATTAGAAGAAGAAGAAGAAAAAGGAATAGTAGTGGAAACATACGAAGATTAATATTTGAAAAAACCTATTATTCATATCGATTTAATAACTCCTGAAAGGAAAATTGCTGAGTTTATATCGGCAATTAGTGGAAACAAATGTAAAAATATTCCGTCTCCTAAAGTCAATCCTGATAAGAATAACGAATGAGGGGTAACAAGTGATTCAAAGTATGAAAATGTTGAGTTTATATCGTCAACTAGTGGAAGCAAATGTAAAAATGTTCCATCTCCTAAAGTCGGTCCTGATGAGAATAGCGAACGAGGTGTAACAAGTGATTCAATGTATGAAAATTTTGAGAATACTGCATGTGATTTGGTAGAATCTGAAATTGACATGATATTCAATTCACTACATGATGTTTATGAATGTTATTTGGTTTATGCTCAAAATATTGGGTTTGCTATCAGAGTTCGTTCTACTC
Source organism: Agapanthus africanus (assembly GCA_030015575.1). NCBI lineage: Eukaryota > Viridiplantae > Streptophyta > Magnoliopsida > Asparagales > Amaryllidaceae > Agapanthus > Agapanthus africanus. The sequence continues at coordinate 116,816,813 of CM057350.1, forward strand.
GTCGTGTAATTCATAGTAATAAAGCTATCTTTAGACTATATGAATGAAACAAGGGCATAATACGTAGCAGTTTAAGCTTGATGTAAAACGTAAAATATCTTTTTCGGTGTTCTGGAGATATAATTATATTGGATCCAAGTGCGAAGCTCGTATGTTTGTTGTTAAAAGGAAAGATCGATGGATAGTAACTTCTTATAAGAGAGAGCATAACCATTAATTTATACCGTAGTTAATGGTGCAATACCAATTTTGTCACAAAAGAATTTCCAAATTCGACAGAAGTCAAATTCATAATTTGAAAGATAGTGGGGTTGATTCAAGCAAAATATATATAATACTAGTACATGGTCATGGCAAGATAGAGAATCTTGGTTACGGGCTAAACAATATGAAGAGTGAATTAAGAAAAATATATCATCAATCTATGGATGTATCGGACGCCCAAGCTACTTTAGCTTATTTGCAATCCATTCAAATTGAGAAGCCTAATTTTACTTACATAGTAAAATATGATAAAGAAAATTATATCGATACCCTCTTATTCGTGGACGCGCGTTGTAAAGCTTCCTATAAAACTTTCGGTAATGCAATTACTTTTGATACCACGTATCGAAAGAACAAATATCAAATGCCCTTTACCCCATTCACCGGTGTTAATCATTATTATAAATCATAAATATTTGGTTTGTTGTTAATGCAGAATACGTCTGAAGAGTTTTTTCCCTGATTATTTCAGCAGGGTTAATTACAATGAATAATAAGACACAGCTATCTATAATCACTAATCAAGATCATGCAATGACAAATGCTATTGCAAAGGTATTTCTGAATATAAGATATCATTATTGCATATGGCACAATATTCAGAAGTATCCTGAGAAATTACAGAGTTTATATCATCTGTAACCGGTTTTCGAAACGACTTCAAATGTTGCGTAGATAAAATTTTGACGGTTGAGAAATTTGAAAATAGGTGGTATGCGCTAGATGAAAAGTACCAAGTTATTGGGCATAAATGACTTTCAATAATGTATGGTATACGGGAGAAATGGATACCGGCTTATACAATAAGAAACTTTTCTGTAAGAATGCGAACAACCGAGCGTAATGAGCGCATGAATGCTTTTTTTAATGTTTATCTTAATTGGAACACCACAATTAAAGAGTTTGTTATGAAAACGAGAAGTGTACTATGAATGCATTATGAGCACGAGAATGGAATGGATTTTGATATGTTATTCAAAAATCGTATGTGTGCAACAAATATGCCATTGGAATTAGATGCTTCCAAAATTTACACCAAAAGCATTTTTGAAAAGATTCGGGTAGAACTTCAGAAATCTCAATCATTTAATATCGAGAAAATTTCAAAATTCGATGGAACAGCCAAATATAAAGTTCACAACGTGCTGTTTGGTCCGAAGAAAGACAATCGAAGAGTATATAATGTCCAATTTACGACAAAGGGGAAATTTTCCAAGTGCATTTGCAATCATTTTGAATCAACCAGACTATTGTATAGGTATATATTCAGAGTTTTTGTATTTAAAAGTGTGATTAGTATACCGTCTCAATATATTTTGCCAAGATTGACGAGAAATATTAATCAAAATATTGTCATGACGAGTATCGTACCACCTTTGGTACAGATGTCTGAAACATCACGGTATAGTCATTTATGCAACGAGTTTAATCAAATTGTCGTGAAAGGTGTTGCATCAGAAAATGGATACAAAATTATACTTACGGAATTGTCCAAACTTACGATACGAATATCTGAACTTCCAGTTGAAATACCGAGTATGAAAGAAGACTTGGTAGACGAAACAACTGATGATTTGAAATCCGTGAGAGATGATATTTTAAAAATACAAAATCCTTTGCAATCTAACCGTAGGGGTCATAAAAAAAATTAGATTAAATCTTGGATCGGTAACAAAAATAGTGATGGGAAAAAGAAAAAGAGGGTATCCACATGATACAACCAATTAACATTTTATAACAAAAGAACTTGTCCGAAGAGATTAATACGACATGTAAAAGACATACATTCTGGTCAACCGCCATGTTGATCAGAATAGTTTGTTATAAATAAATGATATTTGATGTAAATGAATAATTTTTGATGTAATTGAATGGTGTTTGATAAATGATGACATATTTTTGATTTTTTGGTAAATGAATGGCATTTGCTGTAAATGAATGATATTTGATGTAAAAAAAATGATACTTGATACAATATTAGTTGTTAATATTGATTGTATCAATTAATGAGGTTGTTAAATGTGTTGATATTGATTGCGTCAATCAATACCGTTGTTAAATTTGTAGGTGCAGAAAAGATAACCGCTACTTAAATCGGCGGTTAAATAGTGAGCTCAAAATATAACCTCTAATTTAAGTAGCTATTAAATATTATCTGGAGTGGGCTCAAAATATAATCACTACTTAAAATAGCGGTTAAATAGCATGCTCTATGTTGCTAGATTGAGTTCAAAATTTAACCGTTACTTAAAGTAACGGTTTTATTTTGAGCTCAAAATTTAACCGCTACTTTTAAGTAACGGTTAAATTTTGAGCTCTGTTTCAAAAGTAGCTCAAAATTTAACCGCTACTTAAAATATTGGTTAAATTTTAGGCTTAAATGTACATCATTTTCTCACAAATTTAAATCATTTACAGAAAACAAATATCAGAGTTCAGATACAAACATCAACACATATCATATATACAAAACATCAATATACATCAATAAACATCAACACACATCATATATAGATGGAGAATAAAAATAAATAAAATATTTATTATATCTTTTGGGTCGTTCTATGAAATCTAAATATTCATTGTTCAACACACAACCACATATAATATACACATCAACCATCTAAAATTTATTAAATCATTTAGGCAGTTTCTTAACAGCCATTCACATAATCAAATATCAGATCTTAAAATTTATTACATCATTTGCTGGCAAAAAATTATTGAGTTAAACAAATTAGAATTCAGGTATAGCTTTCTTTATGATCTGAAGTATGTCTTTTGCAGTTAATTTCTTAGCAGACTTTTGTCGGTTCCTGTAGATATCGCCATATAAAATATACCATTTGCTTCAACTTCAGTTATAAATGAAGAGACACCATTTTTGTATGTCTTTAATTAACATTTCTCGTATGCCTTTTTAGAGCAAGGCTCATTCAATTCTCTTATTGAATTCATTTCCATTATTTATAGCTAAAGTTGAAGCAATGGAAATAAATTCAATAAGAGAATTGAACGAGTTTTGCTCTAAAAAGGCATAAGAGAAATGTTAATCAAAGATATACAAATATGGCGCCGCTTCATTTATAGCTGAATTTGAACCAATGGCATGGTTAATACGGCGATTTCTATAGGAACCGACAAAAACACTGCTAAGAAAACTAGCTGCATGAGATATGCTTCAAACCTTAAAAAAGCTATACCTGGACTTTAAATATTTGGAAGTCAGAATGAACGCTCTTCAGCATATTCGCTATCTTTACCACTCCAAATAAACTCCGCAAATCAATACCAACGCTCACACAATCATCCTCGATGTGAGCGGATTTTTCTTTTAAGGGTTTATGATGAGCATATCCTTCGTAAATTGTTCCAAAAGTAAGTTGCTTATATTAATTTTTGCAATTAAAGACAGAAATCAACACCCCTTCTCTCTTCTAATAATAAATATTTTATCTACATGCATGAATGATATACAAAATCATGTACAAGAGGCAAGTGATAAATGCCTGATATGCTCAAAAAATACATCAACATAGGCTTTCTTAAATTCAAACAATCAAACACAAAATATAAATAAAAAAACAAAAAAATATTTTTTTCTTGAAAAATTCCTAGATCATTACATCAAGAACACAAGTTTAAGAACCAGATTATGAATCAAAACAAAAAATAAAAACTATCATAAATTGGACAATACCCAGATCATTATCCAACCCAAAAAAGGCATGCAACAAATCAAATCAGTAAAAGAGAAAAGGTTTCCTTATTTTCCTTCAAACCCCTAAACTAATAAATTCATTGATTTATGTTATAAAATCAATCCAAAAAACATGAGAATATTCCACGCTCTGCTTCCCAAAAGAACGGTAACGGGTACGTGACGAGACCCGCGGCGTACTTATTCTGAGAAGATTATTTTTCGCAACAAATACGTTAAGAGTATATAACCAATATAAAGTATGACAAGAATAAACAAGAGAATAAAATTCAACTGCTATATATTACATTCTAAATTTTCACAGAGTTTCAAACTGATACAAGATGTTGTAAACAAAGATACAATTGCAAGGAAGCCTTAAACAAGAGGCATACTGAAATAAGGTTGAAATGAAAAATATGCTTGTGATGCAAGTTGAGAGTACTCCTCCTCCGTCTCTAAGTCACCTGATGAAAATTTCAAGAAAGAGAGAAACATGGTGGAATGCTCATCAGCGAACTTACGCTCGGTAAGTCTCCAAAGAGGATATAGGTATAAATGTGATAAAGGATATGAAAGTAAGTAGAACATGAAATCAAATGTAGTAGTGGAAAATTAAGAGTGTCAATTAAACATAGCAACTATATGAGTATGGAAAGATATCATAAGCATGACAATGTATATAAGCATGGAAACGTACATGGCAATTATATGATACATGAGTATGGCAATATGGTATAGCATGTGTTGGTAAAAATAAGCGTGTAATAAGTACGTATTGGTGAGCATGAGATGATTGTCGATGCGTCATAAAAGGTCTCTATAATGGTAGACTAACTAATGTAAGTTCAAGAGTAAATGTCAACAAATCTTAAGAGTGTTCTTGAACCCAAGGGTAGGGCCACAGAGGTAAGGAACCACGGGCCCGAACAATGGGACCGCAAGCTGTGGAGGAGTCGGCCCGTGTCAAGAGAGTAATGGGACTCCTGAGATTCCGTTGGATTCACACTCAAAATACCCCAACAACCCGTGTATTCTAGATTGTAGATAATATCACAAGTTTTACCCGAATTCATGAATACAAATGAGAGAGTACAAGTTCAGGTTTCGAGTTGAATTTATATTAAGTGCATGTATTCATGTCAAGTTTCAAGTATTCATATCATGTCTAAGAATTCGTGTCAACTTATATTCATGGTTCGAGTCAACTCAGGTCAAGCATGCAATAGATTGTTCACACAGTTCATGTAGATACAATCAAATGAGAAGTCACATAGTATGAGATGAGACAAATATAATATTCAAGTAACGACCAGAAACAATGATATAAAGAAGTGTTATGTACAACTAATTACTCAAATCAATTAGATTCGGAATATAAACGAAAAAATAGCCTTTAGTGTTATGCACACGTGAGTTCCAGTCGCACATAAATACGTCAGCTAATTTGGGAGATATACCCATTTTTGTATCTTCGCGCAGAATAGATCACAATCTGTCCAGCGTTGTCGCACATTTTGAAAACATGGTTCAAGTTAATTTTTTTCGGTTTTCAGGTTTCAAAAATTACTATAAATTTGTAGGTCTTTTGGTATACTTATCCAAACAACTAAGTTCCGCGCGATTTAGATTCATGAAGCTCTAATTATGGTCATTTTAATGTCAGGGTTTAAAACAGAAATTCTGATTTCTGGACAGCCACTATGGGGTGTGTTGTCGGACATATATCGGGTCATATAGATTTCTGGGTCACCAAGTAAATAGTAAAATCTAGGCCTGTCAGTTGTGTATCTATACATCTATATTTTCACAGCGAACATCGAAAACTCAAGTTATGTCGTATTTAAAAACAGTGTACGAATCAAGACAGATTCTGTCCAGATTCGTCACTTAATTTTGTAACGCGGTATTCTATATTTTACGTTGATTTTCAGGAAATCTATATAACTAAGAAAATCTAGATATTTCGAACTAGATGTCCAAAATATTTGAAAACTCTTAATTTGGATTACATATGATAGAGTTATGGCATCTAGAATAAACCCCTTAAAAGCAGTTTTCTATATTTGAAAACAGTGAATAAAAAGACGATGTAAATCCTAATGTGATTCAATCTGAAACTTTTACCGTAGATCTAATATTCTATCTAATATATAATCTTATTTTTTTAGAATGTTCAGAAGTCGAGATTGATTTTCTAGAATTTATTTCGAATATAAGGGTATTTTAAGGTCGTATGTGTGAATAACAAAATTATGGTATTTATTTGCAACTTCAATTTTTTTAAATAAAAGATCGGGTTCATTGATATGACATGCAATATAGAGTGATATGATTCATTCATTCTCATAAACTAATAATATTACCATTTACCATGAACATGTATAAGAAAAATCGTAACGATCACTTAACACGTTATGAAGAATGTAGGCAACACATCGCTTTTGTGTACTAGACTAATTAATTTGTTTTAAATATGTAATTCAAACATTGGGATTACCAAAGTATGTGCAAGTAGAAATATGGCAAAAGGAAGAAGATTTAATAAAAGGAAGGTTAAGAGGAGAGAATCTGTAACAAGAGGGGAAAAAAGAAGAGGATGAAAGACTTACCCGCACAATCCGGTATCGTAACCGGGCCCGTCAATTCGCCAATAGTCTCACGTTGCTAATGAGACTGTGAAACTTGATGGAACACCAATGTCAACTGATTTTTTTTCTAGAGAGCTAAGATTTTGAGGATGAAGAAGAAAGGAGGAAGAACCAAAATGAAGAAGAAAAGAAAGAGAGGGTTAAAATATAACAAGTGGTTTATGTCACCATAATTCCACTTAGTTATATTCATAATCATTCTCATTATTTTGTGAGTTAAAAGGAAGATGAAATGAAAAGTCATTTGTAGGATATAAAAGATATTAAAAAATTGATAAAAATAATTCAAGACCCAGATTCAAACTTATAGCCTATGAGCTAGCAATACAATAACTTAACCAATAGGAAACAATGTTACTATTGCATATAATTAAATAAATATAAATATATACAGAGTTTCAAAAAAGAATATTTAAAAGATAAACGGGTTTTCTTAAAACAATATTTTTTCTTTCAATAAAACTGTAACGACTCTGAATTTACTAAACTGAATTTCTATTTTAATGTATAGAAATGAGTTTACAGCCTGAGTTTGAGTTATAAGTCAATTTTGTTAAATAACAGCAAGAAATAACTTGTAGTTCACTAGTAAAGCCTTGCACTGCTATGACGTAGCCCCTGTGATCGAATCCAATCAGACACAATTATTTTTTTCTGATTTTTTTTAACTTTTTGGAAGCTCAAAAGATTGTACGTGCAATACACGGGAAAATGAAAAGTTCAGAAAAATCAAACATGTGCAAAGGGGTTTAAATACAGATATTATTAGGTGACACGAATCTCGAGGCAAGAAGCACTAGATCGACCGGCCAAAACCTCATTAAGACCGGCGGGGACGGTTGGATTAAGCCTAATTTGTCCCAGGCTTTGCACACTAGTCCTTTCACCTACCCCTAACTCTCCTGCACTGTTTGATTTCCCTGCAATCAAACAGAGACCTTTCATTTCACAATTAAACCACATTTTAATGATTTTTAGTCCAAATTTTTAATTCCAAAATCCTAATTCTCCACTATAAATATCATCCCCTAGCTTGGCTCAACACCATTATGAAAATTATAGCAAATTTCTCTCAAAAAGTTCCTAAGTACAAGTGGAGTAAAGAAGAGTTAGCATGCAAGCAAATTCCGGCGAAGATCGAAGCAACATCCGGAGCTCCCGCAACACCACAAGGATTCCCTCCTCTTCCTTAAACTCTTCTTAGCGTATTCAAACCATAAGTCCCTTCCAATCCTCCTCCTTTTTCATTGCTTTTCACTTTAAATCCAATATCGGTAAAAGTGGAGTTATATCAATATCTTCTTTTATAAAACCTATAACTCCATTTCCTTTTATCATTTGGGTCAAACCACTTTTACACAATACTTATAACCTTAAACCCTAATATTTAGAATCAAATTTCATCAAAATTCTCATGTTAAATAACAATAGTAGCACTTTTTCATTAAAATACCATGAACTTTATAAACACCTCTTTTAGTATTTGTTAAAATGATACCTTAGGAAAACTTCAGGGGGTAACGACCTACCTCTCATGCACATTTGGTTTCATAGCACGATACTTATTGAACGTATTTTCATTGCGAAGTATGATATTACGATAAAATACCACATAACTTTAAAAACCGGATTTCTTTTAAATCGATATTTCTTATCCTTTGTGAATACACATCTACAACTTTCTTTAGGGGACCCGCTAATGGATGGTGCGGATTATCGCACATCTTTGGGCTAGTAAAACGAGATGCAAACCTCCTCACGGAGTATTCGATCTCGAAAAGATTTAAATACGGTTTTTAAGAAATACGAATTTTCTAAATAAAATAAAATTATTTTTAAAATTAAAATATATAAAACTTTAAATCAATATTTTCAAAATATAATAAACCTATGTTTTTCAAAAATGAAAAGTTTATCAAATGTCAATAAAATACCATCAAGATACTAAAAAGCCAAGTTTTACAGTAAAATACCATGAACTTTTCAACCTAAGTAATTATCACAAAAAATACCCCAATATTTAAAAGTCATGCTCATGACAACCTCAAGTAATACTAATTACCGTCGAGGTTTTTTTACTTTTAAACTATATTAAAAATATTTTCATAAAACCCCTCGAGATATATAAAACAATATTTAAGGACTTTAGTAAATATAGGTTTAAGCAGGATCAATTCACTTGAGCCCCAGGGAGCTGGAGAAAGTGAGTGCTTGTATATTTAAGGTAGAAAACTTAACGGAGCTATCACTGGTACTCGTCTTGGAAAAAAACACAAATCCGGCAGTCTATGTGCAGCAGTTACCGATGACTCCTAAATCTAATTCAAGAGCTAAATCAGTTTACAAGTGTCTGACTCGGTCTGAGTCCAATACAAATCTGAATCCAATATCATACCTGAATACTTGAACTTGAATATGAATACTTGAATCAAACATCAATATCAAACATGTATACTTGACTTGACTTGACCGAACCATGGTTATAACTTGACTTGACTACTTGAATACTCGATTACATCCTGAACATGACTACTTGAACATTTTGTATCCATGGTTTCGGCAAGTCTGATAATTATAATCTATACAATACATTACGCGGGGATAAAGGGGTAAATTGGTACGGAACGTATATCGTGGCACGAGAGATCACTTAAAAGACGCCTACATGAATTCTAGTGACGTTGTCCCGTTGTAACGTTTTAGAAATCGTTATGCGAATTTTTCCGTTTTAGGGTAAAATAGTCGGTATTTTCCGTTTTAACCCGATTGTGATCAAATCTCTGTATAGACTTGACGGCACCTAGTTTAGCTAGAATGAAGCTAGTTTGCGGGCTTTGGGGGTCAATTGGAAGTTTTAGTTCACATAGAATTTTTCCCTAATTAAATATTATTTTAATTTATTAATTATGCACTTAATTAGTGGTAATTACAATTTTGTTTGAGTTAATTACTTCTAGTGTGAATCTATGCTAAACTAATCACTAGAATTAGTCTTAATCCATTCTTGCCAAATATCTAGATATTTTGTGTTAAAGGAAATTATTTTTTAAAAGAAAAGAAAAGAAAAGAAAATGTGGCATAAGACTTAATGAGCATTTATTGCAACTTTAAGCTAGAAAACTCCACACACTTCATAAAATTTCACCCACTTCAAGCCTTGGCCGAGCCTTCCTCTATGTTCTGCCCTTTGAATTTCTTTGCCAATTTTCATCATTTCCAAGATCAATAAATCATCAAAATTCCCTAAATAATTCCACAAAACTCTTAAACAAATCGTAACCCATCTTTCTTCATCACAAATCTTACTTAGATCTTTAAGAAAAACATGATTTTGGAAGCTAAGGTGATGGATCTAGTTGATCTTTTGTGTTCTTGAAGAGGTATAATTTCAAACCCTAATCCTTAATTGTTAGGTTTAAATCATTATGCTAACTATTTAATTGTTTAAATATAGTTTTAAATTCATGTTTAATTCATTCATGATAATTGTGTAAAAATCAAGTTAGGGTTTGTGTTGGATAATGGTTAAAGTTAAGACTTTGAAAACTTATTCTAGTGGGAGAATGAAAATTGTTTAATCCTAATTTGTCTAATTAAGATTTTTAGCAAACTAGGTTTTACTAGAACATATTTGGGTGAGAGTAAAATTATGGAAATGGTTTGGATAACCTAGTTAAGCTATTTTGCGATGTTTGTAATCGCTAGATTTGTGTTAGCTTTAACTTGTGCTAAACTTACGGTAAAATTGCTTACTAGGTTTCGGTATAAGTTGGACGTAGGTTCAATTGGTCGTTACGAGGTTATATATATTATCTTCCTCGTATTTTATTGTGTTGTGTTTGCACGATCGGTACGATCGGAGTCTAGACTTGGTGGTTCCATAGTTTAGCAATCCTATCTAGGGTTTTGCCGATGTCGTGCGCGTTTTGTGCACTAGGTTCGCAGTGTAATTTTCTGGGCGTTATCCTTACGTTTCGTTATTTTTGTGTCGGCGTAGGATATTTAGCTTATATGATGTGTTTGTGAAATTTTAGGGTCGCAAGCGGGGACTTCGGACACTGCGAATAAAGGGAAGCAGGTGGTTGGATTTTCGTAGCTCGAGATCATCGGTGAGTAGATTTAACATCTACGGGGAAATCGCCCGTATGGCATTATGCGTCAGGGCTTGATATGATATGATAGCTGTAATGTTATTCGCATATGAGTTGATTGCGCATGAGCGTCATTGCATATTATTACCTGTTGTACCTTGATTTGTACCTACTGGACACAACACCATTACTGACGGTTCATGTTGCACGAGCACTAATTTGTATGCTACACCCACACCGTCGGTAATTGCCATAACACGCACAACACATATACATACGTGATATTGTATTGGATATGGATAATTGAGATAGTGACTCTTATTACATTTCTCGTATACCTGGCTATAGCTACATGTACATCATGCATACATACTGACATGTACACCCACATATCTTACTATAGTTGCATATACCCCTAAGCGGTATTGTATTGACATGTGATTTTTAAACGTTGATTATTATGCTATTGCGCTTATGACATGCATCATGCATACTTGCTTACATGCAGATACTTATATCTAGCTACAGTTACATGTACACCTCATATGATGATGCACTTGATTTCGGAGGATTTGGAAAACCGCATGATATATTTTAAAGCTGGATTTATTTAAAAGAGTGGTTTTCCCTTGATATGCTCATATTGCTGTTTTATGTTGCATATATCAGTTTTCATGGATTTACGCATTGAGATATGGATTTCATGTGATTTATGGATTTGAGAACCGTTGGGGTATTTCAAGAAACTATGTATTGTCCCGGTTTCTCTTGATATGATATTTCAGTGTGTCCACTCGGCAAGAAGATCGCAGATGATGGCGATGAGCCTGGAAGGCTGGGCAAGTACCTACCGGTGATTTTATTTGGACTCGGTGGTTATCGTGGGGATACCGACCGGAGTGATGTACGACATGTCATCAGGGCCAGTCGTGGGGACGGCGCCTGAGATATGAGGATTTACGTGTCGATGCTAGACATGGGTTTCGTGATTTTACGTATCGTCGATGGACATGTGTGGTTGATATCCTCATATATTTACATGCATTTTTTTCATGATGTTTTGGGTGTCGATATTTGACACTCAGGTTCCATGAGACTTACAGGATATGAGGGCCGATCTGAGAATGCGGTGCCTGAGGATTTTGGGATTTGATGTGTCAGTGAGGGACATTGGGGTTTTTCCATGCTGATGATTTTTGCATGAGGTTTTATTATATCATCCCACACTCAGAATTATTTTGATATGCATTGCTTCATATAGTTGTAGTACCCTGATGATGTACCTTTACATGATTGTTGCATATTCATATTGCCATACTTATGCTATCAGATTATATGTGATAGATTTATCGTTGTTCGTGCATACTTGAGATTACAGTATGATGTTATTTACTATTCACGAGTTAGTAACTCACCCCCGTTGCGCCACAGTGTTTTGCAGGGTTTACCCTCAGAGTAGTCGCGGTAGGGCGTCTTATCATCTCTACTTTTGCGGATACCGCTACGGTTGGCTTTGAGGCCTTTGCTTTTAGGTGGGTGTGCGGTTATCCGTTTATGTACATTGCATATCTTTTGTTGGATCTAGTATTCTCCATCTACCACTTCATGTATTTGACTTAGAGACGAGTTGTGAGGATTCGGTGTTGTATATTTATTTTGGTGACTTTGGGGTGCCGTGCTCGTGGGAGCCGGTCTTGTTGAAAAGTTTTTACCTCCTTATGCTATTTTCATTTATATTTCTTCGCTTCGGCGTCATATATATGCTTGTGGTGGTTGTCTCCGCCGTTGGGTGTGAGTTGCTCCCATTTGGGATGCTTTATTTATTTTCTATGTTGTACCCATTTTCGGAGCTAGTTTTTACAAAGAAAGTGCTGCCGAAATTTTCAAGAACGAAAACTAAAGTTAAAGATTTTTACTTGAGATTTTCCGAATGTTTTAAACTATGTTTTTCTCCACTTATCCAGTTTTGGGTGGTTTAGATTTCTAGGTTTTCGGCTTACTTAAGTTGCGTACGCCTGTTGACGTTACGTAGTTTAAGTGCCGGTTACGGGCCTAAATTTTGGGTCATGACACCCGTGGGTTATGATGGGGTCTTATACTACATGTTACCATAGTCCACGGGGTAAGATGGACTCCTCTCGTATACATGAATACCTTCTGTATTAAGCTACAAATAACAATGTTAGAATAATAACCATTATGTACCTGTACAACTTACTTGTTCATTTCACATTACTCCTTATATTCTATTTCTTCTTTTGGGACTTACCGAGCACTAGTTCGCTGACGACATTTCATTCTATTTCGTTTTTTGGAATGTTCGTCAGGAGGACAAGACTCTTAGGAGATCAAGCCTAGCTTGGAGGACTTGAACCAGCTTGCGGTATAGTCTGACTTCTAGTTCCTTGTACTTTCATTTCCTGTATGCCATTGTTTAGGCACTGCTTATTATCATTGTATCTTTTCATTTTCAAAACAGTTGTATGTAAAGATGAATGCGAATAAAGTTGCTATTTTATTTTAATACTCTTGTCAGTCTTGTACATGTTATATATTTCTTAATTACGCTTAACGTATTTATTTCTTACTAAATACGTTACGGCCTGCCACGTCACCATTTCCGTCTACTGAGAAGCGGGACGTAACAGGTTTTGTTAGTGGCCCATGCAGGTCAGTTCTGCATGAAGTCTCAAGCAATATATCACAATAATTATAATAATCAGCAACTATGAATTCCTTACATTCCTAATTTCTTAAATCTATCCTAACCATTCCTTTTCTATCAAGGTCGTGAATTCTCCCAACAACACCAGTACGAACGTCAATGGCAACACCCCACCGCCTCTTCTACCACCACCACCTACCATTGCATCTCCCATCAACAAGCAAATAGTACTGCTCGAGGCGATCAAGAGTCTCCTGGAGGGTCAGCAGCAGCAGACTGCTATCCTCATGCACCGCCCAGAAGCTGAAACATCCGGAGTCAAGCAATTCCGGGCACTGCACCCAAAACATTTCTCTGGGAAAGAGAGCCCACTAGAGGCGGAAGAATGGGCTCAATCGATAGAAGATGATCTGGTAGCAGATCAAGTGCCAAATATTGCTTGGGTGAGAGTTGCGAAGCTGCAACTAACCGACAACGCCAGAATCTGGTGGAAGGCTGAAGAAAGCCATCTCACCCAACCGATTTAATGGAAGAAGTTTCGCAATCTATTCGATGAGAATTACTTCCCTGAGACTTCCCATTTCGACATGGAGCAGCAGTTCATCCATCTACAACAAGGCTCGATGTTGGTCAAAACTGTGAATGAATACGATGTTGAGTTTACCATGCTTAGCAGGTAAGATATTATCTCAATATTCAAATTCCTGATTTCACTCATTACACTGCTAACACAAGGTCGTAACAGGTTTTCTGCACACCTGATTCCTAATGCTGAGATCCGGGCACGACGATTTCAGTAAGGGTTAGACCCAAAAATCCAAGCTGCACTCACTACAGAAGATTTCCTAACTTATAAACTTGCTTTGAAGGCTGCCCGACGCTATAAGGCAGTTGTGAAGAAGAAGTGCAGACCGCAGACTGCCGATGTGAAATGCTCTGCCACTCAGATGACAGGAGTAGCCTCTTCTAGGCCGACATTTGCACCCAGGAGACCGGGAGGAACATTTTACCGGCCCAGTCTAGACTTTTGTTTTTATTGCAAAAGGACGGGACACCTGGCGAAAGACTGCAAGCGTGCAAATGGCCTGTGTTTGGTTTGTGGCGCATCCACTCACGCCATAGGAGCATGTCCATATCACTTCAACACAGCTCCAGCCCCCAGACCAGCTATCACAGTTCCGCAGCGGCCAGCCATTCAGGCTCATGCACCCCGACTAGCTTTCCCTGCACCTGCTCCACATAGACCACCTGCACAGCCTCAACGTCAGTTCCATCAAGCACAAAGTAACATGCCTCAAGAGCAGAGAAACATGCCCCAAGGACAGAGGAATGTGCCTCCAGCAAAGAGGAATGTACCCCGACATCAGGCTTTCACAATGACGGTCGAGGAGGCCGAAGCTACAGACCAAGTCATCACTGGTAATTCCCAATCCTTTCAAAACTTTTCAATCCTTGTATATCAATATACTGTTCCTATATCTAAACCTAAACTCACACAACTTAGGTACTATACAAAATCCTTCCTACCTGCTCTAACACTCTTCGACACTGGAGCATCACATTGCTTTATGTCGCAACAGTTCATCCGAACTCATGCGATTCCAGTTAAACTGCTCATATCCAGCTGGAATGTTAGTTCAGGGAACGGCGTTTTAAAAGCAATTTTAGGATACGATCTGTGTCCAGTGGTTGTCTGTAGTAGAGAATTTTATGCGGACTTTAAGGTGCTGGACATACAGAACTTCGATGTAGTCTTAGGAATAGACTGGCTGGGAACTTTCTTTGCTATCATCGACTGTCATCAAAGGAGGGTAGTGTTCGAAATACCAGATCAACCAGTGTTCTATTTCAAGAGTGGAAACCATACCCTGGAACCTAACGTCTACAAAGCAAAACCAAAGAAGGTAATGATTGCCACATTACAAGCGGAAGAATCGAAACCAGAGGTAGTTCGAAAGTTCGAGGATGTATTCCCGGAAGATATATCAGGCTTGCCTCCCTATCTAGCTCTTGAATTCAGCATCGATTTACAACCTGGTGCGCAACCGGTAATCAAAGCTCCATACCGGTTAAGTCCAGAAGGATTGAAGGAGATCCGCATTCAGTTGGACGAGCTTCTGAAGAAAGGTTGGATTCGTCCCAGTACTTCAAACTGGGGATCTCCAGTTTTACTGGTGAAGAAGAAAGAAGGTTCATACAGGATGTCTGTGGATTATCGAGCTCTGAACGAAGTGACGATTAAGAACAAGTATCCACTACCGCGCATTGATGATCTTTTTGATCAGTTAAGTGAGTCTTGTGTATTTTTGAAGCTAGATCTTCGTTCGAGTTATCATCATGTGAAAGTTAAAGAGTCCGATATTCTGAAGACGGCGTTTAGGACTCGCTATAGTCATTATGAATATCTTGTAACGCCATTTGGAGTGACCAATGCACCTGCTATCTTCATGAATCTGATGAACCAAGTTTTCCGAGAGTACTTAGACAGGTTCGTTGTCATCTTTATCAATGATGTCCTGGTGTATTCAAAGAATCGGAAAGAACACGCCGAGCATTTACGGATTATCCTGGAGACATTACGACAACATCAGCTCTATGCTAAGTACAGCAAGTGAAAGTCTACCCTAGCACCATCATGAGGTTTAAACGGGCATCAAGCATGCAATTTTAAAAATTTCTAGGTGCTAAGTTAGACTAACTAAGGATCAAACTAGAATATTAGGGTTAGCTATGATGATATCGCAAAACTAAACTAAGAGAATGAAGCTACAACCTTTGTAGACCATGTCCTTATTTTCAAAAGCTCCGTGTAGTAGTCCACGCGACTCCACTAGGCTCCACTTGAAGTTAGATCGAGCTTCCTTTGCGATCTTCATGCCGAAAATAATCCACCCGAAGCTCCGCTAATCCAAGCTACCTCTTCACTAAACTCTTTAGTGAAGCAAACACACTACACTTAATTGCTAATCAAGTATAGGATAGTGAAGTAGGGGTTTTGTTCGCTCACTAGGGTTCTCATAAGCTCAAGATTTCACAACACATGTGAGGGATCGAGCTTGGAAGAGATGAAGAGGAAAATAGAAAGAGCTGGAGTGGAGAACTCATCATATGAGCTCAAGAAAAATGGTTAAGGCAAAAATAAACCAACACCAAAAGTGGCTCTACACTTGCTCACTTATTGAAGCATGGATAAATTTCCAATAAATATATTCAACCATGCTTCAATAGTGTTGCAAGACCAATATATAAATAATAAAAGCCATGCCTTTCCCATCCCTCAAATGTCTCCCCATTTTCACTTCATTTTCTATTTTCACAAAATAGAAAATCCAACCATGCTTCATATAATATATATATATATATATATATATATATATATATATATATATTAAGTAAATAATTAGTGAGCTATAATAATAGTTAATATATAATTATATCAAATATAAATATATATCATATTATTAAATCAACATTTGACTTAATAATCCGGTTATATCACATATAACTGACTAATATCATTTTTCTGTATATCACAAAATCAAATCAACACTTGATTCAATAATCCGATTATATCACATATAACCTAACCGATATCAAATAACCGCCAGATTAGAATACGGTATCACATACTCGTATTTAATCAGGCCCCCGCACATATCAGCATATGTGCCCTACTTCGTTTCGCTTGAACTAGAAAACTTCTGTGTGGAACTCTAAAGACTCGTCAATACGCCAACAATAGATAATGATCACATCAGTTGCCCACAAGCCGTCAGCGATACTGGCTGAATGTAACAGCTACCCAGATATTGAGCGAATAGAAGATCAACAAGCAAGCTTGTCTAAACTCTCATGAAACCTATAAGTAACACTTACCGTACAGTCCGGTCTCTTCGTCTGATATCTCGCATATCGAGTCTAGGGGTGGAATCGTCAGACCCCAATAACTTGATAAGTCATGCCGATGTATGGCCTATGACGGTATGAGAAACTACTGATAACTCTTACCAGTAAATCTCATCAACAGTCTTGGCCAGGGACTTTCTGTTATACCCAATCGAGCATAGCGCAACATCAACTCCCTATACCGGGAGAGACGAAACCCCTCCTATCGCTCATTTCCTCCATGTGACTCGGGACTGTACCCAAAATCCACCTGTTTGCATGACTCCTTTAAGCCGTGGTAAGGAGGAAATCAAAGCACAGTGGGAACCACATAAGACTCTATGACGATCTTGGGTCTACAGACTAACCTGTACCAGTGTCACCAGAGAACTGCTATCTGACGATAGGTATAGTACCATCTAGGAGTTCTCGGCGAGTCCTGTTCGGTGTACCCATTCTCTAATGAGCATATGTGTACAATTTTTGATGTCAAATACCAATGGTTATGGGATCAACCATCGCCCCCATACAGGGTTAAGAAACGTACACACTAGTCTACTTTGGAATATCGATGCCCTGTCTCGATATTCCCTCGACTAAGAACAATTGAAGGATGTCCTTGTGGACTACCCAAGTCCCAGTAGTATGATCCGCATCATAGTCCTGGTAGTCAAGCCAACATCCTAAGAGCTTTATCAACATGTATATGAGAGACAGTATAATAATACTAGTGAACATGTTAAGATAAAGGCAACCATATAGTATACTATCATGTCGAACAAGAAAGTCCTCTATATATATATCCAAACATCCACTATAGCATACAATAAAGGCCTCTAGGGTATACATATTCCTAACAATCTCCCACTTGCACTAAGACCAGTTGTTGTAGTATCGCATACCCAATATCCCAAAAAGTCTCTCGAATTACATCTGGGGGAGAGCCTTCGTTAGTGGATCCGCTATGTTATCCTTCATGTTAACTCTTTTGACCTCGATCTCCCGGCGATCTACTATCTCCCTGATCAGGTGATACCGCCTAAGAATATGTCTAGATCGCTGATAGGACCGGGGTTCCTTGGCCAAAGCCACCGCTCCATTGTAATCACAATACAAAGGTATTAGATGCTCAATGGATGGAACCACACCAAGTTCAGCTATGAACTTGTTCGTCCAGACAGCCTCTTTGGCAGTATCGTTGGTAGCGATGTATTCAACCTCCATCATCGAGTCTGCTACGGTATCTTGCTTGGAACTCTTCCAACATACTGCCCCTTCATAGAGGGTAAAGACAAAACCCGAGACCGACTTACTGTTGTCCTTATCACTCTGGAAGCTCGAATCAGTAAAGGACTCCACCTGGAGTTCACCTTTACCATACACCAAGAACATCTCTTTAGTCCTTCTTAAGTACTTAAGAATGTTCTTCACAGCTGTCCAGTATTTCTCCCCTGGATCTGATTGATACCTACTCACTACACCTAGTGAGTAAGCTACATCTGGTCTGGTACATAACATCACATACATGATAGACCCGACTGCCGAAGCATAGGGTATCCCTTGTATGCGAGCCCTCTCCAAATCAGTCTTGGGAGACATCTCTTTGGAGAGAATGATTCCTGAACAAGCGGGTAAATTACCATGCTTAGAATCTTCCATACTAAATCTCTTTTAGTATGGTGTCTATGTACCTGGATTGGGACAATCCCAACATCCATTTAGATCTATCTCTATAGATCTTTATCTCCAAGATGTAGGAGGCATCATCTAGATCTTTCATGGAGAACTTGTGTGATAAGAAGAGCTTGACCGAGTGTAGTATAGGAACATTGTTTCCTATCAAAAGTATGTCATCCATGTACAATACGAAGAAGAAAACCTTACTCTCTACAACTTTCTTGTATATATATGGTTCATCTACATTTTTTATAAACTCAAACTCTTTGATAGCTTCATCAAAACAGATGTTTTAGCTCCGCGATACCTGCTTTAATCCGTAGATTGATTTAAGCAGCTTGCACACGCTTCCGCTGCTCCCACTGTCTACGAAGCCTTCTGGCTGTGTCATATACACGCTCTCATTTAAATCACCATTTAGAAAAGCGGTCTTGACGTCCATCTGCCAGATTCCGTAGTCATGGTATGCCTCCTGATGGACTTAAGCATAGCGACAAGAGAAAAGGTCTCATCATAATCGATACCAGGTCGTTGACAAAAACTTTTTGCTACAAGTCTAGCTTTGAAAGTCTCAACTTTTCCATTTACACCAATTTTCTTCTTAAAGATCCGCTTGCTCCCGATGGGTTTTACCCTTTCAGAAGCAACTTCCAAAGTCCATACTTTGTTGGTGTACATGGATTACATCTCAGATCACATAGCATCCAGCCATTTCACAGAGTATCCACTTGTGATGGCCTACTCGAAACTAGCTGGGTCATCATCTTCCATGATGCAATCCTGGTTCCACCGTCTATGAGAAAACCGTAGTATCTCTCAGGTGGATGAGGAACCCTACTAGATCTGCGGAGTGGCTGAGGTTCGTAGGGGACTATTGAATCCTCCGGTTCCACTAAATCGCCAGTTATAGTTTGTGTAGCTGGAACTTCTTCCAGTTCTATCTCATTACCACTAATTTCTTTCACAAGAAATTCCTTTTCTAAAAAGTTGGTATGTTGAGAAACAAAAACTTTTTGTTCCTCAGTATGGTAGAAAATATATCCATATGAATCCTTTGGATATGCCACAAACTTGCACAAAACAGACCTTGCCTCGAGCTTATCCGGATTTTGCTTTTTAATATAGGCCGGACAACCTCATATCTTAACTCGTTTAAGAGATAGTGTCTTCCCATTCCATATCTCGTATGGAGTGGTAGGCACAGATTTGGTCGGAACTCTATTCAATAGGTATGCAGCTATCTCAAGTGCATAACCCCAAAAGGAAATAGGTAACTCGGCAGTACTCATCATAGAGCGCACCATATCTAATAGGGTGCGATTCCTCCGCTCTGATACTCTATTGTGCTTTGGTGTATACAGAGGAGTAAGCTGAGAAAGAATCCCATTCTCTTTTAAGTAGTCTATGAATTCCGTGCTCAAGTATTCTCCTCCCCGATCAGATCGAAGGATTTTAATACTTTTACCCGTCTGGTTCTCAACGTCCGTATCTTGAGAGATCATCGGTGAATGTAATAAAGTACGAGGAACCATTCCTGGCATGTGTAGACATGGGACCGCATACATCACTATGTATCAGTCCTAAGAGTTCAATAGCTCTTTCTCCATGTCCAGTAAACGGAGTTTTGGTCATCTTGCCTTTGAGACATGACTGACAAGTTTCAAAAGATATAAATTCGAACGGATTCAAATATCCATCCTTATACAGCTTAGCCAGTCTTGTCGCATTGATATGACCTAGTCTACAATGCCACAAGAAGGCTTCATTCATTTCTGAACGGTTCCTCTTGTGTGTGTTCTGTATACTTAAAATTGTTTTGTGATTTAGAACATATATACCGTTATACAATGTATCATACCCAATCAACACTTGATTTAGGAAAACATTCACAATATTTTTGGTATGAAATAACAGTCGCTCAGAATTATTGTGTTACCACTTGGTAATATAAGGTGATATTCGCCAACTGTTTTGGCTGCAACAATTGCACCATTCCCTTCTCTGAGGGACATATCACATTTTCCCAGTTCTCTACCTCTACTTAAATCATGTAACAAATTACATACATGAAATCCTGATCCGGTATCCAATACCCAGGACGTAGAGCAAACTGAGAAAAGGTTCTCGTTAATGAACACACCCGAAGAAGATGCATCAGCATGCTCCTTCTTCGTATGGGTGGCGTGGGAATCCCAGTATTCTACTATTCCTTGCTCTGACTTATGACAGTCATAAGATAGAACGGAACCTAGCCCAGTATAATAAGTGGGTTCGGTCAATACATCCATATTATTATCTTGATTAAGGCGTGTCATTGGTCGCTACCAGGATAGAGAGAAGGATAATCACTTTTGCGTGCGCTCTTTGCAAGATTAGATTGGTTATTATTTTATCTAATCCGGATGGCTCCCACTATTTTTATCAAATCTTCCTTCAAACCTTAAAAAGTAAGATTAGCCGGGATTAATTACACCCAACAAGTTCGCCAATCGTTCGGCCAGGCAGGTATTGGTACTTCGAGGGAGTCTCCCCATGCTTTCGCATGGAACTAATTAAATAATCTCGTTTCCGCAGGGGCATAACCCCGTTAACACTTTTCTTAGACACCTAATGGATCGGCTAATTGTAAAGTGAAAAACTCTCTCAGGAGTAACACTTACTCGCAGTGGGTATCGGGATCCAACTATCTCATGGAAAATATGCAATCTCATTACAAATTTCAACACTTGAAATTCCCAATATCTATTTTTACCCCTAATGACCTATGACCTTGACGGAGGTCAACAAACCATAGGCCGCTAGTCAAGTACAACCCATTCATTTCATGATTGAATTAAACCCACCCGCACGATCCTTGACGGAGGTCAAAAAGGTCGTACGACTATCCTAATCCAATTGCGTCATATGCAGCAGATAAGCACTAATCAGCTACTGTACACTACACCTTGACGGATGTCAACAAATACAGCACGAATACTAAATGGCGCTTATCTGAAATGACGGAGGGCTACGACTGGTTTTGAAGAAAACCTTTAACGTAATGAACTTGATATCGTTGTAAAATCTAGTGTTTTGAAAAGGAGTGTTTTTTGTAGGTTTTGTAGGTTTTGCTAAAGAGTGTTTCCCCCAATCAGAGCAAAGCTCTGTTCAAATTTTCAAAATTTGAAATGAAACAGCGCTTCCCAAAAGCGCCAGCAAGCAGCGTTCACGTGCAAAGCACGGGTGCGCTGGCGCTATGAGCGCCAGCGCTCCAGCGCTCTGAAGCAGTGCTCACGTGCAAAGCACGAGTGCGCTAGCGCTAGAACTAAAATGTTCTCCACCGTTGGATCAAAGATCCAACAAAGATGATAAATCATCAAGTTACCAGAATAAAATTCTGTTAAGAAAATATTCTTCAGAATCTTTCCAAACAAAAAGATTTTACTCTGTAAATCATAGCGCCGTCAGATCAAATGATCTAATGGTGATTAAAAATCACAATGGTGCAGAATAAATTCTGCATGAGAAAAGATTTCTCAATCTTGTTAAAAACAAGAAGATTGCTTTCTGTAAATCAGAAGCCCTAAGATCAAAGATCCAGCGATGGGGAAATCCCCAAATCAATTAGAGAAAAGATCTCCTTAACCGATTGAACAAATCAGCCTTCACTATATAAAGGCCTCAAGACTTCAAGTCTAAAAGAGAGGAACCCTCCCATAAACTTTGAAAAAGTTCAGAGAGAAGAGCAAAGCTCTCGGTAGAAGAAGAACTTTTCTTCAAGGTAAAAATAGAGAGATAAAAAATCTCATCAGAAAAATAACTTAGTTCTTATACCAGATCATAGATCTTTAAGACAAATTGTCTTTCACAAAAGAGATTATAACATCTCATTATAAAAAGGGGAAGAATAATTCAATTCTCTTAGGATCATAGATCCATAAAGGCAAAGGCTTTCACCAAGAACATAAGAGATTGAAACATCTCCCATAAAATAAGAACTTTGTTCTTAGATTTATGAGACAAAATCTCTTATAAGAGAGAATTTAATTCTCAGAACGCAGAACTGATCAAAGTTGCATAAAAGAAGAGCCTTAGCGCTCCAATTTAAAAGGAGCGCCTCAGCGCTCCAAATCTAGCGCACAGCGCTGCAGAGCCTTAGCGCTCCAATTTAAAAGGAGCGTCTCAGCGCTCCAAATCTAGCGCACAGCGCTGCAGAGCCTTAGCGGTCCAAATTTAAAGAAGCGCACTGCGCTCATTGTCTGGCGCATAGCGCCAAGCGTGCCACGTGCTCCTCATGTGTGCGCTACTTCGCCAGAAGCGCACAGCGCTCATTGTCTGGCACATAGCGCCAAGCGCGCCACGTGCTCCTCACGTGTGCGCTACTTCGCCAGAAGCACACTGCGCTCATTAGCTGGCGATCAGCGCCAAGCGCGCCACGTGCTCTTCACGTGTGCGCTACTTCACCAGAAGCGCACTGTGCTCATTGGCTGGCGATCAGCGCCAAGCACGTGCTCCTCACATGTGCGCTACTTCACCAGAAGCGCACTACGCTCATTGGCTGGCGAACAGCGCCAAGTGCGCTATGTGCTCCTCACGTGTGCGCTACTTCACCAGAAGCGCACTGCGCTCATTGTCTGGCGCATAGCGCCAAGCGCGCCACGTGCTCCTCACGTGTGCGCTAAGAGAACATAAACTGTTCTATAAATAAAGGCCCCAGAGCTATAATGAGTGCTCAGCACTCAATAAAAGACAAAAAAACAATTGTCAGAACCAATGCTCGGCATTTCAACTGAATGGGCCGAGCCCAAGTTGGCCGCAGAACCCTATTTCAGATTCATTGAGCCCATATGCTCATAAATTTTTAATCTCAGTCCCAAATTGGACTACAGATCTCCCAACCAATATTGGTTCAAGGGTACATCTCTTCACTCCTCTGATATTTATCGTTGTAATCCTTCAACGTCTTCAGAGAGGTGACGGGTCCCGACAACCAGACATTCCATAGACTGTGGGGTCCTTAAACTCATGGACTATGATGTCCTTAAACTTTACAGACTATGACGTCTTTAAACTCGACCACTAAGCCCCTAAACTAAAACAATAGAGCCCAAATGCTCTTTTGTTGGATCTAAATGATCCCGTTAAGTAGATCTTAGTCTAAAATTAGACTAACGTGTCCTTAACAAACTGTTAAGTTGATTTTAGTCTAAAAATTAGACTAACGTATCCTTAACAAATGTTTAAGTTGATCTTAGTCTCAAATGAGACTAACGTATCCTTAAACCCAAAGCAAAACCCAAATCTAAGAAAATACGGATTTGGACTAATCCACGCCCTACGGGCGACCACATAAATTAGTTCCCGTATACAATCCACGGGCAACCAAAAACAAAACAAACACACACGACGCGAAGTGACCATCTGGAGAAGGAGAAAGTGGTTACCGCGATGCGGTAGCGTAATTAACTGCAGGAGATTGCGCCTGCAGGAAAGAGCGTCCCCACAATCAAAAACCCCTCAAACGAGGGGAAATCTGACGAAGTCCGCTACATCGGCAGCATCCGTCTAAGCCTCCGATATACGGTGCCATAAATCAACTTGGCATCTTTGGAGAGGTGGACGGATAAAACCAAATAGCATCCGCCCCCAAATTCAGGCAAGACGGACCTACGCGGTCGCATCTCTGTGTTTCGGCGGAGAACAGATTCTGGCACGCCCGGTGGGACCTTTTCCTCTTTCCACTGCACACTACATATGTCGTGTTTCGCGAACAAGTTGCAGTTTGACATGGTTGCCTTTGGATATGAAGTACTAAGATTTGGTATCTTTCTCCGTGCAGAAAAACAGAAGATCAATGGCTTCAAACTGCACTAACTACGACAACTCACAATCCGTCCTTGCTGGAGGAGTGACTTACGGTCCTCAAGCGGCCTCCCTTTTTACAATGTCGGTGGAACAGGTGACGCGAGTCACCATAGGGTTATTCTTTGGGACCGATCCTACCAACAAGCTTCAACGTTCAGATGTCGTCACAAGAAGCTATGAAGAAGTCGGTCTTTGATCGGCTTGCAACCACCATGGCCCCTCTCAGCGGGTCGTCCAACTCCAATGCCTCAGTCTTCGACAGGCTGGGCCAAAGCTCAAGTGGGCCAGCAAAGAGGCTCGCAATACCAGAGAAGGACACTCCAACTCCTGTTACAGTTGAGGTCGTCCAAGCTGCTCTCCCTACTCGAAGGTCGGCTTTCGACAGGTTGGCCATCCCCTCTCAGCGGACGTCGGTTTTCGATAGGCTAACGACGACGATGACCCCTTATCAGAGCAGGGGGCATGAAGAAGCCACCCCCACAACTAAGCCGGTCTCATCAGCACGATATGCTCGCCGTCGTCACTGGCGCCGAGTAAGGAAAGCTGGGGGCAGCTCCCCTTCCGGACTCACCCCACCAGCTCCAACGATAGAAATTGCTGCTGTTGTTCCAACTGGGAATAGCTTTGAACCACTCAGGAGGCTCTGCAAGAACTCTCCTATTGCCGTGCTGAAAAGATCTCCTCTACCTATGGAAAATGTTACAAAGGTAGAGTCCGAACAACCCCCTCAGCGGCTGTCCTCCAAAATTCACAAGGTCTGGCGACAGGTCCAAGACTCCGTGATTGATCAAGACTACCCCCGCCGACAGAAAAAGATAAAAGTTCGATGAGAAGGGGATCACCCTGTCAAGCCACAGAAGGTGTCATCTGTTTGGATGCACGCTGCAACGGCTCCCTCAACTTCGACCGCCTACAAAAAAAGGAGGCCGGAGAAGATCCCTGCATCTTTGGCAAATTGCAAGGACACTGAATCTAAATGCCCCAAGTCTGAGGGCATGGTGGTGCATATTATTTATATGGCTTCCGGAAAAGAGGATAGTTGTATCTTTACAGGTCACCGACCACTTACACGGTCTGTAACTAAAGCTCAAGAGCAACAACAACAAAAACTCCAAGAAATACTGACAGCCATGGCTACACTCACTGGACCAAAAGCAGGCCCGGAGACATCTTCGGAGCAGCGTCATGAGCAGGAAACGGATGCCGAATTCCTTCGGAGAATGCTTGAGAAGAAGGACAAAGAGGCTGCGGAACAAGCGGCCAACATAAAACAAATAGCCCTTTTATTCCAAGATATGGTGGGCCTGATGATCCAGCCGGACCCTCCAGCCGAAGATCCTCCAGTAATAATTGATGATGATAGAGGAGAGATATCAAATCCTCTGCCGGCTCTGTCAACAGCCAAGGAGGAGACCATCTCCAAAGCCATGCTCGATGATTATATAGCTTAGCAAATACGAGCTCATCAAGCGAATGAAGCAACCGGCCAAGTCGTCAGAACTGAGAGACCATATCCAGGACGGTACGATCAGATAAAGTACCCGCCAGGATACACAATTCCTAAATTCCATGTGTACAAGGGGACAGATAATCCCCATCAACATATCGCTCAGTTCAGGGCTCTCTGCGGCAACACTGGAGGGGATGATAAGCTACTGCTTCGCCAATTCGTCGGCAGCTTGGCGGAGACGGCGTTCGGATGGTACTCAGAGCTTCCCAACGACTCCGTCAAAACTTTTACGAAGATGAATTGTTGTTCACCCAACGTTTCGCCAGTGCTAGTGAGCGCACCCCGATCATCGCGTTAATTAACGCCAGAGTGAAGCCAAGCGAAACATGGGTGCAGTATGCAATACGGTGGCGGAATCTATGGTCGAAGTATGAGTAGCACATCGAAGAAGCGCCTGTGGTAGGCATGTTCGTAGGGACCCTCGACCCTCAGGCGACTATTTCATAATTCATGATGTTCTTCAAGCCAACTACTTTCCGGGCCTTGATTAACAAACTGGCCCAAATGGATCAGATGGGTCATAGACCCTCTTCTTCGAATTTGGAATCTCGGAACGAGAAAAGGAAAGGGAAAGCGACCTTCGTCGCCAATACTCAGCAGTAGCCCAGTGGTCCAAAGCCAACTGATCGCCAAGATGAAAGACGGCGATTCTTCAATGAGAAACTGAAGCGTCCTTATTCGTTTCCCCGGGATAAAACGAGGAGACTGTTCGAGCTGGCGGTGCGCAACAGGCTCATCACCTTGCCGGATCCAAAACGCCCATTGCAACCCGGTGAGGCCAATAATCCTAATTATTGCCCCTATCACCAAGTGGTAGGCCATCCAATCGAAGATTGCTTCGTCTTCAAAGGCTGGATTGAGGACCAATACCAACAGGGCAAATTCGCACTGTCCGAGAATTGGAAAGTAAGTCCGCCTCAGCCGCACGCTCTTAAAAGGGGGAACACACCGGGGGCATCATGCTCTTTTATAGAAGAAGCTCCATGGGAGGTCGCTCTTTCAGCCAAAACAAAATGAATGCTGAAGGATCTCCAAACATGCCCAGCGATCAGATGGAAGAGTCCATTAGAACCCAAGATCATCGAGAGAATGCTGAAACCACGCCTGACGCAAAGAAGTGGTGGCGATAGTCAAAACGCCCATGCCCGGCCGTCAAAGTCTTCAAAGAAAAGAAGAAGACCAAAAAGCCCGTGAAGCCTAATGACAAGCGCACGAACCTGCAAAAACATATTGACGCGTTGGAAGAATCTAACCAGAAGGCGCGAACTCCGGTCACACTCCAAGAATTCCTCAACCATATCCTTGAAGATGGAGATGGCGACGAAGATGAGGGAGAAGACTCATCAGATGAACCTGAGGATTATGTGGCAAGTTGCCACGCGATCTCTCACTCGTTAATAAATGGTGAAAAAGCTCCTGATACAGAGAAACTGGGGGCAAATCCCGAACTAGAACTCCTAGGACCGTCAGACGAGATGATTGATGTATTCCTGAACGAAGCTCTTCTGAAAAGCAAAGCTAATCGAGAGCGTGAACTGGCTATATTCGAAAAAGCCAAATGCCGGCGACTGAATGAAAAGGTTGAAGCACTCCAACCAGATCGAAACACGTTCGCCGCAGACAAAAGCAGGTTCAAGATAAGGAAACGGTTTGCTAAAGCCCTGTCGATGGGAATGAAGTTGCCCTCGTTCGGAGGAAATTCCCCTGGCGATATACATCTTGATGAAGCAGGCGTACATCCTAACTTCTGCTTATATCATCAGAGGATTGCACACCCTACCGAAGAGTGCATGGCCTTTAAAAATTGGTGGCAAGGATACGTTACCCACCGGCAGCATTTCAAGCAGATTAAGCGCAAGATACGTCGAGAGCAGAAGAGCGCGACAAATAAGCGCAAAAGAACTGCCGGCAATTGTCACATGGTTGATAGCAAGGGATCACAAGTTCTTACCTTCGGAAGTGATTCTGATGAAGAAATAGCCCTCGGCCCTCTCTTCAAGGAATCCATCTCTGAAACAGAAGCGATGAAGACCTGCGAGAACATTCAGCTGCGCAATCGCACGTTACCTGAAAAGAATCTCAGACCCGCAAACAAGGGATCGAACAAAAAGGATAAGGGGAAAGAAAGGGTCCCTGAGGATATCGCCCTCGATGACCGAGTCGTCGAAGAGCTGGCATCCAAGGACCCACCCAAGAAAAACAAGGTGGATTACAACATTCTGGTACACCTGAGGAAGATACCCTCGCAGCTAAGCATTCTCGACGCCCTTCTGCTATCCAAAGAGGCGAGAGATTCTCTGATCAAGGCATTACAAGAGCCTGACCAGTTTTAAGCTTTCCTCGCCGAAGAAAAGATGAAGGACGAGCTGGAAGAAAGTCACACAGCTGACATCACCTTCAGCGACAAAGACCTCCTCCTCGGGACATGCGAGCATAACCGTCCTTTGTACGTCACCGGATACTATCATGACATCAAGATAGGGAAGATCCTGGTCGACAATGGATCCTACGTCAACCTTCTCAATGTGAGAGTGTTGAAAGAGATTTGCATGAGCGTTCAACACCTCGCTCGGGATAAAATCACTATCTCCGGGTTCGACTCCCAGTCATCACGGACGCTCGGGTCTGCGATACTGACGTTACGCTTTGGGCTGCTCGTCACTGATATTAAGTTCCATATCATTGACGCCAAGACATGCTACAACGCTTTGCTCGGCCAGCCTTGGTTACACGAGTACAACATTATCCCCTCTACACAATATTAGTGTATGAAGTATTTCAAATATGGACTTGAATACACTGTAACAGGGGAGCTGAACCCATTCTCCGTGAATGAAGTCCGAAAGTACGAAGATGCAAAATACTTCTTGCCAGACTTCGAAGACACGGAAAGGTGCCATAAGCCGGAGAATAAGCAAAAAGCTATCACCACCATTCCGGTCTTCGGGAGCGATACCAAGGAGGAGGAAGAGATAGTCTATTCAGGACCGCCCCAATGCAACAAGCCAGGACCGTCCACCCCTATTCTGGTCTTCGGCAGCGACTCTGAAGATGAGGTCAATGCAGTATTTTCTGTTCGGCCATCAATACAAACATTCATTAGAGATGATCAGAGTTTGCAGATCGCCATGGTTCTGCAAGAGCATTACAAAGAGCTTGACGCACTTGATACCTATAGTGTGCAAGAACTGCAGACGTTCTACGTCCCTCCCAGACGAAGAGATGAAAAGATGACCCTATTTTATCAATCCACGAAAACCAAAGTGAAGAAAGAGATCTGGCATGGTGCTGATTTTACGCTTGATAGGCTTCAGCCCATCCGTTTGCCCAGATACTACACAGAAGGATTAAAAAGGCTGTTGAGGCACCAAGGCGTACCCTTGAAGCAGACCGCTCGACAAACTCAGTTCTACAACAGGATCTGGAACGTCCCCGGAACTCAGCGAAAGTTGCCCAGTAGGAGAATGGAAACGATCGGGCTGGGATATGTTCAATCCAAGAAACGAGAGCGATTCCATGGCTGCTACGTTATACATGACTTTGATGAAGAGAAAGATGCTCTGTTAGAAGACGCTAACTGTCACGCCCCGCTTCCCAAAATACGGAATACGAGGGGTAGACAAGGCCAGCCATGCTCCTACGGTCAAGGAAAGGTCCTGCCGTAGTCACACTTCGGCTTCTAGTTTTTTCATGGTAAACAGTAAATAATGCGCAGGTAATGAGAAATGCAGTAACTGGAACAAAACAGTAAAATGAACTGACCTGATGGAAACAAAAGATATAACTCTGGATAGCTAAACGAGATGTCCGTGAAGTATGTCCAGTCCTGGTCCAGGCTAAATCTTCTCTTCACACTGAGCATGCATACTCAGGTCGTCAGAGCGACACAATAGCAATATAATGTATATAAAATCATGTGACAATTCTAACAGTGATAATAGGCATAAATAATAGTAGATCAATGGCAGTATGTATATGGACATGTAGTAATCAATGCAGCGGAAACAGCAGAAGCAGTAGAAAGATATGCCACATATGTCAACACAGTATGTAAGGTATAACAATGCCAGTATCCCTATCAGTCTCTAAGTCTCACTGTACGGGTCACTAAGCCTATCGTCAGTCTAAGTGTGAGAGTCAACCACTCGCGAGTGTCCTCCACCCAAGGGTAGAACCCAAGGGCAAGGGACCACGGGCCCAACATGTATATCACGGTGATAATCACATACCCTGTAAATCTCCATATATCTCCCTAAATATGTAAGCCGGCATGGGACTCCCGAGATTTTGTTGAACTCACACTTAAACTACCCCACACCCCGTGGTCTACATCAAACGCTAACCATAACCCTAAATACTAGTCGATCCGTGACAAGTCTGCGCGAGAACTGGAGGCAGGACCTCCATCAAGCATGTCCCGACTAATACCTAAGATAAATAGCAGTGTATGGTGCCTTATCTGTGACACTCGTGCAAGAGCTTCCATAAGTGTCCCATACCACTTATAGTCACACGTACACGTGTCCCACAGACGTCGACAATGCAATATAATGATAAGGTTCACTGATTGTGTACAAGTACGTATCACTTTCACTTATTCACTGTTACACGAACACTGACGTACTTGCCACAATCATCACTAATACCTAACACTGGGTAATGCACGTTATCACTAGATTATCAATGCAAAGACATGTATATGATATGATGCGTGAACAGTAAATAAGCATGATTAGGATGTTATGAAACAGTATTCTACCACTTGCACGATTTATCATAAGTCATATGTTTACAGTTTAATGAAACAATGAACGGGGAATAAATAGTAAGTTCAGTTATCTATCCATTGAGTTTAGTTTCATGCCAATCGGGTTCCAGGATCATTAATTATAGTCATTTCATTTTAAACGTTCACGGCTGGAAATCTGGTTTCAGAATCAGATATCCGTTTCGCAACGCATTTTAATCCCAGTTGGGATCAGATTTTAGCGATACTACAGTTGGATGAATTCTAGGGTTTTCAGTAAGGTTTTCAACGCAATAGACGGATCGTCAATCTCATCTGCACGTCAGGAGTTATACACTGTTTAACACTAATATGTCAGTTCTGATTCTGTTGGGACTGTTATGCGTCCCGATCTTTTAAATTGCAGATTAAATAACAATTGATAACTAAATAGGATGGAACCACTTGTGTTGTCTATATAACAGATTTACCCATACTAAACAGCGGAGTTCCGCAACCAACGAGTTAAGGAAATCTTGTGGTACCCATTACGAAACAGCAAGCAACAATTGGAGTCGCCCTGGACTGCAGTCCAGAGTCTCACTCCGATCCAAATATCGTCACAGGTTAAGTACAGGAATATCTTGAAACTAGTATAGGGTTAAATTTCGTCGAGTTGGCTTCGATTTGAGCCCTAGAACGTATCATTCCAGTGTGTATATAATTTATGGCGAATTTAACGGTTTTCAGGTACAATAAAATTCCAACTTTACGAGTAAACTTGAGGGTAGTTGTTTTAATCTTTAACAGTCGTATTTTCTAATGAAATTCACACACTAGAATCATAGGCTTACGGGCCAACCTATACAAGTGAGTGCCGTCAATTTAAACGAGAATTCCCATAGGGAACACGCATCGAACAGTTGAGTCGTATAATTTAACAGAAAGTAAAGCATGGAATACATATACGATTATGATTTGTAATTAATAATAAGTAGCATGTAGCAAGTGGGGACTTGCCTGGAGACGTTGGGGCACACGGCAGCGGCAACGACCCACGTGCGGCACGGCAGTGACACATGCGCGAGCGACAACGTCAAGATTTGGCCTCGGCTTGAACTAGGTGGCACGGGCTCGATTGATAGGAGAGTGAGAGAGAAGGGATTAGAGTTGTAGAGAGAGAGATTGAGAGGGGCAGAGAGAGGGAGTGAAAGAGAGGGCCAAAGAGGGAGAATGAAGCAGTGAGAGAGAGAGAGTGAGAAACTCAGAGAGAGAGAGATCAGAGAGAGATTGAGTGAGAAAGAGACAGAGATTAGGGAGAGAGAACTGGAGAGGTTGGGAGAGAGGGGAGAGACAGAGAGATAGAGAGTGAGAGACGAGTAGAGAAGGAGATGAGAGAATAGAGAGAGGGAAGCAGGGGAGAGAGAGGGTGATGGGTTGCAGGGGAAGAGAGAGGGTGATGGGTTGCAGGGGAAGAGAGAGTGAGAGGGATGACGATGACGACGATGATGTTGATGATGATGATGCTACGGGGAGTCGACGAGACGTAGAGAGGGGCTCGCCGGCGAGGGGCGCAGGGGCTCGTGCTCGGGTGTGCAGGGAAGTGGGAGAGAGGAAGTGGGGTGCTCGTGATCGAGGGTGGAGGTGAGGGAGGTGAGGGTGACGACGTTGATGGTGGTGTCGAGATCGAGAATGTGGTGGTCAGAGTTGAAGGTGAAGCGGAGGGGACTGACTTGGGCTCGAGAGAGAGAGGTCGAGACAGAGGAAGAGAGAGGGGAGGAAATTATGAGAGGAGAGAGAGGCGCGCGTCGTGGAGTCGGTGAAGGCGAGGAGCGCGGCGACGTGGTCGCTGGCGTTAGCAGAGGAGGCGGCATCGGTTACGGCGAGGAGAGCGTAGGCGCAGTAACGAGCGGGAGAAAGAGCCGTTAAGGGAAGAAAATGAATAGGAACGGGTCGGGTCGAGTTGGAGAAGCGGGCGCTGGGATGAGAGAGTGGGCCGGGCCGAGGAATTATTAGAGAAAGAAAGAAAGAGTTGTGGGCTTAGGGAATTAAAGGAAAATTGGATGAAAATAAAAAGGAGTGGGCTCAGGCAATGGGCCGTAGGAGAAACTGGGAAAATAAATTGAAATGTGAACAGGCTGCTGGGGAAAGATTGGGCTGAGGATCTGGGCTCGGTCAGAAATAAAATTTTAATATGAAAAAAAATGGTATAGGCTGGGGTTTTAAGAATAATAGGGAAACTTAAATTTAATAAATAGGGAATGGGCTCACTAGAAGAAATGGGCTGAGGAAAGAGTGGGTTGGGCCGGAACAGAAATAATAGTAAGTAAAACAAAATGAAGAGACCGGCTGGGAAATAAAATAGGGGAGTGCAGAACTAAAATAGATTGGAAAATTTTAAAATAATGAATAGTTATAAATAAAATTTTATAGGTGAAAAGGAAATACGGGTATAGACGCACAAAAAGGGCTGGGTATTACATCATACCACCCTTACAAAAATTTCGTCCTCGAAATTTAAAAAAAAAATAAGCTATAAAATAATAAGCTAAGAGTCATCATATCGAACACTAATACGTAGTGATTTACTTAAAACGGGTAGACCAGTTTTGAGGGTATATATATATATATATATATATATATAAGAACCACATACAAATGATAGGCCTAAAAGGTATAATGCAGGAACAGTATAAGGGCAACTACAAGTATACAAGAATATAAGTCACAATAACGAATAATAATAATCAAAGGGTGTTCGATAGAAGTCGAAACCCAAATATGTGTACATCTAAGCTTATCAAAAGTAGGCAGAAAAATAAGTATAAGGTTCAACCATTTATAATAGTAATCATAGGCACAAAATCCGAAAATAAAGTAACGACAATAAAGTATTGAAAATTAGTCGGTAGGTTAAAAACATTTTTAGGATAATGTATCGATCGAGTAGTTTTAAAACAACTTAGGAAACTCATATAGTGAAAATAAGAAACATGGAACAAAAATATGCGCGGTGTAAGGTTGCGCTACTGAAAATGAGAATAATAATGGTGTACTTAAAATACATAAAACAGAGTAATCAATAACACACACCCTTTGATAAATTCAAAATAATGAAGGGTTAGTGAACTCGGAAGTTTCTCCAAAATTTTCTCCTCCCAGAAAGATTACAAACGAGGCACAGGCGAAGGATGGAGGGTGGACCTCAAGAGATCGGGTGTGGTACTAGTTAATCTTAGTGAGGGTTAAGACAAAGTACGGAGTAGAGGTGGACAGATCTCAGTAGGAAAATAACTGTACATAAGAAATGATCAAGTAGCAAGTGAACTAAGAAGATCGAGAAATTAGCGAACTCAGCAATTTATTTCATCCCAGTAGATTTTAAACAAGGTATTCCCAAGGACGAAAGGTGGCCCTAAACTCTACACAGATTTATTTGGCCAGATAAAACAACATCAAAAAGAAATCCCGTCAGTCGCGATTGTGGAGATTCAGCAGGCTGCGGTAGGCTCGCGCACTCAGGTAGGGGCGTCCATTTCCATAGCGCCTCGCAGGTATCTCCATTGGGAGTTCTTCCACCGCAGGGTCTTAATCTTCTGGTCCTTCTTTCTCGGATGGAGCTTCTTCATCGAGGTCTGATTCCATGTGATCCTCTCCTTCTGGGTTCTCTTCCATGGGGTCTTCTTCCACTGGATTTTCTTCTATCGGGTCTTCCTCGGGATCTTCCTCTATCGGGTTCTCTTCAGGGTCTCTTTCTTCTCCGTCGGAATCAGCTATCATGTTAAACTCTGGGGCGGCTGCTCCTTCGTCTTCGGAATCGCTGTTTTCGCCAATGACCTGGGGACCGTTGATCTCATCGTCAGAACTCATCAGCGTGCGGTCTAAGGAAACGCATGACTGTGCATCCTCATCTAGATGCGGCGCTGCTCCGGGGTGGGCCATGGCCTGAAAAGAAAGTGTCATGATTAAACAACGGAACACATCAAGAAAATAGTTAAGCGTACGAAGTATAGAAAGATATGCGATGGCAGGAATTTTAAAAGAATCAAGATTAAAATGTTGTGCTAATGAATAGTATGAACAAGGGAAATGACAAGAGAATGATGCATATATTACGATTCAAATTTTATTTCATTCAACTAAAAGTTCGACGGATACAAAGGTTCAAACGGAAAGAAATGTTTATAAGAGGATGACAACATAATACTGAAATTGGAAAACATAAAAATTCTTCTTTGATTGCTAGACCGCTGCATCATCGTTACACGAGTTGAATCCTGTGTTGGGTCTGCTTTATTCTCAAAGTTCGAACTACGCAATAATCATCACTTGTCAGAAGTGTGGAGAGTGGACGAGCCTCCTCCTTATAGTTCCTTCCTTTCTGGGCAACCGTTGATGAGATGTTTGTTGGACCCGCATATCAGACATTTCCCTTGGGCGCGGCGACAATCCCTCTGAAGATGTCCTGGCCTCTTACAATACCCACAACATGGGGTCTTCTGATGTTTCTGTCGCGGGGAAACAAATTGGCGCTTCATCTTCTCCTCTTTTCCTCGTCTAACGGGGATCCCTTTATGATTGGAGACTCCCGCTGGTGCCTGACTCACCTGCATTCTCAGTCCCTCAGCTAACAAGTCGTTTGTTCGCTCCTGCGCTTCTTTCAAACCTTGCAGTACACTCAGGATCTCAACGGTCTTATCCTGGGGAGTGAAGATAGAAGAAGAGTCGTTGAAAGGCATGATCCTGAAACAATAATTTTGAAAATGATATAAGGCACAGGCTAAAAGAATCAAGATATAATATGGATTGGACAAAGATTCAAGAATATCATATGTGATGAAATTCATTGCAATTGGAAAATCAACTGTATGATTCTAAGTCACTTAAACAGAGTATGGTAGTGTAACTGTGATTTAGTTCACAATCACAACCACGTAACTTCGCCAAGTCACCTGAAACCCTAGTGAATGGATAGCTGAACACACGATGTGAATATGAATCAAGGATATCAAGTTTACCATCTGGACTAAGGAATGTCTTAGATTGCCAAGCTATATACGAAAAACTGCAACCCTAATCTAAGCAAAACCTGGCTCTGATACCAACTAAACCATGTCACGCCCCGCTTCCCAAAATACGGAATACGAGGGGTAGACAAGGCCAGCCATGCTCCTACGGTCAAGGAAAGGTCCTCCCGTAGTCACACTTCTGCTTCTAGTTTTTTCATGGTAAACAGTAAATAATGCGCAGGTAATGAGAAATGCAGTAACTGGAACAAAACAGTAAAATGAACTGACCAGATGGAAACAAAAGATATAACTCTGGATAGCTAAACGAGATGT
Organism: Agapanthus africanus; assembly: GCA_030015575.1. Taxonomy (NCBI): domain Eukaryota; kingdom Viridiplantae; phylum Streptophyta; class Magnoliopsida; order Asparagales; family Amaryllidaceae; genus Agapanthus; species Agapanthus africanus. Next base: position 116,853,168 of record CM057350.1, read on the forward strand.
CCGTGAAGTATGTCCAGTCCTGGTCCAGGCTAAATCTTCTCTTCACACTGAGCATGCACACTCAGGTCGTCAGAGCGACACAATAGCAATATAATATATATAAAATCATGTGACAATTCTAACAGTGATAATAGGCATAAATAATAGTAGATCAATGGCAGTATGTATATGGACATGTAGGAATCAATGCAGCGGAAACAGTAGAAGCAGTAGAAAGATATGCCACGTATGTCAACACAGTATGTAAGGTATAACAATGCCAGTATCCCTATCAGTCTCTAAGTCTCACTGTACGGGTCACTAAGCCTATCGTCAGTCTAAGTGTGAGAGTCAACCACTCGTGAGTGTCCTCCACCCAAGGGTAGAACCCAAGGGCAAGGGACCACGGGCCCAACATGTATATCACGGTGATAATCACATACCCTGTAAATCTCTATATATCTCCCTAAATATATAAGCCGGCATAGGACTCCCGAGATTTTGTTGAACTCAGACTTAAAATACCCCACACCCCGTGGTCTACATCAAACGCTAACCATAACCCTAAATACTAGTCGATCCGTGACAAGTCTGTGCGAGAACTGGAGGCAGGACCTCCATCAAGCACGTCCCGACTAATACCTAAGATAAATAGCAGTGTCTGGTGCCTTATCTGTGACACTCGTGCAAGAGCTTCCATAAGTGTCCCATACCACTTATAGTCACACGTACACGTGTCCCACAGACGTCGACAATGCAATATAATGATAAGGTTCACTGATTGTGTACAAGTACGTATCACTTTCACTTATTCACTGTTACACGAACACTGACGTACTTGCCACAATCATCACTAATACCTAACACTGGGTAATGCACGTTATCACTAGATTATCAATGCAAAGACATGTATATGATATGATGCGTGAACAGTAAATAAGCATGATTAGGATGTTATGAAACAGTATTCTACCACTTGCACGATTTATCATAAGTCATATGTTTACAGTTTAATGAAACAATGAACGGGGAATAAATAGTAAGTTCAGTTATCTATCCATTGAGTTTAGTTTCATGCCAATCGGGTTCCAGGATCATTAATTATAGTCATTTCATTTTAAACGTTCACGGCTGGAAATCTGGTTTCAGAATCAGATATCCATTTCGCAACGCATTTTAATCCCAGTTGGGATCAGATTTTAGCGACGCTACAGTTGGATGAATTCTAGGGTTTTCAGTAAAGTTTTCAACGCAATGGACGGATCGTCAATCGCATCTGTACGTCAGGAGTTATACACTGTTTAACACTAATATGTCAGTTCTGATTCTGTTGGGACTGTTATGCGTCCCGATCTTCTAAATTGCATATTAAATAACAATTGATAACTAAATAGGATGGAACCACTTGTGTTGTCTAGATAACATATTTACCCATACTAAACAGCGGAGTTCCGCAACCTACGAGTTAAGGAAATCTTGTGGTACCCATTACGAAACAGCAAGCAACAATTGGAGTCGCCCTGGACTGCAGTCCAGAGTCGCACTCCGATCCAAATATCGTCACAGGTTAAGTACAGGAATATCTTGAAACTAGTATAGGGTTAAAGTTCGTCGAGTTGGCTTCGATTTTATCCCTAGAACGCATCATTCCAGTGTGTATATAATTTATGACGAATTTAACGGTTTTCAGGTACAATAAAATTCCAACTTTACGAGTAAACTTGAGGGTAGTTGTTTTAATCTTTAACAGTCGTATTTTCTAATGAAATTCACACACTAGAATCATAAGCTTACGGGCCAACCTATACAAGTGAGTGCCGTCAATTTAAACGAGAATTCCCATAGGGAACACGCATCGAACAGTTGAGTCGTATAATTTAACAGAAAGTAAAGCATGGAATACATATACGATTATGATTTGTAATTAATAATAAGTAGCATGTAGCAAGTGGGGACTTGCCTAGAGACGTTGGGGCACACGGCAGCGGAAATGACCCACGTGCGGCACGGCAGTGACACACGCGCGAGCGACAGCGTCAAGATTTGGCATCGGCTTGAACTAGGTGGCACGGGCTCAGTTGATAGGAGTGTGAGAGAGAAGGGATTGGAGTTGTAGAGAGAGAGAGAGATTGAGAGGGGCAGAGAAAGGGAGTGAAAGAGAGGGCCAAAGAGGGAGAATGAAGCAGTGAGAGAGAGAGAGTGAGAAACTCAGAGAGAGAGAGATCAGAGAGAGATTGAGTGAGAAAGAGACAGAGATTAGGGAGAGAGAGAACTGGAGAGGTTGGGAGAGAGGGGAGAGACAGAGAGATAGAGAGTGAGAGACGAGTAGAGAGGGAGATGAGAGAATAGAGAGAGGGAAGCAGGGGAGAGAGAGGGTGATGGGTTGCAGGGGAAGAGAGAGGGTGATGGGTTGCAGGGGAAGAGAGAGTGAGAGGGATGACGACGACGACGACGATGATGATGATGATGATGATGCGGGGAGTCGAAGAGATGTAGAGAGGGGCTCGCCGGCGAGGGGCGCAGGGGATCGTGCTCGGGTGTGCAGGGAAGTGGGAGAGAAGAAGTGGGGTGCTCGTGATCGAGGGTGGAGGTGAGGGAGGTGAGGGTGACGACGTTGATGGTGGCGTCGATATCGAGAATGTGGTGGTCGGAGTTGCAGGTGAAGCGGAGGGGACTGACTTGGGCTCGAGAGAGAGAGGTCGAGACAGAGGAAGAGAGAGGGGAGGAAAATTATGAGAGGAGAGAGAGGCGCGCGTCGTGGCGTCGGTGAAGGCAAGGAGCGCGGCGACGTGGTTGCTGGCGTTAGCGGAGGAGGAGGCGTCGGTTACGGCGAGGAGAGCGTAGGCGCAGTAACGAGCGGGAGAAAGAGCCGTTGAGGGAAGAAAATGAATAGGAACGGGTCAGGTCAAGTTGGAGAAGCGGGCGCTGGGGTGAGAGAGTGGGCCGGGCCGAGGAATTATTAGAGAAAGAAAGAAAGAGTAGTAGGCTTAGGGAATTAAAGGAAAATTGGATGAAAATAAAAAGGAGTGGGCTCAGGCAATGGGCCGTAGGAGAAACTGGGAAAATAAATTGAAATGTGAACGGGCTGCTGGGGAAAGATTGGGCTGAGGATCTGGGCTCGGTCAGAAATAAAATTTTAATATGAAAAAAAATGGTATAGGCTGGGGTTTTAAGAATAATAGGGAAACTTAAATTTAATAAATAGGGAATGGGCTCACTAGAAGAAATGGGCTGAGGAAAGAGTGGGTTGAGCCGGAACAGAAATAATAGTAAGTAAAACAAAATGAAGAGACCGGCTGGGAAATAAAATAGGGGAGAGGAGAACTAAAATAGATTGGAAAATTTTAAAATAATGAATAGTTATAAATAAAATTTTATAGGTGAAAAGGAAATACGGGTATAGACGCACAAAAAGGGCTGGGTATTACACTAACCCTGAACCAAAACGAGGTCCCGCCGTAAAAATGCCAAGTCCGTCATTTGAAGAACAGATGGACAAGCTAATAAGAGAAGCGGGTCAAAAGGTCCGAGATGATCATGGCCATGAAATGGCCATCTACGAAAAATCCAGGACACAGCGCCTCCTTCAGCAGGCTACGAAAAATGACGATGCCCTTCGTCATCAGCCCGTCATACGGAACACTCGACGCGGAGGCAAAAATAAACTGAAGAACGAAAAAAATGTTCGACAGCAGCAAAGCGGGTCCAAGAAGCTTCGCGATCGAAAATTGAGCAGCCGGGATCCGTCTCTTGTAAAGAAGATGTGTCGAGCATATTCTTTTCCTCAAGACAAGACAAGGAAGATATTCGATCTTGTCATGAAACATCAAATGATGACGCTCCCGGAATCCAAACACCCCGAGCAAGCAGGCGAGGTCCATCACCCGGATTATTGCTCCTATCACCGAGCGATAGGACATCCTCTCGAAGACTGCTTCACCTTCAAAGACTGGGTAGAAGACCAGTATTAGCAAGGCAGGTTCGCTTTATCCAGCAGTTGGAAGGTACCCCCACCACAGAAGCATGAACCAAAAGCCACGTATGCAGCGAGAGTAAAGCCGGATCAACATCGGTCTTGGAAGCGATCTCGTACCTGTCACGCGACCTATCACGCGATAATGCTGTCAGGAGAAGGAGTACGCGAGGATATGGATGACCTCTCCTGGTGCTTTGAAAATGAGGACGATGAAGTGATCTCAGAGTTTCTGCCGGCGCCGAAGGAGCTGGAAGATGGAATACATACTACTGCGGACAACCTAATGAAAATCGACTTAGGGATGGTGAACGACCCGAGACCTACGTTCGTCAGTAAACTGTTGTCCGAAGAACAGGTAGCTACGCTAAGAGACGTGCTCGTGCAGTATAAAGACTGCTTCGTATGGAACTATTCCGAAATGCCGGGACTAGATCCAGAAGTAGCTGTGCACAAATTAGTGATATCTCCGGACATCAAGCCAGTCAAACAAGCGCCGAGAAGAATGCGGCTCGAACTTGAAATGAGCATCAATGCCGAGGTCAAGAAGCTAATCGACTCTGGCTTCATCCAAGAGGTTCAGTACCCTGACTGGATCGCCAACATTGTCCCAGTGATGAAGAAAAATGGGACGGTGCGCATCTGCGTGGACTTTCGAGACCTTAACAAAGCTTGCCCAAAGGATGATTTTCCTGTACCGGTCACTGAGCTGATGATAGACAGCACGTCCACTCACGAAGTTTTCTCCTTCATGGACGGCTCATCAGGGTACAATCAAATAAATATGCATCCCGAAGACCAGAAGCATACCGCTTTCCGGACTCCTCTGGGCATATTCTGCTACAAAGTGATGCCTTTCGGCTTGAAGAACGCCGGCGCTACCTATCAGAGGACCATGACGAAGATTTTCGATGACCTCATACATGAAGTCATCGAATGCTATATTGACGACCTCGTGATAAAGAGCAAGTCGCACGAGGAGCATTGGGAGCACCTGAAGATAGTGTTCCAACGTCTTCGGAAATACAACGTGAAGATGAACCCTCTCAAATGCGCGTTCGGAGTTTCCACAGGTAAATTCCTAGGATTCATCGTGCGACACCGGGGCATCGAAATAGACCCGTCGAAGATCAAGGCGATCATGGAAATGCCCTTTCCAAGAACTCTCAAGCAACTGCGGTCTCTCCAAGGGAAGCTCGCATATATTCGGCGGTTCATAGCCAATCTCTCCGGCAAATGCCGCCCCTACGGTCATCTAATGAAGAAGGGAACTCCGTTCGTGTGGGATCGCAAATGCCAAAGCGCACTAGACGAAATCAAGCAATACCTGCAGAATCCTCCGGTGCTAACCGCTCCGGTCAAAGGAAGGCCTCTCATTCTGTATACAACCGTCCTTGAGGGTTCTCTAGGAACATTATGGGCACAAGAAAACGACCAAGGGAAGGAGAAAGCCCTCTATTATTTGAGTCGATTTCTTCTGGGGGCAGAAAACAATTACTCTCCCATTGAAAAATGCTGCCTGGCGTTGATCTTCACGATAATGAAGCTCAGGCACATGCGTTGGCGCATGAGGTCCGTTTCATATTAAAGGTGGATCCTCTCAAGTATTTGATGTCAAAAGCCATTCTAACATGACGGCTAGCTAAATGGGCCCAACTCTTATTGGAATTCTTGGAGACATACTGACCTCTCAAGGCAGTGAAAGGCCAGGCCATCGCCGATTTCCTCGCTGAACATCCAATACCTACCGACTCTCCCTTGAACTGCGAATTGCCAGACGAGCACGCGTTTGACACGATCGATAGGGAGAAAGGAGAGAGTAACACCCATTGGGAACTCTACTTTGACGGGGCATCTTCCATGAAGAAGCGAAAGCACAGCTCTCCTATAATCAAGTCTGGGGTAGGCCTCATCTTCGTGACTCCACAAGGAGGGATAATGCGCTTTTCCTTTTACCTAATAGAGCCGAGGACAAACAATGAAGCCGAATATGAAGCTTTGATAGCAGGTCTTGAGATCGCTGTCGACATGGGAATCGAAAACCTCCTCATATACGGAGACTCCCAGCTGGTCGTTAACCAAGTAAATGATGATTATCAAACATGCAAACCAGAGTTGGTGAAGTACGGCGAGAGAGTTTAACAATTGCTAACTCAAATCCCTTCATACGCCCTGGAAAGCATACCCGAGCGAAAAATAGCAAGGCGGATGCATTAGCCAAACTCGCTAAAGAACTGGCTGACGAAAACCTCGATGATGTGAGGATCGTTGTGCAAATTCATCGGGTTCTCGCACCGGCAGAAATATCTCCGGAGTTGTTTGAAGAAAAGGAAGCAGCCAAGCAAACGGCCCTATAGATAGAGGACCACGGAAAGGTCAAGGATTGGAGAGAAGTCTTTATAGACTACTTCAAATCCCGTCGGACACCTCAAGATGCGTCCTCAAGACATCAACTCATGAAAAGAGCTCTGTCTTTCGCCTTCGTCAATAATACTCTGTTTAAAAGGTCGTTCGACTCTCTATGGTTAAGATACCTAGGACCGGAAGAAGCAAGAAGAGTCGTTCAAGAAACTCACGACGGACTCCGCGGATCTCATCAAGCTGGGCCAAAGATGAAACTAAAGATCAAAATGATGGGCTACTATTGGCCCACAATGATCCAAGACTGCCTCGAATACGCGAAGCAGTGCCACTCGTACCAGATTCACGGGGACTTTATCCACCAGCATCCAAATCCACTACATCCAACGGTGGCTAACTGGCCGTTCGAAATGTGGGGAACTGACATAATCGGACCCATTGAACCAGCATCGTCCAGAGGCCATCGGTTCATACTGGCGACAACGATTACTTCTCCAAGTGGGCAGAAGCAGTACCATTAAGAGAAATGAAGACGAAGAATATCCTCCATTTCTTCAAGACACACGTCATCTATCGGTTCGGCACTCCGCGTCGAATTATCTCCGATAACGGGCCGGCCTACAGAAGCCATAAAATCATCCACTTCGCATAGCAGCATAATATAGACTGGAGATACTCTTCGGTCTACAATCCCCGAGCTAACGGTCTGGTTGAGGCTTTCAACAAGACCTTGACGAAGATCATAAAGAAGACGGTGTCTCGAAATAGGAAGGACTGGCATGAGAGACTGCTTGAAGCTCTCTGGGAGTATCGAACCACGTTCAAAACGGCCACAAACACAACGTCGTATGCATTAGTATTCGGTGCTGAAGCAGTGCTCCCCTTGGAGATAGAGCTACCCTCCTTACGAGTGGCAGTTCATTACAAGCTAACGGACGAAGAGAATGCTCATCTTCGGCTTAAAGAGCTCGACGCCCTTGACGAAACCCGGCTCATGGCGCAGCAAAACTTGGAAGCTTACAAAGCAAAAATGACGCGCTTATATGAAAGATTGACTAGGCCGAGAACATTCCGCCAAGGCGAACTCATGCTAGTGGTCAAGAGACCTATGAACCCCAATCGTGCCAAACGGGGGAAATTCGAGCCAAACTATAAGGGCCCGTATATCATAGACAAAGTCTACTAAGTTGGGGCTTATTTGCTCATGGATATGCATGGCGAAAGACTCTTCAGGCCAATAAACGGCCGGTTCTTAAAAAAATACTACGCCTGACGAGTCTCGGCCTAGGTCAACGATAGATGGCGACGCCTATGTTCGCTTGCTATCTTCCCGAGCCTGAACTCTATAAGTAGTATCCGACGAAACCTCGCCTTGAAAACATGCAACGGACCGAAACGTCCTTAAACTAACAATGGACCGCAATGTCCTAAAACTTACAACTGACCGAGACGTCTATAAACTACTACGGACCGCAGCATCCCAAAGTTGACGCAAAAAAAACGGTACGTCCATAAGCGAGATGGGCACGGATAAAAACCCAAAAGGGCTCCGTGAGAAAAAACAGTAGGGCTACCGGCGAGTTTGTGAAAACCCGAAAGGGCGCAATCTCGTTAAAAGAAACTTGTAAGGTCCTCTCGACCTTGTAAGGAGAAAATACCTGTGTGAGATCCTTACGACTCACAAGGGAGCAACACACTTAGGGATCACCACGATTCCTAAAGAGAAGTTACACTTACGAGATCTTCACGACTCGTAAGGAGAATTCCCCTATGAGACCCTCACGGCCCATAGGATTCAAAAGACTTAAGTTACAGGGATCTGAACCTGTTCTTAAGCCATCACAACCAACAGATCGCCCTACAAGCGGTTCAATATTGACCCTTGTATACAATCCACGGGCACGAATAAACATTTCCCTAACAGATTCCACCAGCGACTAGGGATATGCTCATACGGTGAACAAACACTTATAGGTCCTCTCGACTTGCAAGGAGAAAAGAATCTTGTAAGATCCTTACGACTTATAAGAGAACACACACTTAAGAATCCTCACGATTCTTAAGGAGAAAACGCACCTACGAGATCCTCACGACTCGTAGCGAGAAACACCTTTATGAGACCCTTACGGCTCATGAAGTCAAAAAGCCTTAGTCGACAGGATCTTAACCCTATTTGCTAAGCCACTTTTGTTCGAACCAACAAAGGCAAATGATGATTCGCTCCTAGAAATGTCCCAGTTGTAGCGATGCTGATGCCTAAATCGGTATCAAATCCCAAGTCCTTTCATGGCAAATGATGATTCGCTCCTGGCGACATTCCGGTCGTAGCGATGCTGATATTGAGATTGGCATCAAGTTCCGAGTTCCACACTCGCGATAAAAAAATCATCTAGGAAAAAATGCATATTAAATAGCCGAAATGATGGGGCAACTTGCAACAAAATCAGCAAGTAAAAATATATGCATACAAAATAGCCGAAATGGTTGAGCAACTCGCAATAAAAAATAGCGAGTAAAAAACAAAAATAGCCAAAATGATTGGGCACCACGAAAGATAGCCGAAATGATTCGGCAATCGCGACTTTCGCGATATAAAAGCTGAAATGATAGAGCATCGCGAAAAAAAATGAAATGAAACTTTTTGCCCTACAGGTGAGATCATATCGATCTCTGTATACAATCCAGGGGCGCAAACAAAGAGAGAACCATATCATCCCACCAGGCTCCATCAGAAAGAGAGCCAAGTATCGATGGCAACATCTACAACCTAGAGATCAACAATGGCGTTCCTTCTCGTTCTAACCGGAAGCAGATACGACGTCAATAAACGGAGCCATGGCAAAGTCCCCTAGTTCCAAATCTCGAAAGTTCACAGACAGTCTAGAGACTATCTCCGAGCAACGGCAGGGTCCCTAATTCCAAGTCTCGACGGCCACATCTATAGCCTGGAGACCCACAACAGCGTTCCTCCTCATTCCGGCAGGATTCGGACGCGACAATCAATCTCGGAGCCACGGCAGGGTCCCTAGTTCCAAGTCTCGACGGCCACATCTATAGCCTGGAGTCCCACAACAGCGTTCCTCCTCATTCCAGCAGGATTTGGACGCGACAATCAATCTCGGAGCCACGGCAGAGTCCCTAGTTCCAAGTCTCGACGACCAAATCTATAGCCTGGAGACCCACAACAGTGTTCCTCCTCATTCCAGCAGGATTCGGACGTGACAATCAATCTCGGAGCCACGGTAGAGTCCCTAGTTCTAAGTCTCGACGGCCACATCTACAGCTTGGAAACCCACAACAGCGTTCCTCCTCATTCCAGCAGGATTCGGACGCGACAATCAATCTCGGAGACACGGCAGAGTCTCTAGTTCCAAGTCTCGATGGTCACATCTATAGCCTGGAGACCCACAAGAGCGTTCCTCTTCATTCCAGCAGGATTCAGACATGACAATCAACCTCGGAGCCATGGCAAAGTCCTTAGTTCCAAATCTCGACGGTTCACAGACAACCTAGAGACCACCCCGACATTCGTCTCGTTACAGCAGACGCAACGTCAGCAAAGCGGAGCCATGGCGAAGTCCCTGGTTCCAGAACTCGACGGTGCACAGACAACCGAGAGTCAATCCTGACCCCGTATGGCTAAAGTCTATCCTGACCCCATATGGCTAAAGTCAACCCCTGACCCTGTATGACTAAAGTCAATCCTGACCCCGTATGGCCAAAGTCAATCTTGACCCCGTATGGCTAAAGTCAACCCCCTGACCCCGTATGGCTAAAGTCAATCTTGACCCCATATGGCTAAAGTCAACCCCTGACCCCGTATGGCTAAAGTCAATCCTGGCCCCGTATGGCCAAGTCAATCCTGACCCCGTATAGCTAAAGTCAATCCTGATCCCATACGGCTAAAGTCAACCCCTGACCCCGTATGGCTAAATCAATCCTGACCCCATATGGCCAAAGTTAATCCTGATCCCGTATGGCTAAAGTCAATTCTGACCCCGTATGGCTAAAGTCAACCCTCTGACCCCGTATGGCTAAAGTTAATTCCGACCCCATATGGCCAAAGTCAACCCTGACCCCGTATGGCCAAAGTCAATCCTGACCCATATGGCTAAAGTCAACCCCCCGAATCCGTGGAACACGGCCAAAGTCAATCCTGACCCCGTGGAAAACGGCCAAAGTCAACCCTCGACCTTCCCGTCAAAGCAATGCTTTGATTCGGGACCAGGTCAACTCATCAATCACATACGAGTCATCTCGACTTGTAAGGAAGAAAATTCTCTTGTGAGATCCTTACGACTCTCAAGAGAAAAATACACTTAGGAATCCTTACGATTCCTAAGGAGAAAATACACCTACGAGATCCTCTCGACTCGTAGGGAGAAAAGACTTTATGAGACCGTCACGGCTCATAAAGTTGAAAAGCCTTAGGTGGCAAATCCTAACCCTGTCTCCTAAGCCACCGCTACCCTGCAAAGAATCCAAGATGGACAGCTACATACTATCTACAAGCCACACTTGCCAAAATTACATGCCGTCAAAATGGAAGTGCTATTCAAGAACGCGTAAACTGCTTCGCGTCAAGTCAAAAAAAAAGGCATAACCTATAGGTATCAACCACATACCATGCAAGACAATAAAGAGAACATTCGATTCGCATTCAGTTAAGCATTCAGAGCGCGCCCATTCATGTATATATGAGAAGGTTTAACGCAAAAAATAAAAGAACGGAAACGCAAAATTTTCCATTCATACTTCAGAAAATTCTTACATTGATGAAAACAGTAAACAAAAGCATCATTAAAATGTTTACAATGGCAAGACATTAAATCCAGGACATGGATTAAGAAATTCAAAATTAAGGTCATCTAAAATATTTCTGGCCTCTTTGACCATTCTCGTATGCTTCCTCTCACGCTCGCAAGCTTCAGGATCTTCACCGATGTCCTCCATCCTTCGATAGGCAGTGATTATCGTCGCCTGTTGGAAAGTTTGATACAGAATATCAACAAGATTGTCTCGCCTTTTCTTTGAAATTAGGCCCAGATACACTGAGTGTACCTTATCTTCGGCATCATCCACTGCCTTAAGCGGCATGCCTGCATAGAACAAAGGAAGTGCTTCCCAGATCGCTCTCAAGATGAGTTTCAAAAGAGCGGAACGACGAGGAAGCAGTCGACCATTTTATTCATCAAAGCGATGCATGATTTCGGCGCACTGAGCGTTGGTGAACTCCTGATTTTGGCAGCGGCCTAATCCGCGAATGTTCCCATAAGAAATAATTTCGTCAAGGTCATACAAATGAGCGGCCATAGCACCTGAAAGTGAAAATCAGTGAGAGTTTAGCGGACAGACTGATCAAAACACGGGGATTCAGACAACTCTTGATATCCGCATGAAAAAAACAAGTACTGATTAAAACACCCAACAGATTCAAATTTGTGCAACTAAGGGGGGATCTTAAAAAGGATTCTCATTTAATAAGAGACTCCTCGAGTCAAGGAGTTAAACTCCTCGAGTCAAGGAGTTAAACTCCTCAAGAGAAACGCTCTGCAGATAAGAGTGACACTTGTCAAAATCAATTATGAGGGGAATAAAATTCCCCCCAAAAATTCTAAAGAGCAATGCTCTGTAAGGAAGATGAAACAATATATCAAGAAACCCTAAAAAGCAAAACTTCTACAGAGTAAAAAACTCCAAGATCTTCAAGATCTGTGAATAAACCCTTAGGTTCTTCATGAACAATATTCCGGTTCATGGGTTAAAATCACCCTAAAAAGATTATATCTTGGAGATGAGAAAAGCTCTGTTAATGGGTTAAGAAACCCTAAGAAAGATCTCTTTAGATCTATAAAGAGCAAAGCTCTATTGAGAAACCCTAAAAATCTATATGATTTGAAAAGAGCAAAGCTCTGTTAATGGGTTCAAATCTTACCAAAAATTTGACAGTCTTAACTCTAAAGGAGTTTCTGAAGCAGAGAGCTACGCTGTGAAAGAGAATTAATTCTTAGAAAAACAAGAAAGAAAATGAACAGAGATCATCTCAAAGGGCCAAGAGTCCTATTTATAGGCACTGAGAGCCGTTTCAACTTCTGAGTTGATCCAATGGTAGAGATGCTGCCACCTCTGCACTCACGTGTAGGCCACGTGAGCGCAACGGTGGGGGACATTTGTTTCCCTTAATCAGAGCAAAGCTCTGTTCAAATTTTCAAAATTTGAAATGAAGCAGTGCTTCATAAAAGCGCCAGCAAGCAGCGCTCACGTGCAAAACAAGGGTGCGATAGCACTAAGAGCGCCAGCGCTCTGAAGCAGCGCTCATGTGCAGAGCACGAGTGCGCAGGCACTAAGAGCGCCAGCGCTCCAGCGCTCTAAAGCAGCGCTCACGTGCAAAGCACGAGTGCGCTAGTGCTAGAACTAAAATATTCTCCACTGTTGGATCAAAGATCCAACAAAGATGATAAATCATCAAGTTACCAGAATAAAATTCTGTTAAAGAAACATTCTTCAGAATCTTTCCAAACAAATAGATTATACTCTGTAAATCAGAGCGTCGTCGGATCAATGATCCAATAGTGATTAAAAATCACAATGGTGCAGAATAAATTATGCATGAGAAAAGATTTCTCAATCTTGTTAAAAACAAGAAGATTGCCTTCTGTAAATCAGAAGCCCTAGGATCAAAGATCCAACGATGGGGAAATCCCCAAATTAATTAGAGAAAAGATCTTCTTAACCGATTGAACAAATCAGCCTTCACTATATAAAGGCCCCAAGACTTCAAGTCTAAAAGAGAGGAACCTCCCTCCCCCATAAACTTTGAAAAAGTTCAGAGAGAAGAGCAAAGCTCTCGGCAGAAGAAGAACTTTTCTTCAAGGTAAAAACAGAAAGATAAAAAATCTCATCAGAAAAAGAACTTAGTTCTTATGCTAGATCGTAGATCTTTAAGACAAATTGTCTTTCACAAAAGAGATTATAACATCTCATTATAAAAGGGGGAGAATAATTCAATTCTCTTAGGATCACAGATCCAAAAAGGCAAAGGCTTTCACCAAGAACATAAGAGATTGAAACATCTCCTATAAAATAAGAACTTTGTTCTTAGATCCATGAGACAAAATCTCTTATAAGAGAGAATTTAATTCTCAAAATGCAGAACTGATCAAAATTGCATAAAAGAAGAGCCTAAGCGCTCCAATTTAAAAGGAGCGCCTCAGTGCTCCAAATCTAGCGCACAGCACTGCAGAGCCTTAGCGCTCCAAATTTAAAGAAGCGCACTTCGCTCATTGTCTGGCGCATAGCGCCAAGCATGCCACGTGCTCCTCATGTATGCGCTACTTCACCAGAAGCGCACTACGCTTATTATCTGGCTCATAGCGCCAAGCACGCCACATGCTCCTCATGTGTGCGCTACTTCGCCAGAAGCATACTGCGCTCATTGGCTGGCGATCAGCGCCAAGCGCGCCATGTGCTCCTCACGTGTGCGCTACTTCACCAGAAGCGTACTGCGCTCATTGGCTGGCGAACAGCGCCACGTGCGCCACGTGCTCCTCACATGTGCGCTACTTCACTAAAAGCGCACTGCGCTCATTGTCTGGCGCATAGCGCCAAGCGCGCCACGTGCTCCTCACCTGTGCGCTAAGAGAATATAAACTATTCTATAAATAAAAGCCCCAAAGCTATAATGAGTGCTCAGCACTTAATAAAAGACAAAAAAACAATTGTCAGAACCAATGCTCGGCATTTCAACTGAATGGGCCGAGCCCAAGTTGGCCGCAGAACCCTATTTCAGATTCATTGAGCCCATATGCTCATAAATTTTTAATCTCAGTCCCAAATTGGACTACAGATCTCCCAACCAATATTGGTTCAAGGGTACATCTCTTCACTCCTCTGATATTTGTCGTTGTAATCCTTCAACGTCTTCAGAGAGGTGACGGGTCCCGACAACTAGACATTCCATGGATTGTGGGGTCTTTAAACTCATGGACTATGATGTCCTTAAACTTTACAAACTATGACGTCTTTAAACTCGACCGCAAAGTCCCTAAACTAAAACAATAGAGCCCAAATTCTCTTTTGTTGGATATAAATGATCCCGTTAAGAAGATCTTAGTCTAAAATTAGACTAACGTGTCCTTAACAAATTGTTAAGTTGATCTTAGTCTAAAAATTAGACTAACGTATCCTTAACAAATGTTTAAATTGATCTTAGTCTCAAATGAGACTAACGTATCCTTAAACCCAAACCAAAACCCAAATCTAAGAAAATACGGATTTGGACTAATCCACGCCCTACGGGCGACCACATAAATTAGTCTCCGTATACAATCCACGGGCAACCAAAAACAAAACAAACACACACGACACGAAGTGACCATCTGGAAAAGGAGAAAGTGGTTACCGCGATGCGGTAGCGTAATTAACTGCAGGGGCTTGCGCCTACAGGGAAGAGCGTCCCCACAATCAAAAAACCCTCAAACGAGGGGGAATCTGACGAAGTCCGCTACATCGGCCGCATCCGTCTAAACCTCCGATATACGGTGCCATAAATCAACTTGGCATCTTCAGAGAGGTGGACGGATAAAACCAAATAGCATCTGCCCCAAATTCAGGGAAGACAGACCTACGCGGTCATGTCTCTGTGTTTCGGCGGAGAACAAAGAGGTCACTCCCGGTGAAGAGATCTCGGCTCTTTCCTCATCGAATGAGGTGCTGGATTCATCAAGGAATACCACTATGCAAAGCAAGAACTAGAGAAGCTATAAAAACAAGACTGAGTGGGTTGTAGCATTTGCTAGTTTTGCTAAAGAGGTCACTCCCGGTGAAGGGATCTCGGCTCTTTCCTCATCAAATGAGGTGCTGGATATTCATCAAGGAGTACCACTATGTAAAGCAAGAGCTAGAGATACCTTTTTAAAATTTCGATTCTACAACATCTTTAGATTTCTTTTCTTTTCATTAATCTTATTAGTGAAGTCCCATCATTTATGTTTTCCTAAACATTACAGAAAAGAAACGAAAATAGAACGTACGCTTATACCATCCGCATTCGCTATGGGGTCTTTCATGCACCGTTAGGTTATTTAACTAACGGCAGAGTGGGGGTTAGACTAGCGCGGGTACAAAACATAAGCAACATTTATTATATATCATATATATAATATAGCATTCGTCCCACACAGTTATATAATCACATCATAGAACCAAGCAGCAGAAGTCAACATATGAAATATTGGATATATTAAGAGGTCCGTGTTTTAAATTCAGCTGGTAATGAAAAACACGGATTCCACGGTCGTGATAAATAGCCAGGCCCACATCCTTAGACCCCTACGAGAGCGGCAAGCAACCCTGCCAATTCTAGAGTTAGGAGACCCGGTCTCGACTCCTCGAGATGGTCTCCCACTTGACTCCAGAACCCGGTTACTTGTGCCCCCCGTCTTGGGTCTATCCTAATGCGGAAAAGTAAATAATATACATCAATAGTGATATCATCCTCAACCCGGATGTGCCCCAATAAAAGAATATTACATACAAATTTTACATGAATGAAAATTGAAAAACTCTCATCTCACGCAAAACCCCCCGGCTATTCAATCACGACGATCCAAAATAACATATCACAGCAACACATAACATCATATGTTATCAACGTAAGTAAATATGTGTATCCCAAATTCCGTTGACATATAGCAACGAGATCGGGGATACAGCACATATTATACTTACGGTCGCAGAAAAGAAATGAAAAACTACAATATTTAGAATCTGCAAATACCTTAGACATCATAAACCCGGAATATCTCATATTCTGAATTTCATGCCTAACTTACAAACCTTGCATTTTAGTCTCAAATTGAAAACTCTTTTCAATAAGCAGTGGGATAATTCAACAAGATTTCCGACTAAGTGATCGCATACTATACGCGATTGTGACGGAGTTTTGATCCGAATAAAAACTATGTGGAAATCGATCAAACGAGACTAAACGGCTAGATTTACAAAATGCTAACTAGTTTTCACAAAACTAATTATTGTGGATTCCAAAAATTGTATCACATATCATCATAATCTATACGACGTTAAACATTTCGATTGATTATTCGAACACCCACGAATCCAGAGACCTCAAAAACTTGAGTCTCATTAAAAACGCCCAGAAAGTGCCAAATATTACACTAGAGCAGCACAAGAAAAACGTGGCCACAATTCAACAAACTTGCGGCAGAACCGCGGCCAAACATGGGGTTAGGCCGCAGTTCCATGGCGGTTTGAAGGAATTAGGTCATCGAACTTCCTGAGGCTCCATATAATACCCTGCACGAATTTCTGCATATTTTTAATCACGAAAATTTTAACTTTTGAAAAATGAACAGAAACGTAGGAAAAACCTGGTTTCGAAAACCGATCGAACACTTTAATGTCGTAAAGACCTTCCCTAATCTTCTAGCTTGGCTCTGATACCATGAAATTCTACACTAGCACCACCATGAGATTTAACCGGGCATCAAGCATGCAATTTTAAAAATTTCTAGGTGCTAAACTAGACTAACTAAGGATCAAACTAGAATATTAGGGTTAGCTATGATGATATCACAAAACTAAACTAAGAGAATGAGGCTACAACCTTTGTAGACCGTGTCGTTCACTTCAAAAGCTCCATATAGCAGTCCACGCGACTCCACTAGGCTCCACTTGAAGTTGGATCGAGCTTCCTTTGCTATCTTCATACCGAAGATAATCCACCCGAAGCTCCACTAATCCAAACTACCTCTTCACTAAACTTTTTAGTGAAGGAAACACACTACACTTAATTTCTAATCAAGTGCAGGATGGTGAAGTAGGGGTTTTGTTTGCTCACTAAGGTTCTCACAAGCTCAAGGTTTCACAACACATGTGAGGGATTGAGCTTGAAGGAGGTGAGGAAGAAAATGGAGAGGCTAGAGAGGAGAACTCATCATATGAGCTCAAGAAAAAAATGGCTAAGGAAAAAATATGTTGGCTATAGTGCCCTCAAGGAAATTATCATAGTCGCGGACTTGTGATTATGATGATTGAGGTAGGACCTATACCGATAAAACAGTCTTACTTAAGATAATAATATGCTATCTGATTTGTCTTTATCATCATGTTGATAGAGCCCATAGGATTCTTGCTTGACTGCCAGCATTATGATGGCGATCATATATGTGGGAGCTGGGGTCTATAAGCATATCCTTAAATGTCCCTAGTCGTAGGAGTATCGAGACCAGGCATCGATACTCCAGTGTAGACTAGTGTATATTGATCGAGACCCCGACGAGGGACGGTGGCCAGGTCTCACAAGCCATTGGTGTTAGTTTGTTCACCTAAGATAGTATACAGATGCTCATTGGGTTATGAGTACACTGGATGGACTCGCCGGGAACCTGGTAGTTGGTATTATACCTATTGTCAGATAGCAATTCCCAGGTGACATGTGTACAGATTAGTCTGTCGACCTGAGATCGTCATTTGTCTCGTGTGAGTTCCCACTGTGCTTTGATTACTACCCTACCACGGCTTAAAGGAGTCGTGCAAACAGGTTTTAGTTGGGTACAGTCCCGAGCCATATGGAGGCAGTGATCGGATCGTCGGTGATTCGTCTCTCCCGGTATTGGGGGTTGATGTCGCGTTGTGTATGGATGGCCATCACCATAAATCCGTGGCCACAGTGGACGAGAACTACCGATCCAGGATCGATAGTTTCTCAGGTGGTGATGGGTTTTATGCCGACACTAAATGTCGCATTGTTAGGGGTCTGACTTTATCCACCCCCTTAGACTCGATATGCGATACTCTTAGACGAACAGACCAGACTGTACGGATGTTGTCACTATCAGGCTCAGTAGGGGTTCTGCATGAGTTTGCTCGTCGGCCTCCCTTTCGCTCAATACCTGGGTAGCCGTTACGTACAGCTAGTGCCCCTGACGTGCTTGTGGTTAAACCCACTGCCAGCGTATTGACGAGTCTTTAAAGTCCCACACAGGGGGGTTTCACGGTCCAGGCGATATGGTGTACATGTTGTATGTTGATACATACGGGTATCCGATTAAATATGTGCACTTGCTGCGCAGACTTTAATCGGACGGTTGATAATACTAGCGGCTTAGGATTAAGCCGGATTATTAAATCGAATTTTGATTTAATAATTTATATATGTATTAGTATATACGTATTCTAGTATTATTGTTCGCTATTTATTTTATCTCTTGGCTATTCATATTTTTGTACGAATACGCGTATATGTATTTCGATACATGTACCGGGAAGTATTCCGTATTTTGTACGGGATAGCTTCTAGAAGAAGATGCCACCTCATTTATATGATTTTCCTTTTTGGAAAATCATTTGTTTTATAAATTAGGTGGAAGGGATGATGTGGCATAAGCATGGGTCAAAGCATGTTGCAAAGCATGGCTTTGATTTGTTTATTGAAATTGGCATGAGATTTTTTGATGGGGGAGAGAGGGGGGGCCGGCCATTCTTTTTTTTTGGTGGGGGATTCATTTTCATTTGGCACATTCATTACACTAGCTCTCTCTCTCTCACTCTCTCATGCTTCAAAGAAACTTAGCCATTTTGTTGCCTCATGCCAAAGTTTTCCTCACTCCTTTCATCTTCTTCTTGCATTGCTCATTGAGCATATGGGTTGAGAGAAAATTGTAGTGACATTTTCATACACCCCCACTCTCCATCGCTAGCGATTTTGGAGCATCGGTTGCCTCGTTTGTCGGGGTTGGAGCTTGCACCGTTTCCCTCAGGTGGATCATCGGAGATCGAGGAAGACCGGCAACCAAACATCATCAAAGAATCACTAGGAGCTTGGAATGAAGACCGAAGGACACGGATCAACTCGGTATAACGATTCTAACTCTTAGTTTAGTTTGCTAGCATAGGGTTTAAGGTCAATCCGGAATTCGGGTAACGGTAGCGCCAGTTTAGAAATTTTTGTTCCGCATTTTGGCCGCGTTTTGATGGCCGGGGCACTGCCGCAACCCTTCAAAATAAACCAACACCAAAAATGGCTCTACACTTGCTCACTTATTGAAGCATGGATAAATTTCCAATAAATTTATTCAACCATGCTTCAATAGTGTTGCAAGACCAATATATAAATAATAAAAGCCATGCCTTGCCCATCCCTCAAAAGTCTCCCCATTTTTCACTTCATTTTCTATTTTCACAAAATAGAAAATCCAACCATGCTTCATAATATGTGTGTGTGTGTGTGTGTGTGTGTGTGTGTATTAATATATATATTATGAAGAATATAATTAGTGAGCTAAATATTAGTTAATATATAATTATATAAAATATAAATATATATCATATTATTAAATCAACACTTGATTTAATAATATGATATATATTTATATTTTATATAATTATATATTAACTATATAATCCGGTTATATCACATATAACCGACTAATATCATTTATCTGTATATCATATAATTAAATCAACACTTGATTCAATAATCCAGTTATATCACATATAACCTAACCGATATCAAATAACCGCAAGATTAGAATACGGTATCACATACTCATACTTAATCAGGCCCCCGCACATATCAGCATATGTGCCCTATTTCGTTTCGCTTGAACTAGGAAACTTCTGTGCGGGACTCTAAAGACTCGTCAATACGCCAGCAGTAGGTAATGATCACATCAGTTACCCACAAGCCGTCAGCGGTACTAGGTGGACGTAACGACTACCCAGGTATTGATCGAATAGAAGATCAACAAGCAAGCTTGTCCAAACTCCCATGAAGCCTATAAGTAACACTTACCGTGCAGTCTGGTCTCTTCGTCTGATATCTCGCATATCGAGTCTGTGGGTGGAATCGTCAGACCCCAATAACTTGAAAAGTCATGTCGATGTATGGCCTATAACGGTACGAGAAACTACTGATAGCTCTTACCAGTAAATCTCATCAACATCCATGATCAGGGACTTCCTTTTATAGCCAGTCAAGCATACCGCATCATCAACTCCCTATACCAGGAGAGACGAAACCCCTCCTATCGCTCATTGCCTCCATGTGCCTCGGGACTGTACCCAAAATCCACCTGTTTGCATAACTCCTTTAAGCCATGGTAGGGAGGAAATCAAAGCACAGTGAGAACCACACAAGACTCTATGATGATCTTGGGTCTACAGACTAACTTGTACCAGTGTCGCCAGATAACTGTTATCTACCGATAGGTATAGTACCATCTAGGAGTTCTCGACGAGTCATGTTCGGTGTACCCATTCTCTAATGAGCATATGTGTACAATCTTTGATGTCAAACACCAATGGTTATGGAATCAACCATCGCCCCCATATAGGGTCAAGAAACGTACACACTAGTCTACTCTGGAATATCGATTCCCTGTCTCGATATTCTCTCGACTAGGAACAATTGAAGGATGTCCTTATGGACTACCCAAGTCCCGGTAGTATGATCTGCATCATAGTCCTGATAGTCAAGCCAACATCTTAAGGGCTTTATCAACATGTATATGAGAGACAGTAAAATAATACCGGTGAACATGTTAAAATAAAGGCAACCAGATAGCATACTATCATGTCGAGAAAGAAAGTCCTCTATATATATGTCCAAGCATCCACTATATCACACAATAATGGCCTCTAGGGCATACATATTCCTAACAACAAGTGTGAATTTTGGCTAGATCAAGTCGGATTTCTCGTACATATCGTTTCAGGCGAAGGAATCTCAGTAGATCCAGCTATGGTGTCAGCTGTCAACGAATGGTCGACACCAAAGATAATAAAATATATAGCAGGATACTACCGACGATTCATAGAAGGCTTTTCAAAGATTGCAACACCCATAACCAAGCTCACATGCAAAAATGAAGCATTCGTGTGGTCAGAAGCATGCGAAAACGCTTTTGTAGAACTCAGGTCAAAAATAACTTCTGCTCCTATACTTGTAATACCGGATCAATCTGGAGGATTTGTTGTGCATTGTGATGCGTCCAGTAAGGGATTAGGATGTGTTCTACACCAGCATGAGAAAGTTATGGCTTTTGCATCAAGACGACTAAAGGTCCATGAGCGCAACTATCCAACACATGATCTGGAGTTGACAGCCGTTATCTTCACACTTAAGATTTTGCGCCACTATTTTCTGGGAGAACAAGTGGATATATACGCTGACCATAAGAGTCTGGAGTATGTATTTACTCAGAAAGAATTAAACTTGCGGCAGAGAAGATGACTAGAACTTATGGCGGACTTCGACATCAACCTACAGGATCATCCTGGGAAGGTGAATGTAGTTCCTGATGCACTTAGCCGCCGGCCATTAGCAATGAATCTCACCGCTCAGTGGAAGCTACAGCAGGAATTTCACGGATTGGCAATCGAAGTAGTTATGCCAGGTAATGCTTCGTATTTTATGAACTTACAAGTCCAGTCTACTCTTGTCAATCAGATCAAGGCATCTCAAGCAAGTGATGCCAAGCTACAAAAGATCCGAGAACAAGTAGAAAGTGGACTTCAAACTGACTTCTTCATCTACGAAGACGGATCCTTGAGATATGAAAGTTGATTATGTGTACCAAACGGCCCAGTTCGAGAAAAGTTAATGAAAGAAGCTCACAGCTCTCCTTATTCTGTACACCCCGGTGATACAAAGATGTATAAGGGTCTACGGCAACACTACTCATGATATGGAATGAAGCGCGAAGTAGCCAGAAGCGTAGCCAAGTGTTTGGTGTGTCAGCAAGTGAAGGCTGAACATCACAGAACTGCTGGTCTACTTCAGCCGTTACCAATTCCAAAATGGAAATGGCAGCACATTACTATAGACTTCGTGATTGCCCTCCCTTGCAGCACGAAGGATAACGACACAGTATGGGTTATTGTGGATCGACTCACCAAGTCGGCTCACTTTATTCCATTTCGAGTTGGCCAATCAACCGAGACGTTAGCAAAGAAGTACATGGAGGTAAGTATAAATCTAAAGTAAGATTTAAACCTTTAAAGTGTACTATATTTGATACTCATGAACTCATGCAGGAGATCATGAGATTACATGGAGTTCCTGTTTGCATCGTCTCCGATTGTGATACCAGATTCCGATCACAATTTTGGCAGAGTCTACAAGCTAGTCTCGGAACGAGTCTGAACTTCAGCACGGCTTACCATCCATAAACAGACGGTCAGTCCGAGCAAACAATTCAGATTCTGGAGGATATGCTAAGAGCTTGTATGTTAGACTTTGGAGGTTCGTGGGATGATCACCTACACCGTGTGGAGTTTTTATACAACAACAGCTATCAGGTGAGTATTGGAATGGCACCATTCGCAGCACTCTACGGACGGAAGTGTCGTTCACCACTAAGTTGGGACGACGTCGGAGATCGTGAACTCCTTGGACCAGAGATGATCGTGGCAACTGTGGACGTAGTTTGCACGATCAGGGAAAGAATGCGCATAGCCCAAGATAGACAGAAGTATTGGACAGATGCAAAGCGGCGACATATGGAGTTCCAACCTGGAGACCATGTTTTTCTAAAGATCTCTCCAAACAGAAAAGTGATCCGCTTTGGCAAGAGGGATAAGCTAAGTCCGAGATACATAAGACCGTTCGACATACTCGAACAAGTTAGAGAAATGGCATACCGTTTAGCACTACCACCCTCATTGGAAGGAGTGCACAACGTGGTCTAAATATCTCAACTACGACGATATGTGAGCGACCCCAGCCACATACTTATCACTCCGAGCCCATAATACAGACGGACCTAACTTGCGAGCAACAACCCATTGAGATCTTGGACCGAAAGGCGAAGACATTACGGAACAAGGAAGTAAACTTGGTCTGAGTGATGTGGAGAAAGGATTCGCCAGGAGAATCAACATAGGAACAAGAAGAAGACATGTGTGCAAGATACCCTTACCTCTTTGAAAATTAGTCCATAGGTAATTGTAAATTTCAAGGACGAAATTTTTTATAAGGAGGGTAGAATGTAACGACTCTGAATTTACTGTACTGAATTTCTATTTTAATGTACAGAAATGAGTTTACAGCCTGAGTTTGAGTTATAAGTCAATTTTGTTAAATAACAGCAAGAAATAACTTGTAGCTCACTGGTAAAGCCTTGCACTGCTGTGACGTAGCCCCTGTAATCGAATCCCATCAGACACACTTATTTTTTTATGAATTTTTTTTAACTTTTTGGAAGCCCAAAATATTTCACATGCAATACACGAGTAAATGAAAAGTTCAAAAAAATCAAACATGTGCAAAAGGATTTAAATACAGATATTATCAGCTGGTACAAATCTCGATACAAGAAGCCCTAGATCGACCGGCCAAAATCTCATTAAGACTGGCGAGGACGATTGGATTAAGCCCAATTTGTCCCGGGCTTTGTACACTAGTCCTTTCACCTACCCCTAACTCTCCTGCACTGTTTGATTTCCCTGCAATCAAACAGAGACCCTTCATTTCATAATTAAACCACATGTTAATGCTTTTTAATCCAAAATTTTAATTCCAAAACCCTAATTCTCAACTATAAATACCACCCCCTACCTTGGCTCAGCACCATTGTGAAAATTATAGCAAAATTCTCTCAAAAAGTTCCTAAGTACAAGTGAAGTAAAGAGGAGTTAACAAGCAAGCAAATTCCGGCGAAGATCGAAGAAAAATCTGGAGCTCCCGCGACACCACAAGGATTCCCTCCTCTTCCTTAAACTCTTCTTAGCGTATTCAAACTGCAAGTCCCTTCCAATCCTCCTCCTTTTTCATTACTTTTCACTTTAAATCCAATATCGGTAAAAGTGGAGTTATACCGATATCTTCTTTTATAAAACCTATAACTCCATTTTCTTTTATCATTTGGGTCAAACCACTTTTACACAATACTTTTAACCTTAAATCCTAATATTTAGAATCAAATTTCATCAAAATTCTCATGTGAAATAACAGTAGTAGCACTTTTTCATTAAAATACCATGAACTTTATAAACACCTCTTTTAGTATTTGTTAAAACGATACCTTAGAAAAAATTTACGGGGTAACGACCTACCCCTCACGCACACTTGGTTTCATAGCACGATACTCATTAAACATATTTTCATTGCGAAGTATGATATTACGATAAAATACCACATAATTTTAAAAACCGGATTTCTTTTAAATCGATATTTCATATCCTTTGCGAATACGCATCTACAACCCTCTTTAGGAGACCCGCTAATGGATGGTGTGGATTATCGCATATTCTTGGGCTAATAGAACGAGATGCAGACCTCCTCACGAAGCATTCGATCTCGAAAGAATTTAAATACGGTTTTTAAGAAATACGAATTTTCTAAATAAAATAAAATTATTTTTAAAATTAAAATTATATAAAACTATAAATCAATATTTTCAAAATATAATAAACCTATGTTTTTCAAAAATGAAAAGTTTATCAAATGTTAATAAAATACCATCAAGATACAAAAAAGGCAAGTTTTGCAGTAAAATATCATGAACTTTCCAAACCAAGTAATTATCACTAAAAATACCCTAATATTTAAAAGCCATGCTCATGACAACCTCAAGTAATACTAATCACCCTCGAGGTTTTACTTTTAAATTATATTAAAAATATTTTTCATAAAACCCCCTTGAGATATATAAAACAATATTTAAGGACTTTAGTAAATATAGATTTAAGCAGGATCAATTCTCTTGAGCCCTAGAGAGCCGGAGAAAGTGAGTGCTTGCCTATTTAAGATAGAAAACTTAACGGAGTTATCAATGGTAATTTTCTTGAAAAAATAAACAAATCTTGCCGTCTATATGCAGCAGTTACCGATGACTTCTGAACCTAATTCAAGAGCTAAATCGGTTTACAAGTGTCTGACTCAGTCTGAGTCCAATAAAAATTTGAATCCAATATCATACCTGAATACTTGAACATGAACATGAATACTTGAATCAAATATCAATATCAAATATGTATACTTGACTTGACTTGACCGAACCATGGTTATAATTTGACTTGACTGCTTGAATACTCGATTACATTCTGAACATGACTACTTGAACATTTTGTATCCATAGTAATAGCAAGTCTGATAATTATAATCTATATAATACATTACGCGGGGAAAAGTGGTAGATTGGCACGGAACGTATATCGTGGCACGAGCGATCACTTAAAAGACACCTACATGAATTCTCGTGTCGTTGTCCCGTGAGTTATGACGGGGCCTTGTACTACATGTTACCATAGTCCACGGGGTAAGATGGACTCCTCTCGTATACATGAATACCTTATGTATCAAGCTACAAACAACCACGTTAGAATAATAACCATTATGTACATGTATAACTTACCTATTCATTTCACATTACTCCTTATATTCTCTTTCTTCTTTTGGGACTTACCGAGCGCTAGTTCGCTGACGACATTCATTTCTATTTTTTTCTTTGGAATGTTCGTCAGAAGGACATGACTCTCAGGAGATCGAGCCTAATCAGGAGGACTTGGACCAGCTTGCTGCACAGCATGACTTCTAGTTCCTTGTACTTTCATTTCCTGTATGCCAATATTTAGGCACTGCTTATTATCATTGTATCTTTTTATTTTCAAAACAGTTGTATGTAAAGATGAATGTGAATAAAGTTGTTGTTTTATTTTAATACTCTTGTCATTCTTGTATATGTTATATATTGTTTAATTACGCTTAATGTATTTATTTCTTAGTAAATACGTTGCGGCTTGCCACGTCACAGTTTCTGTCTACTGGGAAGTGGAGCGTGACAAAAACAAATTCTCTTTTTTCAAAATTTTCCTTTCAAACAAAATCGAACAAATTCTTTATATCAAAATAATGAAAGTAGTCTTAGAAGGGGTGAATAGGACTAAACTACCGATATGCCCAAATTAAAAATTCTATCAAACTTGCTAACAAGATATCACAATTGCAAAGCTAGATAAGAGATAAATCAAGATATATAATAAGTTGCTACGCACAATAGCAATTGTGAAATATAAGTATTAAGCAAGCACAATAATAATCAAGCAATGAGCATATAGAGCAATATATCTCTAAACATGCAATTTCTAAGTATCAATACTTGTAAGCAATCAAAACACAAATACAAATGGCAAGTAACGGAAAGAGAAAGAGAGAAATTGTAAACGCAAACATGAGTATTTTTAGAGTGGTTTGGGAGATTCCCTAGTCCACTTTCTTTAGGTGCACGAGCTTGTTCTACTAAACACGTCTCCACCGAGACAACATGTCGCGCACTCGCAACCGGTACAACATGTCTCCAACGAGACAACACATAAATAATAATCAAGCAATGATCATGTAGAGCAAGATATTTCCAAACATGCAATTTCTAAGTATCAATACTAGAAAGCAATCAAAACACAAATATAAATGGCAAGTAATGGAAAGAGAGAAATAGAAATCGCAAACGCAAACACGAGGCTTTTTAGAATGATTTGGGAGATCCCATAGTCCACTTTCTCTAGGCGCACGAGCCTGTTCCACTAAACATGTCTCTACCAAGACAACACATTGCGCACTCGCAACCGGTACAACACGTCTCCACCGAGACAACACGTCGTGCCCCCGCGGCCTTCTAACACGTCACTCGACATACGAGTGACTCCACTCTCAATACATCACACATGCTCACACTTTGTAACGACCCTGAATTTACAAAAAAAAAATCTTGTTAAAGTACAGAAAGGAGTTTGCAAGTCTGAACACAATTTAAAAGTTATTCTTGTTTAAGAACAGCAAGAAATAGCTTGTAGCTCATTGGTAAAGTCTTGCACTATTATGACGTAGCCCCTTTGTTCGAATCCCATCAGCCACATATATTTTTTTACTGATTTTTCTTTTAAACTTTTTGGAAACCCAAAAGTTTACACGTGCTCTGCACATAAAATGAAAAGTCACAGAAAATCAAACATGTGCAAATTAGAGTTAACACCAGTTAGAACACGTGTCATGAATCCAAAGCCCTACACCCCTTACATGGCCGGCAAGATTAGCCCCCGGACCGGTGCCGACGGCCCTTCCGGAAAAAATGCCCGTGTCTTGCACACTAAACCCCTTAGACTACCCCACTACTCCTGTTCTGTTTATTTTTCCTGCAATTATCCAGAGAATTTATATTCATCATAAATCCTATTTTTAATCCATTTTTAATTCTTTCTTCAATTCCAAAACCCTAATTTTACACTATAAATACAACCCCATACCCTATCTCTCTTCATTCTGAAATTTATTGCCAAAATTCTTAAAAAATTTCTAAGTCTAAGAAGGGTATAAGTGGAGTTAGCCCTAGGTTAAATTCCGGCGAGGATTCGAGATGTTTCCGGCGACCCCGCGACTCCACGAAGGCTAACCCTCATCCTTTACCTCCCCTCTCTTCTTTAAATTTGTAAGTCCCATATCTCTTCTTCTCTTTCTACTATAAAACTTCTCTTTTTTCAAAATATATCGATAAGTGGAGTTATACCGACATTTGTTTCTAAAACCTTTGAAAACCACAATTCTTCTTAAGAATCACTTGTACTCATGTATATACCTTACTTTTAATTATTTAACTAATATTTAGAAACCAATTTCACTCTAAAACTTCATGTTAAATAACTTTAATTAAGTTTTTATGTTTAAATACCATGAAGTTTACATACAACATCTTTAAGTTGTTTTGCGTAATATTACCTTTAGAAAACTTCACGAGATAATGACCTACCTCTCACATACACACATCTTGACATATGTCATGCCCCGCTTCCCAAATACGGAATACGAGAGATGACTAGGCCAGCCATGCTCATACGGTCAGGGAACAATCCCGCCGTAGTCACACTTCAGCTTCTAGCATTATATGGTAGTCAGTAAACAGTACTTGAGTAAAGGAAAATCATAGTTCACAACTTTATTACATTGCAATTTAAAAGAGTTCGAGGTACATTTATTTCATAGAATAAACAACTAAACAATAAAACAAATGCTGAAATCAAAGAAAGTAGCGCTGGTGATGCAGTCTAGATCTCCGCAATCTCGAAGGATAAGTCCTGCTTCTGGGCTGGATCCACTTCGTCCTTTGAGCATGCACACTCAGGTCGTCAGGGTGACACATATAGCAATAAATATATATAATGGGCATGCAGTATTATTAAACATGAGGAGTACAATGAATTGCAGAATATGTGTATAATAACATCAACTGAATATGAATAGTGCACTATGAGTAATATGTCGGTGAACTAAGCAATGCATATGTCACTACTTAACGGTCACTAAGTCCATGAAATCAATTGGTTATTTAACAAGGATCCCGTGCATACCCGAGACTACGGTCCACTGTGCCCGGGACATAACCCTATCAGTCGTGCCGCTAGGCCCACGACCTAAAGTATGTATATATGTATGTGTGTGTGTGTGTATCACTGATAGCGAATGATCATCCTCTAAATCACTGTACCTCGCTAAATACGAGTTCAGTTCCATCTTGATTTCCCCATTCCCCAGGTTATGGTATGCATTCATGTATTGAATAGGTTGTGGACAAATACGTATCACTGTCGCTTTCAATCACTTTTCCACTTATCAATATCACTATCGTATTTGCCACAACCCAATCACTAATATTAATATATCGACAATGCAGATGATCACTATGCAGCAGGTATAACTCAAGCATGAAAATATGCAGAAATGCACTGAACAGGTATTCATTATTCTATAACGACCAATGCCATATAATTTGTAAAATTTACGGTAAATCATAAGCATAGAATCAACCAAAATAATATAAAATACGTATGAAGCACACTTGATTATATAAACAGTAAAATTTATTTCAGGTCAATCGGAGTTCGGGTTAGGGAATTATCCTCATTTGAGGGCAGCGATCGATTTCTGGGATTCCAGTTTCAGTACTGGAAGCCCAACTTCGTGTGCATTTTATCAGTAATTATGTTCGGATTCAGGTATTGTCCTAGTTGAATAAAATCTAGTTATGTCAGTTAAGTTTCCAACACATCAAACAGATTATCAATCGCACCTCTATAACAGAAGTTATGTTCAGTTTAATATGACAATGTAATGAACATTTCTGCAGAAACTGCAGAACACAATGACATTCCAAAATACAATATCAAACGACCGTAAAAATGCACGGGACCAATTTCAGAGGTTAGCTAATTAAGTTATCTACGCGACCATATGGGGCTCCGCGTATTTACAGTTTTAAGCAGGTATGTACAGGTGTTTAGAGTTCAGTTTCCCCCGTAGAATGCTGCCCCAGACTGCAGTCCAGAATTGCGTTCCTCCTCACTTTTCAGGGTCATGAAATTGCATTATTCCAAAAATAATTACATAAGATTATAGGTTATCTAGTTAGGTTCGATACGAACCATGGAATATCATGATTGGATTTATATTCAAATAACTACAAATTTTACAACGTGATATGTACGGTGATTTTCAGATTTGACGTAACCATTTGGGATGCCCTTTTACAGTCAATGTCTTAATTACTTAATCCCAACTTCTTACACGTCACTAGTTAACATCAATCGAATCTTATAATAATAAAAATTTGGGGATTTTTAATAGGGCGATCGCATCGAGCACTCAGTGCGTGTATGTGAATATTATCTATTTTGTTTACACACACACACCTCATACATTTTCCGATCAATTAAGTTACTAAACTGTGTTAATTAATTTAGGTATGCACATAGAATGATTTGAACAAGTGAAGGAGGTTCACTTGCCTCAGGCAAACGCGACGATGATAATCCCGGCAGCGACAACGGTGAGAGGTACGCGTAAGGGCCCGGCCCGGCACTAGCAGCGGCGACGGCAGCGAGTTTGGACGTCGGCTGGAGGCAATGGGTGCAGGGACGAGGGTGTTGGGATGCTAGAGGTCTGCGGCTTGGAGGTGGTGAGCTCCGACGATGGAGAGACGGGGACGAGGGCTCGGGGTCGTGGATGGGGTTGCCGGCGTTTAAGTTGGTCGACAAGATGGAGTGGGAGGAGGAAGTCGATGGCTGCGGGTGCTGTGGCTCGAAGTTGGGGAGAAGAGGAGGCGGGGGATCGAGCTGGTGGTGGCCGCGGTGATGATGGTGGCAAGGTGGTCCTAAGGCTTGCCGGCGGGTGGTTGGGTTCGTCGGCGAGATGCAGGGGGTCAGTGTGCAAGAGGGGCTCGGGTTGCTCAGGTGAGTGTGCAGGCGAGGGTGTTGGGTTCGGGTGAGAACGAGAGAGAAAAAGTGAAGAAGGGAGAGGCGAAGGAGGGAGAGAATGAGGTAAAGAGGGTGAAACCGAAAGAGGCGAGGGAAAGACGAGGGGGGCGTGGTCGTTGGAGACGTGCGGGTCGTAGGGAGATGGGCGCGGCCGTCGCGGGCGAGCACGAGAAGCGGGGAGTCGTGAGGGATCCGTTGGGGAAACAGGTCTCGAGTGGGCGCGGTCGTCGTGGCGAGCGTGAGGAGGGAGAACCGTTGGGGGTGACACGGTCGTCGTGGCGAGCATGAGGAGTGGAAGCCATAGCGAAAGAAGTGGCGGGAAAAGAAAACGAGTGGAGGAAGAAGAGGGGGAAGCGGGTCGGGTCGGGTCGGGTACGGGTAGATTAGGATTTAGTTTAGGTTTTATGTTTAGGAATTTATTTTAATTAAAATAATAAATTATATAAAAAATGAAATAAATTTGATTAAAATCTGGAAAAATACGAAAAATTTTATTCGGAACTGGGGATTTACATCATACCCTCCTTACAAAAATTCCGTCCTCGAAATTAAAACAAAACAACGGAACAACACACTATAAGAACAGATGCGGAAAACGTGCACGGATGTCCTCCTCGCGTTCCCAGGTAGACTCCCCTGACGAACGTCCACCCCAAGAAACTCGAACCAGGGGAATCACTTTGTTCTTCAGCACTTTTTCCTGATGATCGAGAATGGTGGTAGGCTGCTCCTCGTAGGACAGATCAGTGCCCAAAGTTAACTCCGAGTGATCCAGAATATGGTTATCGTCCCGGACATAGCGCCTCAACTGAGATACATGAAAAGTGTTGTGCACACCAGCTAGCGATGGAGGTAAGGCAAGTCGATAGGACACTTCTCCCACTCGCTCTAGCACCTCGAAAGGTCCGATGAATCGGGAACTGAGTTTCCCGCGACCTCCAAACCTGATAACACCGCGGGTAGGAGAAATCTTCAGAAACACATGATCTCCAACCTCAAATTCTAGCGCTCTCTTGCTGGCATCCGCCCAACTCTTCTGTCGGTCCTGAGCCGTCTTAATGCACTGTCTGATCATCTGGACCTTGTCTACCGTCTGAACAATAAGTTCGGGGCCCAGTAATCTTCGCTCTCCCACGTCATCCAAAAAAACAGGGGATCGACATTTCCGTCCGTAAAGTGCTTCGAATGGAGCCATCAGGATGCTAGCTTGGAAACTGTTGTTATAAGAAAATTCCACCAGATGAAGGTGATCCTCCCATGATCCCTGGAAGTCTAGCATGCAAGCCATCAACATGTCCTCGAGCGTCTGAATAGTACGCTCGGACTGCCCGTCCGTCTGTGAATGGTAAGCCGTGCTAAACTTGAGACGTGTACCCAGACTCTCCTGTAAGCTCTTCCAAAAGTGTAAAATAAATCCGGTGTCTCGATCTGACACTATACTGACCGGAACTCCGTGAAGTCGCACTATCTCTTGCATGTATTTCTCTGCTAGTGACTCTGTCGACTAGCCCACATGGAAGGGTATAAAGTGTGCAGCTTTCGTAAGGCGGTCGACGATAACCCAGACCGCGTTGTTGCCCCTAGGGCTCC